>CM059566.1:55069470-56546970 GCA_030386875.1 Morinoia aosen
CCCCTATTCATTTTTGCATTAGATCATGATAGAAATGTATTTGTTTTGGTTTTTCTGAGTGTGAGGTGAATATATTTGCTGTTCTGAAAGAGTAGACTAATTTTCATAATAGTGTTAGATAGGATTTCTGTTCATGTATATGTATTTCAGTATCGGATGGAATTTTTAGTGGGATCATTAGTATCAAGTTTCTGTAGGCAACTTGGAATGAAAAATGTCAAAAAGCAAAAGTTAACAAATGTATACCTAATGAGGGCTAATGAATATGTGCCAAGTTTGCCTCGTTAATTCACGCATTGAAAATGTGATTTGTCACTTCATCACTTTGTTCGCAAAATTTTCAATATTAAGTGGATTGTTGAATATTTTGAAAGAAAACTGTTTAAGCATGAGAGTAATTCACCCATGTATGCATTTTTCATTATCATGGTGAGTTTCATATTGTGTGTCAAGTTGCTAAGCTTTGTAGATCTGTTTTGACTATTGCCTCGAGGGATAGTGCATTAGCCTTACCTAACTCAACCTCTACGTTACTTGCTCAATTTTGTTTTTGACATTTTGGTCGTAATGCGCTGCTATTCACTGTAGTTTGATCTTTTATTTCAGAGACATGATGATACTTGTTTTTAAACTGAAGATAGAGTTGGACTCCAAAAGGTTTTCTTAGTAAATATGTTAAATTTTTTTGGAAATTTCTTCGTTTTTAAGATTCTTATAGTACACTACTGCATCCTTTCAGTTATTTTAGTACTCCCAGGAGGGAGATGTGAGATCCTGAGCTGAAATTTAAGTGGGTTCTTATGTTGATGAAGAAAATTTTTCCATTGTGGGCCATCTTTTTTCTCGGTTCTCTACTGTTCTACTTTCAGCACCTATTGCTTTCATCAACTTATGTTTTGTGTTATGAACTTTTTTAATCTCATTTATTTATGTACTGGGAATTCTATGTGTGAACATTCTTTTACATAGATTCTCTGTTTTCCTAATTCTGAAATAAATAATGACTCCCTCTTTCCTTTCTTTAGAGCACATTGTATGGTTAGGAAGGCTTGACACATCAAACCTAATCTAAAAATCACGAATATTTTACTCATTACCTGTGTTGCAGGTATTCTCTGTTGGAGAGACCCACGGAGTGACGGACTTCGTGTCAAGTCCTGTGAAGAGCTACCACTCCTGGGCTGTGAACACTAGCTACCGAAACTTGGTGAACCGCGACGACCTCACGCTCAACTACGCCGAGGAGGACCTGGAGACGGAGCTTCAGGTGCGTAATGTGGCTGGTAGTGGTAGACAATGGATGCTCGCATCTTGGGTCAGCATAACGACGACATATGCTCTGTCAAGCGGCGGGTAGCGTGCCTGTTTATTTGCAGTTTATTTCAGCATCATGACGATATGACGAATGTTCTTATGTGAAGAGGCTGTTGGGTTAGTATCAAAAAGAACATGTGATGCCAAAGGGCTGTCGAGTAAGAATCGAAAATAACATGTCAAGCAAAATGGTTTCTAGAGAAGCATCAGAAATAACGCATTATGCCGAAACGTTCAGTTTTCATTTTATTGGATACATGAGAATTTAGTGACGGATAGGAAGTTATTTTCAAATGATTGTAACTGCCAACAAATAATAATCTATGAGTAATATCCTCTTGAGTGATTATTTAAACTAGTGATATGCATCGAAAGGACTCGTTAAATTTTAGACCTTAGAGGTCCTTAGAAGTGAGGAGCATTTTGAACCATTTCCGTTTGTGAGAAGTGCGGATTGAGACGCAGCACAGTACAAGTCTGGACCTGAAAGCTTGCAAATGCATTTTAAAATTTTGTATGTTGTTTTGAAGAGGAGACTTTGGGTCTCTTTAAATGTCTTCGGAATAATCTTCCTCTCAGTTGTGCTGAATTTCTTGTTGGTATAGGAACCAATACTGAAGCTAAACATCACTATAAAAACTCATATGTTGGCAATTCATGAAAATATTGTTCAGCGTCGAAGTGTGCAGCAAAAGTCAGGTAGAAACCAGTGAATTTGAACACTTACAAATTTGCATGCAAAATAGAAGCATAGAATGTGATGATCTACTGTGCTATACATGCAGTGAGGAATGAGGTGATGCAGTCGTTAGGTACATCAAAGGTTCAGAAAAATATCGCTGTATTATTTACTTTCTACGAGTTGTAACTTCAACATAGTCTCTGCTACTTCTATGTTGCATGGCAAGTTGCTATTTGAATGCTTCAAGCATAATGAGAGGGGAGGGACTTTGAACAGATGCATTTGATCAATGGTGTGCAGAAAGTGCTGGTGTACTGGAAAGACACGTACAACATCACGGGCTTCACCGTGCCAGAGAGCGAGCTAGACAACAATCCTTATCTACGCAACGTCACCCACAACCTCAACGACGCATTGGCAGACCAGGACATGTGAGTGCTGCTTTAGGTTGGCTGACATCATTTTGTAGATGGTGTGGGGTCATCAGCATGTCTTATTTCCATGTCTTGTGGCAATCTACCTCTGGTGGTGCTTGGATCACCCGTTGTGTTGACAGCAGTGGTGCTATTGCAATTCTAATTTAGGTATTGCTGAGATATATTTCTCAAATTGATAAAACCACGCAAGTGTTTTGCTATTGTTTCGTATACCTCTCATCTAGAAGCTGGTTTGCTTTCGGATGTTATTGAGCTCAGAGTGATCAAAATTGAGGTGCATTGCATGCGTGGTGTCTAGGCATGAGTCACGAAGAGCTTCATCCTTGTTGCAGTGTGGTGGGGGAGGGCATGCTGGAGGTGGCGTCCGCTGTGAACGACCTCAACATCCCTGGCAGCTTCCAAGAGTTCCTGGAAACCAACGTCGACTCCTGGCGGTACTACAAGGTGAGTGTGCATCCCTGGAGGCGTTGCGAAATTCGCGGAAAGAGACCCCAAAACTGAAAAAATATGACTTCAGTGAATCCTTTTTGAGTGTTCAAGATGTTAAGGTGGAGTTTTACCTTAGCGCTACTAATGCAGACTCGTGTAATAATTCGTGTAGCAATATTCGACTGCTAGCTTTCATTTTTCTGAATTTGTAACATGACTGTGACAGTGTGATGTTAGTATCTCCAAGAACACTATTATGCTAGGGTTTCTGTTAATTTGTTTTTTCTTAGTTGCATTCAAAATTATTGTGGATCAAAATAGTTAAGCTCATTTTCATGACGCCATTGCATGAGGTTACGATCTCATTCATACTACAGATCTACTCTACGATGGGAAACGAGCTGTAGCCTCAAGTTTTACATTGTTTCCCTGGCATACCAAGTTTTAAGCTAATGGGTATCAAGTACTTTTTCCAGGTCGTTGTATTGAGAACCTTCAGCATTCAGCATTGATGTTGCAGAATGTGCATTGAATAAAACGAAATTATATGTCACGCATAACCACGTATAATTTCATTTTATTCTTTTAATCTTATCTAATTTCTTCTTAGTCATTATAGTTTTGTACAGTTTAAACGAGTTGAAAAGATGTTAATTAACTTGTGCGTCTGGTGTCAGTTCGAGCCGGTGGTGGAGAGTCACCGCACGGCCTCGCCCGCGCAGATGCCAGGCGTGACGCTGGCGCTTATGCTGGTGCCCGGCACGCCCATACTTCAGGTAACTGGTTACTGCTCCCCGTGTCCCCTCAGGGGGAGACTGAAGCGCTAGTAAATTTGTGTTAATACCACTGCTATTCAGGGAGATATAACTATTCTATCTATGGGAATTAGCGCTCTCAAGAGGATTATGTGAGTTCCTGAGCTATAAGTTAGGTAGGCCTTCTTTTTGTTGAAATAGAATAGGGTTTTTGTTTTGTTACAGACCATCTTTTCTCGGTTCTCTGCTGTCCTGTTTTTCAGCACCTACTATTTTCTTCTTCAACTTTTATCTTGTTTCTTAGCTTACTGTTTTTATGCACCTTATGTGAAAATTCCACTTTCCCTCAACTCCGTACTAATTGGTGCCTTCATCCTTTCTCTCTTCGAACATCTTTGTTGGGATAAAAGGATGCTAAAACTTTCTTAAAATCAATCAAATGCCCCATATGTTGCTGTGTCCCCTTTCCTCTTGGCCTGTTTTGTGCTCATTAACTCATCGACTGTGATAAGTTAAAGTGAAGTTCAATATTCAACTCAAATTTAAAGTCAAAAGTTGTTAAATATTTTATGAATAGCAAATATTAACTGGGTAAAGTAAATGATATTAATTTAAAAAGATTGCTTAAAAATTTTCAAATGACCCACCGATGGGTCGTTTTGCAACTGGAAACACTTAAGCACGACCCACCGGTGGGTCGTACCGCAATGAGTGAGTCGAAGTGTTTGTGGTGTTCACGCTACTGTTCATATGTCCTCGAAAAAACGATGCAAAAGTTGAATGTTTCAGGCCACTTGTCTGTATATCTTTAAGTGAAAAATAGAATGTGGAATGAGATTGCAAGCTGAATGGTGTATCAGGATAACTAATTTGTGTGCTCAAACGACTTTAATTGGTGTGAAATTCGTTGAAATTGTTAGGATTACTAATTTGTTTACTCAATCCATTTTGACTGATGTATTATTTAATTCATTTTTATTAATAGGGTAAAATTTTTAGTGCTATTAACTTTTCAGGAACACCTTACTTGCATGAACATCGTTGTTATGTTTGCAGATTCCTGGAAACAACGTGGAGAACTTCACCAATGTCATAGGCCCCGTGGTGCGGCAGTGCTCCGATCTCAGGCACAAAGATGCTTTTAAGTTTGGCGAAATCCACTTTGTCAACTCCACTGAAAATGTCGTTGCGTTTACGAGGTAATTTTTGACGCTAATCACTGAATGGTGCTTAACACTTAGACTGCGACTACTAAATATTAAGTTCAACACCAAACTCAAATTAAAAATCAATTGCAGTAAGCTATTTGGAAAATACCAAACATGCACTAGATCGTACCTTCATTTTGAATTATTTAACCCTTTAACGCCCAAGTGGACTGTACGGCCCTCTTTTAAAAATAACAATAATATATTTTATTTCTTATTCAATTTGTTCACTAATGTGTCCTTTGAACTTCACTGCCGAGTGGCAGTTCCTTCCCCATCTTGATAACAGTAACTACCTAATGCCAATGTCGGTTTAGTGATAGTGGTTGTTATAGCGGTAATATGAGTATAAAAATGTGGGCGTTAAAGGGTTAAGTATTTCTGAAAATTGAATTTGCGACTGCTGGTCGGTCAGCAGCATTATGAAAACTACCTCCGTGTACCACCGGTGGCGCACGTCGCAGTCAAAGTGTTGATTTTTGTATTCCTTATGTTATTCCTGATGGTGTAACTAGTTTGCTGTTATGAAAGCTGCAAGACTTGAAATGGATTTGTTATTGTGTCTAGGCATTTATTGCAGCTGTTCGTTGCTGTATTGCTATTTGGGCTATCTGGAGTCATTTGCAGTTCAATAAATATTTACAGTTCGATCACAATGTGGCTGGAATAGGGTACATGCGGGAGAAAGATGAGACTTTGTTAGTGTTTAGTTTCGTAGTAACGTACTCAATAACATTATCAAAAAGAAAAACTTGATTTTATTGACCAATTCCCTTCGTTACAAAGCTGGTGAATTCACGTGCTACAAAAGGCGACCTTAGATTGATGGTATTTTCACTTTGATGTTATTTTTTCAATCCAAGACTTCCTCTGGCTTGCTATGTTTGGCTTCTTGTACAATAACGGAAATAATATGATTCGATATTTTCCTTTGTGGTTTTGAATGTTACAAGCGCATGCAGCATGACGGCAGAATTCTGAGGTGGCAGCTTTTGTTTTTTTATTTCGGTTCTCCTTAAATGAGGTTTAGTATCATTTGTGCCAGGTGCTCATGTTATTGGTCGTGAATCCCATTCTGTATTCTTCTTGTAGCTTTTCTTATCGTTGAATTCTTTTGCTAGGTTTCTATTTTCAATTCGTGATTCCATTCTTATGTGATGTTTTGTGCGCCTTATGTTCAGTGTTGTGAGAAGCAAAATGTAGAAGAGAAAATTAAACGAGGGCATTCTGCGAGAAGTGAGTAGCCTCTGAATCTTCAATTATGAATGGTATGAACTATTTACAAAGTGGAGGTTGCTGAGTAAGGTGTGAAGTTCCCTTAGCCTACCCCTCAGGGGGATACAACTATTGTATCTATGGGAATTAGCGCTCCCAGGGGAACCATGTGTGGGCCCGAGCTAAAGATTAGGTAGGATTTCTTTTTGTTGTAATAAAATAGGTTTTTGTTTTGTTACGGACCATCTTTTTTCGGTTCACTGCTGTCCTGTTTTTCAGCACCTACTACTTTCTTCTTTAACTTTTTCTTTTTCATGAACTTTTTTCCTAGCTTACTGTTTCTGTGCACCTTGTGCACAGATTCCACGTTCCCTCAACTCCATACTAAATGGTGCCTTCCTCTTTCCTCTCTTGGAACATCTTTGTCGTGGTTAAGGGAGGCTAAAACTTTCATATATAATAATAATAATAATAAATTCCCTTAGCCTGATTACCATCGCATGGGATGTATGTGGAAAAAGTACGAGTGGTAGGAAAATGTGAGTGAGGAAGTAGATATGCCAAGTGAATTATCATATAGCAATAATGACATCTTTACTAGTGACTAACATTCTCAATTTCTTCTTTACATGCTGTGAAGGGTCCCGTAAGTATAACTGGCGTAAAATGTTGGTCATCTAACACTGTTATCTTTAGTAATTACGCACATGAAATTTACTTTTAATATATGTGAAAATCACCCCTTTTGAACTGCGGCTTAGGTATCGTGAATGTGCCCTGTTATTTGCTTGTGGTTATTTTTGAAAGCCTCTGACAAATCAACTATGATAGATGCCTCACCTATGTCAAGATCAATAAAATGCCCATCATTCTGTATCGTCGGCTCATTGTCCATTCAATTCTTTGCTCATTTGTTATTACATTCTATTATCTTGTGAGATGCCATGTCATGAATTACTGTTTTTTCTTAAATGGATTTTGCAGCTTGTTTGTTTCATTACAGTTGTTTAATTAAACCTTCCTCGAATTTTCATGTTAATTCTTTGACATCCGTTCGATAGAAAAATCATCGCATTGGTTGGAACTTCTAATTTTCATGAAAACTCGAATGGATTAACAATCAAGTCAAAGTTTTGCTTGCATGTCACATGAGAACACTGAATGATATCATCAATTAAAAAGTATCATGGCCACAGTTATCCGTGCTTGTAAATTTCATTTCGCATGTTTGATGACTCACACTTTATGCACACGACACAAAGGTGGTGGCACCTGCCATTACACCGAACTTATCGAGACTTCTGAGACCAAAAGATGGTATCAATTCGCGCAGGACGCTGAAGGGCACGCCCGGGTACGCGGTGGCCAGCAACCTGGGGCCGGACACCGTGGTGCTCAACTTCAGCGAATTGAAGCCAGTGCCCTCTGCTGGCACCCTCATCTACAATATCTCGGCGCCCGGCCTCGAGGACAAGTGAGTGCTGCGCTGCGCTTTGAAGTTCACGCGGTTGTAGTGATTATTATCGAGTTTAAAGATTAGAGTCTTGTAATCTTAGGAAGATTGGTAAGTTTTGTATTTGAGAGCGAGTTTAGGGTGATAATTTAATGGAAATGTTATTGAACTTCATATCTGGGGTCTCAGTTGTTGTAGTTTGATTTTGAACTAGTAAGTTATTTTTGAACGTATTTTCTTTCGTGGATGAGATTTTGATTGCCTTTAATAGAGTTTAGTTTTATTCAAACCATAAGGTAGTGTCCGTTGCTTCTGGGTCCATTAGTTTTTCTCCTTGACTATTTTTGATGTTTGCGCGTGATGGAAGGAACATTTACTGATTTTGAGTTCTGTGTGATATGTGGGCAGCATTGCCTAATTATGTGGTAAGGGCAAGGATGCCTAAATTTAGGGGCAGCGATGCCTAATTTAGGGGCAGCGATGCCTAATTTAGGGGCAACGATGCCTAATTTAGGGGCAACGATGCCTAATTTAGGGGCATCGATGCCTAATTTAGGGGCAGCAATGCCTAATTTAGGGGCAGCGATGCCTAATTTAGGGGCAGCGATGCCTAATTTAGGGGCAGCGATGCCTAATTTAGGGGCAGCGATGCCTAATTTAGGGGCAGCGATGCCTAATTTAGGGGCAGCGATGCCTAATTTAGGGGCAGCGATGCCTAATTTAGGGGCAGCGATGCCTAATTTAGGGGCAGCGATGCCTAATTTGGGGGCAGCGATGCCTAATTTGAAGTCATTGTTGTTCAATTTGGGAGCACCATTGACTAATTTCGGCGTTCTCTGTGCAGTGCGAAGATGGACATGACGCAGGTTGCGGTGGAAAGTCACGGCGGCGTCGTCATCCAGTTCGTGACTCAGCACTAATTGCTGCAATCCTCGTCGGACACTTCACGAAGACTCTTACTTTTTACTTGAAGTCTCACATACACCCTAATCAACTACGCTTGACAGAAAATGTTTAATGAACATCTTTTTACTTTAGGGAATGTCAGGAAACTCCACGTTACGAGTCAAGTTGTAACCGCATTTTTTGTCACCGAGTCACAAAATGAACTTTTTTATGGTTGTTATCTTGAGCTTACAGCTGTCTATTGCGTTATGGAAAACCTGAACAGTAGAAACTCATAAAAAAATTCGATTTTCAATTCAAGATTCAGAATGACGGAAGTTCTCTTATTTCCTCATGTACTTTGGACTCGAGACTCCATAATAAACAGCAAGTTGTCTTCCATAGATGTCGCCGAGTAGACTGTTTTAACGCTCCGCTCCTCTTTATACTACTGCTGCCTGCACAAACGGAACGCATTTTTCTTCTTGCGTTGCTTCAAGAGAGCTCATGGTCTGCTAAATTAGCTTGATTAACATCTCAAAGCAAGTTTTCTCGTCAAAGCACGTTGAAGCTTAGGATAACGATGGAGGTTGACTCCTGTGACGAGTCCTCCAGTCAGATTTTGACGGTGGTATACCAGTGGGAGGGTTCACTCGACTACATTTTATTGTCACAAACAGCATTTAACGCTTGTTTTAGTCAATATACCCGAGTGATTCGGTCATTGTTATTACCAATTTATCGTATGTTCCTACTTGCAATTACACTATGTTTTTGCACTTCATAGGAAATATTATGTTCTTGTTGTTGCATGATATTTATTGCGGTATTATTTTCATGGCGCGTAAAACGCATGTTGAATCTTCGTTATTGTTCGTGAATTTGACGGGAAAGTGCAATTTTTTTTTTCAGGATATAAAAGCCTTGTTTGTTTGGATAAAATTTGTTAATTGGATCAAATTTTAATATTTTTTAGCGTTCTGAGAAGATTTTTGTGTTCATGCGGTCAATTTAAAGCCGCGAATCTCGCTATAAAGTTTGCTCGAGCGAAAATGACTGCGCTGCACAGCAGGGCAACTTAATGTCATGTGGTGTTACTGTGCTCGTTTTTTAATGTATGGGACGACTCGTGAAGTTTTCTGAATTGGGTTGTTTCGAGGGAAGCTGTGCGTGCCTTGTGCTTCTGTTTTAATACATTGATGCTGTAACATGATCTGGGAGGCAAGTATTTGTAAAAAATGCGTACATTTCAGTGTGTCAAGTGAGTAAGCTTCCACCTCGTTTTCTTGTTTACAGTTTGAATTTGAAGTGAATTATTTGCTTTGATGATCTATTGCTTTGTGTTGGCCACAATACCGTTCACATGTGCACACAGACAAGGGAATACACTGAGAACTAGGACCATGAGTGTTCTGCAGGTGTCTGCTGCTTCCGCTTCAATACAAATGTTGCATTAAAATGAACGTCTTCTTTATTCCTTATTGTTTCAGCTCGCCGTTAGAAGCTGTTCAAGTTTTTTTCGACGTCAAGCTCATTAAAAATCTCCCAGTTAATAAATAAGAACAGTTTTTTCGTAGATGGGGCTGAAGTAGGTTTATTTCAATATCTAGGCGCCTGGTTATCAGACAGTTGAGGACATCGTAGCTGCACAGGGGGCAAGCTAAGTTCTAAGTGAACTCACGCTACCAGCTGCAACGCTTCGACGGCGTCAATTGTTTGAAAATGATGACCCAGCTTAGCTAGCAGTGGCTAAGGCAGCAGTCGGCCTTAGCCAGGGATGAGACGTGTACGTAGTGACAAGTGTCGAAAGGAATTATTTTGACTTGATTTTAACGTTTGAAACTTGAGGCTTTCACATTAATAGGGAACTACACCTTTTTCACTTCAAATTAATCTAAGTCAAGTTCAATTTAATCCAAGTCAAGTTCAATTTAATCCGAGTCAAGTTCAAATTAATCCAAGTCAAGTTCAAATTAATCCAAGTCAAGTTCAAATTAATCCAAGTCAAGTTCAATTTAATACAAGTCGAGTTCAAATTAATCCAACCCTCATTTGAGTTAAAGAATGACATAATAATTTGTTAATTTGAGTTTTTGTGTTAAATATGTATCTATGGATGTCATCTGCAAGACTGATTTCGAGGATATATTTACACTCATAGATATTTATATACGTGAAATTCCACTTTATCACATCTTTGAAATCATATACATGCTAAAAAAAAAGGTTATCATTGAACGATATGTCGATTTAATCTTAAAGAAATATACAAACGCGATTCACTGAGTACTAATGTACGATTCCGTGTGATTACAATTTATACCCGTACGTTGCTACCCAGATACATTCCTGCATTAGTAAGATAAATGTTGCCATCCATTCTAATTCCGTGTTAGTCAATGTGAAGAAATGTTGGATCCACTTACAATACACAATAATGATACAAGAAACGTTTCTAACTTATACTGATTTTATTTGTGTGTGTTCACAATTCAATGTATAATACTTTCAAGGCTTAAATATCCATAAAATGATTATTATGAAAGTTATTGAAGTCCTAAAAGTTTTATATATTGAATTGTAAATAAATATAGAATTGATTAAATCTACATATCGTCCAATGATAATATTTTGTACATGCATGTATTTGATCTCATAGATGTGATAAAGTAGAATTTCACGTATATAAATATCTATGAGTGTAAATAAATCCTCGAAACCAGTCTTGGTTATAACATCCAATAGATACATACTTAAAACAAAATTTCAAATTAACAAATTATTTTGTCATTTTTTAACTCAACTGAGGGTTGGATTAATTTGAACTTGACTCGGATTAATTTGAACTTGACTTGGATTAAATTGAACTTGACTTGGATTAATTTGAACTTGACTCGGATTAATTTGAACTTGACTTAGATAAATTTGAAGTGAAAAAGGTGTAGTCCACCCCCCTTTATTTGAAATAAGAAAGAAGGCGGAATGAAAGAAAGGCTGTAAATAAAAAAGTAAATCTCGAGAGAGTTGAAGCCGAGTGCCCACGCGTCATATGACACACGTATCTATTTCCTAAGAATTCACGTGATGTTCATTCCTTCTCGAATTTGAAGGATTAATACACTGAAAACTGTGGAGTTGAAGCTTGTATCACAGATACGCTCATCAGTCACCACACGCTTTCGGCTGGCTTCGGACAGACGGACGCAGCTCTTATTATAATATAGACTAGTCCATCCCCCTTTATTTAAAAAAAAGGGCGAAATGAGAGAAAGACCGTAAGAAATAAAAGAAACAATCTCCCGAGAGTTAATGAGGCCGCGTGAACACGGCCCGTCAAAATATATAGTGCTGGAGCATGTATCACAGATACGCTCATCACACACTGCAGGCTGGCTTCGGACGGACAGACGGACGGACGCGGCTCTTATTATAGTTTAGATTAGCTGTTTCTTGGCGTGAATTGATCGGTCGCCCATGACGCCCATTGCATCTAATTGAACTCGGTCGTCACCGGAAAAGCTGACGGTTTAGAGGTGCACACGAGTTGTAACTTCTACTATATGTACTTGGCTCCTATAAACCTACGGCGTCCTGAGTTTCAGAGTTTTGAGTTGAGCCTTTTCTAATATTCCTGAACATCGCTGGGTTGCAAAGCTACAAATGGAAACAGGTTTTGATTGACTGATATCGCTATCAATTGCATCATTGTCTACGCTTAAATAACCGTGCAATACATCGAAGATTGTTCTCTACACGCAGTGTCTTACTCGAAGTGAAGAAATTGGCCCTTTGGCTGAATATGAGAGACAGATAATACTTGATGAATTTTCAGGAAGAGTCTCATGTTGAGCTCTTCCATTGCAGTGTTCTGCTTACCTATAAGTAGAACCAAGGCGTTACGGACTGCAGTGTCGGGTTTGAAGGATGAATGCACGTTGCTGGAGGCCCTGGTAGAAACGTAACCCTAAACTTGTTATTATCGAAGGATGAGCGCCGCGGTCCTTGACTGAATAATAGTTCTTGCATCGACCGAAAGAGAGAAAGCAGAACTCGCAAATATTTGTCATTGAAGTATTCTACTCAACATCTTCTTCATTGGTTTATCGGCGTAGAAGTGTTAATTGTAAGACTATCATTCCAAAATGTATTTTTTAGGTCAAAGCAGCCTACATCAACGTTACTATAGTTAGATACATTGAATGAGTGGAAGCATGTTCTGTGATGGCGACAATTCGCACTACAGTTCTAACAACGCTCAAGCCAAATGGGCTGCTTTAGAAGGATAATTTAGAAGTTTCACAATTCAACCAATTTAGTTACCACAAGTGATACATCAATCAATAAAGCTAGGACTAATCAATTGATGGCTTCACTCAGAATTCAGCGCACAAGCTAGTTACATTGTTCATCGAAACAGAACATTGTGGAATACACCTGGGATCATCTCCCTTTCGTAGTATATTACCTTATACATTAGAATCATCTGGAAGAACAAACTGAATTTTATGAACGAGAGCCATTCTTTTTATATTTGTTTTAAACTCCCTCGGCTTAAATAGCGATCTCGAGAGAGCAAATAGAAGGAACCATTTAGCATGGACTGTAGAAAACGAGGAATCTGTGTACAAGGTGTGTTCATTTGCAGAATACCTTGCGCATAGAAACAACAAGTTGGGAAAGAAGTAAAAAAGACTAAGAGGAGAAAGTGAAGAAGGCATGAAAACTGAGAGAAGTGAATTCGGCATAAAAGACAGAAACCCGTAGCATAGGATAGACAAACCTGACAAAGCTAAACCTATTGCATATCCTATGCCCCCTGAGGGGTTGTATGGTACGATTTAAACTTTAATTAAAATGGAGAGTCAAGACTCTTAAATTATTTCATGATCGTTACACAGATGGTATTAAAGGCAATATGTTTTCAAAACTGTGTTGATGTTCCTAAGTGAAGTTGATTTTAAAATTCTATGAAAATTTGTAGTTATTTGTGCAAATACATACCGTCACGACAAAAGCGGAAAGGAGATATCGTACATCTTTTTTCGGGTACCTAAAAACTTGCAGCTAAGAATCTAGGTAAATTTTTCTCATGTATGAGTGATTAAATGGGTGAAAACCCAAATATTTCACTCCGTGACCAAAACGATAAATGAAGTAAAACGCCTATGTGTTAACGAGTGTTACTCATATTTGTAGGAAGACTTATTAGAAGGCGTCTAGCATCTCTCAAAAACTGTCAAATTTTCTTTGGAGTTTCAAATTGAGAGTCTTTAGGGAAAACGCCTCATTATTTCGGCGTCTCCACTTGTACGTTTTTTCCTCGTTTCCACGAATCATAAGTATGTACTGTATAAATTTCCAATAGGAAATAAGGTTTCAGTACACAGAAACTTATCATTTTTCTTTACTAATTCGTTGTTGCTGGGTTTTAAAGCATCAGACATCCTTACATACATTACCCGTTTTCTAACATGTACTCAGAATAAAGTGAAATAATTTTTTAAGGATTTGCTCATCGTCCCAGCAAAAGCCTATTTGAGAATGAGTATTTGCTGATGATTTAAGCCAAAAACCATGTCATAAATGGTTAACCTAATATTGTAATTATTGATCCTAGTACATTAAATATTTTTGGTCTGCAGATACTAACGATGCACGTGAACTTTAAATTAAAAAATAAATAAACTCGTTCGGTAATCACACAGTTTCTGTTTTCAGCGGAACTATTTCTTGACAAAAAATGTTTTCCCTCGCATTTTCTATTGCAGAGTTGCAGGTGTGGCAAATGAATAGAACAAATGCTCAGCTTTGTGAAACAAAAAGTGTAAATTTAAACTTGCTGATAGTTTTATTTATGGTGTGATGGCGCAGCATGTTTCTGCACTTTTCGAAGTTTTTCTATGTCTTGCATTTTACGATGATTTTTTTCGCGTCCTTATCAGGTGAGGATGAAAAATTTTTCAGGTGGCCTCTCCATTTAATTAATAAAATACAAGATTCTGCGAAATGAAATTGGCTGCGTTTCTTTGTCGGTGAGTTGATATGAGCTGAGCTAACAATACGTGTTCAAATATTGAGTTTTGAGCGAGGAATCGAATGAAGGTTAAATTTGTGATCGCTGTGAGCGGCAACCGGAAACGTTGTACTGGGTCGTGGAAAAAACTGCATTTGCTCTTTTTCTGTGAGACTGCAGTTACGATTATTCCTTTTCTTGTTCATTACTTATAGAAATATATAAGAGTTATCGGCCATTTTTAATGGTGGTTCATACGAGTATTGCTCAACGATAGTTTCTATGCGCTACGAATATTTAATTTCGGCATGTTCGATCTTGGCGCTGCTATTTTGCTGTCTGCGGCAAACAGGAAATAGATGACAATTGAGAAAACTTTCTGCTCAATAACACCTCACTTACGGTTGCAAAAAAATTACCGTTTACCACTTTGACCTCAACGTGCGCCACCGGTGGCCACGAACGGGATTTTCATAATGCTACCGACTGACTAGCGTGACAAACTAAATTTTCATAAATAGTAAATTATAGCTAAATGAAGGCATGATCCTGTTAATGTTTGCTATTTTAAAAATTGCTTACTTCAATAGACTCTCAATTTGAGTCGAATACTGAACTTCTGTGTAACTAATTGCGGTCAAAGCGTTAAGAAAGTGTCTTATTGTTGTACGGGAATCAAAGTAATAATATCAGTTCATGACTGATGGTAATGCTTTGGATTTTCGTGAAATGAAGATAGTTAACTGTGCAGCATGCAAATGATGTTGATAATTCTCATTAATTCATAATTACTGATTTTAAAATCCAAGCGACATTGAGCATGAAATTGAATATTTTATGTTTTGAATAAATTTTAAAAATTAGAATATCTGTCTGGTGTTGTTAAACGGAAAATTGTGCAGCGCATGCACGAAAAATGCGTGGAGTGTATCTAGTAATTTGAAATATCAATGACATTCATTATACATGTATATACGATACCGTACATACAACAACGGCTTAATCCCGATACATCGTGTTGGCTTTTCTCTTGTGAAATGAAGCTCAACAAACACGATGACGCAATATTGTACCATAAATACTTGAAATCAGTGGATATGTTTTTCGATGCGCCCTGTAATTTTGGTGATTTTAAACGCGTTGTGCGGAGTGGGCAACAAAAACACGAGCTCTGATTCACAATGGCTAACTTAGGTATCACTGATATACTCGTCTTTCTAATAAAAGAAACCGCGTTAAAATAACCTAATGAACTACAGGGTGAATAACTATTTGATATCAGATATCTGGTTAAGTGACCCAGTGTGCGCATTGAACATAGTGCCACACTTTTTCCATTTTTAAAAGTATTTAATCGAGAATATTTTTGAAAACATTTTTAAGAAATGTGTTAAAAAGTTTTAAATGCTTGCTTTGAATGTCAAAATTTAATTTAAGCTCCCACTTTGAGTAGTTTAACTGAAATTAAATACGTGTGAACTTCTTTCTTCGTTTCTGTATCTGTTCTGCCTATATTTTTATAATTCAATTGTTGATGGGTTGGGCTGAATTGGAGCGCATTGTATTTCTTCCTAAATGTAGCATATTTCATTATTATCCATTAACGCTCATATTCGGTTAATGGCGGCTGCTATTTTGATATTCTTTGTGTAAAAAATAGTTAGCATCTTATTGTTTATGAATTTACGAGTAGTTCAAACCCAGTATAGTATTTTGAAAGTGACGATTATGACTATATCCACAGTTTGTTGTTTGCTTGTTTCTTCAGCCCCTCTGCCCCTTAATAATATAATAAATAAAATTGTTAATGTACAGGGTGATTTTTAAATATGGGTCTCAAAATAGTGATTAATTACTTGCATGTTGTTGTGTGAATTTAAAAATTAAAGCATGCATGCAATTCTGAGAAATACAAGTTTTATTTTGATTACATCTTGATTACAATATTCTTCATAAGCCCCCCAGCGGCCCCTGAGCGCTTCTGAGAATTGCCGCGATTGCGCAGGCTGATCATTTCGGCGCTGGTGATATCTCATCTAATTCACTGGATTTTTACCCCAATTGATGCATTGAGTGGTTGTAGATGTGTAAGTTTTCCAATGTGAACGCTTTTAATGAGTCCAACGTAAAGAGTCGACCATGAAAAGCCTACAAATCTACGTCAACTCAAGGCATCCATCAAGATAGAGATCCTTAAAATTAGATAAGCGACCGTGCACCAGCGCCGTAATGTATAGCCTGCGTAACAGTGTCGATTCTTGTCTGCGTTCAAGGGGGCGGTACATGAAAAATATTGTTTTCAAATGCAATTCAAATGCAATCAAAATAATAATACTATTTCTCAGGCTTGCATGAACGCTTTGTTTTTTTTTAAATCCATCCGAAGTTGAGGGAATAACTATAGATTCTTTTATTACCCATAATTAAAAAACCATCCTTTTCATTTACACACATATATACCTACAATGAATTGAATATTGATTCTGTAAATAACGCCTCGCACTTTTGAATGAAAACCCATACACTACATACGAGAAGTAACAGAAAAATTTCCGTTTTTGAGGGGCTAATTTGTTTTACTAGAATATTTAACGAAGGTAGCATTTCAAAACTCAACCGCAGTATACAGTAGATTTTTTGTCCTATATAATATATTACAGATCTATTCGTTTCGTGTCCCCATCTGCGGAGAAATGATATGGAAACCAAATGGGCAGTGCAGCCTGTATCAGAGATACGCCCATCTCTCATTTCCAGTTGCTCAAGTAATCGGAGACAAGGTGTTGTATTTTATCAATGACATTAAATGATTTGAGTCGCCTATAATAAAATGAAACTCCACAAATTAAGCGTTGGACTTCAATTTTGCCGTCACTGGTGAACTCCATAGTTTATACCATGGCTTACTGATGCAAATGTTATAGCGTTTCTTAATATCCATCCGAGCAAACTAGATATGCAAATAATGTAATTTTGAGCGACGTTATGTTATCAATGAAGTGATTATAAATGAATGAGTAAATGCCTAATATGATCTGTTCTGAGTGATCTATATCAAAAATATCCTGTGTTCGATTGTGAGTACAGCAGGCAATTTAACATTTTTTCCTAGTCATTTGTATAACAAACGGCTCAAAGGTTTTCAAGCAGGGCGGTCTTTCACAGGGAGTCTCCGCAAAAAAAATCAAAGGAGCTCATAATAATTTTTGGAATGATTTTTTCCCGTGTTAGAAAAGTGTGTGTTCAGAAGCGTTAACCCACGCGCAAGTACACCTGTTAAAAAAGTACGTTGCCATAGTGACCACACAGCGTCGGCAGCTACTGGCCTCTCGCAGCTCTCAGTTCAAAACAATGAAGGATTGATTACCCTCGAACTCACGCCGATCGCATCAATGAAGGCTTCGACTCTGGAACGAACAAATTTTACCCAAACGTGGGTTTTGTACCGTGGATTTTGATGAAGTGGGGCATGAGAGACTGTATTTTACATTAGCTGGCAGTTTTTAAATAATCTTTAACTACGTGAAGTGAATGATCACAGTTTTAACTCCATTGAAATGGTGTTCTCACACGCATTTCTTTATGTCGCGGTTGAATTGACTTAATTGATTAATGAATTATAGCGTTGAATCAGTAATTTAACAAATAATCAAATATTAAAAGCTGCAGTATAACGGCATCAAATTAATTGATTAAACCCATGACCCTACACGTATCTGACACATTATTCATTTCATTTTGGCATCTTAATTCAATGCGACGAGTTTGATCAGTGTAACCTTCCAAAATAAACATGCTAATAATCATTAGCACAGATAGAGATAGCTGCCGCTTCAGTGTGCCACGAGCCATGATGTGGTGAGGTGTGGTGTGTCGCGCTCCTACAGCAGGCCGCGCGGTGCCGTTTACGGAGTGCCTCTTGTGTGCAGTGCCGTTAGCCCTCAATGTTCGCTCAACATTCACCGGCTAAATTCCTTCCCTTGAAATTCATGTGTTTAGCGGGAATGTTACGTCTGCGTGGAAGTTTCATGTGTCTTATCTGTGAATTTTGTAAAAATCCCTAAGTGAATTTAAAGTGCCGTAGGAAAAGCTCGCGTTCGTTGAATGGTCTGGGACTGCAACCTGTTTTGCGGTGCGTGCGTGCGTGCGTGTGAAGTGTGCGTGGTCGCACATGTGTTCGAGTGCATCGTCAAATATCTAGGCAGCCCTCCATTATAACTTTATTTCTTTGAGCGTACTTGCATCCAACAAGCTGCCTTCATCAAACGCATGCAAGTGGTTGTGCATCAGCTGTGCCGGACAGGCGGAGCGTCGCTTGTGCACATGCGAATTCTTTGCACGCTAAAGCCAGAGATCACTTTGTTGCACAGAGGGTCAGCGTACCTGGCGCCCTGTGTCCTGGTTGTGTGTGTGTGAAGCCAACGTTACTGGAACACGGCTAATTTCCGGGCGCTGATTCGCGAGCGGCTCTCGTGAGTCCGGTGTCATACACACTGGTTCGGGAGTTATTCGACGTAGACTAGCTATCTGCTGTGTTGTATTCAGGTATTTTTTTTCAAGTTTCAGCTCGTTTTGTAGTCAATTTTTTCAAGTTTTAGCTTATTGACACTGTATCTGCGATTTATGGGAGGAAATAAGCATGACATGTATCCTAGATACAGGTCCCCGAAAAAGTGCATACGTTGTTAGCGGTGCGGCTGCAGCGACTTGAAGTATTAGAAAATCCGGTCCCAGGTCGGCAGTGAACTCAGTTCTACTCTTCTTTGAGCTCATCCATTCTCATTTCCCGTCTCAAGGAGGCCGGCGTGTCATTTCTGCAGCTTCATGCTGGAAATCGTTCCTTGCTTGCCCGTCTTATGCTCCTGCGCCGCTGACGTGACCATCCTGTCATCGCGATGACTTTAGGCAGCGGCGGAGCGAGTTCCGGTCGTGGTAGACTGTGGATCCGATCTCTTGGATAACTAATTAAAAAACTATAAATACAAATTGTAGTAGAGGCCATATACTTTTAAAATCCAGCCACCAAATTAGTCACTCGATGTGTCACTTCATGATTTTTCATAAAACGATCTGCATTTTTTACGTATTCACTCTGCGTTGTTGACGTCGTCTGTGGCACTCGAGTATATTTCCATTATTCTGTCTGCGTTTGACTTTGTTTGAGCAAGGGCCATAGATTCAACGAATCTACAATGATAGAGACGATAGCTACGAAGAGTGGAGCAGGGAACGTTTACTTCTTCATGATACAGCACGATAAATATTCTGAGCTACACGTAAGAATCCAGTATTTTCCTTGAACTACATCCATATTATAATGCTAAACGTGAAGAATTAAAACAACCGGATGCTAAACTTGGAGAAGTATTTCATTAATCCTGGTTTACCAACTCTGAAATAAAGCTAAGAATGTGTTAGATCACAACAACTGCTGTGCTTTGCCAAGTGCTTACCACGTGGGCAGCTAACGGGTCAAACGCTTGCTTCATGCTCTCCTGGCAGTCACCTCTAAAATCCTTTCCATTTGAACAAGTTAGCAAGTAGTCACGTAAGCGGGACAGTAGGTATTTTTCAGAAAAGGTTAGTTATATCAGAAAAGGTTAGTTAGGTCTCGGTTCAGTGTAGGTCAACCATACTCTCTCTGCAGGTTAACTTTTCTGGAAGGATTGTCACCTCATCCTATACAAACACTTGGTCTGTCTACAGCACAGATCCTCCCGTTTCAACGAGTTGAGAATAATAATAATAATAATAATAATAATAATGTTTGCCCTGAATCTGTCAATGGGCGATACTGTTCCGTGACGGGAGAGGTTACGCTAAACACTTTGGACAATAAAGATCCTGGTTCGAGTCTAATCGGCTCTCGCGGTATTTTCACCGGGGTATGTTCAACTCCTCTGATGAAAAAACGTTGAAGAACACGCATAGATGAGGTCAGATGTTGAACTCAATTACTCATTGAGCTTGAATTTCCCTTACTCTCTCTCTCGTAAGGTTAAGAAGCTGAGAAACCAATTCTACAACGCTATTGTACTGATGAAGCGAGCGATCGATAAAGCCGTTTCTTTCTATCCTACACAAGTGCAGCTGTATCTGGCGGTTCATTCGTTGGGGGCTTAGCCGGTCGTTTCTCACAGATTGCTAATTCCATCTCCCGCAGGCAGACGGGTGCACTTGTCAGAAGATGCATCTGTCAACAGGTGTTCCTTTCAACGGATGCACTTGTCAACGGGTATACCTGTTAAGGGATGAAACTGTCAACGGGTGTTCCTGTTAAGGGATGAAACTGTCAACGAATGTTCCTGTCGACGGGAGCTCTTGTCAATAGGTACAACTGTCAACGGGTACACTTGTAAACGGGTACACTTGTAAACGGGTACTTCTGTCAACGGGAGTTCCAGTCGATGGATGCACCTTTCAATTGATATACCTGTCTACGAGTATACCTGTCAACGAGCGCATCTGTGAACGGTGCACATGTCGTCAGGTGTACTCGGCAGGCGACGGCTGTACATGAACACACTCGGTCGATGTAAAGGAATCAAAATTCGTTCACGGTCTGTACGGTCTCAGATATGATCGTGTGTGCGAGGCTTTACAATTGATTTTGTACAGTTATTATTCAGTCTTCATTATTTTTCAAACATCCAAATATTTTCATAGGGGAGTCATTGATGAACAATCCTCTCTATTATTCCATTAATTTGTACCAAATCTGAAAAAGTTACATTTATTTATGAATGGTCAAGTTCAGTATCAGAAATCGTCTACCAATATTAACATTATGAGAGCAATAAGAAATCCTTTACCAAAATAAACATACGAAAAACAGACCTCTATCAACCAACATGCAACTGTCAGACGTACTTCGAGAGTGTTCTGTTCATTTTCTTTGTAGTTGACAAGTGCATTAGGGCACACAGCGAGAAGCGTGCGTTAGATGAATTTGTGCACATTTAATAACCATAATTATGCGTTGTGGCCTACGAACAGGCGCTGGCATCCGCTTAATGGGCGCTTAGTTATACTAATGACGGGTATTAGGCTCGCGCTGTGTCCTTTGCGACTGTGGTGACGTGAAACCTTGCTATGATGGATACTTCATATGCATCTTTAGGGTCGGCGCAGGGGTTCCTTTTTAGGATAATAGATCTGCCCTTAGAGCCTCATTCTGATTATGTGCTCGTGAGTCTCATTTAGAATTTAAGCGCTGATACCTGTGTTTTGCGGAGAATAAACTAGAATAGAGCGTGGTAAGAGCAATGAGCTGAGTGGCACACTCTCGTGTTGGTATCCTTGCCCCATTCCGTCAAACCCTGTTCGCACATAACCGTCTGAGTAGGAATAAATAGAGTCGAGAAACAGGGATTATTACTATTGATGGTGGCAAGTGGCCAGCATTTCAACTACTGCTATCTCTTGCAATTGTTCAGGGGAGAAGGGGAATACTGGAAGAATAAAGAGTAATAATTACACCCACGATTATCAACATTCGCCCCACACGCACAACCACGTATTCTCAGTTGTTCATCTCCGAAATAAAACTTCTTAAAAATTACTCCCCGAAATCCTCATCAATGATTAAGCTTGGAAATTCATTTCTACGTAAAATCTGGACGAATCACTGATCATTAGTTCTAATGCGCTTAATTTATTGCACATTAGAACACCACCATTTATTTAACACCATTAGGTGTTAGAAAGATTGCAATATAGGTGATATTGCATAACTAATTTCCAATGGCAAGCAGTGAGTCTGTGCTTGTGTTGCGCTTTGCTGGGCGGACACACGCCATGTCTCACCTCCCACACCTGCAAGACAGCTGCGCCTGTATTAATTAAGGCACGACGCACAGGTGCCCTCGCTCGGACATCTTCCTCCGTGCGTCATGTTGTTATAACTCAGTCCGTGGGACGCAGGGACTTGATTGTGCCCTGATGTAAACTCGCCGAGTAGTCCCGGAAGATCAGGCTTGTTTTCTTGCTATTGAGCCTGAGTCTATCGCCCAAAAATGCAGATTTCATATTGAAATTTGTGAACATGCGCAAAGAGTTATGGCTCGTCAAAGTGATGCTTTTGGATGTTGAATGTCGGGTTATGCGATCCCTAAATCGTATACAACTAATTTAATTGGAGCGCTGTGATGTTTGACTTTCGGGTTATGCAATTCCATTATCGAGTAGCACTAAATAATCCTTGGAGCTATTCGACTTAGAAATGTAAATTTCATGTTACTTAATTTGTGGACATGACTTACACACATATATTTAATTTTTTTCGAGGTTAATGGATGTTTATGACTTTAACAATGCCTCATTACGAGCGGATGTGTGCTAAAAAGAGAATTATTTCGCCATTTGATCATAATGAAATGCATCGTCTATAATACTTCATGTTCCTGGTTACGTCATGAATATAATGTACTCGAATTTAAGCATATATATTTTGAGTACACCATAGACACTTCTAAGAGAACGAGATTACTGCGAATAGTTGACATTTCTATAGAAGCGTTAATGGAAATGCTATTGCAATAGCATTGCTATCATCGTACTCAGTTCATTTAGGACACTCCTGTTAGAAGTTCGTTGAGTGGCGTCACCTTTAGAATTGGCCGCTGATCATCAGCGAATGCTCGTGTGTTGGCAAGGGCCTGTATATTCTAGCGAACTCTTTGCTCTGACAGCCCCTGAAGTGCCTCAGTAAATCATCAGCTCACAACATAGCAACGGATCTGTTTGTCCCCGGTAAATTTTACTCTAGGGAAATAGCATGCGCATTCCCGCGTAAGAAAATTGCATGCACATTTTGTTGTGTTTATGAGCATTCGCGCTGCCACCAGCACACAATGCGAGGATCAATGTGCGCGAGACTGCGCTGCGAGTAAACCCACGTCTTGTGCTCATCAGGGCCGGATTAGCTGAGGGCTGAACGGCTCTCCTGCAGCCTCGCCTGTCTGCATTGCTGACCCTCGCCAGCGCCGCTCGCTCTGCCATTTCTGCTGATCGCCTCCAGGCTTACTCACGGCTTCGTTTATTTCCTGACAATTATTAAATTTACCCGTTTAGCTCATGAGGACAGAAATGATATAAACTATTTTGTGAAATTAAGCATCGAAGCTCGAGTGAACTAATTCATTGATCAGTCTAGTGTGTACCTAAGTTAAGTGAATTAGGTTAAACATAATATTACACTATAGAATAGCGTTGGTGGTAGGATGCACTATAAGTCCCTAAACTTATTCGGGCCCACATGTGGCTATACTCAAATTTGACCACTGTACTAGACTTCAGAAGCAATTCACTTCTGTATCGCTTGTTGCAAATTGATTGTTTAAATTGTTTAAATTGTAAATATTATTTTTCGTTCACGTTCAATAAGTACCATGCAAGGATCCGGAGGCGAAATGGTCGTTAGTTTTTAAATTTCATATCAACGTTGAAAAATTGTTTATGGTTTTGATAAAAACATAGGGTGAATCTGTCAGTTCTGGGCGCCTGGCGTTTTTCTTCCTGGTCCGCGTAGTGGAATAATCGCCGCTAATTGCTTCTTGAATGAGCTCAGCTGAGCTTAATTACTGCATTTTAGCATCATTCAGTCGACAGATTGGCGGATTTTTTCTTGAATTGAGAAGCCAGCTATGAGTTACACATTACTTAAATGCGGACGTCAATTTATGCGGAAAGAAATTAGTCTCAGTTATTCTCACTTATTAATAACTTGGATCTAGCATCGGCTTAGTTGATTATGTGTAACCAATTTTTGTCCTCATAAGTTTAAATTTGAACGAGATGATTTGAGCGTCGACTGTAGTTTGCGGTGGGAGCGCCAGACAATAAGTTAAGAGGGGCACCAAACAGAGAGGTTGCTTCACTTACTTCCTCATTTGTAAGTTGATTGAAGTAAGCGAAAACATTAATGAATGAGTTGCGTGCTGAAAGCATACGGCTGTTTTTCTACTATCGGTGGCTGAGAAATGGGAGATAAATGCTGAGAAAAGCTAAAAATCAAATCTGTATTGCATCACTTTCTTTTCATGTGCATTACATACTTTTCTTTTATCTTTGAAAAAAAGCTCATGATGTGTTTGAAAATAAGTGTTCATGTTAGACTCGCATTACTGCTATAATCTGTAATAATTTATTTATTTAACTCACTTTTTTGTCATCAAATGCTTTTAACTCTCACTTCACTCTAATTTGGGAATAATACCGAGCAATATTTTGTAAATGAGTGCGGATATTTCCTAGAATGATAATTATCATCTCATTCGCTTAGATTCTAATTAATTCTTTATGATCCCCTACTTACAACAGTAGGTAATTATTTAACAGACCGCGTCTGCTTAATATATATAGTTATCATTTTGATAGCTAGGGGAGGAATTTTTTTCTGGTGCAATGTGTTTTTTTATTGAATCCTGGAATTTTTCTTATTTTTCCTTTTAGATCTTTTGTCCCATTCAGATAATTTGCTGCACATCAATCGAGAATTCTTTGACCATTTCGAAGTGAAAGCTCGTTAAATCTTGTTTGTTTACAGTAAAAATCTTTTGCTAAGCAGAGGCTTGGCATTATTTCAGTTATGTCAAAATAACTTATCGTATCTTATATTGAGTGCAAAATGAAAAATTCATCACAAAGCAGTTGATTTGTCTTCGGAACGGAAATGGACTGAAAATAGTTGTTGAAATTCATTGCTTCTGTTCATGAAAAAAGGTTCTGTACATTCATCTTGTTTCAAAATATGCATCGCTAACACCCCCTAACACGTTTTTTTCTAGTGGTATGAACGAATAGAAAACACTAACGCTTGAATGATGAATTCTTTCGTTTATTCCTGTGGTCTTTCACAAAAGAAAAACTAGCACCTATTGAACATGTCTTCCATTTCTGTTAAGAGACATATAAAACTATATCTGTTGTGTTGCTAAAAACATCATATCAAAAGCCTCGGTAGTATTTTTAAAACACAATCTACAGTATGACTTGGCACATTCGTGCGTCTACACACAAGTGCTGCTATTTCGCAGCTACTCGCAGCGATGGCGATTTTATACAAACTTCCTACAGAATAGAGTCGTGTGGGCCTCTGCTCCAGCCTGCTGCACGGTTACACGTGTGTGATTTCAAACTAGGAACACAAAATAATTACTGAACCCCATGGCATAGGTTGCTTAAATTTAGTATAAAATCGTACGCTATGGGAAATGAATGTCCGGCGCTATAACGTGGAACTGATCCATCATTTGTTCTCCTTGTATTTGTGTTGGAATAGGAACGGAGTTGCTCAGCCTTTTAAACAAGGTCCGGACTCTACCGAGAGGATGACTTTTAATAATATTAATATATTGGGCCCAGCGATACTGTCAATGCCATTTCTTTCGATAACCGATGATGCTAGATTCTATTTTTTCATCTGATGCAGAAATTCCAGAACTGATTTCAGTCGTACTTCCATTTCTGTGCAAATTCCATAGTTTGATAATTATAAACGATGGCTCAGTTGTCGTTATAAATATGGCAGTGCGTATAACATTACAGGTACTGCTAGCTGACTATTGACACTACACGTTTAATTTCTCTCATTATTTTACTTAGGAAATAAAGTAAATCAGCCTATTGATCTCTAATTACTCTCGTCACAGTTACTGTTATTATAAAGTTACGCCCTATAGTTGCAAAGAAATTTTCAACAATCGATGAGCGCTCTCCTCAGCTATTTCCGAACATTCGCCCTCCCCGAGTTGCGACTGCACGCATTCAATGTTTCTATTGTAGTTCATGGCGTCACTCCTGGCTAGTCGCGAGCATCTTGTGTCAAAGCGCTTGTTCCAGCCAGGGCTGGCAGATTTTTTCTTAGCTTAAATCTCAAAATTTAAGAGCTTTCAGAGAAAATTTGACCCTTAGGATCACTTTGTTTTCGACAACCTTCCAGGATTGTCTGGTGTTAAGGGGTTTTATGGTTAAATTCTTCTGGGAAGGCCCAAATTTGAGAGTTTCGGCTGGAAGAAACGGCAGTTTGACAACCGTTGTTCCGCTGCTGAGGTTCCGTAGTTGCGCGTTATTCAGCAGGTAAGCTCCTGAGGACAAACGGACCAATAACGAGCTTCACCAAGTGAGCAAGGTTTGCTTCATGCTCGGGGTAGGTAGGTGATTCAAAGAGTCAACCAACCTACAATAGCTAATGTCAAAAAACTAAATTATCTCAAATTAGAGAGACCCTGAGGTAACTAAGCCTGCGGTCGGGCAAATGTGGCTTGGAAGAATGCAGTCTCTGAATTGCCGCCTCTGGGTTGTGGAAACACGCGTTGCAATTTGACAGATGCCTGCGTAAGTTGGTTCGTTTGCGCATTCGTATACGGGCGCTCAGACGAGCTTCTCTGTAGTGGTCCTCATTCCGTGACAGCTGTGGACCGCGGACGCGGATGTCACGAGGCTAGTGGTGAGAAATTATACGTTGTCTTCTAGCGGCCTCAGCTGCGCCAAATTCGGTGACTTGCCAAAGTTGGCTCTTCGCTTAAGTTGGAGTTCACGTCTCGTTAATTCAGCGTCGGTGCTCAGCTGCTCATCTTTCGCTTTATTTGGGAGCGTAGCATTGCATGTGAGTCATGATTTCTTCGTGTGCGTTCGTAAACTCTCGTACGCTGTCAAATATGGTGCTGACTTGGAACCATGGCCAAAATTTTGTGAATCCTCATCTAGGATATTTGCTCATGTTTTTTATCCACCTCTTCCGCGTTGCGATAGCTGAACTTACGTTAACGAAGGAACTCGTTCTAGTTTAAAGTGTTGCACTAGGACCTTCAACGCAAGATAGATTTAATTTGCAGTCAGACTTGGCAAAGCAGATCACAGTGTTCGGCAGCCCACACCTGAGTGGCTGCTGTAATTGGTTGCCGGATTGGTTCTTTTCAAGGCGTATGCTGAGCGTTCCGATCATTACGTAGCCCTTAGGTTTATGGAGGCGGAACTGGAACTTCAGCTTTAGAAACGCTCGATAATTTTAACTTTCACTTCAATTCAGACTGGTGGCGCTCAGCTCCAAACATTCTATGTCAAGGTAGCTCAGTGCACTAATGTACTTGGAACTCCTAATGACACGAAACAGAAAGAAATGTCCAATTATCAGAAAAGACAGCTTTTTTAATTATCAGAAAAACCAGCGTTTTAATTTTTAACTCTCAGAACTACCCCAAGCTGAGTTTTTAGCCCTGCTATTGATTGTATAAGTTGAGAGTGATATATTACGGTAACCTGAAGATCACAATGACATGGTGAATTAATCCAAAGTTGTATAATTCATTCATCACCAGAACTGAGGAGGAACTCAGCCCATAGCTCACCAATTCAAATGATCAACAGGGCGCTGTTACTGTGTGTACGTGTACATGGCGTGGTTGTGAGTAAATTACTGTAAATATCCAGTAATTAATCATCACTTCTAAACTAAATATTTATTAAGTAATTGATTATCATTCAAATGGTTGAGAGTACATTTCAGTGAAGATTCTGCAATTACTAATTAGTAATGAACTAAATGCAAATTAAGTAACCAATTATCATTCGCATGGTTGTGTAGACATTTAAATAAATCTTCAATAAGTTATTATAATTTCAATGCTAAATATCAGTTAAGTAATTAATTGTCATTCACATGGTTGTGTGTGCATTTCAGTAAATATATTACTAATTATAATCTTTTAACCAAATTAAGTATGATTGGGTAATCAGTTATCTTTCAAAAGGTTGCGTGAATTTTCGGTAACAATTATTAGCTGTGAACTAGCTCTCTGTTTAGTAACTAATGATCTCTTAGTAAATTCTTTGAGTGGTAAAGGTTGACGAGACGAGGCATGAACTGTGTCTGAAGCTCAGCAGCAGGAGGCACATGAGCGCGTCACTTGTATGCTAGTGTCGCTTGTGACACTTCTGCGCACTTTACTGTGATCAAGTCACTTCTTCAAAGTGATGTCAAAAGTATTTTGAAGCGATGCATTTGCATGAATATGCGTCAACCGTAGACAGACAATATTAGCCTTCGAGTTTTCGTTGTTAGAAGCCGCTTAAGAACGAAACCGATATTTTTATTTTTCCGCTATCACACCGTAATACTCAGAAGCTGATTTATTTTTTCAGCGCTGGCTTCTTTCTGCAAGAGCATTTTCACAATTCGTTGCATCTGTTGCGATATTAGCGCTCATTCGTGTCTAGTTGCGATTATCTGAATTTGGACTTCCGTTAGTTGATGTGGCTGTGAACATGGCGCTGGGGCTGGATAACGTCCATTTCTAGAATGATAGTGAGTGTTGTTCTTGACCTCGTGCACCAAATCCTAAAGTTTCAGCTGCTCTCAAATAAAACTTTATGATTAAGATTCCCTTCTGAAACAGTGGTAGCCTAAATACTAAGTTTTATGATCTTATCGAGAAGAACGCTGTCCTTATTCCGAGTATTTTAGAACCACTTTCGTTCCCCCAATTGCAAACGCAAATTTATGGTGTGAGCGGAAGTACGTTGAATATGAGCACGCTCTCAAACCGCAGTACTATCAAGTGAGAATGTACAAATAACAAATCGACTAGGAGTCACTCTATCTTGCAATGAACATCAATAACCCTAACACAGAATGATGTAATTTTGTTCAATAGTCTGAGCAGCGAACACAAAGTTTACGTCCCTAGCCCATGATGAAAAATTAAGGACCTAAATAAAGTCGAAAAAATACCTACTAAAAATTCGGGATGCTTCAGTTGGCTGCATGAGCTACAAAACAAGCTCTCGAGATGCATCTTGAAGCGGCAGAGCACTGGAGCTTGGAAAAACATCTTGAACCTGAGCAGCATACTGGACAGAGCGTTCGAAAACACTTTAAACTTACCCCAGTCGCTTGCGTACTATACAATGAAAACAATCGTTTTAAAAATTACATATTGCGAAAAACGTTTGAAAAGATATTCGTGGCTTTCTAGTAGATTTCAATGTATGTATCTCATGGCTGTTGAGCTTCAGCCTGTGAGATTATTTAATTTTTTTCTCAGTATGAAATTAATTTTCATAAGTAAAGTGATCGTCGTTGGGTAAGTCGTACAGTGGTCGCCTAACAGAAAAATCAACATTTATATTCAGCGTGTTTGCTTTTCCCATGATGAGGTAGGGGATTTATGGTTTGAGTGAAGTATTATTCACAAGATCCGTGCAAATATCTACCCATCATTTTCTAAATTGAATGGCCACTGAAAATTTTCCCCTTTACTGCCGTGCTATTTTTTGCACCAAACTACGAAAGCATTTTGTTAAGGTCAAGACCACTAAATAAGAAAGATTTATATTTTGTACACTTTCTTTGCTGGTTAACCAAGATGAATTTTTTCACTTTAAGATTTGGACAATTTCTACCAGTAGCACCACTGATTGGTAAGAGAACCCAACGCGCTTCTGCATTTTCAGAGGAATTCGAGATTTTAACCCTTACTAAACACAACTCAATAGTTCAGAGGCTGAAGGCGCTGAAGCCGAGTGAGTGGTCGTCGCCATAAATGCAGCTATAATCTACTGAAGAATTCTATTGATTCCCATTTTATGGCGGTAGTGGTAAGATCGGGGGCTAGATAAGAACAGGGAATTAACTATTTTCAGTGGAAATGCGATACTTAACACACTGAAAAAATAAAAGGAAAATTATGCTCTTCAGTGTTCATATTTTCTCCTGTAATTGACTCTGCAGTATAGGTAAGAAGTGCGATAGAAAAGTTTTTATTCTTCACATTTGTGACCAAGTTAGTTTGTAAGTTGAGACGTGATGGTGCAATAAATTTTGTAATAGTTTTAACGCAAACTTCTAACTTTAAGATATTTTCAACGTTTTAGATGAATTAAAAATGAATTTCCCTCAATAATTTGAGGCAAATTTAATCAAATTCTCTTCATTCTTTACTCGCGTTAAATAATTAAGAACTCGTAAAAGCTCTTACGTTGCTTCGATAATATTGGAATTTAGCAATATTAACCAAACCAGCTCGGTTTGTGGCCAACTCACTTCTTGGTAACCAAAATTAAGAGGAAAGTTATACTTAGCTAGTAAAACATTCAGAACGTAAAGATGAACGCAGTTATGAAACAGTCAGAACGCAGTAATGAGTTCATTTCATTCAGTGACACATTGACGCATTACGGATGAAAATATTCATCTTATGAGAATAGCTTTTCACTAATTCATTTTCTTTATCCTTTCAAATTTACAATAGATATTTGTCAGTTGCATTTTGCTTCTCAAAGTTTTTCGAGGTGTTCTTTATGATAAAAAAGCGAATATGTCGGACATTTACAACTTGATTGAAGCAGTTGAACGATGTATCCGAAAACTGTCATTAGACCACAGGTAAAATACTGTATATAACCGAACGTTTAGATAGAGAAAATTTGACGCCAAACATGACTATGGTTTATATTTTACCCGTTTGTCAGCATGAATTTCGAGCGGCACATTTTGAGCGTGGAAGAGGAGAAACTCCCCCACACCTCAGCTCGCTAGATGCTGGGACGCGTGCCCCAGCATGGGCTGGATGGCTTACCTCGCTTCTTCCTCAGCGGTCGCGCCGCCAAATTCTTTCACTTTATTTTCCCGGGAGCGAGCGCGCACAGCAATTATTTAACCTTTCCTCGATGGCTTTTGTTTTTAGTGGCGTTGGTGCGAGGGAGTTGCGGTGCGTATTTTGCGCTCATGGATGACGAAAAGCGTTGACAGTTCGGCCTCTCCATGAAAGTTGCCGGGAGTGAGCCCGTGTACCTGCGTGTTTTGGACAATAAGTTCCTCATATGCCTGTACTTCGAACCGTCGTTTTGACTCCACAAAAGGAAGGAATCATATCTGCGAGCTGCTTTTGCGTTCGAAGTGTTGTATGCTGGGATTATATCACCCATTCTTTTTCTCTCTGAGTTATTTCGTGCTTTGTGAAATCGATGTCGAGTTGTAAAGTAAAATGAAATCTACATTTGATTGAAGAATATTTTTCTTATTTGATGCACACCATCTCTGAATAATACAATTATGCAATTAGTAAGTACTAGATTGTAAATCTATTCCTTCAGTGTCCAGCAAATAGAATTGAGGTATTTGTTCATCAGCGTAAAGGTTTATTTTATTCCCGTAAAGGAATGGATGATATGTGTCGTGAAAAGTTTTTCTTAGTAATATGTGACAATCCTTTCTCGTTTCTGATTTTTACGAATCCTTTATGCTGCTATTATACGTGTGAAATATTTCATAAATTTGTTGTTTAGCAAAGCATGTTCTTTTTGCTAGTTTAATAAGTCCATGTTGTTATGTATACGCGAAATAGCTATTTTTAAAATTTCCATGAAGCCATTCTTCTAGTTTATTTTTACGCGTACAATGCATATATTCCCCCCTCATTATGCTTTCAACGACATCCACAGCTACCACAGAAGCCTAAGCTCAGATGCCAAAGTAAACGGAGACTGTCCTCCAAGGCGTTCTTCATCAATGTGTCACTGTCTTCTTCTTTCTTGCCAGCTGTTATGAGCCTTCTAAATCTTGAAATTACCGAACCAAGGGAATACGTTTCTATGATTTTCTCACAATCTATTGTTAAATCATTTGACACAGCTATTTCAAAGGTATGTTTAGCAGCTAAGGATATTTAGGTTGAAATATTTTAAAAACAGTGTTATACATTTTATGAATCAACTTCATTGATAAAAACTGCTTTTAAATTTCTTTCTTTCCGATCAATTTCAAGTTTCTTTGTTGTCACAATCTCTGTCTTTCAAATGAGTCAGCAAACATCTATTCATAATATAAAACGAAATCTTAATTTAAAAAATGAATGAATTCGCAATTTTTGAAGGATCTGTTCAACAATGTACGATTAGCAAATATTAAAGCGTGAATGAATGACATCAGTGAGTGATACATAGTATTGTGATACATACGTATTACTGTGAAACATAGTATTGTGATATGTATGTATTATTGTGAAACATAGTACTGTGATACATATATGGTCTTGTGTTATTGGCTCATCAGAGCAAGTATTTATTTCGTCGTTTTATTTAGCATTGCGCAACGTTCTCATTAGCCTTTCGCCACAATTTATTCTCGCTTCTGACTCTTGAAAGTACTTTCTACCGTTTTGAGTAGAACATTTTATACATTTGTTCTGTAGTATAGCATGTCTTCTTTGATCAAAACACGCTGGTTTCTAGATGCTTGTTCATATATGTGTGCTCGAAATCGAAGCTACAAATTTTTTTCTGCCTTTTTTTTACATTAAATAATCGTTGATCAAAAGTCCGTTTGGATTCATAGGGAACTAACTAATTTTGTGCGTATAGCTAATGCGTATTATGTGAAAATGTTCTAGAGTTTGTGAAAAGGCGTTAAAAGATTAAAGGTTAAAGGTTTCGTGCCCGTTGAGGACCTCGACTTCAAGAAATATTGACCAACCAATTTTTCAATACATGTTATGTACCAACTTTACTGGAAAATTTTTTTATTCTTTTTTCTTTCTAAATATGGTAGAACTCGAGAATTCAATCTAACATACCGTCAGATGCAACGATGATTCTTAACATGAACATAACTGGGCCTTAAATAAAATCAAATTTTGGATAAAAGTGAATCTAAATGTTATAGAAAATAGGATTTAAATCAAAACAAACTTTCGAAAGTGAAGATTCTAAATGTCAGAGAAAATGTGGCGCTAATCAAATTAAATTTCGGATAAATATAATTCTAAATGCAGTAGAAAATAAGATCTAAATTGAAGCAAAATTTGGAAACTGATATCTCTAAACATGACCACAACTGTAGTAGAATAACTCAAATCACACTATATGATAACTCACCGGTCTGGAATGGAAATGTGGCAGCAGATCACCTGAAGGCTTGGCTTCCTTATCTCACGTGGGGCGGTAGCGGGACTGTGGCGCGCTTGGGAGCTCTGCCTCACATCTGTGCTCCTGCTGACGGTCTGTACTGGGACGTTTGTTGTCAGCCGCGTGCTTAGGTGGGCCTTGGTGCTTAGATTAGCCTTAGTGCTTAGGTGAGCCTTGGTGCTTAGATCAGCCTTGGTGCTTAGGTGAGCTTTGGTGCTTAGATTAGCCTTGGTGCTTAGGTGAGCCTTGGTGCTTAGATCAGCCTTGGTGCTTAGGTGAGCCTTGGTGCTTAGATCAGCCTTGGTGCTTAGATCAGCCTTGGTGCTTAGATGGGCCTTGATGCGTAAATGAGCACGTAAATGTTCACCACGCCATCTATTAACTATCATGGGATTAATGGGTTCCTTGGAACAGACTATAATTAAAAAATAATTTGGTATTCCATCCGCCTAAATTTTAGTGGGGTTAGGTCTTATTCCACGCATGTGTATATTTGTGTATTTAATAAGTTTACCTTGAGAACTTGAAGCTAGAATTCTAATCTAATTTTTACCGAGTTTTTATTAAAAAATTCAAGATATTAGAGTTAATACTCACGGAGCAGATCTACAGCCTTCAGTGCCTTGTGTGTAAAAACGTTATTTTCTTCTTTCCCTTATTTTTCCTTTCCATTTTAAAATAAGTTAATTCGCTTAGTGAGCACGTTCAGCTTTCGCGGAGCTCGCTAATGCGCATTGAACAGAGAATGACATCAGGTTCATTCTCATATTTTTCTCCTACATCAGAAGGGTAACCAAAACTTTAATTTCTCTGCCGGAAGAAAAACATCCAGTATATTTAACCCTCGTAGCTTACGTCACCAACAGAGCTGATATTGTCGGCTGATATATATTCAATTAATTCTCGCGTCTAAGTCACAGCAATTTACATGATTGTTGCAAACCAACCTTACAAATCTTTAAAGTTTTCTTGCCTCAACTTCTTGGAAACACTATGTACACTTGTGTGCTGAGGCTGATAACTGCGTTGTTTAAACATGAATGGGGTCTGGTTGGCTAAATGAGATTCCAAGCCCTTGTTGTCCCGAGTTCTAACTTTACAGCTCCACAAGAGCTCCGTGTCATTTTACCTACTAATTTTTCCTAGCTTTGATGGACCGTAAATCTAAATGCTGGAGACATCCTCATCTTCAATGTAAATCATCGTTTTATGTATGGTTAATTGTTTCGCATCTTAGCTCATGGGAACCAGGTCATCACTGCATTGTGATCTCTAGTTTCTCATTGTGTGAAATTTGATGATGTACTTGAATCAATCATGCATTCATCCAGTACTTGAAAATTTAAAATGAAATACAGGGTGGGTCTGAAGTAACTGACCCTTTGAATGTGCTAATAAAAGAAAAACTTGGTTTTATTTGAATGAAATAACATTTTTGGTTTATTTCGGCATTTTATTTACTCAGCTAGCAAATTAAAAGGGTGAGTTACTTCTGCTCCGCCCTGTACAGGGCTTGGTGCAAAATTTGGCTCAAAAATTTCGGAAAAAAATCGTCCTACAACGGTGCTGTGTTGTTAATTATGTGCGTGTCATCAATGGGTAAATTCCTCCTTAAAAATGTAGAATTTGTTGTGAGTTCAGAAGTCTATTTAATTATGGACTGAACAACCATAGTATTTTTTGAGTATTTTCACGTATATGTATGAGCAAACAGAGAAAAAGTTGACAAGAATAACTTTCTCTTTCGAACAAATTCGTTATTCTTTGAAGCATTCTCACACTTTTTCAGCATGCATCTGCCGCCGGCAACTTGTAGCTGATATACCAAGTGTGCGCTTAAAATAGTCACTTCAGCAGCAAGACGATGAAAGAAATTTCACTGCCTTGCGTGTCAACAGTTAATTTTCTAAGTCGTTGAGCGATTGTGAGCCAGAGCAAAGCACCGAATCCAATCAGACAGCCAGCGCTTGTGTTCCAATGCAGAACAGCTGGAGTGATCAGTTCAGGTCTGTTCTAGCTACGAGCAGTGTCGTGTGCTATGCCTATTTGTCTTGATGAAAGGGTTTGCAAACTCTAGTGCTCTACCTCTGACATGTCTTTGTGGCATTGTGATGTTCCGATCACGTTTAAATTGCTTGATTATTTAGAGCTTAGTAATCTTATGTCAAGGGGCGTTGTGTGTCTGCAATGCTTTGCCTTAAATTTTATGTTTATGATTATTAGAGCAAATCAATGTTGCATCTACTGGCATAATGTTTGAGCTACATTTCAGTTATTGTTGTTATGGTTATTAAAAGCATCTGAAAATTCCGATGAGGGGCAAAGTAATATTTCTTCAACGTTTGAGCCTAAGTTGCATGATTATGGTTATTTAGATAATTTTATTATTGAAGTAAGTGGCAGAGTAATACTTTTTCAATTTTCAGCCGTAAATTACGCAACTATTTAGAGTAATATGGTACATCATCAACGAACGCTCGGATTTTGCTCGATATTTTAAGCGATTCAGCTCTTTCGTTCGAGGAAAGAGCGACAGAATTGCAAAGGCTTACTAATAGAAATTTTGATGGGATTAAGATGGATTGTGAAAACGTGGGAGCTAAATAAAGAACTAAAGCACTGGATTTCTGCAAGCGGCTTAAACTCCGGTTTGGCGAAATGAGTCTAAAATTAAAGCATTAAAGGTTACACTTCAGCAGTTATCATGTCCCTTTGATACAGGGAAATAACATAAAATTTTTCAATAACATTTTCTTCAACATAAAAGCCATTATCTTCATACCTCGCTCAAAAACTGAAACTGAAAAGTGTCGCTCAGAGAGGCTACTGTGGTCACAGAGCCGCGCTGGACTGCAGTGACCAGCGTGGTGAGGCTGGAGGTCAGTGGACAGTTTATGTATGCCTGTGTTGTCATCCTCTGCAGCGGGGCGGCGGTGGCTGCTCCAGGTGTGCGTATGAGACACGGTAGAAGAAACAAGGTAGAGTCAAACCAGGTTTTTTTTCGTCGACCGTGTAGCAATGCTGACGTCATGGCAACGGACCGATAGCAGCGCTCACATTGCATCAGGCAACACTGCTGGCCCAAAATCTGCACCATTATAGGTCTAACGACATTGCATAATGGTAACGCCAAAAAGTTCGCTTGAAATAAAGTCGTTCTATTGGCTAGACGAACAAGGGGAAGTGTATTTTCCCTCCATAGAAATGACCCTACCTTGTTCCCTCTACCGTGTTGTGAGACGCTGCCGTCACGCGGTGCTGCTAGCGTCCCGGTGGTCATTGAGCAGCTCCGGGAGCGTGTGCGGCTCGTTACTGCTTCAGTTGCGGCTCTCCATCCAGCTAATAGATGAATTACTTACTTTTAAAATCATGTTCCCGAGTTTTTTGGGTAAATCATGAGGGCGAAAATGTTAGTATAGGAAGTCCAAGTATTGAAGTAATTGGAGTACACGTGGAGAAATATGAACTGTCAAAATCCTTTTCTTGAGTCTGATGGGTAAGTTATTTTGGTCGAAAATATTATTAAACAAATTCCACGATTTGAAGCAACTTGAGTACAGGTGGAGAAATGTAAGTCCTGCTGTAATTGTGTAATGTTACGTAGGAGATTTCAGTTGTTCGGATGTGGCTTTCGAAGAGAAAGTGATCTTATGAAGTTTTCTCTAGCATAAATTTGTGAATGCTACTGAACACGTTTTTGGTACTTGCCAGTTTTTGGTGTGGCTGACTCCACAGCGTGACTGCCATAATAACTGAGCTGATAAACGGATGTCGAGTAGACTTTTATAGGGAAAAATAATAAATGTAGCTCTCTTTCCAATGGAAATTTACGTGAAAATAACTATAGCATCCAACAACTATGCATTCCTGCGGGATGATGGGTGAATTTTGGGGTCAAATTGAATTTAAAAAAGAGGCCAAAGTTGAGAATTTTGTCTAAGAAAATGGCCGAAAACGCTGAAACGCTAGGAGCTACACTGAACAAGAAGTGTCCACTTATCGGTTAGCGTGAGACCAGATTTAGGATTCTTGTACGTACAGGGTTTTAAAATATTTATATGCTTAATATTTCGAAAGATATTTCAATAATTTTACCCAGTATTTGTAGCTTGGTTTTATAAGCTATAAGGCAGAAGGATAAACCTAGTAAGAAAGATAAAAATTGACCTAGCTTTACACTGTGTTAATAAACTTCCTCTATAAAACCTTTCTTTCAGTTCAGTTTTATTTTTCTGTGAGGCAGACACAGTGAGTTAATCGACAGAAAAAAGTGAACTGAATTAGTGTTCCTATATAATGGGCGTACTTGTGATGAGCTACGAAATAATTAAAAATGATACGAAGTGTCGAGTGAATTGCAGTGAATTCCTAGTGTATTGTTCCCAATGCGAAATGTGAATAACAGTGGTGATCAGAAAATAAAGTGATTCGTAACGATACAACCTGAAGAGCAAACTCGCCATGAGAATCCTGGAGCACACACGCTAAGGTGAGTACTCGTTCTGGGTATCTTACGGCATTAGTGTAGTGGGGCCGTAGTGTGGTGGTGCCGTAGTGTGTTGGTGCCGTGGTGTGGTGGGGCCGTAGTGTGGTGATGCCGTAGTGTGCCAATGCGTACGTTGTGCGAACAAAAGCATTTTGCTCTAGTTTTTGTATAATTTTAACTCTCTGAATATATGATGCCCGAGTATATGCTAAGTTGTTTCAACAGACCTGCATGATGCATGTGCTAACGACACATCGTATTTATGCTTCTGTTACCCAGGGCAGGGAAAGGACTTGAGTTCTGAATGTTCGAGTAGACCGTGAAGGTATGTCTGTATTTGTATTGCTAACAAGTCTATCTCTATTCGTCTTAGAGACTCTTAGGAGTATTTCAATAACAAACATTATTTGCTTTGCTTAGGAAATAAACTATGCGAAATTCCTAACTCGTAGCATTGATATGCAAATTTTGTTACATGTATTTGTATATCGTTTACTGTTTTTATTTTGCTATTTTAGATATTATTTTTTCCCTACTGTTCCCCTCTTTATTTCTCTATTTGATGCCAGAAGTATCATTATTTCATTTTAATGTCATAATCACGTCCTCCGAGCGAGAATCAAGGCTTCAGTGGGCGTGCTGAAGCACTTGTTAGCATCTCACCTCGCGCTCATTGGTAAACTTTAAGTTCAAGTTTTGAACCTTCTCGAGACCTTAGTTGTCTGCAAGTTAGATAACTGAGGTTTCAGTTCTGTTCATGTTGTGAAGTTTTGCAATTTGTACAATATTTATAAATTTTAAGTCCGAGTTCAAGGGAGTTAACATGAAGTCCGTGAAGTGAGAGTAGTTGGGAAATAAGTGGCATGTTTCATCTCTTAAACAGATGGTGGGAGAAGTGAACATTTCTCAAATCTTCGTAGAACATTATATGAAAAGCAGGACATACAAGGTGAGGCGGAGAGTAAGAAGGTATCGATCGAGGTGTTTTGTGATGATCAGTTCATGCTGTGTAGTCAAGGCATAAGGCTGGCAGGAATTTCGCGCGAGACCGTCATTTTCCTGACAGCTTTGCATTGTGTGGAGACCTGGGTTTTGAGAGCGACGGAAAGCAGCAGAAGAATGTCTGAGAATGGACGTGTCAAAATCGGAGAACATGAGTGGCATGCACGGTTTGAAAAAGGATGAACTCAGAGGCTGCAGCGAAAAACATCTTTTGTTAGCGATTTGTTGGATAGGAAAAGAAGTTGAACGTATGTTAAGGGAATAAATATCCAAGTAGTTGGCATATGAGCGTAGTGGACAAACTACGCTGCTTGAGAAAAATATATGATATATATCGAAATAAAAAATGAGGTGTTGTGTGTCAAACAAAGGGTGAATAACTAGAGCAAGAGAAGAATCAAGTGTGAGAGAGAGAGCTGTTTTATGGTGGATGTTGATACGTACATTATGGAGACCGCACTGAGAGGAGTGTACTGTTTACTCTGTAGAATTGAAGAGTCCAAAATGCGGGGCTAGACTAGAATTGAAGGTTTTAAAACGCGGCCGTGGGCCTTCTGATTCAAGCTTGGAGAGGACCTGAGTTAATTGTGTTACATGACAGCCGCAATCTCCCGTTTATAACAGCGCTGCTCATGAATTTAGCACCTTCTGTGATCCACCTCACCCGAACAATATATATATGGCCTTCGCCCTCTCCCCTGTGTTTTAACAGGAAATTGATTTTACTCGCAATATTTTGGTATTCATGCTCATTCTTTCATCATCCGCTGCATTTCAAGCGCTACCTTTCTATTAGTTGTCGGAGCGTGACACTTCAAGATTAGATCTGCATGTGCGAGAGCCGGCATTTTTAGGAGTGCCATGCAAAAAATTTCCTTTCAAGCATGCGTTCGTGTGTTCTTAAAGTTACTTCCATCATTTTTTGCAAATGTAATGCAACACCTGTCAAATAAGAACATTAAGATGATTCTAACATCTACAAACCGAAACTTTAGGCATTGTCTAAAGTAGTGATCGTGTTGGAATACTTCTCAATCTTGCTCTGCGCAAAACACAGAAGCAATTATCGCCCAGCTCTGTGAAATACCTCCACCCAAACGAATTAATTCTATTAATGCGCTGGAGGCTCCGATCAATGTTATGGTTGTGAAGAGTGATCGAGTTCTACAGCATTCTTTACACCTTTGTCTTTGAATTCGACTTGCTTGAATTTGCACTAAAAACCGCTCGAAATCTGACAGGCCCGACTGACGTGGCATGAAGTCGTGTGTATTGGCCCTGCCCCACCTTGAGCCACGTAAGGACGTTGTGCTTGTAAAGGTCGCCGTTATCGATTAATTGAGTTATAGAGCCCAATCTTACTCAAGATCCTCGACGCCATGACGGCCGTCGTAGCCTTGTTGCCATGGAAGATCACTCTTCATTGTCGCATCTAATCTGGGAGCATCGTATAGTTTTATATTTGCAAAAGCTCAAACTTTAGTGTTAACCAACTCGTCCTCCTATCTGTTTGTGACAACTTTTATTTTTCCATTTTTTATCGCTCGTCCAATTTTACCGCAGTGGCTTTCTCTTAACCAAAATACTCGCAATCAGCTTCGCTTTTTCAAGTTTACCATAGTTCCTGGAAATTAGTATAATTCTTCCAGAATGGAATTTAAGTCCAATATTATGTATGTTTATGTATTTCCTAGACTGAAATTCAGGTGTCTCTTTAATTGAAGTTCACGTTTCTTCAAAGATATGATATAATGTTTGCATTGACTGCTTCAAATCTTGCTGAGCCATTTTATGTTATACAACCTTACCCACATTTTCGTGGTTTCTGGACATTTTGATTGGTTTTACAACTTATCCATTACGTTCGTGTAATTGTAATTTGTAATTTTGTTCGCTGAAGGGAAATTTATCTTGAAGTATCAAGAAAGTTTATATTTTCTGATTTTCTTCCGAATGAAGAACTTGTGCTTTAAATTTTTGCATTGTCCTGTTGCCGCTGTGTACGCATTGCTGGGAATTTTAGAGTTGTTAAGTGGTTAAAATGCACTCACAAGATGATTTGCATTAAGAATATTGAAATTATATAAGATGGTGAACCAAGAAAATATACATATGTGCACAACACAAACTGAAGCGTTATACACATCCTCTCAACAACTAATTCTCTTGCCTTTTTCGTGACCATTTTTGTTTTTCCATTCTTCATCTTCATCAACGTTGCTGCATTGGCCTTATCTGGCCAAAACTATGAAACTCGGTTTCTTTTTCACATAAAATTTGACAGAAACCTTGAGGAAACCATTCAGCATTTGGCAATTCTGCCAAGTTACATTATGGAAAGTGGCATTTATAGTCTAGTATCACATAAAAAATGCCTAAACTTGAATATTTTAACCACTAAGGCCAGTCTGGCAATTGTGCTAGCGTCTACAAGACGTCCTCCGTTCGCTGCCACTGCCATTCATCTGTGACTGCAGCGCAGAAGAAAGCGGGTGCGGCAGGCAGACATACTTATTTCTGAACTGTCATGAGCAGTAAATTTAGCTGTCTGTGAAACTAAAGTATATCACAACGTTGTTTGCAGAGACTCATTGGTGATATGGGTGGTGTTATATTTCTGTACTTGGTCCGAACAGCCCTTTGTGAGGTGTTTGTTTCATCAAATCTTGTTATTTTTGCTTGATTTGCGAGAAATAGAGAAGTTCAATTGAACCTATTTTGAGCTTACATATGTCGTGCACAGTAATTTGATCTTACGGTGGTTTAAATTTTTATGCGTGTGTTTTTTTTCCGTTTGTCTCAAAATACATCACGTCTAGTAAAAGGAAGGGTTCAAGATAGCCTGGGGATTTCCCAATGGCCTAACTTGAGTTATTTTTTGCTAGTGAGTGGATTCCAGTCATCTAAATTTTAAGAGAGCAATGAATATCTATGACGTCACGTGTGACATTAGCACGTCGAACTCAACAAACCAGTCTGGCCTAGGAAACGCGGTAAAGCTTACTCAACGCCGAGATGTAGGAGGCATTGGTCCAGTACCCAGCCGCAACGAAGGATGCAGCGGAGGAGCTGCCACTCTGTGTCCGTTTGGAGGACTTGAATGTAGCAAACTCTGTGTCCATTTGAAGGACTTGAATGTAGCAAACTCTGTGTCCGTTTGGAGGACTTGAATGTAGCAAACTCTGTGTCTGTTTGGAGGACTTGAATGTAGCAAACTCTGTGTCCGTTTGGAGGACTTGAATGTAGCAAACTCTGTGTCCATTTGAAGGACTTGAATGTAGCAAACTCTGTGTCCGTTTGGAGGACTTAAATGTAGCAAACTCTGTGTCTGTTTGGAGGACACGAATGTAGCAAACTCTGTGTCTGTTTGGAGGACACGAATGTAGCAAACTCTGTGTCTGTTTGGAGGACACGAATGTAGCAAACTCTGTGTCCATCTGAAGGACGCGAATGTAGCAGGTGACCCGCACGATTCAAATCAGCCGTGGTATGCGGTGTTGGTTTAGGCGTGAGGGGCTGGCCGCTCGTGAGTTGCTCAACTGATCTGATGGAATTGTGATTGTTCAGCCTGAGTTTTGCTTGAGTGTAGGAACGTGCGACGATCTAGCTTGTGTCATGAATAGCCGGCTGATTATTAATGTCTGGTAACTTTACTGGTTTCAGAGATGGTGAAAACTAAAGAATGGGTTGAATGTGTTTTGAAAGCATAGTGTTTGGTGATTATTGTCTTGAAGTCGTAAAATGATTAGTTTCCAATTGAACTCGAGTTCTGTCCTCAAGTCTCCATTAATCGTTTTCACAAAAAATGGGCCATAAAAATTGGAAAAATGTATCTCCAGTCATTGTGACTGGCAGTTTTCAATTGGATGCGGTATACTTCTGCTCTGTCATTACTGGCTAAGTCAGGTAGTGCTGCTTTTTTTGCATAGGAGAAGGCTTTTATGAGCACTTCCCGCATCCGCAGCTTACGTACACGGGAGTTGTTTGTTTCTCTTCTTTTTTACTGCTCTTCCTTGGAGCTACATATAATCTTTTTATTCTCAGTTTCACGAGTTGTACGATTATCGGTGTAAGTCTAACAGCTTTTTATTCGCGTTTTTGTAAATTTGCGATGATCATTTAAATATGTTGAATGTATTCGAGAATTTTAAATTAAATCGTTTCATTCAAGATTCCCGTTATGAAAATATTTCACGTATTAACGACGGTGTAGGAACTCCTTGAAGTCATAGCACGCGTGAAGGCACTGCACAAAAAACTTTAATCGACTTCAAAACAATTGAAGCGCTGAAATTTTTATGAGAGAACTCAACGTTCTAGAAAATTTAAGCTAAAATTATCATCATATGGTTTGATTCAGCTCTCGCCGGTGCTTTTGCTTTTGTTTATCTGTAATTTTACTTCAGTTTGCAGAATACATTCTCGCCTTTTTTCCGAGCTGACTCCCAAACATTTGTTTTACCCTTATAATGTCAGCAATAAAGTTCGCATAACCATGTAAAGACTCAAAACTATTTACTCAATCAAGAACGCACGCGTGTCGAGACTCAAGACTATCATTCATTCGATGCAGAACGCGCGCATGTTAAAGCTCAAGGCTATCAGTTCCTCGACTAAAAACGCATGCGAATTAAGACTCAAGAAGACTATCATTCCCTAAAAAAAACGATTGGCTGTTTAAACTCAAGACCTGTTTAAAAACGCTCGCCGGTTTAGACTCGAGGCCATCATTCCCTCAAATAAAAACGCTCGCCGGTTTAGACTCGAGGCCATCATTCCCTCAAATAAAAACGCTCGCCAGGTAAGACTCGAGGCCATCATTCCCTCAAATAAAAACGCTCGCCGGCTTAGACTCGAGGCCATCATTCCCTCAAATAAAAACGCTCGCCGGTTAAGACTCGAGGCCATCATTCCCTCAAATAAAAACGCTCGCCGGTTTAGACTCGAGGCCATCATTCCCTCAAATAAAAACGCTCGCCAGTTAAGACTCGAGGCCATCATTCCCTCAAATAAAAACGCTCGCCAGTTAAGACTCGAGGCCATCATTCCCTCAAATAAAAACGCTCGCCGGTTTAGACTCGAGGCCATCATTCCCTCAAATAAAAACGCTCGCCAGTTAAGACTCGAGGCCATCATTCCCTCAAATAAAAACGCTCGCCGGTTGAGAGTCGAGACTGTCATTCCCTCAATGAAGAACGGACGCAAGTCACACGTTAATGGGACTCCTGAGTTCATAGGAGCGTCCCTCAGCAGCAGCACACACATCCGGATGCGGCGTGCAGAGCCTGCGTGAGCTGAGCGGTGCCCCTCAGTGGCGTCTTTGTGCAGGTGTTGCGTCGTGCTGCTGCCGTCTGTCGTGTGTGCCCGGACTGTCCGACCTATGGTCGATCAAATTTTAAAGCTGTTTAGTTAAAGCTGAATGAAGATACGATTCAGTTAAAGCTTGCTGATCAAAGCTAAATGAAGGTATGATTCAGCGATTCAGCTAAAGCTTGCTATATATTGCTGTCTGTCTTGTGTTCCTGGACTGTCTGACTTACAGTCACTCAATTTTTGTAACTACTCAATCAAAGATAAATGCTGGTGCGATTCTGTCAAAGCTTGCTATTGCTGTCTGTCGTGTGTTCCTGGACTGTCTGACTTACAGTCACTCAATTTTTATAACTACTCAATCAAAGATAAATGCTGGTACGATTCTGTCAAAGCTTGCTATTGCTGTCTGTCGTGTGTTCCTGGACTGTCTGACTTACAGTCACTCAATTTTTATAACTACTCAATCAAAGATAAATGCTGGTACGATTCTGTCAATGCTTGCTATTGCTGTCTGTCGTGTGTTCCTGGACTGTCTGACTTACAGTCACTCAATTTTTATAACTACTCAATCAAAGATAAATGGCGGTACGATTCTGTCAAAACTTGCTATTGCTGTCTGTCGTGTGTGTCCGTCTCGGACTTTGCGACCCGTGCATGCTATTCGCCTGGAGGACATGAGAGAAAATTAATTTATTTATTTGATGAAGCTCTAAACTCGTTTCGAGTTTCTACTAGTTTTATCCTCGACTGAATTTTTAATTGTGTTTGCCCAGGTGCAACTTTCCTGTTTGACGCATGTCTTTTGCCTTTAAGGGCGATTGATGAAATTGATACTTTAATACTTCATATTTTGTTGCTGCAAAATTTCACTTGTGAATAACGAGAAGAAATGTTCAAATTCATGCTTGCACACTCTGTGTATTTACTAAGCAGACACCATGTAAATATTTGTTAAATCCTTTCACTTCTTTGTTTTGCTGAGCCGCTCTGATAAATGTCACTTCAAGACATATTTTTTACCTGGAACCTCTGTAAAATTTTACGATATCGATCTTTGGAACAGTTTAATTTCTGGAGCTCTGACCATGGTAACGGTTGCTCTGACCAAGGTAAAGCAACCGTTCAGGCCGAAAGAAAAGTTGAAGTGCGAATTACACCGCCGAAGGGAGAAAACGTTACTAACTTTTGTAATGTAGGCGGCTGTTTATACGTTGTCTGATTACGACAACCTAGCACAATGGTCTGCAACAGTGGTCTTACAGCAGCTGTCTGCAACACCGTTCTCATGTGATCGGTCTACAATAGTCTGATAACAGCGGTCTACAACAGTGGTCTTACAGCAGCTGTCTGCAACACCGTTCTCATGTGATCGGTCTACAATGGTCTGATAACAGCGGTCTACAACAGTGGTCTGATAGCAGCTGTCTGCAACACCGTTCTCATGTGATCGGTCTACAATGGTCTGATAACAGCGGTCTACAACAGTGGTCTGATAGCAGCTGTCTGCAACACCGTTCTCATGTGATCGGTCTACAATGGTCTGATAACAGCGGTCTACAACAGTGGTCTGATAGCAGCTGTCTGCAACACCGTTCTCATGTGATCGGTCTACAATGGTCTGATAACAGCGGTCTACAACAGTGGTATGATAGCAGCTGTCTGCAACACCATTCTCATGTGATCGGTCTACAATGGTCTGATAACAGCGGTCTACAACAGTGGTCTGATAGCAGCTGTCTGCAACACCATTCTCATGTGATCGGTCTACAATGGTCTGATAACAGCGGTCTGCAACAGTGGTCTGATAGCAGCTGTCTGCAACACCATTCTCATGTGATCGGTCTACAATGGTCTGATGACAGCGGCCTACAACAGTGGTCTGATAGCAGCTGTCTGCAACACCATTCTCATGTGATCGGTCTACAATGGTCTGATAACAGCGGCCTACAACAATGGTCTGATAGCAGCTGTCTGCAACACCATTCTCATGTGATCGGTCTACAATGGTCTGATGACAGCGGCCTACAACAGTGGTCGGCTGGCTACTCGCAGTAGCGGTCTACAACAGTGGCCTGTTACGTTCCCAGGACCGAGTAAACGTTCCCAGGACCGAGCGGCACAGCTGGTCCAGAGGATAAATTCGCGTGGAACATTACAAGGGCGTAACTGTGACAGCGACCTGTGGTGGTGCGGTGTGGCGTGCTGAACATGTCTTGCTGGAGGTAAACACGTTTTGTGCTCCTGTTGCGCTTCTGAACTAAACAATTAACTCTCTTATGTTATATTCATAACCGTAGGCAAAAATGAACGGTATTTATTGGTTCATCAGCGAATGAGTGAAAATATGTCCAGGTGTGCCGTGATATCTTGGACCAAATGACGCGATGTTGAGTGCGAGGCTGAGAGGACGGCAGAAGTGCTCACCCCTCCATCGTCGCCTTGTACTTAATATATGTTCGCTGTGAGGCCCGGCGAGGGCTCGTGTTCTCTGTAGTATTTATATTTACATCGCGCTCAGCGCTTATTTTTTGTGGCGTGGCAAGCCTTGCTTGATCAGAGGCAACCTTCAAATACTTGCCAAATGTTGAGTGAACACCAACTCGCACTCTGGTCTAACGTATGTGTGCATACACCTGCTCGCTGAAGTGACGGTACTGCTGCTGGTGGCTTGTGCTAGTGAAGCGGCTTCATCGGCCATACAGCTGCTGCAAAAGGTAACGCTGTTACGGCATTTATATCTGCTCCTGAAGTTATTTTACTCAGTTACTGTTGCTTCAACAGCTACTGCTGCCACAATAATATGCTCTGCTGCTTCTGCGCTGACCGCGGGCTGCAGAGCCATGCAGGCCATCATGACGGAGCTGACACTCGGCAGCGATGCGCTAAACCTTCGGCGAACTGCGGTGGGGCAGTCGTCATTCGTGAAGAGCGTCAACGAGCATTTGTTTTGACGGCAGTAACGCGAGCACTTTAAGCGCAGCTTACTTTATTTCTCGGGCTGTGCCAAGCGTAAGGTTTGCGCGGCTATGCGATGCCGCTTTTAAATCTCCGCTACGCTGTCCGGGAGCTCAGGCGGGCTAGCGCTCTGTACCTGCGAACTCGAAAGCTCAGAACTGTGACGTCTTACCTCGTCAGAAAAATCATATAGTTATTCAAAAAACAAGTGCCCATCACCTTGTGATAGTGATGCACTCCTCTCTCACAGTAGCTAACCTACAGTGTAGGGTGATATGCTTACGCACAAAATTGCGTTGGTATTTGTTTGGTGCGAAGATGCTCGGATTTACTTAGTTCTACGTGGGGATCTCACTGATGTATAGCTCGAGGAAAATAACTTGTAAAAAATTGTTGCTTACTCACCTGCGTACGTGAAATCGTAAATGTGTGAGTGCGTGTGTTACGTGTTCAGGAAGAAGTACTTCGACCCCTGCCGCGAAGCGTTTTTTCTGAATAAAGAGTTAGTTGCCAAAGCTCTAGGTATGTGTACATCGTTTTCAGTTTCAACACTTTTTGGCCTAGAGCACTGTACGGTCCTCTTTCCAAGTAGCCTCAATATATTGTATTTCTGGATAAATTTATTCCCTAATGTGTTCTTTGGAGTTCACTGCCGAGTGATCTACACCTTTTTCACTTCAAATTAATCCAAGTCAAGTTCAATGTAATCCAAGTCAAGTTCAAATTAATTCGAGTCAAGTTCAAATTAATCTGAGTCAAGTTCAAATTAATCCAAGTCAAGTTCAAATTATTCCAAGTCAAGTTCAATGTAATCCAAGTCAGGTTCAATTTAATCCAAGTCAATTTCAAATTAATCCAAGTCAAGTTCAATGTAATCCAAGTCAAGTTCAAATTAATTCGAGTCAAGTTCAAATTAATCTGAGTCAAATTCAAATTTATCCAAGTCAAGTTCAATTTAATCCAAGTCAAGTTCAAATTAATCCGAGTCAAGTTCAAATTAATCCAAGTCAAGTTCAAATTAATCCGAGTCAAGTTCAAATTAATCCAAGTCAAGTTCAAATTAATCCAAGTCAAGTTCAAATTAATCCGAGTCAAGTTCAAATTAATCCAAGTCAAGTTCAAATTAATTCGAGTCAAGTTCAAATTAATCTGAGTCAAATTCAAATTTATCCAAGTCAAGTTCAATTTAATCCAAGTCAAGTTCAAATTAATCCGAGTCAAGTTCAAATTAATCCAAGTCAAGTTCAAATTAATCCAAGTCAAGTTCAAATTAATCCGAGTCAAGTTCAAATTAATCCAAGTCAAGTTCAAATTAATCCGAGTCAAGTTCAAATTAATCCAAGTCAAGTTCAAATTAATCCAAGTCAAGTTCAAATTAATCCAACCCTCAGTTGAGTTAAAAATGACATAATAATTTGTTAATTTGAGATTTTTGTTAAATATGGATCTATATGTTATAAGCAAGACAAATTTCGAGGATATATTTACACTCATAGATATTTATATACGTGAAATTCAACTTTATCACATCTATGAAATCATACACATGCAAATACAAAAGGTTATCATTGGTCGACATGTATATTTAATTGTTAAAAGAAATATACAAGTGCGATTCACTGAGTACTAATGTACGATTCCGTTTAATTACAATTTATACTTGTACATTACTACCCAGATACATTCTTGCATTAGCAATAAAAATGTAGCCATCCATTATAATTCCGTGTTAGTCAATGGGAAGAAATGTAGGATCCACTCACAATACACAATAATAATACAAGAAACAATGTTTCTTATTCACTAATTTTATTTGTGTGTGTTTACAATTCAATATATAATACTTTTAAGACGTCAATAACTTTTATAATAATCATTTTATGAATATTTATGTATTGAAAGTAATGTATATTGAATTGTGAACACCGACAAATAAAATCAGTATTAAAGAAACATTGTTTCTTGTATTATTATTGTGCATTGTAAGTGGATCCAACATTTCTTCACAATGACTAACACGGAATTAGAATGGATGGCAACATTTTTTTATTGCAAATGCTGGTAGTGAAGAACAAATATAAATTGTAATTAAACGGAATCGTACATTAGTACTCAGTGAATCGCACTTGTATATTTCTTTTAACGATTAAATCTACATGTCGACCAATGATAAACTTTTGTATTTGCATGTATACGATTACATAGATGTGATAAAGTGGAATTTCACGTATAAAAATATCTATGAGTGTAAATAAATCCTTGAAACCAGTCTTGCTTATAACATCCAATAGATACATATTTAACAAAAAACTCAAATTAACAAATTATTATGTCATTTTTTAACCCAGCTGAGGGGTGGATTAATTTGAACTTGACTCGGATTAATTTGAACTTGACCCAGATTAATTTGAACTTGACTTGGATTAAATTGATCTTGACTTGGATTAAATTGAACTTGACTTAGATTAATTTGAAGTGAAAAAGGTGTAGTTTCTTCTTCATTCTGATGTTTGTGTCAACATGATCTCAGTGCCTGTCTAATGACGGTGGTTGTGATTACGGTAATATGAGAGCAAATATGTTGACGTTAAAGGGTTAAAGCTTGGTTGTCTGACAAAGTGAACGAATTTGTAGTTCTTGATGAACAGAGTTTCTTTATGATGCTGCAGAAAGTAAAATGTGGCGTTGGCTAAACTGCTGTGATCCAGTGTGTCTTCCATTTAATGCTTCGGTATAATTTTTCTTTTAGTTCTTTTTCATGGGGAGTCTTGCTGGTAATTCATGGTCCAACCGTCGCTGCCAAGAATTTTGGAAATTGAATATTTTATGACTCAATCTTTGAATGATAAAAAGTGAATGTGAGCAATTCCTTGAGACGTGTTCACTCTCGGTAAAATATCAAGACTATAAACTTCACAGAAAATGTTGTTCTTAAACTGGATGCTTATAGCATTCGCTCACCATCAAAAAAGTACGTCATTCAGCACAGTATTAAATTGTATGCTCCAACCATTCGCTCAACATCAGTTCGCTTTAAACGTAGAGCTTCTCAAATTATTTCTTCCTAGCTTCCTTGTAATTTTAATGAGAATGAAAACGCTTTTGAGATCATTGTCAGTTCTTTCCTTTGCTTTAATGCCGCGGAGGCGTTAAGATGAACATAAGAGGCGCGATGAGCTTCGTTACGCGTCCCAGAAGCGTAGCTCACGGCAAAATGCTTCGTTGCGCTGCTGGAGAAATTCCTTCTTTCTTCGTTCATCTTCGTTCATCTAGCTGATAACATATCATTGAAAAGTATAATAGGGGAAAAGTTTAAATGCTATAAAGCATCCAAGGCTTTATCATCTCGCATTTAGCATTTTTGAGATGCTGTTTATCCAAAGTAGTTGACACCAATTTTTCTTGATTGTAGCTGAGTGTCATCAAATTCTTCTTCTCTATTGAGGGATTTTTCTGGAGCGCACTTTTATGAGATAGCATTCGTTTGAATTCAAATTGTTGCAATCTCATAACTATAGTTGATGTAGTATTGTTACGCGTTACATGTTGATGAGTCGTTGTGGTACTATTATTTTTTAAAACCGCTACTCTACACATCTCGATTTAACAAACGTACTCTGTCTTTGTTCGTGTTTATGTGGCCAATCTATTAAGGTAAATCTTAGCTATCAGGTTTACATAAATAAGCTTACCAGTCAACAATAGGTGCGTCAAACAAATGCATCATTAGCCGCTGTTCAGGACACTTGATTGTTAATTGGTGCATGGTAAGTAGGTTGTGGTATCGTGCGATTACAAGTGATTAATACGATGCTTTATTATGCCAACATAATGTGCAGATGAGCGAAGCAACTCACCAAACCAGGACCTACAATAACATGGTACTAAGAACAAAAAGTTTCCATGCAATCGCTCCACATCGATGAACAACTGTTAAAGAGTCAGTTTAGTTTTCATTAAATTACTGTTTTACTCCCATGCTTGTAGTTCTTTGATACATTATTACTACCAAGTATTCATACTGCGATTTACATGTGTGATTTTGACGTGGTGCAGATTTTGTAACGATTTCTTGGTTGTGTGGGAGCTCTCATTCTACAAATATAATTGATGTGCCCATGAATAAGACAAGCTTTCCTTCGGTCGCTTTGTTTCATAATATTGATTCGCTGTATTCCCCTTGTTATTATTTCCTACGTCAGGTTAGCTTGTCGTATATTTCAATCATCTTAAATCGCGTATAGTCGTCAGAGAGTTGGCGAATCTCCTCTCTTCAATGCACTCCGTGCGTCGAGCGCGTAGTGTGTTCGACATGATGCTGTGCAAACTGCCGCAAAGGTGCAGCAATATTGGCTGCAGTGGTGCAGCAATAGTGGCTACAATGGTGCAGCTATTGTGGCTGCAGTGGTGCAGCTATAGTGGCTGCAGTGGTGCAGCAATAGTGGCTGCAGTGGTGCAGCAATAGTGGCTACAGTGGTGCAGCTATAGTGGCTGCAGTGGTGCAGCTATAGTGGCTGCAGTGGTGCAGCAATAGTGGCTGCAGTGGTGCAGCAATAGGGGCTGCAGTGGTGCAGCAATAGTTGCTGCAGTGGTGCAGCAATAGGGGCTGCAGTGGTGCAGCAATAGTGGCTGCAGTGGTGCAGCAATAGTGGCTGCAGTGGTGCAACAATAGTGGCTGCAGTGGTGTAGCAATAGTGGCTGCAGTGGTGCAGCAATAGTGGTTGCAGTGGTGCAGCAATAGTGACTGCAGTGGTGCAGCTATAGTGGCTGCAGTGGTGCAGTAATAGGGGCTGCAGTGGTGCAACAATAATGGCTGCAATGGTGCAACAATAGTGGCTGCAGTGGTGCAGCAATAGTGGCTGCAGCAGCAGCAGCAGCTGTAGAGATTGCAATTGTACAGCAGCAGCAGTGACTGCAGTGCAGCAGCAGCTGTAGAGATTGCAATTGTACAACAGCAGCAGTGACTGCAGTGCAGCAGCAGCTGTGGAGACTGCAGTTGTACAGCAGCAGCAGTGGGTGCAGTGCAGCAGCAGCAGCAGCAGCAGGGACTGCAGTGCCACGTACCGCACGCCACTGCACACAGTCCCCCACAGCGCCAGAGTGGCCACACAACTCCGAGGCACCAGGAGCCCGCCATTCCGCCCTCTATTGCCTCTGCAATTATCGACACGTTTTTACCAGCGCTGGTCATGTCACCAGGACACCGACCTTCACTTCCGTAATGATCCAAACGGCCAATAAGCTCTTTCCTTTGCTTTAAAAATACAATATGTCAGCAGAATTTGGCCATTGGCTTAGTTTACACACTTGTACCAGTATGTGTATTCCGCCTGATTGATTTGACAGTATCAAAATGGTGGAAGATGCATTTTTTGAGTCCGTTTTTTTAAAGGCTTGATAGATCTTTAAGCTGAAGTATTTTCTTGCTTCAAAATTGCAATACGTCCACTGAATTTTGTCATCGGTTTAAATATGTAGTTACACGAGCACCTGTTTTTTTGCGTGCGGGGTTTGTCAGTAACAAAATAGTAGCAAATGTATTGGGAGTCGCTTCTTTGGTTATTTTAAAAGTTCCTATGCTGCTTCATGTATTATGCGATGATATTACAGGTTCTTTAAATTATATCCTATTTAGAGTTATATTCATTTTTGGTGCCTTCAAGATCTTCAAACTGCCTTGTTGAAAATTTTTAGTTATAATAACCTCAGAATAATTACGCTACTGAAAACCCCAGTGTACACCGTGAGTTTTGAATTCAAGGGACAGGGACGAATTTTACTGAAGTGCAACTTACGGGTGAAATAGTAGGACTGTTGATAATCTGTTTACGTGATAGTAGTGTAACGTATGAAAATGAGATGAGAAGAACCGGAAATAAATAAAATTAAATGAAACTAGAATGACCGATAATCAATAAAATTTCAACTGAACGCGTGTGATAGTGAGACTAGAGGTACCGATAATAATGGGAATTTCTACTTCACGCGTATTATGATGAGACTCGAAAGGCCGCTAATATTCGCGAGTGATAAAGATGTAGAACCGAAGAATACGTTGGTTTTCCTTCGCCATTGGGTCGATTCATGAGTTACTTATCGAGCTAAGTCATCACCAGTCCCTCTCTTACCTTGTATAACTGTCCTGTGGTGGGGTTTGAATAAAATGGAACAGCAAATGGCATCAGCAATGAATGAACCAAGTGGGTCGTCCCCAAGTCCCGTGTTGTCAGACTCCAATTATAGCAAACGCACCAACGAAACACATTTACAATCATTGATTTTCAAGCCCAAGCACATGTATCCATGTTAACATATCTATAAACGCTGCCGTTACGAAATGTGAAGTGCCAAGATTTGACCGTTTTATTCACATTATTCAGAATATTGGAGCCAAACTAACTTCTTCTTTTCACGCTGTGCTGACGCTACCATCCGATGAGGCTCAATGGCTCCCTTTGCACCTGCAGTGCGAATCGTTATTCCGCTCTTCCCCATTGAATAAGTTTGCTAAACTTTTTCTGACATTATTTAGTTTTTCAAGTGAGAAAGTTATCCGTTATAGACTCGCATAGAAAAGAGCCCGTGAAAAATTCCTCAAATTTGCTTTTCATTTTTCTAAGAAATTTAGCCTTACTATTTATAGAGACTTCGGAACTTTAAGCTAGCGCAACTTGGTGAAAAACTCTCAGAAGTTGCGACACAGATCGCTCTCCAAACTTTTAGGTTTCCTCCAGCAAATTAGAAATTTTTTTTTAGTTTATTGAGTTTACCTCCTGCGTGTTATAGAAGTGCTCAAGTGAATACCGTTTCTTTGAAGAACTTTCATTTTTATCTTTGATATTCACGCTCCACCTAATAAGGTTAGTCTTACCGATGCATCGCGCCTGTTCTTGTTCAGGTGATGATGAGTTATTAGTATTTTTATTACTGTTCCAGTGAAATTTGAATTGTTCAGTACTTTTATTTATCACATTTTGAGAATGCTGTAGTTCACGGATAAAAATACGGTTAATGGCTTTTAAGTATACACACTAACTACAAAGCTGGGATATGTTAATTTCAGGTATAAGGAAAATCCACAGTTGCCACACTTCTCTAAATTTCCCTCAAAATTCAGTGAATTTATGACATTTGTTCAAATGGTACTGCTCATGAAGCTGTTACCATATTCTTGCTTTTGTAACTTTAACCGTTGGAGTTACTTCGGAGTTGGGTTTTTGTATCTTTTCATCGATTCTGATTACATTTCACAACTCGATTTTTTCAGGCCACATTTGCAGCGCGAACCAATGCAAGGATTTTGATATTGAAACGAGGAAACTTGTCGAGTATATGTATTTTGTTGTTTGTATTCGTTGAGGTTCCTTTTTTACAGTTTATTTTCAGTTTGGGCCGACTGAGATTAAAATGTAAACATTTTTAGCAATTTGTAAAGTACTGAATAGATAGTATCAGAAGCCGTTTATATCTGAGCACTTGAGTTCCCGTCTTTTCGATCCTTTCCATCCTTACCTTGGAAATGGGGGAATGTAACCTATGGCTAACAATGAGGCGCACGATGCTGATAGTCAGCTCTGCGGAGTAGCCAGTTCTTGATAAAAGTGACGTCGCTTTTGTTGCATTGTTACCGCAACAGCTGGTCATGGTGCAGTGAGTCTGAAAAGACACGTTGTTGGCGTACACAGTCGAGAATAAAATTCTCTAAGCCAAATGAATCGTTAAGGGAATTACGGAACTGGCTCACGTATATTTTAAAAGTTTAAGAGAAGAAATTGACATGTAAGTTTACGCGCATTTTTGACTCATTTTTAATTCATTTGCGAGCTCAAGTGAATGATACACAATTTTATAAAAGTCTCATTCTTCAAGCTAAGTGCATTTTACATACTCATCTCACTTCACTCATTGCATATTTGCGAAATGGTCAGTTTCGTTCCCGACATTTGGTAGATTTACAGGAGCGTAAATTTGCCTGGAAGCGGGGGACTTTACGAGCAAAAGGCATCACCGCGTTCTAATTGCTCTTTGTTTTCATTACCAGAGGACTTCTGGCGGATAAATGGCGATTCTGGCCCATTAAAAGCTCTGAGCTTAGCAAGGCATCATTGCGAGCCCTCTTTATCTCACCGTCACTTGTGAAAGTTCGAATTTGAAAAGAACGAGTGAGTCGTCAAACGGCGGATGGACTTCCTTGAACACTCGTGAAAATGGGAATTTGTGCAGGTTACAGTTGCATTTATTTTGCACTGCTCATTGAGATAACGAATTTTTATGGTAGCAGTTAGCTCATTTGTTTGAGCTCTTTACATGTCTACGAAGTTGACTGAATTCAATAACTTTTATTGGTTTCAATCGGTTCTGCTTTTCTGTGGAGGGATAATTTTTGTCATCTTCAAGAACTCATGATTTGATGGCCTTATAATTCATTGGATCTCTCTGGCGTTGGTTCCAGTATTTACTCTGTTTTGTACGACTCGGGAGCAGATGCTTCCGTCTTCGCTGCTTAGAATTCTGATGGCCTCTCGGGATGATCTGGAGCCTGGGGGCGAATTTTGAAGCAATTTGGGTCGTCGTAGCGGCACTGTGAGGCAACGCAAGTTCTTCTAAATGTCCTGCTAAGTGGATTTGACAGCACTACGTGTGATTTGGTTACTTCTCAAAAAACACTGGTCATTAAAACCATGCATGGAAAAGGTTATAGTAACGTATAGCGTAACCAAGTCGGCTATAGGGAAATGCTTCCAGACATACGTATACTGCTAAAACGACGGCAATTGTTTCTAAATCTGGCCCATGTCTCGGAAAGTTTAGTGAAAGGAGAAGCTGAATTTACTTTCAGGAGCAGTTGTTGAAGGCGCCTTCATCACTCATGTATCGTATTGTGTGGCTGTTGCGATTGGTTTTGATGGCAAATAAGATTACAGCTCACTTAAAGAGTACGTCCAGTATTTTTTAGTTGAGAATCTTAGCAGCCATAGCGTTTCTAGTGTATATCCGTCCATAAATTAGAAATAAATTCATGTAGATAATTTGTAATAAATCCAAGGAATGTATGAATAAAATTGCGTACGTTTATATGTTCCCAGCTATGTCTTACATGCATGTTAATGTGCGCATAACACATACATATATTCCCAGCCGTGTCTTTCATCCACTCAAGTTCGGCGTGCACGAAGTAGATGTAATGATGCATTGGTTACCGAGTTAGCTTTAAAGGAGAAAGGGATATACAGTCCTTCGCCGCTGTCGTCTTTAATGAATCTTGTTTTATATTAGCATGCAAACCCACGCTCTCACTGCACCGACGTAATTAACTCCCTTACGTGCGGCCTGTCGCATGGTACACGTCAAAGCCCCAACTCCGGGCGCCAGAATCAAACTAACACGATTATTTGACAGTAAAAAATTTCTGGGATACGTTGTTATGAATACTCTGTTAGATGATATTAATATCTGAGATTTCATTTCTCAATGCACACTCTACATACTTCAAACAATTGCTGGCGCTACGACAGTGCCAATGCGCATATTTGATTGGTTTATTTTTTGATGCAATGCTGTGAATGTACTGCTAATTGAAATACATGGCTGAGATTTTTATTTTCATACGCCAGCGTGCACTCATTTTTTACAATGTGTTTTTATCAGTGGATATTCAATGATATTTTCATCTCCCTCAATTACTGCTCCCGCTACTCTTTTTTCCTTGGGGACACAGTACGATTTATTACATGAGCTGGCATGTTATAAACTCGTCCAAAACTGGCTCGGCTGTGTGGGAGCTGCGCTCCCACAACCAGTGGGGACGGCTTTCGGTGCAGGGCACACAGAACGGCGGCAGCCGAGGATGGTGGTCTGCCTCTCGTGCTGCGCATCTGTGAGTGCACCTCCACCTCTCTTGCAGTGCATCTGGAAGTGCAGCGAGTGTCTGATTTGTCAGCCTAGTTCCTTTCTCTATGATTGTAGAAGCGAGTGCATCAGCCTTGTTCCTGCCTCTGTGAGTGTAGAGGCGTGTGCATCAGCCGAGTTCCTGCCTCTGTGAGTGTTGAGGCGTGTGCATCAGCCGAGTTCCTGCCTCTGTGCGCGTAGAGGCGTGTGCATCAGCCGAGTTCCTGCCTCTGTGAGTGTTGAGGCGTGTGCACCAGCCGAGTTCCTGCCTCTGTGAGTGTAGAGGCGTGTGCATCAGCCGAGTTCCTGCCGCTGTGAGTGTTGAGGTGTGTGCATCAGCCGAGTTCCTGCCTCTGTGAGTGTTGAGGCGTGTGTATCAGCGGAGTTCATGCCTCTGTGAGTGTAGAGGCGTGTGCATCAGCCGAGTTCCTGCCTCTGTGAGTGTAGAGGCGTGTGCATCAGCCGAGTTCCTGCCTCTGTGAGTGTAGAGGCGTGTGCATCAGCCGAGTTCATGCCTCCGTGAGTGTAGAGGCATGTGCATCAGCCGAGAGTTCCTGCTTCTGTGAGGGTTGAGGCGTGTCCATCAGCTGAGTTACTGCCTCTGTGAGCAGAGGCAGGAGGGACGCTCGCGCATCAAAATGGATTAGGCCTCGTACACTTATAATGATGCAGCGCTGCATTCGAATTAAGTAAGGGAATTGAAAAAGAAATTTTCGTTGAGAACTGAGAGCTTTGCTCCTGAATTCTGCCACGTTAACATTTCTGGTTTCATTGTCTTCCGCTATGTTGAATTTCGCCTCATTGCCAATGATGTTGCAATTGTTTAGCGGTGTATACCTGAAGTGAATTCCATGTTTTAGCCTCAACTCATGAGGAGTGCTCCTATACTTTCAGAATGGAGTAATGTTTTCACTCAATTTAATATGATTTGTTAGCGCTTTTTGCATCTTTTTTCGTACTTATTTGTGAAATTTTTCCGCTGATGCATACAGGTTATTTTATTAAGTGAAATATATTTTTGCTTTGACCTTGGAAGTAACTTTCTTTTTGAGCTATTATTCCAGGTATTCGGTATTGAAGCCCAGCTTTGTCTACGAATTTTTTTACTTGTTTATCATTGAGTTTCTCACCTGTCTTTTCTCATTTTTTATATTCCATTCGTCGCTGCATTGTGCACTTCTGTTCATCATCCCCATCTGCCAGCGACACTGCAGCGATGGTTAGTGCGTCAACAAACTATATAACAATACCATTTTCTTGTAATCTGTGAAAGTTTACAGTAATGAACGAAGCCTTGTTGACTCGTAGGAGCATAAATCAGTGGTTTTAATTAAATTGTATGATATCTCTTCCCATAATTAACAACGACATGGTTCGCCGTTGGAAGACTGGGAATCATTTCCAGAGAACACATCCCCTGTCCAAGAATACGTCAGAAACACCGAGTTCTCATTGAGTTAAGAGGACGCTTCAAGATGCAGTGAATTTGTCTGTGTCTGGCTCTCGAGTTCATCACGAGCTGTTTGTGAGCTCAGCAAAGTGAGCAAGTTGAAGTGGCACCGGAGCAAGCATCCAGCGAAACGCCAGCTCAGATGCACATAATCTCGCACCCGTAATGCTGCCCGAGCTCTCAGGTGCCTTGCAGATTCAAATATAATCTTCTTTTCTGCTCGTTCGCATTTGCAGATTGCTTGGGCTGGGCGCTCTGTGTTCTCTCGTGAAGCGGAAGGCGACTCGCGCCCTGTACCGAGTTCTGAGCAGTGCGTCAGCGTCAAATTGTGTCAGACTTTCTTCAATATGAACCTATAAATTGTCTTAAAGGAGATTTAAAAAACTGTTAACGTGCGAGTGAAAAGTTTAATTAGAAGATTGAAAACAATTCTTGCATTGGTATAAAATGTTTATTTAGTGTATTGAAAATAACTGTTGGCATCGCATTAATGATTATATGAAGATTGAAAGTAACTGTTGGCATTAGACTAATAAATTTTAGAAGATTTATATTAACTATTGGCGCAGTAGAAATAAAAATTGGAAGATGGAAAATAACTGTTGGCATTATTAACTTGTACTTTAAAGTAATCGAAAAATTCGAACAATGTCCTGAACGTTGGTGTTGAGTTCTTTTATATTTTTGATGATCATTGTTTTGTGTTTGTACCGAACTGAGCCACCAACGGTAGACTACATCGTTCTTTTATTCATGATCAAACTAGATCAGATGACGCGTTATTTTGAACAATGGAAGGCGTTTACGAGTTGGACTCTTATAAATTGGAATACAATTTTTCTGACCTTACTGCTTTTATATCGGAGAAGGACATTATTATTTAAAACAAGAGTGGTTTCTCAGGCCTTACTCTTCCGAGGATGTTTGAAGTGTATGCTTGAAATCTTGTACTACCTCAGCATTTGTATGAGGAGCCTTACCTCTGTCGAGTAAGTCTTATGCAAAGTTGCATCTATATCATCTTATAGGCTTAGGTGAAATCATTAGTGCACCTGCCAATGCTCATTAATTTAGTCATTCCTGAGAATTTGACGCTTGTAGGATTCTAAATTTTTCGTTTGTGATTAAACAAATGTTAAGCTATTAAAAATTGATTTTTCCAAATGACGATCGTAACATAGTAAATATAATTTTAAAATTATTTAAAACGTGCACCGTCGAAAAATATGTGTACGGTTGACGAAGAAACGTCAGAAAAATATTAAAAGTAAAAAGTGACCTTTTCCTCTGCGACCTTAACCAAATGGTTTTTACATTTCTCAATCAAAATTTGTAATTTGTTCGTGCTTTGGTACTATTTCCTACTTCAATTGTTGCATTGAAAGTTTTTTCATTGGCCTCAATTCATGAAGACATTCAAAGCCCTATTTCAAGGGCCTCAATTCTCGTTGGATGTATTTGAGCTTTTAATTCTTGTCACAAAGTTTGAAAAAATTAATACCAGGACTTATCGTTAAGGCCTTGACGAAGCTGTCATTTTTTTGTTTTGAAGGCGGGCAGTCACAGATCTAGATGTTTGGTTGGAGTCATTGTAGTATTAGAATTTAAATCACTGACCTATCTCAAAAATCTGCTCGAAAAACTTTAAATTTTTATTCCGTTACTCGATGCAGTCTTCAGCTCTCATTACTTGTTTGGCCGCAATTTAATCCTTATTCTTACTGAAGCTGAAACAACCGTAAAGCATAATGGAAACAATACCAAGCTTTACTTTAAGTAAATTATATAAATGATTCGCACAATTTATATCTACAAGCAATGAAAATGTAAAATCACCACATGGAACTGTTACTTATGAGCCCGATTAATTTCTATGACTTCATGGGCATCCCTACCTGAAGCCACGTGTTATTGTGTGCTCATGTATTCTTGGGGGTAATTTTTTTTTAATGCCAAATCTCGTTTTAATTATTCTTCCGGATTACTCATTCATGGTTTCATCACTCGGTGCGTCTTGCGCATAAAAATTCTTCATGTCTAATGTAGCTTTAGTAAAACTTTTAGCCGGAGAAACCACCGCCTATATAGATGTGCGATGAATTTATACCGTTCCTATTCAATTTATTCCTGTATTATTAAAAGTCGCAAGATAAAATAACTTCTCTTGAAAATTTCATTAAAATGAAGTACATATAATAGCAATATGTCTTCTATTTGTAAAAGATTATCATCACAAAAAATCAATTGTGGTGCATATGTCATGCGGTGGAGAAGCGTACTAATTTATACTTTGATTGACATGCACACTCTTTGAAATCACATAATCAACGAATTTTATGAAATTGCTAACAGCAATTAACATTACTCGGTGTAATTAAGAAGACTTTCATCGCTTATTATTCGTTCCCTTTACGACATGTCCAATACCCAGTCTAACTTTTTCGCCGGAGCATGCATGTTTTTCTCCGCCTATGTTATTTAATTACTTGGGCGGCGAAAAACGTACATGCAGGTGACGAAAAAGTTAGACTGGGTAAAGGGTGCCCCCAAAAATGTACTCATCCACTGTCGGAGGATTACTCTTGTATTTGTTTTGCTTTGTTTTTAGATGCAACTAAGTTTTCTTTTACGACATTTAATTTCCGTAAATTAAATGTCACTTTCTTTGATTTCACTTATTTGGCTTGTATCTACGTTAATAAATATCTACATCAAAATAAAACACATAAGTACTATGCAGTACTGCCAAGAGCGGGTACATTTTTTGGAGACACCTGTCCGATAGTGTTCTGACAGTCAAGGGAACATGCTCAATGACAACGATGACACTTAATCAGGGAGCAAAACTGCTTAGATACGCAGTTTCACCTGCGAAAATTTGTAGCTGGAGGATTGGAAACTTCTATGCCGATACATGAGTGAACTGAGAAGCCCATTTTTTCGCAGGAAGTTCCGAAACTGTTAACGCCGCATAAAATGTTTAGTTTTAAAAGTGGAATTCTTAGCCGCGTTATTCAATTAGAAAATATTCAAACATTGTACTACAAATGATTTTCATGGTTTGTAAAGTAAAGATTGATGTGATAGGCGAGAGTTGCGGGAATTCGATGCGCTGACGAGCAGAGTGGACTGACTCGAGCGCTCTAATCCCCTTGTATGATGATACGCAGTTTGTTGGTCGGCTGCTTGTTTGCTTGGTTGGCCTTCCCAATGCCACTTCCTGTGAGGAAGATTTCTGGACACGGCATAATGATCGTACATTTACTTTTGAACGGCATTCAATTATTTTATATTGATTGGAATTCATTCAAAAGTTATCCCAACACAAAATAGAGGAATCACACGAAGAAAGGATTCGCATTTACACAGTTCACAGAGAAACAGTGAGTAGTCATCATCCATTACAGTATCCGTCATGTAAAATTTCAATCGTTTCATCTGCAGTACATAGGTGCGTAACGTCGGTAACCGAAAGCAACAATAAAATGGCACGAAAGCATCCCCTGAGACCTCATCTCTCTTAACACAACGTCCAAAAAGCCTCCTTGTCTCAGCGAAGTACTGTATGCTAGTCTGACGCCTTGGCAAAGTACCAGTATAGTTCTAAACATCTACAGAGGGATGGAATTGTGTCCAGGAGCATTCCCGGGTGATCTGTCCGGGCTGCTACCTGTCTTGTTAACTAATGGGCTCGTGTTCCTCAGGGGAAGGCTGCTCATGCTCTGAAGAATTCCCTGTGAGGGAGACGGATTTTGTGCGATGCATGGTGTGCCTCGGTGGGAGCGTCGGTTGCAATATCTGACAGGGGTATGAGGTCTTTTGTACGGCTTGTAGGGGAGAAAGTTTCTGTTTATTCTGAATAATATGTCCATACTGTGTATTGTGGTGAAACTTCATGCTCAGTTCTTCATGGAAAGTTTTTTTTTTTGTTTTTGATGTGAATGAAATGAAGTTAGGCTTAGGATAAACATCCGAATGTACACGTGATGAGAAAATACTTCATATAAAATATGCAAAAGAAAGGAACTTATTTTGATCGTGAAAAAATTCATTTATGTCAACACTTCTACACTCGTAGATAAAATCTTCTGCGCACCTACTTAGAGAACAGCATCAAGAATGTGATTTCGATAGAGTCTTCTTACGAGATTATTTTTTCACCCATGTATTGGACCTGGCATAAAATGTAAGAGATTTGTATTAGATTTGCGTGTCAAGTCCTAGAAAGAACTATAGGTTACATTAATTTATCCCCAACCGTTCCCAATCAAAAAACATGAGCTACAATCAGGGCACCTTTGGGTTTACAGTTCAAAACCAGCTTGGGTACTTTCATGCGCTTGGTTTTAATTGGATTGTCATGTCTGACAAATTAGTTTGTTCTATAAAAATTTGTCCAAAGTAAAAGTTGAGCGTGCAGCGTCCACACAGGAAGGGTCCATAACAGTCACCTCGTTTACTGAGAGGTTTGGACTAGAGCCGGGGATGAAGTTGATGAAACTCTGCTAAAAATTATAGATTGATGGTTTCGTATGCTCACTGAATCATTTAGCTAAATATTTTTCATTTGGTGCTCAAAAGCTGCAAAAATGAAACTTTGATTAGTTTAGGCTAGTAGAGAACACCAAATTTTAATTTTTAAGAACACAGTGTATCTCCACCAATGTTTTCTGCAAAGTGTAGACACAGTATTCGATGTGAGCGATAAAGATATGCAGAGCGCGTTTGACCTCTCATTCCGCGGCTGAATGATCTAGTCTCCGGAGTAGCTATCAACTTTCCAGAAACGAGTGGGTTATTGAAAATTGCCTACATGACTCTTGAAGCGATGGAATGGAGAAGCCTGTGCTGCTGCACATGTTACATACATCCTTCTTCCGAACCCATAGTATTTCTTCATAATATCGGTTGAGTTTTTGGAAATTTAACTTGGTTTAGGAAAGAAAAAAACCAGTCATTAAAAACATTCAGCTAAAAGCAATCGCTTCGGACTTAAAAGGAAATATGCAAAAAGATTTTTTGATATTCGCTACTACGTTTTACGGAACTCTAGAGAGATAGATTTATTTGAAGTCCGCAACTGTCGTTATTAGCAGAATGTTTATAATGACACTGGTTATTTTTTATTCTTACTGCTTTCCTGCATATGTTGAGTTAAAATGATAAAGAATAAAAAACATTAAAATCCTACAGCCGCCCAATGCTGAGGTATATACATATGCGGCTAAAATCATAGATGCTCTGGCAAAAAAGTCAGACTTGATATTTGTAAATACACACGAATGGAGAGTGGAATTAGATGAAGGAAAGCTAAAGCATGTAGCAAATTTGGGGAAAGATGCAGGAATGGGGAATAAAATTCGAGAAATAATTATGTGTGGATGCTTTGCTGTTAATTGATCCTAATGTTCAACAAAATCGAAAAACTAATGGCTTAACTGTTTTTAAGGTTCTATTCTACTAAAAAATCGAGACTCAGCTTCTTCTTGTCTCGAGTGAGACATTTTCAGACCCACACAGTGAACAGCTTCGTTTCCTCTAAATATTAATGAAGCATTTAATCTAATTTCTTTGTTTAAACTAGGCTTCACGAACAACATGACCAGGCCATATTCGTGTAACGAAGCTTACGCTCATAGTCAGTGGGATAATAACGTCGAGGTGCCTCACTGCAGCAGAGATACGAGCTATGCATTTGCGAAGGACACGCGGGGTCGAGCTTACCTCTCGTTCCTGGAATACAAACTCGACTCCGGCAATCAGTGTGATGCTTGCCGAATGTAAAATGCAGCCTTGCGCACTTTAAGCTTGCTTTTATGTGCGTACGAGTAGTTCTTAAGTTGTACAAAATAAGCTAAGTAATTATTTCTTGTGTCCTTCAAGTTGGTTTTTATATGCGTGAGAGCAATTCGTAAGAACAAAATATAAACTAAGTAATTTAAAGTTATATTCTTCAAATTTATTTTTATACACGTACGAGCATTCTGTAAATTCTACAGAATGAGCTTAGGGTCAGACTGATCTTGTCAGACTGATAAGAATATATAAATATTCTTGTCAGACTGATCTTACACACACACACACACTTAGAGCAGGCTGCCTGTATTCAGTATTTTATTTTGCATGGTATTTTCTGACGTGACTCTATATGTGATTATGATAGTCAGACCAGGACTAGCTGAACTTTCTAAAAGGTTCGAAATGATATTTTGGAACATTTCAAAATATTATTATTTTCTACCGAAATCCTAACCTCATACGGAGATTTCACCACTACGTGCGATATCCCAGAACAATATTTGCCCGTGCAATATACGAAGTACGCGCACCTGTAAAAAAAACACCCAGCAATTGCAATACCATCAGCCGTGAAGTTCACAGATATTGTGTCGCCTTACCAAATTTTTGAACTTCGGAGTGGACAAAACTTGAGACGTTCAAAGGTGTCACTCCGAGACTCGGAACGGTTGGGAAGACAGCTCTACTTAAAAATTCAGAACGATTTGATCCTGCAATGTTTCCTAAAATCTCCTGTCACGCTCGTGTGACATGCATCCACTCGACATTGTTCCGTGCCATTTTTATTTGAACAATATTCCAATTGAAGAGAAAAACTATGCGCGTAATTCAGTAGGTATTATCTAAAATTGGGTTTTCTTTCATATGATTTATTCATGATTTGATTGGTTATGCTTCTTCGGATAATAGCGAATTAGTGAAACTTTGATAAGTTTAGGCTAGTTAAGAGCGCCAAACTTTAACCTATATATGTTTTTCGGGTGATAGAATCACAGTATTCGATGTGAGCGATAAATATATGCAAAGCGCGTTTGACCTCTCATTCCGCGGCTGAATGATCTAGCCCGGAGTAGCTATTAACTTTTCAGAAACAAGTGGTTACTGAAAATTTTCATTGGTAATGCTTCTTCGGATAATAGCGTCAACAGTGCGTGACAAAAAAGGTGATATTAGTTTTAATTTTACTAATAATACAAAGGAACTGTCAGATTGTATAGCTGCACGTTGCGTAATTGCCGCGTTCAGAGATATTGTGTTAGCATGAATGACGGGTGCTTGTGCAGGGAAATTGATGGCTGTGGGACTTGGGGGACGAGTCGGCCGTTTTGCTCGCTTCCGTTGCCCTATTCTGTTTGTTCTTTTCCACTGAAACTCTAATTATGAAGTGGGAGTTGTGGTTTATGAATAAAAAATTTTAAATGAAAACATTATTTTCGCATCAGACAGCATTGAAAGTATACCATCGATAATTATAACCAGCCCTCACCATGCCATGCAGTACGGAACTGAAAGTAATTTATTGTACTGCACTCATAAACTAAAAATACGTCATTTCACCCGTTTGAGATCACCCTTGATTTCTTCAACTGCCCTTGAAAGCACAGACACTACTTTCATACACTCAGTTATTGCACGTAATCAGAGTGAATACTGCTCAATAAACCATTCAGAGTAGCTATTTCAAATTTTTAACTTCTTGTCTAATGTAACTGTTGCGGTCAACGTTTACGACGATTAGTCCGTCACCAGATTCAAGTCATGCTATGAAATTCCTGTTGCTATAGGCATTACGTTCTTTAATAGAGAGACCTACAATGTGCCGGTTCAATTTCGGTTCCTACGGCTGCTAAACTTAACATAACCTGGTCGTATAATGGGTGTTTTCCATCAAAAATGGGCCCGCATCGTCTTAACACCTCGATTCTTGCAGCAGTGGGTGCTTGGGTGGCGTTCCTTCACTGATTCTTCTGCCATCTTCTGCACCCTTTTCCTCGGCAGCACTTTTAACTCTTGTTATTAATGCTCCTCTTAGTAGACTTGTTGCGCTCACTGTTAGCCTACTCGTGACTGTCGGATGACGATATTAGCAACGCGGTGCGTGTAATTAATCTATAATTAAGCCCAGCCGCTCACAGCTTATGATAACTCTGCTCCACTCTGTCCTATCCTCGTTCAGTGAATACCAAGGTGAGAAGAACGCCAGGCTGGTAAGACCCTCTCTGGTTGATTAATTTGAATTGTTAGACGGCGCTGCCGGCTGATTGAGTCCAAGTCCACTTCCCAGTGTTGGCGATTGATTTTCTGCCTTTGCATAACTTGCGATGCACCGGATCGGTTCTAGTTTTGGTTTATAATGAGGCTGATCTGTGCGTGCTCATTGATGCCTTCATTTTTTATTCATTTAAATTAAGAAAAAATTAGCGCTCACTTTGCGTGCATTAGCTTATATTTCATAATTATTAACTTTTATGCTCACAGGTTCGTAGGAAAGGAATATTCAACTGATCGCATCTTTAGCAAGAAGGTTTGAACAAGACATGAGAATTGACGAGTTAAATGATTCAAATAAAAGCAGTAAGAGAGGAATAAACGAGAGAAAACAGTTCATAATGAGATTTGTCACAGCCGAGTAAGAATCATTAGGCCACATTTCATCTGACTGTTTTACGAATCAGGATCGACCACTTAGGAAAGTGCAAAGATTAAACCATCTTGTGCGTCTTTAATCTCCTGCACTAGTTGCAAGCGAAGCTGTTGGCTCCGTTATGGTGTTTTCTGTTCTGCGGGCATTAGAGACTATAATCCAACACCCGCAGAGTGATCTTTGTAAATCCACTGTTCAGGCACATATACGATGGAAGAAGAAGCCAAGAAGGCCGGTTCAATAAAATTAAATTATATCTCTCTGCTTCTATTCCCCTCAGCACGAGCTAAAAAATATTTTGATTGCGCTAGGCACGAATTAAAACGCCTTTTAAACTTCACATCTTATCCTCTACAACCAGATAGTAAAATTACAAGAAAAAACTGAGAAAATGATAGTTTTTGCTAGCTCAGATGCGTTGTAGGAATGGAATTGAGCATAAGAACCGTCAAGTGTATGGCATGATTTACTCGTATTTCGCATTGCCTTAAGAGGTGAATGCGAAGCTTGTGCGAAGGGCAGGCCATAAAAGGAAAATTTACTGCACTGACAAGTTTATGGACTATACTAAAGATTCTTTACCGTATTTTGTCGTTTCCTTCCTTCAATTTGTGTATAAGAGAAGACAAAGTTCGTGTGGCCTGAAAAAGACTGACTCCACCCGAAACCTTTAGAGCGGGCAAACGACATAAGAGCATCAGAATGCTCATCCAAAGGCCCTGGGAAAATTCATTCGTCGATCGCTATAGAACAGTCCTCACTCCATGCACCTGAGATCTTTGAAGCAGGGAAGCGACTTAAGATCAATAGAATGCCTGTCAAAAAAAAAAAAACAACACAAAGAAAACTTCTTCGACTGAAGACTGACCTCAAGAATGCTAAAACTTGATGAAAGCCTAAGGAGAAAGTGAGGAAAGGTCAGTTGGAAAATTGACCAAAGATATGTTAAGACATTCTAAAAATGCTACCCTGCAAGGTCAGGAAAAGCACCTTAGTCTATTAAAGAGTTGTTAACAAAAGGCTTCTCAGAAGTTTATGTTTCTGAACCAGACTGATGACTGCGCGCTGCTGAACATAATCTTTCAGTTCAGTGAAGCCATTACGGTACTCTAAATTTCAGTATGATCATGTTTTTAAAAAGGTCTTGAATACATTTCTTTCATTCTGAGCTAAGCCTTCCGAACTCTAAAACATCATTGATGCGTTTTAAAGGTTATGCGTTCGTTTGGAAAAGGAAGTTTATCAACATTTAAATACTTAAAATGTGACAATTTACGAGGAACAGTACACCAAGATCATTTTGATAGGGGCATCAATGCCAATCTGCAAGACAACTTGTCATGGCGATTGATCAATCCGAAAACTGAGCCGTCGTACCATTCTGCTCGTGTTACACAAGTTTAGAATAACAAGTGTCCTGTCCTCACAGGCTGTACTATCAAGAATAGCGTCTCTCGTCATCATACCAAAGCGCTATTGATAAATCTTTTAGCTGAGTTGATTTGATTTTGATTCTGGTCTATCAAAACTTTGAAGGTCAAGTTCAATAAGGTACACGCTTAAGTACCAATCACAATTGTGAGTGCTGCTCTTGAAGACTTTCCCAAGCAGCTCCAAACGGGTGGTGGCATTAGATGGCACGATGTAGAATGAAACTTAGCGGAGATGTCGGGCAAAGTACCATTAGCTTATCTGTAAAGTTCGATATTGACATGGTAAATCTCTCAAAAATCACGATAATTTAATTTTTCTAGTGTTATCGTTTCATTCTGTTAATCTGAGGAGTAAGTGATAAAGTCAATATCCAGTAAAGGCTTATTTCATGATCGTCGTATTTATATTAATTAATTTGCTTACTCCAATAGGAGCGAGTCACATTTTTTTGCATTAGCCTTCAGCAATGATTTTACTTATAAATTGCATGTTGAAAATGTATTATTTAAAGTGCTCAGAAATTGTTCGTTCTGATTTGGCAGCATGTAAAATGAGTTGACGGAGAGTATTCAGCCCCACTGCGTCGACTCCCTTAACGTGCTGTGCAAACTTTTGAGGTTTACACGTCGTGGGCATTTCTTGCGAGCTGAGACAGAGAGAGAGGACTTCATCAAAGGTCTTTAGCTATTAGCACTACATCTCACTTCTGACTCGCTGTACCTCATGTACTGTTGGGGAGACGCACTCCTCTTCTTTCTCCTGGCGAGTAAGAACGGATCGTCATATTTGCATATTGCTCTCGTGAGAAACTTGCTCTTTGACGTATGCCTTTTTCGTGCGCTAGTGATTCTCATCTCAAGAGTTCTTTTTCGAGCCTGTTAGTCTTTTGTTGGGTGAAGCTGTTGAGGGTGTTTCAGTGTAGCTTGAATCCATGTTTTTATTTGATATCATATGTCCTGACTTGTCTATTCATATATGTATTTTTCTAATGTAAACTCGTTTCTTTTTAGGTTCACTTTTAGTTCCTCTGAAATAGAACTTTGTGAAAACTGATTGAATTTTCGATCTCGTCTTGATGTCGATTTTTCCTGGCAGATCCTTGAATACTCTGACTTCTCGCAGACGAATGCAGCGTTAAAAAATTTACCCGCTCTCATCGCGTTACATAATATATTTAATGAGCACCTCTGTTTCGAATATCTACAATAATTTTGTTTACATTCGCTGAAATTACGCCTAAATAAATTTTACAATACGACGAATGTTTATCGGTGGGATATTTTCCAGGTAGCATGTTTTGCACATCATTAAATCGCTTAGGCTCTCGCTAATTGGATCATCTGAAGCCAGTTGATTACCTCATTAATGATCCGATGAAATGCCCTCAAATGGTTTCGATTTTAATGAATTGACGTTTGTTTTAAGAAGGAATTTACATTCGTAAATTCAGGTTTAAGTAATGAAATGTCTAAGATTTATTCTGTTTGAAACATGCTATAAATCGGTTCGCCTGCCGTGAAATTTGTATTCGTTGAACACTTCCATGGCATTTGTCTTCGTTTCTCCAGCACTTGTGAGTTCAATAACAAGTCCTGATTTATTATAATTTAGAAAGAAAGCGCCATTCATTGCAATATCGAATGCGATTAATGAATCGAATGTTGGCTTTCTTGACAAAGGACGACAACTGAAAAGTTTTGTGCTACGATGTGATGCATGAGCTTCTTAAGAGGGGAAGTTGCGAGGCGATCACAGCGTCTTCAGCATTCCACCTGATACTATCTTTGTAACACATGACGCAATACACAACAAATAGAAAATAAAAATGATCATCTGAAGTCCATTGATAATATGAACGAGGAAAGTGAATAGTCTTCCCATGTATCTGTTGATCGTGTCGATGCTTATCTTTTACCCATTGGCTGCTCTCTTTGTGTGTGTAGAGAACAGCAAATGTCATGATGTCTACTCGATCTTAGGTAGGAACTATATGTGTCGGAAATATCCCATTACTACTCAAATGCGAATCCTGAATAAAAATTTTGTTGATCTTAACTCCTTTACCCAGTCTAACTTTTTCACTGGAGCATGCATGTTTTCAGTAGCCCAAGCGATTTATTTCCTTGGGTGGCGAAAAACATGCATGCAGGCGGCTAAAAAGTTAGACTGGGTATTATCGAAATATCAAAAAAGATTTATTTCTACTTCGGTAAAAATAAAAATTGTAAATAAAGAATTAGAGCATTTGTTTTTTTAGACGAGTCTCTTGTTTCGACTGCATAGTTGAAGTTGCTCGCTGACGTGCCGGCAGTTGCTCGGTGTGGGTTTCTCCATTTGAATGCGCGCTGTGACGACGGGTGGTGACTGGCAGTGGGTGCATCCAGTGAATTATTCAGGAGTTCTGCATCAGCTGTTCCCCAGCTTCTCATCAGTTGTGTACCAGCTTCTCATCAGCCGCACACCAGCACCAACACGGCTGTATGAGCATGCCGCTCCAACACCTCCCAAACACCTGACTCTCACTGCCGGTTTGTGTACTCCCTCGACCGTCCCCTTTGATCAGCGAGATGGCAGCTTAGGGCGATGCCTGAGGAAACGTGAGCTCAGTAGTTTGCAAATTTGGACAGAGTGTGTGTTTTTTCTCACGTGGATTTCATTCATTCGCAGTGCAAATTTGCGAACGGAGTCCGGTTTGAGATTGAGTGGTATTTTTCTTCGTTGGAAGGCAAAGTGATTTTTTGTTATTGTGATTGTTAAACCCTGAATTTATAAGTGTTATTTATTTTTCTTCTTTGTTGAGATAGCAATTTATTATTTGCAATTTGCTAGTTGCGAAACTGACCTCCTTTCTACAACATCGTCCAAACCACACGTGCTTGTCTGCTAATTTACCTCTGCCACTTACTACATTTCTGAGTATCATCTATCAACAGCGGCGCTCAGTCTGCTGTACGCGTTCTCCTCAAAAAACAGGTCGAGGTGATGTAAGCTAGCAATTTTGGGAGGCGCATTCAGTTTTATTGCTTCCTTAAATGCCGCCGCTGGAGCGGGAAATTATTGTGTCCGCTCATCATTAATTTTGCACATTGAAATAATAAACTACAGTGAAACGTTGAAAGGTTCTGTGCGTGTCTGCTCAGGTGAAAGAAATGATGATTTCTTGACCTGCTGAGTTCAAATCCTTCATTGTTGCGTTGCTTTGCGCTTGACCTTTGAGGTTTTTCAGGATTTTACCGTTTGATCGGGGCTTCTCAGTTGACTTTTCTATTTCCATTTTTGTGTTTGAGTTCATTCTACATGGTACGAGGGTCTTGTTAATCGCGAGTTGTTAGTGAGCGTTTTTAATCTTCTCAAGCTGAGCTTAGCGCTGAAATATTGGGAGTGCCTTAACATGATGTTCAGTGAATATTTTACAATAATTATACTAGTCAGTCGATTTGATTTTTTAGTTGGTTTTAACTAGAAAAATGCTTCAATTCAAAGTGGTTTGTGTTCTAGGACAGTACAGTCATTGGCGTTTAGAGGAGTGATTCTATAATACTATTTACACTATAAAACTATATATTTTTAATGTTAGACAGAACTGTCATTACAGGTTTTAAAATCCGTGGTGAAACTCAATTTATGTGAATAAATTGGTGTAAGAAATTATCCTTATTTTGTAAATGGAAAGTTTTGTTGTTAATTTTTCAGCTATCTTTTCAGACGCTTTTTGAAGTACTTCTTAATCGAGGATAAAAATCCTTCTATGGAGCGTCTGGCTCAGAATTTTAACGTTACTTTGTGAAAGAAGTGCCATTATAGCATTCAATTCCTCATGCGGCAGTGGTGCACCATGAGCACAATGCCCAAGCCACGCTGCCTGCACTCCGGCAGGACGATGTCGGAATGCACAGTTGCATTCATGACTACCTAACACAACATTTGTTTTGTGTTTTTTGGAGCAAACAGAGCGTCATCAAAAAATGTTTCTGCTAACTTTAAATACTGACAATACTATGGATCTATGATAGCTAACAATAGTTTAATTTTGATACATTTTTTAACTGTTTTCCCTTAAAAACGCATCTTGACGGAATGCATCAGGTTTTCGCCATAAGCTGTTGTGCGGTATTGTATGTACATTATATTATTTGAAATAAGTTTATACATATTTTGTAGGCACCATGTAAATACATACACACCTAAATAAATATCCCATTTATTAGTTTACTAGTGTAGACGGGTCTTCAGAAAAAATGAGATTCGATATTTTTCCTTACATGGATGATATAAGATATTTTTCCTCCAGATATGGATGACAAACAAATATATTCATCTTCATAGTACCCGCAATTAAAATATTCTTGTGCTTGTGCACTGGTGAAACTCATATTACGTATACGGCTATTAGGTTTCTTTCAAAATAAATCTGAAGAGAGAAATTGGCATGCAAGGCTAACAAGAACATTTTAGAACAGGAATAAGAAAATAAAACACTATTGACCCATGAAGATATTACATAAGATGAATTACATCACTTTTTGAAATGTTTCAATATGAAAGGTCAGGAGTAGAAATACATAGATGGGTGCCATGACGGCCCATGTCAATGCTTGTACAAAAGACTGAAAAAACATAAAAAGGTAACCCATGGCTACTTCGTTCCAGTTTAGTAATGTTTATTTCTGAATGCTATGAAAAAAATATAAAGATGATGAAGTTAGTGGAGTGAAAACACTTGTGACAGTTTACACGTACATAGACGTATGAGTTTTGGCTTTCTCGACATCATAGAATAATATTAAAAGTGTTTGGGAATAAATTTTATCCATAAATAACAAGCCAAAGCGGCAGATGTAGAAAAAATATCTTTTGGAGCGGGCACAATGAAAGGGATGTGAGTTCACTGCCTCCAGGATCACACAACGAATTTATGATATTTCACACTTAAATGTTTGACAATAATATAAGGAGGTGACGAGGTAGGTAACGTCACAAGTTTATGGTATTAAAGAAATTTTAAAAATGCAAATTCAAGAAATACGCTATTTATAGGATAAATGCAAGTCGCTCGATTAGCAATTCTACAGAAACTGCTGTTTGCACTTATAAATATGTACATATATATAAAGTTAAATAGATATGTACATATATATCAATTTAAATAGATATATCAATATATTATCTATGCACATACACTTACATATATGTCTCTATACATGTACGTAAATATTAGGATACAAGCAATCACATTGCATACACATACTACAAAAATTTACAGCATGTGGTATAATGTGCTGAAATATAGGATAATTAGCGATAAATATTCGTAACTACTTTCTCAGCATGTACTGCAGTTTATAATTATTGTGGAGTCGCAAGATGACTCGTTATTTTGTTTGAGGAATTTTGATACTCTGGGGAAGTTTGTTCCACAGTTAGGCGCCTGATACTGACAGAGCTTTCTGCCCAATGTCAGATGAACGGTGAGACATTATGTCTCCTATTCGGCTTTACGTTGGTGACTGTGGGGAGATGGAATGGCACTATTTCAGCGTTGCACTGAGGGAGGTATAAAGAGGAGAATACGTGTTGGGTTTTGTGCATGAGAAACCTTTCTGGGATAAGAGTCCAGCCGGGTTTGTTTAGGAGAGGTGTTACGTGATCACTCCTTTTTAATTTACCTTTGCAAACCCCCTTGGCTACAAAATTCATGTGTTTTTGTAATTATTTTTAAAGATACTTGGATGAAAATCTCCCCATTCTAGGCTGCAATGGTCAATACGTGATAACACTAAAGATTAAATGCCAATAATCTATTTTTTTCGTCGGGCATACTTTTAATATGATGAAAAAACATTAAATTTCCGTAAATTTCGTTGTAGGTTTTCTCAACCGGGAATTGGAAAGACATGTTTACATGGAATTAAATTTATTATTTTTTATTTTTTTCTGATGTCTTGATTTCATCATTCCCTACCGTAAGAGTAAGATTTGAAATTTTTTTGAGTGCGTCTTTGGACCCAAATATGATGCGTTACATTTTACTTGCATTTAGTTCGAGACCGTCTTGGTCTATACCATTAATTCAGCTTTAATGACCAAATCAGCTAATTTTCAGCTTTAATTTGCGTCTGCGGTACAAATAAAAAATTTATAAATTTTAAATAATAAACCTACCAGGGGTAATATGAGGTAAGAAGATTTCAGCACTACCTGTTCTTGGAATAACTATTCATGTGAAGTCGAGTTCCTAGAACAGCACCCGCTGATACCACGCGTGGGAGCTCATAAACAGCGCCATTAAAAGCTGTCATTGCGGAAGCCCAAAGAGAGCGGCATCCCTGCTTCCCAAGGAACCGTAATTTCAGGTTCTTAGTTGAGTAAGCTTTGCTTTGGACTGCAAGACAACAATTAGATGTTTAACAAAGACTCTTATAAGGTCTCAGAGTGTGTTATTCTCATTTCAGAATCAAACGGCAAACGCTGCAGTGTCGAGAAACACTAGATTGTTCTCTGCTCAAGTGCTGCGATCGACAGATTACTTGGCTGTGTTATGACAAGTTGCTGTTGTGTTCTTTGTGCCACGCTAGATATCTATCGAAACCTTTGCTGTTTGTTACTTTTCGCATAATGTCTGCTGCCATTTGAATTCTATTCAATTGGCTTTCAGTAATTACTTAGCCATATGAGCGAATATTTTATTTGGTGAAAATAGCTCTTTCATCTTTTACTATTTCGTTTTCGTTTTTTTTGAAGTGAAATGTTTCTTTCGAAAAACAGATATCGCAGTATCTAACATAAAACTTTCATAAATTTTGCTTCGTTGTGTACAGGACAACCTCCATCTTGAAATGTGACTAGATATACTCGTAGTGGAACAAATTATAGGCTCCACACCTATAAGAAAGTCACAATTCAATGTCACAATCAAACGATGTCATGGAAAAGTGTGACATTGAAGCCTCTGAGGCTTTAAAGAAAATTATGCTCCAACTTGTTCGCCAATGATTAACTCTCACAAGAAAGGAAGTAATTTCCGGTCAGTGAAAAATCGATCCTAAATTCAAGAGATTGACGTAGGTACATTTCACTAATATATATGAAGAAGACGATTTTCTTAGAACAGTCCTCCAGTGTTTCATTTCAGCCGGCCTCTCTGTGACCATGGAATGTGGTGTCTTGTGCCATGACAGCGTAAGGGCACCGTGCACAAAGGTAACACTCGGTGAAGGACCATAACTGCAATTACCTTGTTCAGTACAGCGTAAAGCCTCTCTTTGAGGTTAGTGTTGTTCGAAAGAAGATCTCGGGCAGTTACAATCATGTACGCTATGGTTGGAGGGACTTTATCATATGCTCACAGAAATTACGAGAGAAGGTACAAAATTTTACCGCCACTGTGAGAGTAATTCTAAAAGATTTGAAATTTGAAGTAAGATGTGAACGAGGAAACTTGTTTGTCAGAACGCGTTATCGTGGTGAACTGTTCCTTGCTGTACTGTTCCTTGCTGAATTGTAGCTACTACATCATTTTCCAAAGGAAGTTACGTGCTTAGTCCCATTTTTCCCTTTCTTAGAGTAATTATTTTCATTTGTGTATTCCTAGTTGGTATATTCTGTGTCTCACCCCCGGGTCTTACTCTCGCATTGATGGTACAGGTCGCCTGAAGCTTGTTGCTGCAAATGCTGAAGGGAGATCAAGCACACCTTGGTGGCAACTTGAAAGTATTTGGTGATATCCAGACAATCTCGGAAGGCTCAATTTGAACGTCTAAATCAATGGAATGTTCGGGCTTTTTATTCTTATTGTTTTGATTTATTTTACGATTCGAAGAGAGGTGTAGATTTTGAGGTGTCAGTTTTAGTTTTAGGTGGGCTGGATCGCATTTAATCTTCATCACTTCATAAACGGAAAGTTCTTCATTACTCTCCAGAAACTATTAAAAGGACTATGGCTTGTTTCAGGAAAAACAGTGAGTGATCATTGATGGTTGTAAATTTTGCACTGCTTTCTTTACTCCGAATTTAAATTTACTTAAACTTCTCAATGAAGCATGGTATTGTTGCTGATAAAACATGCCTGCTTTGAGAAACACAACTCTGAGCGACATTACCTTGGGTGCTGTAAAATAACCGTCCGTCACCAACACATTTATTAGTAACTATATACCCTAGGGTGTCATAATCTTCTTAGCCATTTGCCTTCACACTGTAAACCGTCGTGAAAATTTGCTATCGCAAGAGCATCGCAAACATCAAATGGTATTAACTCCACTATAGAAGTGATCTCACTTTGTAGAATCCTATTAAAGAATTCTCAGTTTAATTATTATCACCGCTAGAGCTCCGGGTTTTCAAAGGCTTTCGGCTGACTTGAGTGCTCCATTACATTCCTTCTCATTTCCATTGAAATTATGGAAAAAATGAGATTCGTTGCGTTTTTATTAAATCGTTCTTTTGCTGGACGACCAAATTTATTGACGATTTCGAGTCTGCTCTCAACTGTGCCGAAAGTAACTTTTTATTTATTTAAATTTAAATTTGACTTCTCTATTTTTCAGTTACTGTTCTTCAGTAAGTTCTTATCTGTGGTTATCGACATGCCCCGCATGTAGGCATAATCATGCAACTGTAACTCTTGGCTCTTTTGATGTTTCCAAATTTTGATTTTAGCTACTTAATATTTTGTAGAATTATTCGCTAGAGTTTTAGAAGACTATCGATTTAAATGCACTCTCAAAACTTGTTGATTACAAGCTGAGGATGATGAGTAAGTCGAGGTTATAATTTTTATTCTTCTTAATTTGTGGATATGAAATTTTGGCTCCGAGTAACGATGTTTTGCGTAATTTCCACGTAATTTGAGTTTTTCTTAGTGCGCCACGCTGCTGCTTCAGTTTCAGGTATTCGACAATATAATTTCAGGGATTTTTCTTCCCTATTATACAGTATTTAAAATTTATATCCAAGCTGGAAAGGCTGTACGCTCAATAGCTCGCTGCATTTTTGCAATGCTACGCGGTTTCAAAAAAAAAGTTACAAATATTGCTCCCAAAAATTACGAGTTGCTTGTGATCCTAATCTACAAGCGGACATATCCAACATGATTACGTAGATTTAAATAAAACACATCTAATTGTAACAACTCTCTCCTCAACTTCAGCCTCAACTCCAATAGTTAACGCAAGCTAGGCCGCCACATACGAGCACCTCCAAACATGAGAATTTCTTCTCCAGCTCGAGTTGAGCGAATACCAAATAACCATACGCCAAGAACCACAATACATCTTCTTTATAAACCCTTCTCTTTCCTCGAGGTAAATAAAAGAAAGTCATTCGATTCGTGTCTGTTGTGTGCAGTCTTGTGCTTCATTCGCTCATCATGGCACACATTGGACCTGGCCTTATCGCCCGCAACATCCGCTGGCGACCGACCGTTATTACACTGCAGAGTGTCTGCGCCAACTGCAGCATGTTCGGGCCTCGCACAGACACCTAAATGTGCACTTCCATTCAACCACATTTGCAGGAATTCAAATGTGTATTAATGCGATGCTTCTCTCTGTTTTTATTGACGGGCGACAGTAAGAAAGCGTACTTGGATTTAGATCATAAGGGTCAGAAATTCATGTGTGTTTCTTCAACAAGTTCGGAGCGACGGAAGCGAGAAAAACGGACACTGTCACTATCAGGCGTTCGTGAAGGTCTCTCTCCTCCTTCATCAGTTTTGCAAATTTATTCACACCATCGGGAAAACTTGTGGGAGTGTAGATTGAATCCGTGGACGGTCCGTGGAGGATATGAGGGGCGGTATGTAAATGTTGGAGTGGTTTTATGGAGAAGGTGTCATGAATACAAATTAATAATCAATGCTATTACCGCAATGACTAGAATTTGGATATTGGGCTTGAGTTTACGACTATCTTTTTGACAAGAATGAATGTGCATGAATGAATTCAGTAGCTATGATGACCGAGAACCAGTATGTAAGGTTCTACATCTTTTGCAGGCTACATTGATGCAAGTATAATCTACTTGGAAATGTATACTTCCCGCGCACAACGTGTGTACTGCGTTCAGCGGTTATTATTAAGCAAAACGCCTGTGCATATATCCGAGAAATTAAGTTTCTCCAAAAAGAAAGGAAGACCTAATTTTTTCTTCTGCCAGAATTTGGAAAATCAAAACAAAGCGTAAAAATTTTAATCTTGGGATTTTCACTTCACATTTTAGTTTTAAATTAATTTTAGGAAAATCTGAACTCTCTCTAACGGCGTGAAACCAACCGAACTGCTCTTTGACTGATTTTTGCGCTGTTCTGAGGGAATAAACGTTGCTCCCATGCAGGGTTGCGGAGACGGAGTCGTTCATTCGAATGTGATGGAGTCGAGGTCAGATTCGCTATTTTTTGGTGCATTCGGCTCTATTTTTTCGTGAGCTTTATTTATAATGGATTATAACCAAATATAAAAAAAATTGCACTGTAAATTCCTAACTAAAAAGGGGAAAAATATGCAATGTTCTTGTTGTTTATTTTGTTACAAGTACGAAACCACGTATCTATACTTATTGCTTAATACTGTCATTGATATCGTCATTGTGGCTTTGTATACATGTATGCATATGATGTATACAAGTATGAAATATAATTTTTATTCAGGAATGATAATGTGTATTTTGCAATTAAAAAGTGTGAATTAGTCATTGAGTGCATCGTAATTACATACATTCTTTTTATTATTGTCTCGTTTATTTTACCATCAATAAATGTATAGGAAGTAGAAACTAGTAATAAATGCGTAGCAAGTTACTTGCAGGGCAGCTCAGCTGATGCAATACATTTTACTCATAAACAGAGTGGCAACTTTGCATGCTCTTAATGTGTCTTTACTCTATACCACTGGTTCCCTTATAGTCTTTGGATTATGCTATGATGTATTGATGGATAATGAATCGTCTTTGCAGAAACCTAACGTAATGTTGTGATCATAAAGATTTCTAGTCTTTAGGTTATGATATGTATTGAGCATGGCTAGTCTTTGCGAAAACCTAAAACTATGTTCTGACACCTTAATACTTTTAGTTTTCAAGTTATGTTTCGTAATTGATAATGTAAACTTCATTATCTTATTATGATGTCAATAACTGGAATATTAGTTGATTTTTTAGGTAATACGAAGATCTTATGTACTTAATATTGATATATTTGTTTTGTTTACTTCCTAGTCTTCAGGTCAAGTTAATATGTGTTAATAATAGAAATAACCGAACACTTAGAGTCTTATACCGTGAATGTTGTATGGTTCTTTCAGAGTTATATTGCATTTCACTACATCATTACCATGTTTTATTTTTATCTCCTGGTCACTTCTTAGTTTTGAAGTAAACATACTCTATGTAATATGAAGATTTTTATAATTAAGTTTTTATAGTTTTAAAAACTGAAATAGCGTCTGTTTTCCAGCATTATAGGTACAATTCATTACTTATTCATAAGGAAAATTCAGAAACGTTGTAAGATTATATCGATATTGGGATATTTGCATAAATTAAAATACAATGTAAACGAGCTGCAGTTAAGATAATAACAGAACACTAGCAAAAATCTGACTTAGTCACACACGTGTTGTAACTGAGAGCAATGCTCTTCCTCAGCAGCAATGGTTGTTGCATTTTATACGATAGTACAAAATATCTTGCTGCAAACGGTACAAATTACACTAAAAATGAAAAATAAATAAAAAACGGGCATTTAATAAAATAAGAAATTATCAAAAACATAGTTAAAAGATAGACATGGGAAAAAATAGGTTAAAAGATAGAAGAAAATGGTGCCATATTGCATATCAAGAAGATAAAAGTGGCTTTTATTCGTATATAAAACGTACCAGAAACATCAGGCTCGCTGAGACGAAATCAGTACGACTTTGCCTATTATACTCGTACACAGCTGAAATATTACATTATGTTGAGCAATGGTGTGGCATCTGTACTGCATTGTTACTTTGCATAGGGTAGATCCAGAGAGTAAAAGGCTGTACAAATCGCACCTACCTTAGCTACAAATATTTCAAAATTTTTGGTATTTCGAGCATTGTAATTGAATCAACTATTTTAATTTAGTTGGATGTGTTGCATACTTTGATACTTTGTCATAGAAAAAAATTGTTGATGCTGATCTATACTTCTCAGGGTAGGCACTGCCTACCTTGCCTACTCAGAGGGCACGTATCTGTAATGTATATTTATAACATAACAAACCTTGATTTTTAGCACTTTATTTCAAATTTAAATGCCTTTTGTAAATAAAGAATATGAAAAGCATACACACAGGTTGCAATGCCTGCAACCGTTAAGAAATAAATTATTCATCTCAAAAATTGTGAAAAAGGTGGAGTCAGAGTCGCTAACTTGTGAATAGGTAGAGTCGGTGTTGGAGTGGCGAAATTTGAAAAGGTGGAGTCGGAGTCGCCAAATTCTGAAAAGGTAGAGTCGCTATTGAAGTCGTAAAATTCTGAAAAGGTGGAGTCAGAGCTGGAGGCGCCTAATTCTGAGAAGGTGGAGTCGGAGTCGTAAAATTTTGAAAAGGTGGAGTCTGAGTCGGAGTCGCCCAATTCTGAGAAGGGGTAGTCCTAGTCGGAGCCGCGAAATTCTGAAAAGAAGGAGTCGGAGTCGCAGATTTATTGCTCCAACTCCGCAACCCTGATTGCATGCGCCGTGGGAACCTGCCCTCAAACAGCAACCCTGCTTAATGCGAGCATTCATTAACAGCGCTCGTTTTGCATGCGTCACGGCGCTTCTGATGAGCCTCAGGAGCCGTGGTGGTGGTAGCTGTTTGCGGTCTCGCATGCGCAAACTACATTTTACGGGCTTCTAAATGTCCGCCCTGGCCTTTAGTGCGCGAGAAGAATTTTTCCGCTGATATTTCAAGCTGGAAGATCTTAATAGAATCTGTGCAGTATAGGTTGATGTATATTGCATCAGTAAAAGTTGAAAATTAGCTTCGTGATTTTGAAGCATCTATTCTGTTTGACTGGTGTATATAGTTTTAATTTAATGATTATTAGCGACGATAAATGAAATCATCATTGAAATAAAGTCCAAACTACGTACTGGGAAGCTGAAAATAGCATGGATTCAAATGCGGGTCTTTAATCGTTCGCATTACTATTTGATGTTGCGCACTAGTGAGTTTGAGGGTAACTTCCTTCCCAATTTACTGTTTCTATGCGTATAGGGATCTTATATGGGAACACTCATCGTGCGTATAGATTACCCGTTACGAGTTCGAAGCAGGTATAAGAATTCAATTTTGAGGCTAGCAGGAATGAAGCCTGTGCCTCTGTAAAAGGAAACCGTAATAAAACAGTAATGCATGTGGCGCTTGAATGTTTCGGGTAATGTTGCAATGGTTCAGTGCAGACGTAAGATGGGAGTAAGTCATGTGCCACTCGTTGTTACTCTGATATCACGAGTCAACTCGCTTTAAACCGAATAGCAAACGATAAAATCGATTTTATTAGGATGCTGCTTTATTATGCTAAATCTCATTAGTCAGTTAATGAATGAGATATAATTGAGCAAGGGGTCAAATGAATAAGGAAACAAAAGCGAAGGCTTTCATGGCATTGATTGGTACGAAATGTTTTTATGCGCGGGCCTTTTCAGCGTTTTTTAGAATAAGTGATTAGCGTTCTGCGTTGCACCTATTGAGACTTTTCATAACTCATGAAATGACTTCTAATTAGCAGAGTTTTATTTTAACTTGGAAATGGACTCTAATCTACTGCAAATTGATTCACTTGCTTCATATTTATGAATGTGAAACACTAGCAGCTTAAAAAAACAACTTTACGTTACATGCTTCATACCACACGCTGTTGTGCAAATTTGTTACAACTTAAGGAAGATTTGGATGTTGAGATCGACTTTGGCGTTGTTTAAAAATCGTACATCGTCTCCTGGAGTAAAAAGTTTGTTCGGGTTTAATTTCATCATCTGTCTTTCGTGAACTTCTGGAATGTTTATGCTTTTGGTGCACATAATTTGTGCTTATCAGGCTGCAAATGATGCTCCTCGACTAATTTTACTCCGTTTTATGAGGTGGAACAGCACGCAGAGCCTTTGGAGGCCAGAGTTAATACATGGCTCGGTATTGCCAACTGCGGGGTGCGTCCTGCATGTCTCCGGAAAAGTTCACAATTCAGGAAAACAAGAACATTAACGAGGAAATGAATGAGATAATGAACATGGCATTATTGGCAGGAAAAGCGAGCGCAAAACATGCCAGGTTTGTGATTGTGTTGGGCAGAACTGCTTGGCGCTTGCGGTAATGTATTGGTCCCTGTTAGATTTGGGTGGAACTGTCCTTTAATTTCTGATTTGCCTTGCATAATAATGTTCAGTTTATCGTATATTTGCTTGCTCTGTCCGTCCTTGTAAATTTGACACATGATGACGGCAATTTTTTTTTTGGCGTATAATTTATTTATTGAACTTCAGTCTAATATAATCCTTCAATAAAAAATTGGAAAATTACAAGAAGGAGAAAGGAGGCTCATTTAAACTTTTTAGTTAAACCAGTGTCACAAATGAATTAGTACTTTAATTGAAAACACCTTTAGTTTTAACTATGGAGGTTTACTAGTTTGGTCAAGACTGTAGTAGTTCATGTTATGTCAGAATTTCACACACGTACGAGAGCAACGATCACTGTTTTAGTGACAAAGACGATCAGTGCTCAAGCTAGTGTTGGTCTTCACTTTAAGTCATTTGCACGTCCGAAAGTAGCGACACGATCTCTCTGTGCCATCTCATTTGCGCAGCGTTAGGAATTCGCCATAAGGAGATCAGCTCACTTTTGTTTATACATTCTTGAGGCACGTGCGAGTGTCTGAAAGCCTCTAATTATGTTCTCAGCTCGTCACGATGTGCTGAAAACACCCTTCGTATTGTGGATTCGGTATCAATAGTGCTTGGTGTTCGCTTGTGTTGCCGTTTTGCTGTAGCAACTCAGTAAGAAGCTCTCGATTTTGTTAGAAACTCTAACCATGAATCGGGGTGACCATTGTTGAGCTCTTTTAAATTTTACATGGGCTATACAATTCGTGGTGTACAAAGTAACGAGATAGTTTTGTGCTTGCACCAACCACATGCAATGAGTTAATAAAAGAATTCTCCTTCATTATTTTGCCCTTACGAAAATAATATGGTAAAAAGAAACATATCTCCTTCCTAATACTACGAGCATTTCAGTAAAAGTACATCCGTGGTCGAAAATTTTAAGTTTAAGCATTTGCCTCGCTGGTCAAAAAAAAAAAACAGTTCAGAAAACAAAGTCCAAGCGGCCGGCCTCGTATTTCGTGCAAAAGTTTGGGTCTGGATGGATGCTTGACCGTAACGGCCAGCTCTGGACGAGCCAGGCGGTCGTGTGTCTGTCCCTGTACTCGCAGGGGGCCGTTCGAGCACGGGGCTCCTTAAAGATTTCCGATTCTCCTCAAGCCCTTCACCTTCATTTCTTCCTTATTCTTTTCCGAAATTTGTACGCTGACCTTCTTTATAGTGAGTTGGTCTCTTGATGACGATTTTCTCACCACCGGGTTTCTACCTTTTCTTTAGGCACATGATGAGCAGTAGGTTTAGGTTAGTTAAGTTTGCCTATCCTTTGTTATGGGGACTGGCACTTCCTGAGGGATACTCTTAGGTACTTCAGCTACAAGTAGGCGGTCGGGACTTATTTGGTGCCCATTTTGCTTTTTCCGTTTTCATCCTTTCAGATCATCTATATCTCTTTTTTTCTCTTCCTTTTTCTTCCTATTTCCTGTTTCGATGTGCAGAGCATCTTGAGTGGGAACACACCTTGTGGATAGTTTCTACATTTGTAACAGTTCGTGCTTTATGGTCCTTTCTCACAGCTCTCATGAGATCACTTTTGTAGAAGCTAAGTCTTAAGCAAACTAATACAAAAAATCTCAAAAATAACTGGAGGATTTCTACAGAAATTGCAGTACAGTACACAATAGGAGTTTAAGCATTGGATTTTATAGGTGCTATACTGTATTAGTGATTTTAATAAACAATCAGGTGTATGATCTTCCTTTCCCTTGAATTTGCTCTAAGTTTTGTTTGACTTTAATGACTTGCATTAGGTTCCACTCATAAAAAAAGTCTTGTCATTCTCACGGCTTTTCATAAATCTTTTAATTTTTTGTTTTCAGTGGCTCTGATTTAATTCCAACTAGATTATTCATCGGGCGAGCTATTCTTTAACATCAGTATTCATGTCCTGTGATTCTCTCGACCTCTCGAGAGCGAGTTCTTGTTCTCGCACGCACGTTCAGACTCGCTAGCTTGCATTTTTTTATTGTCATTCTTCAATCCCCTCTAGCATCACGCGTTCACTCCCGCAATTTACCACGATTTCTGGTGAGCTTGCATTTATTTTCGCGAGTAATGATCGCCGCAACGAGCCTTCCTACATTCCCAGAAGCATCGCTCGTGGGCGTTCAGTTATTCCCTCATACCGTCGTTCAGCAGAATGCTAAACGAGCGCACTTTGCGTGCATTTATTCGCTCACTGTTTACGCTGGAATATTCTTGTTGACGTTTAATTTCAGGAGTTATTTGGTCCTGGCATGGAAATTAATTAAAAATCTCTGTTGCAGCCTGACGAACTTTGTGAAGTTGAAAACTGGGCTGGTAAACTTCGCTTTAATATATGCTGGCAATTAATAAATACTTAGCACCTAGTGTTGAGGCCTGACGAGCCTTGTTAACTTGAAAGCTGCGCTCGGTGCTCGGGTGTAATATGCGCCCGTTAATAACACGCTCTTGCGTTGGAGTGTGTGTGTGCTGTGATATCTTGTCATTAAGTTTATCTTGTCTGTAGTTGTTGCTGAAATTGATTTGTTTATTTATGCACTGATTGTTTTGAGATTGTTTGTTGTTTAAAGTGTAATGTAGCTTGTAAATTGTTAGGCAAATTGAATTTCATACGAAAAAGACGTCTATTTCGTATTACCGAGCGTTTTCCGTGAATTATGTACAGCCAAATCTACTCGTGAGACGCGTCGAATTGTAGTTGATTGATTATGTTAGAAAATTCCCCAACGTGGTGGATTATACCCACTTTTTGATTTATTTTCTCTATTATATGATTGCAAATCATGCATCCCGTGTCAAGAATCTCCGATAGAAATAAGTCGAGCTTTATTCATGAAGATACGCGTGCTGCTGCACGAATATTACACTATTATTCTCTTCTAAGTCTATAGCAAATGGTGCTTTCCTGCTTACTCGCTTGGGAACAGCTTTGTTGTGATGTCTTCTTCACTGAGTAAGTTGAGCAACAAAGTCACGAGCAGGATTTCACGTGTATGTGTGAAAGAACACTACACAGTCTTTTCTACCAACAACAGCAAGTCACGTTGGCGCAACTGTAACAGAGAAGGAACATTAATTTTCAAGGAGTACCGCTCAATAATCATACAGCTATAGTTTTCTCATCATTACCAGACGCCTTGCTAAACTGGCCTCGTAATATTTCTTGATGTTATGATTGTGAAGCGTTTTTTATTTTGTCTTCCATAGGCACATGCTGCCACAACTTCCTCACAGCGATAATCGCGGGTAATTATTGTTGTGTGGAATAATGAAATTGCGTTAGAGACTGTAATGCTGGTGAGGTACTTTTCGGGATGCATTTAGTGAGTGAGGCGTTATTTACAACGTGCAATTTTTCATCAAGTACGAGCAACGGAAAACCTGTTTTGCTTCATTCGAAATTACAGCAAATTTCAGTTTGCGAGCGCTAATTTTTGTAGTGCTTGGTGCTATTAAAGGATATCCCTGACAATAGGTTAGACCTAAAAACCTCAGTTCAAAGACCGTGGGATTGTATGTTTTTTGGGGTTATAGTCTTATTTGCGTGCTAAGATCACTTAATCAATGATATTCCACTATTATCCTGTCTTAATTTTGATTACGCTCTAAATGTTTTATGGCCCATTTTGAGTGACAGTAGTGATACATAATAAACTTCTTATTGTACACAAATATGCATAAATAATTTATATGAGTTTTAATTTGTTTCGTTGTAGTCCTGATTGCAGAAGTTCATAATAGCATCATCCATAGGAACACCAAACCTGACGTTCACTTCGAGCAGCCATCAATAAATTCAACACGTTGATGGTTTCATCCGATCGTGAAGGAGCTTACCAGATTAGACTCTTTTCAGGACAAAATTTTTCAGTCTGGCTTTTCTTCAATAAAATTAGACAACAAAGTGCTTTCAGCATCAGTCAGTCCTGGAGGGATCCCAGATGCTGAGTGGTATCTGTGTAGGTCAAAAACGCTTAGTTGGAGAAACTTTAGCAATAAGTGAAGTCAGCACAATAATCAGAGGGAGAAACTTCAGCCATAAGTAAAGTCAGCGAAGTCAGAAAATTTTCGACAGAAACAAAGCCAACCAAATAAGGAGAAATTAGGTTAGAGACAAATGCAGCTAAATAGGAGAGTTTCAACTAGAAACAAAGCCTACTGTACAGGAGAATATTAGCTAAAGAAACAAAGGCAGCTAAATAGGAGCACATTAGCTAGAAAGAAAATCTGCTATATTGGAGAATTTTAGATAGAAACAAAGCCAGCTATATAGGAAAATTTTAAATAAAAGTAAAGCCAGCTAAATAGGAGAATATGAATTAGAAACAAAACCATTCCATAGGAGACTTTTAGCTGAAAAGAAAACCAGCTAAACAAGAGAATATTAGCTTTGAAACCAAGCCCGGTAAATTGAGCTGGAAACCAAAGTCAACTCGGCAGCCCGGGAGAGGGGAGGGGCAGGACCAGGAGTCTGTGAGCCCCCGCCAGGCTGTGTTGGCAGACGCATCAGAACGCTGGCTGAGCGGCGGTGCATATCTGCCGTGCGTTCTGCTGGAGCGGCGACCTGGAAGCCGGGAATTGAACACATTACTTGCCCAGTACTGCCTCTTGGAGTCTCAACTTCTCTCAGTCGCTGGTTAACTGGTAAATGGGGGCGCTGCGAGACGTGTTGTTCTAAAACATGTTGATCTGCAGCGGCGGGTAAGAAGACATGGTGTACATAAAGTTCGTTCTAAGAAATACTTCTTACTAGTATAGAAAGAGCGGCATCTACACGTAATATGCAAAAGTTATACATTTTAACGTGATAAAATCAGTGATCATGCAAGAAATTATGACTTGTTGTGTATTCCATTATTTTTAATTGAAATTCTCGTACAGATAAAATAATAATTATTACTATTTATACTTCCATTTTCGTCTTTGATCTCTGGATGTTTTCAATAGAATAAGACAGAAACTTCGTTTTAATATTTTATCAATCGACATTTGACGTTAGAAAACTGTCCCGTGACTTTGCCTCAGTGTCGTGAGACAGGCCAGGACTCATGCTGTCGAGAGCAGCGTCCTCACATTTTAGTGTCGGTGTGTGGTTTTATGCGTCTTTACTTACAGCTGCATGTGTCCTTCAGGTGAGTCTGCTGCTGTCATTCTCGTCGATACTGGATTAACTTATTAATTTACTGAGCTCATTTCAGTTATGGAATTGAGAGAGATTAATGATAGTTTCTTTTCTGTTTCTTATCTTTATTTATTGGATTTATACGAGGAATAAACTTACATTCTCTACAGTTTTGATTTTGAAATTATTAATTGATTTGAATTTCCCTCTACACTGCTGTTGCCTCTGAGTTTCTGATTAAAAATTGGCTTATTTACAACGTCCTATTGAACGATGTAGCGTTCGCTTCCGTGCTGTTTTTAATAGCGCATAGAGTTCTTAGAGTTCATAAATAATAGTTCATGGAGTTGTTGGTGTTTAAACTCGTGGTTCACCTCCATCTGAGTGAATGTTCTGCATTAACTAAGGTCACCTCATTGAATTTGCCTAACCAAAATTGTACAATTTAACCTTTTCTCAAATGAAATGTAACCGTACAGACCACTCATACACTTATATGATACATACACACATGAGTATTGTAATACCAATGTCACTAGAAAAAAATAATTGAGGGAAATGTATCTCTAGTGTTGCTTAATCTAGATATGATGATATATGTAACTACAATTATAAACGACAAAACGATTCCCGTCACAATGTATAGTAGAGAATACTTTTTTTAGCGCACACTTGCAGGGAAATATACGAGCTCAGTGATTTGCGGAATAAGTAATTCGTTGAAAGTAAAACGGGCCCCCCGTTTCGCAGGAAATGATCCTGCGTCTAAGGCAGCGAAGTTGATATTTATGACTGCATTTTTATTCCTACGTATAGACTAGTATTCCAATCAAGGCACTCGGGGAAAATTTCTTTTAACACACGATGAAATTATGATATTTCCATGTTAATAATATTGGCACAAAACAGTCTACATGAGTCAGAAAGGATTATATTCAGTGTGCCGAGTACCATTTGTAAAACAGTTTCATTACAGAATATCTCCTATGAAAAGCATATAATGTGCGAAACAGTTTCATAGAAGAGAATCTTCAATGCGCAAGTTATCATTTATAAAAATGTGTCATGAAAGAAAAATCTTAAATATGAAGCATATCATGAAATGGGAATGTTTCGCATGACGTTAATACTTTAGGATAATTTAGTTCAACATTCAAAACTATGTTGCGCATTAATGGTTAAGCTTCTTTCTCGGGAGTTGAGGTTTGATTTTTGTCGTTAACTTCCTTCTTCTATTCAAGAAAATACCCGTACTCTACTTAATTTTTCTTAGTTTCAGCACACCTCTCAACACTCTGTGATACTTTTCATTCATCTCTTTCTATCAAATCATTCTTCACTCATGCGCAAAGTATTTTTCACGTTTTATCTATGTCCCGGTTTAAGCTCAATCTAACGGTGACTACTACATGTATTCAACGTGTTTTATGTCTATTTACGTAAAATTATTTGAACCTCCTCCTTACGAACGCCTCAGCCTGTGATGCTCTTATTCAAGGAGGAGCTTTGTAGCGTTTCAGCAGTGCTGCCGCTCACAGCACTTCCTTGCTTTCACTTCATCCGCAGCTCACCGAGCCTAACCAATGAATAAATCTTCGTCAGTTTCTTTCAATTCACGTTTTCAAGGCTGTAACTCGCTGTAAACACTTGCGATTATTTTTGTTCGCACCCAACGCGCTGTTAAATTTCCTGGCGTTGAACTATACATCTCGCTGAGTGTACCAGTTTGAGGGTGCCTCTACCTAAGAGGTGAAAAATCACAAGGTTCCTCGATAAATTTAACGGCAAAATCATTGCAGGTAAACATGCCGTAAACGTCCAGTAAATTTACCGCTTTTTTCGACTGCGTACTCGAAGACCTCAAAATATTGACACTAGATTCATTTACTTCTTGCGCCACAGGTCAACTTTCTTACGCTTTTAAATATTCATTCTCCTTCTACTTTGCTCTTTAAAATAGACGCAAACATTGTGAAGCTTAAAGACACTGTAATTTTGTTTCTTTCACACTTTCGTAGCCTTGAAATGTTCACTATGAATTCGTTTTAGTCCTTGCATCCCACGTTCTTACATTTGCATAATAAATACTATTTTTGGTTTAATTTTCCTCCCACGCACGCAACAGACACAGCAGGAGCAGGGAATTCAAAAATATTAATTCCCAAGTCACTCCGCTCTTTGTATTCACATCTCAAAATAATTAACCCGGCAAAGGATTTCATCTTTTCATGCGCATCCTTCCATGCAAATGCACTTCCTTCAGCACTCAACTCGCGCACCTCCTTCAGAACTCGTCACTCTCACGGATTACAAGCCTCACTTATGCCTCCCGTATCTCCTCGTTTGAATGGCGCTCTCCGCCCACGCTCCTCTTCACACAAAGTTTCGTTTCCACTTTCCCGTCGCCAGGCGTGTTCTGGAACTAAGCCTTTCTTCTTTTTTACTCCAGCTCTCGACGCCCTCAAAAATTTCCCTAATTGAGCTGTTCGTCCTGTAGAGCTACAAAGCGAGTCCATCTTTTCGGCCTCAGCTTCGCTTATCTTCATCTACAGGATTTTTCCTCGTATTTCTCTTCATTAATTCGATCTCGAATGTAGGTGGCATTTTGATGCTCTCATTTTGCGTAGCTTGTCCTTGAATATTTGGCTGAGGTTAGGGTGCTCAGTTTTGTGAGTCTGAATGTACTTTGGGTCTGCACCTCATGCACTAAAATACACCAGTGAAAATTCACAAAGACTTGTAGGAAATTGTAAGGAAATTTCGGTGTTGAAGTACCCTTAGCATTTGGAAGTGGAGTCCAAACTTTTGCCCTCTGATTATTATTATGTGAAAGAATTTGTGGGCAGTCTAATTTTAAACATAAGATTGTTTGGTTCCATTTTAAATTAGGGGACATCGGTACATTTATGAACGGTTTTTCAAATTTGACGCGTTAATTATTTGCCCTTATTAGGGATTTTAAATGAACTATTACCTGATATAAATAAATAAATATATACATATATATATATATATATATATATATATATATATATTAGCGATTTTATATTTGATATTAGCACTGACTTGACTCTCTAAGCATCCTGCACAATATGTGCTGCTACAGTATATACATGAGGAGCATACCTAAGTGCCCTGTATAGAAACATTAGGAGCGCATTTAAGAGAGGCCCCTCATTTCCCGAATCAATCGATACGTCCATGTTCCTGCCTCGTTCTCCCATGTTGGTTCACACAAGATAGGGATCGAAATTCACAATTTTTACGCATTCGCGTGTGCGAGCGACTGGAATTGAATTGTAGAACTGCGTGCCTAACGGGCTCTAATCTGATTTCGGTCATCGTTGCGACTTTTTCCCCTGAAGTCTATTTCACCTACTCTGTATTGAAATAATTATCACGACAAAGAGTCGCTTAGAGTATCTTTCTGGCCGACAGGGAATTTAATTGAAAAAAATATTTGATTTCTCAGTGAAAATTCATCCATTAACGTGCAACTCGAGCCGCCGCGTTCAACTTTTCATTAAAGTTCACAAAAATTACTCGCAAGCCCGCGTTACATTTTCACTTATGCGAAATTTACGGGGGCTCAATTTTCAGGATTATCATAGATCCATAATTCCCATAAAATTTTCGCATGGAATAAATTTTGGCATTTTTCGCTCATCCGTTCAAACGCAGTGTGCACTCTGGTGAGTTGTCGGCTTAAATCCAATAATAGGCGAGTGGGCGGTCAAAGCGGATGCGAAAATTTAGCATCGTTTTTCATTCCACCCGCGCAGTTTTTGAGAGAAATCCATTCGACAAGCCTCGTATCGCGCTCGCATGCCAGAAAAAAATAAGTTCGCTGTTTTTCAGATGGTTGTGGAATCTGGAAGCATTCAATTGAAAATGTCATTCGGAATGCACTTGATGTCGGGAGCAGCAGCCTCTCAATTCGCCTCTTAACAGTGACTCAAATGAGTCGAGTCTCGAGTCGTCCATAATGTTTTGTGGGTTTTGTACAGTTGGTGCAGAAATTTTACACGCTCTTCATCGAAATATAGTCACTCGTCCTGCTTGACCTGTTAAGGGCTACTGATGACATTTGTCATTTACTAAAAGAAACGAATAAGTTATTGTGCTAAGTAAAATTGATATAAATAAATATGCCACGGATTTACAGTACATGCAAGCATTGGACGACCTGCACGTATTGTTGCAAAGCCTTCAAGGCTGATTAGGCGACCTTCCCTGGCTGTCCAGCTCCTCATAATAGAAAAAGGGCATCAGAAGAATAGAAAAAACCGAAACAAACTTCGTAATGGTGGGAGAAATGCAAAGTGGTACTTTGTGCCACACCATGCTCAAAAAAATTGCCATCTAAAATTAATAACAAGTTCTAAGCCAACTTTTCTCATCCTTATTACATACTTTAAGCATTTTTTTAATTATAATCAACGAAAAATACATAAAAAAATGAAATGGCTGAAGTTGATCGGGAAACTTGGTTAAAAACTGAACAAATTTTTGTCAAAAGTGCCCTATAGTGGTGCACATCGGCTGCAAAAAGCGACCGTTAACAGGTTTAATCCAGTTCATGCTGTGTGTGCTACCTGTGTTAATCTCAATCATATCGTCTATTTATTTCTGAAACTGAAACTGTGGTACTTAAATCTAGTGCGGCTACCGATGATACGAACCTTCATTGGCGGTATGGTTCTGAGAAATGGAATAAAAATGTTACAGTTGAAGTGACTTCATTTTTAATAACTCAACATTTTAGACAAGAAATAACTGAAGGGGTTCAGAAAGTCAGCCTTGAACTTTATTCACTCTACCCTTGAGGTGTTAGTGAAATTGTTTGTTTTAATCTAATACTGCTTTTCGATTACTCCAATTGACTTTTCACTACGTGTTTATTCATCTATTACTTTATAATAGGTAGGTTGTTTTATGTTTTAGCTGATTTTGTATACCTTATTTCGATCAATGAAACGCCAAACGTGCCAGTTCTGAGCTGCTCAATCTATAATGTCTTCGATACATTTATGTCGGGAGAAAAAATAAATTCACCTTTCCATTCATTTTGAAGCGTTGGTTAGCAGCTCTGGAACGTAAGTGGGCTCGCTTTTCTGTTTTATTGACTGGTTTAATTTTAGTTAGGACACTACGCGGGGAATTTGGTCACTGCAAATAGCAAACTTTTGTGTGTGTACTGCTGATGTTGGGGCTACCTCGGAGCTCTATGGGGCACTTATGTTTGCGCTCTACAGCGACGGGGCTGATAGCACAAGTACGGCATCTTGTACGAGACTCAACTCCACTGAAATTTAGCGCTAACACTGGCGCATGCGTCGTGTTAGGGTCATCATAATAATTATCGCTCTTTAGGGTTACTCAAGTAATCTGAGACGAGTCATGAAATTCCAGTTGCAAAGCCTGAATAACTCGAGCGAAGAGAAAAATTATGTTGATCTGATCTGGTTTGTAGCAAAGAAGATCTTGTTACAATGTTAAGAAATCGTTTTTACTACGTCTTTGTATCTTAAAATATTTAATATGCATAATGTTTGGCATTTGGTTAATATTTGAAACGGAACTTGTCTTTACTTAATATCTTATGCTCAATGAAAAACACAAAGGCAGTCAGACATGATGGTATCAGTCTACAATATATCAGACAGTTTTCCAGTCACAGCACTATTGATTCGTTTGATAATCATCACATCAATAGCAACTAATAAGTTCCCAACCAATGGATACACTCCATAATTAAACCGTTGCATAAAACTTGTAACCTCAATACAGCATCAAACCAACTACAGGCCCATTGGTCTTTTACCTTTCTTGTCCAAAATATTGGAGAAATTGATTACAAATCAACTGTCATCTCACTTGGGCGAGTCAAATTTACTTCATCGAAATCAATATGCCTATAGGAGGAACACTAGCACTTAAGACGCTCTGCTTAATATCACTGAAAAAATATACAGTGATATCGATCAAACTAATGTAAGACTGTTGCTGCTACTCGATCTCTCTAAAGCGTTCGATAGAGTCGAACATGATTGACTTTTACGATAATTATTGAAGTTAGGAGTAGACATGCAATGGTTTGAAAGTTACTTGTAAAATCGATTTCATGCAGTCCGCTAAGATAACAAATTGTCCCCATTCATTCAAATTAATTTTGGTGTTTCTTAAGGATTTATTCTTGGTTCTCTATTGTTTTCTATTTTTATTAAACCATTTCTCTACAATGTCTTCTATCACACGAATCTCCATGAATGCAGATGATGTTCAAATCGCAATTATTAACAAGTTCTGTGCCGGAAATTCCGCAGACGCAAATAAAGCTGAAATCCTATTTATTAGCATGAAATCATGGTGCGACCAAAATGGTTTCAAAACTAAATGCGAGCAAAACGCAATGCATTTTTTTCGGATCCAAAGATGTAATATAAATTCCAAATCTTACTCATAGAGTAGGGAATGATGAAATTAAGCCATCAGAAAAAATTGAAAATGTAGGTTTCTGATTCGATAGAAACATGTCCTTCAAATCTCATGTTGAAAAGCTTGCATCAAAATTGGCAAAACTTTAGTATTTTTCATTGCATAAAAAGTATGCTCGACGAATTTTTGGGGCTATTGCGCATTGACTATTGCAGTCTAGTATGGGGAAATATATCTCAATATTCTCAAAGTGAGTTACATAAATGCGTGAATTTCATAGCAAAGGTAGAATGTAATGGTAAACTCAAAAGAAGTGATCGCGTAACCCTTCTTTTTAATAAACTCAGCTGGACTGCTATTCAGGAAAGGTTCCTTAAGCACAAAGCCCAATACGTATTCTCCTCTTTATATCTCCCTCAAAGCGATGCTGAGATAGTGGGATTCCATCCCTTCACCGTCACTAACCTAAAGCCACACAGAAACAACAATGTCTTAGTCAACTGTCGTTCATCTGACATTGGACAGAAGGATCTGTCAATATTAGTCCCCTTACTGTGGAACACGCTTGCCCAGAGTATCAACATACTTTAAACATTGAATAATTTCAAGCCAAAATAGCACGTCATCTTACGTCTTAACAATGATTATAAGCTGCAGTACATACTGAAGTAGTTACGAATCTTCTTTGCTTACTATCCTATTTTTCAAAACATTATGTTGCATTTTTGCAGCATGCGTTTGCATTATGATGGTGTTTGCGTGCATGCATAAGTATGAATGCGTTTTATGTGTATGTATATGTGCATGAATGCGTGTAATGTGTGTGTATACGTGATATGAAAGCGTGTTATGTGTTTCTACGTTGTGTGTATGTGTACATATTTCTATATATATATATATATATATATATATATATAAATATATTTATATATGCGCATACATATTCGTGTACTAAACTAGTGACTAGCAGCTGAACTATAAATATCGTTTTTTCTATTCACTCTCAACTTGTAACGTTACCTAAAACGTCATTTCTTTTTATTATTTTGAAACGTTTATGTAAGAAATATAAATTTGTTCTGGGATTCGCCCATATATATTTAATAAGATGCTTATTAACTAATGACCTTTGTGTTAAAATATTTATGAAAAAATTTCTTAAATTTATGCTTGTATCCTAGTATCTATATACATGTATGTATGTGTGTATATGTATGTAGGTATATATGTATACATCAATGTATGTATATATATACACATACATACATTTATCCACAGCGGCTTCTGTAAAACTTCTAATCAAGCTACATGCAATTGTCCTGGAAATACTGTACTTTTACGATTTTCTCCCCATATTAGTGTGAAGCATTTAAATGAGAAATCTCATAAACTTGTTGCGTTATTTAATGCATGCTATTTTAGGCAGTTAACTCAGTTTTGTTTTATCATGCTCACTCAAAAAAATATTTGTGAACATACAGTATGCCCTAACAAACACTTTTAATATTATACCCTGGTATCATAGAAGCCAATATGTGTCTATGTACGTGGAAACTGCCATGAGCCCTTTCACCCCACAGAGTTCATTCTCTCTAACTTTAATGCTTCCATGAATAAATAAACAGTATTCAACTTCAATTTATTTCGACTAGTTATATGCGTATTACAATACCGATGCGTGTGTATCAACTATAAGGATTCTTACTTTAAGATATTTTAAAAACCAAATATTTGATTTTTGTACTATTTTTATTGGAAACGAACTGATTTTTTCTTTCTTTTATTTAAATATATTTTTAGGCTTGCAAACATGTACTTAGCAATTTATGTCAAAAACACCACAACGAATTTTGGTTTTGCTACTTGCATTTGTGGAAAAAAGAGATACCGACAGAGCAACTCGGCTAAATTGATGGAAATAAAATTTTCGCTCAAAAAATCACGTGTGACGGTTGAGAAAAGAAAAATTTTAAGTTCAAGTTAGAAGTGGGGAAATGTATTTGAAAACGTGAAAAAGAATCTGGTGATACGAGAGCAAAAGTGATGTGAGGAAATTTTAGTACGCTCATAAAGTCATTAGAGTAGGACGTCACAAACCTGAGAGTTGATGAAAAACATTTGTAATACTCAAATGAAGAAGCATGTGAAGCAGAAAATAAATACTGCGAACAATTTTCACCATACGCTTTAAGTGAGTGTAAGGAAAGGATGTAACACGCCGGTTAAGCGAGCGCTGGAGGCAGAGCAGCAGGCTGAGGGAGCACGGAAAGTGCCGAGAAAACTTCCAAGGCTCATTTCAATTCACGGAGCACTGGCCTGCCGCCGCAGACGCGTGAATTAATGAGCATTTCCAATGAGAAGGAAAGCTTCGAAAAGATCCAGGAAATATTTAAGTCTTCAGCTAAAATATTCTAAAGGTTGTTCCTTAGAGCAGTCTTGAGCCATCCCGATTTGCAGTGAATTTTTACTATGAAACAAGTATCATTTTCGCGAGGACGTTTTTCCCGGGGATATTTTCTTGACGTTTTTTCGGCATTAGTTTGGCCTCAGTGAATTATATTTCACGCCTCATTTAGCGTTTACGTGGGAGCAGGTATTTCAAAAGGCAAGGAAATTAACGAAATATATGGCAGGCATTTAGGAGCGTTAGTTAACGCTTTAATTTTGGAAAGAAAGAAAATTCCAAGTTTACGAAGTCTCTCAGCTTCCACGACTGCAGGCGGCGTATGAACAAAGAACTGCTGGCTGAGAGTTGGATGCGCTTCCAAGATATACTATATTTGCGTACGAAAATCTCATTACTGTTCCTATTTTAGCTCTGAGCAGCTCACCTGAGACGTAACGCGTCAAGATGCTTGCAAAAGGGACTCTTTTTATGGAAATTTGGGCATTATGAGGTCTTGGCTTCTGAAAGAATTCTTTGAGACGTCGGCGGGAAAGCTGCCCAAAATCTGAAAGAAATAACTCAGCAGTTGAGCCTTTTTTGTGCGTGTCCTGCCTTGTTTTGCATTTTTAACGAACCCCATTTTTGAGAGTTTGCAAAAGCTGCATCATTTCTGTGAGCGCATTTGTCATTCTGCATAGGAATACGAAATTGCGCCTCTGTAATGTCAGTACAGTAGTCGCTTTAATGTACAACAGTTGCCTGGACAGCGCTTGAGTTCTAACGATGAGTCACGTGAAGTATGAGGTATTATTTACATCGAATCTGCATTGATCTAGGGTTGTTTTCTACAAAATTTCTGTTATATTCAAATTTAGCTTTGTACTATAGCAATACAGTAAAATTTATACTGTATGCGTTACAGCAATGCAGTAATCTAGCAACTCCCACGTGATATTCAGAGGTATGCCATCGCCGCACAAGTTGTAGTGCAGTATTTGCTCAGAGGTTATTGAAGAAAAATGCATATTTCGTGCATGTATGTAAAGAATATTAGGTGTAAATATACATGTGCAGGCACATGTAGACACTTTTGGGTATAAATATGCTCTTGTCATATGTTTACGAATATAAATGTACGGTACAGAATGAGAATACTGTGTGCATAAGTTGTTCATGTATACAGTTTTGAATGGAAGTACAGTATACATGGGCCGGGCTCATGCTCCTTTCAATAACCTGCAAGTTGCGTGGGCTTGTGTGTGGCCTGTACTATTTTCTTCATTGGTGTGATGGGTGCGTCTCCTGCCCCCAGTGTGTGGTAACTGGCAACGGCCATTCCATTGCTGATCATTAACTGTTTGCAATAAAATCGACTCGAGTACGCTTGAGGGTTCCGCCAGTTGCAGCCGAGATGCAGGCGAAAAAGCTTACGGTTCCATTTTGTGTCGGTAACCCCGATGCTGCACGTATATCGATGACCAGTGTTTTTTATGGCCATAACTGATATTTTTTTTAAATGAATTTTGTTTCCAAAGATCTATCGGCTTTGACATATCAATAATTTTATGATCTTTCTAAATCAAATGGGACATTACTGTTTAGTATTTTGATCAATTGCTTATTAAAGCCTCTCATTTCAGAACTATTTCTTTCTCGACGCTTCTTACTCGGTCATTTCATAGTGTAATTCATTTTCACTTAGGTCTTTATGAGATGTTGGTATTTTAAAGTAGAATTTTACCTCTGTTGAGCTTTTTTTGTCAGTTTTTGCTTAGAAAAACCAACGAGAAGCTGCTCGAAGTGACAACAATGCACTGTTTACCTGCGTGCAATTTCAAACAATTGATATTCACTTAAAATACTTCTTGAAATACTTTATTTCAAAAGATGTCATCTAAATTAGAATAAATATATGATGATCTAATACATGGTATTTTGAGACCACTTTTACGGAATATATTGAAGTGAACTATTCGAATGATTAAAGACGACATAAAAACAAAATTTCACACCTCTGTACACAGTAGAAGGGTTAACGTTAACAGAAATCTGACATAAGTGAAAGATAGGGGGAAATAGAATGTCAGTAGACTTCCTTACAATCCAGTTTCATTCTCGTGGCCTTTTTCTCGCTTTGAATTTCTTTAACTGTTAACTATATTTACAAGAGAGCTTTGTATCTCCCTGCTTCGCCCTCCCGACTCTGCAAAGCGTCGCAAGGAGATTCCAGCCTGCCGGGCTAAAAGTTGGTCGAGCCACTGATGTCTCACTATTCAAATCAACTCCACGGCTTGAGTGTTGAGCTTAATACATCAGAACTTATTCAGCGTCTTTCATAACCTGCGATAAAGTACAATATTTTGTGTATCTTACTGGACCAAAAATCTAAAATTTTATCGAGCAATTTTATAATACATACCCCGCGTGATCAACACTGTTCTTACTAGAAAATAGTTTAATTTATACCCGGTTCTCGAAATGAGTATACATTTCAAAATTTTTCCGTGTTCAAAGATATTTGTATGCTTTTTAAAAATTTTACTGTATTGCTAGAAATTAGTGCCCATTTTAAGTACGTAGCATTCTATTATTTTTATAGCTGAGCCAAGTTTGAAGCCTAAGAACAAAAATCTAATTCCACATTTCCCATGATCTATGAATCGAATCACATTTATTTTATTCGGTCGTTTCGCCTAAGTTGAGGGTAGGGGAATACACGACATGAAGTTAAACCCTAAGTGTTAGCAGAGCATTCTCGTACTCCAAGTATTTCTATTGTGGGGAAATACTTCACTCGGGGAGATTTGGGAAATACTTTATTCGATGAAGTATGAAAATTTGGGAAATACTTTATTTCAGGAGATAATTCACCTTTGTTGGGGAATACTTTACTCGGGGAAATTTGGGAAATACTTTATTTGAGGAAAGACTTCACTTCAAAATACTTTAATTGGGGAAATACAATATCTTGTTGAGCTAGGGACAGTGGACAGGATGTTGTAACCGCAGAACTCTACAAGAACGGCGTTGTTCTCAGGTTTCGACATGAGTCTGGCTATAAATATGTCGAGCTCAAGTGGGTAGCGTTTCGACGAGAGGGCTGGCGCAGGCGTACACATAAACACACAAAACACATTTAGGCAACACAACACAAGACACACACACAACACAAGCACACAACACACATGCGTTGCGTGGGAACGCCCGGACGAGGCAGCTTCGAAGGGGAACACATCCCGTCGGCCAATCAGCGCTCTGGAACGAATCAGGCGCATGGGTGTAGCAGAGAACGCACCAGTTACGTTTCGGCAACCCGAAGCAGGCAAGATTTCCACCAATCCTAAGGGAAACACGTAATCTTTGCTTGGAAGAAGCTCGAATGATTTGGGAAGGTTCGAAAAAACTCTGGAAAAGAAACCAAGCGAGAAGATATAAGCGGCGTACAAGTATATTGGGGAGGTCTTTTTGTTTCGAAGTCACGAGAGAAGTACACGTGATCTAAGGGCTGGCGAACGTGGCGTGTCGGCCCGTCGCCGACATGCATTTCACACAAACAGCAAATTTACATCAGATTGAAGTTAACGTCGAAGTGTCAAGAACAAATAATCTCCTTGAAGCATTTTAGCACCGCGGCGATGTTCGGTGACGACCGCTCCACAACGATTCCACGGAGGGATATTCAAGAAATGTTTCGACTTCAACACCAAAATCGTCATAACTCCCACATGCAAGCAATAACTGCTCAATGACGAAGTTTGCAACGATGCTACGCAGCAACGAGATCTTCAGAGTTCAATCTTCTTTGGCCCTCAAACGAGAGGTGCTCGATTTTGAGCGCTGGACGAGAGCAACATCACTGAGGCGGCAGGCGGTACTCAATTTAGAGCGCTGAGCGGGAGTAACAACACTGAGGCAGCAGACCGGTGAAGATGGTCGGCATCGGATCAACTCAACGTGTATTCTTCTGGCAGTATTGGAGACATATTAGGTCATCGAAATCTACATGCTGCAAGAAAGTGTAGCACGAAATAATTGGTTTATAGGACTCTGAAAATTATCCATGCAGTGAATTGCCAGTCAAGTAATAGGCGAAAGCAGTGTGTTCAAATTCAGCGCGCTAAATTTCGTAAATGGCCCCTTTTCTGTATTAGGTGTCGAGTTATTGTTGGGCGTGCTAATTATGGGATTAAATTGTGTTTGCTATGATGTTGTGCACTTAGCAGGAGGATGTGTTTCGGTCACAAAGCAAGAGTTCAGATGGTACGTGATGCGAAGTGTTTACTAATTTTTGAACACCTTGTGGTAAGCAAAGTTCTTTGGTTTTTATATTGCATTATTTCCAAATGTTTCGTGTTCATGCTAGCCCATTCATCGACTATGTTTCCTGATTTTGCACAGTGCGGAAAGTTATTTTTGTCGTAATCCTGAAATTGTTGGGCTAGCGTTCATTGAGATAAGGAGAGCAAACTTCTCGTTTTTTGTGTGTGTCTTATTATGTTGCTCATGTTAACCCGCTCATTTTATGTTCATGTGGCTTTAACATTTCCCTGTGCTTTAATCATTGCATTTAAATATTTTGTGTGCTCGAATTTAAATCCACGTGATCGTAAAAATAAACCAATTTTAATCTTGAATCTTTCATTGTCCATGCTTTTATGTAGTATTCACGCGAACACAAAGGTGTACATTATATTTACTTGTGGGGGTTGAGACTCCTCCTACGTTACGTGCTAGACCAGCATTGTATCGTGACACTATACTATTGTGTAAGTTATTGCCATTTTCCCTTCAGTTTACTCATCGCTTCAAAAATGTACTTTTCTTAATATCTTCACCCGAATACTGGCGTCTTATTTCAGTGCGATGAATTTGATCCGTACGGAGCATTCGACAGATGTATCGTGTCTGCTAAGGCTTCCAATAGCAGGTATGACACTGAAGGCCCTCGTGTTCTCAAGAGGGCAATCAATTCCGAGAGCATGCTGGTCAGAGCAGAGATCGAGAGACGCAAATTTGTCCGTGCAGCAGAGCAGAACTGTTCACTGTTACACAACCAAATCCTGTCGATTGTTGCCGCGACTCTTGAGCCATTGTGACGCCCAATATTGTACAGGTACCTCTCGTGGATCCTGGATTCCCTTACAGGAGAAGGAGTCCTTTGAAGGAAAAGGAGATATGCATCCGTTAATTTTAAGCGCAAATGCTAGTATTCAGGGTAAGAATTGGTTTATTTGGGACGTGCATAATTCTAACATATATCAACGTACTTCATAGGTTCCGAAATCTGTGGGGCGGCAATCGAATCAAATCCTTGAAAATGTGGTGAAATAGAATAAATTAGGCACATATATTTGGCAAAATCACATCACATTTTATTTTTGGGCTAAATTACGTGAAGCTATAACATTTAAAGAAGGGTAAACATTCTGCGGGGCTACAAACATTGTAATGTGTTGTGTGTCGTGTCGGCGAGGGTCGGCTCTTTGTGCAGCGCGCTCAAGTGCTTGAAACAGGATGTCATATATCAAGGTGCCACAAGGCGGTTGGCGCTTCGTCCAAACTTATACGGGTCAGGCGTCCATACAACACAAGCACACACAAGCCGAGGCTTTGGAGGGCAAGGAGGCTGACGTGACGTATGAACAGAGGCCCACAGAACCTGAGCCAATCACCGCTCGTGAAAGGAATGACGCAAGAAGGTGTGTCTGAGAACACACCAATGGGAGACCCAGACGTCAGAACAAACAAGAATCCAGCCAATCAGGATGCAGATGCTGCCTCTGTAGAATGGAAGCTTCGAGACTAATCTCGAAACAAGGAAGCGAAACGTATATAAGGAGGGTAGATGAAGCCTCGGGAGGATTTTTTGGGAACGCACGTGAGATACTGCGTACGACGTCTGAGAGTGCACCACACCGCAGGTCGGCCTCGCCGGCTGGCCTTCTTCTACCAAACTGCAATTTGAAAGTACAAGAAACGATAAACCAGCCTCGCATCGGTGATCGTTATGAATAAACGCGTCGGAGATTCAACCAAGAGCATTCAACATCTGTGCATCGGGGTCGAACTCACAGTCAACTTCAGCGGCAGTAGAATAAATTAGGCATATATATTTGGCAAAATCACATCACATTTTATTTTTGGGCTAAATTACGTGAAGCTATAACATTTAAAGAAGGGTAAACATTCTGCGGGGCTACAAACATTGTAATGTGTTGTGTGTCGTGTCGGCGAGGGTCGGCTCTTTGTGCAGCGCTCTCAAGTGCTTGAAACAGGATGTCATATATCAAGGTGCCACAAGGCGGTTGGCGCTTCGTCCAAACTTCTACGGGTCAGGCGTCCATACAACACAAGCACACACAAGCCGAGGCTTTGGAGGGCAAGGAGGCTGACGTGACGTATGAACAGAGGCCCACAGAACCTGAGCCAATCACCGCTCGTGAAAGGAATGACGCAAGAAGGTGTGTCTGAGAACACACCAATGGGAGACCCAGACGTCAGAACAAACAAGAATCCAGCCAATCAGGATGCAGATGCTGCCTCTGTAGAATGGAAGCGTCGAGAATAATCTCGAAACAAGGAAGCGAAATGCTTAAAAAAGCCTCGGGAGGATTTTTTCTCTCGGACTCGTGACAAGAGAGACGCACAAAAGTGAGCGCCACAACGAAAGGCCGGCGATGCCGGGGCTCCCCGGTCCTTTTTTTACAATTCGAAATTAAACTCCATTGAAAAAATTGCCACTGATGTTTAACTTCTTCAAGAACGACAAGATTGGGCAACAAGCACCTGCTCGAAGTACATGCTGATAATCTCTACGAAAGCTCAAGGAGACTGCGGGCGTATCGTCGAAGCTTTAACCGGCAACGAAATCTGCTCGAAGAATTACGGCCTGAGCACATCAACAATCCAGCGTGAAGAGAAACACCCAAGGAGAATCTCTACGCTTATCATAAGCTCACAATAACCGCAGTATTAAATCTGGAGTGCGCGTTCACCAACAATGCGGAAGGGAGCAAGAAAAGATATACAGTTAGCCAGCCTTTCAACGCAGCCAAAACTCAGATGTGCGAAGAATGGAGAACAGTAACACCTTCCCGATAGAGCCTGAAGATTTCCGCCGCAGCGATGGAACTTTCTCTGTTGAAAAGCCCGCGAAGTTGGAAAGATTCTTCACCGAACATTCAGCGATCGCGCATCACAGAAAAGTTTAATGTCGTCAGATAGAGTATTTTTGAACAGTGCTTCAAAGTGTAATAGTGCGCTCCGAGCGGCGAGCAATCAAATGTAATTTGTGTCATGCAGAAAATAGGCTCATGTTCGAATTCTGTGTTGTGCAAGATGCGAGGTATGTTGTATTTGAACACCTTGTGGTAAGCAAAGCTCCTTGATTTTATATTGCATTATTTCCAAATGTTTCGTATTCATGCTAGCCCATTCATCGACTATGTTTCCTGAATTTTGCACAGTGCGGAAAGTTATTTTTGTCGTAACCCGGAAATTGTTGTGCTAGCGTTCATTGTAGTAAGGAGAGTAGATGTCTCGTTCTTTGTGTGGCTCATTACGTTGCTCATGTTGGTGCGTTCATTTGGTGCTCAGGTTGGCCCAGTTATGCCGCCACGAAGCGTGTGCAAAGCACGATTTATGGCAGTCATCGGCCTAGACAGCCAAGATGTGGTTTCCTCATTGTGTCGTGTGGGATTGCCATGTCGTTAAATTCATGCGCTTGTTGCTATAACATTTCCCTGTGCTTTAATCATTGCATTGAAATATTTTGTGTGTCATATTCAAATCCACGTGTTTCCAAATAAATTCATGTAAATCTTAATAACTCTTTTATTCTCCATGTCTGGTATGCAGGTATGCGCAAGCATGATGGATAATACTTTAAAATGTGTCCGGGGGTTGAGAGTCCCTCAGCGTATGGGAAGGGGGTCCTAAACCCACCCCTTTCTCCGTATCGCAACAAAAAAATTCCCGTTCAATAACAAGTTGGAAAGTTTTTCAGTTTCATTAATAGGGCCAGAAGCTTCTGGTTTTATAAATCATGAGCAATTAATTTAAATTTTTGTAGACTTATAATACTAATTTTTTGTACTGGATCACAATTTAGCGAGCCTCAAATAACTAAAGTATAATCGTTGTATGATTTTGCAGTTGAGTGAAGGTAAATAAGGTTGACATACAACTTACTGTAAATTGGATTTTCATTCATGACTTCACCCACTCCTAAATATTTTATTGCAAACACGTTTTTCCTACTTCAAAAAGTGTTTTGAATGTTGTTAGGTTTCAATCTTTATTTGAACGAGTGAGAAGAGCACTTTTAGCCGGGAAACATCAAGTTGGTGCAGTCAGATTTGCAAACGTAAGTACTTAATCGCTACTTACAAAAAAGAAAAGACATCCCCAATGAAATGTCCTACTTGGCGATAAAGTTTTCACAGTAATTTTATATTTTTCTCAATAATATGAGAGGAAACTTATTTAACTGATAAAGCAAATTTTATTTCGTGATTGTTTTGCCTCCCTTAGTTTATGACGATGGCAAACAAGGCAGTGCTCCCGTATAATGAGATGTTTGTGCCAGAACATAATGAGATGTTTTTTCACTACGCGAGAGAAAAAATACCAGAGCAACAGCCAATAACTATTTGCATTAAGGGGGAGACATTTTAGTTTCTACGTTCCAGATCACTGAGAAAAGGAGGAAATCTAATGCTTTTTATGAGGAAAAAGGGTTTCCAGCCTCTAGAATAGTAGAGAAACATAGTACAATCGAAGTCTAGATGAGAAAAAGGGTTTCCAGCCTCTAGAATAGTAGAGAAACATAGTGCAGTCGAGGTCTAGGTTCAACGTAAAAAATGAAGAAACAAGGAAAAAGAAAACTATTTTATTTGAAAGAGGTATCACGAGTCTAGTGGGATACACGAGAAATACTTTATTTTTAGGTCTTGCAGCAAAATCTGCCAATAAATTGAGGAACACGTTGTTCCCAATTGGACGAGCAGAGCTAGCCCTTCTGGTGAAGAGAAGAGCCCGGCGTTAGCTGTCACAAATGGTATTGTTTTCCGCATCGCCGACTCCAGGCCAATCGGCAAAAATGATTGGAGTTATTGCGTGGTCCCGTCCTCCGTATACAGCCTCGCCAGCTATTGGGCCGATTTTTCCGCCCGAGAATTCTGGCGATGGTGAAGTATTCACTACTTTGGATGGCATGAAAAGTCAGAATGGCTTCTTCGCTCCTGAATATCGACTTTTTTATGTGAGCATTGGCGATGTTGTGCTTTTCTGAATAATTATTGGAGATCATAAAATGACAATGGTTAGTGTGGTGATGAATGTATTGTCTTAGTGATTATAGCTTGTGAAAACTTGAGCGCTTATTTGAACCAATTTGAAAAAATAATGTAAAAATATTTTTACCTAGTTAGTGAATGAGACATAACATTAGTTCATTTTCCGTCAAAAATGTACTCTTATGTAACCAGATTAGTTTTCAGTTATAAAATGTTAAGTCTGGAATTCAATATTTGTCGACTCTCTTGAGAGCAATTCAGATACGGACAGGAGCTAAGTTTTCTTCTTTGCTGAGGAAAAAACAATTATTTTTCATTATTTGCTTTTAGAGGGAGAAAAAATGTAAAATTTTTCAGTAAGGCTGAAGTTGGTATCAGAATAGCTGGTTAATTACGTTGTGCCGGTTGGCAGTAGTGGATCTTTTTCTGTTCCTAACAAATAGGGCTTAATATTCTGTTGTAAAAGATCTGAAGCTGTTTACGACGGTAGTGATTTCGGTTTAAGTCAAAGACGCATTGGCTTGCTTTCAAAGATGCACACCCAAAAGATGCAGAAGACCAGCGAGGTTTATTCATGGTACCAGTCCATTATTTCAGAGAGGTGATCAAACATAACTTCATGAAGAGCGAAGAATAATTTTTAATTTTCCATTTTATAACTGGTAGCATATTGACACATCTTGTTTTAGAACGAAATGAAATAAAAATAGCGCTCGCAAAATTGATTAACAGGTTTTTCTAAAATGCATAAATTTGCATGAGGATGAGTCTGCTGCGCAAATTCATCGCGCTTAATTCATCAACGAAATCTTTTCGCCAAGTCTCGCGGGGCTGCAGTCGTCGACCTCTACGGCCTAATTGTTTTTGTGAACTGAAGCTACCGCTTTAGTTTGAAACATTTTACTTGATTAAAAAACTCATATGTCGCATCAAAGGCGTAACTGAAATTACATCTAAGTGTTTTCCAGTCGCACTGTATTGAATGTTCTCGAATAAAAATTCCGAGGTCACGTGTTTGGAATAATTATTTTATTTATTACCCCAATATAGCAACGACCTTATTTATAGTGCTGGAGTTATGAAAATATTCATTTAAGGCCTTTAATGGTAATTTTATTTAATGTGTTAAATCAACTTTTGCTGTTATTAAAACGGCTTTCTTTTGCCGATTGAAATACGTTGATAAATTTTGCGTCGCCGGTGACTGCGTTCTTAATCAACCTGCGATTATTGGGAGGCTGAGGTAATCATGTTGCTCTTCCTCTCATGTTTACATTTTCTCGTTACCGTTAGACACAAGTTTTGTGATGAATGTGCAGCTGAGCACTTGAGAATAATAAGACTAAATTTAGATTTAATAATTTTCCGGGTTGCATCAGTTGTGAAAACTTTAATGAGTTCACATAATCTCAATGCTATTACTGTGAATAATTATTTGCTTTAGATTAGAATCAATCTTTGATTTTATATTCGGCGCCAATTTATTGAGCCTACTCGATTTAGCGATACTTTTAAATCCGCTTCCTACGGAATTTTTGTATCGCACTTACATATGCTCAAGATTACACCACAGTGATAAAAGATCCCAACAAAAACAAAAGAGTTGAGCTCACAGGTTTAGTCACTGAATTTATCATTCACAGATATCTTGCTTTCAATAATATATTCAGTAATCGATTCATTTCAATGGTGTCCTGGAAGCTTGTATTTGATTCTTTCCTACTTTGCAGCCGTTGATTAATTGATATATGAGTAACTGCGTTGTCAACATGACATCGAGGAGGGAACCAGTCTGGGGTCAGATTTTCGATCAATTTTAGCCGTCATGGCATCAGGCAGGATGAGGTGCGTAGCGCGGCAAAGCAGACGCATAAGAGCTTACGCTGCACCGCTAAGACGTCGTAAATTGTTTGAAAAACCTGCCTAAACCGGGTATTTTAGGTCACATGTGTTGCAACTTGCTTAACTTTCAATAAGAAAACATTGGATAGAGCATAAGCTATTCGAAACTAATTTCTATTTGCGGGATACATTTCAATTGCTCAAAGTGTTTCGAGAAGGGCTGTGTTTGATTGTGCCTCGGGGAAATTTAAAATCGTGAAACGCCGCGGAAAAATGCACTCTAATGAATATAAGTATAAAGTGAACAATTTCAATTGATTGTATGTAATATGTCTATTACGATGCACCGATTTTGCTGGGTGTTGGATATAGGTACATTACATCGTACCGTAACGCTTACATATAGTGGCTTTCTTTGATCTCCTCTGCTCGAGTAGCGAGCGCCTTCATAGTTTGGTTCACTCTTTGATACTGAAATAATAATAACTTTCTATCCTTCTTATTGAGATTTTGCGTAAAATCTTAAACTGGAGCACAGTGCGGCTCTTCAATTTTACTGGTGTGTTAAATCTGGAATGATTTTAACGTTCTCCTTCGTATATTGACAACTCGAACTCGCCAACTGAAGCAAAGTTGTGAGTTTTCCAATATTTATACTAATATAGTCCTATCAGTGGATATTCTCATTTTTTACTTGATATTTTTACTGATATGTTACATATTCTACAATCCTAACGTTTTTCCGTCGTTAACTAGGTTCACTTACACTGTTCGATTCGAGCAGAGAGTCACTCCACAATTTGGTTGGTTTATTAACTCTAAAACATGAGCGTTTTTTTAAGGTTTTCGGTTAGCTTCAGGAACTAGAACTACCTAAACATTCCGCTAGAGCAGCATAAACGTTCCTACAGAACAACAAAAATATTTCTGTAGAATAACAAAAATATTCATGCAGTACAATATAAAATATTTCTGTAGAACAACATAAATATTCTACAGTACAACATGAACACTCTTATCGAACATAAACACTCGAATGGGACAACATAAACATCAAACAACATAAAGCTTTTTAATAATTCTTCCTTTGACGCTAAAAAAACGTAACTCCCATGCGTCGTGCTGACTTAAAGCACTAGAACAGCATACTCATTCCTTCACAACAACATAGCATTTCTATATCGAGTGACATAAACATTACTAGATTGTCTGTGTAACAACGTGAACGTTTTCTCCTGTTGCGTGCTGCAATGTTATGCTCAGCCCAAATATTCGTGGCTTTACAACTTCACATTTCCGGATATCGGTCAACTTCAAAATTAATAACGGCTAAGTGGTGGTGCTTTGGGTCAAGTTTCGATGCTGCTGAATAATTTGCGCGCCAAAGTTGTGCTCCATTGCAGAGTATTGTTTTGGGCATCTTTCCTTCAAATCAAAGGCATGTTTTGAGCGCTCTGTCAGTTTTTCCGATATTGATTATTTAAATTATGATTACGCCTGATTTTGCAAACGTGTTCCTCACACTGAGGGAGGGAATTGGCCATGCCGTAATTTTTTTCCGCTGTAATGGACATTTTTGCGTCATAATACTATAAATTGTTGAAACGTAAAACACACACAATGCGCGGCGCCTATTTTGCGAATATCCATGAAAAACAGCCTTCTGTGAGTGCTGTTTAGTGGAGAATCGTAATAAGAGGTACCAATGCCTGATCGGTTCTCCGAGTTTAAATCACATACTCGACTACTTCAGGTGGTTCAGCTGAGCCATAGAACAGATCAGCAGGAACTGCTCCGACCAACTTGGAGCGAGTTCACTCTTATCTATGTAAATATCTAAGGCTCGTATGGTGGATACCGGAAACTTCTTTAATCAGTTAATACAATGGAGTCTGTAATTTAAGACCAGGAAATATGATTGTGACTCGAATTCAACTGTACGTAAAAGCTTGAATGAATTTTTTCGCATTCTCTTTGGACAGAAAACAAAAGAACCGCCCTCCAGGAAAATCATCCGCTTCCTGGACGCAACGTTCAAAGGGAGAGTGCATTAACAACTTCCAGGTCAATGGACGGGAAGTTACAGAAGTTAAATTTTATGTAGGTTCGACACAATAGCGTGTGCCTTTTATCTCTTGTGTTGAAATATTTCTGAAAAAGTAACGAACCAGAGAAAGAGAACTGAAGCGTTGTCTTTCTCTAAACACCAGTACACACTGTGCACTTTTGTTGGAATTCGAAATATTTGAGGGGTGATTTTTTCTTCGTGTCGGGATTGATTGCATTGTATTCAGCTTTATGTTTGCCTGAGAAAACTGTGAACTTGTGAATGTTTACTTCATGCTTCAGATTTTGCGTTTCTGGTTTATTTTTTCAGTGCATGTAATCCACTGAGCTCAAATACCTACAACTCTTTAGAATAATGCTTGAATGGGAAAAATATTTTTTTTGTAATTCGTGAGCAATGAAATGAAAATAATTGCACAATGACACGTTTCAGGTTTTCACATTTCACACGCATACGGAACTCTACGTTTGAGGGTAGGTATTCAGAAGAGACATGCACTCAGTACTCACTTGTGCACTGGTGCCACCCCTCATGTGAACTCAGGGCTACATCTCCCTTTTCTTCCGAGTGCAGTTCATTCCCTTCCCCTACACTGCTGTGAGTACTAAAGCTGCGCAATGAGTACCATGGCACGGCTCTCGAAAAATATATAAATTAATTAATTTCTGTAAAATTTATATAATATACGCTAACTAACTGCGGCTCTCTCAGTCAATGGGTTTAACCGAAGTGTTTTTTACGAAAGTTAGTGAATAACACTGGCGTAGGGAATAAAAATGAAATTGCCGCGTTTTTGTCTCAAGAAGTCAACTTTTCAACTTTGGATATATTGTAGATTTTAATATGTTACATATCATTCATTGCTGTAGAGATGAATTGGAAAAAATATCAAAAAGTGAAGTTGGTTTGTCCTAAAACTCAATGCTTTGTAAATGCAATTTGCAGCGCAGAATATTGATTGCTTGTTTCTGCCCTTTTTTACCAGTGTCTCGAATACTTTTGATCTCAATGTATTGATATTCTACCCATGGTTATGTCACTCATGATTAAAATACTGAAAATATTCTGAAGGCCGATTTAACTAGCACTTTGTATAATGCTTGGCTGGATTTATTCGATATCATTTGCTTTCCTGATTTTCAACTCTTTTCTCCTAAATATTGGTCATGCCCTTAAAACAAAGCTCTCTTTGTGTGAACGTGCCAACGATTGTTTAAATTATTTCAATCAAGAAACTTTCTCCTTAATGACTTCTTCGGGTCAGATCGAGCGAGCTTTTCCGATCTCGAGGTTTCGTGGAATGAGAAGGAAGGAATTCCCGAGCAAATACCACTGAAATTTGCTAAAACTTCTATAAGTCCCGCCGGACTATAGTTGAGAAACTGTACTAAGTTGGAAGTTATTACTTGACCAATTTTAAACTATTTATGGTGTGAATGACACTCATTTCCATTCGATAGTTGGTATTTGTTTCGTTGGTGAAATGATGTGTCACTGACACTTTTTACCTGTAATTAAATCCATTGATTAAAACGTTCATCGCCGATAACATGGTAAGGGGACTAAGAATAGGATAGGGGCGTACTAGACCAAAACTAAGTTTGCCACCGACAACCCCCTCTGAAATCACCTGTAAACTGTCGATTTACAATTGCCACTCCAGCATCTATTTTTCAAGGTTTGAATTCCATAAAGAAGGATGCCAGACTTGATTTGATGCATACCGAACTATAAACGAACCAGCAATTCTTAGGTGTGGGACCAAATGACACCCGGTTCGATTGAAATGAGACTCCCATCTCCTGATTAACACCTAGCCCTCGCTACGCTTTTGAGCTCTTCGTTTTAAAAATTTTCAGTGTGAAAGTTTCACTTCTATTGAAGTAAAACTTTTAGTGAAATATCAAAAAGTTTTAGAATTTTGGCTAAGTTAGGTCGCTTACTTCAGAAACTCTGTTAGTTTTCCTCTCGTGCATGTACAGTCATGCAGCAATGCGGGTCGGCTTTCTGAGCCGGCGTGGGAGTTTCGGTGTCATGTTCTTCATTGAAGCGAGACTGCGCTTTGGTTCCCAGGTAGCGTTACTCTGCCGCTCCCGGTTGGGAGCAGTGAGGCTCGTTTTAAGCTTATAAAAATATCCGGGTCGTGCTGTGAAATATTCGGACATACTTCACCTCGACCTCTCGGAGGTTCTAAGATTACATCATCTACATAATATGTAAGTCGATATGCGGGAGTCATTTTTGTGTTAAGGTTTCAGTGTTCAGATTTCCTCTCATAATGGATACTGGAGGCAGAATTTAGCGCAAAAGTTTTTCTTAATGAGTTAGAACTGTTTTTACTAAACGGTGTATCGGTTTCAAAATTCAGTTTCAGCTGACCGCGCTAGACTTTCGGAAGAGGTAGTGTTTCAGCTGACCTGCTGACGAACACGACTATTTTAGTCTGCGCAATTATGCCTCGCGTAACATGAGACCTCTGCCCCGCGTATTTTTGACTTGAAAATTGAATAGCTCCACGAGCGCCTACTTGCCAAAGACTGTGTCACGACTCAGTCACAGGTTTTGATAGGACACAAGCAGACTGTTGTTTGTAAACTAATACGTCTTGCCGCTAACAGATCCTTGAGCGAATATTGCGTTTCTCCTTTAGCGCATTTCGATGAATCGGCTGCCAGTGATATATTGCCTGTTATTTTTCACATGTTATTGATGTTACGACGCAAAAATAATGTTGTTTTCGAAAGCAATATTGTTTTATTGCTATGGGAAAGGACGTATTTACTAAAATACGTGGGCACATAAACGATACGCCTGATTGTGTTTTGATAACTCAATATCAACTTGAGACAACCCCCCAAAGTAAGCGTCGTAAAAGCTATTTGCTGCAATAATCAGTGCAGGCACTGTCTCGTAACTAAAGTGCCTCGCTGGTATTGACACTCTCGATATTGAAATAGGATTTGTGGGACTTTTTAAATTTTCATGAATATTTTAATTTGTAGATGCAATTGTCATGTTTCAAAGTTATTTTCTCGTTTTACATTTTCAGTTTTAAAAAATTAATAATTTTCATCCCTTGTAAAACGCTAGTCTTGTAAGTTATTTGATTAACGGCTTTGATCGTTTTTCCATGAATGGATGTCAGCATAATGTAGGTGCCCTCAATTGTAACTAGACAATCATGGTCAGATGCTGGTGTCATCGGTTGAGTGCAAGTCAAATAATCAATCTTCTTTAGTCTCAAGTTTGCTGTTTTTCTTCTCTTAAACGCAGGCATGATTTCACTTCAGTGTGGAGATTAGTGATTAGTGTCTGTATCGTTAGACTAATATACGCTGTAGCCATGAATAGGATATGAACTGAACTGATTAGTTTGAAAACTGTGGTTTTCGCAACAATTACTTGTGCAATTTAATTCAGTTTAGGTGTTTGACGTTTTCTTTATCAGGTTTAAAGACGTTTCAAGCACTTTAAGGACACTTTGAGCCCTCGGAGAAGTTGAAAGGATGGTTATTTTTTCGATGATGAGCAGAGATCACGGTTTTCATATTGAAAAAATTTTCTGAAAAGAAAATCTGCCTCTTTCTTTTTCGTTATCATGCCGGTTGCTTCATGTTAAGGAGATATATGTAAGGTTCAACTCTCGTGAACGATCACTTTTCGAATTCCTCAAATTGCCTTTGAAAAAGGATTCTGATAGAAGAACTGATGAATGAAAGAAAACTACGGGAACAGGTCTGAATATTTTTGGCTGCGAAGCCCTCGTACGCGAGTCTGGGAGCAGTAGCGCTCTGCTGTAGTTGTAGATCTCGTGGCGCTTTCTTTTTAAAACTTATTTCTGAAAGAACTACTCGTTCTTAGTAATTTGTATCTTAAGATGTACACCCTGACGTGAACGGAGCTGTAATATATTGCTGTAATAATGAAGGTGCAAGATAAAGTGTAATATATTTTTGGTGTAAAACATTTGTTCTTAAGCTTTAATATATTGTTGTATTAATGAATATACACCCTGAAGTATGAGGACGTAAATTGGCCTGCATTATTATTAGCGAAAATGACTCACCAAAGACAACCCAAAAAGTATCTGCATGGGATTTTGCACTCGCATGAAAGAATCTTGATTTATTTAAAAGATATATGCAAGAACATTATACAATGGATTTTCAGTTTTCGAAATATACGGTGAAAGCTTCATTAATTGGGTAGAACAACATGTTCTGTCCACACACCGAGCATTACTTTCAATGCGAAGAAACGATTATGTTAGGACCATTAATATCTCTGTTCTACAGATTGCAGCCATTATTCTTGGCGTAGACTTCACTCAGATTCCCGTTCTGTAGAACGTTTTCTTGCTGTGCACACCTTCCCATCACTCAGGCTTATCCAAACTCTGGCCCAGCAACTCTAGGCCAGTAGCGCACCAGCATATAAGAGTTATCGGTTTCACGGAGGTGGGCGACGATCGCGTGGTTACCTTTTTCTACGACATTTGAGATTGAGTCTAGAACTGTGGACGATTTCAATCCGGCTTGTAACTTCTATATAACTGCTAACATAAGTTGTGTGGCTTCTCCCAGGTTTCAGTGTTTCTTCCGTTCTTGTTATGGAGTTCAAAAAGCGTGTGCAAGGGAAATTTGAATTACATGTAGATGAATTCTACAATGGTACTCGGTGCTTCTTTTGTTTTTTTCAATGTGTTCCACATTTAAGATTTTATAATTTAAATTTTTGATTTTACAGTTAGGGTAGAAGAAAATGATCAGTTTTCAGATCGACATAAATGGTTACCTGTTGATTTATTGAAATTACGAAGTGTATTTAATTAAGTACTGTTTCTTCCGCGTGAATCAAGTACAAGTGTATTGAAGAGTATTTTATCTCCTTTTTTATATGAGCTAATTAGGGAATCATTAGAGAATTCTTACCAGACAGATATTTACGTTGAAGTTTAAACGGCATTTATTTCGTTGTTGCTGAATAGACGGAAGTTTTGATCGGAGAATCTATGTTGATTTCAAACACAAAAATTCATGGGGCTAAAAAGTGATGCATCGGGAAGGGAAACTTTATACCGCTCTATTTTTGTCCATATAAGGATGATGCTGAAATATCACTGCATTTTTCCCTTCTTCGGTAACGTGAACTTAATAAAGAAGTGGCTCTACGTATGTACATACTGCATACAGAATGGTAGTCTTTCCAGTTTCCTTTTTACGACGGTCTTGCAAACTTTGAGCAGCGCAGACCTGTCTGCTTAACTCTTTTGCTTTTCTGGAGGCGTCTAACCTTGCATTCAGGCGGCGCTGTACGTGTGCTGTTCACTACGGCCCCAGAATGTGCCGTGCTGGAAAAGTAATCAAAGCCGAGAGCAATGCCCATTCTGCTCTTCATAATGACAAGAGGCGAGCGTTAGTTAAATACTTTATTAAAATATTTATGAACTCTCTACGTTTACTCATGTTGACAGCTGTGCCTTTTCATGCATTCAGCTCTAGCTAGAAACATTCATCACTGCTCTTTTCTCGCTGGATCATTCGTATTCATGGTGGTACCTGATGCTCTCCCGCCGCTGATGCTTCTGTCTCGAAGCTGAGGGTGCTCTCGCTGAGCATGTTGCCATGCACGCATGACAGTCTTGTTGCTCGCTCTGCACCTGATGCTAGTCATCCATACCAAGTTTAGTCATTGATATAGTCATCGATTCCCGGGCGGTGCCTCTTGCTCAGCATTGACACCCAGGCGGTGCCTAATGGTAGTCTCTGACACCCAGGTGGTGTATGATGTTAGTCATTAAGACCCAGGCGGAGCCTCATGCTAGTCATTGACACCCAGGTGGTGGCTGATGGTAGTCATCGATGCCCACAGTGCCCCGCCGTACCTGTAAGTGTCACTGGGTAACCTTGCGTCGAGAGCTGCCTGACCGGTCCGTTCTCTGCCTATTTTGGCACCGCCAGATCACCGCAAAAAACGGTCGCTTGACGCGCGCGTGCGATCAAATATCACACCCAGTCTAATAAGCGTTGTTTTGGTGAACCATTGAGTACATAGTCATGCTCTGTGCATGGTGCGTGGCGAGCCTTGCTGCTGAGCTCGGTTGAGCGAGAGGTTTTTTGGTGCACTCGTGCCTACTCCGTTTTTATGGAGCCGTCTGATGTCGATGAAGAGATAGGATATGAATAAATGCGGAACTTTTGATGTTAATTGTGGATGGTTTTCAGGGAGTAGTTTGACGGATATCTTGTCTCTGAATTTCCTCGCATCTATAATTCAGGATGTAATGACAAGTTAAATTATAAGAGTTGTAAAAGATATGAAACCTCATTTTACCTGGATGATTTTTGTTCATCGTACTGTAACCGTTATGTTAACTTTATAAGAGGGTCTGCACAAATAAGAACTTGCGCTAGACGTTCGTGCTCGAATTTATCTGAGTTTATGTCAGTGGTTGGTTAGCGTTGATTTTTGAGCATAGTTCGTATGCATAAGGTTGTGAAAGCAGTTCCGTTGTGCGTGTTCATCTATCATAATAGTAGAGCAGCATCCGAGTGTGAAAAAACTCAGCTATTACTTTAAAACATTCTTCGTGTCATATATATGATGAAAAATTAAGAATGCACTACTAGTTTCTTGATTGCTATTTGACCCCACGATACTCCGGTCAGGGTCACAAGAAGTATAGCTGCCATTTCTTCTGGATTTGCCTTTATCAGTCCACTCCAGTGAACAGGCAAACCCTCTCTGCTACGCCAGCTCAAGCATCCACGAAGTACAGTCTGTTCTCTAATTACACATTTACGAACCTCAACTTAAACGGACAAAAATAAGTCTCTGTTGTTCAATACGATGCTTGGTTCATGTCATAAATACCACAAAAAAATTTTGGTATGAGTCAAGGTTCGCTTAAAATAATGTCGTACAACTCGAGGATCCACTATCCACTTCAGCTAAAGAATGTGAAACTCATTAATTCGGGTCATCTAAGTGTGTCTTAGTGAACGCGCAAGACGTCCTCGATTAAAGCCAATCAGGCTCGGTTCAGGTACACTTGTTGTCAGGTACTCCGCCTCAAATAACCCTCACGAGTGTGAACGTGTGTGGCCTCATCTGCAGTGTGAGGCACGTGATTCTGAATGGTTTTTGTGGCCAACATGCGAGATACAATCGAGGGTTCGCCTGCCAAGCACCTGGTGCTACACTGCTGCCGTGCTCTAATGACATCATCAAATGAAGTTTTATTTGTTAATTGAATAATAATCAGGTATTGTGTGACTTATACTTCTGAATTTTGTTTCAAAAGTAGGTTTAAAACACATATTTAACACAAATTTTGCATACTTTCACGCCATTGCACTCGCGATATTTTTGAATGTTTCACAAAGTTCATTACCCCACAAATGAACAAGGCTCTGGCGTGGATATCACACTGTCGAACCAGTTCCTTCTTAAATAACACATTCATTCTGCCAATAGCAGAAGCACTAATTTACTGGTGCATACCCCCGCCCATTTAAAATTTGTTGGCAAATAATTGATACGTTCTTTCTGGTTGAAACTCCGCGTTGCTTGGTTAGTGGGATGCACGCACGACAGCCAGCCGTGCATCACTGGATACTGGGGTGACTAGGGATACGAGGCGCTGGCCCTCCTGCTCTCCAGATCTTGCACTGACCTGCGCTGTCTTCTGTATGACACCTTCACTGATGCGCACTTCACAAGCCAGGGCAAAGACTGCACATAAAATAAAAGCTAGAGAGTTGTTCTCGTGTAGCTTTTATCCAACCTAATACTGTAGGTTTAAATAGACGAATAAAATAAAACCTGGAGAAGAAGTGTTTTGAAATAAAGATCAGAATTTTTAGGCATGTATAGTTTTGGAGGTAGATTTTACATAAGTGCACTTTCATGAACGTGCTAATGTTCTCCGACTAATATTTTATATTCTGCATTCCTGTATCATTTTCTAATGGATGTATTTCTCCTCCATCACGCTGTTGGTGGCGGAGTACATTTAAAACTTCTGCTCGGCATTTCATGTCCGCATAAAGTTGACCATCAAGTTGAAATGGCGTGAAAAATTTTTCTTATAGCTGACCTGCCCATAAAAAGTTAACGTGCCGCTTAATGTTCATTCAAAGTTCGCTGTGGACTTCTGACGTTCCCTGAAATACAACCGGAAAGTAGTCGGTTTGCTTGAAATTCTCGTCCATCCGGGCAGCAAATCGTATTACCTATGCAATTTAGCTATTCCGCTCATGTCACAAAACTTCGCCTCCGTTTTAGAAAATATCTCTTTGAGGATACTTCCCAAAAATAAAACGCTTGTGCATCTGCGTCGCTGAAAAATCATATTTTTATGCGTCGTCGATCCAAGCTGAATTTGTGTTATTTTTGTCCCATTTCACCGCAGTTTGTCCCATATTTTGTCCCCTTTCTCCGCAATTTGTCCCATATTTAGGCCCATTTCACTGCAGTTTTCCCCATATTTAAGCCCATTTCATTGCAGTTTCACATAGAACTCACCGAGATCACTGCCTCAAAGCTGCCGTGAGAATAATCCATGTAAATTGAAATCCATTCTCTGGCATCAAAGCATTCCGATACACAAGTTTCACATGCGTGCATTTGATTATTTCTGCACAAAATGGTAAAATCTTGCGTCGACCTGAAAATGAAAGGAGGGGACAAATATTTTCGAAGCTGTCCTGAATGCGAACGCTTCAATAATATAAAGTGTCGCGTCTCGAAAGTTAGTTGAAGTACCGATGCAATTCTTGCGAAGAATAGGATGCGCTAACATAACTTACCATTGGGAAAAGTATTTGGCTGCTCTAAGCTTTAAAAACAGTACTGTATAAAAAGACGAAATTATCATCGAAATCTTACATTAAATTACCAATCATGCAACTCTGTGATCTAGCATTTTACAAAACATGTAGATCATGTTGAAGTTTGAGAATGAACACTTTTAAAGCTGTGTTTGAAATAATTGTTTGAAACTGGACTCCTAGGTTTCAAGTGAAATGAAAATAAAGTGTTTACGAGAGACATACAAGACAAAGTCGCGGTCTGCTTGTCTTATTGATAGCATCTGGTCCTTTTGCTTCACACGCAATGTACCGGTCATCAAACCGAGGGACTTATGCATTATATGCACACGCAACTTTATAAATCAGACTGGAACGAAGACGTGTAGAAATTTTCTTCTAGGTTTCGAAGCAATGGCAAATTGTGGAAAGACTGTCATCAACTTTAGTAACCGAGATTTAGGGGAAGAAATCTTAACAACGGAAATGCTCACAAAGCTGACGTAATAACAATTACAGTGTGCTGTAATTAATTTTGAACGAGAAATTTTCCTCAATTCATTTTATAATTACTACGGCTAAAGTACACAGTACTTAAATACTTGGGAAAAATTGCGTGTTCCTAACTAAACTGATATTAAAATTACCACTAAATAACTGTCGATATCTGAGGGCTTCTAAAAGCTGGAGGTAAAAAAGAGTTGTGTTTCCATTTAAGTTACACAGAGCAGTAGAATCGATTTCCGTAAGGCAGTACTGGCAATGCATTGCCTTTCCCAACTCTCCGATCACCGCCTGCAACACCAATACGACTCACAGTAGCAGTAAAATATCGCTTCTTTGGTACCAACAACAGACAACAGTATTGCAGTGGCACCATCGGCACCACATTGAGTACCAGCAGCATTAGCAAAAAAACAACGAATAGCAGCTCCATTAAAGGCAACACTAGCAACAGTATCGACCACCCAAAGCACAGCCCCATTAATAAGTATGTCATCAACAATACTAGCCGCTTCAATGACATTCTCAGAAAGAGCAACACCAATAACAATATCGGCTATCTTAAGCCCAGTATTATTATCTACCGAACCAACAATATCAGCCCCTCTAACAACAGTCCCAATAACAAAAACACGAACGGCACCAGCCACCTTAACAACAACGTCATTAACAACAGCAATACAGGCCACCTCAACAACAGCCCCATTAACAACTACACTAACGACCTCAACAACAACAACCTCATTAACGACCACAACACCAGCCACCCCAACAACAACCTGTGCTCGTCGTAGCCGCGCGACCATCGAACTTGCCTCCGTCCAGGCAGACCCTGGTTCGAGTCCCGGCGCTGGTGGCGATTTTCTCTGTTGGGTATAGGAGAAAAAATTCCAAGCACAATACCCCACTCTACCCAGGTGTCTGAAATGGGTACCGGTCTTGACTGGGGGAAAGCCTCATGGCGTCCTGGCGTTAGTTATAAGGCATTTGAAAATCCAATGTACAAGGTGATATGTATCAGGCTTGATTGGAAATAAAGCATCCGTAGATGCCTTCATTATTTAAAAAAACCTCATTAACAAGAACACCAACAACAACACCAGCCACCCCAAAAACAACCTCATTAACAAGAACACCAACAACAACACCAGCCACCCCAACAACAACCTCATTAACAAGAACACCAACAACAACACCAGCCACCCCAACAACAACCTCATTAACAAGAACACCAACAACAACACCAGCCACCCCAACAACAACCTCATTAACATGAACACCAACAACAACACCAGCCACCCCAAAAACAACCTCATTAACAAGAACACCAACAACAACACCAGCCACCCCAACAACAACCTCATTAACAAGAACACCAACAACAACACCAGCCACCCCAACAACAACCTCATTAACAAGAACACCAACAACAACACCAGCCACCCCAACAACAACCTCATTAACAAGAACACCAACAACAACACCAGCCACCCCAACAACAACCTCATTAACAAGAACACCAACAACAACACCAGCCACTCCAACAACAACCTCATTAACAAGAACACCAACAACAACACCAGCCACCCCAACAACAACCTCATTAACAAGAACACCACCAACAACATGAGCTATCATGGACCAGTTGAGTGGAAGTGGACGCGTTTTTTTGTTTCGCTCTACGTTGTGATGTTGTCTGGCTCTTCTAGTGAACTTTTTTGAACTCTGTTCGCATGTGCTGCTAAAGTTCACTCTAGTCTGATTTGCACTGCACCTTTCTTCGTATCTTATTTTGCTGATAGTCAATCCCGTTGTTGCTTGCAATAACTAGCGTATTTCTTACTTCATTCTTTTGCTGATAATCATGTATTTGATCGCGACAACTGATGTCTATTTCATCGCATCTTATTTAGCTGATCCTCAATTTTGTGAATACTCGGAACAACTAGTGTCTATTTCTTCGTATCTTATTTTGCTGATCAATTATTTCGTGTTTACTCGCAATAACTAGTGTCTATTTCTTCGTATCTTATTTTGCTGATCAATTATTTCGTGTTTACTCGCAATAACTAGTGTCTATTTCTTCGTATCTTATTTTGCTGATCAATTATTTCGTGTTTACTCGCAATAACTAGTGTCTATTTCTTCGTATCTTATTTTGCTGATCCTCGATACCAATCATGCAACTGTGCCCCATGTTTTTATGGGGAAAATCGAAGATTCAATACCAATCATGCAACTGTGCCCCATACTATGCCCCATGATTTTATGGGGAAAATCGAAGATTCTTTCTGAGCTTTTTTCCGGGATGATGCTTGCCATGAGTTTACTCGCAAAAACTGGTGTCCAATTCGTCATACTCGTATTTCATTTTGCTGAAAATCAATTTCGTGTTTACTCGCAATAACTAGTGTCTATTTCTGCGTATCCTATTGTGCTGAAAATCAATCTCGTGTTTACTCGCAATAACTAGTGTCTATTTCTGCGTATCCTATTGTGCTGAAAATCAATCTCGTGTTTACTCGCAATAACTAGTGTCTATTACTTTGTGTCATTTTTTGTGGTTCCTCAATCAAGTATTTGATGGCAAAAACCGTCTGCCATTTTCACTTTAAGCACTTGAGTAAACGCACGAGTTGTTTCTTTCTTTGCGTGTGGCCTTATGCAGGTGCCAAATATCTTGAATTTCTTCATGATAGCGGGGGTTGAATGTTCTCCCTACGTTGTGTCCCTATGCCTATAGTCCCTGCGTTGAGTTCTTTGCATTCTAGTTTTGGTTTGCTGCATTTTTATCGATGATCTTGGTTACGGAAAGTGATTTCTTCGTTTAATTAATTTACTAATTTTTTCAAAAGAAGTCTACGATTTAAAAACCATTTTAAGAATACTCGCCCTTCTTTGAGGGAAGATTTTTCCTAAGAAACCGAATGTTTCTATTTAGTCGATTATCTGCCTGAAAATGCGACTGCACGGATACTGACGAATTGAAATAGAAGCGAACTATCATGCATTTCCCAATTGTTACATCAATTTTTAGTAATCGTTGGTTTTTATTCGACAAAATACTCAGCCTTAAACGGTTTTATGTACGTCATAGAAGAGGCATTTGGAGCTGACCAAAATATTTATCGAACATTGTTAACATTTTAGTAAATGCCTCAAGTATTTCCATTTTTGCGCTTAGTGTTTAAGTATAACAATTAGATTCAAAGTTCAGTAGTCCGTACAAAATTAAACGTGTTAATTATAGTTCTTAAAGGTTCTTCTGCACAACTCATGTAGCTATACTCAAATTTGACCATTGAACTATGCTTAAGAAACAGTCTTTTTCTGTATCGCTTGTGGTAAACAACTAATTGTTTAAGCTCAGGATCGCTTCATGGCGTGGATAGGCTCTACTGTGACGTCAATTGTCCGGAACAGGTGCGCCGTGTAGTCCCTCCCCACCCCACACTGCCCTGCCTTCACCTGTACTGTGCCCCACACTCGCTCTTTTGCAGCACACAGCGCGCAGGTGTGGCCTTCTCTGCCATGTCTTTATGGGGAAAATCGAAGATCCTTTCTGAGTTTTTTTCCGGGGTGATGCTTCCCATGAGTGGAATTCTCGGGGGTGCAAGTTCTTTGTCCGGCTTACGAGCCCCGACATGTTTGTTTTTGAAAGTAGCGGAGGGTGCTGGAATTGCTGTCAGACTTTGCGTGTCCCGTCCGAATCATATTTTGTTTCTGCTTTTATAGGCATGTGAGAACCATGTTTCAAAAGTTAACGCACTGATTGTAAATACTTTGTTTTACTTTTACTGAATGTTCGTCATTTGATGCAAAGTTTAAAATTGCGGGAAGTCACACTTTTAATTCAATTTAGGATAGAAATATTTATTGCAATACACTCAATTTCTGTACCAGATTTTCCGTAAATTTTCAACATAACTTCTAGTTTTTAGTTTGTTGCATTTTTATCGATGATGCTAGCTGCACATGGTGATTCATTTATCAAATTTGTCAAATTAATTTACTGATCTCTTCAAAGGTCACTACGATTTTGAAAGCATTCCAAGAATGTTTGAATTGCTGTGAAGGAAAATTTTTCAAACCAAGCCGAATATTTCTGGTGAATTGGGAGTCTGGCTGCCCACTTTCATAGAAGAGACAAATTCATTTCATAGCTGTGCGTTGGAGGGACGAGTTAGGCGAGCTATCACCTTCAGCACGGAACCTTTTAGAAGTTCGTGTTGGCAGCTCTGGTCTAAAGCCCTTCCAAGTGAGTAAGCACTTATTCGCTTTGAAAGTGGGAATTTTTCATTTTCTGATGCAGAAGTTACTTTTTCAAAACATCCTTCTATATTACAATGTTTGAATACGAGAAACATGTTCTTGTAATTCCGGACGTCGTGTTTATATCTGTGCTTTTAGAATTATTGGAAGTTTGTCGTAGAAGTTAAGGGTTTTCTTATATGTGAAGCTACTTAAATAACCTGAACTCGCCGAAATTTTGCATCGAAGTTCGACGCACGCAGTTCAATTGAGACGTGATTTACAGCCGAACTCGATTTACTGGTGTGGTTGATGTGAGGCACCAATTAGGATGTTCAAATTACGGAATAGTTTCTGTCCTAGAGAGATACGTGTTTCGATATCCTTGAATAACTATTGGTCATGATCAAGTGTCTGCTTTTAGGCCAACTAGGTGAGAAACCAGTAATGTTCACTCGCAAGGTGTGTATCATTTCAATTGATTTCATTTCTATACTATTGTGTTGAGGATTCTTGAACAAGTTCTGAGATCTGTTTTGAATAAATGTTCCAAACTAAAGCGTAAAGGACCAAACTGGATTTTTTCATATGGTAATGTGACGTCAGGATTATGTTATTCAAGCCAAAAATAATGTTTAGAAATTTTTATACCTTTTTAAAGAAACAAGGGAAAAGGGGTGGATGAAGCCCTTAGTGTAAAGGAGGTGGGGATGAACCCCTTGTTTTATCAAGGGATGGTGGACAAATCCTTTGAAATAACAACGGGTGGAGGATGAAATTCTTAAAGTAATTTTGAGTGGTGAATGAATTCCTGAAAGTAACAAGGGGTGGGCGATAAATCCCTGAAAGTAATAAGGTACGGTTGATGACTCCCTAAAAGTAACAGGGAGTGGGGGATGAATCCATGAAAGTAACAAGAGGCGATTGATGAATCCCTGAAAGTAACCACGGTTCGGTCCAGAGAGATATTGCGAAAACTTGATCCGAATGAAAATGGTTAGTAGTGGGCTCAAATTTGATCATTTGAATGGTCATCTCTAGTTCATATGATTTATCATCGATCAAAATATCAAGCTCTGATGAGAAATTGTTGAACCATTGAAAAATCCCCACCCTACCTCATAGGTTCATTATTGCCAGTGGAAACTGTTGAGTCGACTAAAATTGATAAGTTATAGGTAATCCGGTTTCATTATTACAAGCGGTTTTATCTCTCCGAATCCACTATATACTAATAAAGAGATGTTGCTTGGTTTATTTCCTGGTTAATCCCTCCGCCACGCTCTTGCATGAGGACGCCTAATGACCGGTCATGTGATACGAGTTTCACCTGCGCACAAGTACCAGAATATTTTAATCGCGGATATTATTAGGGTTGATATATTTGCTTTCAGTTCATATCTAGAAAATTATCTAGAAATATATCGAATCCCGCCATTTTTTACGGGTCGTGTACACTATGTAGAAACAAAATAACAGTCGTATATTTACGTATACGGATACAAATTTTTGTCAGCAACAATTGAACCTGTTAAATTCGAACAGCTGGAAACGTTCGATCAGGGTATTTGTGATACGGATATCACAGCTGCAGAAGTTAAAAAATTATTTAAATTACAACTATTATCCCAGTGTCAAAATTTTCTGTGTCCATATCTGAAAGATTCATTTCAGAAATATTCAAGGAGTGGTGAAGCCTTTTGCCATAGGTAATCAAACCTCAGAGTTTCATTCGTTCAAATAAACAGATTCTAATGATGGTTCATATAATTATACGTTTAATTTAATGATTTACATGCTCTAAACGAGGTTGTTCAGCGCCGTCTTTTTGTACTGCTCGGGTACCCTAGTGCCTTCATTATTTTAGTTTTATATTGTTAAATACTTTGTAACCGTGGAATCTTTCGTCTAGAACAGCTGAGAAGCGTGTGATAAGCCTACTGTATCTGTGATACAGGTTTCACTACCTCACGGGCATAAATATAATACTTAAATCAATGGTAGTTTAGGAAAGAAATATTTGTACTTGTATTTGTTTGGTATCAGAAACTTAGGGATTGATGTGGGTAAAATTCGAAAGGCTGTGAATGATTTTTTATCAATAAATAGCAATTCAAATGTTATTTTCATGGTTCATCGAACATTTCCGACGCAACGTGTGCACTTGTGAAGCCTTATGATTTCGTCACGAAATCTGAATCAAGTCCTAGAGTATTTGAATCAAATCATGAGTTAAATTTTGGTTCAACTCAATTTTAAATCGAAGATCTAGTTTTTAACAAAATTATATGCATCCCTGCTAAGAGTGGACTCATTAACATCATTCCAGCTTCCAAAGGAGTACAGGCCAACTCGGAACGAAGCAAGTATATGTATGGGGAATGTTCTGCGAATTGTTCACTACCTGTACGCCGAATTGAAACCAAACGACGATAGGTAATTTATTAACGTAATTATTGTGAATTTCGAAGAAAAATGTCACATCATGCAAATAGTATAAATAACAAAAAAGTGTCTAAAGATTTTAATTTAAAATAACGGATTGAGTTTTTTTTTGAAATTTTATTTTATGAAGACGAATAGTAGAAATAGAATTTACTTCTCTCTAACTGCTCAATGTTTACATTGAAGTATTTATACCCAGCACTAAGGTGCTGAAAAGTTCAAATATTGATTTATTTCTTGCTTTTGTCTATTTTTAGACCATAGCTGAACATCGATAAGCTTTTGAGTGGCACATAGGTTGCGCCGCGTCGATGGCACTCAATATTCCGCTAAAATATTCATAACATTTCCCTTAGATATATCAATAAGCTGCGGCGCAGCTCGCGTCAACCAGGGTCTCCGGTCTCACCTCTGCGCACACCCTCATGCCTTCTACTGTCTTCGTTTGAGCGTGGACGAAGGTGTAATATCTGTGTTTAAAAAGTTTCTATTTCGACGTTTCGCATTCTGATGAGTAGATTTTAAAAATTTACTTGCGAATGTTCCATAGAGAATGTCTGGTTCTGATTGAGAATGTTCTATTGATAGACATGTATTGAAGCTTGATAGTTCAGAATTCAATAGCACTGGCCTCTCGTTAGGTCAGAATTATTTCCAATGTGAACCTCTGTGAAGGTTTCGCAGCACCAATTTGTCGTTTATTTCATAACTGCTTCAAAAAAACATAAGGTTTCATCTTGGCTCTTGCTGCCGTCCAGGCACACTCAGCGTACACACTATACGTTCGTTTTGAGTTAAACTAACCGGTTCTTTGAGTGAAGGAAACACAGACACAGCAGCAGATTGGAGCATTTAATGACCACTTAATTCTTGTGTTTTCAAAACCTGCGTATTTCCCCTGAATTTTGCGGTTTGAACTTTGTGATTTATTCCTCTTCTTCGGTGGTCTGTGGAACTCTTGAACACACCGACCCCTGCTACGGTCTGCTTGCAATGTCTCTGTAAGTGCAGGTGCACTGAAAGCTTACAGGATTTTCCGCGTTTATTTATTTCCATTCTCAGTAGAGTTTTAGACCGAAACTTCAGAATTGAAATTTTGAATGACTAGACATTCGTTTTTTTAGTGGCCCTCATGAATATATTCATAAAAGAGCGATTATGGAAAGTTTTAGGAGGTGAGCTATCTAATTGAGTTCCGGACATGACGCTGGATGGAACGAGCTCATTCCTCGATAATAAGCTCACCGTTCATTACAGGGCCGAAGGTTCTTGGCCGAATATGAGCGTTATTTCCTCATAATTACTTGGCTATTCGAAGTAAGACATAAACTACTTCCATTAACGGGCCTGAAGAATGTATACTTTGACCACTACCGTTTGCTCACGAGGTGTGGTCATAGTTTCTGCACCACAGGAGCGTTATTTTCACACAATTTCCTTATTGTTCGAAAGTACGACCTCAACAACCTTCGTAGGATTGATAGAGTACACGACCTATTTCAGTGTGCACTCTAAGGTATGGTCCCAGTTGCGGCATCGCTGATAATAAAGTCAGTGAGCAACACAAACGAGGTGCGCAGCTGTCATAAGAGGCAGCGCGGTTGTGAGGAACGCTGCCCCGCGTACATAAATAAATAAATCAAACATGACGCATGAATAAATTGAATAAATAATACTGCGCCTCTCAGTGTGCCTGTGTGTCAGCACCAAAGCGCTGAATTCGCCTTTTAAATAAACTTAGACCATATTACAACTGTTTTAGGTTATAGGTTGTGTAAACTGGCCCTTTTGCTATTCTTGGCTTTCATGCGTGTAGCACGTCATGCCAAGGAGTTGTTGCTCTCTTGTTCAATCTTTCGTTTCCAGTTTTTGTCATCAATTCACTTGAACTTCAGAGTACGAGTCTGTTGATATTCAATGGAAGAACTCATTTTAATATTTGGACATAGGGTCCCAAACAATTCATAATAACTGTAGAGTTCAACTGACACATTAATTAGTTATATCCTGACTCATCTGTTCCTTGTTGGTCTACTTATGCTGATCGTACAACTAAGCCTCAGACTGCGGAGCAGATTTCCGGCCACAATCAAACGCTCGCGTAAAGATGGTCCGGTCCGACTGTGCAGGTCTGCGCACACCGGCGTGCATCTCTCATGCTAATCTCAGGTCCAAATTGCTGTGCATAAATCACGTAGCGCACAGTATATCCCAAGCGCGTTCGTAATTGCTTGTGTAAATCACCTGCTTACTCTGCGCGCAGGAGTCTGGGAATATAACTACATCACTTACTCCATCAAAGCTTGTCAGAAATGGAGGAGGCATTTCCTCACGCGTGTTTCAAGCAGGAATATTTGTGTTGGGGTATAGTCACTTCTGATTTAGAGTATACTTGATGACAATTACACGATATGCAATGCAGAGCAAAATGTCTTGGATTTCAATCTAACACTTCAGAACAATATAACCTTACACGTTATTGCGAAAGCCTTCTTTACATACTTCAGACTGTCCATGTTTATATCTTTAGAGAAGAAAGTCAGCACAAAAATTGACTAATTAGCACTTGAAAATAATGTTGTAGAGTAATGATAAAATAGTTATGAAATAGTGAAATACCTCTTATTTGTGTAATACGTATATTTATGCAGGAATGTAATGATAGAAGGAAAATAGTCGTGACAGTAATGGTAATTTTATGAAATAGTTTATAAATGGTACTCTATATTAATATGTGAGTATGGCGGCACCCGAACTTTGCCGAACTTTATGGGACCTTGGACTGGGTCATCCAAGTTATGGCAGCAATCAAAAGTGAAGTAAATGGACTTGAATGGTTTCTTCACGTTTGAGATTCTCATGAATAATTTATTTGCGCTGCAATGGGAAATTTCTATTCCACCTTGTGCAGGCATACCAGCGTTACACAGTATAGGTGCGTGCATTTGGTCTTGATAGATTCGTGCTCAACTTCAAACCAACCGAAATATTCGTATCCGCAGTATAATAAAGCAGGGGCATTGAATTAGCCAGACCAGACTTCGCTTGGTCTTCGTTGGAGCTGCTGCGGCTGTGTCCTGTATACAGAAGACCCAAGTTTGGTGCTATCAGCGACCCTAGTTTGGTGCTATCAGCGAGGTAGAAAGACATAAGGACACACTCTCCTTAGAACTCGATTGCCTACATACTTGTGCCTGACGTCACACTGCGTCGCTGCTCCACACCGCATATCCTAGCTTTAGAAAACGTAAATATGTTCATCAACTTAAATGATAACTGCAGGAGAAACCTACTACCAGTAATTCGCACATGATATTTCCTGATGCGTTAAGTGCGACTGTAAGAATTATCCCTGAGACTTTGAAAATCATCGCGATTGAAGCTTTGAGCTGGATAATTGTTCGTTAACGGTGTATCACGATTAAGGTCTAGCTGCCTCTGGAAGCAGCTGATTTTCGAGCTTACCAGGGTCTTAGGACAGCAAGAATTTTAAGCGAGGCGATGTATTTCGTTTAAGAGAACAGCTCGTACCTTTAATAAGAGGAGATCTATAATGTTTTAGAGCGCTGGGAATTTCGCCATCCTCTCGCCCACCTTCGCGAGTGTATCAGATTACATTAAGTTCACTAGCATCGATAAAGCGACCTACTGACATGTGCTCCACTGAGAGGGATGAAATTAATTCTTCACTCGCTGGTAGTTGTACTGTTGATATGTATGATATATCACTGAAATACTAATCATGCTAACCTACTTCGCATATAAGTAAATAATTTTAAGGATACTTTTTGAATACTTTAAGGGTGAAGTCTTGAATCATAGCCATGCGGTATTGGCAGGTAATGCTAATGTGGTATAAAAGCGCTTGACGAGACCAAAGGCAGACCAGCGGTGACGCGCGTAAAGACGGCGGCTCAGCGCTGTTTGTTTGAGCAGAGGTCATGGCTGGCTGCTCTCATCACCACAACGCAGACAGAAAACTTCCCAAAATGATAAACGTTATCCTAAGTATTGTTGATGATTTTTTTTTGCTATTTGTGATTTCAACAGCATTTGAGGAATGAGGGACGTGCTCCATTAGCTAATTTCATTAAACAAACAAGGTGACGTGGAAAAAAACTGATCTTTACGAAATATACGTATGATATAAAATAAGTGACCCCTATGTTTCGAAGCAGTAATGCTTAGGTATTTATTTTGGAATGAAGACACCAGTTTTGTTCATGGTTGGTGTACGTTTAAAGAGGCAATTATCATTCAAACCGAATATGTTCAAGATATTTTATACTTTCTTAAAATGGGATTTTCGTCCGATTAACACAAAACTCTGTTTGTGTTATCATGTACATGAGATAGAAATCAACGCTCAAAATTATTTTTTATTAGAAAAATTAGCAAGAAAAATGTTTGAAAGTAAATTTCAAAAATACACAAGCGTTGAATAAAGAGTGTTGGTTTTCACGTAGCTTTGAAATTCTTACATTTCATTTTATGAGCAAGTCATCGTAGAACATTAGTTTGCGTGGAGATTCAACATAAATAGTGTATGCGAGGGAAAAAACTTTTAATATACCTCATGCGTAATTTTATCGTAAGGTTAAACTCTTTTTAATTCGTGTGTTATCATTTTTTCTTTGTGAGATTTTCGTTCCCTCAATATTATCGTTGGAATGTAATAATAATGATAATAATAACCTAGAGTGAGCTTATTCAAGGTTTTTTGACAAGTGTACAAATTGTTTCATGTATATACTATTGACGATAAATACTGTTTTCCTGTTCCACTGTTTCAACTATTTGAAGATACGTCATTTAATTTTTTGAACAATATTATTGTAAGATTCGTTAAGTTAATTCTATCATTCGAAAACTGACTTTGAAATTTGTTTTCCACTTAGCGTTTTCTCGTAAAAATTTTCTGCATAGTTTCCTTGTTCCTAATAATCTACGAATAATTTCAAATCCTCTGAGTTATTTGAAATTGCAACGTTGAGAAATTGTTACTAGCGTACATGTCCTGTTGGAAATGACGGGATAGAAAAATGTTTAATTAAACACGTGGACCACTTAATTAGAATATTGAATTACAAATCATAACTCCCTTTTAAGTCCTATAAACAACGGTCGGTGTGCAACGACTGTACGGCTCAGACAACATCCCTTCCTTTCGAATTTTTCATCAATTGATCCTTAATTTGTGCGCCCTAAGCTAGTTTATCATTCTAATAATACCCGGGATTTCAATGTTACAGTTATACCCGTTAGGTTCTGAAACTCGCACCCCAGATATGCTCAACTAGCGAGTCTAGATCTGCTCCTCAAGGGTAACGATACAACATATATTATTATAGTATAAAATAGGCCCCTAGTACTCCAGCGTGCGCCGGTATTTACGCCAATGCGATGCGTAGTCCCCGCAATTAAACAGCCGCCACTTAAACGCACGAGCCTCAAAGGATGGAAGCAAATAATAGAAGCCCAAATTGTTTGAAAGATCAAAGTTCTCCCGTTTGACGTCATCCACTCGGATAATTTTATTCAAGTTTACGCTCACCGAAGCGAATATTCTATGCTCTTTAAATCCGGTCTGCATAATGAGGTACGGCTGTCCGATTCTCAAGCGCTTCAGAAATACATGATTGTGGTCAAGAATTTAGATTGTATGTACCATCGTACGTTTCATACCCGCGCTAACTTGTTTGTACTATACCCGTATTATGTACTCCTTAGCAAGCCTAACTTTGAAACGAAAAGTTCTGTTCATCTGCTTGTGTTATCTCGAATTGTTCTTATATTATACATTCGTTAAATACAACATGTGAATATCGTATTATGTTCGTTAATTACATCAACATGTATGCCATATTATCATTTTCGCTTTAAATAATCGTTCAAGATATAAGTTTGGTTTCATTTTCTCGTGAAAAACCAAAGTATTTGATATTTGCAATCTTAAGTAACCTATAGAGTCTAGATTTTGGTGTGCCTATCCGAGTTCAAATTGTGAGATTTTGACAATTTTGAAGCTCATTCCTCATCATTATGGTATCGGAATTGCTTATTACTCCAAATCATACCGGTGCTCATCAGGTCTGTCGATGCAGCCCATCCCATTAACGCGTCCTGTCCGCGTGTATCACTCAGACTCATCAACTCTAAATTACACAGTGTGATCAAAGTTAATTCGATGGACATTGCGAAGTTAAATTTAACGTAACAGAGTTTAAAGAATTTAAAACGTATTTCATGGATGAGAGCGTACATTAATTAGTCATGTTCTGGGTCTGTGTTTCATGGCTAACATCCTATCTAAGGGCTTTATACCAATACACTGAAGTGTACCTGCATCCTATGTACGGTGACTGTGATAACTTTACTAGTAACGGGACATGCCAGTCTTGTAGGATGTAGCATGATCTGCATGCTGCTCTGCAGAAGCTTTGTGTGTCGGAGTACAGATGAAAAGTTATCCCTAGCCTGTCATTAGGTTGAAGCAATGAATTATGCAACGAGTAGGTCCCGTTCTAGACTCAATGTTGAATTTATAAATTAAAAACTTAACTTGACCACGGCTTGGGATATTCCGAGCTTTCAACAGTTCATTTATTTATTTTGACTTTCGCATACGCCCGAGCGTTTTGTGAAATTCGTAATGATGATGAGCCGCAGGAAACCCTGAGTATTTGGTATGTTTATAATCTGTGGTCAAATACATTTGTACATTTTTAAAAATTTTACCCCAAATAATATCGAAAAGAACATGAAAGAAGTTTTCTCATATACTGAGAGCACGCTCGCGAAATACTGAGCAGTTTTCATAAAGCGTATATTACTTCCTCGTATTTTGTGGCCTGCATGCGATGTACGGCATCTCCACCCATAGTATTAAATAAATGTAAACACTTTCATCGTTACTCTCAAACTTCCCTTCACGGCTTACGTCTTTTCACTCATTCAGGACGCTATTCTAAATATCGCTCTACCTCGACGCTGAACGTAAAACTCATCCATCGTTATTTCCAAACTTCCCCTCACGTTTTGCATCACCTCACTCATCCCAGATGCAGATCTGACCAACGCTCTATTTATCGCCACACGCTTTTTACAACATTTTTTTCAAATTTCGCTCTCTTGTATGCTGACCCTTGTTTTCCTGGAAGTCCATCCCACGTTTTTACTCTCTCAGTCACCTCGCGCGCATTCCTTGTTTAGTTCCAGCGCGCGGCCACTCTAAATATAGATACCCTGCCATTTATGTCGCTAATTGTAACCGAATTTTGCCGGTGCGCGCTGCAGCGACAGCAGCAGCGGCAGAGTCAACATGGCATGAGCGCTACTGCGGTGGCGGCGGGGGCGCGTGGTGTTAAAGTCGCGCTGCTAATGGGCTTGTGGTGTGTGTGTTGTGTGTGTGTGTGTGATGCGTGTGTGTGTTGTGCGTGTGTGTGTGATGCGTGTGTGTGGTGCGTATGTGTGTTGTGCGTGTGTGTGATGTGTGTGTGTGGTGTGTGTGTGATGCGTGTGTGTGTGTTGTGCGTGTGAGTGATGCGTGTGTGTGTTGTAAGTACATATGTGTGTTGTGCGTATGTGTGATGCGTGTGTGTGGTGTGTGTGTGTGTGTGATGCGTGTTTGTGGTGAGTGTGTGTGGTGTGCGAGTGATGCGTGTGTGTGTTGTGCATGTGTGTGATGCGTGTGTGTGATGCGTGTGTGTGTGTTGTGCGTGTGTGTGGTGTGTGTGTGTTGTGCGTGTGTGTGATGCGTGTGTGTGTGATGCGTGTGTGTGGTGCGCGTGTGTGTTGTGTGTGTTGTGCGTATGTGTGATGCGTGTGTGTGATGCGTGTGTGTGTGTTGCGTATATGTGTTGTGCGTGTGTGTGATGCGTGTGTGTGGTGTGTGTGTGATGCGCGTGTGTGGTGTGTGTGTGATGCGTGTGTGGGGTAAGTGTGTGTGGTGTACGTGTGCTGAGCGTGTGTTGTGCGTGTGTATAGTGAGTTTGTGTTATGCGTGTGTATGATGCGTGTGTGTTTTATGCACAGTAGGAGCGCTACTGTAAAGTCTCGCTGCTAACGGGCGTGTGGTGCGTGTGTCTGATGCGAGCGCATTGTACGTACAATACGAGTAGGTGCTGCGCGTGGGAGGGCGAGGGGAGTTGTGGTACTTGTGAGTGGCGTGCGTGGAGGTATGTGGGGCATGTGTGTGGCAAGACTTGTGCCTATTCGTGATGTGTGCTTGGTGGGTGGGTGTGCAATGCGTTTGTGTGAAGTTTTTGGTACATAACTTATAAAGGGAGTGTTTTGCAACTATCACGTTAAAGCAGCAAAACGATTTTTAAAAATTGAAACAAGATGATTTTAATTTGATGCGGTGATTTGATCATCGTTGCTGGAGTAACTAACATCGTTGCTTGTGTTGCTTGTGTATAATTAAGTGCAGAAGCCGTCAATTGAGTGCAGAAGCCGTCAATTGAGTGCAGAAGCCGTCAATTGAGTGCAGAAGCCGTCAATTGAGTGCAGAAGCCGTCAATTGAGTGCAGAAGCCGTCAATTGAGTGCAGAAGCCATCAATTGAGTGCAGAAGCCGTCAATTGAGTGCAATGTCTTCAATTTGAGTCCTTTGAGCCTTGAGCTCAACTTTCCTAACTAAACAGTCTTTGAATTTACTGCTTTTACTTGAGAGCCACGGAAGTATGACACCCGCATTCAGAAAACTACGGAATGCGAATTAATTCGAGATTGGGTAGTTTAGCCTGGTGTATCTTAAATTTGTTTTACGTCAACGGCAATCGCTTTTTTAATTTTGAAAAAATCAATGGCAAAAGAGCATTTCGTTGTCAGGAATCGGAAAATTACGTTCAACGTCTTGCTATAGCGACGGAAGGGGCTCGCTGTGGAGAACTTTGAAACATTTAAAACAACACATCGGGTAAGAACGACTCGTTGTCCTTGCAGAACGAGGCACGTCTCACGCCAGTTGTCCCCCGAACGCTCGTGAGGTTATCAAGCGCTTATAACACGACGCGTCTTATGGGCTGTTGGGCGACTCAAGTTATACAGCCTCTGGAATGTACTCCACTCCCCTATTGAAAATCGAGGACGGTGCACCGGTGGAATATGGTTGACAGGGCTTATTATCCGCGATTTATTGGTCATTCGGCCATCCGACCGATAAAACAACGGAACACCGCCCAATTTACGAGCATGTTATGATCGGCACTGCCATCCGCGGCCTTCCGTCCATACCCCGTCTTTAACTCGCGGTATCTAGTAGCGATTCGAGGTTGACTTGGCCAAGGACGGCCATCTGGCTCAGAATCGCTGATACCGTGTTTTTCTGGCACTTGTTTCTCATGCCCTCAAGCAACTAAAATTAATCTATGTTAAATAACCTCTTAATTTTGAAATGAAATGAACAAAATAATAATGAAATAAATATAAAAAGCTATTCTGAAATTTTACATTTTTGCTTTACTAATTATAAAACCTTTCACACTGAGATAAAAATTAAAATATTCAGGCCTCTATGAATAGGATGTTTTATTCCAGATAAGATTATAAGCTTGTTAAAGCCTCCCTAACCGCCAAACAAATAGAGCGTATCGGAGAGGAAGGAGGAAGGCACCATTCAGTATGGAGATAAGAGAATGAGGAATCTAAGCAGAATATGAGAGTAAGATGAGAAAGAAGTTCATGAAATAAGATAAAAGTTGAGGAAAAAAGTCCGAGGTGCTGAAAAACCGTGCAGTAGTGAATCGAATAAAGGTGGTCCTTAACCCAACAAAATCATTTTATTTCAACAAAAAGAAGCCCTACCTAACTCTCAGCTCGGGCCCTCACATTTTTCCCCTGGGAGCGCTAATTCCCACATATACAATAGTTGTATCCCCCTGAGGGGATGTTTTATTCCAATCAAGCCTAATAAAATATGTATAATTGGCAGAACAATTATATGAGCAAATCTCATACAAGAAAAAACAGTCCGTAAAGCAGGCGATAGAGAAGATCCATTTTAAAAACGAATTCATATGAACGTTTCAAGCTCTTGGCTCATTTTAAAAAAGGCTTGCAGATAAATCGAAAATTAATTCAATGCTCGCACAATTTGGACAGATCCATTATAGACAAAAATCTTAAGGAATACGTGGATGAAAAACTACACGTAATAGCCTACAAACAGAAGTAAATTGTGACAATGATAACAATATTAAAAGAAATGCAATAGTTTAATAAGAGAATAACTGTTCATCGGTTTATTATTTAGATACCGTCTCGAAATAGTGAGAGATACCTACGATAAAAATCAAAATACGATGAATACATTGAATAAGCCGATAATTATAAATTTTTGAGACACTAATAGCTTAAAAAGTTAAACTTTTCATTGGTCATAATACTGTCAGGCTGCAGCGGAGACGGCATGGGAACGGTCTTCTGGAAACTACAGAAATTTCTTTAGAATTTCTTGAGTGCAACTTTAGATTTCAGTCTACCACTCGTAACTTTTGAAATGATTCACCTATTGAGTTCAAATTACTCTCAAATGAAAGATAAAAAACATTCTTATGGAAAATCGTACATGCCAACATTCTTGAGCACTCTCAGACAGCAAAATTAATTTGCCATGAAAATTACAGTTGGTAGCTGACGAGGAATTCTTGCTAGTCAAAGCTGTCAGCTAAAAAATTGGTAAATTTACCTAAAACTTTAACTTGCGGATATTTATAATGTAATAAGGTATTTAAATGCCATTTAATCATTTATTACAGTTTTCATTAAATAATACTATCCTGTTATTCATCTTAGCCAAAAATTTTATCTGCACTCGAGTTAGAGATGGCAACGCTGCTCGCGCGTTGGCAAGACGTCAAGCTCTTTCGAAGTTTCACGGCGGCCGGGCGGCGGCAGTTATTTGAATTGTGTTGTGTCAGTTGTGCGTCTCAGATGTGGTGCTGGTTTCTGACTCATTTAATAAGTTTCAAGCAATGTCAGAATGTATTTCAGTGCAAGTGTGTAGTTCGTTAGAGTGTATCTTATTTTCGAAACAATTTTTGCTCTGAAAAGGTATAAGGTGTTCGCTCTCAAGTGAGTTTCTTATTCCATTGAAGACGTTATGCCGGTATGGCATGTTGTCAAGCGCCGATGAAGGTGACGATTGAGACAACAAGTGCCTTCAACCTTGTCGTCTGAATAATTTTTTAGTGTGAACGAATTGTAATGAATAGTAATGATGTGTTTATTCACTATAAATTCCTTTCTTATTTTACAGTAAGTGTTAACACAATTTAGCTTCAAACTTCTAAGTTGCAGTATAATTCCACTTGAGAAACGTTTGACAAGAAACAATATGCAATATTTCCAATTTAGATGTACCGATAGTTTCGGTATCGGCTTTTTCTATTATCTGTACATCACTAGTTTTCAATTTATTAGTAAGAAAATTAAACTTCAATAAATATCTGACGAGCTGCGTTATAAAATTACGGAATAACGATGTTTAAAGAAAAAAACATCAATATTTACTTAAATTCGTTCGCGGAAATTAGGAATTCTCTTTCAAAGAATCTCCAAAGGAACACATTTAAGAACGTTTTAAATGAATGATATTTTGCTCACTGATGCATAATGTTTAAGTTATTAACCTGTGAAGTTATAGGAACTTTGTATATAAAAGCGGAGAAACGGACACGTAAATATGATGTAATTCAGCATTACGTGATGCTAGGTTAAATTAGATTAGGTAACGTTAGATTAGCTGAATAAACTAACCTAAAATAACTTAACTTAGCCATACTGACACTGATGGTTACCGCCAAAATACCGGGCGTATTTCAAGAATGCAGGTACGATGCAGCCGAATATATAATGCTAATTTAACCTGAACGTAATTCATGTTATAGCTTGAAAATTACGTATCAGCGAGCAAAATGTCATTCGTGTAAAGCGTTCGTATATGAGCTCTTTTAGTGATTCTTTAAAACAGAGGTCGTGATTTCCGTGAACGCATTAAAGTAAATACTAACCGAATAAAACTCCTTAATCACCTGATGAACATTAGCATTATTGATGAGTTAGAGTTGAATTATATTTTGAATTGAGGAGCTTCCTACTAGCAAACGTTGCGTGATCGTAGGCTAGTGATGTACAGATATATCGGTAGCGGCAAAATCTGGCCGATATTTCATCGATACTTTCCAACAATACGTACTTTATCGTGTGAAAATAAGGTCATAATTCGTTTAAAGAAAAGTATAATCAACTAAAGAGCCTTTTCATACCAAGTAAATTAGCTAAATGTTGAATTACATCGTTTAATCAGGCCCGCTAAGTGAATTTACTACGTTGAATTCCCGATATCACGGACGGTCTGTGTCAAAACTTTGTGGCATAAATAGTTATACACAGTGGGGACATAAAATTATTATACTTTTACAACTAAAACATTTTTAGCTAACAACAATTAAGCCTTTCATATATAGTTGAAAGCGCATTTTAAAGTTTTTATAAATTAAACATAAAAATAACTGAAAATTCTATTTTAATTTAGCTTGTAGGTCGTAAAATATTACAAAGCTAATTATTTTATTTCAATTTAGCATGCAAATCGCCGTTCATCACAAATCTTGCATTTTTCTTCTATTTTAAGATGTTTGAAAAAAATCACGAACAATCTTATAGTTGGTTGCGTGTTAGCGCATCTCTCCGGTTTCGGATCCTATCGAATTTTAATGTTTTCTTTTCGTCAAAGTATGTATTTTGGTGTGAAAAACATGAAAATGATAACCATATTGCGGAGAAATTATTTTTTCGGTCTACTTTTGAAAACATTTGCTATTACAACTAGTCTACATTACTTTGCAATACGGTTTGAAACATCTATTGCAAGGATTTCGTTTTGTTATTTTATTGCAACAATATAGTTAACAAAGCTAGAGCAGTTCTATTATTCCTAATCGAAAACTTTATTGTTAATATTGTTATATTATTAGATACATTAGTTAATAATTTTATTGCATTACTCATATTGGGCTTATAATGATTTTATTTTAATAAAATTGTAAAAGTATCGATGACTTGACTTGGATTAATTTGAACTTGACATGGATTAATTTGAACTTGACTTGGATTAAATTGAACTTGACTTGGATTAAATTGAACTTGACTTGGATTAAATTGAACTTGACTTGGATCAATTTTAACTTGACTTGGATTAATTTGAACTTGACTCGGATTAATTTGAACTTTACTCGGATTAATTTGAACATGACTTAGATTCATTTGAAGTGAAAAAGGTGTAGTTCCAAAAGTGGACCAAAACAATAATTTATCCACAAAATAGTTAGCATGTTTGTGTTTTCCACACCAAAATACATACTTCGGCGAAAAAAAACATTAATATTCGATAGGCCCCGAAACCAAAAGATCCAAACACGCGCAACTAACTATAAGATTGTTCGTGAATTTTTCAAACATCGTAAATTAAAGAAAAATGCTATATTCCTACTGTACGGGGATTCATATGCTAAAATTAAAATAAAATTATTCGCTTTGTAGTATTTGACGATTTACAAGATAAATAAAAATCAAATTTTCAGCTTTTTCTGCATTAAATTTCAAAAACTTTAAAATACACCTTCAACTTTATTTACATAATTGGTTTGATTTTGGTTCGCCTGTTTTGTTGTTTAAGTATAATAATTATATGTCGCTTCTGTTTTCCACTATTCATGTTACATAGCTTTCACTTACTGACCGTACGTGCCTCATCGGGAAGTCGAAGAAGTAAATTCAGTTAGCGGGCCTTATTAAACACTGTAATTCAACAGTTAGCTAACTAATTTACTAGGTATGAATAGGCTCTTTATTTGATCATACATTTACTTTCATGATTTATGACCTTCATTTTTATGATAAAATACGCGTTATTGGAAAGTATCGGCCGGATTTTACCAACACCAGTAAAAATGACCGATACCAATACATCGCCTCATCAATAATTTTATGACAGGATTTTATAAATACTTTTTTACGTTTCGATCCGAATTTCAAATAAAAAGACAGCAATTTACATTTATGTGCAACGGTTAAAAAGAAAGACGGTTGCATGCTGCATTGGCTACTCTAACGGAAGCTTCATAAGAAAATGACGCTGGAACGCACAGAGTCGTTTTCTTCTAAAATTTCGCTTGTATTTGAGTTCGGACCCGTGACTTCTGGGGAAAATGGCGATTCTTCTTGTTGACGAGGAACGAGAGATGGCCCAACTATTAGCTTCACCACCTCGGTCAATTGATATTTATGACGATTCATCGTTGTGGTGGGGCTGGTAGTGAAGGCAATGTAAAAGCAACAAAATGTGGAAACCAAACCTGAATGTCCCTCGTCCGTCTTCAGCAACCTCTGAATTGAAGGACGTTCTCGAAGGTGATCAACAATGTGTTCAGGTACATATTTGTGTGTGTGTGTGTGTGGGTGGGGGGTGGTTATACCAAATATCTGATCGTTGCTACCAAATATCTACGTAAATGTGTTGGTTAAGGTTGCGCAATTGATTCATATATCCTAAATAAGGGTAGATGATATTTAATATTGGTGTGCGGTTAGCATGGTATGTTAATATTGTTGCTTCTTCACCCTAGCAAAATCAGAATCACAGGTGATCTCTGTACGATGGATAAGAAACGCTCCCAGCTGCCAGTGTATGACGTCACAACCATATGTATATATGCTCGTGACGTCATACACTGGCAGCTGGGAGCGTTTTTTAAGCGATTGCGTAGAGGTGGCCACCCGTGATTCGGAGTTGATTAAGGTTGCGAAGCGAGCGATTCATTGGATGTAGAGTTGGGTTGAGGTTGATTTGAAACCATTCATCGGCCTAAGTTGGTTTTAGAGGTGATTTGAGGTTGATTTGAAGCTGTTCACCGACCAAAGTTGGTCGCAGTATGGACGTATTAAGGGCTCAGTATGGTCGCGGAGACTGGACATTTGACCCTTAAATAGACGATAAACCAACCTCAAATCGTCCATGTTTCCACTCATATTCCACCGGTGCACCGTCCTCGATTTTCAATAGGGTCTAAGTGCTTGAGAGCGACTCTTTGTAAGGCTAGATGACAGTCGTGACTCATATGGAAAGTGCTTCCTCGATTCCTATCTCATTTTATCTTGTCTTTATGCGTGTTCGATTCTTTCCAATCTGCGGAGAGTGTCGCTCGATGTTAGTCCTCGTGATATTCTGTGTCATGTTTCTAGAATGTTTGAGTTTCATGCCATCAGTGCGGATGGTATTAGCGACTGCATCCTGGCCAGAGGCTATCGCTTATAGAAGGAACAAATTGCTTTGCTTTGCTTTGAGAGGATTCTCCACGTTTCGTTTTCGAGGAATTTGAGGGGCTTACGACACAAGCTGGAAATTCCTGTGCGTGTGCACTAGTTTTTGCAAGCTAAACATTTAGCTTAAAATTGGATTATGATTGCGCTCTAGCGGCGTATCTCAGTTTCTGAGTTCAAATCAGAGACTTTTGTTTCGTATATAAACTCACTTCGCTAATACTACATTGTTTTAGGAAACAATTCACGCCAACTCCATGCACGGATCATCTCGTAAAATCCCAAATGAAGGATTCAACTTGACTTCTGAGCACGTACAGTTCTCTGCTATTATTCAGCGTCGCAGATACGGAGCAAATTCTCTTCCTTGCAGCACACTCGACTTCACCGGCAAGCTCCAACATAACTTGTTTTGCATGATTGGTCAGAACGTTTACTCTGAGTTGGATTTGTTATAATTCTACAGATATGCATTTGAGCTAGCGGATCTGGTTGTGATCCTCAAAGCTTGTGGTGTTGCTCAGGGATTTGTAGCTCCGATGTATCGCACTGAGGTCGAGCTCGTGTGTGGTTGTGAGCTGTTTTGCGCTTATGCCGGGTGTCAGGACGAGAAATTTGGGCTAAGGGTTGGTTATACAGTATTTTGTGTTTCTTTGTTTGTTGCCGCTTCTCCTCGAAGCCAGTTTGTAGTTGTGTATCTTGGATACTGGACCTAAATGTTTGTACGGGGTGGGTCAAAAAAAAATGTTGTTTAATTTTAGGATACTGATTATTCAAAATCCTTGTGTTGTAAAAAGATGGGATTAGTGTCATTTGTTGGATTTTTTTGCCAGTTTCAAGTTTTTTATTGTTGATAATTTAATTCATGCGCAACGGTGTTCTGAGTGAGGACCATTTCCTTCTGACCGGAGCGAGAAAATTTTCTGAATTCATTCCTTCGTAACATTTTGTGATGCGAAACGACAGAGAGATATCGCTCACGCTCGACGGTGCATGAGAATGCAGAACGGCGCTCCATATCACAAAACTATTTGTGTGAGAAACTGTCTAAAAGAAATTTATGGGGAGCGTGTCATAAGAGTTGGGCATGTAGTGGAGTGGCAGCCTAGGAACCCGGGCTATGCTGTCTGATTTCTGTCTTTAGGACTTGCGCCAGAAAGGACTTGATTTCTGTCTTTAGGACTTGCGCCAGAAAGGACTTGATTTCTGTCTTTAGGACTTGCGCCAGAAAGGACTTGATTTCTGTCATTAGGACTTGCGCCAGAAAGGACTTGATTTCTGTCTTTAGGACTTGCGCCAGAAAGGACTTGATTTCTGTCTTTAGGACTTGAATGAACGTGAATTCAAGACGCCTCGTACGGACTTGCAAGGCATCCATGACCGAATAACGGTAAATACCAATATTCTTAAAAACAACCATGAACTAATTCTATAAGTAACGAGGCCAATGAGAGATTCCAAAAATGTCTCACAAACAATAGCGGCCGCAGGGCGTAAGCGAATTGGAACAAAAAATCTTCGGAAGAAATTTTACTTCAATTTTTTTTCAAATTTTCAATATTCGAGCGAAAAATTTTTACATATGAGCGTCAACGCCGGAAAGAATTAAGAATTTTTATATCTTGCTTGAATTAGATGGAGAGGGTTCTCGCTCTGACTGAACATCATTGCACCTGACTGAAATGATCGATAATAAAATGCTTTGAGCTTGGAACAACGGATAAAATTTTACAGTAAATGAGGGTAAACCCATTTTCCAACGATTGATGGTTTTTTATTGATTCATGTGCTAGAAATAGGTATTATAGCATTTTTTAACCCAACCTGTATGTATACTTGCGTCAATTTGGGTGTAATTTGGGATCAGTTCCCTGTAAAATTCACTTAGAGGGCTCTTCATCCTGATGAAATTGATCGTTTGAAGCAGGGCCCTGTTTATTTAGGCAAACATCCATCGCAGAACAGTTCCTCTCGTCTGTGCGTGATGCTGCACAACGTCCCGCAGGAGACTCTTTCTCTCGCGTTTCTTGTCATGAAGTGGCGCTGTTCGATTCCTTCTTCAAAGAGTTTCTCTCGCACACTCGCTCAAGTGCTCATTCCCCTCGGGAGTTCCTAGAATTGACGCTCTCTCTATTATTGCGGCCAAAATTTGGGAAGCAGCGATCTCTTGCTGTCTTGCTTTGAAGCCTATGGGAAACAAGTTTCTGATGGTCGATGGGAATTTCTAAATAGTTTTCTTGTGTGTACGCGTCGGATGTCACTTACTATGAAGCTCATTTCTGAGCTTCACTGTACGGTGAGGATATCTGAACGGTTTAAATTTACATAATTACTGTATGCATTTCTTGCAAACTCCTCCGTAAGACTTGGGCGTTTCTAGCAATGCTTTGAAGCTGAATCGTATTTTAAAACATCTTGCCATTTTTGTTTCTTGTAGGAAGAAAGTACGTCCAAGGTGTAGGCTTTTTGGTTCATTTTTGAGACGCGAATTGAGTTCCAGGAAGGAAGTGTATCATGTCTTTTTCAGAGCATGCCGCTCACGGTAAGGTGCTCCCAGTGTAGAGCCACCTTCTTTGCTTCCTACATCTTTGTTGTAACCTTCCTGCATGGTGACGGTTGTTGACACCATCAATTCTGAAAAATACTCCCACTTTTTTACTCCAAGCTACTGGATTCGAACTTCTAATTTTGCCACAACATTTGAGCTCGACCTGAAGCTTATACAACACGCATTAATGCACCTACTCTCTTGAACTTCGTAATCTGTGGCATCACTTTTGCCTGCATCATTTCATGGTCTGCAGCAACACCAGCTCTACAGCACCACACAACATGCAGCAACACCAGCTCTACAGCACCACACAACATGCCGCAACACCAGCTCTACAGCACCACACAACATGCAGCAACACCAGCTCTACAGCACCACACAACATGCAGCAACACCAGCTCCACAGCACCACACAACATGCAGCAACACCTGCTCTACAGCACCGCATAACATGCAGCAACACCAGCTCTACAGCACCACACAACATGCAGCAACACCTGCTCTACAGCACCACACAACATGCAGCAACACCAGCTCTAGAGCACCACACAACATGCAGCAACACCTGCTCTACAGCTCACCCCACAACATGAAGCAACACCTGCTCTACAGCACCACACAGCATGCAGCAACACCAGATCTACTGCACCACACAGCGTGCAGCAACACCTGCTCTACAGCACCACATGCACAGCGTGCAGCAACACCTTCTCTACTGCACCACACAGCGTGCAGCAACACCTGCTCTACTGCATCACACAGCGTGCCGCAACACCAGCTCTACCGCACCACACAGCCTGCAGCAACACCAGCTCTACAGCACCACACAGCGTGCAGAAACACCTGCTCTACTGCACCACACAGCGTGCAGCAACACCTGCTCTACAGCACCACACAGCGTGCAGCAACACCTGCTCTACTGCACCACACAGCGTGCAGCAACACCTGTTCTACTGCACCACACAGCGCGCAGCAACACCTGCTCTACAGCACCACACAGCCTGCAGCAACACCAGCTCTACTGCACCACACAGCTTGCAGCAACAACAGCTCTACTGCACCACACAGCGTGCAGCAACACCTGCTCTACAGCACCACACAGCGTGCAGCAACACCAGCTCTACTCCACCACACAGCGTGCAGCAACACCAGCTCTACAGCACCACACAGCGTGCAGCAACACCTGCTCTACAGCACCACACAGCGTGCAGCAACAACGGCTCTACAGCACCACACAGCGTGCAGCAACAACGGCTCTACAGCACCACACAGCGTGCAGCAACAACGGCTCTACTCCACCACACAGCGTGCAGCAACACCAGCTCTACAGCACCACACAGCGTGCAGCAACACCTGCTCTACAGCACCACACAGCGTGCAGCAACAACGGCTCTACAGCACCACACAGCGTGCAGCAACAACGGCTCTACAGCACCACACAGCATGTAGTACCTAAAGATTCCGTTACACAAACTGCAACAGGGATCCGCTTTATTCTCCCGTCTCTCCGGTCTCGTATCGCTTTCATATCACACCAAACTCCTGCGGTGTCTTTCTCCTTCCCGCTATTATGCCATCGAGTAATTTAAAACGAAAATTTCCCAGTAGGAAATTGAGTTTCGAGCCTGGAATGAGTGGTCTAAAGACAGTACAAACAGGGGGATCAAAACTTTGCGACTCAGGGACGAGATCAAAAGAGAGGAGACACTGAAATTAGTCGATTGTTTTCGAATTAAGCTACTGCTACCTCTACACCTTTTTCACTTCAAATTAATCTAAGTCAAGTTCAATTTAATCTAAGTCAAGTTCAAATTAATCCGAGTCAAGTTCAAATTAATCCGAGTCAAGTTCAAATTAATCCGAGTCAAGTTCAAATTAATCCAAGTCAAGTTCAAATTAATCCAAGTCAAGTTCAATTTAATCCAAGTCAAGTTCAAATTAATCCGTGTCAAGTTCAAATTAATCCGAGTCAAGTTCAAATTAATCCAACCCTCAGTTGAGTTAAAGAATGACATAATAATTTGTTAATATGAGTTTTTTGTGTTAAATATGTATCTATTGGATGTGATGAGCAAAACTGGTTTCGATGATTTATTTACACTCATAGATATTTATATATATGAAATTCCACTTTATCACATCTATGAAATCATATACATGCAATTACAAAGGGTTATCATTGAACGATATCTAGATTTAATCTTTAAAATAAATATACAAACGCGATTCACTGAGTACTTATGAACGATTCCGAGTGATTACAATTTATACATGTACAGTACTACCCAGATACATTCCTGCATTGGCAATATAAATGTTTTCATCCATTCTAATTCCGTGTTAGTCAATGTGAAGAAATGTTGGATCCACTTTCAATACACAATAATAATACAAGAAACAACGTTTCTAACTTTTACTGATTTTATTTGTGTGTGTTCACAATTCAATGTATAATACTTTCAAGGCTTAAATATCCATAAAATGATTATTATAAAAGTTATTGAAGTCTTAAAAGTTTTATATATTGAATTGTAGATAAATATAGAATTGATTAAATCTACATATCGTCCAATGATAATATTTTGTACTTGCATGTATTTAATTTCATATATGCGGTAAAGTGGAATTTCACGTATATAAATACCTATGAGTGTAAATACATCCTCGAAACTAGTCTTGCTTATCACATCCAATGGATACACATTTAACACAAAAAACTCAAATTAACAAATTATTTTGTCATTTTTTAACTCAACTGAGGGTTGGATCAATTTGAACTTGACTCGGATTAATTTGAACTTGACTCGGATTAATTTGAAATTGACTTTGATTAATTCGAACTTGACTTTGATTAAATTGAACTTGACTTGGATTAATTTGAACTTGACTTGGATTAATTTGAACTTACTTGGATTAATTTGAACTTGACTCGGATTAATTTGAACTTGACTCGGATTAATTTGAACTTGACTTAGATTAATTTGAAGTGAAAAAGGTGTAGTGTTAGTTGTTGGTTACTATGAGCTTCTGTGTCATGTGAATTGAGGTTCCTTAGACCACAGGGCTGCAGAGCATAGGAGCTTTGATAAATTTATTCTAACCCACAAATTTGTCTGTACTTGAGTTGTAATCAAAGTTCAAATAGCTTGGACTGTGTTAGAATTATCAGGAATATAGCATTTTTCTACCATGCGAACTGCGGTGAAAAAGTGTTCTTGTAATAAGCGACACCTACTCCATAAAATAATTGGAATAGCTTGCACCTAATCCCATTTGAAGAACAGATCATAAGTTCTCAAGTTCTGCATAAAAAAGATAGCTTCTGCAGTGAAATAAAAATTTTCTGCTTACTTTAATGTACAATGTACATTTATTAGAGAGCCCACATGCGATGTACGGCATCTCCGCCCATGGTGTTGACTTTGGTCGCAATGAGGAACATAAGAGTTAGTGAAATTTGGGCCGCAATATCCCTAGACTTAAGTTCAGAAATAGTTCCCACTCATCAACTTCAAAGGTGGCGATGAGTAGTGTTGATCAAATTGCATTTTAAAGTTGATTTCATTGCACAATTAAACTAGCCATCATCCGAACTGTTATGGAGAAGGTTTAATATAAATGAGAATTTTTGAAGATGAGGAGTATTTTACGTTTTCCAATCGTATGAATGACCTGTAATAAACTATTGTTGTGTTCCTAGTAACTTGGCTTACCGTTCAGCGCGTAGGAAGCTAAATATTTTTAATTTTCGTATTGAATTGAATCTTCTTGATTTTTTAGCAGTCTGCTTCCTTCTTAAATCTTTACATTCATTTGTAAATTTTTGAATTCATCACATCTATTTCACTCTCATTTATTTATTTGGTGAGCGCCTCCACGAATAATTTTTCAATTCTCTTAGCACTGCATGGATATTATCTTTGTCTGTAACGTGGAAGATTCAAAATATATTTTTTCATATGAAATGAACAAGATACATTATGATACCATTAGGCTATTATTAAGATACCGTTAGAATACCACTAGGCTGTGAATAAGACTCCATTCCGATTCCAACAGGCGGTTATTAAGATACCATTAGGATGTCATTAGGATATCATTCAGATATCATTAAGATACCATTAGGGTACCAATAAGTTATCATTAGGATACCATTAGAATACCATTAGGATACCATTAGGCTATCATCAAGATATCATTAGGGTACCAATAAGCTATCATTAAGATACCATTAGGCCATCGTCAAGATACATTAGGGTACCAATAAGCCATCATTAAGATACCATTAGGATGTAAGGAGAGCCCTGCGAGCGAGACAGTGGAGCTGTCACATCCTCCCCGGACTCGCGATCACTTCGATCGCTTTAATAAGAAGATTTGGGCAAACTTTCCTCGATCTCATTTAAACTTCTGAGCGACTGACGTGCGTCTCGTCGCTAACTTTACGGCAGACGTTTTACTTTAATTAAAGAATTTTGACTACACAATTATCTCCATCCTTTTATGTGGGTCTGAGGAATGTTAACTTTTTCTGAAGTGCTCTTTCTGTGTATGACATTTGTAGTCGTGTCGTCCGAAATGTTTTTTTTTGTAGTTAGGAAATACTCGCGTTGAGTTGGTTTCTTGTCTTTGCTGAACTGGACTGTATAGTTGAAGTTTTATCTGATACCCAAGTTTCTAGCTTTTGAATTTCACGTGCAAGTGAAGTTGACATATGGAAAGTTGGCGCGGGCGTACTTTTTTTCGTGCGAGTGAAGCTGACAGATGGGAAATTGGACGACGTATATTTTCATAATTGCGACGAGAATTGTTCAGCGAAATGAAACGTCTCGTAAGCGCCCTGACTCTTATTGAAAATCTAATTATATTTCTTCGGCTGCTCATGTAAAATCTGCCAATATTTACTTGATGGGTAATAAATGAACAATTCTGAGTTTCCTCGGCAGAAATCTTGGTTCATGTCCGATGATCTCTGAATTTCTTTGAACATTGCCAGGCGGTCCTTATATTTTTCCTTTGTCATGCACTTAATGCTCATTTTCACTGCCACTGCAATCGGCTATCGTGGCACTGCAGTTGTAAGCGCTCGTACCTCATCCTCCTTAAATTTCACTCACATGAACCTTAGATATTTTCGCCCGACAATCCTCGAGTCAATTGAACTAATTGTTGCTGAGCTCGCACTGCGAAATTTTTTCCTTTACTAATGAGCAAGTCTCAGTGATGAAGTAGCTAATAAATGTTGCTCTGGTAAAAAATTTGCTTTACATGTCCAATGTCTGCATATTGTGTTAGTGATATTACAGAATATCTCTCAGGGTTTCTTTGCTTCTGTCACAATGAAATACCAAAGTCCGAATCATTTCAATTTGTCGTTGTCGTGCAACCGGCAGTGTAGTTTCTTCTCAGCACTTGTGAGGGCAGCTGTGCCGGTATAACGATGTGAATGGTTTTAAAACCCGACCCAAAATCATGTTCAAATGAAAATCCTTGTTCTTTGTTCTCTGGCTGACGCAGTCACGCTACTGAAGCCGACGCTTCTCAAACCAATGCCTCACGATCCGCTGCTCCTTCTTGTACAGCTCGCCTGCAGACTCAAACTTCGTCGATCTTGGAGAACAATCCTCAAGCCTTGTTTTGGCGTGAGGTGTGATGCAGAGAAACTTCACATTGTGGAAAATGAGTGTGCGGGTGAAATACATTTTCGATATCTGCTCCGAGTTTAGAACGCATAAATTGTGATATTGGATAACATTGTCGTATTGAGTCATCGGACGCCGCAGTGAGAGCGTGTCGGCGTCCGATGACTCAATACGACAATGTTATCGGACGTCGCAGTGAGAGCGTGTCGGCGGAGTAGTCGAGTGACGGTCAAAAGTAAGTCCCAGTCTAACTTTTTCGCCGCCTGCATGCATGTTTTTCGCCGCCCAAGAAATTAAATCGATTGGGCGACGAAATGCATGCATGCTCCGGCGAAAATGTTAGACCGGGGTTGGCTTTGCGTGTTCAAATATTTACCTTTAGTCGTTAAATTTGCTTTTGGTATATAGTTTAGTGACTGTTACGGTAATAACTTTGTAAATGCTTTTACTCTCTCTCTCTAAAAACCTTTATTCAACAGTCATTCTATTTTTAAAAACATTTCTACATTTTTTTCTAAGATGCCTTTTTTCAATTGGCTTACACCTACTGCAGTGAAGACATACTATTTTGGAGAACGTCGAATCAGAACTTATCTCGTCAAGTCATATCATAGATGATCGTTTATATAATCTGAGGCTTAGCCGTTGCGCACCGAAAACTTACCTCTAGTTTTTCTTACCTCTGAACATTTCTTAAGAGCCAGTGAGATCCTTGAGGATCTAATGATGTAGTGACAACTACGTATAATATTCTTTAAATTAATTACATGAGTTTTTACGTGCTGATATACGGGAACAAAGTGTTTTCTAATACATGAAGTTACGAAAAAGTTCGCTTAATTAAATGATCGTAGTATTTTGGAGATTTTGGCGTTCGACTGTTTTTTGTCTTTTATGCGAGTAAAGCAATAAGGTAAAAGTCGTTAGATTAGCAAAACCGAACAACTTGCCGATTTCTCAATAAATGTAATGCAACCTTCTGATCTCTCCTACAGTTCAACATATGCATTCAGTCATATATTAAGTGCCCTTTTCTGACCAATGGCTTAAGTATAATACATTATGAGATCTAAAGAGTGGCGTTTGTGAATATTTCTTAGAAGGCTGAATTTTATTATTCAATGATCACGGAAAAAATAATAGCACTGCTTTTTTTCTGCAACCCGATCTATTGCGTCTTGCCATCAAGTTTCACTGGATCGACATAACCCTCAGTCATGTCAAGAGGACAGACGGCATGAACTCCAGTCGTCTGCCCTCTCTTAACTTCAACGGAAGCCTTCTGGTTACGCTCGAAATCGCATCATATTATGGATCTAATAATAAAAACTTTGTAACCGTGCAAACTTCAAATTGCCGGGATGCCACCATCATACTGATGCGAGTCTCGCACAACGGAGCTCGCACTAACTTCTAAATCTGTTCCAATTACAAGCTGAGAACTGTTTGTGGAATAGACGCTTCTCACGCCGTTGTTTTCGTTGCTTTTGCGCCGTTAGAATTAAACTTACTTATTAAACGGGTACAAACGGTGATATTTTCCGTTCTTTAGCGTGGTCATAGGTTCAGAGTGAAACATTCAATTTCATATGCCAAAGATGATCGTCGGCCGCTATGTTTGGCCTTAGTGTACGAATTTATATTCATAAAATTAATTCAATGATTAATAATTCAAGTTCATTTTCATTTTGCACTTCTTGCATTACACCAATAAATGTTTTTAGTTTTAAAATTATCTTTAAAATTTGAAGATTTTGTATTTCCAGATGATTGTAGAATGGTAACTAACTAAAAAAGACTGGGAGACACACCGCACATTTAAACGTACAGCAAGCGACCATGGCTTGAACTTTTACTATTTTAAAATGTACACGAACACGGCCGAATGTTTCGTATGTGGTTAAAGCTTCGAGTGTGTTTCATTCGAGTGGATCGGAAGTGCGCATAAAATGCGTTCACTCTATTTCAAGCTCTACTTACAGAGATTTGTTCATGAAAACTTTCTAAGGTAAAAACATGTCTCAAAGTCAAATTTGATGCTAGAAAAATTACCGTTATCAACCTCGTGCCAAACAAATACTCATTCGCAAATACACTTTTGCTCTCACACTTTGGCAGTAAGGACTGAGCTGGACATTTAATTTATTACCTTAATCAACTTCTCAAAGACGGCTCTTTTGATCTTGTGAGCTAGTAAAGTTGTGTACAAATATGCAATTTTTATCGTTTACGGTAACTCGAGCTTGTTCTTCCTAGCTGGAGGAACCTGAAGTATCGGGTCCGTCGATCATACTCATTCCACAGCTGCAATTATTTTCCTTTGTATTTTATTTGTTATGCAATTTGATCGATACTGTAGGCTTTGAGATTTGAATTCTAACTACTGAGGTGCATTAACGATATTTCACAGTGGCTAGAAAATCCACTTCACTCTCTTGCCCATTGTCCAGATAATTTATGGAAGTTGACAAGTCGTCAATTACCATAGTATCACTTGCGTAAGGAAGTTCAGGTTTCTTTACGAAATCGAATTTACCATACTTTTCAGAGTATAAGTTATGCCATATTGACTCCTATTTATATAGCTCGAATCATATCTTCAAGGAAAATGAGCGTAATTATAATAGTTTTCAGAGGCCAGGTGATAGTCAACTTTATTCAATGCGCAGGTTGTGTGCCATTTTAGCCACCACTGATACAATTCGTTCTTTTTCTATCCTAATGATATTCTTGGTGACGACATTACACAGTGTAGAGTAGGCGCGAGGTTGTGTGCCACGCTTCATGACATCAACATCTGAGAGTCGGGGAAGTTTTTCTTCCAGTTTCGTATTCGAGGTATTTTTCAAAGTTCCGTAGCCCGCGTCTCCCTTGCACATATCAGCTTATGTGCTAAGCTCGTTGTTCAACCTAAAATCCTTTTTCGTTTTATCCACGCCTTGGCTTTGATTCTTTCCTTCCTCGCTTTCATGCTTGATTGCAGTATTTTCTTTCGATTCACACCCACTCGTTTCCTGATTTTTTGCCTAACGTTAAATTCTTTGTGTAACAATTATTTGAAGTGAAAATTGTGACATGCTCTACCAAATAATTTGTAAGTAATATTTGACTCAACCCGAAGTGTTTTACATTATTAATTGTCTGTGCTCAATTCTTTCTATTTAAAATTTATCTGCTGCCATTCAGATTTCGCACTCAAGAACCTGTGAGAAATTTTTCATGTCATACTATTTAAAAAAATTAAATCTTGTGTATTTCCTTAGTGTTAAGCTGTTATTAATCTTATTAATAGCGGCTTAGCGAATAGCCTGTTCCCTGCTCAAAGTCCCTGTTTCATTCTCATCATTGAACCATTGGAAAATCCGATACTATCAACTTTTCAATTTCGTCCGCAAGTTTAATTTCCGCTGCCAATATCGCTGTTCAATGTCCGTCTTATATCGTACATTTCCTCGCTCGATGTTCCGTGCAGTCTTGTGCCCAATCTGGCCGTGTGAGTTTCATTTCCGTGCCCCTGTTGCATTTCCCCTCCAGTGCCTGCCGAGGCGAAGGCGGGCTTGCAGGCTGTCACTAATTGCTCAGATCCTGTCGTAGTGTAATTAACGCATCAAAGCGGCGGGTCGAGCTGTTCCCAATAGAAGCGTGTGCTGAGATGCTTCAGAGGTGCGTGAAGGCCAGCTGCCAACCTCACGACGGCCCGACGGCTGGTTTGTGTCTGACACTCACAGGTTGCTGCTGTATGCGGCATCTCCAGGGGCTTCTGTGACTCTCGCATTTCTTGCGGAACATGGGAAGCTGCGGATAGAATGATAGTCAAGTTTTTATTGAGATTAAGTAAAGTTTTTAATTGAAATTAAGTTAAGATCTCAATTGGGTCGATTTCTTAATTGAGATTAAGTCGAGATCTGACTGCAGCAAGTTTTAATATTTGGAGTTATAATAAAAGTTTTCTTTTTAACGTGAAGTAATCTATGCACTTCACTGAGTGATAATTTTTAAGAACAGTGTCCTGTATGATAATAACAGTGATCAGAGTTTAGTACCTTCCTCAGGCGCACGTACATTCACGGTTGAGCGCCGGGCACAATCAGGCATACGCGCTCTTCTTCTACTCTTCTTCCCGTGAGATGAATACTTACTGTAGAGCCGAGCGGTGGATTTTTTCCTGTGACGTTAATATTCACCGTATTTCAGAGCGGAGACTTTCTTTCTATAAGATGAATATTTACCGAACATCATTGCAAAAAATTCTATGATAGGTTAACTCGACAGAAATCATTCTCAATGACTACTGAATGCTGGAAATACGAGAAGTTGCCTGGCAGCCTAAGTTGATGGCTTTACGGTTTGTTCAAGTGCTTCCTGAACTTTATTTCGGATCAACTCTATAAATTGCAGCTTATGGGCATTCGCAATAAACATCAATTAAACAGCATTTATACAATTCTGCGATCATCGTAAAGTTCCTAACTTAAAGAAGTGAAATTTTTTCTAGCAATTTTAGCGTCATTTGATTGCTATCGAGAAGGTGTCTATGCATAAAATTTTTTTATTACATTTTGCTAATAAATGTCTTTTTACGATACAATGAAGAAATAAGCACTCATGTGTGATCATTTGTTTCAACAAAGATAATAGAATCAAAGAAACCTTCGACAGTAAAATGTGTTTTGTTTTTCTTGATGCTCCAGTTCACACTCCGTGTGGGATTTTCTTGAAACTTCATTTCGTACTTCATGTAGGATTTTCTTGAAACTCCATTTCATAATCCGTGTGGGATTTTCTTGAAACTTCATTTCGTACTTCATGTAGGATTTTCTTGGTACTCCATTTCATACTCCGTTTGGGATTTTCTTGAAACTTCATTTCGTACTTCATGTAGGATTTTCTTGAAACTCCATTTCATACTCTGAGTGAGATTTTCTTGAAACTTCATTTCGTACTTCATGTAGGATTTTCTTGGTACTCCATTTCATACTCCGTTTGGGATTTTCTTAAAACTTCATTTCGTACTTCATGTAGAATTTTCTTGAAACTCCATTTCATACTCTGTGTGGGATTTTCTTGAAACTTCATTTCGTACTTCATGTAGGATTTTCTTGGTACTCCATTTCATACTCCGTTTGGGATTTTCTTAAAACTTCATTTCGTACTTCATGTAGGATTTTCTTGAAACTCCATTTCATACTCTGTGTGGGATTTTCTTGAAACTTCATTTCGTACTTCATGTACGATTTTCTTGGTACTCCATTTCATACTCTGTGTGGGACTTTCTTGAAACTTCATTTCGTACTTCATGTAGGATTTTCTTGGTACTCCATTTCATACTCCGTGTGGGATTTAAAAAAAACTCGACCTATTTAATGATATGAATATTAGAAGCAGTAAATTTCTTTTAAATTACACGCTTTGGGACAAGGGCACAGATTCAGTCACTATTTCCAGGCGTGGCATGCTCCTGACTTTTGTCAGATGCGAGGGTTTTGAAGGAAAAGAATTAAGTGCAAAATTAAATCCGATTCCAGTCATTTGTTCACCGGGTGTGCTCCGCACTTCATTCTAAAATATTTTTCGTGAAATTCAACACTTACATGAGCAAGAAGCGGGGAAACTAAACACTGAGTGCATTACGTGTCATTTTCAAATAATTTTTTTGCTAGGGAAGCAAATGGAGAAGAAGAATCGTAAAAGCATTAAAATCTTTATCTGAACGTTTCGAGCCAAGGCTCATTTTCAACAGGAAATCTGCAAAGTTTAGAGAAAAAATTTTTTGAACAAAGTTATCATACACAATTAAAAATTATTTTTTCTGCTAGTATTGTGTTAATCAGAGTGATTACATTCGTGGATTTTTTGTTTCAATTCTTGGAGAAAGAATTCAATTTTTCAGTATGCTTTAGAAAGGTAAGATATTATTTGTCCGAAAAAGCGTTTTTGTAAAAATTATTTTTATTTTGTTTTCAGGAAAGATGTAGGTACGTCAAGTGAATCATGTTTTCCATATATCAGTTTATTTCAAGTCTAGTCCAACTGTCCTCATTTGGATCAGAATGGTTGCGTTCTCGTCTGAGCAGTTGTCGTCATAACTGGACCGAGTCCATAGCATGGCTCTCGTCTCACAACTCTGACACATAAAAGTATACAATATCTTTCATAAAGGCCAGTTATTAAGTGAAATATTCTTGCCGGTAATACCCTGAAATTCAATCAAATATTTTTTTGGCTATTCCTCGACGTGAGGAAACTCAATCTCAACTTTTGGGCTCCGTCGCCGTCAAGCTTCATTTCACTTTTTGTGTTGGCGGCTGTGGTGAGATAGGGAAAAATGTGCTTTTCTTGGTTCGCGAAATGGCTCCTGCCAGCGCTACTACCCGGCGTGGCCTGCAAGCCGCACGAAGATGAACGACAGGGAAATTCTCTTTTTTCGATTGTTTGTTCCGTCAATAGAAGTTTTGACCAGGTTCTTTTCCTCTTGGGTTTCATCCACCAGTTTTCGTGAGCAGACGCGAAGTTTAGGTAAGCTGGTGATTTTGCTAGGAATATACGGAGAGAAGGTTTATCTATTTCCTCGTGTGCTACTGCGGGGGAAGGCTTGTCTCGAGCAGAGTTTACCGTCGGTCCCAAACCTTTTTCCTTTCGCGTTAAAGTCGAGCTGGTAGTTCTGCGACAGCTTTGGGGATTTTTTATGGCTGTCGAAGTCTGTTACAAAATTAATTTCCTCCTGACAGTAAAAAGTAGGGCTTGTCCGCCGAAAAAGAAGACTTCTGGTTTTTGAACGAAGAAGAAAGACTAGAAAGATAGGAAACGTGGGGATGTTTGGGCAAACTTTGTTAAAAACTCATTCATTCACTATAACGTTAGCGAGACACAAATATTCTTTAAGATAGTTTGTAGAGCTTGCAAAAATATTTCAAGTCGCTTTGATTCTTCTAAAATCATCGTGCACGCACAAAACTAAACTTCAGATCTAGTTTTATAGCAGTTTTTATGCCAAATTTATTTCCTGAACAAACAAGTATGGAAAACTCTTGCCCCTCCGGACCTCTTCTTTTCTGTTTCTGCCAAACGTGCTATTTAACTGAGAACACTCTTTCTCCGTATAAAACGGCTTAATTCTAACTGAATTAATTTATGGTGCTGTTATTTAAACAATTTAAACAATTTATTTACCACAGGAGAGACAGAGGTAGAATGTTTCTTAAGTCTAATACAATGGTCAGAGTTGAGTATAGCTACCTGTGGGCCCGAATAAGTTCAGCGACTTCTAGGGCATCCTACCATTACATTATTCTAGGGCGTACAATTATGTTTAACCTAGTTCACTTAGCCTAGTTTCGCATTAGACTGATCAACAGGATAATGAACTCGATATTGATGTTTAATTTTACAATATAGGTCATATGGACAATATTTAACAGTATATTCGATAACGATTTGGGAGCAGACTGAAAATCGGCGATATTACTCATGGCAAATTGCATTATTAGGACCAGACATGTAGGAGGCAGGATTTGACTTGGTGATCTTACACGACTAGTATTCTGATAAGAAGTGAGACTCAAGATTTCTTTTAAATACCTTGTAAGAATTACTTTCACGGATCTCCGCAGGTATTGAGTTCCAGGTTTTAGTTCCAACGAATAGTGTACTATGTTGCGAGCGGGCCTTTGAATAACAAGGAAGCATGAATTTACTTTTATTTCGTGTTAAATGGTCGTGATGAACAGTTTGCGCAGTTAATAACTGTTGAAGGCTATTGTCGCCATCATTTGCTAATGTTTTGTAGATGAAATTGCAGATGGAGATTTTGTAGAGATCCGAGAGTTTAAGTATTTGTAAATTTTTGAATGAATCATTTGTGTGAGCATTATATTCTAGGTTCTTTACCGCTCTGATGGCTCTTTTTTGCAGAGTAAAAATTATATTAGTTTTATTTTTATCAGTTCCATGCCATGCTTCTATTCCGTATTGCAGGTATGGTGAAATGAGCGTTCGATAAAGCATTAGTAAGGCTGTTTCAGGCAGGAAATTTTTAACTTTATTCAGGATTCCGATGGATTTTGATAATTTAGAACTAATATGAGTGATGTGCTCTTTGAAGGTCAGATGTTTATCTATTATGATGCCCAGAAATTTGCATGAGTTGGTTTCTTTGATTTCACCTTCGCCAATTTTAATGGATGGTAGAGATATATTTTTCTTGTATGAGAACGTAATATAATTTGTTTTATCGATATTGAGGCTTATTTTATTAGCTTTAAGCCACAGTGAAACCTTATGGAGTTCATTATTTATACTCTCCGCAATCGTAGTGGGATTTTCGTTCGGAAGGACCGCAGAAAGCGTACTGTCATCGGCAAAAAGTATGAATTTAAAAAATGATGTAGATTTAATAATATCATTGATAAAAATCAGAAAAAGGAGAGGCCCAAGAACAGATCCTTGTGGAACTCCATGGCTAATTTTTTGTGGGTCCGATTTTGCGTCGTCAATGACAACGTATTGCTTCCGATTTGTTAGGTATGATCTGAACCAATCATGGGCAACCCCACGAATGCCATAACAATGAAGTTTCGAGAGTAATATGTTATGGTCCACACAATCGAATGCCTTTCGAAAGTCAAGAAATACAGAGAAGACAGTCTTTCCGTTATCTATATTAGAATAAAGGAATTGTAAATGATTTAATATTGCCTGTGTTGTTGATTTTTTACAGCGAAAGCCGTATTGTTTATCATAGAGAAATGATTTTTGTTCAAAATAAGAGTACACTTTTTTATACACAATTTTCTCGAATACCTTGCTAATAATTGGTAACATGGAGATAGGTCGATAATTGTTTACACAGGTTTTTTCACCATTTTTAAAGATAGGGGTTACTCTAGCAACTTTGAGGGAGTTCGGGAAAGTGCCTAGTAAGAGAGACTGGTTAATAATATTGGATATCAGCGGGGCCACAATATCAGCAATTATTTTAAGTATTTTAGTTGGAAACGTTTGTAACCCACTCGATTTATTTTTCATGTTGTTTATGCACGCAATTACATCGGAGGAGTTTGTAGGCGTAAAGAAAAAGGAGTTGTGTTCTCGAATATGATCCATAAATTCCAGGTGATCAGTAGGTTCACTTGGAATACCATTGGCTATAGTTTTCCCTACGTTTACAAAGAAGTTGTTGAAGAGATTAGCAATTTCATTCTTCTCATGGTATTTCACATTATCTTGAGTGATATGACCAATTTTCTTTTTTTCGGCGTTATTCGGTTTATAACAAGAGTTAAGGAGGCGCCAAGTCTTTTTAACGTCAGCTTTGAATTGAGTAAACTTGAGGGTAAAGTAGATTTTTTTTGATGTTCTTATCTGGTTTGTCACATAGTTTCTGAATCGGTTATATGTTTCTCTAGATATTCGCCCTTCGCAAAGGAGGGCTAGGTACGCTTGGCGTTTCTTTATATTTATCACGATGTCTCTAGTGATCCAGGGCTTTTGTTTATTTTTCGGGGTAACTGTACGAGTTACAATTGGGCAACACTGGTTGTATGCGTTCATTATAGTTTCAGTCAACTTTACTACTGATTCATCAATGCTCCTTGCATTATTGTTTTGTTGGGTGATGTGCAATGTTGGCATTAAATCTTCTAGAACGGTGCGCATTTCTTCTAAATTTGATTCGTTTATTTTACGATATGAGTAAGTTTCAGCCCGTGCTTTGGTGCACGCAAGATAGACATTTTTCTTAATAAGAAAAACTGGAAAATGATCTGATAAGTCAGATGTAATTATTCCAGCAAGAAAATCACTTGGGTCTGTCATAAAGATATTGTCAAGCAGCGTGGCACATTCTGAGGTTATTCGTGTTGGCTTTGTGATGATCGGAAGGAAAGATTTAGAATGAAATGCATTTAAGAAATTAGAGATTGGTTCATAGCTTTCATGTTTCAGCAAATCATAGTTGAAGTCACCGCATATTATTATGTCATTGTAGAAGGACCTGTTGAACTGAGAAATAATTCGATTAAGCTCATTAAGGAAGGATATAGGACAGGCTGTAGGCGGCCTATACACCGTTCCAAGCACAATTCGTTTGCCATCTCTAGACAGTTCTACGAATAATGATTCTATATGATCCTGATTCAGTGTTGCACTTGCTATGATTCTCGAATCCATGTGCTTAGAAATGTATGTACTGATGCCCCCGCCTCGCTTGTTTTTTCGTAGCGAATGGTAACTATGATAATTTTCAAATTTAATCATGTCTTTGGTCGAGTCATCTAGCCAGCTTTCGGTGAAGCTAATCACATCTAAGGTATACTTAAGTTCAGTAATAGTGCATTGTATCTCTTCCAATTTTGGATAGAGTGACCTACAGTTCCAACACAGTAGCGAAAAATCCTGCCGGGTTATTCGTATAGATTCGTTGAATTTTGATATGTTAGTATATCTGCAGTTTTCAGAGTCGTTTAGGTTTGGAAATATTCTGTTCAAATGATTGAGATCCGGGTCGATTTCATCTAATATATCAGCGTGATCAGTCATTCAAAATTAGTAAACAGTAGGCAGTAAGTACTATTGTACAACTTAAAACGAAATACAGAGTCAAGATTAAAAGGATATATCTATCTAAAAACTAGCTTAGAAAGTATAGAAAAGAGTAAGAAATCTAGCGTGATTTCGTGGGTACACTCAATACTCAGCCAATAGCGATTAATATTGGAGTTCAATATACAAAATTGATGCGTACAAATTGCTGAAGGCGTTGTTACAAAGTTCACATACAACAGGTAATAAGTTTCAAAAAAAATAAAGATAAATAGAAAAAAATTTAGCGACGATGATAATCTAATCAGCTAATATGTTTTACACATAATAATAGTTTGTTGGTTAAAAATTACATACAATTTACGAGGAAAGGTGAACAAGGTGGATATCAATATTCCATCATAATATTGGTAGGTACAAATTGCTGATGGTGCTGTGGCAATTTCCAATACAGTTGTCATAAATGTTCATATATATCTGTCATAAGATTGTCAAAATTGAGGTAAAACTGCCGTATATATCTTTAGAGGTTGGAACTGATTCATGACATGAAGTTATGCAGTTTGAAGATCTAGTGTAAAGTTATAGAATTCTAGGCGTTATTGGCATACGAGTATATAATTTGACACAGGTACATGTTTTGATACCTAATTGAGGTGAACACCCAAGACCTGATTCGATGATTTATCCAGTTGCCGCATCAGGTATTGGTCGAGCTCTTCTGGCGTGTTAATCTGACGTCTCGAGTCCGGTTGTCCAGGGATGAATGCGAAGATGTTTCCATCTTGGGTCCTCGGGGTTCCGATTTTTTCCGGGAAATTTCTCTTGGCTACTCTCAAGGTGTACATGATCTTGGCTCGTGAAGGTATTAGATATTCATTTATATAGAACGTTGGTTTATTTACTCGGCAGGCAGAGAGAATTTCATTCGTCTGAATTAATTTCTGGTGAACACTCAGACGAGTATGTACCCTCGTCAACGACAGAAAAAGGAACATCATTTGGAATCGTGTGTACTCAGACTCGGTTTTCCTGAAGAAGAGGATAATTACGACTCCGTTTCCTTTACCGTGTTCTGGCTGTCTTGATTGGACTTGTGCTCATCCTACAACTTGTTCTGTTTTGCTCTTTGGTTTTTGAAATTTCACACTTGTATATATACACACGTGGGAAAGTTTAATTTCACTGCAGAAAAGGAACGAGATGTTTTGAATCGATCGCGAGCTGCACTTAGCTATTTCTCAGGATCACTGGGAGATTTAGCACCCATGGAATTACGCCTGAGAAGCTGGCACCCCGACCTCAACTACCTAAAGAACAGACACCACTAAGGTTGTTGAAGCCTTAGAAACAGGAATGGGGTAAAATGAATTGGAGAAATACTTTGTAACTCCTAAAAATACATCAAATGTTAGATCATAGTTCATCAAATAATCACTTTATAAAAGTGGTTGTTATTGCCGCAAAAGTAGCATGAAAATTCTAAAGAAAAAAGTTTCAATTTTACGTGTATTCTTAGCGTAACCTAACAAGCAGCCCTGGATAATTTTAGTAAACTTTGCTGAAGAATAAATATTGCGTAGAAACTAATCCAACCCTATGCTTTATACAGGGAAAATAGGCACCCGGTTCATAACTACTGAAAATGAAGAATGCAGGCACTTTTATTATTTAAGGTGATTCCTTTTTTCTGGGTGATCCATTTATCATGACAGTTGATACCTAAAAAGTGGTTGTCAGACGCAGCATTGTCAAATAATATACGTCGTGCGCTGCGGTAGAGCTCGCAGGGTGAGTTTTCCAAGTAGACTTACGCTGCCAGCTCTCGAGCGACAACGTCGGGAATTGATTAAAAAAGAACAGATTGATTCTTTGGCGAATGCGGGACTGCGGGACTTCCGCTGAAATTACAACAAAGTTATATGTCATGAATGAAAGGTAAAACTAAACAACGACCAGCATCTTTTTTGAAAATTTATCGCTGAAAATGCAAATTGTCCGAAAACTGAATGTTCAAAATAATAATCAGATGCGTAATAACCGGCCGTGAAATCGTCACTCGAGCAACTCATGGATTTCGGTCTCTTGCACGATTCCCTATTTACGTGGAATACCAAGGGTAGGTAATGCTAACAACCGTACTTATTTTTATTTAATTATTTTTCAATTGTGAAAACAACTGCGTAAGCTTTATCAGTGTCAAAAATGGTTTAGAAATTCTTCATCTGTAAAATGGAATTGAAGCATTTTTTCCCTAAATTATTTTCATATAGATGCCTACTTTTCGCACAAAAGTTTTTTTGAATGAGTGTTTCCATGTTTTATAGAGAATTTGAACAATACCACGGGCTTTTTTCCATATTCTAGTTAGTTTTTTAACCTATCGTTATGTTTTGAGTAAAATCTCGATTTATCCTCAGCTAGCTTGTTCATTTATTTGGAGCGCAATTACTTACTTACTTCATTGAGTTACTGCATTAGTTTTATTCCCATCTTATTTTCCAATTATCGAACAATCTGCTTAGTTCTTATCTATCCTAGTTTAAACAATTTAAACAATTTAAACAATTTATTTACCACAGGAGATACAGAGGTAGAATGTTTCTTAAGTCTAGTACAATGGACAAGTTTGAATATAGCTACCTGTGGGCCCGAATAAGTTCAGCGACTTCTAGGGCATCTTACCATCACGCTATTCTAGGGTGTACAAAAGTTTAACCTAGTTCACTTAACCTAGTTTCGCATTAGACTGATCATTGAGATAATTAACTCGATATTTTACAAGTCGGCTATATTTAACAGTATGTTCGATAAAACGATTCAAGAGCAGAGAGAAGATTGGTTATGGTACACAAGGCAAGTTACATTATGACATTATCATTAGTTACATGTAGGAGGCAAGATTTCGACACGATGATCTTACACTACTAGTAATCTGATAGGAAGTGAGACTCAAGATGTCTTTTGAATACTTTGTACGAATTACATTCACGGATCTCTGCAGGTATAGAGTTCCAAGTTTTGGTTCCAACGAAGAGAATACTGTGTTGCGACCTGGCCTTTGAATAATAAGGAAGCATGAATTTACTTCTATTTCGGGTTAAATGGTCGTGATGACCAGTTTGCGCAGTCAATAATTGTCTTAGGCTATTGTCGCCATCATTTCTTAATGTTTTGTAAATGAAATTACAGATGGAGATTTTGTAGAGATCCGAAAGTTTAAGTATTTGTAAATTTTTGAAAGAATCATTTGTGTGAGCATTATATTCTAGGTTCTTTACCGCTCTGACAGCCCTTTTCTGCAGAGTAAAAATTTTGTTGGTTTTATTTTTATCAGTTCCGTGCCATGCTTCTATTCCGTATTGCAAGTATGGAGAAATGAGCGTTCGGTAGAGCATTTGTAAAGCTGTTTCAGGCAGAAAATTTTTAACTTTATTTAGGATTCCGATGGATTTTGATAATTTAGAACTAATATGAGTGATGTGCTCTTTGAAGGTCAGATGTTTATCTATTATGATGCCCAGAAACTTACATGAGTTGGTTTCTTCGATTTCACCTTCGCCAATTTTAATGCATGGGAGAGATACATCTTTCTTGTATGAGAAAGTAATATAATTTGTTTTATCGATATTTAGGCTTATTTTATTAGCTTTGAGCCACGATGAAACCTTGTGAAGTTCAGTATTTATACTCTCCACAATCATAGCAGGATTTTGGTTCGGAAGGACCGCAGAAAGCGTACTGTCATCGGCAAAAAGTATGAATTTGAAGAATGATGTAGATTTTACAATATCATTGATAAAAATCAGAAACAAGAGAGGCCCGAGAACAGATCCTTGTGGAACTCCATGGCTAATTGTCTGTGGGTCTGATTTTGCGTCGTCAATGACAACGTATTGCTTCCGATTTGTTAGGTATGATCTGAACCAATCATGGGCAATCCCTCGAATGCCATAACAGTGTAGTTTCGATAATAGTATTTTATGGTCCACACAATCAAATGCTTTTCGGAAGTCAAGAAATACAGAGAAGACAGGCTTTCCTTCATCTATATTAGAATAGAGGAATTGTAAATGATTTAATATAGCCTGTGTTGTTGATTTTTTAGAGCGAAAACCGTATTGTTTATCGTAAAGAAATGATTTTTGTTCAAAATAAGAGTACACTTTTTTATACACAATCTTTTCGAATACTTTGCTAATAATTGGTAGAATGGAGATAGGTCGATAATTGTTTACACAGGTTTTTTCACCACTTTTAAAGATAGGGGTTACTCTAGCAACTTTGAGGGAGTTCGGGAAAGTGCCTAGTAAGAGAGACTGGTTAATAATATTTGATATCAGTGGGGCTACAATGTCAGCAATAACTTTAAGTACTTTAGTCGGAAACGTTTGTAACCCACTCGATTTATTTTTCATGTTGTTTATGCACGTAATTACATCGGAGGAGTTTGTAGGCGTAAAGAAAAAGGAGTTGGGTTCTCGAATATGATCCATAAATTCCAGGTGATCAGTAGGTTCACTTGGAATACCATCAGCTATTGTTTTCCCTACGTTTACGAAGAAGTTGTTAAAGAGATTAGCAATTTCTTTCTTCTCATGATATTTTACATTATCTTGAACAACATATTCAATTTTCTTTTTATCGGCATTATTCGGTTTACAGCAGGAGTTAAGGAGATGCCAAATCTTTTTAACGTCAGTTTTGAATTGAGTAAACTTGAGCGTAAAGTAGTTCTTTTTTGATGTTCTTATCTGGTTTGTTACATAGTTTCTAAATCGGTTATATGTTTCTCTAGATATTCGTCCTTCGCAAAGGAGGGAGTTCACTTCTACTACTTCCTCAGTTTTTCTCTAATATATTTCCCCTCTTCAAGTTCCTATTTTCTTGTGCTTTTAATCATTTTTTACCCCCTTATCGCTTCTGCTTACCCTTCCCTATTCACTTTGCCCTTCTCAATTCCATTTTGAGTGCCCAGTTAAGCTCAGATCCCAGATATCACTTTCCAAACACAAAGCGCTGGGAGAAAATCCGCAGACTTATTGCTAGCTGGCGTCCAATTAAGGCGACTTGAATCACGGCTAAAACAAGAAATTTTTATGGCACCTGAGTGCAATTACTTGTTGGGGCGAGTCCTCCTTTGGAATTCTACCTCTGGCTCTTAGAATTCCTCTTACGCGTTCGTTAGTGGGCGAACCTTGAAAGTTTGAGAGTATGTACGCGTTCAAGGCATCGCTGTTGAGGCACTAGTAAAATGTTAGCATTTATCGAGTTTTTGTTTTTTAAATGTAAATTTTCTGAATTATTTTCAGTAGATTTGATTTTTATTGTTTACCTGCAGTTTGGAAACTATTGAGTGGTCCATGAAAATATTTTCAAGTGTATTTTATGGACTTTAAAACATTTTATTAATGAATGATCCATTTGCGTATATATCCGAGCTTGGAATACCTATTCATTTGTAATTAGTGAATCCTTCGAGTAGATTGGCCTGTTCGTGCTAGCTTGAGAGAGAAACATTCATTTAAGTGGGCTGACAAGCCATCATTTTCGTTTGGAAGACCTTAAAATTAGTATAAATTATCTGGTTCAATTTTGAATTCAACTATGGTTTCATTATTAATTCTGTCACCGGCAATTTATTAACAGCGATCAATAACTTTTATTGAAGACACAATAGATGTCACACTAAAAGAATACCAAGTGTGCTGTTACTTTCTTGTTTGTTTAACGTGGTGCTCTTATTGAGGTTAACGTACATTTGCCCAGAAGAACATCGGGCAGGCATTACAAATCGAGTCCATCCTCGACTTGTACGGCATCATTTTACTCTAACCTGAACTTATACGGATAAAAATTAGTCCAACTTATTCAAATGATGCAAAGCTTGATCCAAGCTATCAGTAATTCCAGATAACTGGGACCAATTTTTATCCGCTTATGTTGAGGTTCGCTTAAAATGATATAGTGAATGATGTCATATGACGTATCTATGTTGGGAAAAGCTTCATAAAATGAAGTCATCCATTTTACCTGTAAAATCTCACGCGTTGTGAAGGTGCAGGTTATTGATTGCGTTCTTGTATCTTCCATGTATATTGCATTCCCTAAACCCTCTTCGTTTACTTACGCTGACGTTGCTAACACACATATATATATATATATATATATATATATATATATATATATATATATATATATATATATATATATATATGTATATATATGTATTGGAGTCATAGAACTACTGACAGCACTTCGTAGAATAAACAGGCTAAGTCGATTAGCGTAAGTTATAGGAGTTAGCATGGCTAATCTTAGGGCGATGAAAAACAAAAGGGAGAGAGACTGTTAAAGACCAAATCACACCTGGAATGAGATTTTTCACGAGGGCTAAAAAAACAATAATGGTGCTCGTGGTTATATTCTCGTAAAATATTAACTGACGGCTAACATCCGTTGTGAAACATCGTTTATCTTCCATGTCACAAAAAACGGCCATTTATCGTTTTCAATAAGAAAGAGAGGCAAAGGGGTTTTATCTTGAGGTAATAAAACGAAGCTATCAATTCTCGGTCCCTGCTGCTCCATCAGTCATCAGTGTCGAGCAGCAGTTCCTCAACCTGTGTCTCCCGGCCGCGCACAGCCCGTCTGAGAGTCTGTATGTTGAGTTTTTTACGGCTTTTCCGCGATGGAAGGATAAAACATACTTCGAACTAGATAGACTCTCCTTCGAGTAATGTCTCGTAATAGTGGTATTTTTACCAGATCAAGCAGCTCCTCTGGGGTGAAAGAAAATGGAGAAGATGGGTAAATGAGATTGTATACTCTTCGTAAGGAAAGAAGCTGAAAAATCTGTGTTAAACGCAACTGTTGTAATGAAGCGACGTGTAAAAATATTTTTTGTTGTTAGGTTAGATTAAATATCAATTTAAGCCTCCCTAACCACTAAAAAAAGCGTTCGGAAGAGAGGAAGGCACCATTTAATATTGAGATAGGGGAACGCGGAATCTGTGCAGAAGGGACGTAGAAACAGAAAATTGAGAAAGAATCTTATGAAACAAGATAAAAGTTGAAGAGGGAAGTAGTAGGTGCTGGAAAAACAGGACAACAGTGAACCGAAATAAGGCGGTCCTATTAACATAACAAAAAACATTTTATTTAAAAAAAGGCCTACTCAACTCTCAGCACGGGCCCTCACTCATTTTCCTTCTGGGAATGCTAATTCCCATAAATACAATAGTTGTATCCTCGTGAGAGGGTTTTGTTGTTGTCAACATGGATTCAAGTCACCAGCGACTTTTTTACACTCGAGGCTTATGTAATCATAGATTGCATAACTTGCGCTTGCCCACTTTTGAAAAACACACAGCTTCAACTGATTCAAATTTTCTAATACCTCCAAAACAAATTAAACTGACAGGACCGAATACTCGCACGTGGTCAATCCACTGGAACTAGATTCCGTCTCCTTATATTGATTCTCATTAGCTGCACTCAACAGACTTTAATTTATTTACTTCTTCTCTGTTGAAAGAGTGAAGAAGAAAAAAATACTTGACTATGTAAGGCAAACATTTCGACTTACCAGGCTTTCGCTACTCTCTCAGCGAGGAGATTTTGGAATAATCCCGCAATTTGTAAGGGCGCTGGTAGCCTACAGTGAAAGAGAGCGTGGAGGGCTTTGTCAGGTGATGATGGATTGCGAGAGGAAATACTGATGTTGGCTGTCATGTGCTCCTTGCTCAGGCCTCCAGCCTTCCTCACCTGTCGCTTCATAGAGTTCACTCCAGAAAATTTCACTTCCTTAGTTGCTATGAAGAGGTTCCGACTGAAACGTCATAGACCTGACACGAGAGAGATGATTCAACTGAAACTGGAGAATATTAGGGGAATCGTACGTCCTCTACGTTGGTGAATTAGTGATAAAATGAAAGCACAGCAGATTATAACATTGAGTGCGGTGGCTTCAGATGTTTTGAACTTGTCTTTAACCGGTGAGTATCTAATGTCAATGTGGGCGTATGTTGATGCTTCGTAAATACATTTGCGCGGCAAGAAAAGTCCTTTCCTCTACTAGCAGCGAATTAAATATTAGGAACTGAACTTATGGTTCTCGTTCCAACTTGAAAAATCTCCAGTCAATTATTATTATTTCAATCTGCAGCCGAGGGATTGGTTTGTTATCAAAAATAATGGCAATCACTTTGGAAGGGGGTATTAATAGAGTGTTTTGTATATTCAAGCGAATTTAGACGAAAATTTTCAGGGCAGGTTGAACGAACTCGAGTTCTGTGTCAATACATTTCTGATACGTTTAGGACCTGTTGAAAAACTGGAAAAATACTAGTAAGCATTAAAAGAGATTTTAAATTTTTGAACTAAAACATTACTGATTTTTAGAGATATAGGCTAAACAAGAAACAAATTGTGTTTAATCAATTTAATTAGAAAATCATTCTTCAAGAAACTGAGCTGCTCTCTAGCTGATAGAACATTCAATCCTTGTTCGCGTATAAGTCTAAATTAAGAGAAATTTGAGGGTTTCACCTCATTTAGAGGTGTCCATACAAGGTGTTAAAGTATCACTTTGTACAGAGGAAGCAATCTCTCCTAATTGAAGGCATCAGTGTCGAAGGCTCATTGGCTCATTTGAAGGCTCATTGAACTGTATAAACAAGGCTCGTCACAGCGTGCAATCGCTGCTGAGGTTAAACGCAGTAGAAAAGTGGACTTCCTGAAAGACCCAGAAAGTTACGGAACAACGAAAGTGATTGGCAAAATATGTCACCAGCATTGAGAGGGAGGACGTATAAGGTTGTTGTTGAAGATATGGGACAATTTTCGAGCCAGATTCATATTCTCAATGAATAATAATAATAATGAGGGGTGTTGATACAATCAACATTAAAGCACGGACACGGGTCCTTTACTGCTCCCCTTTATGCATGTCGTCTGCGATCGAAAGGTTGATTTAGAAACTCATCATTAAAGGTAAGTCAATTGCAATTCAAAGTTACTGAAACATTTAAATTAGGTCGTAGACATCTATCACACGAAGATAGTTCATTAATTCCTTGACGTCTAAATGGCGTCCCAATACCGTCTCGACGGTAGGTTGTAGCGTTTGGCAAGCCTTTATACAATTTCTACTAATTGTTAGACTTTCACATTCTATGATTAGGTGTTTGACAGTTAGTGTTGAGTTGTTGCAAAACTCGCATACTGGTGCAATATCAGGTATCTCGTTGTTCATCAGGTAGCCATGCGTTAAGAATGTGTGTCCTATTCTGAGTCTGTTAACTATTATTTCCTCTTTACGTGATATTTTACCTAGTTCCAATTTCGTGCCTGGTGATGGCTGTATTTCCCTCAACCTGTCTCTGCAATTTTCCCACCTAGTCTTCCACTGGTCAATCATCTTTTGTTGTATTAATGGTTTCCAGTCTGAGTGGCAAATAAGAATGAATTCTTCGGGTCTTCGGGTAGCGTTCTTAGCTGCGGTATCTGCAGCGTCGTTACCGCCTATTCCGACATGGGAGGGGATCCAGCATATGTTGATGAGTTTGCCACTTTTTTGCACGTCGTGTATTTCGTGTTGTATTCGGCGTAGTACTGGGTGATGTGTCTCGCAATTTAGGCCGTTGACGACACTCAAAGAGTCACAGTAAATTACATAGTTTTTATCTCTTTTATCTCTAATGATGTTAAGGGCCAAGTGTATGGCGTGTATTTCAGCTGAATATATTGAGGCTTCCTTCGGAAGTGTTGCAGTGCGAACAATAGTGCCACATACTGCCGCCGCTCCTGTGCCACCCTCCCCTCGTGAGCCGTCCGTGTATATGGTCACGTATCCATCATATTGTTCTTTTGTTATTCTTTTATGCTCTCGCCGGATTATGTATTCGGGAGTTTCGTTCTTTGGGAGTTCGGTTAGTTCTGTATTTATAGTTGGTTTTGTTAAAGCCCATGTAGGGGTATCAATGTTTAATAGTCGGTAGGAAAAGTCTGGTTTAATTCGGTTTTTCCTCAAACTTAATTTTTCTATTAGTATTTGCATTCTGATGGCCAAAGTTGGGGTTATTCTCCTATTTTGAAAGAGTAGTCTATTGCTCGCCGTTACAGTGCAACTAAAAGCGGGGTTTCCGTGCTGACTTCGGACCTTGTAGTAGTAGCAGAGTGAGAGATAATTTCGTCTAATATCGGGAGGCATTTCATTGCAAATAATATATAGGCTATTTGTTGGGCTGGATCTAAATGCTCCCGTAGCGATTTGTAGTGCCTCGCGCGTAATTGACTCGAGGGGTTTCAAAGTTGTTTGACTGGCAGAGTTATAGATTATTGATCCATAGTCGAGAATTGATCTTGTCATACTTCTGTAGATTCTGAGAACTGTGGTTTGGTCGGCTCCCCAGCTTTGAGCTGTTATTGATTTCAGTACGTTAAGGCTGTCATTTCCTTTTTTCTTTAGAGCAGCGATGTGTTGTTGCCAGTTCAATTTATCGTCGAAGATTAGGCCTAGGAATTTATGTGATTTTGTGTATTGAATGTTTTCGTTATTGATTTTGAGTGTTGGGCTGAGGAATAGTCCGGGTATAATATTAAAATGAATTGCTTTACTTTTGCTCAGTGAAAATTTGAATCCATGATTTTGAGACCACTTAAATATATTATCAATACAGGATTGCATTTTGTTTTGAATGACCTGGAGGTCTTGGTGGTGGTATCCGACTTGCAAGTCGTCAACATATAGAGAGTAATGGAAATTGTTTTCCGGTGGAATCTGTTTAGCTATGTCGTTTATTTTGAGGGCAAATAATGTAACTGAGAGGACACTGCCTTGAGGGACTCCGTTTCGCTGTTCGTAGGTGTTTGAGTTATAGTTATCCACTCGGACACTCAGTGTTCTATGTTCTAAGAATTTGGTGATGAAAATTGGTAGTCTACCCCTGAGTCCAATGTCAAATAAGTCACGTATAATCCCATATCTCCATGTTCTGTCATAAGCTTTTTCGAGGTCAAAAAACACTGAAATGAAGTGTTCTCTGTTTGCAAAGGCTAATCTTACGGTTGAGTCTAGTCTGACCAAGTGATCTACAGTGCTACGCCCTCTCCTGCATCCACACTGCGCTTTATTTATTATGTTATGCATATCAAAATATTCTATCAGTCGGTTATTGATCATTCGTTCCATAAGTTTGCACAGACAGCTCGTTAGTGCGATCGGTCTGTAGTTGTTCGGCTTACTGTGGTCTTTTCCAGGTTTTGGGATTGGTATTATTATTGAGTGCTGCCATTGTGGTGGGAAGTAGCCCGTTGTCCAGAATTTGTTAAAAGTGTTCAAGATGTATTGTTTAGCTGGTAGTTTTAGGTGTTTGATCATGTCGTATGTTATTTTGTCGTTTCCTGGTGATGTGTTTTTAGTTTTTCTTAGGGCGGATTCAAATTCATGCATATGGAAAGTTTGGTTATAGATTTCTACGTTTGGCGAACTGAAATGGATCGGTATAGTTTCATTTGCGGTTTTTATTTGTTGAAATTCAGGGGAATAGCTTTGATCGCTTGACACTTCGCTGAAATTCTCAGCCAGTTTATTCACAATATCAGGGATTGTGCTGTAGTGTATATTGTTTTCGATTAATATATGGACTTTTCTTTGTACTCGACCTTTTATTTTCCTTATTGTTTCGTACACTCTGGCCATTGGTGTATATTTATTAAGTTGGTTTACGAAATTCTTCCACGTTTCCTGTTTGCTTGCTCGAATTTTGTATTTATGATTTGCCCTTGCTCGTTTCCAGTTAATTAAGTTAGTAAGATTTTTATTGCGGTGGTATTTCTTGTAAAGTTTTTCTCTTTCTTCTTTTGATTCTTGGAGTTCTTTTGTCCACCATGGTTTGGGGTAGTATTTTCCTGGTATATAAGTTGGGATGGCTTTTTCAGCTGCTGAGTAGAACCGCTGGTATAAGTCGGTGAGTAGTTGTTCGTTATTAGTTGTTGTGTTCAACATCGGCTTGTTCCATGCATTGTTATTGGAATATAGATCCCAGTTAGCTTTTGAGTAGTTCCAGATAGTTGATGGGGGTTGGTTGGGACGATTTTCGTTAAGGTAGGTGATCAAAATTGGGCAATGATCGCTATCACCCGGCGAGTCGAAAGCAACCCAGTCTAATAGCACGGCCAATGTAGGTGAGCAAATTGTCAGATCAATAGCTGATTCTGAATTGTATCCTATTCTAGTGGGTGAACCGGTATTTAATAGGCAAAGGTTATTGTTTGTAATAACAGTTTCTATCAGCTTCCCCCTATTATCTGTATTCTTGCAGCCCCATATGGTGCTGTGTCCGTTGAAGTCGCCGGCTAGGATGAAAGGATTCGGTAGTTGGTGGATTAGGTTATTTAGTTTGTCGTTTGTGACTGTTTGTCTACCGGGTATGTAGATACTGCAGATGGTTATCAGTTGTCCTATGTTTACTTGAATGGCCACGCTTTGTAGTTCAGTCTGTAGATTCAGTTCACAAAAAGGTATTGAGCTATGGACATATATTCCAACACCTCCATGGGGGGTTCTGTTGTAATGACCGTGTCGTAGCACATCACTGTAGCCGTTTATTCTAAACTGGCAGTTATCCCATAGCTTTGTTTCTTGAAGTGCTATTATACTGGGTTGGTGGTTGTTTATTGTTTCCATTAGTTCATCTTTCTTTCCCCTGATGCCTTGGCAGTTCCACTGCAGGATTCCTACGTTAGCCATGGGGTGTGTTTGATTTGATTTTGTTATTTAATCGTTCAATTAGTTACTTTCTTTTGGGTGATCTATCTCTAATCCTAGAGTCTCGAGAGTAGTATGATTGTTCCTCATCTGAGTAAATTTGTCGTTTATCGTGTCTGTTGCGGCTGTAGGTGGGGGATCGTGATTTTGATCGTGATCTTGGTCGCTTCTTGTTTTGGGTTTTGGGAGGTTTGTGCTGCTTTGGGGGTTTGAATTCGTTGAATATTCGTCTGGCTTCTTGTCTCATAATAGGGTTGCATTCGCTCGTGCCATCTTCCTCATTTTCAGATCCTTCGGCTGTAGTTTCAATATTAATTGTGGATTTGAGCAATTGTGTTGGGTTGGGTTTAATGCGGAGTATTTCTTTTTCGCATGTTTCGTGGTCGCGTTGTGAAGTTTGCGGTGGTTTGGTTTCTGGTGTATCGGTTGTGTTATCAGTTGTACCTGGTTCGTTACAAAGTGGGGGAGCCATATTTTGTTCGGTGATCGTTTGGTTTTTGGTAGCCGCCATAAGGGGTTGGGGGGTTGGTACTTTGGGTATTTGATCCGTTCGATTTCTGGTTATTTGTGCGTAGCTTTGATCGAGTTGTGGGGATCGTTTGTGGTATATTATAAGGGCTTGTTCTCTTGATACGTTTTGTTTAGTACGGATAGAAATTAGTTCTTGTTGCTTGCGTTGTTCCGGGCAAGTCCGGTCTCCAGTTTTGTGATTGTTTCCGCAGTGGTAGCATGTCAAGTTGTTTTCAGTGCAATTTGTTGCTTCATGGCCTTTTGTTGCGCATTTTCCACACACGAACTCTTCACTAGTACATCTTTTAGCAGTATGGTTGTATTCCAAGCACTTTTTACACATCATAGGGCGGTCGAAGTATTCATATATCCTACTCTTGCAGTCTTGGCCAAGGATGTCGATATACTCAGGGGGGGTTGAGCCTCTGAAAGTTAGAAGTATTGCTTTTGCATTTGTGTTACGGCTTTTTATCCAATTTGCTGGTTCAACATTTTTGATTATATGGTTTTCCATTAAACCTTGTTTGAATTTCTCGAAGTTGGTGAAGTCGTAGTTATAGATGTAGGCGAGTCCTTTTGAAAGATTTACATAGTTATTTTCTGTTACTTGCACAGGGATGTTGTTTATGTCTTTGATTTTCTGTATTTCATCTTTTTGTCGTGTGTGATCTAATTCTACAATAAATGTGTTTTTGCCGCCCGATCGAATAGATTTGGGTTTTCCTTGGATTTGGTTTGCAATACATTTTTCTAGGAGCCATGGAGTAATTTTCCGCTTTTCGTTTTCCTGCATTGTTATATTGAAATGAGTTGTGGGGGTGTTCGTATCTGATATTGGTATCTCGGAGTGTCCTGTGACTATCTGTACAGCACGACGCCTATTAACTCGTTGTTCTTGTTGGACTTTGCATATTTCTGTTTCCATGATATGTTTCGGGCATTCTCTGTGGCCAGTTTCATGTTGACGCTTGCAATGCATGCAGGAGAGGGCGCTGCCACAGTGTTCGCTGTCATGGCCTGTTTCTCCGCAGCGTTTACAGTTTGCTTCGTTATGGCAGTGTTTGGCTGTGTGGCCGTAGTTTTGGCATTTGTGGCAGATCATTGGTCTATTAATAAATGGGTATACTATCGTATCTGATTTTTCGCCTGGGATATATATAGAGTCTGGTGTTGTGTAGCTATTAAAGGTTAGTAGGAGTGGGGTGGTTTGGGAGAATCGAGTTTTAATGAAGCTGGCACGGACAGCGTCACTGATATTGTACTGGCTCTTCAGGCCTTCCACAAAATCTTCCATATTATCTACATCGTATTCTTGAATATATATTAGTCCTTTGGATTGATTGTAGTATGGGTGTTCGCTGATCTGGCAATTAATGCCGTCGACGTTAGTAAGTCTGGTGATGCGCTCAGATTGGGGTTTGTTTCGAGTTTCTATGATAAAGCTATCTTTACTTGAATAAGTTATTCTTTTCGCCTTCAAACCAGTTATTTTGACTATTTCTTCTTGGAGGCAAAATGGATTTATTTGGTTTCTCTCTTCGATTTTGAATTTGACCGAGAAGAACTTTGTATAATGGTCGTTCTTCATCATTTCTTGGTTCAACGATATGGGTGTGTATTTGTTAGCTTTGCTTTGTTTTCTCACATTTTCCTTCTCGCAGCCCATGATTTTACTGTTTTTTCCTATGTTCTGCGCTTTCGTCATTTCTAGGATTTTTTCGAGTGTATTTTCGATTTTCCTTATTCGATCGTCTACATTTTGTGCTTCCTTTTCAACTTCATGTTTATCGGGGTTGATGCATTTGGTTGCATCACCTGCCGCAAGTCTATTCAGCACTTCATTTAATTTAGCCTCCAATTGGTCCACCTTACAGGTTGCACCGTTTGGTTCTGGTGGAGTTTTTTCGGTTGTTTGGTCAGATGTGTCATTGTTTTCGCTTATCTTCCTGGTGATAGTGTTAGTTTTGGGGTTTGTTGCACCTACGTTGGTAGCAGTGCTTAGGTTGTTTTTGTAAGAGTTTATTCGTTGTTTTAATTTGTTTTTATTTTTGGCGTACATACTCCCGGCTTCAGAGGGGGTTTCCCCGCCTCGAAGTCGGGGTTTGAGGTATTCGCTGATTGTTGCCAGAAGTGCTTAAAGTTTTACTTTGGGATCCAAAGTAGTAATCCAAAATGGACTATTGGTCTGCGTAACTTAAGTCTATTCTTATAGGTTATTTAAGGGCCCTGGAGTATAGGGCAAATTAAAGAGAAAATAACTACGCAAATGAGACCCAAGCTCCGAAGAGCTCGGGCCGCCGCCCGACTTTGTTCTATCCAACAACAGGGATTTGGAAAAAAACCTAAAATCTTAATCCCTCGAAAGAAAACTCAAAAGATAGAGGAAAGAGCAGTTGGGTATTTCAACGGTACCACCACGAGAAGGTGCCGGGTCAGCTGGATACCTGCTCGTGAGTAGGTATTCCTGTATCAATCCTTGTCTACGACTTCTTTCCCTTCACCAAGCTCAATAATTCAATAATTTGGTACCAGTAAAATTGGTAAAGGGAACAGTGAAATTTCCAAGCTATCAGTAATTCCAGATAACTGGGACCAATTTTTATCCGCTTATGTTGAGGTTCGCTTAAAATGATATAGTGAATGATGTCATATGACGTATCTATGTTGGGAAAAGCTTCATAAAATGAAGTCATCCATTTTACCTGTAAAATCTCACGCGTTGTGAAGGTGCAGGTTATTGATTGCGTTCTTGTATCTTCCATGTATATTGCATTCCCTAAACCCTCTTCGTTTACTTACGCTGACGTTGCTAACACACACATATATATATATATATATATATATATATATATATATGTATATATATGTATTGGAGTCATAGAACTACTGACAGCACTTCGTAGAATAAACAGGCTAAGTCGATTAGCGTAAGTTATAGGAGTTAGCATGGCTAATCTTAGGGCGATGAAAAACAAAAGGGAGAGAGACTGTTAAAGACCAAATCACACCTGGAATGAGATTTTTCACGAGGGCTAAAAAAACAATAATGGTGCTCGTGGTTATATTCTCGTAAAATATTAACTGACGGCTAACATCCGTTGTGAAACATCGTTTATCTTCCATGTCACAAAAAACGGCCATTTATCGTTTTCAAATAAGAAAGAGAGGCAAAGGGGTTTTATCTTGAGGTAATAAAACGAAGCTATCAATTCTCGGTCCCTGCTGCTCCATCAGTCATCAGTGTCGAGCAGCAGTTCCTCAACCTGTGTCTCCCGGCCGCGCACAGCCCGTCTGAGAGTCTGTATGTTGAGTTTTTTACGGCTTTTCCGCGATGGAAGGATAAAACATACTTCGAACTAGATAGACTCTCCTTCGAGTAATGTCTCGTAATAGTGGTATTTTTACCAGATCAAGCAGCTCCTCTGGGGTGAAAGAAAATGGAGAAGATGGGTAAATGAGATTGTATACTCTTCGTAAGGAAAGAAGCTGAAAAATCTGTGTTAAACGCAACTGTTGTAATGAAGCGACGTGTAAAAATATTTTTTTGTTGTTAGGTTAGATTAAATATCAATTTAAGCCTCCCTAACCACTAAAAAAAGCGTTCGGAAGAGAGGAAGGCACCATTTAATATTGAGATAGGGGAACGCGGAATCTGTGCAGAAGGGACGTAGAAACAGAAGATTGAGAAAGAATCTTATGAAACAAGATAAAAGTTGAAGAGGGAAGTAGTAGGTGCTGGAAAAACAGGACAACAGTGAACCGAAATAAGGCGGTCCTATTAACATAACAAAAAACATTTTATTTAAAAAAAAAAGGCCTACTCAACTCTCAGCACGGGCCCTCACTCATTTTCCTTCTGGGAATGCTAATTCCCATAAATACAATAGTTGTATCCTCGTGAGAGGGTTTTGTTGTTGTCAACATGGATTCAAGTCACCAGCGACTTTTTTACACTCGAGGCTTATGTAATCATAGATTGCATAACTTGCGCTTGCCCACTTTTGAAAAACACACAGCTTCAACTGATTCAAATTTTCTAATACCTCCAAAACAAATTAAACTGACAGGACCGAATACTCGCACGTGGTCAATCCACTGGAACTAGATTCCGTCTCCTTATATTGATTCTCATTAGCTGCACTCAACAGACTTTAATTTATTTACTTCTTCTCTGTTGAAAGAGTGAAGAAGAAAAAAATACTTGACTATGTAAGGCAAACATTTCGACTTACCAGGCTTTCGCTACACTCTCAGCGAGGAGATTTTGGAATAATCCCGCAATTTGTAAGGGCGCTGGTAGCCTACAGTGAAAGAGAGCGTGGAGGGCTTTGTCAGGTGATGATGGATTGCGAGAGGAAATACTGATGTTGGCTGTCATGTGCTCCTTGCTCAGGCCTCCAGCCTTCCTCACCTGTCGCTTCATAGAGTTCACTCCAGAAAATTTCACTTCCTTAGTTGCTATGAAGAGGTTCCGACTGAAACGTCATAGACCTGACACGAGAGAGATGATTCAACTGAAACTGGAGAATATTAGGGGAATCGTACGTCCTCTACGTTGGTGAATTAGTGATAAAATGAAAGCACAGCAGATTATAACATTGAGTGCGGTGGCTTCAGATGTTTTGAACTTGTCTTTAACCGGTGAGTATCTAATGTCAATGTGGGCGTATGTTGATGCTTCGTAAATACATTTGCGCGGCAAGAAAAGTCCTTTCCTCTACTAGCAGCGAATTAAATATTAGGAACTGAACTTATGGTTCTCGTTCCAACTTGAAAAATCTCCAGTCAATTATTATTATTTCAATCTGCAGCCGAGGGATTGGTTTGTTATCAAAAATAATGGCAATCACTTTGGAAGGGGGTATTAATAGAGTGTTTTGTATATTCAAGCGAATTTAGACGAAAATTTTCAGGGCAGGTTGAACGAACTCGAGTTCTGTGTCAATACATTTCTGATACGTTTAGGACCTGTTGAAAAACTGGAAAAATACTAGTAAGCATTAAAAGAGATTTTAAATTTTTGAACTAAAACATTACTGATTTTTAGAGATATAGGCTAAACAAGAAACAAATTGTGTTTAATCAATTTAATTAGAAAATCATTCTTCAAGAAACTGAGCTGCTCTCTAGCTGATAGAACATTCAATCCTTGTTCGCGTATAAGTCTAAATTAAGAGAAATTTGAGGGTTTCACCTCATTTAGAGGTGTCCATACAAGGTGTTAAAGTATCACTTTGTACAGAGGAAGCAATCTCTCCTAATTGAAGGCATCAGTGTCGAAGGCTCATTGGCTCATTTGAAGGCTCATTGAACTGTATAAACAAGGCTCGTCACAGCGTGCAATCGCTGCTGAGGTTAAACGCAGTAGAAAAGTGGACTTCCTGAAAGACCCAGAAAGTTACGGAACAACGAAAGTGATTGGCAAAATATGTCACCAGCATTGAGAGGGAGGACGTATAAGGTTGTTGTTGAAGATATGGGACAATTTTCGAGCCAGATTCATATTCTCAATGAAGCGGATCACACTTCTATATCCACTGTGTGAAACCTAAGCCTAGAGTTTGAAAATAAAATGAAATCTTTTTCCTTACGTTTCATAACGCTCCACGACTTCGATTCCCTCATTTAATCGTATATAAGACAACTCTATTACAATGAGGCTAAATCAACTTAATATTTTATGAATCTCCACATCCCGTGTGTGTAATTTTCGATCACTCGCACAGAACCATTTACAAACCGTCTCATGGAAATTATACGAAGAAACGCACATGCCGCCATCAGGTAGTCTTCAATACCGCGTCATCGTCAGGCCACTATCGTGAAGTGATTGCTATGCGGTCATAGCTAGGAGCCGGCGTAGAGAAAGAGACGTTGGAGCTATCCACGAAACTTTGTATGAGTAACTTGAACAATCTTTCGTAAAGCACTGTAATGTGGGAGAAGCTTCTCTCACAGGCTACGCTGCTCGGACAAATAATTGTCTCACGCAGAAGTGCCGATGTGAAAGTGAGAATTTAACTAAATCGTTTATTAGACCAGCTACGTTGATTGGAGCTTTCTTTTCGTTGGTATAGGTTTGAATTAGATTATATGTTAGTTTAAGCCTCCCTAGCCGCTACATAAAAAGAGTGCATCGAAGAGAGGAAGGAGAAAGACACCATTTTGTATGGAGAGAGGGGAATGCAGAATTTATGCAGAAGAGGCATAGAAACAGTAGGTTAAGAAAAAAGTTTATGAAACAAGATAAAAGTTGAAACAGAAATTACTACGTGCTGAAAAACAGTACAGGAGTGAACCGAAAAATGTGGTCCTCAGCAAAGTAAAAAAAAATCGTTTCAACAAAAAGGCCTATCTCTCAGCTCGGGCCCTAACATTTTCCCCCTGGGAATGCTAATTCCCACAGATACTACATGGAGTTGCAGCCCCGTGAGGGGTGGTATAGGTTCGGAAAGATTTGCAAACCAATCGGAACGAACGCTTGTCCAAAGTACGAGGAAACGTTGAGATGGATATTCCAAAGATGGGAAAGGTGTCGAGGCTCGCAGCCCTCACTCCAGTTAGTCCCATACAGGTATATTTCAATTGGATACTGGAAACCATTCCATATACAAAATAGCCCCTCGTGGTCCGTGAACCAGCCTTCCTCGACACGGGACCGGCAGATACGAGTGTCGTCGCCTTAAAATTACCGAACTCGTCAGAACAAAAATTCATAGACCAGTGTACTCTGTCACCGGGAATGTTCCAATACCTGAAGTTTGCAAACGTTTCAAAGGCCCGGGAACGGTTAACACACTCGGGATCTACGAAGTGCTCGGTATCTTTCTTCCCCATTGCCCTACCTAGTCACAAAGCTTTGGGTTTTTTCGCTCAACATGTCCAATGCGTTCTGGGACATATGTGTACCACTAGGTGAATTTCCCATTCACGTACTGGTATGCATCATTGACATTTCATTTGTTTTTCAACCTCTTAAAAAATACGAGGCGAAATGTACGATGCAATTTTATTTTACGAAGTTCTTAGGAAGTGGAAAAAGATTTTAAGCAGGAAAGTTGATTTCTGGATAGGGTTTTGCTACTCACGACCCCACCAAACTAACCGTTGACCATGGAAACGTGGTTAACGTTTTAAAACGCATTTTATTACCAGCTTCGAGTGCTCACGTGATCAAATGCAAGAAGTCTAGACGCCGTCTTATTAAGGCATTTCCAACTACACGGAGGCAAGTTGAGAAACGTAGTGATGTTCGAAATATAAATATTTTCTGCTACTTTATAGGATATATTTCGACATTCAACCGGTTCTCTTTCTAGTAAATGGGGTTCTTCAGTATGCCTGCGCGTTCGGCGACTCCAAGTACGATAATCTCTATCGGTACGAGACAATTGGGGAAGGTATATTTCACTTGGTCTAAGGGTACCCGCAGACGAGCCACGTTATTTTGAGTCGCCACAACTAAAAATTTGTCCAAAATAGAAAGCATGCATTTCTATGGCTGCCCGCACACGCGCAATTTTTAGCGAGGCGATTGCGACCGAATCAATTTCTTTGACAACACAATAGTTGTCGGCAACTCTTGCAGGCGATAGAGAGCGTTTTTTCTTGGGGGAGATCTCACACAGACACCTTTTAGTTGCTGCCACCCAGCGCCCAGCCAGTCGCAGGTTGCCCGATTGGCTTTGTTAACGCCAGGGTTTTACAAATGTGACTCGTTTTGGGGCAGTATGGTCCACAAATTAAACAGGCGTTCAAGCAATTCAAAAATGGCTCGGCGAAAGAACCAATTTCACATTCGAGTAATAAATACATTAGTTTACAGAAAAAATGAGTTCGGCATGTTTATGATAAATAAACTCCATACTGGGATGCCACATTCATTCTTGTCTCACGATCCTGCCATGGTTTTTCAGCGTCTTCGAGACTTGAGTGGCCTGACATTGCCACATTCAGACTTTCCATGGTGACACTAAACTATGGTTCCCGCATTGCGGTGGCCTGTGAGCGGATGTGCCTTACTGACAAGTTTTCGTTACGACAATTATTCTGAAACAAAATTTCGTCGGGACAACCGACATTAAAAAGTCACTCTTGTGCGGTAACCCAAGTTTCATCCTCTACCACCTTCTCTTGGAAATTCGTTGGATGACTTGCGCATCGTGGATGCAGAATTATCTGCAGATATCTAGGTCAATGCGTTGCTAGTAGGCGTTTCAACGAAGATACGAAACTTTTAGTGACATGAAAGCATGATGCAGATGTCGAAGAGGTTGGAAGAAAAGAAAACTGGTCAGCATCTTTATTGAACTGAAGTTTAGAGCACGCAGGTCGTGTTTGAATGCATGAATAATAGAAGCTGTATTTGAAACTTTTAGTACTGTAAAAGTGTCTCACGATGATCATAGCTAAGTCCTCTTATTTCCGTCCTTTAAAGATAATTTTTATTGAACTAAAAACAAGCGCGCTTCGGAGATCTCATTAAAATAAATCACTATACGAAATTTAAAATTGATCGAGTATTTACTTTCCTTGAAACAGGACTAATTCAACTCTTGCTTAACTACAAATTTTTGCTTCGTGAACAACTTCTGTTTCGTAGGATTAAGGTTATCATTTCGTCATTTTCATAAAATGAATTTTTCACTAATATGGCCAGTCGTTTCATACCTCTAAGGGATTGCTTACGATTTTCTGGAATTTCCTGTAAAATATTCTTAAAACTCCCTAAGTAAAATGAGCTCTGACTCGCCATATACAAGTTCCCAACATCAGCACGACAAGACAGACGCCCATTATTGTTTCGGTAATTTCGGTATTGGAGGAGGTGTCGATGGTACGTCCTGTGTAATCTTCTGCGACTTCTTCTACTTCGGCTTCCGCTCTATGTTCATGTATAGGAGAAAGAGCCTGCGACACACTCGTCAGCCGCTCGTTCCTATGGCGATGATTGGGTTCCACTCCAGTGAGGTGACGACGTCGTCTAGAGAGGACGAAGAATTCGTCTAGCGGATCATCGGCTCCATTCACAACTAGGTAACGAGACGTACCGTCTGAACGGTGAACGATCTCAGTAATTGTTCTCGTTTCTTCTGGAAAGGGTGGGGGCTGATTGCTCATAATGTTCAAGATGCCTTCAGACTCTTGCTCATCCCTTGATGTACTACCAACCGACTGATTCAAAGAAACTTGTTGTTGAGCTGGACCAATTCTAGGAACAGTCATGTTTGGGCCGATATTCAGCACTCTTACGAGACTTACTCTGAGGGCTTCAAGAGCCTCACAATACTCCTTGTCATTCTCTCGAGGATCTTTCTCTCTTTTCAGTTTTGCCGAATTTGTGTTCGTATTAGCAGGTACATTTGGAGCTCGTGTCAAGAGCCTTCGTCTATGCCTTGTTCGAGATGTCCGTGGTCGTGCACCTGTTGTTTCCCACGAATTCACTGAAGCGATCGACTCTTGTTGATTACTAGGTGCGGGTATACTTTCCACCGTGTCACTTTCATTGTTGCTCGATGGCAATGCTTGTGTTCGCTGGACCTGAACTACGCTCGCTTCAGCCTCAACCGAACTTGTGGACTGTTCTTGTCCACATGTATCGGGTTGCGAGACATTTTTACCAGTCTTTGTTATTTCATCAGCGCCGACCTCCGGACGACCCGAGTTGGTATTGGGGTCATTTTCAAGAAGTTTTCTTCGTTTATTCCCTCTGCGTTGTGCTTCTGTGTAGCTCTGTCGCAAGTCGAGACGTGATCTTGAACAACTGCGTGAGCTCGAGGAAGAGAACTCTCTTCCTCGTCCTTGCAAAGTAAGAGACAATCTACGGTCAGCTCGTCGCTTGACGGCTTTCGTCCGTAATTTCAAGGACGGACATGTCTTTGATAAGGGCGAGTGGCCGGGAGACCTCGGCGATGTACGGAAGCGCACATATCTGCCTCTCTTCGGCCTCGTCGAGTTTGTTTGCGGACGCGAGGACAATGCTTGCCTCTGTTTCATTTTATTCATATCTTCGTCTGTATGTTCCGACGTGTTCTGGGAATCAGGAGGTGTGTCTAAGAACACTTCAGAGAATTCTGGTGCATGCATTAAAGACGGTTGTGGAGGCAATTCCTCACGTTGCTTTATCTTGCTTTGCTTGTAGTCTGCATTTTTCGACTTCGGAACTTTGAACAGTCCCTCAGTTGAGTCTGAGGAAGAGTTTGGGGCATCAGGATTTTGTGGGCATGATCTTGCCTGAGCTTCGGCTTTCTTCTCATCGATAATTGATTGTACTTTATCGGCAATATACTTGGCCAAATCAGACTCGGCTTCATCTCTTATTCCTTTATTCATTTTGTCTCGCGTCCTAGCGAAGGCTTCTTGAAGAGTTAACGAGGTGACTTTTTTCACTCCAGAGCCCGAAGCATTTTGACGCACTTCAGTTGAACGTGACATCTCCGACGTTTGTTCCAATTCTTGAGAAGCCTGTCTTTGAGCAACGGGACATACTGACTGCTCTCTGGAACTCTCCCCATCGTCCTCTGAGTCATTTTGTCGACGCTCTTCCGATGAAGATGATCCTTCCCCTGCTCTAGCCGATCTCACGTTCACTGCAGCTCTATCCGGTTTGCTAGCTTCGTATGTAGTATCAGCTGCCTGGTCTCCCTCCGGCACGGGTTCTGGAGGAAAGTACAGCACGTCCGGTGAACTTATCGTTACTTCAGTAGGCATCACAAGCTGGCTTGGTTCAACAGTAACCACGGCCTGCCCCTCTGCGTCAACGTCTGGAAATGTGAGATTTATTAACGCAAGTAATTTGTGATGACTCGCTTCTAAATAAATTTCGTACCCTTTTTGCCGCAGGACAGATTATGGAAATTCTGAGACGAAAAATTCGTATTAAACCCAAAATGTTGGCTTGGCTACGAGGAAAAAAAATACCTTGAGCTTTACTACACGCTAACATTCGAGTAGATTAAATACAGTTCAAGATGGGGCGTTGCTCCTCAATAAGGAACCATTCAATGTTGAGGTAAGGAACTATGCGCAGGAATGACCTTTTTATACCACGCGGATTGAAGCTGCAGCATTCAAAATAGTTTCTATACACTAGAAGAATTCGTGCAAAACCAAGAAAATATATTATTTAGAAGTCGTATACGTAAATTCCAATTAGGTTTAACGAGAAAGTAAAATTATTTCCAACTATTGTGTCCTCAAAATGTTTACGGGAACAATAGATTGGTAAATTTCAACCATTTCACCGACGCAGAAGGTTCGTCACCAGTTCTTTAGTTTCGACACAAAAGCTAACCGATTCAAGGGCTATGGCCAAACCATATAAGGCGTCTAAACAAAATTGCTGATCACATGCGTGCAGAAATGCGTGAGGTAGGTCATATTTGGAGTCAATTTAACCCTTCTTAAGCTCAACCAAGCCGTTCCAAAGTGGACGGATGAAGCCTTCACTTCGTGGTGGTAAGAAAAGCAATGAAAGAATAATGTACGTTGTTACATTATATCTCGTGTAAAAGTGGCAAGTTAGGAAAAGAAATTCGTTATCCAAGGCAGAAATTTAAGAAATTAGTGCCGAAAATCAGATCAGGGGAGAACGGAAAAATTTTCCTTAACGAAGCACAAGATTTTTTCTCATTCAATAAAAGTTCCTATTTTCCCTCTTTGAAAAGATGGCAATACCCATAGACCGCATTGCTGTATCCCCTTGAAGGGGAGGGGGACGAGGGCCGCATCGCGTTGTGATGTGTACAGTACATCTCTGCGGAAATGTAAATTTCGTGTATCATAATATTGTGCGCGATTTGTAGCCCATCTGAAACCGTACGATAAAATGTCAACGGCTTGAATGCTAAAGGTTGGCCATGACCGAATTTGGGTCTCGTTTCAAGTTCAGAGATTTTGAAAATAGAAATTAAAGGGAAACAACTTTTACGTTGCCGGGACCGAGGAGGACTGCTGAATTTGGGATCAAGATGTTCAATCCCACAACGTCAGCATCAAGAAAACTGAAACGCCGTTAACATTCGAGTTATAGATTCGAGCGAGGTCCCGTTGAGATTAGTTTAGCTTGGGAAATCTAGTCACGCAGCTTTTCCGAAAAATGCTTAGTTCAAAAAATTCGACCGTTTCCTTCGATTAAGGGAAAAGCGATACACAGGTGTGGGCTGCAAGATTCTATGACCGTCCTTAGAAGCTAATGGTTAGCTCGACGACTGTTCATCATCCTAAGATGCTGGTAAAGGATTCATTCTCGCCGTTTTGATGCGTGTCCGGCAATGTACACTACGTCAAAGATCAATAAATGAAAAACCTCATCCTTGTCTAAAATTGTTCACTAGTAATAAATATTTTCATGATTCCTCTGAATATTTCGAAGAAAACTTTAAGCCGTTTAAGATCTAGTAGTTCGAAAAACCAGGATGCCATATTGCAAAAACTGGCATGTACTACAAGTATATAAAATATTTTTACCATGTTTTCAAATGCATCAAATTTGAAAAGGGGAGGACTTTTTAACATCTTGTTGGACGCAAAAATTGATTCCCAATCACACTTATACTAACTTTCTGAAGGGAAAAGTTTATATTCAAAGCATAAATATCAAAACTCGTGTCCAGAAAGTTTTTGTTGTAATTAGGTTTTGTAGGGATGAAGGTCCTAATTTTTTTAGGAAGATTTGAGCGGTTGTTGCATAGGACGTATTCGAAGTTATTTCCGGCACGAAAACCCGACATTCTTATTATTCATCGTTCAATTACAATAATTTCTGCAATCGTTTTTTTTTACGTTTAACCTAGTTGAAATTCGACAATTAACGAAGTTCGCGCACACGTTGATACAGGGTCAGTCAGTTGGAAATGACGTGAAATCAAATGCTTCTAAAAAGAACTGGTACGCTCGTTTGATCTCGTTTGGTTTCAGCTTTTCAGGATAAAAGTACACGTCTCCTTCGTTAGTTGAACTTTTAAATAATTCAGTTGATTTTTCTAGAAATTACAGAGCAGATTGTCCTGCAATTCACTTGCTAATTATGTTTATAGATTAAGACGTTAAAAAAGAATTTCTGCATTAAACAAGACCAAACAAGTTGACATTTATGCACCATTTCTTTGTTAACTGAAACTTGATAAGTTCAGTATACATTTTTTTAATACGCTGTACAGTAGGGCAAGTTTAAAAATGTTTGCCAAAGAGCCACCGTTAGAAGCAGCGACGCAAGTACTCTCTTCTTCATACTATCGACTGCCAGCACGAGGAAGTGTCGGGTTACACCGGCCGTAATGAGTTTAGGCTATCTCCGAGCGCAGGTCTAACCCATGCGCAATCAACCGCAATACTCTAACAAGGGATGCAAACAAGCCGCGCTGGCTTTGTGGCAAATATTCAACGCTTCGATGACTGATGCAAGCGAGCTTATCAATGTTCGACACATACCCACCAGGTTCACCTCACCCTTCAGGACAAGGGAGACTAGGAATAATGGTAGCAAGAGATATAGTAATAATGGTTATAATAGGATAATAGATAGCTTTGACAAGTTTCTTGTCAAGTTACGATAACCTTTTTTTTTTTCCCGAAAATCCATTTTTGTGGTGCATATTCTGTAGATGATTGGTAGCTAAATCAAAAAGATTTCAAAGGCAATAGTTTCCTTGGTATAAGCAATCATTATAACAGCATTTCCCACTAACTTGACAGCATGAAGGAATTAGTGGATCTAAAATCAAAACCAAGGTTTCACGGTAATTCGGGGTCAAACTCCCACAACCGTACCATTCATGCCGTCATGATTATTTTTTCGTGTTCTTAAATCCGCCTCTATACGGCTGTACCTTATTTTCGGGACGTTGTCTATTACGTTAAATATGGTTTTTAACTAAATTCAACTTGCAAATTTTTCCGACAGTTCCTCAAATAACTGCCCCATATGCTTCAAATGGCTCTGTGATTCAACGTTTTACAGGTTCAGGGTCCAAGGTCAGGTAGCATTAGGAATAATCGAATATGATATCTGCAGTTATGCCCAAACCGTATAACATTTCAGTTACCTTGTACTGGCGACAAGTTGGCTGGGGAAGCTACATCCTCAGGATGTGCAGGAGACTCTTCTTCAGCTTCCGAAGACCGATCCTGATCTGAATCCAAGCTTTCTTTATCCGTGCTACCGGTGTCGGACCCAAAAGTTTTTGTAGCGATTCTAGCTTCAGTTTCATCTTCGCCTTCTCCCGATACTGCGGTCTCCCCAGAAGTTCCTGCACTAGGGATGTGGGACTTGGCAATTCTGCGAGACGTGGAAGCACTTCGGCTTTGATCGCTGGACGATGCAGAAGACTGAACATCGTAACTGCCAGTAACTCTGGACTCTGCGCTATATGCTCCTGAGTGCTCCGAGTCGTCGCTGTGCTCACGAGAGCCGGCCACGCTTTCTATCTTTTCTTTCTCGACCGAAACGGATTCAGCGGTCTCAGGATCCTCACGGTGGATGTCATCATCCTCGTCACCGGAGCCGTTGCCATCGTCGGCAGTTCCATCATTACCAGAGGGTCGGGTACTTTCATTTCCTTCGTCGCGATTTTCATTTCTCGAATTCCCACCATCTGTACTGCCGTCTTCATTATGGATACAGCCTTCTTCGTCTTCCACGAGCTGCTCTTCGGGGACCATTTTATAAATTTTTCGTTTCAAGCGCAGGTGTTCTTTCAAACAAAAAGCGCGTCTCTTTCTTCCCAAGGATTCGTCTAAAAATCTAAAGCTAGTTATGAACTGAAACTAGAAAGACAAGTTTATTGTTAGTTTCATTTGGGCCTAGCGAGGAAGTTAAACCTCACCTGATTTCTGTTCCCAGTGTCACCACATTTACGTGGTTGATGATCGTATGTCAAGATAAGCAAATATTTCTTACCTGGATCCGCTTGCGTATCCAAACTTAAGAATTATACGGATGGGAAAGTCATCAGTACTCTAAAATGAGAGTAATAATCCCAGGATTATTTTTCCTATGTGTGCGCTCGTTCAGTCACAAACGAAGAAAATATGCTGTGCAGAAAACTATGACCACCGAATTTAATTTCGCGTCAGTAGGTCTCTAAATACGGATTGAATTTTAATCACCGTTAGCCTAGGAGCGATAGTTTTGAAAAAGTGGTCATCAGACCTAGTGAGAAGAGGCCATTATCCCGCACGAGTCAAGCTATAGACTATGCTTCAACAGCGAGCTGTTCAGTCAAATCCTGTAAACCAAGGATTCATTGATGTTGTACATAACCGTAAGTTATTTCAGTTCAGAAAGTACTAGGTTACTTTTACAAATAAAATTAATTTTAGTCGTTTATCTGAAACGCAAGCACGAGCTTTCTGCCCCCCCACCCCCCCCCCTGGAGTTCTCGTTGCTATGACAAGGGCTTACTATTCAGGGACTTCCGAGGGGGTTAAAAGCAACGACATTTTAGTATGTCTGGTCCACGTTTCAGGTCGTAATTCAGCATGTTGAAAATTAGTGCACAATAAAGTAAGCTCCGATGTAATGAAAAATTAGTGTGCTGATGTAGATCAGAGAAGGAGCCCCGGGGCTTTAATTTATTCATCAATTTTAGAACAGGAAGCATGATTAGTTGCTACCTGTTGGGACTGAGCAAGCAAATTCCACTAACAGTTGTTCGGACCTTTAATTCTCAATTACTTTGAATTCAAAGCTCTTACTACGTCGAGGAGAACTTAATACCGAAAACAGGTTCGGCGAAAATTGCGTTCACGACATTCGAGAAGTTTCAGGAGGGATTTTGTTCAGCATTTTTTTCTCATAAATAAAAATTTTGAAATTGTATGACGGAGGAACGAGGTGGAACAGCGCTGCCAATCTAATGAGAACCAGACTGAATTAGACTGCTATTACAGAACACAACATTACATGAAATCTGACGAATTTTCCGACTTTGCCTCGCTGGAGTGAACTATTTGTACTTTTGTTAACAACGTGCAAGTACGATTGAAATTTTAGCACTTTCACCGCAACGTGCGCCACAGGTGGCCCCCCGAGTAAATTTGGTAAATATGTAGCGTACGGCAGTAATGGATTTTTCAATTATCGGTCCCTATTCATTGATCAATAAATCGAATTTAACGACTTTTTTTCTGGACACTTTCTGTGGCAAATAAGTATTCAACGAGTTAAGAGCGGTAGGTTTTATTTTTGGCACGATTGAGCCGTTACAGTACGTTTGAATACTATGTATTTGTTATTAGCTCACCCCGCTAAGCCGGCGGAGCCTGAACCCACTTCTAAGATCTTCGAGTTGATAATATAAATTATCACCCAAAAATAACGAGTTACAGCGGTATGTTAATTTTCGTCTTAGGTGGCGGGAATGCGCTCTATCATTCGAGCGCGTCGGAAGGGAGAGTCGATTGTAGCGATGCCGTATATCGCCCTCGACGAATTTCTTTCCGCTTCAAACACAAATGTGCGGGAAGACATTTACCGCTATAACTCTTGAAATAGTTCCGACGGAAAGTGCGTAGAAGAAAACTTGTTTTATTTCGATTTAATGATCAATGCTTAGGCACCGAAAACTGGAAAATATATTACCACCAAACGCTACACATTTACCGTAAATTTTCAAACGGTTGCTGACCAGATGGTCACGAACTCCATTTCCATAAATAGTGGAAGCTAAACGAAAACACGATCAAGGTAATCGTGCATTTTCAAAGTTGCTTACTACTATTAACGTTACATTAAAATTCAATACGAACTTCAGCTCAACTAGTTTCAGTGTAACTAGTAAATTTATTTTTGCAGTTCCACATATATCCGAAACGTCACGTGAACCTGCTGAGCCTTACGTGCTATCAAGGGTAAACTTCACGGCACTTTACCCAAAGCCACTCTGAATCCAAATAATTGAAATCTTTCTTTACTATGGTCTACAGAGTCTTACGACTCTTTCATACATTACCGGGACAATCAGGCTTCACTGCAGATACGAGCGAGCCATGTTCCATTTAAGAAATGGATGGAGAACAACTTAAGCTTAGTCCCTAAATGCATGAATGGTCGTTTTCTCAGAAAGAGGGTAGATAGTATACAAGCACAAAAAGTTCAGCATGGCTTCAAGACGCTACTTTGACTTTTTAGTCAGAGCTGGCTGCAGTTGCTTAACCAGTCTTACCGATTTATGTAATCTAGGTAAATGCACGAAGAGATGAAGGAAAATAATTGTGCTCCTAAGTCCGCAGAAATGGGTCAATGTTGCATTAAATGTTGTCAACGATTTCAACAAGTTTGTCGCGACATTTTGGTAATATGGTACAACTAAAGAAGTTTTACGCAAGTGACACTGATCGCATATGCTCAGTTTCCGAGATATTAAACTTCCAAGTTATAGGAACGTCGTTTATAAAGTAAACGAACGGACACGTAAATAGGGAGAAATGCGATTTTGACGAAACAATAGGCGAGGCTAAGTGAGGTCAAGTTTTGTTAGTTAAATGAACTCCCTAAACTATCTAAAGTAAACCTAAAACAACTTCAACTTAACTTAACCATACCGAAGCCGATGACTCCCGCTAAAAACTTTGCGTGGTTCGCGACGGCGAAGCGCCGGAAGAGCCGTATCAAAACAACCATCAATACTATTTTTACCTAAACGTTATATATGCTCTATCTCGAAAACTAAGCATTTCAAGCACAATGTTATTCGTGTAACACGTACTAAAATAGGTAAATCTGAAGGATGCGTCAGTTATCGGTTTGTAAATTTCGATGCCTAAGCATAGTTAATGAGATTAAAATAAACAAGTTTTCTTCTACGCACTTTTCGTCTCAAATGAGCATTTTGTAAGTTATAGCGGTAAATGACTTACCGCAACTCCAAGATTTGAAGCGGGAAGTAATTCAAGAAGCACGTCGGACAGCAACACTGCAATGCGCACTCGCTTCCAGCGCGATCGTCATCAACGACGAAACCAAACCTTCCGCTATACCTCGTAAAGTTGTCATTTGACGAAAAACGTGTATGTAAGAAGATTTAATTATTTCCATGTTATTACGATGATTAGAGCAACTAAAATTCGGATATCGATGAGTAGCTGTTAGTTAGAGCGCAATCGTCATCAAAGACAATACTAAAATTACCGCTAAAAATCGTAAAATTCTCTTAGGAGACGGAAAGTGCATAGAAGAAAACTTGTTCATTTTGAATCAATTAATTAGGTTCAGGCACCTAAAAGTGGAATATTGATGACTGACATATCCTTCAGATTTACCCTGAGATGTCTATACAATTGCCTATATTCCGTAACGAAATTTCAAGATTCGTCGACAACGTGAAATTCATTGACCCCAGAAATCTAATAAGAGATCACTACACGAAAGGCCAGCTATCATACGCTGGCCCAATGAAGTTTCCACAGATTGTTTGGGACAATTTACTGCTGACTTGAATTAATTATTTAACTGCTGTAATTTAACCAATCGCAGTTAGGACGGTTAACATTAGCCCCCATCCACTGCTTTCATATTTGCCAGGAGTCCCCAGAATGTTACTGCAATTACGAGTAATTTCAGATACACCTTAACAAAACCAATTGAAGTTCATAACCGCCAATATCTACGGTCCTCGTTGTGAATCAAGACGCGACTCGCTTAGTCATGTTTTGGACGGTAGTACTGCAGAACTTATTTCTCCTCGTGATATATACAGACCTCATAGTTCCATTGACATTCTTATTCTCAATTCCTCATTCAATTTCACTACACTTTAACACGCAGATCGGGTTAGTCGAGTATAAAGCATAGAAATACGTCTATGGAAGGAGCATCAAGAATATCAAGTTAAGTGGTGAAGGAAGCGCTTTAACACAGGAGAGCAATGAACCGCAGATATAGCGAATCATAACTAAACTCAATAACACAAGTACGGCGGTCCTTACAGAACTCGGGACCTACCTACTGCACATAAAGTAAACCCATCAAATAAGCGTAGCGTACCTACCACGCACGTATAATAAGCCTCTTCCATGCACAAAATCACCACACCTAGCTCCACGCCCCAGCACAAGCTCGACTGCACTTATTACGCCGAGTCGCGCCGGCAGTCCGAAACGACTACACCACGTCACCGTCTGAGCGTGTACGAACAAGCTTTTCTAATTATTCACTATGCGCAGCAGATACTAAAGCGGCCCATAGACGATCAATTTTATTGTCAATATAATTGACAATGATGAATATTGACAATTATATTGATCGTCTGTGGGCTTGATTGACGACCGTCAATTAATTGACTCAATGTATTGACGCAATAAAATCGGTTTGAGCCCGTGGACGATTGATTTCATTGTCAATATAATTGTCAATAATGAACATTGACAATGATATTGATCGTGTGTGGGCTTGATTGACCACCGTCAATTAATTGACTCAATGTATTGACGAAATCAAATCATTTTGATTTTTTATTGATGGTCCGTCAATATATTGAAACGTCCATTTGGACGCGTCAATATATTGCGTCAACATTTCATTCTGAGCTCTGTGGAAGTCGTAGTGTATGCACCTGAAATACTTCGAATTTTATTTATGTGTACTCGCAGATCTGTTACTTCTTGCATGCTGGAGTGCGCTGCTACGAATATGTGGTACTTTTTATGTCTTATTATGAAAAATATCATTTGAATTTAGTGAACTAATTTTATTTTTTTATTATTAACCTATTTATTAGCATTATGTAGGAAAGTAAAAACTTGGAACTTTTTCCTTGGAATCTGCGACTTTCGTACAACTAAATCTGGTACTTTTAACAAAATACGTAGGGCAAGTAATGGCAACCAGGGCTGAGGGTGCTTACAAACCAAAAGACTGAAAGCGAGAAAGCAAGCGAGAGAGAAGATGTCAGCAGGATCTATCACACACAAAATAACACACAGTTTGCTCCTAAATGTCATAGAGAGATGTCTATACCAGAAACGAGCAGTACAAGCATGTGTTTGTAACTTTGATTTCATTCCTACTTCATCCCATTGCTTTGAAACTGTAATCTGTCCCTGTGCTTTGGATTTTTTGAGTTCGAAATGCGAAGTACAGCATTAACTTCGAGTATCAGAAGTTCAGTGTATGCTGGAGGAATTGAGCAGTACGCCAACCTTACCGACACCTCACCGCGCACTACCAGGCAGCCAGCTTCTAGCTGCAACTTTCAAGCGTGAAATAATCTTCGAGTCGGTTTCTCGCCTCAGTCAATCTTCAGTCTTTCGCGCTCGCTCTCTTGCTTGCTTGCAGTGTATGCACTACCATAGGAATCCATGTTAATCAATTCAAGCTCGCTTGCTTTCTCTCATCAAATCTCGTTTGTTGTGCAGGCATCCTGACGCTTTAGATATTTAATAGCTAGGTCTTTATGTTTTCGCTTAAACCTTGCTGTAAAGTTTGGATTGTAGATATTAGCTAAAAAAATCTAGATAGTTTTTTTAGCTTGCTTGATATTATCTTGCGGGAATTACACCTAAACGATGCAAATGATATATTACTCAAAATTAATATTATGCATTCGCTGTAATGTTTACTACTTCATTCTCATAATATTTGCTAATTTACTTAACCAAATTATTTGAATAGCGAAATTACCACGTTCAGGCCGCGTTATGTTCAGATTATGAAGCAGACCAAGACGGCTACTACCATGTTTTTGGGCCACCATAGTGCAACTTTTAACTGTGATCATATGGTTGTTATGCTATAGCACATCTCCAACGGCAAACCTATTGATGATGTTTAAATGCCTCCAACAAAATGCACAAACATCAAAAATGTATTGTATCCTCATTTCGAAAAACTGACCAATGATAATGGCAACAATAAGTTCAGTGTTTTATTGGACGAAAGTAATGATATTTAAATCTTGAAACTACTTGGGGTATCAGTTGTATGTATACTACAGCGATATATCTGAAAAGGGGAATCAACTTAGGAATTGCAGAATTAGTAAAATGTGATGCAGATAGAAATGTGACAGCATTAAAACAATTGTTGATGAGTAAGTATTTGAGCATTGATAATTGCATTGCTAAAGGGAGTGACAATCGCCAGTCGCCAGATATCTCAGCGTGAGCGACAGCCGTTGGCTAGGTGATATCGGTTCTCGTACGTTTGTTGATTCTTTCCGTATATATGGAGCGAAGAGATGGAAAAGTTGATCAAATGATTTAGTGTCCATTCGAAGATAGTTCTTGAAATCTTCTGGCTTATTTACACGTAATTCTTTGAGCAATGCGTCGATTCCGAATATCCTGCCACGTTCCCTGAGCCAGTTTTTGGCCAGTTTTGGCCGCGGCGATTTTCTTGGAGTTGAAAGTGCCAAGGCAAGCGATACAATTACAATGGTAATTTCTTCGTCGTCCATCACGTACGGCGTCCGCAGAGCAAATGACTGGTTTTCATCAATTACATTGATGCAAAGATTGACGCCGCAAGTGGGCAACAAAAAATCTCATCAATATATTGAGTCAATGATGTTGACAATTAAATTGATCGTCTATGGGCTCAAACTGATTTTATTGCGTCAATACATTGAGTCAATTATTTGACGGTCGTCAATCAAGCCCACAGACGATCAATATAATTGTCAATATTCATCATTGTCATTTATATTGACAATAAAATTGATCGTCTGTGGGCCGCTTTAGTGGGCGAAAAAAAATCTCGTCAATATATTGAGTCAATGATATTGACAATTAAATTGATCGTCTATGGGCCGCTTAAGTCTTGCCCCGTATTGGCAATTACCGCGGATATTATATCCCACATTAGCATATACCATCCGTGACGAGTTCATCACATACAGCGCATTTAAGCGCCATTTTTCAAGCTGATTGTTTTCACAGCGATCTCAAACTCAGACTAGTAAAAGACTGACTTATTATTCATGTTCACTAATTCATAACGACGGAAATTTCATTTAATTCAAAAACGTGTCATAAGATACAAATTCATTTCGGCGTGTAAACTAATCCATTTTAATTTTAAAAAATCGCAAATTTGGGTATTTTACAAAGAAAATCTGTCCAACTGTTTCGTAAGAATCCAAGAGTTGAACATCTTGATTCATTGCCAGCCAGTGGAGCAATTAAAGATCCTAAATCTAGGCGCCAGTTCATCGAGAGAGCTTCGTATAAGAGATCTCCTGAATTATTTAAAGGTGTGTGTAATCGAATTCGGGTACTCAAACGAAGCGCAAAGGTAAGCTGGCATTGTAATTTTATTATAGACGCGGAATGTATCTGTGTTGTGTGGTTGTTTGCGTTACGCCACACGACAAGGATTATGGATAACTTACTAATTATTGATCTTTGCTTGCCCATATGTCAAGAAAATGATACACAAAATTTATTACCTTACCTTAATTAAAGGTAAGGAATTTATGCTATATAATGTTTCCAGTGGAGTTTTTTCGTTGGTGCATGAATATATTGTACATGTCGACAAAATTAAATTTGAAATATACCCATTTTGCTCAGGTACCGATAAATTGCAGAATTTGTTTGTTGAGATTTATTAAGATAATTTGCTGAGAAAATATAATACAAAATTCGTTGCCTCAATTCCAGGCAAGGAATTTATGGTGTTTATTATTTTATTCACAGTTCATTTCCTTGGAGCATAAATAAACATGTCGAATAAATAAATTTAATATAATCTGTTTCGTTCTGGTACTAAAAGGTTTAAGATACCCGGACTGTGGAAAATTTGTCCATAAATTAAAATGCTTAAATTAATAATAGAGAAACAGAGATGTAGCAATAAATTATACTGAGAAGCTATTTCTCCTAAAAAACATTGAAATTTACGACTTAAGTGGGACGAGTGTCACGCCTTTCAAACGTGCGACGCTGCTGCTTAGACGAGACAGTTACTCGGAATTACCTACAGCGGGAACTGGAGTCTTATTTTATTCACTTGAGAAAGTCCCACCGGAATTTCAGTTTTAAACTATTTTTCGAACAGTTAGAGCTCCTAAAAATCCCTTGCTACCGAAAATTTGCAATTTTTACCTTCTCTCGTTGTTTTATATGTACTGTACATGCGTCATTCTGTACTATTTTGAAGTCGCGTTTGCCTTAATTTGGATTGTTATTTTCCAACAGATGGCGTCAGCATCCAGTGCGTCCACTGACGTCCAGGTTGTCGTGGAAGATGTCGAGTCCTCGAAGGAAGAGTGCGGAAATGACGAGGTTGTGGACGAGGTGGATTCGTATGCAGTCAAACTATTACCGGATGCTCAGCATAATAATATAAGCCCTTCATTGTGCAATTTTAGCGATTTCAATTTCTCTGATTTTAAAAAGAATTCTTCGATTAAGCCCCCAGTAAATGAAAGGAAAACGAACGCAGACGAAATGTCTAGAGATTCAAGAAGTGTCGATGAGAGAGGAGAAGTAAATGACATCAATGTAAGTTTGGGTGATGTAAAAATCGAATTTAGAGAGAACACGAAACTGTCAACCAGTGAAAATCTCAAAGAGGATTTTGACTTAGCAAGAGAATACAGAAAATTCAGCGGCGATAGTATAGGAAGTATAATCAGTACCATCAGTGGCGAAGGTCTCATCAGCACAGAATTTCCGTACGATAACACCCCGAAATGTTCTGATCAATCGATGTTACGCGCAGACACGGCTAGCAATGGCTCTCTGCCTCACACAGACAAGGATGATTTTTTTTCAAGCTACGACGACAATTCATCGTACGCATCAGCGAACGTCCCACCGTCGTTCTCATTAAATGTCGACGTCATTGACGTTTGTGCTGACAGTGACCGACAAGCTGTAGAAGAATGTGCGAAGACTACGAAAGAGAATGAAGCGCTTTCTTCGGAAACCACTAATGACAACATTTTTGATTACCCCGCGCCCGAAGAAGTCGAAATCCCGTACCACTGGGAGCGCCGCAACAAGCAGAAAGTTCGGCGATCCGGGCCGCTTTTGGTGCCGCCGCCGCGGTTCCCTCTGGACGACGACGAGGATGACCACGCCTGGGAGGACTTCAATGACGCTTCCAATTACTTTGAGTGTCCCGAGCTGCTCGAATCTTACAGAGCTCTTCGGCCGCGCCTCTCGTACAGGTAAGGCAGATTAAAGATGGCATTCGGTTTCACTTTAAGACGTGTTCAATATTTTACACCGAAATAGTTATGTATTTGCGATCACCAATTTTGATAGCCTTCTCAACAATAAAGTTTGTCGTCCATGCCTTGAGTTTAGGCCTGGAACAAATTTTCAAACAATTCAGCTGTAGCTGTACAGCCATAAATGAAATTTCTTTTATCGATTTGGCTACTTTACGCATGTTTCTGAGTACTTAGTTACCTGAGTTCAAATTTTACTTGAAAATTTTCAAACTTTAAATCGGAACCTCAAGGCAGAAAGAATAGTCCCATAGCGTAGCCGAATCAAACCCATGTTACTATTCAGTAGCCGAATCGACAGAAGAATTCTCTCAACTAGCTGTAGCTCGACAAAGACGTAAATTGTTTGAAAATCCGACCTCTGTTACATCGAACTGGTCTCGGCTGCGGCGACGACTGCGGTACAGGTATGTAACAATACTTAAGATTTTTACTTTTATTCTGTCATGAAACTAAGATTTTTGGAAACAGTGCTCATTTCTGGGGTAGTTTTCTTTCTAAAGTACATCCATTAAACTCTATCCTTTTAAAAACAATACTCATAACTGGAATTGTTCTTGCTCAATAGTAAATTCATAACATCACATAATTTTGGCTACAATGCTTATTGCTGTAGTTCTCTTTGCTCTAAAGATTCCTATGCCAATTCGCAAAGATCATTAGAGGTGTGACTTCAATTAATCACATTCTTCTTTGAAGAAAGGAGAAATGTGTGCCAAGTCTGACATTGCTGAGGTTTGCTCAATACTGTACTCAGTAAATAAACTTCAATACTGCTTACTGTTGGTAGAAAGTTGAAGTAAAATGATTGAGAGAACACCAGAGGGTCATTTTATCTTGGCACAAGCCATCACATGTTACGGCCGGAAAACGTCACTTTGTTTTGGGAGTTTTCCTTTGGAAAGAAAGACTGACGGCAGATCATTTTCAAGCGTTTTTTTTTATGTATTATCGAATGGTTTATTCAGGAATTATAGAGATAATAAGTTAACGGCAACGGTAAGAAAACCGCGTGTCAACAATACTGCAGTAACCTCTAAAATATAGTTTTTTACGACATGTGTGGTGTAAAAAACTTTAATTTTGAGGGGTAACAAATGTTTTTTGATGTCAACAGATTCGTTTGTATCTCAAGTTTGTTGTATTCGATGATGGCATCAATTGACTTAATCTTTTATGGTGATATAATTAATCTTTCATTTATAATATTTTATTTCAAGATAGAGTGCTGTGATACCAAACTCATAAATAGTTTTAGGTGATATGAAACATTAAAGGAGATACTGACGCGAGAGGCACAAAATTTTATGATTTACATGCACTGAATGTCCTAATATTATCATTTCACTTAATTATGTTTTGTTGAACTTGGATTATTTGCTATGCCCAATTTTATAATTTTTCATGATGAAATTTACGAGAACGGTGTTAAAGTAGCGGCCGTAAATTTAATTCAGATGTAGGCTAGCATGTGCATGCATCTCTAGCATCGGCCTCTCTTGTACCTTTAGTTGTTTCTCTAGTATCGAAATCTCTATTATCTCTTGTTGAATTGCTGTATAGAAATTACAAGGATATATAGTTAAATCGCGAGTATCGGATCTACAGGAAATTCTTCCATGGAAAAACATGGCTCAAAAATACTTCAATCTATATTAACGTTAAGATTGGACTGAAGGGGCATTAGATCATGCTTATTCTTGTACTTTTTTTTAATTTGACGTTTTTCAGATCATTCATGAAATTATGCAGATGTTAATGATCTAAAGTTGCATATTTGCTTAATTTCTTGTTTAATTACTTGAATAATTTATTCTACGAGCTATACATCAATGGCATCTTTACTTATAACTTATTCCGAGACATTTTCGTGATGAACTTCATCGTATCTTTACTTGTTTGTCGTAGGCTTTGTAGCATTTTAACAGAGAAATCATAATAGCGTACAAGTTTGTAAAGTTCTTGGTTCTAATATTTATGTTCGAAATTTAGACACCATAAATGATTTGCTGTGCGAGAGTTACAAAAATATCTGTCAAAAGGAGCATGATGCTGATTTTTAATTATATGAAAGTTTACTGACTCTGCACGAGGCAAAAAAAGAAAGAAATCAGGTGCACTATTTTGTTCATCATATCCTCGCAATATAAGCACCACAAATAAATTAGAAGGAAAAAATTAATTTTGAAAAAGTTATGGGACTTTTCTGCTACTGCGTAGGTTGCATCCATGCTGCTGAGCTAATTTTCAGTAGACTTTGTGTGCTTTAGACACTTGGTGAGCTTTAGGAGTTTCAGGAAATAGAACTAGCCAAGGAATAAATAAAAATAATTACAGAGTCATTAACGCTTTCTGTCAACGACTATTGTGTTTTATGAGAGTTGTGGACGCTCCCAGGGTGTTTTTTGTGAGTTGTACATCCTCAGTGGCTTACGAGTCTAATTTAAATAAATATTTTGATAAAAATGGGATTTTGAAATACAATAAGTTTTTGTAAGAGTCTGTAATAGGTAGTCTACAAAGAGAACAAATTCTCAAGGACAGAAAATGATTGACGCGTCTAAAGGGTGTTCAGTTATTCCTGCGAAACTTGCTGTGTTGTGTCAAATAGTTTATAGCAATAGAAACACTCCGATAACTCATGTTTGAAAAGCTTAGGAACTTCGTGTGATAATTCCATTTCATCAGTTCATGACTCAGTCATTTCTTGCAGAAAAAATTTCCACAATTCTAGGAGCGTGCCGTTATTCTGCCGCATCCAGCAGCTGCTACGTATAGCTTTTCACTGGTTGTATAACTACTACATTTTGCAGCACTATTACCACAATTAACACATGGAGATTTATCTTTGCGTGTCTATCCCTATGCATCGATTGGTAGAGCCCACTTATACGTGAGCAATGTTAACGCTCCTGAAATTTTAATTTGCAAGCTGCTGAAAGATAGCAAAATTGTAATCGACAATGATTGCGAAAGTTTTTTCTTAATACTAGATATGACTCGTGAGTAATAGTTAAGATAAAATTTGCATGTTCGATTGTTAGTTACTAAAATTAACCTTTGTTTGCGGGGATCACCGTATATTTTCTGCTTATTTCCAATAAATCAACTATGGAGTCATGAATTGCCCGTTTTAGGGTGAAGATGACATCTGTTTTCACAACTGGAGCATGGGACACCCAGTGCCGCCATTAGCAGACCTGCAGTCCACGCAGTGGGGCTGTGACAGCATAAATCAAGTTCAAGTCGCTGTGGTGGCAGACAAGCGCTATCTGGTTCAGCTGGAGTAGCGCGAGTATTTATCACCAATTACGTGCCGTTACGTCTAGTTTGCTGGCAAATATACCCTTGCTTTCGATCATCAACTATGTTTTCCGTGCACCCCTTGACAGTTAATGCGAGTAATGAACTCGCTCTCTTGCTTCACATTAATTTCTAACGAGCTCACGGGGTCCGTATTTACATATGGAATTCGTTGGCTGTGTAGTAGAAGTAGAAGTTGTTTGCTTTAATTTGCAGTACTTTAGAGGTACTCGTAGAGACCCTGGTATCTACGTTAATGAGGCACTTCTATTCCGTCCTGATAACTCCTTCTTGTATTTGTTTATTCGCTGATCTACCGTATAATTTTAATAATTTTATTCGCTGATTTTTGAAAATAAAGGTTAATCCGAGTCATAATTTAGTCGTTTAATCATTCGTTTGTTTTTATTTATTTTATACCTACTGGTGTGGTTGCAGAGCTAGTCTGTGATACCAAGTATATGAACTGGTTCTGCGTACTTTCATGTCGCAACATTTGTAGTTTTTCACGTCCGTCTCGCATGGTCTGATCTATTCTGATTTGGACACCTAAATGAGATGATTCTGTATAGTTTCTGGGTATAAGACGTAATTGAATATTTATACGTAATAGAATATATATAATATTTATAAAAAATCGGAACCTTGCTTGACTCCGTTCCACACGCAACCTAGGATTTTAGTGCGTCGTTGTTCGTGCACAGTGGTAATGTTAAGTCCCGACAAATTATCATAACAATTGTACCACTGAAAAATCAGATAATTTGCTTCTCATCTTAGGATAAGTCTTTAATAAGTGAATGGTTATTTTAATTATTTTGATGCTTCTAAAAAACAAGCGTACCAGTATTGAAAATCTGGGCTTCTACAAATATGAACTACGCATCTCATAAGCGATGTTTTCGTCTTCTTTGCAACTACTGCTAAGTGGTGGATTCATCTAGCTTTCAGTGGCTATAGCATCCACTTCCAATGCTTGAGGTTATATTTCTAGATGGTCGGCTGATGATCGTTTTCTACTGCTTACATCTACTTATTGCATCATTCTGCAGCCTTGCCACTGGAACGCCAGACCCCATTGTATCCAAGTTTTTTGGAATAACTTCTTTATTCATGTTCCCTGCTATGAGGTAGCTGTAGGGATTGGCTGTGAATTTATCGTTTACTTTGAGAAAACGGGAGTTAAAGTGTGAATTGGACTGTGTATTATGAAAAAAAATTCAATTTGACATGAAATATTTTTATTTGAGTATTAAAAATTAGCGTTATATTTTATTGTAAATCAAAAGACCGTTATTCGCTCGCTGTCTCAATTTTGTTACATGCATCGTCACCTGAGCTGCAGCATAGCTCTAGAATTTGTCACTGTCAGTTGTGGGAAATTAATCCGCTTGAACATTTTTTTAGGCGATAATTACTTTGAATCATTCGTTATGGGAGAATCCAATCGACACTTTGACTTAAATGGAACTGCAAAGGTGGAAAACTGCTTATCATGGACTGGTAAAGTCCAAGTGGCGGGCATGTGAGCGTCCATGACTTGCAGCCTGACTAAATATAGGCACCGCCGTCGTCTCCGTGCCCTTCTCCGGCATTTTCTAAACTAGATGACAGGCCAGCTTGATGGCCAAAGTGACTCCTACCTAAACATTGCACGTGTTTCGCTCTGAGAAAATTAAACCGAGTGACCTCTGCTATTTTCTGGTAGGTTTGAGTCGTTATGAGCAAAATTCAGGATGTTTTGTCGTAGTGTACGATACTGAATAGTTGCGGGAAATTCTGCCACAATTTGATTGTTTTGGTTGTGAGTTGATGAATTAAATTTTCTCGAAATTATTAATTAGAATTGGTAAATTTTTCCTATTTATATTGTAAAAACTATGAAGATTGTCTATAAAACAGAGCGCAAGTTATGCCAATTCTAGCACAGAGTACCTATGCTTGCGATGTACCTGTACAGCGTAAATCTGCGCTTAACAACATTTCAACGAGCTTCATTTTATCGAGGTAATTTGCGTCAAGAAAATTTCCGACAAAAACAGCGTGTCATTGTGAGGTCATTCTACAGAGCCGCTAGTTTAAAGTCGCCATCTTGATCGTTCCTTTAGCAAATTATGAGAGTACTCCCAGGGCACGCTGTTCGTTATTGCCCTAGCTGTGCTGTACACTACTACAGCTACTGATAAGCGCCGTGCTCAAACGCGGACGATTTCTGTTCACAGGCGGTGTTGGCTAACGAACTTCGTATGCAAATTTGGCGGCTGTGTGACGAGCGATGCATTTTTATCCTGGAATTTTGGCACTCGGTTTTTCGGAACGTTTTCGTAGATATTCATAAGCTTCATACTTAGATGGGAATTCTATGACTGGAGTTCAGGTTAGTTTAAAATAAAGAACGCGAGAATAATACTGTGTGAGATATCCGCAGTTAATAAGTTCATCGTTTTCTTCTCAAGAGCTAAATTTGAATTTCTTGCTGGGTTCATAGTTCACATGACACAATTTTGAGACACTTTTAACACTGAAAAAATTGTGTTTTTCTGCTAGAGTCGACAGGATCCATCGCTTATGTACGCTGCCTATATTCGTGAATTTTTATGACTATTAAACACAAATTTATTTTCGTTATATCTAATGTGTGCACGTTTGCGTACGGGTATTTTGACTGTTTAGTTTATGCATGAAAATTTTTCAGTCATGAGAAAATCATTGGGATCAGAGGAATAAAATTATCCGTAACAAAAATATTTAAATTAGAAAAAACACTGTCTGCCAGGGTAGCTGCTGCGATTAATACATTTACAAGAATAAAATAAATATTGAGTTTTAGTGAGGGAAATATATAGCAAAGAGCTTCTATGAGTCTCTCAGTTCTTCCACTTAATGCTGTTGTTAGGCTTAGAAAGTTCAAGTCCATAAATTATCGCTATTATTCTCGAAGAGACCGTTAATCTTTTAGCACGTTGACCTACGGTGCTGTATAACTTGAACTTCAGACGAATATGAAGCATGTGGAGTTAATTATTCACTTATTTATTTGGAAAATGGTCAGTATTTTAGAGCGAAATTGATTTCCTCAAAATGTTAATTGAAATTTGCTAGACATTCAGGAACAATACAAGCATTATAACGCAGAAAGATATTCCTTTCCAGCTGCTTGCTGTTTCCTTGTGCTAGGTATTCTGTTTGCGAACATTTCTTGTGCATAGATTCCCCGTTGCTCATGGTCCTCTCCTCTTTGCTCTCTCAAGATCGCCTTTGTTGTGGCGAGGGACTCTTTAACTAACTAACCTCTCAGGAGGTTATGAGGTTGCACGAGCTAAAAGTCTGACAGGCCTTCCTTACATGAAATTGAATAAATTTTCATTTTGTTACTGGCCATCTTTTTTCGGTTCACTGCTATCTTGTTTTTCAACACCTGCAACTTTATTATTCACCTTTTATTATTTTACATAAACCTTTTTCTCAACTTACTGTTTTTACGCACCTGTACATAGATTACTCGTTTCCCTTAACTCTAGACTAAATGGTGCCTTTCTTCTCTCTCTCTGTGGAACGCCTTTGATGCAATTATGGAGGTTCAAACTAGCAACTAAGCTCTCAATCAACATATAATAATAACAATAGTAATGTCGTTAACCACCTCAGTCGCTCTCATTACCGCGATGCTCATGCACAAATTAAAACTTTTTGTTAATAATTACATTGAGCATCCTCTTTAAACTCTTCTCATTTGTAGCTGTGGCGTATCACAAACAATGAAATATATATTTATTCGTGTCACATCAGAGTCTAAAATACTTTATTTTCTAAAGTGTCTTGTATTGCATCCTTCGTATTCTATCTTGTATCACAAACCTTCCCTTATGTTTTTATTGTGTACCGTTATTGGGGCTAAAAGTTCATCAAATTTTCCATTATAAAATAATTTAGAGTAGGCATGCTTTTTTTCATGATATAGTGCACAACTAAGAGAATTTTTTGTTCAAATTATGATTCCACAGGAGTATTCATCCATATACTTCCCTAACTCGTATCACAGAAACCTTGAAAGCGTAGCTCAGGTTGTCTACTGTACTGCATTCTTTCAAATCACACTTTAATTTCGTATTTAATTTGTCGAGCGCCTCGAAACCGCAATGCAAAAGACATCGCATTATTATGTTGAGGTGTAGTTCTTTGTGGTTCATGTTTCCGGTGTTTTAAGAGTCCAATTTATGTTAACGAGCGGAGAGCGACAGATGCGAAACCCCCCGAAACCCGAAACTTTGGTATCAAACTCCATGTTTTTTAAGCTAATGATGTTATTTTTCCCTACTTAATATTAATAAAGCAACATCATTAGCTCTTAAGCAAAATTCGTGAAGATATTCGCGCTCAAGGTAGGTGGCAACCACGTTAGGCAGAAGCCAAATTTGACGGCTATGAAAGCGAACGCGTCTGTCGTACGTGGCGTGCCACGGTGGTTGATTATTCAAGATCTCGGACAAAGATTTTGCCTTTGTTGCTGTGCTGGTCATCAATTGCTGGCAAAATACGATAATACAAGGGTCAAAGGTTGGGCTTCTCTTCCTAAAGTGGGCGGCTTCGGACTCCATTGTTATCGCAGGGCGATGGTTTATTGCTTAAGTCGGATTTCAGAGCTGGCACTGTTTTGTTCATTTGGTGTTCCACTCATAACGGTGTTCGTGTGAGTCACTCTTTCCAATGTAAATAATGCATAATTTGAAATTTTGCTCATGCTCTTGTGGCAAATTCTATCTCATTTTAGTTCAATGTTTATACGGGAACATGCTTAGACGACTCCAAGCTTCTTGTCCCAGAGACTTGTTTTTTTTGCTACTCGAGTGAAAGAATATCGATTGCTATTTCAAGGTCTCATCTTTAGTACCTTGTGATTCAAGTGTGATGAGCGACAAAAGCTAAGATACGGTTTAGTATTCAGAAGCAATGAATACTCTACTAACAGCGCATTTAATATATTTTTAAGCAGTTTTCCGTCGCTAAAATTATTTACATTTAAATATGCGTCGTTATTTGCTTCCTATTTTCCATTTGGTGGACAATTATAAATATTGCTTCTTTTAGCTACAGATCTACTGAATAAATTTCACTTAGTCAAGTCGGGTACGAATATATTATTTCGATCACTTGCATGAGGGTAGACATCAAAGTTTGAATTTGATTTAAAGCTTTTCTGACGACGTGCTAGAAGGCGTTCCAATTCTGAAATGTCAAACTTTTGAAGTTTCCTGAGTTCTCAAAAGTGTCAAACGCATTCGAGAGATTTTATTCAGTGCCGTTTGAAAAAAAGATTAGCCTACATTTTAGCGTTTGGGTATGATTTTCTTAAAGCTTAAAATTGATGGGATTTTTAGCAGTATACTTGATTATATACATATAACCTTGCACAATTTACCCCGGATGTATATAGTGTTCTCCGATTCATGTGACATAAGAGGCCGGTGATTGTTGCTCTATTCGAGGCACACTCTGTACTTGTCATTCAATTCATGCGTATGAGTCCTCATGTAGTTTTCCGATCGAAAACGAAGTACGGCTTCCTACTTGAAAAGACTGTATTTCAACTTTTATGTACATGTAGGAGTAGAAAATGATTTCAAATCTTCATGATTTTTTTAACTGATTTCATAACACCCAAAGTAATAATATCAAATTTTTTCAAAATAACCTTCCCTTCAAAAATTATTCTATAAGTTAATTTGTCATGTATATTCGTATTAAAATAGGTTCATTTGTCGTTGTCAGGAAATGACGGTTCTTTGGCACAAAAATCGGTACATTTTCTGTGGTCGGTACATTTCAGTACATTTTCATATATTTAAATAAACATGAACAATTCGGTGATATACTAGAACAGCCGGCACTCATGCATGGTGGCAGATTGTTTTGTTTTTTAGAAGCATTGCGTTTTGGGTTTTTACTTCAATTTAATAGTATTTTCGTTATTGGTAACATCAAGTATGCGACTTTTATATTTATTGAAGGCCAGTCAAAGCTGCAAAGAAATAGACTTCAGAAGATTCATGAGTATTTTATCGAAGACAGAGCCCCGACCGTTGGTTACACAGCGCGGCTGGCCAATAAATGCAAGTGCACGGCAAAGAAAGCCAGCGGCCCTCGAGGTATGGGGACGTGTCAAGTGGAAGGAGGCATGTGTTTGACTTCCAAGTGGAGGTCTGAGGGAGCTCAAAATGTTCATCTGGGGCAGCACATGCTCCTGAGCGATAGGGAGCGAAATACATACAACCTGTACTCGTATAGCTAACGACAACACCCCTGCCTCGCACAATGCAGTAAAAACCGTTGCTAGGCTCGCTCTAGCATCAGGTTTCCACGTCATTAAAATAAGAAAGGAACTGCCAGTTGGCAGGGCACTTCTAAGAACACATTTTGAGTATAAATTTGATAACGCAATACATTAGAATTGTTTATTGAAGCAGATATTGAAATTGACATGGACTGCAATGGGTTCAAGTTTCTTGGGTGCATCGAAAAGCTACCTTATGCGTAAGTGTCCACTTTGCTGTCGATGAAAATCCTGATTGAAAATGTAGCCCACCAGAGCAGGTAAGCTAGACATCATGAACGCTTTCCTTGGGTGTGGTCTAGTTCTAAAACTATTCTGAGGTTTAAAAACTCCATTCACTTAAGTTATGCATAAGACTTTCCCAAGTTTGTGGCGTTCTTCGATTGGATGTTTCATGGAACAAATGTTGTGTGACTGTTATGAATAATAAAATATGTATTATATGTATTTGTGGGGACAAACTCACAAATAAAAGAAGTGTTTGTAATAGCTTCATAAGTGTTATTCATGTTTGTTACTGAAAAGTACGATGCAAATTGCGGCTAATTTTTACAATTGGTGACTGGTAATCGTGACCTGATTTTCCAAGACGGCGAAACCACTTTGTTAAAATAACAAAATTCTTTTCCTGTTGTTAACTAAAAGTAAAATTAGTCAATCTAATTTTGTGTTATTCATTTAGCGGGAAGTTGATCCAATATACCTCTTTGTACAATTGTACCTAACATCTTGAAAAATAACTCTTACTACTATCGAGCAGAAATGCAGTGTGTGGCTTGTGATCCTCCAGTTTTCTCATTTCTTGTTTTCTCACCATTGCGTGATACATTCCCTAGAACTCGTTGCCATAACTCGCCGATTTCATTCGGTGTATTGCTAGAGATGCAAATAATGTAGCAGAGAGTTCTTATGTACCACAGTTCACACGACCTGATCTCCTGCCTGTGTTGCAGCCAATGCATGAAATTACAGCGAGTGAAAAACTGCATTTTTTCAGAGAGCGGCGCAAGCTGCTTTTCTTGGAGGCAGTATTATTAGTGTCGAAATTGTGCAAGCAATGTGATCCCGCTAAGAAACTTGTCACCAAAAAAATAAACAAAATTTTGTGATCGGAGTTCTACTTCAGAATAGTTGTAATGAACGTAACTTATAAGAGTGTACAATTTTTTTCAAATATTTAACAAAGAAATGGCGTGAGCTATCTCCTGAAAAATTACCTACAGTGTATGGCAATCAATTCGTTTTGCAGTATTTGTGGCTTCCTAATTTAAAATAATATATAAGTTTTCAAATTGCATCATTGAATTCATTTTTTGAACTGTATTTCATCGGAGATATAACATTGACGCACGACGCAACAGTTCAGGAATTTCCAATTTTCATTCAACGAGAATAACGTCAACAGGATTTAAATTTGGCTGAAGTGCCACTTAGAAGTTAAAGTCGTTCAACTATTTTGATTGGGCCAGTAATGTTTATTAATACTGCTGAGTTACTCACATCAGCTGAGATTTTGTAGTTTTGGTTCGGTGAGATTACTTTCGATTCTTTCGGTTCCCTTCACAAATATTTTTGCAAAAAATCAGGAAAATTTCTTCACGAAATGTTAATTCCGCAACATATACTGAATTTTTGTTCAAATTAAATTTTCCATGTTATTCTGGGCCCTCTTCATTGGCTTAAGAATTATTGTTAAATTTACTTTAGAGAGACACTCCATGTTCTAAGCATTTGATATTTTACTGATTATGAGTACATAAACATAAGGAAACATCACGTGTGTTAAACTTTTCGAGCGAGAGAGACGATGAAAATTATATTATTTAACATACAAATATGGGACCATTTTACAAACTGTCTTTCAATTATTCATTATTCTCACTTCTCTCCGGAGGAATGAATAAGTTCGCGTTTGCTCAGCGTTGCTCATGCTTTATTTTTTTCAAAATGAACTTTGACTTCAGCGTGGCGCATTAGCTGTAGGAAATTGCCTGTCTTTGATATTTAATTGTAAAGCGGGACCATTGAAAAACCAACTGTCGCTCCAAAAAAGGTGCCGTACTCGCCATTGTATTCAATATGAGATGAGATTTATGACCACTTCCAGGCCTTAAACATACTATAGAAAACTCCTAAGCATTTGGCGGTGGTTTTGGTCGTCCTTAAGAGAACAAAAACGTGAAAGTTGAGGAGTCTTGGCCTGTAGATATCGTTCTCAGGCTCAACTTGACCTCCTCTCACACACTCCGGCCTCTGCATGAATGCAGGGTCCAAAGTTCTCTCGATTTGTCAGCGTAAATTCCGCATGATATGAGACGGTTTGACATTTTATGGGAAATTAATCGTAATATTCTTCTCGTTAGTTATTTTCACTGATGAATCGAATAATCTCAGTGGCAGTTTAAGTTTAGGACAATACATACAAACGTTTGTGGATGAATAGAAGAATGAAACACGTTGAGATTATTGGCATTGCTTTGGACGGTTTCATATCATTTTAAATTATCGATATAAACTCTTTTATGCTAAATTGTCCTGAAAATATTAGGGCGATCCAAATTTTATCAGATATTTCTTAGTGTTTGTAATATAGTGTGTATTTCCTTAAGAACGTTTCTACTTTGTTTAGATATCCTAGTGGTACTCATTGCAATCTCTGTACAAAATTATAAATTTCATATACTTCTAATTTATCTGACTTTGGCAAGAATAATAACAATACTAATTGTCTTTCGGTGAAGCTTAAAGAAATAAATTCTACCGCAGCGTACGAGTATATTCTTCTGCAACTGACTTTTTCCTTTTCTTTAACGACAGAATCTTAGAATTATGGGTTGTCCTAAACTCCTTCTGTCGTCCACGGTGTGGAGGTGAGAGGGAAGTAACATGTAAAATACCAGTTCTATTTATCTCTTGCTCCTCTCAGAGAAAACAATCTTAAAATGAGCAATCCAATAATATTTTCCACGTAATTTCAATGTTGATTTCGTCAACCCCCTCGATTCTATTATTATTCCACGCATAATTTAATCAACAAAAGTGAATATACTTTCATCACCGCTTGGCTGCCATCAATCTACACTTTTAGGCTACTAGATATTGTACCCTGACTGCCACTGTCCAAGGGCCTTTTTATTCACTCTTTCATAATTATTTTTAAGAATGCTTTGTTTTCAGCAGTCCGGTAACGAAGTTGGAACTCATTTTCCTCCAGTCTGTATTTGGTGTGCCATAAATGAAAAGACATAAACAAGCTCTCTGAAAACGTTCAGGTTCAAGAGAACCGAAGCGGCTGTAAATATGATTGCTGGTCAATTATCCTCAAGCCGCCATAACTGTCGAAAAGAAGCAACAACGCAACTTAAACTGACTCAACTGTTACTGGAAAAGCTTTAAGGTGGTCGAGTCCGTCGTCTTTTTTTCTGTTACAAGAGCAATCTCACTTTTTTTCTTGTTCTTCATTTGATGATATTACGTAGTGTGCGAGAATAGGGAGTTAAAGAGGTAAATAGGGCCTGATACATAGAAATGTTAGGGGAAGATCAGTTTAGATTTCTATTGCAATTGGTCGATGTACTTTAATCTTAAAACTCTAATTAAGTTTTACTGTGGCATGATCTTAAATTTTTCTCGTCGGAAGAGCAATTGTTTATCACAGTGTGATAACTGGCAAAGCTGATGTCTTGCAATCTTATGCCAGTAAATTTGGCACTGCTGAAGAAGCTCAGTATGGTCAACCAGCATGAATTTCTGAGAAATATGGAAATATTGTTCGACAGTTTCAAGTTAGCCAGAATGAAAAGAGATGGAGAGATTACAACTTTTGCGCGTTGGCTAAACGAGTGGGCAGAATATGACGGAGATTTTCAGCAGAACTTTAGTGAGTACTAAACCCGAGTCTTGGCAGAGTGCTACTTGTGCATGTACTGCTGCCTGCGATCTCTCACTCACAAAGAGGCTACTTTTACGTTTCATTTTCGTATAAAAAATGTCAGAAATATATTTGTATGTAAAAACTCAGAAACATTTTTGTATGAAAAATGCACCTGCGTTATTTTTAGCCTTGTTCAAGAAAATATTGATGCTTTTCAACATTGATTGACATGCACAATAAATTTGTGTGCAGATGATTACATCTTTTTGGTACAAATACAAGCATTTGGTGCAAAATTCGGATGGCACCTTAAAAACTTGGCAAACAACTGATTACAGCGTGTCTGAGAAATTTGAAGTGGCTGTTATGATACGTAACAATTTGTGTAAACTATTATTTCAGATTTTTCTAATTGTTTTAAACTGTGTAGCAATAGTCAATACATGTCGTCTTAAAATTTTGCGATGCCGAAATAACAAATAGTAATTTGCCCAAAATATGTATCTTTGATCAGTACTTGTCGATCGAGAAATTAATTTTTTTACTCTTTGTATAGCAGCATTGGATTGCATTAAGTGTAAAAATATAAACGGATTGATAAAACAACTCTAATGACACCAAAAATTTCCGTTACAAAACCAAACTCAATGTAACCTCAACTGAGAAAGTAACTCTGGAGCCGGCCGAGCAAGAGTAAATATTTCAGTTGTTAAGCGGAGTGACAGAGAGCAAGGAGACGCGCTGCGAGCAGGAAATAAGACGTGACGTCGGGCATGGCAGCCATTCTTCAATGACAGCCGTACAAGACGTGCTGCTGCGTTTGGTGGCTCAGATGCACCCGTATGTCTGATACCTGAGATGTCGCGGGCATGCTCTCCGCCTCTGGGAAATTACAGGACAACTGATCAACATGGGCACAGCCAGAACACACTTCCCTTTGTGCCGTGGAGGCTGGAGTTTGAGAACTGGGTGTACGTGTGTCTCAGAGCCGTTGTGGCTTTTGATCTGCGCTTCGGTGCACTGACAGTCGTGGGTTTGGGAGTCATTGTGTAATGTGTAGGAGTGTGAATTTTCAAAGGATTTGCTGCCTCGTGTATAATTTATAGGATCACTGTTACAGCAGCTTGTATGCGTTTTGTTGGATTATGAAAATGTTATTTATTCGCCTCTCTAACTTCTTAGTGGAATACGATCATATGTTTCTTCATTTTTCAGTCTCGTTAAAAATCGCGTTAGTAGCTTTGCATTCTCTGAGTTTCGAAGAGCCACGTTGTATCCTAATGCCATATCTTATTGTTAAATTTGTGCAATTCGAAACAATGTAAACATCTCATTGAGATGGCACAAAACTTCGTGATGTTCCTTCGGAGTATATCAAGCGTACAACAGAACAATAGATGAAGGATTGTGCGCTATAAAACCCTCTGCATACGTGCATTAAGGTTTTGCTTTCAGTTAAAAATGTGTTTCTTTTGCGTACAATATTTCTTTACTGAATGATCATTTGTTTATAACGAAATCACTGCAAAAAAGTGTGTCAACGACCACTCTGAAATTTAAAAATGGAAATTTCAGCCTCAAACTCTATCAGCAATTCATGGCTGAAATTCTTAAATGCTCCAATGTAAGCAGCCAAGAAGCAATTTTCATTCAAATCTTGAAGAATCTCACTCTTCCAACAAAATATCATTATGTTGAAAAGTTGAATGAAAAAATGAAAACTTGAGCAATTAAAGCATATTTTGAAGTTTGTTTAAGCCCTAGCTTAAATTCAGTAACGATTCTGTAACATTTAAGAACAGTGTGATTCTCTTTTTCAGAATGTTTTGTGGTTCAATATTTAAATGTTGCTCATTACGACTTTAGGCTCGTTTACCAGCCTAGGGAGTTGGGGTGATTTTTCTACAAAGCATTCGAGGTTTTTCTTAATACTTCAGGCCACAATACATCGAAATACCAAGAATTGGTACCACCCTAATCACTGTCTCATTTTTATAATAATTTTGAAAGTACCCATTTACCTGTATTTTATGCAACCGTGCAATAATAAAGAGCAATTTATGCAACAGGTCCCTCACTATTGACCAACTTTATTTATGTTGTTGCGCAGCGGAAGAGAAATAAATACCTGAGGAATTTTATCTATTCATTGGCGGACATCACTTGTTCCGTACGAAGATTATGGTCGCGTCTGAATATCGAGGGCGCTTGCGCACCTTAAGGGAGGAACGATTCTGAATTCTTAACCACATTGGGACTCTCCAAGTCCGTAACAGATGGGGTCATGTGCATAATTTATACTGAACCTATTTGCCGTGAAATTTATGACTCCCACCATTGTTATAGCGATGATCTATTAAAGAACGTTCATCTTCCGGTAGCTCGCAGCCTTAAATGGATATCCTCCCAGTAACGGGATATTCTAATCGTCTGTGCTTGCATTCAGACACATTACTTTATTTTTTGAGATAGTGCTGACTATTTTGGTTAAATTGCAAGGCCCGCTGAAGAAAATAAATGAAAAAATCGCTTAGAGCGAGCGGGCAAGGAGCTTATTTTCTCGCTTGTTTGTGCAGATTGCTATCCTGTGTAGGTTTGGGTAAAAGGTTAGTATCATCACCTTTGGTAAAAGGCCAGCGCTAAAGAGCCATTTTCATTTTTAAGATCTGGTACAAAATAGGCCTCTAAAAACTTGAGGCTTTACTTTTTTCGTTGCGAGGCTTTTTGCATGTGATAGCTATTTGTAGGCCCGAGAATTACATTTTTCATCAATTTGCTTTTTCCATGTCGTGGGGTTACCTTCTTAGGTTAAGTATCAATAATGTGTGCACCCGTGTACGACGGAGGAATGGACTCCCGTTGTGACAAAGATCGTGCTTGTACGAAGAGCAGCAGTGATCATTGTGTGTGTGTGTGTGTGTGTGTGTGTGGTTAAGATCGCACTGCTAACGCTGCATTCTGTTTGCAGTTGAAAATTGTAATGTGCATGAAATAATTTAAAACACGGAATGGATTGCAATGTATATTTGTTTTCAGTATTTTTCTGTATAACGCAACGGCGTATAATATTTCTTCGAGATATCCCAGCTCTAAGCAATATAATTATTTCCGGCAGTTTATTTATAGTAGGAAAAATTTATGCTTGCCCAATATAAAGCGTCCAAAGGGCTTAGAGGCAGCGAGATTGCGGTTCTTCAATCTGGAGATTAAAGCGCTGCAATCTCACACTTTATATGTATAAAGCATCCTGTGACCTAGGCCAGCTATCTTGGAAAGTAGGGGCTGAGACTTAAGATTATGGTGCTTGCATTAGCAGAAGTGTCCAGTGCGCTGGGTGGTGCGTTCACTCGAGCTCATGAGACGCGAGGCTGCGCTATGCCAGCGATACCATGACCTTGGCGCTACTATCGCACTAATGCCATTCACTGAGTAGGTTAGCCTTAAATGCTAAGTACGAAGGTTGGTCTTAAGTAATTATTTGGGTTTGTTTTAATGTTATATGTAAATTCTCATTCTACGAGTAAAAATTGGGCGGAATAATAAATTGAAAAATTTGGCTTTCTATTTGGTGCATGTTCAATGATGTTAGTTTGTCCAGTAAGTTCAAGATGATATTACTTTTCACCTTATAACTAAAAAAATGCTGTAAAAATATTTTCTTCTCAAAATATTTATTTTGAAGTCGATGAATATTTCGAGCTCAAAGATATTAACGGCCTGAAATAGGATCTCTTTTCCATTTTACTTGTGTTGAGTGTGAAGAGGCTGTCGAAGTTCGATTATGTGTGATTGCATGTGCACTCGAAATGTGATTGTACATTATAGCTTCTACAAGTATTATATATTTCAAAGCGCACAGTTCTCTTATCTTGCGGGGAAATTTGTTCTCAAGTCTAAAATATAGCTCTCTAATTATAATTATCTATCTAATTATGGAGACTTCAACTAGCCATAAGTACCTATCTTTATGTCCGAAGTTTTCTGTGGCTGAATTTTGTTTCAAAATTTTTTTCGCGGTTATTACTTATGAGTAGCAATCTGAACGCTTCGATTGAAAGCAGTTTGTATTTCCATGAGGATATAAATATTTATCACTACCCTCTCAGTTCGCTCACGTAATGCTGAAACTTGCACGGCATGACGCGTTCATGGTCATCACTGCAGTCTATGAGCTGGATTATTTCAACCGTCACCACCACGCTCTAACTCGCAGCAATCGTGGGGTAAAAAAGCCGAAACCTGATATAGCAAAATTACGGTGAGGAAGCCCGTGGTGTAGCAGTCGAAATAGCAACCATAGTTGTGTATGGTCTACTAGAGCAACGCACACTATACAACTCTCACAACCAAACCAGATTCACACCGTGGCGGAAATTTTTGTTCCATTTGAAATTATCAGTTAGCAGTAAAATGGAGTCGATCAATTGTACTAAGACTTGGACTTGTACGATGAAAACATTTCATTTTTCGCTGATGCATATTTTTACGTCGTTCATTATGAATTAGTTGTGTTATTTTATGGCATAAATTTTCCATCTGGCATAAAGAGAGCCATAGGTGTCGCACTTCAATCGAAGAGTAACCATTCACTTGATGTTCAGTGAAACTCACTCAGTTATATATCTCAATCTAATCGGGAAATAATCATGAAAACCTACCTAAAATCTTTTTTTTTAAGCATTGCTGGCAATTCTCTCAGAGTGATATTTCCTTGAAAGTCAACGCTAAAAGCTAGAAATCACATGTACACTTGGATATTTACAGTGATGTTCCTGTGTGCTATGTGTCAAGACACCGTCCGTGTCAAATGAGAGATTAAGTTACCGCACTGAGCGGTGTTTTAAAATGGCGCGTTAATTCGACTGCTCCGACTAATCAGGCACTCTGCAAGTGCCGGACAAAGCTCTCCATCATGAGGTTATTGTTCCGTGTAATTGGTGTGGTAACGAACGCTGCGTACGACCGCATGAACAAAGTAATCCCTGTTTGTGTGACTGAGCCTGGCTGGTCTTGCGAAAAGGAAATATGAGCTCGCTGGCGGCAAATATGGCCAGGACTAAATTAGTTGAACTGTGATTTACATACGTCCGGTCAACAGTTACATTCGTGTAATGATATACATGTGACTCAAATTTCTCTAAAAATAGATGCAATCCTTGAGCATTCTATATTATTGAGAATTTTTTTTAGATTTCAGCAAGGGTTAGTAATGCACTCTCTCGAGCAATGGATGCTTTGCAGCCAATAATTTTTGCTCTTGGTTTCGTAAAAAACTGCAGCCAAACATCTATGAGCGATGTTGTTAAACACTAAAATTCATTTAAATGCGAATCTAAACAGGCTTCGATAATGATGCATAGCGCACATTTGGTGCTCGAGATCTCAGTAAAGCAATAGTCCTTCGAAGAATGAGCGCCTAACCTCTGTAGAACGAAGAAATATTGTGCACAGATCGATATTTCATGAAGTCAATTTACCCATGATCTATGAGCGTTAATAATCCATGAAGGGAAGCTGTGGCAAATTTTTTCTCTGCTGAGCTCAATACTTTGCTCTGGTTCTGACTTCTGATGTCTACCTGGGAAGCCGAGAAGTTCTTTGGGATGATTTCGCTCCGAGTACTTATAAAAAGGATTCTTACGTGCGGTAGCATATCGATATTTCCAGTTGAAATCCTTCATCGGTAAACGCATGTTCTCAACATTGGTACAAGAATGAAGGGGTATGCAGTGGTGTACGTTGGTTCAATATATGAACATTTTGCAGCTGCTCGAGTATGTGAGCCGCTGAAGAACACAACTGCAGTGAATGGATTCATTGCAGGAGAGTTCATGCAGGCGAGAGCCATGAGATTATTTTTCTTATTGAATTTCTAAATAGCCCGTACCGTGAGTGTGATATTGTTCTCGTAATTTTAGAATTATTGTTATATTTGGACTAAATGTAGGTTTCGAAAACACTTAGTTCCTAGTTTAACAGAAGTAATTCATTTTTGCGTGTTTTTAAACTTAATAACTTTATTTTACATCATTCATCTTTTTTAATTGTTTTATGGATAATTGTTGATATTTTGCAAATATAGTGATGGCGCTGGTCAGTGATATGTTTGTTAAGAAGCAAGATTAATTTCAAAATAATTCTTTAGAATTTCAGAGTTATTACAATTATTTGTCTTGTAACGCTGTTATTGGTTGACCTGTACTCATTTTATGATGTAGAGTGATAACGGTATTAAGATTTCCCCATTTGCATTTACCATCTATTCCTGTGCCTGCATGCATTAAAATTTCTTCAAATGTTATAATATTTGTAATTTTTAGGATCCTTTTTCCTATTATACACTTGCTTCGTCAGTACTGGGTAAGTTTAGGTTAATTTTTCAACTGGAGGAAATATTCCGTTCAATTCTTGTTGAGGTATAGATTACAGGTACGCATTAAATTGCAGAAAATTTCAGGCTCAGCCAGATTATGTCTGTTTGCTATTTGAAAATTTATAAGTTTCATTCGTTGTTTTTCCACTGTTCGTTCACTCTCAGTGGCTTCGTCTTATGATAACAGATTAGCATCTGTAAATTTTCATACATTTTATGAAACAATATTCTAGCCTTCTCATCATCAATTCTCAATTGATCGAATAATTGGAGGGACTACTCATTCCCAGATAGCATTGGACTGCGTGTGTAGAGCAGAGAATATCTTGCAGACATTTTCTGCTGTATAACGACGTACGACTGGCGTGATGTTTTTCCGTAATTACTCAATGGCTCCTTTCTCTATATTCAAGAAAATTTTCACTTCCATATGAATAAATAATTTCGAAGAAAAAGCAGAATAACGGAATCATAAAATTCAGTAATTGCGTCATAAATAGGATGGTGTACTGTAAACTTGAATCACAGAAATATTGTGAGCTTTTTTCTGGTTAATGAGAAACCTCGGGAACTTGTGCTCTTTGATAATGTTGTGTTTTCCTCATTTATCAACGGCATGAATCATGACTAGACTTTGGTTCAGTGTACAAATTTCAGCACCAAAATAATAAATCGACTATAATATTACGGCTGAAAACAACTCGGCCTCATTTTACGAGACTAATGGCCGTATAGCTGCCTCACTCGAGATCCTAACTTTCTTACGGTCACCGCTCAGATTTCGTTCTGGTTTGTAACAGCATGAAGTCTTCCTCTTGAATATTCATGAAAGCAGTGCCACTGTATTTGGTCTTGACAAGTTATTCGTTCCGATTATCATCGAGCTCTAAATTTTTCGCTCTTTGGAAACGAAGGTTTTTTATTCAAGCAGTGATAGCATTTATTAAATATAGAATAATAGTGGCTTTACTCTAGCAATCTCTGGGTTATCTGCCTTTATTCCTAACAATATTGTTAGCGGAAAAATTGTCGTTTAAAATTGATGCTTGAAAATTTTAGTTTTGCGCTGTGTTAAAATTTCGATTTGTATTTGAGCCTGTCGCAGATTCTCTCTCGGATTAAACTATTCAAAAGCTCGTCGTAAGAGTGCCTTTTTATAACAATCCCACTAAATATATCCACATCACACTTTTGAAAAAAGGACCACACATTCAGCGTTCGCATTACATATATTCTCCACAGTGGCTTACTCGATAATACGCCCGTGCAGTACGTTCTGGAAAGAGTCATGCGAGGAGAATTGCGAAATCGAGCTCAGCTCTGTGATGTACGAGCCTAAATTCATTAACCGAGCAAACGGCCTCCTCGCGAACCGATACAAGCCGACCCAATTGCCGCTTGAGGTGCGACCGCAGGTCCTGTGATGTGTGTGTATTCAATTATCTCCCAGATCTAAACAACACTGACTCAGCTCCCATTGCGAGAATAGTGCCATTTCTAGAGAACTGGTCTTCTGTACGTAACATTATTTGTACCTGAAGTTCACAATCTGCAAGAATTTATGATCTACCATGATCGAAAAGTATGTCTTTATAAAGAAGTGGGTTTTAAGTATCACGAATTGGAGATCGAAGGTTAGATGTTTAGTTTGCGTGGGGTAAAATTTTGGATAATTTTTACCCAAAAGATGATTGCTTCCATTCACAATTTCTGAAGTACCTCCATAAGGTTACAAAAATGCCTTTCAGACATACAGTATGATTCCTTTCAAAGTATGTCGAAGCACGTGGAAAATCATTAAATCATAAATTCAACTAAAATCAAATGTGATTTCTATTTTTGCGGTCTCTTGATTCTGAAGTATAATTCGAAATTCCTTGGGTAATGTTAGTAACTTTAGCGAAAGTAATTGATTAGCAGAAACTGGTGTCGCAAACGTGGCCAGTGTTAGCAGTTGCACAACACACAACACAACAGTATCGCACTCAACTACTTTTTGAATAAAAGCACCGACATCTAACAAAAATACCAAGCATAGGGACTGCATGAGGTTTGAATGTCTTTTACAAGCTGTCCAGTGTGAGTGCGACGAGCCCAACTCACCTCTGTATATCACACCCAGCTCGATCAGAGGTCTGCTTACGCCGTAATTTTATGGCGGACGGGCTCATATACGGACCGATGTGCTTAACAGCTTTTATTTGGTCGGCAGATCTGCGCACCACTTCCAGCGCCATCAATCATTTGTGAAATCCTACTGCTAACACCTAATGATTGGCCAACGACCAGTTCCACGAAAACAGAATCTAGCTTCCTTGTCTGTCGTATTTTTCGGACAAAGGTAACAATTTCGAAAAGTTACTTTGCATTGAAAGAACCCCGAATTCCTTCATTCTTGATAATTCATGCATTTTCGAAACTTTTTGTACCCTACAACCAACAATAACTTACACCATCAAAGGGAAATCGTTTTTCTCAAATAGCAAGTGAACTCGAGCGCTTTTGTAGGAAGTTGAGTCTCCTTGCCTGTAGCTTATCACTCATGATATCTGCCTTGATTTTTTGCACGATGGTCCCCTACCCTCGCATTAGCTTGTCAGGATCAATTAGATACGTTTTTGCTGGTCTTTATATTAAAGAAGTTACCGCCACTTTTTGCTCTCTGATGTCTTGTCTGAGTTCATTTGTCATTGTTTTCATTTTGCTGAAGTACTGTAGCTGGTTTTTTTACGGATGCAATGTGGTTCAGAACAGCTCAAGGTGTGTGTGTCTCGATGCTTTATGTGTTTCTTGTTCTTTGGAAAAATTGAACATTTTTTGCTGATGCTTGTACATTCAATGTGTAGCTGAATGAATAATTTTCTTTAATTTCCTCCGTTTATTGTCCCCATTGACTGCACCGCATGATTTAAACTGAAAGCTTTTATAAACAACCTATTATTTACAAGCGTATCGCGTTTTAATTAACATCGTCCTGAACCTTCGGAAAAGTCATGTACTGTTCACTGCATTAAGCAAAAATTCAACCAAGTTTCTAAATTGAGAGCGTTAGATAAAAGATGCGACACCTCTAATATGATTAAGTGCTCTATTGTTCCTCGATATAAATTGGGTGAGCTACTCTCGAGTACTTATCTCTTGTTAGCTTAGGTATTTTAATGAATTTTAATGGCGTTCTTTTCTTGATTCATGGAGCACTTCAGCTATGTCCTTTGGTACGCCGTGCGAGATGGCATGCTTTAGAATGCATCGCTGTGCATGCAACTCTCGGAACCATGTTAAGTGCTTGTGTTCGCTTTATTCGAACGCGTACGATGGTTATGCAGGTCATACCTACTTCAGTGTATTATAGTGTGTGCATTGAATTTGAAGATTTCAATTCAGTTTTCAAATTTAGTTTTTCACGTACCAGCTCATAATCGTCAATACTGCCTCCATTCAGAAGTGTGATGGGGGAGAGTCAATGCATTGCTAAATGATCAAGTGTTCATCAACATAATACACTTACTGCACTTTTAGGAAATGGGAAGCATGTAGTATGATAAAGTTCAAATTTCACTGAATGAATTATTGGATAAAATTCAAGAAATGTTCAACTGAACATAAACCATTCGATAAGTCAGCAATGTTGTTGGAGCTTCACTTCAGCGTCGCATTGGACCAATGCTACATGGGAGAATCGAGTTCACGCGCACAACCAATACACACTCACTCAACCTAGACCGACTGCAAAGCGTTCTTAGTGGTCCAATACAGCGAATTGAACGCTCTGACTTTACTTGTAGATTTCGTAAAGGTGTTTAATGTGCCTTCACCGAGTTTTTTGTCCATATGTAGAAGTTGGAAGATAAACTGTCGAGGTGAGTGAATTTTTTTTAACTAATTTCCTAACACCTACATAGACTTTTAAATGTACAATTATTTTAACTTATTATCAGACATGGAGGTCGTCTTTATGAAAATAATTTTAAAATCAAGTAAGCTACTCTTTGTTTCGATTCTGAGATCTTGCTGTTATACTGAAATAGAAGCGTTGGGTTGCGCAGCTTTTGCTTCCTGAAGGCGCTGAAAAATTGGCCAAATCGATTTGACCCTGCCCTGTACAAAGGAAAACTCCGCGGAAGGCTTCTCTCTGCTCCTCTTTAATGGCGTAATAAGTTACCTTAGACCTCAATGTTCTGCTTAATCGTTATGTTAGACAAATGTTACATTTAGGTTGTTGGTCAAAATATTTTGAAATTTATTGTCGCTAATGCACGTATTTGTATCAAGCGACCGTAAATGTGGATCAAAATCTTCGAGTTGATTTAATTTTATTGCAACGCAACCTTCAAATGAAATCTGCAGTCGTGCAAGATATTTCAGATGAGCCCCGTTATGATAAATAAAGCAGTCAATCCGTCACTGTTACGTCACGCGCACATCATTAGTGTCAGACTGCCGTGCTCTGACCCAGGAGAGAGCCTCGCGTCCAGCCTCCACAGCGCTCCCTACAAGTCCAGATTTGTGGACGTTTGCAAGTAAATCGGGGCGATCAGCACTCGATCTTCTCTGCACTTTCTGACAGCTCAGGCAGCTTTTACGTTTCAGTTTGGCTCTATTTGATGCAGTTTGTCGATTTTTGTTTCATGAACAGAGTAGCATAAAATGGAAATTAAAGAGCAATACCGCGAAACTCATAGACAATAGTTATTATAAAACTTGTTTACGTAACGTGATGAGTAGGTTTCTGGGTAATCCTTATTTAAATCTGCTTTTGAGGCAAGTGCTTACCTCGAAACGGGGCAAGTTTTTACAACCAAATTTCTTTTTATCGGAACCCTTTAAAAGTCAGTTGTTTAAGTAAAGAAATCTCCTCGCAAATAAAGAGATCAATCACATCGGTCACACCCATGAAACCCCAACCCACCAAATGCCTACTATCAACTCTTTCTAGTCGCATCTGCGAGCTAAAAACGTTTTAGAACCAAATAAATTTGTATTCGGCTGAGTAAATCCAGTTTTAAAGAACATATAAGGATCGTTCAAAGCAAAATAAGGCAGCTACAAGAGTTCTGAGGACCAATAGGGGGATTTTTTTTTACTGAGTACACGTTAAAATTCTTTACAAGTCTACCCAGCTAGGCGTTATAGTCATCGATCAATAGGACCATACATTTGTTTTATTCGTAAAATGAAGTTTACTGGAAAATTTATTTAAACAACTTTTTTTCATTGCCTATCACCCATCCCTTCCTCGTGGTATGCATGTATAAAGAATGTTACTGTTTATATGGGTTATAATACACGACATAAAGTATTGAGACTGTATTTGAAACTCGAATAACTTAATTTAACTCTTTTACTCCATTTTTCTTACGTCTTTTTTGACTGTTAACTTTCATTTCTAATTTGTGTACCGTGCCGATGTTGTAAGCCGCTCTACTTTTCAACTAATTGAAATACCAGACGCTTTTCAACTGCAACTTTCGCTAAGCTAGTGTTCACGTTTCATCGGAAGTAAGAACGCATTCTATTCTGCTTAGCGTTACAGATGTTCCTCAACATCCGGAGCACGTCTGCAATGTCAGTCTCTTGTAGCTGATCTTCTACCCGATTATAATTATTGAACATCTCCAAAGTTTAGTGCATGAGCTTTCTGCTTGATTTTTTGTATGTGTACAATATATTGTGAAGGAAGTTTCCAGTAGGTGCGCCCAACTGTGTATATTTCTTTGGCTTTAATTCAGAACACGTGGGATCATTTTCTCAGCCTTGGCATTATTGATGGACTAGCTTGCGCGCAGAAATGCGGTTTCAAACTCGACGATGTCGAGAAATTTTATTTGTATTTGTAATTTTCGGTTTTCTGCAATGTCAGTAAGCAATACCAACTAACTAACATAAGTGTGATACTTATTTCTGTATTTATTCTTCAATGAGCTGTATTTGCAATGATAAAATATTTCTTCAGAGCAAAGCTAATCGAAAAGGAATGTGCCTTGCTCAAACAAGGTGAAGCATCCTTCAATTTACAGCCTTATCTAAAATAATTCTAGGGAATTGATTTTTTTAAGCCTTCATTTGACAGAAAAAGTATCATTGTATATCACCTGTGATTTTGACTGCCTGGTAAATTATTTTACACGTGAAGTCTACGATATATAATAAAGCTAACTTAATTTCATTTCCACGACTCATAACAAGTGGAACGAAATCTCTGACCACTGTTCTTACTTCACGATTTCTGTAAGCATGCCTGGAGACGAAGGCTAGCTAAACCAATACCTCTCATGTAGAAGGTATTGGCTAACCCAATACTTGCTAAATGGTAGGCATTTGCTGAACGGTGCTTTAGTTTTCATTAACTATACTCAGGATACGGGGAGTGAGTTCAAGCAATTCATTGGAGTTTGGTGTTGACGGGCGAAAATATGATTCTGTCGCTGGGCCAGCTCAGTGTTGTAAAACTGATGCTTTTTCTCGCGAAAATTGTAAAATTGAACTATTTTTCAAATACAATCGGCTCTTAAAAATTACTCTGCGAATGGCAACCCGCTAGGCCTTTCAGAAACATCAATCAGCAGGTACCAACCTAGCAGGGTTGTCAGAAATATCAATCATCAGGTTGCAGTCTTGCACGTTTGTCAGGAACATCAATCAGCACGTGTTGTCAGACACTTCAATCATCACATAGCTACCTTAAGGGTTGTCAGAAACATCAATCAATATCTAGCATTCCTGCGGAGTTGCTGAAAATTAAAATTTTGAGAAAGCTAAATTCAAAAGTTTTAGATGACGCTGTGAGACCACCCCACCCTCCCCAAACGCGTGCACCAACCTCACACACCCTCGCACCCCTTGTCCGTCGCAGTCAATTACTGCACCCGGGAATTTCTTCAACACGACACTACGACAAATTTATGGCACTCACAACCTTTACTTAAGAATTCGAAACACAGGAAGTTGCTTGACAAATGTCCCCGGTGTGTAATGCATGTTTTCAAGCAGATTGGTTATTCTGCGCCGTCCTCCATTAGACGCTTTTTTGTATCTTTTGTAAGCCCGAGGAAGGGAGAAAATCTTTTCCATGAACTTTTAATCAAGCTGGTAATTAACGTTCAATTTCAGCTGTCGTGTGTGTGGAGGTAATTTAAGTGTATTTTTAATTAGTTTTTCTTTTTAAGACCTAAATTAAATTCTCTTATATTTTGATAAAAAAGGACCTAAATTTCATAAATCTGAGAGTCACAGTTTTTCAATTCCCTTTTTAAATTATTATTCTTTGTAGAATGGGAGAGAAAAATATCACTTCTTGTTTTACCAGAAAATTCCATCCTTCTTCGTATCGATGGTACGAGACTACTTTGATTAAAAATTCCGGCAGTGATTTTTTTTTCTAATACGTTTCGCACAACTTCTACATATGAAATAATTGCTTTTACTACTATTAATACTATTATCACTTGTGATGTTCCTTGTAGAATTACTATTACTTGTACTACTAATTCTACTTATTAATTATGCCGCTTCTACTATTTATAATACTACTACTGATGCTACTACTATTATAACTACTACTACTCCTACTTATAAGGTCTCCCCGTCTTTCCCGTGTTTGAGTGCGCTGCTCGTGCTTCACACGGCGATGCTATCTCCGACTAATGGTCAATTGATGACGAGCCTCCCATCATTTTGCGATGTCCAGTTTCCAAACAGCCGCACTTGGGGCCGTTACGAGGCCAGCGCGGCAGACTTATCGCGCCTTCAGGAATTTCAAAAAGTTTTTGTTACCTTTTGTGAACATCTCAAGAACGCTTATTCTGGGCTCTTAGTACGATGTGGATCACGTACTCGATAATGCGTGATTTTGAGGTGAAAAGGTCGTTGATTTTGTCATGTAGTTTTATAATTACTCTAAATTTAAATGTTTTGCGTTCTTCCTATGCATGTAGATGAGTTTGAGTTTTCTATCATGAGATATTTGTGTTGTTTAAAGTACAAGCACATATAGGTTTTCAATTTCACTTTTTGGACTACAGCAGAACTTTGGGTGGAATGGATGTTCCCTAGAAAGTTATTTAATGATTCTTCTGGCGATTTTTTTCGACGTGGCTTGTTGGTTTTTCTTCCCATAGACCAGAATTGATGACGTTGCTATTCTCGCACCTGCAAATATTAGCATCAAATAAAATTAAATTCGTTTGTGATGGTGTTTTTCTTGTTAAAAGAGACACACAAATTAATACGAACCTCAATTTATAAAAGGAGATACAAGTACATTAAATAAAATACAGCAATAATAATAATCAAAAAATTAACATACTATTTAATCCGTACGGCGAAAAAATTTAACACAATGATTATATTTACAGAGTATATCAGAGTAAAACAATCTTGGGCTAAGCAAGATATGAATCATCCTTTTCCATAAAATAGAAGGTTTTCCTCCCTCTTACGATAGTAACTCAACTGATCGTGCCGAAAAAATATGTATGGATAAATAATTATACTATTATTGTGGATATTTACGTAGAAATCTCTTCAGATTTATATATATCAGAGACATACAACTGAGTTAGGCTGATGGAGTAAAAATTATAAAAATTTTCACATTTGTATGAGATGGAGTTTGCGTAATCGCTAGAGATAAATTAAGAGTCCAATGCTTTGTACGTGAAGTTTCGATAGAATTTTAAGTACCGGGAAAATTGACGAGGAATTCTAATCATGAGAGAGTTTTTCATACCATCATGGCGTGGCCTTTGAGGTCAGGTATATAGGTGCGCTCGAATAGTTCCAGGAAGTCTTGAGGAGGTCGACAGTTTCCTCATGTAAATAAATTTACCAGAGAGGATCGATGAAATGGTTAGCTGATTTTTTACACTGTCATTCATCGCCTCGCCAGATCTCGTTAAATTAAATTTATTCAAATTGACTCGCGGAGTAATTACGCGCACAAAATTGTGCGTTGGATATAAAAGTAGAATTTTATTCGAGTATTATTTTAGAAAGTTTCAGGTCACCCTTATGAAATAATGTCGTCTGAGTACGATCAATAACTCAAGCATAAAATGTGACAAAATCCGATCGTAGAAAAACCGAATTAAAGATAAACAAATGATTATTAAGTTTGGATTTTTATTGAAATGAAAAAAATTACGTATTGACTTTCTTTCCTTCAAATAATTCAAAAGAGTATCAACGAAAAATGTTTGAAAATGTTTACTACTTCTAACATTTCGACAATCTTTGGAACATCTAGGAACTTATATTCCGTGTTGGCCTCCTCTCATCTGTTCGTAAGATATTTGACTGCGTTCGAATTGTCCGGCCCATCACTTAATAAATTACAATTGCCTGGAACAATTGCTCAATTAGTTTTGATTATCTAAAACGATTTCATAATTAATGGCCTTTGGCTAAAGCAATTGTTTAGTTAGCTGTTATTATCTGATACAATTGCTTAATTAGCTGCCGGTGGCCGGAGCTATCATTCGATAAGTTGTAATTGTCTGGAACTACTGGGTAATGTGTTGTGATCGGTTGGAACTATAATTCAATTAGGTGTGAGTAATTGGAGCTGTCGTAAAATTTGATGTGATAATTTGGACCTGTGTAAGATAAGTATAACGTATCACAAAATTAACGGTATCTGTTTCGTTTGGTTTCTTGTATGAGTGGCGGACGGCTTCTTTGTTTTTAATAGTAGCTCTGAGTACCACTCTTCTGCCTAGTGTTTCCCGATCAATTTTAAATTAATTCATGTGCAATATATAATAGCTTCCTTTCGAAGAGTTATCTAAAAAGTCTTTCTGGCAGCCTGATATTTAAAACTTCACATTTTTCTTCATTTCTTCTTCATCGTTCCTTTAGAAATTTTATGTGACCAATGTTGGCAAATTCATTGGTGATCCCTGATATTTTTGAATTATTCTCCTTAGTTACCTGAAAAAAAACCCGCATGATTACTTCAAGAAGAGTCTTAATTTTACTGATATTATATGCTTTTCAGAGAGTGAGTGATACTGTGTAATAAGCTTTTTGGTTGATGATTTACCTGTACTAATTTCCAAAAACGCTTTATACAGGAATTAAAGACTTTGTAAAATCAGTGTAATATTTTAGCTTGAATAAGCCTGCAGTTTTCGGTCCATTTGTATCTAGCTACCCCATCTACGAATTGGCTGTTAAGAAGGTTTAGCACCTTCAGCAGCATTTAGGAACTCTCTTTAGTATCCGTGATACCGTTTTATTGCGACACATGACGGTATTTATACAGCGAGCGATGACCCCCACACTTCTTCCTAAACATTTACGAGCGCGCTAAAAGAAACTGTGAAAGGCACCTTCGCTCAAAGGCTTCTAAAACATCTTTTCTCAAGTAAGCACGCGTGAGGGAAGGCTAGAAACTATCTCCTATTTTATTTCACTAATTTATTAGAAGACAACGAGTGGATCAAGTAATTTCTTTTTTAAAATGAAGTTCTTTCTCTTTAATGTATTTCGTCCAGATTTCTATGAGTTTGCCTGTTCCTTCTGGCAGAAGTTGACGTTGATCATCCCATTGGTGTTTCGTATCGTGCACTTATAAGGAAGAGGCAGCGCTGCAGTTCATTTTTAATTAATCCGAAGAGACTGGAGTTGAAAGATAAGAGTTCTGGGCTAAAAATGGAGTGTTTCAGCACCTTTACATCTAATTGGCGAATTGCTGCTAAACGCAGCGTGCAACGTCTCGCAGAAATTCAATTTTCATCGATAATAAGCTTACACGTTTGCTACTGAGAACTTGTTTGTCCAAAAAATCTTGGTTACACCTTCCTATCAGGAAAATTGGACCATTATTGTTTGTCCCTCTATGGCGGTTGCTGACTGTGAACAAACATCCGCCAACATACCTATAAGCATGAATTCGTTTAGATTTTCTGACGAGACAGCTTAAGTTTCCCATACAAATTTGACTTTGTAGCAAAAAAGCGCTAGTCTTTCGTGTGGTGGGTCGCGGGTTTGATACTTCACAATGCCTGCTGGGTGTTCCTCGATTTTTGGAAAAAAGACGAAAATGCCATAATTCCTCACTCTACTCACATGTTTGAAATTGGTACCTGGGTCAACAAGGGGCGACCCTCTCATGAATGATTTGACAAATCAATATGATAAGGAAAAATATGCATTTATCTTAAAATAGTGATCATGTTCACTCTGGAATTGTTATTTGATCATGCTCAAATTTCGAGCGCGTAACTACGGTAGTTTTGCTTATATGAATAATGGTGAAGCAGAGCTGTGAGGACAAAATTGAAGATAAAAAATGGAAAACAAAATAAAATTGAAGTGTTGCGAGGACAAAATTGAATTGAATTTAAGACAAAATTTAAGCTCAGTACAAAAAACATGCGCCACCTTAATTTTTGAAGAGAGAAGCATCACTGTATATGACCCTTCACATCTCGAGTTGTAACCAGACTATGAATATCTAATGATCAGACTCGAGAAGTTTTCACTTCTCTTGCGGTGCCGCATCCGTTGTTTCTTATATATAGCTAAGTACCATTCCTTTGCAGGAAGGTCAAATAAGAAGGAATGAATAAAGTTCAAGTACATCGAAAACAATTGTATTAAAATTCTCAAAATATTCTTGACAAATTTTTTCTTTCAGTACTATTGGAATGCTCAGTTTTATCACGCAGATTTCAACGCGTCAAACTGGCGATGAAAACCGAATTTAATTAGCAATCAATGAATTCTGCGTGATGGCTGCAGCGCAATGTTATTTCTGAACACTTTGAAAGCAAAGGCTATTACTCGTCAGCGTTTGTAGACTCATACTCCTATACTCAATCTGAACACCCACAGGCAACACCTGTTTGCAGACTCGAAGCCAATGTACACCTGGTACTTACTCATTGACTATTCGAACTTTTTTAAGTGCGGTGCTTAATAGAACTGAAGCTTCAAGAATGCGAGGTCGCATGCATTTTTAACTACTGCGCTCTATGGGTGTTAAAACTCTAAATATCTGGCAGATCTTCTGTACTTAGTATCTAAAAGCCAGTCGTACTACGTGCGTTGACTTTTAAAACCCTGATTTTGTCCCCGAGTATGACCGCGAAAATGAGTTTTTTTCACTTTTACTGACTCGTAAAACTACGAAATGCTCTCTTTGCACGCACCTACGACCGTTTTAGATAAGGTCCAAGTTTCCAGAGTTTTAAGCGCTGCAAGCTGCGCATTGCTCGGCATCAAATATTCAGTCGTTGAACTCTTTTGCAGAGCTGTGAGCTGCAAGAAATGATAAGAGTAGAATTAAAGCGTGGCATTTTATGATAATGCATAGTCACATCAGCTGTTCCCAACCTACCAGCCTTATCACAGTAATTTGGCTGACATCGAAGTTATCAAGATGCTTCAAATGAGATGCACATGCTCTACTTATGCATCGAGCATCGTCGGGTAAAATTAGAAAGGCCAACTTGCTTGGCGAGGAATACTGATTTACTATGAATTTTAATTAGTATTATTTTATTGCACGAAATGTTTTTAAAGAGTTTTAGTGATTGTATATCTACTTCTTACCAAAGACACAGAGGCATATCATCAAGCCATCATTTTATGCATATCATTTGAACGGCAATACCGCTAGTTGTTCGATGTCTTAGCTCCGTAAATGAGTTATAAAAATGTTTCAAATGTTTCTTTAGGTACTGCAATGATGAATTTCAGCATGGAGCGCACACTTTATTGACTTTCGAATTCTGATCAAAAGTTTCTTGTTGTGAAATGATGCGTCTAATTTGCTTTTTCATATAGAGTAAAAATCCATAAAAACTTGTGCGCACCTTACTTACTTGTATTTCACGAGTGAATATTTACAAGTAACGTGGACGATATAAGTCATCGCTTTTTTTTTTGAACCACGCATGGAGAAACTCTACTTCTTATTTCTTTGGCAGAAATGGTTTGATTGATCACAGTGTTACTAATTTTCTAGGTTGATTGAAAGTGCTAGTGCTAGCTTATGCAAGTCTTACTCACTGACATGTCTTACTGAATACATAATTAGCTACATGACATGATTTGCGCATTTGCTGTCCTAGTTGGAACGCCGCCTGATGTGAACTTCCTGTATTATTTTGATAAGTTGAGTTTGCTGTTTTCCACCTCACCATGCGAACTGAAGTATCGTGGATAACTATTATACTTGGAATTTCTGTCCCCAGCTCATTATCGATCCTTTTATTTTAAGTTCTTGCACTCACGTTCTGTTGTAGACTGAAAGTGGATATTTTCTTTAATTAAAATAACACCTGTAGCAGGCAACTGTGCCATTGTATTACTTGCTAAACTTTATTACAAGTGGCCTGATATCTTTTCTCTTCAAAGGAGAGAGTACAATTTATGTAAATATTATGTTCATCCATATATAATACCTTCGATATAATTCTTCTTCGTAGATTGTATCGCACCCTAACTGGTGTACTGACTTTTAATGTAGCGATACTACATAGTTTAAATCAGTTACACTACTATGCTCTCAACAAGTGTTGAATAAAAAACAAAGAACGGGGTTGGTTGACTTCTAATTGTTCCTATTGAGTGAATGAAAGAACAAGTTGGTGTTCGTTGTATCACTGCTACAAATTTAGTCTAGCGGGCCCACCCAGTCACTGAGACCACTTGTAGCACAGATTTAGCCTTTGTGTGTAACCCATTTAATTAGTTAAACCCCATCTAAGATCCCAATTTTTTAACCAAAATGCGTGTCTGCTGCAAGTAAGTTAAAAAGAGTTGATTTAATATTTATGATTTTTGTTGTTGTACATATTTGATGCAAGTATCGTGATCTGTATCTCGTTCAGTGTAGTTTGCTAGGTTGATTGAAAGTGCTAGTGCTAGCTTATGCAAGTTTTACTCACTGACATGTCTTACTGAATATACAAAATTAGCTACATGACATGGTTTGCGCATTTGCTGTCCTAGTTGGAACGCCGCCTGATGTGAACTTCCTGTATTATTTTGATAAGTTGAGTTTGCTGTTTTCCACCTCACCATGCGAACTGAAGTATCGTGGATAACCATTATACTTGGAATTTGTTGACGTTGACGTTGGCAGAAGTTGACGTTGATCATCCCATTGGTGTTTCGTATCGTGCACTTATAAGGAAGAGGCAGCGCTGCAGTTCATTTTTCATTAATCCGAAGAGACTGGAGTTTAAAGATAAGAGATCTGAGCTACAAATAGAGTGTTTCAGCACCTTTACATCTAATTGGCGAATTGCTGCTAAACGCAGCGTGCAACGTCTCGCAGAAATTCAATTTTCATCGATAATAAGCTTACACGTTTGCTACTGAGAACTGGTTTGTCCAAAAAATCTTGGTTACACCTTCCTATCAGGACAATTGGATCACTATTGTTTGTTCCTCTATGGCGGTTGCTGGCTGTAAACAATCATCCGCCAACATACCTATAAGCATGAATTCGTTTAGTCTAGGCAAACTTTATTACAAGTAACGTGGACGATATAAGTCATCGCTTTTTTTTTAACCACGCATGGAGAAACTCTACTTCTTATTTCTTTGGCAGAAATGGTTTGATTGATCACAGTATTACTAATTTGCTAGGTTGATTGAAAGTGCTAGTGCTAGCTTATGATTTTTCCTGTAAGTCATTGCAGAAAATTCGTCCTTGTTCGCCACGATTATTGCTGACAAGTGAGTCTAACAATTTTACGGTTTACCTTTCCTCCCCAATTTAGATTTTCTTCTGCATTTAATAAGTATTTTAGATAATTCTTATGTTGTCAACGTCTTGGTCAGCATTACTTACGTTTGAAAATACCGTTCAATACTCATTCGTATGCTATTTTCCATGCACGCGAGCAATTTTCGTCTATTTTAATTGAGGTATGGATCGTAAACGGGCAATCTAAAATGATAGGCTTATAGGAAGTGTGTTAGAGCGGGTGTAAAATTTTCAGGACCATGAACTACATTCGGAATTATTGAATGTAAGTACCTTTTAGAATTTACAATCGCGCTTTTAATCGTTTTGATAACATTGTGACGTACCGCTCATTCTCCGAGTGCCGATGTTAACCGCACATTAGATGCAAGGTTATGGCCAGAACAGCGTGCATAAAATGCTCTCTTTACCGCCCGTAACGATGTTGATCTGAGCCTCACACAAGCTTGGTTGACTCACCTAGTGCTACGCCGCGCTCCGAGCTTACGTACCTTTGTATAACATTTATGTTCCTGTTAGAGTTCAGTCGGTGAGGGCTTTGTTATAGTTAACGTGCATGTGGTCACTAATGTGTTGGAATTTACATGCTGATGATGATGGTTATGTTGTAATTCCCGCGTAGATGATCATGGTTGTGTTGGAATGGTTATGTTAGAATGAACTTTTAGATGATCATGGGTTTGTTGGAATTAACAAGGTTCTGATGATGAAGGTTATGTTGGAATTAACCTGCAAATGATGATTGATATGCTGGAATTAACCTGCAGATGATCAGGGTTTGGTTGGAATTAACCTATAGATGATGATGGTAATGTTAGAATAATCAGGCAGGTGATGATGGTTATGTCAGAATTATCGGGTAGATAATGATTATGTTGAAATTAGCACCCAGATGATGATGATTATGTTGAAATTAACGTACAGATGACGATGGTCTACCTGTAAGCCTCGTCAGTTGTACCATTTTTTATTCGACTGTAATGTATCTATCTTGATGTATTTATGATGATGTTGCGTGTCTCGCAAAATATATGAAGCTGACGTGAAAGGATCATCATTTTACATAAATTGTGCTAGGTTGGTGGGTTCGCAGTTGTAGCAATTCCGGATAATGCGTTTGTTATGGTGCGTTTTTGTTGGAGTTAGCTTTAGGCTGCACCGGTTCTGGAAAGTTGTGTTAGTATAATAATATTTAACTGCAGCACTCTGAGTCGTCAGTATCGGTTTTAAATTTATTAGGAACATCTTCTCCTCACTCAAGAATTTTGCTACGTCAGTTTTATTGATACCATCCGGGCAAAGATAAAGTTCTCGTAATTCCGAGAGTAACAAATTTAATGTCTGTGTTTACTACAAGCTGTTCATGTGGAACATTTTGGTCATGAGGCTACTCTTGAAAACGCGCATTCCCATGTTCCAGTTATAGATCAATTTAAGATAGAAGTTGCGCGCTTGGTAAAACTAAACCAGAGAATTTTTTTACATACATTCGAGACGTCGACGTAGCCCCCGATTACAGGTCATTTATGGATGGCTGCAGGCCATATCGTCCATAAATAGGTAGCGGTTTTGCTCTACTGCTCCCATAACTGTCGACAGATTCATGATGAATACGGGTGCCGCTAATGCAGCGCCGGGTAATGCATAGCCACTGAAGATATTGGGAGGAGATAGCGTCACGTCCTCACACTTTTGCCACAAAATGGGTTGTCAACGCTCATGTTCCTGTGCCTCTCCAATAAACTTGGCCTAAGCCTTCATGTACAGATAAGGCGTATTGAACTTTAGGTATCAGTAAGGCACCGACTGTTGGTCTCGTTGGGGAAGTTAATCCCTGAAATTCTTGTGAGTATGATGCATGACTGAAAAAAAGGTATCTGACAAATATCAAACCTTGAATGAAAAATGGGCCAAAACAATTCTTTGAATGCATCCAGTCTGCGCTCTCTTCCAGGTGCAAACTTTTGAGTTTGAAAACTGTTGCATCCTGAAATTTTTTTACCTTTAGAGAACCTTGTAAAAAACAGGAAGCATACAAAAAAATTGAGGACTCAACTGACCCGGGAATATATTGATGGTCTAGAGTTTAGGTTTTCATTTATTGACGGAGTCATATTTTGAAGTTTGAAAACTTTTAAGTCACCAGCAGCAAATTTGAGAAAAATGAAACCAGTGGATTATATTTTACTACATTCTTCCAAATTAAGCAGAGTAAAATAATTCACATATCACGATGTGCATTGCTGCACAACTTGAATTACTGACCGCTGTCAGTCTTTCACTCTGACTGTTTTTGATTTGGAAGGTACTTTCATTTTCCATGAGATGTGCATACGCTTTGCTCGGGTCGAGAGTCTGCAGAAGCGGAGATATTTTACGCAGTTACAATTTTCGAATGAGATGTATCTCAAATAATTGAAGGAATTATAATTCAAAATTTAAAAAGGCGGTTGAACGCAAGATTCTTTTCAATAAAGAAATCGCTACAAATGTTTAACAATTTTGAAAGCAAAAAGTTGCTCGAAAGAAAGAGTCAATTGAAACCGAAAATGTTCTGCACGTCTAGGTATATCTTGATTCTATGTTAATAACAAACCGGTTTTGAAGTAAAGGAGTTTTTTCCGAATTATTTAAAGATATATTAATGGGATGTAGAGCTCAACTTCTTTCGCACTCTTGAATGTTTTTAAATCGCAGAAGCGATGTTCGTTATTTCTCTACAGCATATGGACGATTTCTACACGACCCAAAACGTACGTACTGCTCTCCTATAATGACGTGTGCATCATGGAACTGGAAGACATCAACTCTCGCCTGATATTTACTCGGCACAAATTTCATAACAGTCCAAGCCTCCGTTGAGCGTCAAGTAAGAGTCGTGAGAGACGCTGATAAGCTCGAATTCGAGGCTGGATCATCCGAAGTTAAGCGCCCAAAAAACCGAGTCGACTTTGATAAAGTGTGGCTTTGTTCATGTTGTCTCATAAGCCGTTCCTAAACGTGTTATAATAGCAGTGACCGGTGGCAGTTCGTATCGTTGAGCTCCTCCAGGTTATTTCAATTTTAGCCTAAATTTATCGCTTGATTCGCGTCTTGAGAGCGCGAATAAATTGAATGCAATTGCCGAACATGTCGGTTCTTGCCTCCGTGGTTTGTGTGTTGTTTACATGTAGTGAAATTTTTACTACGATAGCTTCGAAAGCCTGGTTTCTGAGGAAATGCTAGCATGTCTCCGTTGAAAATATTTTGGATAATGTTGTCATGCTTGTTTTTTTAATTTCACAGTTTTAAGCACTTTTTTATGCCCCGAAGTTCTCTCTGCTACCCATTTTGTTATGCTTATACTCATGCTCTAATTTCATAGTTTTAAGTACTTTTCTATCTCCTGAAGTTCTCCCTGCTCCCTACTGTAGCTTTTTTCCGAAAGTCTTGAACCGGTGATTGCAGATGTGATCTTGATAAAGATCTCCCGTCTGGAGCTAGTTGTGTGTAATTGCGCACGTTCTGAATTCACAGCATGCAATTAATGGCGTAAAAATAAATGACGGCAGCGTAACTACCTGCGTTTGCTTTGGCGGTGAGCAGAATTTAAAGCACCGGTCTTACAACCTGCAGAATAAGCCCTTTGTTTGTTTGGTGAAATCTTGCCGTAGGTGACGGCCTAATGATATCTTCCGAAGTCGTCCGTCTCTCCGGCAAGTGTTGTCTACCCTACAAGAGATTCGTTTTTGGCGGCCCGAATTTCAGTTGTAATATTCTTACTTTCATTTCTTCAACTCCCGGCGTTATCGTTCGCATCTATTTTTTAATGATTTCGTAAGTGCTGTCATTGCTGTTTAAATTTTGTTGAACATCATCCTGTAATTTTGAAAGTTAGAGAAGTGTATCCTCTGAATGGAGTAATATGAGCGTAAGTAGAGACATTGGTAAAGAAATTCGAAACGAAATTGCTTTTACGCTCATTTTCAAACTTTTTCTTCGTCGTGGAGTAATAACTCAAAAAGCCAGGTGGAATCTGATGCGATTCAAATGCATCTACCAGATACAATGTTCGAGGATTGCAATTTGCTTTGGCGGCCTGAAGCTCCTGTTTTAGATATGTCCTACCGAAATCGAACGAACGGAACGATATTGAATGGAAGTTATTCAGCAATGAAGTTGAAATGAAGCTAAAATAAGAAATATTCGCGTGATAGAACATGGTTCCTTTGCGGCTTTTGCTCGCAATTATACATACAATGTTTGTTTCGGAAACAGCAAAAAACTTATCTAAGTGCAAAGCTCCGGCGTTTATTGGGAACCCATTTCATTGTCATGGTAATTTTGTGACACGGAGCTCTGGCACTGTTTTACAAACCTTAGGTTGAAATCGGTGCTGTATTTCCGATGTTTTCGTATAGTTCAGCGCAATAAGTGTAGTTAGGGCAAGTTTAGAATGGTACATTGCGCCGATATTTCTGTCTGCAGCTGCTCAATCGGGGTTACAAGGTGTGCCGCTAAGTCTACAAACGCGGTACTGTGGTTCGTGCGGCCTAGAACAGAAATATGTTGACTAGAAGAACATATGCGGCCTAGAACATATGTTGACAAATAGTGACCACTCTTCACCTACTGCAGTTCGGTATTGCTCAGTGGAGTTTATTGACGGAATTGTTACAGTACAAGAAATCTGGTGCAATGGCGGGCATGATGTCTGTGTCGCTGTAGAGCCCAACTTCATCGATCACCCTGTTGATGCTTCACACCAAAACTGCAGTTGCACTGCGGTTTTTAATCAGGGAGTTGCGGTAATATGCTGAACATTTTTTTTCTACAGAAACGTTTTCGAGTGATATTATAACTCTCGAAATGCATTTGAAACGTTAACTACGGAGTAAAGGTTCATGTGGAGTTGTTCGAGAGTGAAATTCACATTCAAATTTTTTGTCTCGGTTTTAATCGCGAGTCAGGGATGCTTTGAAACTTCCATTTCAAGCTAGATGGGAAATCGGAATGAGATGGTTTGTAAAGGGAAGAATATTATTATTCGTAAGCTCCAGTAAAATCTGTGAACGCACATCTGTTCCGAGCTCCTCAACCCTGCTGCTTGAGTTCGGCAACGCGAGCTCGTTCCTTACGACCCCTCGGTTCTCACTTAAATACATCGTCGACATAAGGCTTTGTCACGCCCGATCGAACTCCACGTATTTAGGGCATTTAGTTCCGAAAATCTTGCTGCTTTCAATTTCTAAAGAATTGTAGTCAGCGTTCGAGTTGGAAATTTGTGTCAATGCTAAGCTGACACTTTCTAAAACAGTTTTATGGAAGTCTAGACTATAAGTTACTGACACGTTTCTTCATCCACTGAAGAATATTTTAGGGATAGATTTAGTTAAAAGTTGTTTCAGGGAACCTCCGTGGAGCATGTTTCCGAAAGCTGTACTCATCGCCGCTCTGTTTCTGCCGCTACAAACACCACGTCGCTGCTCTACACTGTTCACTCTATGTTTGCTGCTTTTATTCTCTAGGCTTCTGTGTCGGTTGTTGTGTCTTGATTGCCATGTCTCTCATTGCTATTTCTCGCGTCCAGCATACGACGGTATGTAGTGGATGTGATGCGCTAATTTTGTCGTTTGAGCGAGAAGAAGTAAAATGAAATGGGATACAGATACAGAGCAGTCCAAATGAGTAATGATCACATTTCAACACTACCCTTGTCGCATTAGAAAGGTAAATCCGCGCTGCAGTAGGATAGAAAGCGTTCTAATCGATGTTGTACGCTGTTTTACCGTAGATTTTCTTCGAATTTCCATTCGGTTTAAATTAAAAAATCTTCCCTAATGGAAATTTGGCCGTGCTGAAGATAATATTTTGTGATCAATTTCTTTCAAATTGTTTGAAACTTATCTAATTTAACTGCGGCTGTACTGTTCTGTACTTCCGGTGCAGCGTTTACAATATTTTGCTTTTTCTTGGTATTTCTTAATAAGCTGTAAATATATGTATTAGACCCTTGCTTAGTTTCCAATGGTACTTGAATTATGTTTTATTCATACTGAATTTGCCATGCATTAGCTGTGAAAATTTTTGTTAGATGTAGAGAAATCAAGAATTTTTTCCATGAAGCATTCCACGTGTTAAGTAGCTCGTATTTTCTCATTGCTAAATCAGCAATATTCAAGAGAGATGACTTGCTGCCGAAACTTTAGAGTTCCTGTACAAATTCTAACTAAAACAAATTAATGATGCTTGTAATAATTGTACTAGAGTTGTGAATTGGTTCATAAAGTTTCTTCGTGCATCTCGATGTGTGTATCAATTTATTCAGGCATACTCAAGGAATTTATTCTTAAATGCTGTGTATCATCACAAACGTACACTGCTTCACTTCCAGTTCTTAGTAAAGCCGAATAACTGTCTCTTAATAATATACAGAATTATTTTCAGTGTGAAGCTACCGTCAACTCGAAAATGTTTTCTTCAATGAAATTTGTACTCATCATATGCTGGAAATTTTATTCGAAACTTGTTGCCAGAATATATCAACCAATTATTTTGAACCTCCTCCTATCAATAATGCATTCCACAGCTGTAAGTCTGAACTTGAGCCCTAGCAAGAAAAAAGTCGACTAAAGCAAAACTTTTTTTAATATTGTAGATGCCCAAGATGTGAGAGCGCGTGTTTGTTTCACAAGAAAACTCCGTTTAAAATTCGATTGGTTTTGTGCAGTTTTGTTATTGTCGCAAAGGAATCATCAAGACCATCTGATGTATAACAGTGTCTGGTCGGTAATCTGATGATGACAGCTGTTCGGGAGAATTGGACCTTTGTGAACAGTTAACAACACTTCTCTGAGAGCGAGGCTCTAAAGTGCTAGCTTGAGCATAACATCTCAAGTTCTACTACATAATCTCTCATTGGTTTGTTAAAAATCACTCTAAAGAACTACAAGAAAAAGCATTCATTTACAATGCAAAATGCTTCAAATATACCTTTGCTATCATATCTCTTTCCTGCGAAGTAGAAGTACGCAACTTTTGTAGCACGAGAAAAAACGCCCTTCCGTAGACCCGGGTATATTTATATGTTCTCCTATGAGTTACAAAATGTAGATGCACTCGCAAAAATATTTACTGTCGAACATAAACAATGCTAGACGTTTAAATCGGTATGCGCCGAATGGTTTACAAAAGATTTCAGGTGAATGCTGCAGACACCAGCACTGATAGCGATGCTAGACAAAGATGAATGTACGGCGTGCGATATGGAGTTCAAGCTGTTGGCTTTTGTGTCAGAGCTTCGATTATGAGGGTTGGAGTTTCTTGAACGTAAGCGAGACTTCATGAGAATTATAACGCTGATTGCTTTCATCAAATATGAACTTTCTTGAGTTTTATGCATGGTTTCGAACATCATATGTTATTTCAATACTGAGTAGTGTGCTCAATATTTAGCTTCAAGTATTCATAGAAATGCCATCTTGCTAATATCAGTAATGATGCCATTTAGTTACGTAGTACGGTCAAAGGGCGTATCTTTATAGATACATGCGATGTTTACTTCGCATATTTTGAACTTTCAAAAGTTAATCACGCTTCACTTTGGAAAAGAATCAAACTTTGCGAAGTAAATGAGTTTCTAATTATATACGACAGTAAAATCTGTCTTAAAAAAATTTAGATTGCAACTAACTTGAAATTCTTCCGTTCACGTCTACTTAATTCTTAGGAACAGCGTAAAGGAACTTTTGTGCACTTTTTCTTGCAGGTTTTGCATTACTTAAATCTTAAAGCTTTACTTTATTGGAATTCTGCTTAGCTTCTACCAGGAGTTACAACGAAAGAAGATCGCATGCAGATGATTAAATTTCGAGCAATCCTAACGCAGTGTATAAATTTAGCCCGGAGAGGTTTCCAAGATTCGAGTTTCTCGTGACTGAGATGACCGTGACTGCTATAGTATTTCTAAGCTCTAATCCTAAATCCCATTGGCCAATGCGAGACTGACGCAGGTGGTTCAGGTTTCGAGCCAGTGCAAGAGATCGCTGGTCGTTGTGAGAAAGCGTCTGCTGTGCGACCTTCCTTATTGCAAAGGCGAGAATTGACCTCGCCGGTGGGGACACTGGACTTTCCTGTTGTAGATACCTGACCTCTCAGTGGGGACACTGGACTTTCCTGTTGTGGACACTTGACCTCTCAGTGGGGACACTTCACTTTCCTGTTGTGGACACTTGACCTCTCAGTGTGGACAGTTGACTTCCCTGTTGTGGACACCTGACCTCTCAGTGGGGACACTGGACTTTCCTGTTGTGGACACTTGACCTCTCAGTGGGGACACTTCACTTTCCTGTTGTGGACACTTGACCTCTCAGTGGGGACAGTTGACTTCCCTGTTGTGGACACCTGACCTCTCAGTGGGGACACTGGACTTCTCTGTTGTGGACACCTGACCTCTCAGTGGGGACGCTGGACTTCCCTGTTGTGGACACCTGACCTCTCAGTGGGGACACTGGACTTCTCTGTTGTGGACACCTGACCTCTCAGTGGGGACGCTGGACTTCCCTGTTGTGGACACCTGACCTCTCAGTGGGGACACTGGACTTCTCTGTTGTGGACACCTGACCTCTCAGTGGGGACACTGGACTTCTCTGTTGTGGACACCTGACCTCTCAGTGGGGACACTGGACTTCTCTGTTGTGGACACCTGACCTCTCAGTGGGGACACTTGAGTTCTCTGTTGTGGACACCTGACCTCTCAGTGGGGACACTTGAGTTCCCTGTTTTGGACACCTGACTTATCAGTGGGGACACCTGACTTCTCTGTTGTGGACACCTGACCTCTCAGTGGGGACACTTGAGTTCCCTGTTTTGGACACCTGACTTATCAGTGGGGACACCTGACTTCTCTGTTGTGGACACTTCACTTCTCTATGGGGGCGCTAGATTTCTTTACGGCTACTAGTCAGTTGTATTTCCGTGGCTCCTATGTTTTCACGCTTCTCATTCCTTATGCGGTGACGAAGTAATCGGCTTTACTATAAGACTATATTTTTATCATCACAACGTATTCTTTATGTGCATTAGCTATTTTTCCAGGGCAATGGGTCTGCGGTAGATCAAATATAGGTGTGTAAGTAAAAAAAATTTGAGCTTATTTTCGATAATTTCAAATTTATTCTTGCCGATACTTAACTACTGAGACTCCAAGAGCAATCATGTAGTTGAAAGCTGTTGCTCTTGTTTTTGACCCTGTATTTCTTACATCAAAGCACTACAGGGTCAAAATTCAGCAGCTGTTTTTTGACCCTGTAGTGCTTAGATATATGAAATACAGCTTTCTCTGCTAAACACTAGTTTTACCTATAGGCACTAGTTTTTAGCTTTAGAACCCGGTTTTCTGTCGTAAACTGAGAAGCTTTCGATTGTAAATACCTCATTTTATGACTAAAATCCTTGAACTTCTCAGCTGTTGACCACACTGAAAATCTCCGTCTTAGAATTCAGCCTCTTTTGTGGAAAAATTGATTTCTTCAGCGAAGGAGCTTTATGTCTCTTGGGAACACTCGACCTCTTTGTGGGAGGGACTCTGACACTTGAGTTGGTGCTGTGTTTGGCGTGCCGGTGTGTCCTGTCAGCGCTCGTCATTCCTCCCGTCGCTGTTAGGATGCTTCATTTATGTGTAGAAACATTTGCCTTTTCTGGTAGGAGGCTGTGCTTTTCTTGATAATTTCACCTTCTCTTTTGGGGCGCTTAATGTTTTAGATACATTTACCATTCATGTTGGGATGTTGGGTGTGTGCGTGTGTGTGTGTGTGTGTGTGTGTGTGTGTGTGTGTGTGTGTGTGTGTGTGTAAAACATTAACAGCTTTTGTTGGAACACCGAACTCATTTATTGGGAACCGAATGTTATTCTGTCAGAAATATGGCCCAGAAGAACTTCGCCTTTCCTTGTAAACATCCCAGTTTTCCTGGTTGAAAGTCTTTACTTTCTCCAAATACACTTTCCTGTCGTGAGATCTCATTTTTAAGTCAACAAGAGCAATATCTGCACCACAGCAACTCTCGCTCTACATGCTGAGGGCTGAGCTGCTACCCTTATGTTCTGCGTCGAAGTTTGCACTCAACACCAATGTATAGTATACACTTAATACGTTCCTCGTATATTGGGTGTCCAACTAGGTTCTTTGCTCATTTACGTACCGGTGTAAATGAATGGCATTTCATCTCTTTCGCAACCTCTTTAAGAAATAACTGTTATAATACGGGGTGAGATTTTACCGCGTAAATGTGTTTCCATATTTCTTAGGAAGGACAAAAATATATCCGAACATTGAAGTCGATTTCTTAATTCTGTTACAAAGTAACCAAACAAATCGTTAACGACCGCAGAAACGCGGTGAACGTGTTAAAAAGTCTGTATTACTCGCTTATTAAGTGCAAATGCGTTGAGTTCCTGATAAGGAACTTGGTAGCTCTGTTTCATTGTGCTTCTTTTTTATTTGGGGTCCGTTAATGTTTTTATTTACCTGCATCCTTTTTCTCCGTAACTTCCGGATAACTTTGGGAAACTAATTTTTTCATTCCTCTGAGAGTTTGTTATTAGTACAAAGAGTTTTTCAGTTGAAGCAAAAAAGTATCTTATATCACCTCTTTAAAATCATGTATTAATTTTGCAGTGAAATCTATATTTTTTCAAAACACATTCGTTAAAACGAAGTACAAATGTTTTGCTCCACACGACGACGTGTCGGCTCTGGATGAAAATTTTTTTATTTATGAGTTATTTCAATGCCGATGATTGTTGTATTTCTATCTAAAAAAGCGAGTGATATTAATATCGATATATATTTCAACAATATATTTTACCAATATACGACTGTTGGGCTGCAGGAGGCATGTTGAATGTTCAATATCATTTCGTGCTTGTGAAACTCAGCAGAAAATATCAGCGTGCTTCAAGAGGGTCCGATACGATTACTTACCAGAACTCCATATTTTCGCAGTGCCTTTCGGAGACCGATCATTTTCCTCTTATTTCATTTTACAAATGAAATTCAATATTAACTTTAATAAAAAGAAAAGTATTGAAATCTCACCTTTTAGGTACAGAAACCCTAACTGTTGAAAATTTGCAGCCGAACACACAGTGCTGAATGGGGCTTCGCATTGTTGCTATTTTCTCTGGAACCTCAATAAATATTAACCATAGACTACATATTGCGCGCGCTTGTTTAGTCCTACTCCCAGGAGCAGTTTAAATCTGGATTGTCGAGTTGTTTCTAGTTTTTATGAACTTCATTCGAAATTAGTTGCGATGTAGTGACGCGAGTTACGGATGTTAAGGCGGTGAATAAAATCACAGAAGCTTAGGCTAGTGCAATTCCAATTGGAATAAAAAGAGGACTATTCAGCTATAAAAATGCAATGCGAGTGAGCAGGAAAAAACGCTAACGAAGTGTTGAGCATGAATAAAGCTCTTGGAAAAAATGCTTCGCAACTGAATGATGCGTTACACGATTTTTATGAATTTTTATTGCTGAGTGGGGAAAAATGATACCATGTGGTTTATTAGAAGTTCAAACGGGTGCGGGCTGAGATCCAGGCTCTTTTTCAAACCCCTTAGATGTTCGTAAATTAAAAATTTTACTGTAACTCTTCATGGGTTGGAAATTTTGTAATATTGTCTTGCCTGTCAACCACAGTCATTATGTATCAGATTACAAATGAGTCACAGTACACAATACACAAAAAATGTAGGCTATTCATTTCTAATGGCGGCAAATACCCTAAAAAACAAGTTTTAACCTTGCAAGTTAGCCAGGAGCAAATAATGTACAACAAATGCATTAACCGTCACGTTCCGATAGAGATGAAATGCAATAAAAGGTTTGATCTGTACCTCTACTTAATGATAATTTCGAGATAGATTGGAGGTTGTCCATCAACATTAAATTGGTATATGCAGAACACTGGCAACCATCAGAAAAAGTGCGCTACGTATGAGGAGCGCGTTATTAAACATGACGTTTAATGCACCACTATCCATCACGAGTCAAATAGCAGCCTTTCTTGGCATCTAATAAGAGGAGGCAACGGCCTCCCTCTCTATGGTACGCATCCATGCATGTGCCCGTCGAGTTATGTGCCAAGTGGCAGCGAAATTAGCGCTTCAGTGCTCCGCTCGCTGAGCATTGTGCATCGCTCATGGCACAAGTGAACAGTAAGATCTGCACGACTACGATTACGTTCTTTGTTACCCTCTCAGCTCTTTGTCTTGAATCAAAGGTTTCGTTTTACCAGGATTGCAAATAATTCGTTGCCATACTTCATAGTTTGAGTTGAGAATAACAAAGTGATTAACGGTGACCTCATATTTCTGCCGTATTTTATTCTAGTAGGAAAACGAAGAGTAGATGGAATAAAAATCGACGTGAAACTTGAGTAGATATTGGGAAGTGTTTCAAAAATCGATTCAAGAGCGAGTCATTTGCTAGCACGAAGAATGCATGTACACTCTCGAGGCGATTGTTCTCATCCTCTGGGGCGCGGTAACGTCTCCATCGCGGGCTCGTTGCTTTGTGCTTTGTATGTATCGGGTGCTAGAGGGACTTACTTCGCTGTTTAAATTTCGCGTGGGAGGAGCTCGCAAAAGTGGTTAAGACATCGAGGCATCGTAAGTCGCATTTTAAGGCTTGCTAATGGGCCACTTAAAAGTTTCGGTGCATGATTTTTAAATTACTTTTAGCAGAGCCCGTAGCTGGAACTGGTAATTGGTTTCCAGAAGAAGTGACGGAGTTGATTCATGAAATCGTAAAGAATCACGAGTTATGATGGCTTTGAAAAGAAAGTCTTTGGCTCATAAAACTCGACCGTTTGGAATTTAATGTCACTGATATGATTACTTGACATGCATGCAGTGTCAAGCGTTACGACTATAAAGATGAATATCGCTGGAACTAAATAGTAGCGATAGTTTCCTTACAGTCACAGGCGGCTTCTCATTCTGATGGCTTTTAAATATTAGAAGAAGAATTTTCTCGAGTACGCGTTGTTAACGTCCATCATCTCGATGTGCATATTTATCTTTCCTAATAAATGCTGAGAGTTTCTATATTTCACCTGGATGCTATGAAAAGCTCCACGCTATAAGACCTGAATGAGTTATAACGCTGCCCGCTCTGTCGGACACAGCAGTGTCGCTCGCAATTCCTTGACCTCCATCCAAGAGTCCTCTTGAATTTCTCTTAATGTTTTGCTTCACAACTGTGACCAAGCGTGTGACAGTAAATGTGCTTTTAGCATTTACCGCTTCCCGCACTGTCTTTAGAACTAGAAGCAGCATCTTTTACTACCATGTCCGAGTACATAAAGATCGCTATCGCAGATCTTGCAAACGTAACCGTTTTATGTTTAATCGTGTTCTCAAAATGAAATGATGGAAATATTTTAACTCGAGCGAATATGGCGAGCATTTTTCAATGGTTTCTATTTTTAGGCTAATGAGATCTGGTATTATGAATATGTTGTCACTTCCAAAACGCATTGAAATTTTTTGCCCATTTTCTTCAGCTCAAATGTGTCATCCCGGTTGTGATAGATCTTAACATAGATTAAAATTAGTTATTTAACAGTGTTTAAAGTATATTGATCTTTGGAAAATCACCGCGGTTTATTTCCTTGTTAAGGATAATGAAAATACGTAACTCTATGTCTCCCACTCATTATTATTGACCAATTCATCGACTTACATTTCGTTTATTTAGAAAACTGGTTGCACTGCATTTTGTGAGATAATCATTGTACTCTTCTGTTATTATTTTGTTACTTGTGTGTTAGGCAGTCAAAAATCTGTTTTACAGCATTCAAATTGCTTGATGTTAATAACTCTTACCGTCGCACTTAAGTTTACGATAAAAGTTCTCCTAGAGTCTCAATGCAAGATCTTAAGTAATTTTCGAATCAGAAATATTGGTGAAGCGTTAAAGGAATCTTGGAGAGGCGTTATATTATGAAAACACAACAGGAGATTTTCGTACGCGAACTATAGCATCAAAAACTGATTTCCTCATCCGAATATATGGGAAAATTAAATCAGCCTTTTGGACGGTAGCTGAGAGCACACCTCCTTGAAAGGTCATCAAACGTCGGACAGGCCGTATTGCGACGTGCTGCCCTGGAAAAGACCGTAAATTATCAGCTTCTCCGGCCATTTTTCAGTCACTGAACTTGTTAGCACGATGCTAAATTCGCTGCACCCACTATAAAGCCTCGTATTTACATATTCCTAAAGGTTAGTAGTGCAAGCTCCGAGAAATAAAGGGCTGCGGTGTGTCTCACCAATTCTGGGAGTGATAGTAAAGTGCACTGGAATGACAGGGCCATGAATAGAGGATACCCATTTACACATCGCACAGGGCATGGGAGATCGTGAAAAGTGCGAACTAAACGATAACACACGGGGCTCAGGGGGACGATATTCTGAGTATTCTTGAATTTCGCAGCATGTTTTGGAGGAAGTACTTACTAGAGATGACCCGAAAGTAGCGTCATTTTACAGGTACATATCACTAAGTTAACGTAAGTGCGAGTATATCCGCTGTACTGTCTTGAGTGTGTGTCATGGGAAAGGCCTCTAGGCCAGGAAATATAAATATTAATTTATATGTATTGTTTAGATCAATTTTATTAATTCGTACCTTCAAGAAGTTCGAATGAATTGAAATTCAGTTAAGGGCTTTTGCCCTCTGTAATATGATCAAACAAATTGAAAATGCCTGCCTGAGCGTGGGGAAATTGCCAATTTATTCTCACCGTCTTACTTCACGATTTAAGCAAACCTGTAACTCAGCATTGTTTGCTATTGAAATATTTCTTTCCTATTTAACGATAGTGGAGTGATTCAGGTTCGTAATAGATAATTTGTGGCTAAAGTGTTTTTATTTTATGAAAGAAAATTAGGGTAATTGCCTTGACGGAAATGAGAATGACCGCATTATGACAGGTGCGAGCATTTAGGTAGTTAGGTAGCACCAATGCCCCCTTTATATAAGAGGCAAAATGTACATTTCTCTTACACGTACGCGGTCTCAGCACTCCGGAACCCCGCTGCCGGAAGCTGTTTCTCATGGTTTCAGTTCATGCAGGTTCGACATAGTAACCCTCAATTTTGTCATCAACGCGCTACCATGTCCCTATAAATTCATCGTCATTTTCTTCAGCTAGTAAAACTGAACCTACGATTTGGAAGCCAAATGTTTGCTCACCGCTTTCGTTAAGGATTTCTATTTGAAGTACGCTGGGTATGTTCTTCTCGGTTGCCTAATTAACACGGATCTTTCTCAGTTCATGTAAGAAGGTTTAGTTGTGAACAACCAGATAAATGGAAATAAGCTTGCAACAGCTCATCTTTTGCTGTGCTTCTGCAAATGATTATACTTTAAAACGGCATGTTTAATTAAGTAAAAAGTACTACATAAAATTTCTACCTGGTTTGCAAAAATGGCGATTTTGAGTACCAATCTCTTCAATTCTTCTGGGATATGTTCACTTGTCAATTTCTTCAGTAGAAAACTGAACTTCGATGTGAGCGCATTTGTGCGCAGCTGCGTAAAAATATTAATATGAAGTATTGATTTAGAATTCGAACATCTTTCAAAATGGAGTGCAATTTTGTGTGTGGCTTCATAGGACGTTTTTGATGAGCTGTTGGTAAAGTTTATTTCGATGTTCCAGATATTCAGAGCGGCATTGAAATTCATTTTGAGATGACAGCAATTTTAATCATTTGCGACCCCAGCCCTGAATCTCAGCAAGCTGTTCTTGTGAGGAATACGTGCTGCAAAAAAAGTTTAATATTGGAATGATCTCAAATTATCTTTTACTTCGAGTCATTTATGAGAATTGGGTCAGTACCGATTATAGGTGAGAACTTATTCTGATAAAATCGGAGGATATTTATTAAGGTTGACCTCGACAGAAAACTTTCATTGTCCGACCAACATGTTGAGGTGCGTTCCCTGCATAACTGGTCGAGCGTCGCAGACGCTTAGCTGGCTGCCTGTCTTTGAAGGAAATATCAGGCCCATAGAGAAAATAGCAGCATCAGTTCCGCGAGGAATTTCTGCTCAGAGATCTTTCCCTCGTAAATTTGATTTAAGGCTTGACTCTGTGAATGACAAATCTTTAACCAATTTTTGCAAGTCGATTGCTGGTTATCCTTGATATGATCGATGCCAGTGGAGATGTAGAGCATTGTGAAATATTGCAGGAACCCATGAGGTCGGCAAATGTTTTCTAGAATAGCACAGAAATGCGTCGGTTAATCGATGACAAAGCACTTGCTATAGATAAACCGTCTCAGAAAGAGCGGTGTATTTTGTAGTTATTGCGGAATTCCTAGTTGCACCGATGACAAAGATGACTTGCATGGCGCCGGTCAACCGAGAGTGAAGATGGAGTTGGAGATAGCACCAACGCGGTGCATGAGCTGCCCTGGATTACCTGAGAGTTTTGCTTTAGGATTCGTTCTTCGTGCAGATCATTTGAGCGATTGTGGAGTTTTTCATGCGCGCTTCTCTGTGATTTATGGCCCAGCTGTAATCTTTGCTGGATATGTTAACACGTATCAGAATAATTTAGTTTCTCCAACGGAACTCAGTGCTCGAAATCTATGAATCAATTTAAAACGAAATTCAACATTTCTGCGAGTTCGTACGATAGACGTGCTGGCTGGAAGGGTTGCCACAAAAACGTAAATGATTTTCAGAGTTATATTTGCTGCAATTGTGGATTGTAAAGTCGAACTTTAACTGGATAAATTAACAAAGTTTAAGGCAATATCGCTTCGCTTGTGCATCAATACTCAAGGAAATAGCATGTCAAGTAATCTTAAATCCACTGTTTAGCCTCTTTTTGGTAATGCACTGAAGGCTGCCATGGCCTTATAGTACTTAAGTGAATGTCATGATGTAGCATGAGATGAATTGTAAGCAACAAAATTAGCTGAATGCATGATATTTCATTTTACACTGAAAAATCCGGAAACGATAGCTATTCTAGCGGTAAACTCAACTTTTTTATTTTCTCCGGACTACAAAAAAAAAATTAGTTTACACGTACAGTAGTTATTCTAACGGCAAACCCAACTACTTTATTACAAAAAAGTTATTTATTTTTATTACAAAAACTTTAGTATACATGTGCTAATTTAAGCCTTGAATTTGCGTGACAAAATACTGAAAGAGAGCGCGTTGCACCGGACCGACGCTGCACACTTGTAGGTTACGTTTCTGAGCCGCCATATTTCAGGGCGCTTATCCGCGCGTTAGCAGATAGTGCCTGTCCTCGACAGCACACCTATTTAAAAGATTTATTGTTCCCTTCTGGGATGTCACAAGCTACACTCCATCATCTTTGTGCAAATAGCCAAGGAAGTTTATTCTCCTTTGGTGCGCGCTTGTGACAGAGATACGTAATTTTCAGCGAGTTTTCTTTTAAATTTTATAACGGACACGAAAGATATATTTATGTAACATGCCTCGATTTACGAGTTTGGTGAATCTTACGACACCTTTTTGTCCCACAATCCTCTCACTCTTTGTGGAGGTACCTACATTGTTGTTATGGCAATAAAACTGCGTAATCTGATCTAAACTCATGAAATATTACTCTTCATGACGATTCTAGAACCCTGCAGCCTTTTTATCCGTTATTCATCTTTACTGACAATTTCTGTGCGGAGTTTTCCTTGCATGCATCGCATCCCATTTGAACGTTTCATAAAAAAAAATCTGATGAAATGCTTGCAATTTAAAGTTCAATACACAAGCTCGCTCATGTAAAACACCAATATTGGGTTGAGCTCAAATAAAGGCCTTGAAAAAGATGCTTTGAAACTGACTGACGCGTGACTCGATTTTTTATGAAATTTTAGCTTGCTTTTCTCACCGTCGTGGCTGTGACTGAGCGCCGAGGCCGCCTGCGGTTGCCCCCATTAGGTGCGTGCATGTCCTCTGTATGCCCGTGAACTGCAGCATTAGTTTCCCTTCAGGTCGTCGACGGGCTCAAAAAAACGCTATACGGAGTTCGTGTTGCCTGTGTGGTGTACATGCAACAAGTATCATTGGACATCTAAGTATCATTCGCTCCATGTTCGTGAAGAGTAACCCCAAGCCGAAGAAAGCTCTAATTAGCCTTCTCAAATATTAGAAAATGTCACTTCAAACCTCAATTAATGGACACGTTGCAATACTAGTCACAAAAATGCTGGGAATTAATTCATTGTTTATACTATGAGTAAATATCGGGGAATCGGTAATGTTTATGTGGAATTTCCTACCTGTAGAAGACCACTTACATAACTACTCGTTTACCAATAACTCATTACAGCTTGTCGGTTTATTTCATAGCCATCGCAGTAGTATGTGGCAAGAAAGCGATCATGGGACGAGCCTTTAACGTTATGTCTTCATGCAAGCTATCAAAATAGATCTGGATTAGAATTAAAATTCAACTCACTCAGAATTGGTAAATTTGATGCTAGTTTCTGTCCTTTGGTTCCTGCTTACTTATTTCATTACGTTATTTATGCTGGTCAAAATTACAGTTTGCATCTCGGTTAAACTATATAAACTGGAGTCAAATGCTTACGGCCTCATATTTTGTTTGCTGGTCATTTGATTCGATGATACAAATCAGAAAAACATCTGTCCAATTTATATTCCTTAATATCCTCACTGCATTGAACTGAAATTTTCTGAAGTTAAGCAACTTTATTCTAATTTTCCGCCTTACATGACTGATGAACTATGCTATCATTGAAATCATTATCTTTCACAACAAGAGCCTTTTACTTTTAAAGCATTTCATTTGAACAGGAAAATTAATTCATTTTGTTCTATCATTTTCCAATTATAAGCCTGCTGTCGCTTGGGTAGATGCGCAAAGAATAAACAGATATATTGCTTATTTGGGCAGTTATTCATATATTTATGTAGGTGCGTATATGTGTACCTGAACAACTGCTAGTCTTTTGCTGAACAGTTCACCAGTTATCTGCTTTTTTAATGAGCAACACTAACAGTCAATTACAGTCTAAATATGCAGGTTTTACTACAGTTGTTCATGTAAAGCGGTAGTTGATATCACTGCAGACTTCTCCGAGTGGAATAAAGGTGTCCTGACTAAGATTCACTTAAATTATTTCATTCGAATCATTTCGACTACCCTGCTTATATTTCCACAAGAAGAGCACTTGCTCATTAACATGGCACATTTGAGTGGAGAGAAGCCCTGCGTTCACGAGCCCCGCGCATCATTTCCGAGAACCGAAGCGTGAAGCAACATCCCCCGACGGCGTTTCGTTTGAAAGATTTCTAGGAGCGCCGTTCCGCGCGGCCAAGTATCATTCACTCCGGCCCTGGTCAAGTTCCAACTCAAAATTTATGGCGTTTGAGTGGGACGTAAATTTATGGCCGTGTGGATGGCAGACTTTGATATCCCAGGCGGGCTTCGCAACGGCACCAGTCATGTTTCAGGTTATCCTCAGAATGATCATTAACCGATGCAAGGGAAGTCACGTTCACTTCGAGGTGAAAGTTGAAATGTTGTTTTGGGGCCGGAGATGGTTATTTTCAGTTTCACAAAATCTTGTTGGAATTTTTTGTGTATTTTCGAAACTACAGGATTATTATATATGTTGAGGTATCGAGTACGACTGTTCTACTCATTTCCTAAATTTTAGGTAAAATCATACCAGTATTTTAAAAAAGAATGAGAGTGTATTATACGTGCATTGTTTACAATACTTTATACTGCTCGTAAGAATATTTTATGTTAGAATCGGGCAGAATATGCTCCATATTACTCAGTATTCATTCATTTCTGTTTCTTCATTACTTAGGAAAATAGGTGTTCACTGAAAGCTTTATTCATTTGATGCACTGTAAAAAATACACACCTTACATGCAAAAATACATATCATACACATAATACTCGTAAGTACTCGTTTGGATCCGTAAAAAATAAACTTTAGGCAAAAGTCAAGCATCATTAACTGTTGTCGCCGTAAGTCATAAAGCGATCTATGTTACGCACAACGTACCAGAATTCACGAATAACAGAATTATTAGATAAACTGCGTCAGAACTAAACTGATGCCCGCGTCAGAAGGATTATTGCAGAAAAACTTCAAGAAAATAGGTAAGTCTGTATTACACATCCTCGTAGAGGCGTGTGCAGTTCACCTTCAGAATATGCGGGACAATTAGAACTGTGTACATACTTTCATTATCCTCGTCTGCTATTACGAGCTCCCGGCAGCATCACTGCAACCCGACCGCACCGACTTGAACTTCGTTGGAGCATTCTTCGCGTGTACCCTCTTAAATTGTATGCAAATAGCCTTTTTTCAGTTGAAAAACCTAAAAAATTGCATTTTATCCAACTTGAATACCCTGTTTGAATTCGAGAATTTTGTTCGAACAAATAAGTCGGGAGAAAATTACAGGAGTGTGAACATATCTCAATGATATTATTCATGAGTTGTTAGCGCACGCCTCCAACGCTATTCCCTTTAGGTCGGACGCATTTTCAAGACCCAGTTCTACTACCAAAGCTGCGGCGGTAAACAAACACTTCACAACGCCCGCAAACACGGCCCTTATAAGAGTCCGGCATCTAAACAACCTTTGCTTGCATTCGCAGGTGTGATGGCGGCAGGAAACCATTTGAACTTCATTTATTTATAGCGAGACACAGATGAAATACTTTTTTAAATTTAACTTTAAACTCATTTTGCTTAAAATATTTGGGTTTCATAAATGCTGCGTCGTAATTTTCTCCTATTTATTTTGCATTTGCCTCTGCATTCATATGACTCTGACTTGCAACGCTTAGAATGTTTCAGCATCGATCAAAATTAAGGAAGCCTACGCTTACGCCGAAATTTCATCAATAACCTTGACTATTAAAAACTAAATTTGGGTGAATATCTCTGCCAGGCATGCTTCTTGCAAGCTTTCAGGAGACAACTTGCTAGCCAGAAAGAGATGAAGCGTCGTGTGCGCTTACTTGCTTTGCGGGGGCACAGCGTCACTTGGTCCAGCGCTGTCACGAGATCGGTACACCTGCATGTGAGCGTGAACTGCCAAATTCTAAAAAAATGGAAAAGCAAAAACAACTTATTACTAATAAAGATACAATAATCAATGGTTTTTGAAATGTCTTTCCTTTAAAACTCTTAATTGATAAACACTCTGTTCATACGTCTGGCATCAACCACCGAGGATTTGCACACTCCGGCAAGTGTAAAAATTTGGAGGAACAAACACGAAAATTTTAGGTGATACGACAATTTTAAGCGCATAATTTGTTTCGGCAAATTTGGGATGTCATTCTTTATTCTGAAATTTGAAAATTATTTCGAGAACACTGCGCTGTTTTTTCAAAACTAAGGTGGGTGGTGGTCAGCACTCGAAAGACGTTTGTGTGTTCTCTCTTGAATCGGAAGTGTCTCGGAGCGCAATATTTCTCTTTTCATTTGAAGTTCAATATTTTTATTACTGGACTTTCTCTGATCCTAAAATTTACTTACGCCTGTTTTTAGAAATTGCAAGCGAAAATTAACCGTGTACATTTGTGATGACGATATTTTCTTTACGGTACTCGTGATCGCTTAAGATTTGGCTCTAAGTCGGATGCGTCATATCATATTGATTTATACACCACATCGTCACCGCACCTGCCCACGTTTGTGTGTGTGAACATACAGGGTATCCCTGGGTACAAATAACAAAGACACAGAAATTACTTGACTGATTTAACGAGGCAAATGTTTCCTTTTCTTTAATTTTACTCATTTGTTTTTACTGCATTGTAGTTCCTTTCAGCTTCCTCATTGGAAATGTAACTAAGTGAATATATGCTCAATGAAAGTCACCGTAAAACTGTTTGGATATCTGTATAAGTAGGAAATGAAAGCATATCCCCCAAAAAATTAATCATAAATTGAGTATCCAAATTGATAGGAATAAGTATGTAATACAATTATAATTATATTTTTAGCGTGGGAATAAATATTCACACGGTAAAAATTACCAACCAAAATGTGGTGATCGTTTACCGTTCTTCATATTTTTCACTATTTAAAATTGAAAATGTTTACGAAAAATTTTAGCCTCGGAAAATTTTAATATTTCAGAGATTCTCCATCGACTACTTTATATATACCTACGGTACTTTAATCACATATAGACACAAAAAATGAACCATTAAACAATGCACAGAGTATTTCTGTATTTGATTTCATTTACGCTTAGGCAAACTCCAACGCTATTTGATATTTCGTCCCGCTGAGAAGAGCAGAATTCCAAGAACCTGTAAATCGCTGCAGTTTCGTGCAGCCCACGACGCAGAAGAGGCACGATCTTCTCCAGGTGGCTCACATCGTAATTTAAAGACGTAGCCAGCTGTGAAAGGGAAAGCCTTTTTAAGGTTCTGGTGGCGGCCACCACCGACAAGTTTACCGAGTCTTGATGGACTGCCTACGAAATGGAAATGTACCTTGAATCAATTATTGCAGAATTTGTACTTCAGAATTTTTCTGTATAGGAGTTTTAAAATTTCTCCCGCGTTGAATGTGTCTTTTATTTTTTTCAGACATGAGCAGGAGTGACTATTTTTTGTCCGTGATATGGAAGGAAGGTTTCAGATGCTTGAATCTTGAATCTTTCCCGCACCCTGCGCCAAGACACAGAGAAATAAGTGCTTCAATGCCACACGACCAACTGTAGAGCTTGCATTGCTCGGGTTCAACTTGATCACAAAGGTCATGCGTGTTACGACGAACACACGATTTCAGAGGAAGTATTGCGAGCAAACGCTTTCGGAGCAAATGTCGAGCACTTGCTTCCTAAATTTGTCAGTTGCTCCGCCTGTATGTACGTACACTGGCTGTGTTATCTTCACCCCACACTTGTGTGCCAGATGTGTTCGGTAAGAGCTTCACAGAGAAGAGGGCTCCTTTGTTGTAACAAGTCATTCAACATCTATTCAGTAAATCGAAAAAGTCAGGCCATCTATAGCACAATTTTTAGCAGCTCGTGAAGAATTTTTCTGATTTGAAAATTGGAAACTTGCTGTACGGGAACCATCACGGCTTTAAGATTTAAATTTGTGTCGGTCGTGATTTGTCTTCCTTTTTCGCGGTAATCGACGTACTACTAAGAATTGCGGCACATTTCACGAAGCTTTGTAGGGGAACTTGAGAATGATACAGCATTGTTGTTGTAATCCACAGGAAAAATCACGCGTTGTAGATCATGAATCACCGTCCACGAGAGAATAAAGGCTCACTCAGTTCCTCGTCAGAGGACTTGCAAGAGAAGAACTGCATTTTAACGTGTGAGGAAAATTCTGCCGGAGAGCTAAGAGTTCGAGAAAGCAGATATTTTACGCAGTTGTGAGCACGCCGTTCAATCAAGATAAGACTGCTTACGATGGTGTTCTTCATTTCGTTATCTTTCAGTCACGTATAATTTGAGCTACGTTTACAATGAAGAATTTCTTCCCGGGACTGGTCTTTTTCTTGGAGCGATCGAGTGAGTCAGAACTAACGCAGCGATGTCGCGAACGTGTGGGTAATTGGGCTTTGAAGAGTGTTGCAAAGTTACGGGCTCAGGTTGAGTGTGTGTTGTTAGGATCGCGCAACTACAAAGCTGAAGTTGAGATCTCTGCTTGTTATCTCAAGCGAAAATGAAGTTCAGTTTTGTCCGTGATTCAGCTACTTTTTTTCTGAATCCGAATGCGCCGTCCGCGGCTAAGTACAATCGGGAATGTCTTATTTGGAGAAACAGTACATTTTAGGCGTGCAGGGTTGTTTGAATGTACTGTATTCGTGCAACGGCGGGGAAATGCTTGCGGATGAAAATTAGTTCATTTTTCATTCGGATGCATACTTTGTAAAAAATACTTAAGCTAAAGGGTATTACTGTGTCAGAAACAAAAAGCTGTATTCGCGTTGCGTTACTTATAACTTGAGGACTTTCGAAGAAAAGTCATAGGAAGTGCATTTTTTCCCGTCAAAATGAATTTGCTGGCTAATAATTCCACGTTGTAAAAACTTTGTTCATCTTCGTAGAAGTCTCGAGACTATCATTTGATCAATCCATAAAAATTGAATATATCATGCATTATTTTCGTTTTTTTCTGCAATCGAAACGGTAGAGAACATTTTGCTTTATTTCTGCCGGAAAAATGAATTATTGGCGATCAAATGAGATTCCCAGCAACCGCACTTCATTCAACAGCGCGGCAGCTTGCCTGGTTGCTTTGAATAGGATGTCATTAAAGGAAGATGGGGCCCTAAATTGCTAGACATTTGTTATATTGAAGGTGAGGTACGCTCGCACTTGACGTAAATAGCATTTAGTCACTGTGCAGTAAACACTTTGACTGCGCTAAAATGGCTGAAGTTCATCGTGCAGTCTGATGGATGTGGAGACCTGCAGTGGGTCCCGGACAGTCACTCTGCACTCTCTAGCCAGATCTAGGGATTTTGCTGCCAGTTGGCGAGATTTTAAACTACAGCAACAGTGTTTGAAAATCAGTTGAATTTATACAGGGTTCTTAAGCTACAGCGACAGCGTTTGAAAATTAGTTGACTTTATACAGGGTTCTTAGGCTACAGCAACAGCTTTTGAAAAAGTAGTTGACTTTATACGGTTTTTTTAAGCTACAGCGACAACGTTTGATGAAGCAGTTTATTTTATGCGAACGTGTGACTCAACTTCCCAGCTCCATCATAGAAGACTTCTCATTATGTTTGAGTTGGCAGGCCATGCTTGGGCATTGAGCAGCAATTGCAGCTACACTGTGTAAATGATGGAGCTTTGATGTAGCGATCAGATGTTGAAGTAAGATTTATTGCGAGAGAAAGGCCGTCCGGCGTACCCAAGAAAATCTTTCTCAAGGCTATGTGTCAATTCCTCCTGCCGCTTTGATGCCTGTGTGGGAGAAGTTATTCTCCTGTTCTGAGTTTTGACTAATGTTGAGTGTCTGTCGGAAAGTTCTCTCATAAGGGGAATAAATGTATGGGCGATTCACAGTGACTTTAATGTCCCTATGAATCGTAAAATATCTGTTAAAATATCTTCAACAGATATTTTAAAATATCTGTTAAAATATCTTTAACACATATTTTTGCTTCTAAGCTTATACTTGTGGGGCGCTTAGCGAAATTACAATCACATATCGTTTATGCAAGTTTTCGTAAGCTGAACAGATTTTTTACGGGAATTCCCACTATAAATGATAAAAGATTGCTGCATAAATATTTGCCCATTGGCTGGTACAGCACTTTAATTTAACACAGGACTCGGTACCATGCGATCTCTTGAATTTCCTAATTGTGCTGTAGGAATGAGAAATTATTAGTTGCAAATGTTCGTGAAACTCACTTAACGAATCACTTAAAATTTACTACATACGAGATTTTGTCTTTTATACTAAAGATGGAATACTTTCCTTAGCTCTTCACCTTCACTGTTAATATTAGTTCTCCATGTTAGTCAATTAAAATGCTTAAACTACCTCAACCGTTTATCAACTTGAGTTGAGTCCTCGTGATGGTATCAGCTTAGTCATGATGCCAACACTCAAAAGTCAAAAGATAGAGGATCAGAAACGGCTATTAAATTTTGAAGCTTGCTGCCTTGTAATTTCCCAGCGTTCTAAGTCTTCAGTAACTTGATGCAGCGGTCGCTACGCGTTACCGGTAAACACTGCTGGCGATGTTGTCCCGTTGCAACGAGTATTTTCTGACGGAGTTATAAAACTGAAGTGTATTATTATAAATACGGTAAAAGATTTAGTTTCAACAGGAAGAAGTCTTAAGTATGAGAAAAAATGGACACATACTGTACTCTGTCCGTATTCAAATTGCTATTTAATTGCAATATTTGTGGACGGGAAAAATGCTTTTGATTATATTGACCGTTCTTCGCTTTCGTTTTCGGGGCTTTAGCCTTTATTTTTTCTAATAGATTCATAATCAGTGATAGTTCATTTCCAGGGTGAACTATTAGAGAGTTATTTTAAAGTAGTTTGTTAGAGTTTCGCCGTAAGCTCACAATGCAAAGCTTGACTTGACGATAGGTGAAACATGATTTCAAGTCACTGGAATGAGTACATGTCAGGCATGTCATGAAATAAGCAGAAAGATAACGCGCGGAGCAATCGGATTCACCGCACACGTAATTTTTCTGTTCTGCACACGGCAATAATTACCTAATTTAAAAGTTATAAATGAAAACTTTTCAGCTTCTTTCATTGAATTGCGCTACATGGTGTGGGAAAATTTTCCCCACTACGGTTTGGGTGTGTCCGAGGTGGCTTTTCTCTTCCAACCTTTCCGCGTAGGTGTCGGGGTGCCGTTCGCTGGTCGTTGCTCAGATGTTTCGGTAGGGTCGCAGGTGAGGTCGTAGGTACGGAATTTTCATTTAGCAGTCTTGACTAGACTTGATTTTGACTCCTCCAAGAGCTGATGTTAGCTCATCTCTCTAACGGCGTTATGTCGATTTAAGCAGTGATTAACTTGGTGTTTAAGCTGCCATTTTTATCCGTCCGTTTATGCCTTTACAAAGGCGTGTTGCATCGTCGGCCTACGCTTCGGTGATGGGGTTCGCGGCTAGTTCCGTGGCACCCAGTTCAGGCTAAGACCCTCTACCCTCTTCCTGACTGCTTTTTCTCTGTCTATTATTTTGTGTGCTTGTGCTATTATTTCTTTAAGTTTATTTTGTAGACTATCGTGTCAATTTTCCTATGGTGCTTCAAGCAAGTAAAATTATTTAAAATTAACATTGAGACTTCAATGAATTAACTCTTAACTCGTCCTTGCGACGTTAATTACTATTACAATTAATATTGCTATTGAAGTCGTTCGTCTTTTTGATGGGCTAAATTAGCCTGGATCAGAGCGATCTTCTATTTAACTTCTTTCTCAAGTATCTAAAATCTCTTTACTATTCTTACTGTCTTTCCGCTTGAAGCACTTAATCTCTTACTGATTTCTTCTAAATTTCCTTGATTAAACCTTCTGTCTGAACGTTTCGTCACTGAGTGCATTAAAAACTCAGGTTAGTTGCTTTACTTGTAATTGTGTTGTCATTTTCATTGTCATTGGTGATGTTGCTACTTAAGTGAAATATTGTCCTTATTAATTTCGTGGTTTGTTCGGAGTTTAAGGTTGTACGTTTTTTTTTTTATAGTATACTCCGGAGGAGGCTTCTGCTGGTGCTGACTTTGCCGCAGCCGGGTTTCAGCTGTTCCAGCTAACTTCTAACAGGCTAGCCTCTCCGTTGCTTTGAGGTATATATCTAGTCGGACTTTAATGATTAGGTTGCATTTGCGTAATACTTGAAATTAACTGATTAGTTGCTTTGTTTCGCCTTGACTTTCGCTAATATTTCTAGTTTCCTAGCAGTTGAGGGTGGAGCGTGTGCCGGAGGTGTCGACGCGGGGTTCTATCAACCATTCCAGCCCTTTTCTTGAGTCGCGGCGTTACTCGCCCTCTGCCTGCCACTGCTTGAGGTGTCACCTCTGTTCGGAACTAAGGGTCTACGTGTTCTTAGAATTCAGCCCTTCTCGTGGAGCCGCCGTTCCTCGCCTCCTATTGCTGCCTGCGCCCGTTGTCTCGAGATCGCCACGACAGCGCCCTGGACTGTGGTCCTTGACGGCACCTGCTAACTTTTTTAACGCCCAAGGCATAAGCGGACTTTTAACTCGCCCTAACTTTTAATCAACTTAATAAAGCGTTTTTTTAAAAAAAAGCAATTATCTGGTTAGCGAATGCTAGCCTTAAAACTTAAATTGTACTTAATATTAAATATTAGGAGCTGCGTTTGCGTTCACTGTGTTCGTTACGTTCATGTCGTTAAATCACTCGATATAAGGGTGGATCTAATAAAAACTTTGACTAATTGAACCTTACTTCTATTTTTCTATTCCTTCGCTGAAAACGATTGTATGGGAATTATTTCCCACAATGGCTTATCTTTCTACTAAGGCAGTTAAGAATGGTAACGCAGAGGTTTTCTAGATACAAAAATTTCTTTTAAATCTGTGTTTATTTACCACCAACTCGTAAAAGCTCGGCTACAATACGAAGGCATGGCCTGTGACAACAATAGAGAGAAGGTCTGAGCTGTGAATCTTTACACGCGCGTGGGATCCGACAACACAGGCGTTGGTGTGGTAGACTTGTGTGAACTGATTATTCCTGTCAAGTAAGGCAGATCACAGATATGTCGTAGACTCGTAAGAACTGATCATTCTTGTCAAGTGAGGCAGATCACAGATGTGTTCTAGACTCGTGAAAACTGATCATTCCTGTCAAGTAATGATGATCACGCAAGTGTCCTAGACTCGTAAGAACTAACCATTCCTGTCAAGTGAGGCAGATCACGCAAGTGTCCGACCAGCTGTCCGATGTGGCCACCTGAACTTTTTGTCGTGAACCGTGTTAGATTACCAGACTCAGGTCCTAAACGTGTGTCGTAAGTTACTGACGTTGTTGAGGAACATTGACGAACATTTTTATATTTTTTTGTAGGTGATGTTGAGTAAGATTTGAGCTCAACTATTACAGGTTTTGGTGGAGCGTCGGTCAACGGATGTTGTCAGAGAGTGACACAGGCTTCACCGAATTGACTTCCTTCATTTATTCAAGAAAACCACGATTGCACAGGCACGAATGTAGCCAGATAAGCTTTATCAAATAGGCGTGTTGGATGACTTTCGAATCAATTTACGTAAATGAGCTGCTCTACTTTGGGTTTCCCTGTAGTAAAAAGATGTATTTCACTAACACAACACGAAACCATTTCAAGTGAGATGCGGTTTCGACGGATGATCCACGTATCTTCAGGTCGAGTCATTTTAATTTACTCTTGCTTTTATGTACAAATACGCCGGTTATAATCACGTGATAGCGTAGTACATGCGGTCAACGGATTTTGATAGCTAATTCATAGATTAGGAAGATTACAGAATTAACTCAGAAATGTACGGCTTGCACCTTTGTCGGGTTTTAAAAATTTGTTATACCTTCAAAACCGTAATGGGTAAACATACAAAAGTATTCAAGACTATTCGTTTATAATTTGTTAGAATGAAATTAATCGACGAAACTGCAATGAACGGATAAGCGAAATTGCTCCTGGTAGTCCTGTGTAGCTCTAAGGATAATTTTCGATACCTATTTTGCATGTTATTGCTGAATAATTCTACTCGTGAAGGAAGCACGTTCGTTATATCTTAAGCTGCTTGTGTTTTTGTTATTGAGTATGATTTAGAGCTGGAAAACACTAATTTGAATTTGTATTTGCTATTTTACTGTTGCTCATTGTTAAATTCCCCATGGCCAAATGTGCGTGGACGACTTTTTCTTGGGGATCACTCGAACCAGTAGAAAATTCTAATAAATTTGTTAAGCCAGCTGTTAAATTGAATGACCTTAGATTCATCATGGAACTTGTTTTATTTTACCTCCTCACATATGTTAAAAGTAATCATCTAGTTTCTCAAATTTCACCTAACGACGATTTTGAAGCATCGTCATCGCAACTGTCCTGCTGTAGTTTACGTCCTCCATTGCATGTGTCGTTAAGAAGTCGTTCCCTTTCATCACTTGTTTGAACATATGGTCACCAGCAACAGATTCCTTCTTCTCTATGAGCGGTTTTTTCTGTCCTGGTAGCGAAACGATCTCTGCTCGCACACTCCACGATGTGCACGTTCGTGTGAGGTGAGACGATTCGTGGGGATGATGAGACGCACAGTTTGGATGACGAGTCTTACATCTTGGATGATGAGACGCACCGCGTGGATAAAGAGATGTACACTCTGGATCATGTCTTGTAACTGGGATGATGAGACGCGCATTGTGGCTGATGAGACTCAGACTGGATGATGAGACTCAGTCTGGATGATGCGACTCTGAATGGTGCGACTATGGATGATGCGACTCAGACTGGATGATGAGACTCAGACTGGATGATGAGACTCAGGCTGGATGATGAGACTCAGTCTGGATCATGCGACTCTGAATGGTGCTACTATGGATGATGCGACTCAGACTGGATTGTGAGATTCAGTCTGAATGATGAGACTCAGGCTGGATGATGAGACTCAGACTGGATGATGAGACTCAGACTGGATGATGAGACTCAGACTGGATGATGAGACTCAGTCTGGATCAAGCGACTCTGAATGGTGCGACTATGGATGATGCGACTCAGACTGGATGATGAGACTCAGACTGGATGATGAGACTCAGTCTGAATGATGCGACTCAGACCTGATGATGAGACTCAGACTGGATGATGAGACTCAAACTGGATGATGAGACTCAGACTGGATGATGAGACTCCGACTGGATGATGAGACTCCGATTGGATGATGAGACTCAGACTGGATGATGCGACTCAGACTGAATGATGAGACTCAGACTGGATGATGCGACTCAGACTGGATGATGAGACTCAGTCTGGATGATGACTAGTTTATTTATTAGTTTTATTTCATTTTTGAGAATGACAACCTACAAACTCCTTGTGTCAATTTAATCACCGCATAGGCATTAAAAACACAATAACTATTATAGTTGCTTGTTCGGACAGTTCGACAGTTTGCGTGAAAGATTTCCTTCACAGCTGCGCCGTCAGTTTCTGTCTTTGGATTTGCGCTATCGCTCATCCCAGCTGCTGATGCCCATTTCAACGATAATTTATCATTGTAATCATCAACGCAAATGCTATGCCAACTGAGTAAAGCCAACACCCTCTTATTTCCATTGCCATAACCCGCCGCGTTGTCTCGCCCTTCTCTCGCTGGCATTCACCCTCGCACTTCACCACCTCCGCTCACGACCATTACCACCGCAACTCAGGTGATAATGACCTATCGAAAGCTCCCTGGGATCCTGATTAAGCACCATGACTTGCTCGTCGTGACATCTGACGTACGACGTGCGGAGACGTGCGCTAAGTTCGAACGTACATCGAAGTGCCTCTTTTCATGCAAGCATATGTTCACGCGCATCTTTTGTGCCTCAGACAGTCGTCCAGCGAACGGTGTGAAAGACTTCACACTTTTGCGGCATGGAGTTAACTTGCGATTTTTAAGGGTGGAAACCTCTTAATGAACAGACACTGCAAAACCGAGATGGTAAAGTGAGACTGTTGTACGGGCAAATAACCATGCGTATAAAGATCATGCATGCAATGATGAGAGAGTTAGAAATGTGTGTAGAAATACGTTTGTATTTCTATAATATGTGTGTTGGAGTGGTCCGCTTCACTTATGATAGAATTGTTCAAATAGTAATTAAAACAGAAGTTTGTAAAATATCAATTATTTATTTTTGGAAATCAGATTTAGATCGACGGCCATATTCAGGATATAGATTCCGATGAACGGCCACTTACAGGAATGTTGTTTGGTTGTGTGAGGTGCATGCATGCAATAAAACATTTATTTATTACTATCTTCTTGATCCTTTTGAGACGTTGGATTAAGAGCTTCAAAAGAGCATCGTTGGGCATCTAGTGAGTAATCTTGATGTTTCGTATTCATGACATCAGTTTTTCAAGACCATATATTAATGATAATTTATTGATCGTTAATTTAGAACTTACATTCTAATACAAAATTTCACATGTGCCTGGATGCGCCCGTATCATAGTTCAAAACTCGTTATTTTGAGGCAAGTGATAATGAAAACGCAGTAAAAGCAAGGGAGGTTTCTTAACACGCAACTTAATTTTATAATTTGTTATTTTGACTCTAGAACGTACATATATCGTAGGCTACAGAGAACTCTTGCTTAGACTTTTTGGATTTGAACGTTTTTGAATATGATATGAAGTTTTTGATACGAACTTTATTACTATTTTGTATTAAGTACGCGATTGGAACGATATCAGACAAACGCATTTTCATTGAATAGTTAAAAACTATACTTTATGACCTAATCGTTGACAGACTTTTACTTGTTTCACACGGTATACAAAGATATGCAAAAATGTTCCATTACCGAGATTTGAACTGAATTTTAACCAAAATTCTAACAATGATGCTAGATAATGATTATTTATCAACACTATTCAACAGTCGTGTTTTTTTCAAGCTTTCATTCATTGCAGAAAAGTTATAGGAATACGAGTATAACCGACTATTTATATTACTTGCATAGCTGACCACCTGCAGCACGTGTTCCTGACTGGACTCTTAACTGACTGAAAGTTTTTTTATTAGGCAACCTCTGTTTTTACCTTTTTATCACTTTGTAAATTGAGTTTACAGCTACACAGTTTTACTATTTTTCAACTTTCTGTTCTTTTTTCATCGCAGTCTGAATTCCATTTAATACTCGAGATAGTACCATTTTATTTAGTGGTATGTTTTCTATTTGTCTGAATTTTCAAATTTTCGAAAGAAATATTTCTTCATATATTTTTGCAAATATAATAATTTTTCCAACAACTAGTAGTAATTCGACGGCAAGCTAATTCTGAATTTAAATTGGGGATTAAATTTCGTTCCAAATTTCGTTCGAGATCTAAATCCCATATTGAATTCTTTCATCGCACCCTAATTTTTACAGTTTGATTAATAATTTTAATTCGACTCTGATTGCTAACAGTTGGCAGCCTGAATCTCTTGACGAAGTTGTGTTCATTGCTTGCTCAATCTGATGTCATGTTTACGTTTTTTTGCCAATGTATACTCGTCTCCCGACTGGTAGAATGCAGTCGTAGATATCATTTTCACGTACTTCCGGGTGTATTCAAAGGAATCGTCCTATGAATATTTCATACCTAGCTTCCATAGATATGATTCTTCGTAAAAATTTCAATCTGCACTCCGTGTTCTAACTAGAGTAAGCAGTTTTAGACTTAGTGTTTTTTGCGTGTGGACTTGGCATTTATATGTGGTCAAATTACCGTCTCTCAAAAGTACTCTAGCAGAACTAAAGAACATGAAGAGCATTATTAAGGACAACGCTTCGCTGCGTTCCATGAACATCGCCGTTCCGAGCCCAACATTCCGTGCGAGCGAGACTGGCAAGCACGAACGGCTGTTGGTTGGTACTGCTGAGGCTAATAAGATGCAGTGAGTCTACGTCGCACCTGATAGCGCCTACAAATCTCCGTAGTTTCTTAACTTCTCTGAATCACATGTTCAGTGCCCGCACATGATGAGTTATAGGTCTGATGAAGGAAAATTTTCATAAATTATGTTGAAGTCTCAACCATATATATCTTAGTAGTACATCTTTTCAACATCATGGTTTTGAATGGAGCGCGTTCTATGTTGCATTCCGTAGACGATTATTGGCTTTCTATCAGGCTGATCTGAGCAGTGCTATCAGTGACGGATGCATCGCTCGGACGTAATGTAACCCTCTAATAAGAAATGAAGTCTTTATGAGATCATCCATCGTCGTAATCGGCATGAGGACGCTGCGAGAACACGACTTGCAGACCTCATCGGCTGTACGACACATATTCTTCTGGCCTTCGCTATTTTTTCTGCATTTAACTGTTTGACGAGCTAAAACATTTGGAGAGCAGCGCAATTGTGGATCCCTTGATGCTGTCGGCAGTTGAGCTGTTGTGCGCGTCGTGTACATGGTCATTCGTCATTGTATCGTTGAAAATATTTTTAAGACGTGTCGAGTGAATTTTTTGTTTTGCAGTGTGTTTTCTGGTACGCTCATTTTTTATTTACACCTTCTCTGTTGCTGTCGTTTCAGAACTCTCTTATATTGCTTTTTAGTCCTTCTTTCTGATATCTCATATTTTTTAAGCATTTAGTTTTATAATAATGCTTCATAATAGAAATCATAATTATTCAAAATTTTCTTGTCCAGCCTTTCTTCTTTTCAACGTTGAAGCTTTTGTTCTAAGTTTTTTTTTGATAATTTGGGTAAGTTCATGCATGGCCTTAGTGTTGAAACATCCAGCGGATCCGAGTAGTGCAGTTTTGAATTTTATACTTTTTGCATAACTGCATGATAAATTACACTAACGCTGGAGCACCAGCTGCATTTTCTTCAGAATTTCTCTTCGTTTGTTGTCTAGGAATCTTAAATTCTCACGCTTGCACATGCACCTTTATAATTAGTATTTCTGGCTAATTACTTACACAAACTTCTCACTACGTCTGAATTCATTCGACCAGCTGTTAAGAGAACGGCTTATCTCCATTTTGGCCTAGGTGTAGACATGGTCAGAATTAATTAGAACTTTCGAAGGTATTTTTGCGCTGTATTCATGCATACTTCCCTCATGCTTTGTTTGCCACTTTTCATAATTATTCAAAGTAGTCTATACTAATTAAGCAGCTGTTGTAGTAGATTTTTTATTTTTTGTTGCAGAAGATTTTTACAGGAGCGACATGCACTTTCCTCGTTTAACCTCAGTATTCATTTACCATACCGCCAAGCTGCTGTACTTTTATTCATTTTCTGAAGAAAATATCGCCTGAACTTTGTAGTTTGTCGAGCGCAAGCGAATGAATCATGTTCAAAAATTCTCTAATATACTCAAAGTGAAATCGTGCCGTGCATTCTCACCTGTTTTCAATATACCCTCCGATGACGATAGCATCGCAAGGCAGCGTTCAATGTCTCGAGGTCTGTTGGTGCCTGGTTCCCTGACGTATTTCTGTTACACCGTGCGATGCTCTCAGCCTTCAATTTTTCAATGATTATTTTATCGTCAATGTTTGCGATAAAAGGGCGGACGTTAGCTTTTTGATCGAAGACTGTTATATCCGCCTGCCTATCTTAACCGGCGCCGCACCTATCGGCCTTTAAAATAGAAAACTTTAACGCGCCCTATACTAGAGGATGCTGCTCACATTCCGCAGACCAATTTCTTAGCACAAAATTTTCGGTAGCGAGGGCGTAATATGTGCTTGTTTCTTTGCCTTCCTAACGAAAAAAGCAGTCCTTTTAATCAAAAAAGTTGTAATCTTTTCGAATGCTCAGGCTGCACTCTCATAGCGCAGCAAGTTTTGGGGCCTGTTCAGCTCTCAACGGAAAATTGCATTCCAATCGCGAATCTAAATTCTTAATTCTACGTAAGAACCTTATGAAACTGATTTCATTTCGACATGCAGTTCGACAACTACATCTAAACACCCTTTGCACAGTAATTTGGAGTTGGGCCAGACATGAAGCATTTCATCTTACTTAATTTCTCTGCAGGTTGGAAGTGCGCAGGCAGTGACTATTAATTTATCGTTAGGTAAACACTTGCTTTTCCTCTAACCTGTACTGTGTTGTGCATGTGAAGGTTGTCTGTTGTAAGAAGTTCCATCGTTTCCTCATGAAAGTTTTTAAGCAGGTTTATTTTTTGCCTTCAACACATTAACACTGGAGCTACCTATCCATTCGCTTAGCACTGTGTTGTGTACACGTGCATTTTTGCTAAGCTCTTCGAAGGGCGGATTGATCATGATTCCGTCGTTTTGAGTAACTTTGCTTCTTGATCAATGTAGCATGAATACCGCCTTACCACAACAAGTCAGTATCAAAGTGCAAGCTCTACCATTAAGAACGGTGTCCTATTTCCTTCATTTCTCTCGTCACAATGTTCATGAGCAATGCAACTTATAAAAAGAACTTCAGTTGTGAACGTGTTCAACAAAGAAAATAATCGGCATTCGTGCGTTCAGCTCACCACTCCGACATTGCTTTTCATGGCTGGGAAAGCAACGGTCGCTCGACGATTTTATCAGGCATATTTCATGTACTTTGTCAGTTTACTACCGCTGAGAGGCTCCTCGCTAATCTCTATAGAGGTACCTCGGTCCAGTGTCCTTTGCGGGTCACATCAGAGAAGAATTTATACTCTTTTCTGTCGTTCAGTAGAGTCCTTGGAATAAGAGTCATAGTACATGTAATAGTGAGTGCTTCCAGTTGGTAGGATTTTAGTCAAATATTCCGTTATCCACTGTTATACTTCAATTTTGTAAGTAATTTATTTCACGCCGCCTTGTTCAATACGTTCTCCGAAAAAATAAATTTGAATAAACCGCTCTAAGATAATTTTCTTGGGAATCAAGGATTTAAGGTCATAGGTTCTTTGTCTGCGGTACTTAAACCTGTCTGAGAGCCTTTATCAGATGGGATCAACTCGTAGACTTTCGAATTTAAAGGGAAGGATCTCGGAGTGTTGTTATCAAATCGACGCAATGGTCACTTCCAGCTACATCAATTCGAGGAACCTGTAATTTAAAAATTCTGGATTCTAGGGCGAACTGTTGAATTGAATCTTTGAGTGCTTCTGTAATATCACAGATTTAGGTCCCCAGAGCTTTAGGCTGTCTATAATTCAAGAATGCTGGACACTAGGCAAACTGATAAATTGAATCTACGAGTGCTTCTGCAATGTCTCAGATGTAGGACCCCAGAAGTTGAGGTCGCAGGGTCCTAGTGCCGAAGAGAGAAGGCAAGTTTAGGGTCACTTCATGGTTGAGTCGGCACTGCGTTTGATGGGAAGTTTAGCTGCAGCTCCTGCCCGCGAATATGGGCAGGGCTTTCATGGCTGGCCAGACAACTGGAGCCCTGGAATAGAGACGCCATATTGCCCATTTGTCTGGCCGAAATACTCCGGTGTGGGCTTCTTCTAATTCATTTGAGTGTGAAAACTACTTAACATTTAGCAAGTTACAGAGTTGTCTCACTGATGAGTGCTCTTTAGGGTCAAATTCGATTTGAATAAAATAACTTGAAGATTTTGGCCAGAGAAAGGCCATTCTACCAACCCCGACAAAGGAACTGTGGACGCTGCTCGCTCCTAAAACAAGCGCTGCTGTGGACTCCCAAAACAAGCGCGGAACATGTCGTGGCTCTTCGGGAATGTCAGACTTGCAGCGTTTGTTTGTTGATGCACGTTCCAGCCATGAAACGTAGGCGTTTCACTTTGTTTTGTTCGGTGGATATAGTGTTTCGACGGTTCTTTGGTTTGATAGCTCACCTCTATTCTGCAAAGTTATTCGTGTTGAACGATAGTTAAATGATGTTAATACTATTGATCTCTTGAGCACTGTGACTTGTTTTCGACTCTAAATACTTTTAAAATTGCTAAGGACTACTCAAAACCGTAACTTTTTAAAGTCGTTCTGTATCGTATGGACCATAAAAAAGTACAGCCAACTTTAAATGTTAATAACTGTACACTGAATGAAAATAATTTAACTTTTTTTAATAGGTGGAGAAAAATATTTTCCCTGGCAAAGATAAGTCACTAACTTGTATCAGTTGTATCAGTAATGTATCAGTAATGTATCAGTAATTGTATCAGTAATGAGATAAATAATAGATGTAAAAATGCGAGTTGCACATGACATTTTAATGAGGTCATAAATTATACAAAAGTTAAAGGATCATTGTAATAACATTCTAAAAAAGGAGTTATAACGAGATATAACGGGAGCTCCTTTTAGGAAATCTCTGTTCGAATTTATTTCAAACTTCCTTTAAAATCTTTGTTCCCGCGTAGACGTTTTGATGAGAGTGCGTTGCTTCTTTGTTAGTTGCATAACGATGGGCTTCGTCACTTGAAAATTCAATATTTAAAGGTAAATTTTCAGACGATTTGGACTTTATTTATACCCAGACCTAAAACTTTGTAGTCAGGATACATATCTGTGTGTGTAATGCAACAAATGAAACTGAAATATCTCCCCTCAGGGGGATACAGGTATTGTACCTATGGGAATTAGCGCTCCCAGGGGGACAATGTGAGGGCCCGAGCTAAAGGTTAGGTAAGCTTTCTTTTTGTTAAAATAACATAGGTTTTTGTTTTGTTATGGACCATCTTTTTTCGGTTCACTGCTGTCCTGTTTTTTCAGCACTTACTACATTCTTCTTCAACTATGATCTTTTTTTATGAACTTCTTACTCATCTTACAGTTTCTGTGCCCTTTATACATAGATTCCACGTTCCCTTAACTTTATACTAAATGGTGCCTTCTTCCTTCCTCTCTTTGGATCTCATTTGTTGAGGATAGGGAGGCTTAAACTAACTAATAATCTAATCTAATGTAATCTAACTGAAATATCTCAATCGATAATTATTGACATTTAAAGTTGGGCTTTTTTATGGTCCATACGATATAGTTTTTTTACCAGTTTGCTCCGGGCATTTCAATACAGTCCAAGTTGAGTCAAGGCATAAATTCTTTGTTGGTGAGGCAAAACAAATTTTCATTTGAAAATGGCATGTTTCTACCAATTTTCAATGAAACACCAGACAGCCGGATAGTGATGATCTGTGTCGATAGCTCATTGTAATCAAATCTTCAGCATGATGTCGAATTATTACTTTTCAATTTCTCTTCTGTATAATAATAATGCTTATATACTGTACTAGACCATCGAATCTCAATCTGTGCTACTCAGTTGTTTCAATGGTCTTCCAATGTTGAATATCAAGCACTTTCGTGTGCGTGATAGCTTTCACAAACTCTAATGTTCAAGGTTTTCAACTGCCTCACAATAATTTGGTAACATCGAACTGGTGTTTGAAATTGTAGAAATATTTATATTTTTTCATTTATTACAATAGGAACCATATACATTTTAAAGCTGATCTCACTTTCGAAGTTCAAGTTCATAATTAAAAAAAATAAAAAGTAACTCGTGTAGTGCCCAATACTAATAAGCCAAATTTCTGTCTATACTCTTACTTATTTTCGTATTCAATCATCCTTGCTCGGAAATTTCAAAGAATTTTTTGAAGCATTTCAAAACTTGACTTATAATTTTGTCAATGGTGACTTTGTAAAGAACAGATTCGTGGAATTATTGTCAAAATTAAATTTCGGGGGCACAGTGTCGATTTTAGCGGTCGCTATAATGTTGTTTGTGCGCAGTTTTGTAGCTACTGGACGTCAAAAAATAGAATGATGAATTTTAGGTCAATTTGAACTTCCAGATAGCTCTATAGTCTATATGTTACACAAAATTAAAATAGCTGAATAAGTTTTATTCATATTTGAGTGCTGACACCACGCAGATATGATTGTTTTATGTACTAGATTGCATTTCCGATTTATGTTGCATATTCACCAGTCGTAATTCTAGGTGATTCTTTGGCGCGCGAGAATTAGCTAAAACTACACGATGATCATTTCTTCGTTCGACCTTAAGCTCGGGAGCAAGAAATGTGGGAGTGGAAGGCTGCAACTCGTGTCAGGACACGGCTCTAATCTCATCTATCCTAGCACATAAGAGAAAGTAAGCTGCTCGCCCTTGCAATGAACAATTCGAACGACTATTTTCCTGGATGTTGCATGGCGATGTGCGGTTTTTACAGATTAGCCCGTGGACAATAAATTTGACCTCAATATTCGGGTTGGCTCAACTGAATGACGCTCAACGCATCGCATGACTCCTGTGCCTGGCAAAACTTGCCGTTTGTCTACTCAGAGGATGCGACACTTGCTTTTAATTATGCTCTTGGCTCACCATTTGCGTGCGCAGGAGGCTAAAGTGAGTCATTTTTTGTTTCTGGGAATGCTTTTTTATAATGATGGTTCATGGCTTAACATTTGCATTCCCCGGAGTCTGAAGTGTGTTGTCTTTTATTTCTGAGAATGCGTTTGTCATTGCTTTGACTAGATTGGCGTGAATTCATTTTCATACTTTACCAGAATTTCTAGGTACTTATTTCGTTTTGATGCATTCATTTTGTTTTTGTTAATCGTTATTTTGTTCGATATATTCGCTTGCCAATAAAGTGATGTAATTTAAAAAAAACTCTAATGGTGCAATACTGGCTACGGACCAAATTAGTGGCGTTGCACTCCCTCGCTGATTAAGTGATGGATCATAATCCATTAATCTTTTATTAAAAAGTGCGATAATGGTTGCGAACCAGAGTAGAAGTGCTTGTTGAGTGATGGTTACGGAGCTCACTTCACGATGTTCATCATTATTTTATCGGTACCTTCATATCCCCACATCCTGTTAAGGGCTGAAATTTCGAGTGTACTTACTGGCAGGTAGTGAATGATTATCGCGTGATGACGTGTGGTGAAACAATATTTGATAAATTTAATTTGAGAAATTATTTCCTGTATTGAACGGGCTCCAGTAATGAGAGGATGTTGGTGAAGCAAACATGTAGTATTTCTATTGAAGTGAGTGTATACTATTATCTTAGGTATTTTTTCTTTCCCTGCACGCTGAACCTAATGTTTATATTCTCTTATGCATGCCTGAACTGGGACTACAGTTCGTGGGATGCTTACTAAGCGGCACGTTCATAATGGCAGCTTTACAAAATAGATTCTTAGACCGCACTCGTAAAAACACTTATCTCACAAAGGCTTGAAAAATACGCTGTTTGTGAACTGCTTTCAATTTGGAAACTTTCACTCGTGACATTTTCCTGCTGGGCAGCTTCATTTGTTGATTCACCTTCACGTGAACTTGCATGTTTCATTTCAAGTTCATTATTAGACACAAATTCACACCCTTCGAAAAGACACCTCTTTCAAACACGAATATTCTGCAGCTCAGCATCGTTCTTAAGGTCTCATTGTCAAGCAATCAAGTTTATCTGTCGCGGCGACATAATTTTTTATGATCCTCCGAGAATATTATTGTTTCTTTTTGTGAGAGTAGCTTGTATTCTTGTTTTATGGCAATATCGGCATGTTGGAGCCGTCGTAAAGGACGATTTAACAGGCATTCTGGCGAACACGGCCGAGCGTTTGGGCCATTAAGTGGCCGGCGGTATTGCTTCATTCTTACTTTATCGATCTCGTCGAATGTTGGTAAAAAGGACAGGATAGAGCATCGTAGTAAATAAGTGGTGGGCTTGTTCATAGATGCTGGGAGCGTCATTGAACATCGTAGAGATTAAGTGGACATGCTTGTTTAAAGTTGCCAAGCGCGTCATTGAACATCGCACTGACTAATTAAGTGGACAGGCATACAGGCATGTTAAAGCTGTTTAGGATGCCACTGAGTTTAGTCATAAAATAAGGAAACGGTCTTTTTGGATGTTATTGAGAACACCATTGAATGTTAGAGTGACAAAGAGTAGTTTTAACTTAGAATATTTAAAAATCGCGTTTAATTAATATCGTTACCAGTTTTTAAATCATTAATTACTGAAAAGGGCAGTTTTAATAAATTAATGTTCTCTTCTAGATGCGACTAAAATTAATCGTTATTCAGTATATATACACATATGAGCTCGTTAAATCTGATTGGCAGGTACAAAAATTCTATTACGTACTCGTCTACTTGAAAATCCAGCTGTTGATTTCAAGTTCCTCTTACTATTCTCCTTCACAATCTTACAATGTGAGCCCATTGTGCATTACGGCCTAGCTCTCAGGAACAAAACTCCGCTTGTCCGGAATTTTGGCGTGCTCCATGCAAAATGGTGAAGAGATGGTGTTTCACTGTGATTGTAAAATCGAACGGCAGACCTGAAGCGGTTGCCTCGATGCTGCGGTATCCGAGCTAAAAACACGTATAGGGCGGTCAGAAGTAAACGACCCTTTTAATTTGCTGATAAAAGGAAAACTGAAGTCGAAACTTGTTTTATTTGAAAGAATAAATTTGAATGGTTTATTTCGTTATCCTATTTACTCAGCCAGCAAATTAAAAGGGTCACTTACTTCTGGCCCACCCTGTATATAAGCACCGCCCGCCACATCGGGTCACAGCGCCTGTCTTCCGTTGTGCCATGTACCGACTATTACATCTTCACTCTTATTCCATTAATAATACCTGAATTTCAACATTTGGGGATTTTTTTCAAGGCAATCATGAATTGTCCTTTTTAGAGTCAGGACTCCGTTAATTTTTCAGAATGTCTAGCAGTCATCGCTAAGCCTAAAAAGTGTTGATATTCATTAATAGAAATTTTTTAAATCTTTCTTTGGTTTCCTTTCGATTACTTTCGATCTTCTCAGGGTGCTTTAGGATTTTGGGAGGGCATCAAGGAGGGCGAAAAAGTTTGTTCATATGAGAAATCCACCCTGAGTGCCTCTAATCGAAAATAATCGAAAACCATCTCATCGAAAGTAATCTCAGAGATAGAGGTGATGGGTTCATTTATTCTACTGCATTGCAAGCAGAGATGGATAGAATATCGTATTAAATCTTATTGTCGTCAAAATGATTTCGAGATTCAAGTGATTGTACGTCATTTCGTGGAGTGAGGGTTTCAGCTTTCATTCTTTGCGCTTAGTAATGTAATTTGACCTTAGCATCGCGAATCGGAAAAAGTTATAGTGTTTCTCACAAATTTAAAATAAAATTTTTGGAAAAGTTATCATGTGGTGCGGTGATTGTTCATGGGTTATCACTATAACGAAAGTGAGCTACTTATTAAAAATATATGACTCATTCCCAATTCGCAGAAATTACGACATTCTGAAAATGGTCTCAGAAATCACTGAGACATCGCAACATTCATACAGACACACACAACATGCATCGAAATCTTCAGACTTTGTGTCAGTCATCGAGACGTCCGGATTCGAACGCCGTAGTTCTACATCGACAGTCGGTCGCTGCAGAAAGTCACAAAAGCAGGTGGACGTCGACATGGTAGAGTTCAGTCGTTTGACCGCCGATTAATGGAAGGATTTGGTAGGCTGATTGACGCGACATCGGCGAAGCGCCATCGCTAAAAGCCTTCCGATTGTTTGCTTCCAGCCGCCCTTGACAGGCGCCGCTCAGTGATCACGACCAGCCTTCAACTCTTCTCGAGTTGAGTCATGAGTTCAGTCAAACTGTCATATCGGTGAAGTCTTCTCTTGTCATTTGAGTTAAGTCTGATGTTATCAATTCGAACGGTAAGTTTAAAAGATTAAGAAACTTTCAGTGATGGATTTGTGTTCTCATACGTACTGTATATGGTAAACATGACGATGAAATCAAGTTACGTGAATAATTAATCAAGCTTTTGCGAGTCTCTGAGGCTTTACTCTAGCTTGTAACTCCCATAAACTCAAGGAATGATTCCCAATTTTCATTAGCTGCTAAATTTTACTTTCCCTTAGAATTTTTTTCACATTCATTGTTTGCAACAGTTACCTCTTACGTCAATTTTAAGCGTATAAACGTTTTTCTACTCGAAAGTCTTAAGCACAGCGAAGTACGAATTCTTGTTAGTTCGAAGTTTCCGTAAAGCTGAAGTTGTTCGTGAAATAAAAAACGGATCGCATTCACGCGACGTAGTTTTTTGCGTTTAACGTGATCAATATTGTGTTAACCCCCTAAAATTCATTGTATTGGTCTGACTTATGTAATGTATCATCCTAGATTTTTGTTAATATTTCATTGCGTTTCCTTACAAGAATATTGTGAGGTAATTTCCTACAAGATCCATAACTTTGAACGTGGACCAGAGAGCACGCCCTTGTGGGTAATAGAGAACCATTGTAAAATCATCATGACTTAATTCACAGTTAGCTGTGTGTTCGAATTTGTAGTTCACTTTATGATGAAATTTTATCTTTTGATAGAAAATGATAACTAGTGACTCGTGTACATTCATATAACTTGTGTTCTAAAGTACTAAAACTGTTAAAAATTTGTCTAGGCTTTAACTTCGTTTTTGATTCAACTAAAGCTTTACCTTGATTGAATTCAGTTTTTCCATAAAAATCAATAACTTCCTCCTGTGAAGTGCAGCAAATGATCGGAAAATGATACGGATTTTAGTTACTTCAATTTAGTACTTGGAGCTAGGGGGCTAACTATAAGGCTTCTCTGCCTTCTTGGATCTTATTTAGCTATCTCCCAGCAAACCACATTATACAGCCTTGCTACTGTCTTTGCCCTTTTGCCGCTCAATAAATGCTTAAACGGTTTATACAAAAGCAGTACTGAACAAGACATTACACTTCGAGAAAAAATTCCACTTTTTCTTCTGGAAATCCAGTCGCAATTCTAGATGGTTTTTGACACCAAAAACTAGCTAAATTTACACACTGGGCATTTCTATGTTCGACCTAAAGCTTGGGTACAAGAAATGTGGATGCGGAAGCTGAAACTCGTATCAGGACACGGCTCAAGTCTCATCCATCCATGAAGTCTTGGCGTATTGGTGAAATTCAAAGGACTCGACAAAACGTTTGTGTCAGTCGATAGGACATGTGGCCAATAGCTCTAGCGCGTAATGTCGGTGCTGATTTATTTGTTTTTAAGAATCGCTTCGCAATTGCAGAGGCCGTCTGTCATGTCTTACCTCGGCAAAAATTAGCACCTCCATTGTATACCTTGTCCTCAACGGAACCAAGCGCCTTCACAGTGCACTGGAAGCGCAACAACTTCTTCTAAATTATTTTTTAATCGAACTCTGAAAATAATCGATCAAAAAATCGATCTTGCTTCTCTGAAATATGTCGTATATGAAAAATATTCTAATAGGCCGTAGACGTTTTCTTGGTATATATGATGAGCTTATAAATCGCAATCAAAAAATATTTTACTTGAGGTGAAAATTTTCACCTTTATGTCTCTCGAATTTTAGTCAAACGATATTGGTTCAACCATCAGTTTGACATATTTGATGAAATTACCATGAACAGAGAGCGTCTTAGAAACTTCTCGCGTTCGGGAAGTTTATTTCACACCATTTTGCAGCATTTTATTGCGTTTTAAAGAGCTTTATGGTATCTTACCTGATAATATCGCATTTTTGCTGGATTTCCCTGCAGATTACAAATAGAGAGCAGCATACCTTCCTCCAGCTTCCTGTGTCTTAATTTACAAGCGAATATGTAAATGGCGTCTAATTATGTAAAATTTGAAAATGGAATATATTTTCTAAATTAAATATCAAGTTCAGTTTTTCAGAGGAGGGGAAATATTTTCTCATTATTTAGATTTAGTGTTTGCCATAGAAATAGTGTATAATACTGTTATATAAGCTACGTTATTGAAGGTTGCGCATCAAATTTCCTGATAATATGAGGGTATTTGAGAGAAAAATTGAGGCTTTACGCACACGAAAGGTTCTAGTTTCATTGAACCTGCATTACTGCCTCAGTGCTTGAATTTTGCGAGAGGATAATCAATACCAAAATCCAGAAGCCCTCAGCCTGCTCGCATTTTACGAGGCCCGTTTGACCAGTGAACCTGTAGTTTTTATTTATCCCGTACTCAATAAACAGCATCGAAGCCCATTGAAGAATGTGCGCTCCAGAGCTTCTAATTGCCAGCATTTTAATTGTAAATTTTCTTGAGATCATTAAGCGATTCCTACATAGGTAAGTTAATAGCGAAGCGGCATGCGCTCGGTATCTCGCGAACTCCTCGTTGCTTCTTGATCGTCGTATTTTCCTTTCACAATACAAGACTGACTGAATGATTGTTCAGTGCACTTTGGGGAGATTCTTTCCGGCCATTGCCTTTTAATTTATGAGAGTCGTTTTCGTACCAAGTGAGGCATTGCCTCAAGTTGAAAATAGACGAGCGCCGTGTACTTTGATATAATACTAAAACAAGTCGCATTATAATGAGGGCAGGCCGAAATCGTTACAAGGTTGAGCTACAACTTGTGGAGAAAGACATGCTACAGCAATGCTGAGAATTTATCAGGCCTTACAGTTAATTTCTCCGCTGCGTTGAAGTCGATGTCAATGCTAATGAAATGTTAAGTTTCATTTAAGTTCACAGATACATAATTCTTCAGCGATGCTTAATTTTCAGAAATGCGCTGTGCCTCGTTATCTGCATCTAATTTCATCAAATCTTATCACTGAACTTCTTGTCAATTTCTAATTGATTGCCTCAAATAAAATAGTCTCGAGAATCTCACCTCGATAATTTACCCAGTTTTGAGAAATGAATCCTAACGACCAGCGATCTCCTTGCCGCTTCGCCGTGTCAAATTCTCGATTAAAATATTTACGCTCACTTTATAGACGCGGTTAAACTTTCATCTGAATTCTTCACGTTATCTAGGCATTCCAAGTCGTACTCACTTCCAGTGAGATTGATTAATTTAGTCTCAATAATACTGTTCTTTCACTTTACTGCGACGATGTGCTATAACGAAGAAAAGGAAATCGAGTTCTGAAGAAAAAATTAAAAATTAGCCGGTGTAAAATGCTTCAATTGTTTTGAATAGAGTGATAGCATTAACTGAGCTTTTGTTCGGGTCTGTCTGTGACTCTGAGTTTGCATTTCGTGTGCCCGCGTCTTCCATGCCTCCAGGTGCGCGCACGACGAGGAAGCGGTCATATCTATGCTATGCTGAGCTGCTTCTCATTGTATTGCCAGATTCAGATCCCGTGTCTCCGCCAAACAAGGTTCGGGTCTTCGGATTCCTTAGAGTATCAGGCTTTTTGTGCCCCTATTTCTCAAACATCCTCACCGTCATCATGTTCATAATAAAGTGGTTTTAATAAAGGATGTGAGGTCATACCTTGAACTCCGGATAAGACTATGACCTGAGAATAGTCGAAAATTGTGGGAAATTGGCTGAAGAAAGAAGGCGTAAAATTTGTACGTAACTGCAAGTTTTCGATTGAAAACAATCAAGCCATGACTGACTTCTAAGCCATGTTATTTTAAGCCAAAACATTTTTTTACGAATAAATCCGGTTGCTTTAGTCCGTGGGCGCCATTTTGTCGTATTGGGGAGCGTGGATGGCGGTACCAAATCCGATGCTGCTTGCTTACAAAAAACAAGTTGAGAGCAACGTCATCTAGTTGTCTTGAGCGTCTTGTTACGGAGATCTCAACTTTGTTTTATAAATCCATTCACACTCCCATTATCTGGCATTTATCTTCGTCAGGTATTCACAGGTATTTATTCTGTGAGGTATGCATTGACATTTATCCCTGTGAGGTGCGCACGCTGAGATGCGCTCGGAGTTGAGCCAGGAGTTATCATCAGACTTGTGTTCTTGTTGCATTGCGTGCAATGAAAACCCGAAAATTGATGATGATAGTCAAAATCAAGTAGGAAAAATTTTTAAACGGAGAAAATTTGGGTTTACGTCTAACTGTCGACTGTGAGCTCTTCGATCGCTACAGACGCCTTTGTTGTAGCATTTTGGTAAGCTAATGTAAAGACAACATTAAATAATTCTCAAAATTTGAGTAGTATGTTCTTTGTGATACAATTCAACAATCATTACTGTTGAAGATATTGACTTAATTTCAAATCTAATTTTATTTCAGTGCTTATTGTAAGAGAATAAATAAATGGATTAATTATTTATACCCTGCATTCGTACAACAACTTCTGGAGCACTGGAAAATTTATACTTACATTATTTTAACATGGGGTTGATCTTACAGGTCGAAGCTTATTCGTGCACATTGCGTGGCTCACAACAGCATTGCACAGCGCTGGCAAATGCACAGACCTCTGTTCATATTTGAGCAACGCACAGCTCGTAAATTCACTATACAGGACAAGTAAACGCATTTTTAGATGTAGCTCCTGAATACGCTCGCATATGAATCTAGGAGTCAATGGCACTCTTTCATTTTGGAAATTGCATATTTCGATATTGCGGCATTATCGAGTTTAATGCCATTCGAATAGCTCTAGTTTGCATTCTTTTCTTTCAATATTTTCAATGTTCAGCTGTTTCTTTTGCTGTGAGATAAGCAAAGGTGTTTCAAGTTTTATTACATATGTTGTCGTTTACATTACTCGAAGAAACTTACGTTGATCAAAAATAGCATGGAAGTTTAAAAACTCAAGTATTAATTTAATTTCCGTTCTTGTGACCTTGTCGGCATTGAAGCATTTCCTATTCTCACTGGGGAAAAAGCTCTTAAGGGAACGCTTCTGTAAAAAAGCGATCTCTTAAGGATTAAGAAACGCGTAGTATGCGGGTCAACCCCAGCCCCTGCGGTGTTGAATGCAATTATCACTTGAGTAAATGGAGAGAAAGTTTTGCGGTGGTCACGCGTAGACTTACAGGGTGCCAAAAAACTCTGGCAACACAAAGGATAATATTCGACCTTTGAATTTCTTGATATGAATTATAGGTTTACTTCGGGAAGGATTATTACGTGCTATTCCTTGAAACAAAGTTGTCTGACCTGCTAAGTGACGTCGTAAGTGCAGTTAAAGCTGCACTTACACATCTCGAACACATCTCGTGTTCGAGATGCTATATCAACCCAAATCTTGATTCGAAACTTTGCGATATGAATTTTAGTGGATCATTACTGTGTCGCATCGCTGGTTTATTAACGCGGCAAAAATTGCAATCACATTTGCATTCTTCTCTGCTTATGGTCTTGAAAATTATAAGTATAACTTCTTTTAAATGAAAACTCAAATTGAATTTAGCAATTTTCACATTCAGCTCGAGTTCGAAATTCCGGGTTTAAATTTTTTAATCGCCAATAGCCATTATTTTCAGACGCTCGCCTCAAAGCTGCAGTACGAGGTTGCTGTTTGCAAAAGGATTCCGACTGAAATTTTTAGTAGCACGAAATCTAAAGCAGGCACGCTATAGGATTGCTTTGATGGAATAACTCACATCCTAACATTAGAATGTAATTGATTCGATGCATCTGATATCGTTGAAAATTCGAAGGTTCGTCATACAAACCGAAGTTACATTATTATTTATTATTCACTCTGAAGAATTTACCATGCAAGAAGGTTGACTGAAAATTAACTGACGAGTTCTGTCTGCATCTGTTGAACGTATTAATATTTCTTTTTCTTTCTATTAAAAGGTTACCAGAAATCAACCTTGTATAAAATTTCGTTGTTAATCATTTTTGGTGATTTTACCCGCTTATTCAAGTGCTTTAGTTCGTTGTTAGAATTCTGTAATTGATTTATCAACCAAAACCAAATTTCTTCGCGTTCTCGCGCCCGAGATGAATTAATATCGAATCTTACTGAAATTCTAGTCAGCTGTTTTCATTGTTTGTAGGTAGCGTTTGTGCGTTGAAAATGAAATAACTTTCATTGTCTCATCGATAATCATTTGAATAATATATTAACCTCCCAGAAATATCTTTTTAAACATAATTGGATCATCGCCGTTACGTGAGAGACGTAATAGTATTATTTACTGTCTGAAAAGCTTTGAGTGCTGTCACTACTGATGTTTCAGTGGATGTTGATCTGAAGGTAGCCTGCAGACATGATTTATCATGCGACCTCGACATTATAGCAATGGCAAACCTTTACGCAGAAATACTGACCCTCGCACGATTTTGCATTTGTTGACTCCTCTGGCTCTCGTGGAAAACTGTAGAAATGATTAGTTTTGTGACTATCCTGTGTAAAAACGGGCATAAATTCATTTAAACTGTGGTTCAATGTTGGAATAACGTTCATCTACTACACATTACAAACTGTATTTCTCAAAACTATTAATTCAATTAGTTATTTTGCTATAAATAAAATAGAAAACATATCCGGCAAGTGTATGAAAAGGTTTATATTAGCCATATAAATTACATTCGCAAGAGAATAGTCTTAACTGATTCATAGGAGAAAATTCTATGGTCATGACATGTATAAACTCCGGTGAGTTAATAAGCCTACTTTAATCGCATGAATGAAAATTTCTTCCGTCCCAGCGTATCAATTGACTGTGCTCCATGTATTTTAATTGGTCGTTAAATAATTTGTACAAATTAACCTTTTACCCTCAACAATTCATAACTCTAAAATAAGGTTTTGCGTGAAATATTTCATGATAAAACCTACGTGTTTTTTGTTTAAATTTGAATGGTATTTGCTATGTATATCTCCAATTACTACTAGGGCTCAAAGGCACTCAAAAAATTGATAATTTCTGTGCTGTTGTGTGCAGTACCGTAAGATCAAATCCAATTAATCCTGAAATTCGGACCACGAACCACCTCGGGGAAATCCAGGTCGCAAGTAACTGAGGGCAAAAAGATCTTGGCCGCATTACCATACGGCAAGTACAATAATTCTTATGGAAGTGGCTCAGGGTACTTATTTTTGCACTCGTTAAGGGCTGATTGAAGACGCTCTTTCTGAGGTTTTTAAGCTGCGGTATGCCAGCCCAACTTGTGCACCATCGTTGTCTGGCTTGTGCCACCGCAACTGCGGGAAGGATGCTGGTGGGTGAGGCATCTGCCGCTAGTCACTCAGGGCTTCCAGTGCGTGCTGAGTATCGCCATGAACTGCGCCTGGCTCAGTCACTGCCCTCCAACGAAAATGAGTTTGCTCACTTGTGTTCTCTGAGGTTGAAATGCTTTGGGAAGCGTGACCTGTTCATTTAACCCCAACATGTCACGCGTATGGGGGTTTGTTGTTCGGAGGCATACGATGAGAATGAATACAAACATCAAAATCAGAAATTCATTCGAGGCCACGCGGGCGTTATGATTTGAACAAAAATGGAGCTAACGTTACATTCACAAGATCAATTGTCAGGTCCTATTTGCTCGTTTCGCTTAGTCTCTTGTAACAACAGTTCGTATTTAAAATTTTCAAACGCACCAGCTGTTCTACTTCGAGCCGAGGTTAGGATCCCTTATTAACTCAGGTGGCTTTATTTACAGCTACTTAATTGGAGCTCTCATCGCTTATGTCACTTCAGCTTTGAGGATAGGCATCATCACGCTTGCATTTTTCCATTCGAAATTTCATCGTCGGAATTAAAGCAGAGTTCATCTCATTTGTAAGACAACTGCTTTCTTATTCTCGCGGTAGGCATCACAAATGTTCGCCTGGGTCTCAAATTGCTCCATTGCATCGGCTATTAGCGTTCACTACGCCTATTAAATCATGTCTGACGACCAGTATTGCGCCAGATTGAGATTTTACAAGTAATTTTAAATGCGAGTCTGGTCGTAAGTCTGCTCCAGTCAACCGGAAAAGGATCGTAGAACACAGGTAATCCAATGAAGGCTTCATCTAATTCCAAGAGAGCCAAATCGCACGTCAACATTATTAGCCTAACCTCTGTTTACTGGCAGGACATTTTGGCAGGTCATAAAGCTGAGAGCAGTCTTGGACTTGCATTACCTGATGTTTCACTGATGGCGCCTGCATTTGGAGTAGATTGGCTCGAGAAATGAGTTTAATCCTGAGAAGTTATGCTCAACTGAATAAGGAATGACTCCTCCTACATACAATCGCATTGAATACAAATGCAATAAAATTTAGGTTCCTAATGTTATAGCAGCCGACGTCAGTGTCACCTGATATCGACATTTTCAATAGAGTTTGCTGCCGAGATCTGTTGATACGCTTCGATTCCTCATGACAAAAGAAGTTCTCTTCTCAAATCGAGAAGTTGGACAATTTTGTGCCGCATATTCTATAATTCACCGTACAAATATGATTTAATTTTAATTTTGTTGAAAGAGTAGGGTTGCGACAATATGCATTTCCAAATATGCAGCATTTGCTCGAAAAAATAAATTACATCTGCAACAATTATATGCTATTTGAAAAACAGCATATGCAATTAAGATACAGCGTATGCATATAAAAGGTAGGTATTATATGCACCTCAAACTGCGCATATCTGGTGGGATGTTGAGTAAACGACAAAATTTATTCAAACATATAACTCTAGGTTACTCTATCGGTTTCTTTTACTAATTACATTGTAATATGACGGGACGTATGAGTATGGATCGAACTTATTGTTTGAATATTGGGGAATTTAATAAAATAGTGACAGGACTCCTATAACCTTATAATTACAGTTCCAGTAATTAAAGAAAATTGGATATAAATGCATTAGAGATATACAGAATATTTACTTTATCCTCTGACAGTTGAGTTGAATTGCATTTCACAATTGTCATTTGCTTCAAATTTGTAAAATTAAATTATCTTCTATTATCAGTTAAAATAGCCTCCTACTGGGAAAATATCCTCCTAACATCGCAAGGCACAAGAGGGGCGAACTGTAGACACTGCAACTCTGACGGGGTAACCCGTGAAATGACATCGGAGGAGTTCTCATCAGGATTTCCGGACAAAACTGAATTCACAGGTTGTATGATGTCCTAGCCTTTATTTTTTCGTAGTATGGACTGGAATTTCTCATAATATATTTCGTCATAGGTGGTTTGTAAAGTCTCTGGCACGTGGTTCATGTGTGCGATGATGACTGAAACAGGTAGTCGAACCTTTGGTTTCAAATTTTTCTATCAAATTTTTTCTACAGTAGATGACAGTAAAGAAAATATCTCATCAACGAACATCAGACTTGTTTTCAAATCAATGCTCTATAAAAGTTGTTGACACTCCCTTATGCTACTTACTTTCTTCGCCATCAAAGGACATTACCACCGAAGCCACTTCATCTTAATGTTTTGCTTGGTACCTCACGGCGTTAAGCCAAGTGCCCCACCTAGTCACTACTGGCGCTGGTGTAAGTGGTACGTCTGGGTTGCTTTCTGAAAATCTTTCAATCGGTGGGGAGCTTCGGCGAAGATACTTTTCGCTGAAGAAATCAATCTGTTTACGTCTAGATAATTGTTCCTCACCAGTTCTGCTATATTATGTAGGCCGTGGGCTTGGGATGTTACATGGATCATCTTAGGGTAGAGGACTTGCAAGCCATCTATAGCTTTCACCATGAAAGAAGCATTGTCGTAACATAACAGTGGAACATTCTCATACTTCATCTTTCCTGCCCATATAGAGTGCAAGGTATCGTTGAAGAATGCAGCAATAGTACTGCGGTTAACTTAGGATGGAACTGTAATATTAGCCTGACAACATTTTCCTCTCTTCCTCCACTCCTAAAGATTAGATTAGATTATTAGTTAGTTTAAGCCTCCCTATCCGCAACAAAGGCGATCCAAAGAGAGGAAACAAGGAGGCACCATTTAGTATGGAGTTAAGGGAACGCAGAATCTGGGCAGAAAGGGCATAGAAACAGTAAGATGAGAAAGAAGTTCATGAAACAAGATCAAAGTTGAAGAAGAAAGTAGTAAGTGCTGAAAAAAAGGACAGCAGTGAACCGAAAAAGATGGTCCGTAACAAAACCAAAAACCTATTCTATTTAAACCAAAAGAAAGCGTACCTTACCTTTAGCTCGGGCCCACATATAGTCCCCCTGGGAGCGCTAATTTCCATAGATACAATAGTTGTATCCCCCTGAGGAGCCTCCAGTTCTATAACTCTTAAAGCAAAACAAGCAATATTGCGCTGTTCAGTAACTATTGTTGCGTCAATAAGAACCCACAATTTTAGGTCAGGTGTCTTTTTCATAGATTTCTCATAGATTGAAGAAACATTATATTTCCTCAGAGTAGATTGGTCTGGAACAGATCTTTCCGCGCATTTCTTGATAAATACCTTAAATGGTTCTTTGTCAAAATTATTCAGAAGAATATCACAGGACATGAATGTTCGTCAATCAACATGTACATTTTCAAGCTGGATGTATTCAAATAAGGTCTTTTTGCAGAACTTGCAATACAATGAACTGCCAATGATTTTGTAGTGCTTGAAGTCTTTCCCACATTCAGAGGCGTTTGTCTAGACAAATTTTAGGCATGATGTTCCTCAGGTGGTTCCAGCAACGTTAAGTTACAATCAGAATCAATTTAGTTTATAATTGTTCAAAATTCCAGTTTCTCCTGAAATAGGATGAACAAATGCGACAGCAATTAATGAACGTCAAACTGCGCGGTTAATACTCAGAACTAATTAATGCACTTTCAGATAACTTAGGAGAAATACTTTTCTTTGTGCCGTACATGCCATCAAACTTCTGCACAGGCCTAAATAAATGAGTATGCATGTTGATGTATGCGTGTTCATAAATCCATATTCTGATCACAATAAAGATGCATTTTTTACTCCATATGCAAAATATGCACTATCACAACCCTATTAGAGGTACCCAAGTTTCAAGCTGGAATGTAATCTGGAGATATCGATTGCGAGAACTCTTGTTTCACATATAATTTGTCGAATGTTATCCTGAAGTTGGGGAAGAGTTCACATTCAACCACAGAAAGTCTATCCATCCGCTTATTTTTCAAACGCGTAAATCTACCGATTTTCAGAGACTAAAGGATTCCCATTAGAAGCATTGTACACCGTTTCTCGAAAAGTGGAACTAAACTTGCGAAATTCGAGAACTTCGCTTCCCTAGGCTTTCATCGAATGGTTACGCGAGAATTTACTTCAGGAGTGTCAGCTCCTTGGAGCTAACGACAGGCCAGCAGCCCTGACCCTACTCTAAAATCAACTCTTATCGTGCATTCAAGATGTCTTTTTCCACAGACGTGAACCTGCAATTTAGCCGTGCCACACATGATCCATCGCCGAGATTTGTTCCTCGTTCCAAACGAACATTGACTCGAGAAATCTGAAAGCGGTTTTGTCTTAGGCTGTAGTTTAAATATTCGTAGTTTATGCTTTTACAATATAAAACAGCATGGTTTCGAGTAGGTCAGTCTATCAGCATCTAAAGCCGCTTATTCTGAAAACCGCGGGAAACCGCTTAAACGGTAGCATAAGGGTCCGAGCATGAGAGTACTCTAAATATTTTTTTAGAATCTCATTGCATTTGTTATAAGATTAACGTGGTTTCAATTCAAGCTATTGCTTTTCTGCAGAAATTCTATGCGGAAAGTAAAAAGAGGTAAAGGGTCGAAGCGCATTATCTACAGCGGACGTTGGCAGCAGGTGTGCAGCTGAATTAGAAGTCGAAACGATATTTTTGGGGGTTGCAGTTCAAACCTTGTGTCCCGCAATTCAGAATGACCAGTCTCGGTAAAACAACAGCTTATTTCAATGCTACAGTGCCAGCTACCCACCCAATCAATGCAAGAACCCAATGAAGTGTGGACATTTTTCTCACCCAAGTTATCGTACGCAGAGATCAAATAAAATTTAAAAAATTCTTTGTAAATTTATTTGCACAACATTCTTTAGTTCATGGATGGAAGAGGTCGACCTCCATGGCTCTGTTCTATGAACTTCACCAGCTCGGGCTGCTCTTCACAAGCTGCCCCCAACTTCCTGTGGCACGCCACGTCATGCCAAGCTCTCCTGCGCATCATCGGAGCAGTTTTCACAGCAAGACAAGCTTCAATCACGGTTTCGTCTCGGGCGTTTTCAGCGTTGTCGGGTTGAGGCATATCCATTATACCGTGGTCACCCCACGGGTTTTCAGACCAGCCCTGCTCCGTCACGTTGGCGGGATGTAGCGCGGTCCCCGTCGAGGACCAGTACCAGCCGTTCAGGTGGACAGGCTTGGGGACTCTTTCACATTCCTGGAACAGGCAGCGCTTCCCGGATGTCCATACCCCAGTCGTCACGCCTGTTTAGGTAGACAGGTGAGATTGTATAACAGCAGATCCGACTTCAAAGAAAGAGCGCTTGCCCTGTCCGATGTCCTCATTCCCGTCGCAATGCATGTTCTAGTGGCAAGATTTCGTTTAATTTTAACTTATCCCTACAATTTTACTTATTCTTTACCTCTAAAATTATCAATTCATCCTGTAGTTCACCTAAGCAGGCAATGAACATCATACTGCAGCTTTTAAATCCGATTCGATGGCATCAGTATTTAAATAGTGTTCCTAACCTTTTATGTAAATCGTTTCATAATGTAGGGTGGAGTTGCGGGTCTGAAAGCCGAGTTATTTTTCGCATGCACTGGTTCAGCTATGATGAAGGTTTTTCCTTCGACAATGTTTCGCATAAATGACACTAATTTTCAAACCAAGTACGTCATCGCAGCAGCTTAAGAATTTAATTTCATTGTTATTTTTTAGGTACGGAATCTTTACTTCATTAAAAAGACCCGGATCTCGAGGGTGTCTGATGAAAGAACAACGTAAAACCTAATGAAGTTCACAGCGTTAACGTTTCTCGACTGGTTTCCGGTAACGACGACGAACTTTCCGAAAATGTTGCCACCATCCAACGAAGTTTAATTACGTTCAAATAAGCGAAAAAAAATCCATCACTTACCTGAGCTCAGTGTGATCAATTTAGATGATTATGATTCATGTTAGTTCACGCAGAGTGAAACCTGGGGCCAATTAACCAAAATCAATAGAAGGGATACGGTAATTTCTTTATGAATTTTGGGAATCTAGAAAAGGAAACGCCAACTTCAAGACCCGAGTTATGTTCACCTAATTATAGCGTACATACGGTTAATATGGGAACACAGACTGACCGGTGAACTTCAGAGCGGCCGAAAAGTACCGATTCTTGAGAGGGTTGTCGAGAGCGACGAGGTCCATACATTTCTTGCGACACTCGTTGCGCGCCTGCAGCCAGGTGTAGGTCTTGTTGAACCTCTCGTGCGTGTCCGGGTCCACCGTAACTTGGGTCGAGTCTTTTTGAGAGACCCAAAAGGTGTACTCGCCGATTGACAGCGTGTCTAGAAATTCAGAGACAATGTTACTAATTTTTTAGATACTGAATTAACATCAGAAATAATTCAGGTTGTATGCTGCGGATGAATTCTTCAGCTATTTAAAGAATCAAAATTTTTAACAACTGAAAGATGTAACCAAGCTATATCTATCAAAAATTATTCTAGAAACTTCTGCGGAGGAAGTTCAAGATACACGATGTAAGAGACAAGTTTGTTGTACCTCAAAACGTTACCCGCGTGTTGGGCCATCTGCGTGCCAGGTATGTTGCTCATTCACGTTCCGGTATAAATGAATACCACTCCACCTAGTTCGTGATCTTTAAAAAAAATAACTCCCACTCGCGAGCAAGAGTTTGGAATCACTTTCTTGAATATGGTTCCGCGCGATTTTGAGCACTAAATATTTTTTCAATAATCATAAAAATTACATCAATTTAAAGGTTCAACTCTTGATTTTAAATTGATACCAAATTCATTCAAATCAAGTCAGTATTTCGGGAGCTATCCCGGATCAAGTAAAGGCGTAACGGAAAAGACTTGCTTCAATTCTTAGTACGTCGCGAGTAGCGACCTATGACCCTCATCTCCTGTACTTTTGACCCTTTCCTTGAGCGACAATGGAGACAATTCCTACAGAAGCAGCACAAATCGTAGCCCCATTGCAAGAAGGGCTCAGCCAGCGAGTTGTCGCTCGTCGGCTCCATATAAGCCAGTCATGTGTTTCGAAAGTTTACAAACGCTTTCGGGAGACTGGTGGCTTTATCCCGAGACCAGGATCTGGACGACGTCGGTGCACCTCGGAGAGGGATGACCGTTTTATCGTATCAACCTCTCTCCGAAATCGGCATTTGACTGGTGTCGACGTTCAACAGGAGCTCCGAGATGTTCGCGGGGTAGCTGCCAGCAATTGGACAGTTCGTCGACGACTCAAGCAAGCGAACTTGACTCCAAAAAAGCCTGCCACAGGCCCGAAACTCACGGCAGTTCACCGACAAGCACGCCTTCAATTTGCTCGCACCCATCTTGATCGGGAGGTTGAGCAATGGAGTCAAGTTCTGTTCTCCGACGAGTGCAGGATGTGTTTGCACGGTAGCGACCGAAGAGGTCGGGTCAACAGGCGGCCTGGTGAGCGATTTGCGCAGTGCTGTTTCGCTGAAACAGTGGTTCATGGGGGCGGTTCTTGTATGATGTGGGCCGGCATTTCCTTCGACTGTAAAACGGAGATTGTATTCGTGCCTGGCGGGGGACGAGGAGGCGGTCTAACTTCGGACCGGTACATTTCCGATATTCTGCTGAAGCATGTCGTTCCCTATGCGGGATATATCGGTGATGATTTCCTCCTCATGCACGATAACGCTCGTTGTCACACTGCCCGTGGCACAACTGAATACCTCGAAGAAGTCGATATCGCCACATTGGACTGGCCAGCGCTCAGCCCTGACTTGAATCCCATTGAGCAGGTGTGGGATGAACTGAAGAGGAAGGTTCGTTCCAGAACTCCTGCTCCTTCATGTCTGAATGAGCTGAAATCGGCTTTAACCCTTTAACGTCCGAATTTTTGTACTCAAATAACCGTTAACACAACCACCGTCACTAAATTGGCGCTGGCATCAGGCAGTCACTAATATCAGGATGGGATAGGAACTGCCACTCGGCAGAGAACTTCAAAGAACACATTAGGGAACTAATTGAACAAGAAATACAATATATTGAGGGCATTTTTGAAAGAGGACACTGGTGTCCTCTGGGGCGTTAAAGGGTTAATTGAGGAGTGGGAAGATATCCCAAAAGAATCTATTCAGAACTTGATCAGGTCGATGAAAAATCGTCTTCGAGCAGTTATTAGGGCAAGGGGAGCGAACACAAAGTATTGACACTTAATTATCGGGCTAAATAAATTTTTTATTGATTATTTTTTGTTGTTTTATTCATTCCCATATTTCCTTGTTTTCCTACCTCCTTCATTTAATCCAGGATGGCTCCCGAAATAATGGCTTGATTTGGAAGAATTTGGTATCAATTCAAAGTTAAGAGTTGAACCTTTAAAATGATGTTATTTTATTGTAATTGAAAAAATATTTAGTGCTCAAAATAGCGCGGAACCAATTTCAAGAAAGTGATTCCAAACTTTTGCTCGCAAGTGTAGTATCATACCAGGTGAAATATTACTGTGCAATTGTATTTTCATAATACTTGGAAGGATAAAACTGCATTCGAGCAGGAAAGCCGATTTCCCAATTCTGCTAATTGCAACCTATAGCCAACCGTTAACAACCACGGAAACGCAATGAACGTGTTAATCTTCTAGTCAATCTAGACACCAAGTTCAGCACAACTATGTTTCTGTTTAAATAATACATGTGCGAGGAAGTTAAACTATCTCGGAAGAATGAAGTGCGTGGGGGGGAGGGGGCAGAATTTGCCAACAAGTGACTAGTGTTGAGATTTTATATCGTCCCACGATTGTACCGACTCTGTAATGTCAGATATATGCGGAGGATGTGTAATTTCACAATGCTTACTATGGAGCCTGCGAACACATTTCTCGTAGGAAGGCATAGCTAGCATGATTTCTGTGCCGTCATCAGGGTCGATAGTGAATGCGCGAACTTTAGTCATGTCGATTGGCGCTTCTGTTCCGACGTCCTCCTCTGCGCCTAACGCAAACTGGAAAGCTCCGCCAATAACTAGGAGAAATGCGAAACACGGAATGGAATTTTCAATGCGGGACATTGCAAGAATATTTATAATCGAGGAGACCTGTAGGGAGTTAAACGTTTTCGAATATCTGAAATAAGAAATAGAAGTAAAATTACTAACGTCAATTGAGCAGACCTATAGGTCAATATTTACTTACATGCGTTCACGCAAATCGAAAATTTCGATTCTTAGAATCGCTACAAAAACGCATTTAAGAACGGTTTACTCGAATGGCAATTTGCTCGCTGGTGCGTAATTTTCGGGTTATACAACTTTGAAGTTGTAGGAATGCCGTATATAAAAATGAAAGATCGAACACGTAAATATGCTGTAATACAGTATTGACGTAGTGATGAATGAAGTAAGGTTAGGTAACGTTCGGTTAGTTTAATAAACTTGCCAACTAACAAACTTTATTTAAACCTGAAATAACCCAACTTAACTATACCGACACTGATGGTTGTCGGTCAAAATTCTGCGCGTGTTTCAACAAGGCGGCGACTGCGCAAACGACCATTCAATCTTATTCCTACCTGAATGTTGTTAATGTTGTATCACTAAAATTACGCAGCAGTTGGCAAAATGTCACTCCTGCAAACTGTTTTAGAAGGTGTTCCTTCCGTGAATCTTAGGAATCAAATTTCTCAATTCCGTGAACGCATTGAAGTAAATATTGACCGACCTTTCACACTATGTAGAACGATGCGTTCTCCCAATCATGGTTCTGATCGAGAGGAAAACTAATGAAAAACTCTGCGGCAATGCTGTAATACCGTGATCAATGCCAATTACAGCATAATTAGTGCCTAGTAACTCAATTTCCTAGTTTCATATGCGCCGTTTACGACAGTAGAGGCAGTTGTACAAGAGGTTACCATGACTTTTTCGTGTTACAAGGTTAAAAAAAGAATTGGCTCTTGAGACTGCACTACATATAGCGTAGCTACAGATATCTCGGCCCCATTTTACGTCGGATGTATTTTCAGAGAAAGAAAAGAAGCACTATGTATTCAGAAAACTAGGAATTCAAGCCCAAGTGTTGTGCTAAGAACTTTACTGACACAGAAATTGCGAAGCAGAAGAACTTCAATAATTCAAATTTGCAGGAGAAATATGTCTTGACAAGAATAGGACAGCAGGGAACCTATGAGAAATAGTCTTCGACCAAACCCTGAAAAATTCTTACTCAACGAAAGATGGGCTTGACTCAACTTTTAGCCTTAGACAGTTCACCTTCCTTCTGGGATTTTGTCACTAGTATAAAACAGTCTTCAGACGAAGTAAGGGGGAAAGCGAGTACTATGGTACAGTTAGAAAACAGACCATACACAGTATACTTAGGTTCTCCACGAATCTTCCACGATTTCAAACTAGGCTGCGGTCAAATGGGAGAGATTTCAAATTTCATGTTTTCCACGAAAACCACAAATTGGCAAGGTAGCTCTATGTGCAAGGAAAACCACAAGCAGAAGCGATGTCTACCACTTTGTGCACATTTTCTATTACGGAACTTTAGACACGCCTGTTCCCAAGTTACACACGCGTCGCGCTAAGTTCGATGAATTTCTTTGTTTCTCGACGCATGCACGAAGCTATAAGTTAGATTAGGATGCGGGATGGCTTAAAATCCTGGCTTTATAGCACCGTTTTTGTCTGCCAAGATGGCCTAGGTTTGGTATCGAGGGTACCCGTACCGTTTCGAAGTTTGTTAAAATTCTCACGTTCCTGGCGCAGGGCTAAATTCAAGTTTATCACTGGACTCAAATGTCCGTTAATAACCACATTAATATAAACCTTAACTTTAAGACAAGTTACGATGGGAATGTGCGTTCAACACGTTTTGATAGTTTCCATGGAAATGGAGCATGTCCTCACCGGAACGGTTTTAACGGTTAATGTTAAGGAGAAGTTACTAATCTCTTTTCGGTATTTTGTTGCTTGAACCATAGTTATTCTATCGAAATGAACTTTTCTTCTATGCTTTTTGATAGGCAATTGTGTATTGAAGGAGTTGTAGACCTAAGTTCATTTTCGTCTTTGATGGCTGGAATACGCTCGAATTGAGGTCGAATGAACGTTACTTGTACAGCAAGAGGTTATTAGATTGAAATAGTGGCTTATTTTACGCACTGTTCGTTGCAAATAATTGTTGAACGATTTCTAGCGGTAATCTTACTTAACGTTAAGGTAAATCTGAAGGAGATGACAGTTGTCGATTTTCCACTTTTTGGTGCCTGAACCTAATTTATTGAATCAAAATAAACAAGTTTTGTTCTATTCTTTTTACGTCTCAAATGAGTATTTTACGATTTATAGCGGTAAGTTTAGTTTCGTCATTGATGACGAATGCGCTCAAATAAACAGCTACTCATCGATTTTCGAATTTTTGTTGCTTGAAACATGGTAATAACATCGAAATAAACAACTTTTCTTCTATACACTTTTATCGTCAAATGAGTATTTAACGAGGTATAGCGGTAGGTTTGGTTTCGTCTTTCAAGACAGAGCGCTGGAAGCGAGACGCCATTGTAGTATTGCCATACAACTCGATCAAAGAATTTCTTTCCGCTTCAAAGACTGGAGTTGCGGTAAGTCATTTACCGCTATAACTAATAAAATACTCATGTGAGACAAAAAGTGCATAGAAGAAAACTTGTTCATTTCGATCTAATTAACTATGCTAAGGCATCGAAATTTACAAAATCGACAACTGTCATCTCCTTCAGATTTACCAACGTTGATCAACTTGACGTAACTTAATGTTCATTCGAGCGCGTCGGAATGCAGAGTTCATTGTAGTGTTCCCCTCGGAACTCTTTCTTCCCGCTTCAGCTTCAAACACTACAATTGCGGTAGGTAACCTACTTTTTAACTCGTTAAATATTCATTATCCCCAAAAAGTGCGTAGACGAATAGTTTATTTCTCTCCAATTACCATGATACACGCAACAAAATCCGAAAATTTATTAGTAGCTTCTCCGTAACATTAACTGTCAACTGTTTACTGCAAGAATGAGCGGCACCCCACTTGTGAGTCGAGGGAGAAACGTTATTGACAAGTGTTTAAAAATCTATAATTAGTAAAACTGGCCTATTCCCGGTGTGTAATACAACCAGTTACATCGCCTGATGTATCAATTTGTGTTCGAAATTCCCCCAACGAAAGCATGAAATGCCTACTGTAGGCTTTCAAATCGGTGAATTTAATCCATCAAGTCGCATACACTCCACTTCGGTGTCACTATCCCGTAAGACAAGTTGCCCCCATTCAATAACTCATCGTTCAGAAATCGTGTGGATCGGTTCATTTCATGAAAAAGACAACCTATATAATTCTTGACGACAGAATTCTACAGGCGCAGTACGCTTCCTTCCATAGTTCCTTGGACAGTTTAATCCATCTCAGCCCATCGATGCACTACCCATTAGGCAATATATTTTCACAGTGTAAAGTTCCAAAATTAAGTCAGACATGTTTAGCAAATGAAACGTGAAATGCAAGTTCCAATCTTGAAAACCAGTTTCAGAGATCTTCGACGCGGTCCTAAAAGGAATTCCTCACTTAGCACTTTCGTCAATACGCGTGCAACCAAAAGAGGTTACGCTACTCACGGAACGATGATATAGATCCCGCAAACAATTCTTGTAGCAGTTTGAGCGGAGCAAAGAAAATATTCTCATTCCGAACCCAGTAAACAGGAAAAGTCATTGCTTTTAACAACAATTTTGTAGGATTCGAAAAATAACAAGCGAATATAACAGTTTTATTCATATAACAAAAATTATAAAATATTGGAAAGTTAATGAGCAGAATCGTCATATACTAAATGTCTGATAGACTTATCTGTTCACGAGTTGGTTCGTTTTTCTTGAGACTTTAGAACTGAAAATGTAGCATTTAGAGGTTGTCTTGAAGTCTTGCCACGAACATTTAGGAATAGTTTTATACATACTAATATGGTAAAATTTTTCGAATTGAGTACGTATAATAAAAGCGAACCTTTTTATTTTAATGAAATAGCGATAAAATATGAATGAAAATTGTGACCGACGTGAACGATTAACTTGAGCGAGCCATCTATGTGTTGTTTAACGCAGAAGCGGGATCCGTCAAGTGGGAATAATGTGGAGTTTATATGTTTGTCAGTAAGACGGAAACAGATCTGTCACTTGAGTTTAACATTCACGTTCTCCGCAGATATAATGTATACTTTATCATTGGTTCGCAAACTAAAAGTATAATTTTCTTACTTGCACCTATTTCAAAAACTAATTTTCATACATGCTCTTGACACTTAAATGACGCAAAAGAAATATGCGCAAAGATCTTCAATATTCGCGTTTCTTCTGCTGGTCCACTCTGAGAAATTCTGACACACTTGTATGTGTCTAACAGTTGTTCAGTGAAACCTTGGTACATCGGGGTGCAGCACCTTTTGCCACATGTTCAAGTGATTGAGAAAATTGAGTTAAGATGAATAAACGCTCAATATCTAAGATTTAGACGGTTCACATGTTGAACAGTGACACGGTGAATATAAACTTTTCACACGGTGAAAGCTTCATCATTGATAAAAGGCCAGTCATTGAAATTTATGAAAGGAAAATAATACTCTATTGAATTCTTCAGAAATGCTATTTCTTCTCTAAATCTTAGATATTGTTAGTCCTAGCGTGTATTTATAGGCTAGTCTGCAGAAACGCAACACGTTGCAAAAATGCAACGCAACACTTACGCTAAGTATCTCGGGGTTGGCGCACTTATGTGTGTCATATCGGCTCATGACAAATAAGTGTCTCAATCCATTGTATAATATTGTATATTGATGAAAGGCTTTTGTACGACGGTTTTGTGATGTTTGCACAAAAGTGAGTCGGCTTTGTGACATAATTGTTCGTGGTGTCAGTGCCATCGAATCATCGGAACGTTTTCAACCTTTCATTGTTTCTTGATGCAATGCGAGTCCAAGTACTGTTTTTACTTAAAAATATTTAATGGATTCTATGAACGGCATCTATAACGACCGGTGTCTGTGGTCCATTTAAATCTTCCGACCAAAGATACGCAACTGCAGATGAATATAATCCGCCACATCTGCCAACTAAAATACTGTTTCACGAAAAACATCTCAAAGAAAGTTGTACAGTTTGCTTTATTCGCCTACCGACGCGCAAGTTTCAACGTTGCAACCATTGTAAGAATGTATACAATGCAACGTGTTCTAAACTATGTAATTCTTTGACTGACGATTACTACTGTATTTTTTGTTCTCATTTCAGGTGCACCTAAGTTTTCTTTCATAATATTTTATTTTATGTTTTCAATTGAGTTTTTCTATGTCAATTACTACGTACATCAAAATAAAATAATCCTGTGTACTTGGCAATCAAAAAGAGTGCATATTTTAGGATACCCAGCGTATTTTTTTTTCGATCTTTTCAACTTTTGAAGTTGCAATGGAGAATACTCCAGATTTTATTATTACAAAAATGTTTGTCTACTTTCTTGAAAAAAAAACGGACTTAGCAAATATTACGAGTTAATTCTGCCTGATTTACGCAGTTCAGTACGGAAATGATCCTGCCTTCATTCGACAATAGGATTATTTACAAAATAAAGACGATTAAGAATTACTTTACACTAACCGCAAAGTGCGCCACCAGTGGCGCGCGGAGGGGCTCTTCATAACGCTACTGACCGACCAGCAGTTCCAAACTCGATTTCCAAACCGCAAAGTGCGCCACCAGTGGCGCGCGGAGGGGCTCTTCATAACGCTACTGACCGACCAGCAGTTCCAAACTCGATTTCCAAAAATAATTCATTGAAGCCAAATGAAGGCATGATCCAGTTAATGGCTGCTTTTTTAAATTGCTTACCGTAAAATTTATATTTGAATTGAATATTGGACTAAATGCAGGCTAAGTGTTAAATGCATACGTCAACAATTTAATCACTAATCGTGATAAATTTGTTCACAAACATTTGTAAGTATTCATATCACTAGAGTGTCAAACGTTTCCATGGAGTGAAAAATAAGCTTTTTATTTCTCGCTATCGATGTCCCCGGAGGCAGAAGAAATACCATCCCATCTAGTACAAATCGACTTTCACGTTTTTAGAAAAAGTTCGTTGCATCTGTGCCACCAGTTTTGAATCAGTGGTCACCAAACTTTAGTGAACGAAGCCACCGAAGTAATTCTGAGCGGCGCAGTTGATGTACGAGTCTGCTTGCGCGTTCAACATTTTCGGCGGTAAATGCAATTCGCGTTTCAAATATTATGGTGAGAAAGAAATTGGAAAGGTTTTGAAACCGAGGAAAAGCAGCACAAATTCCTATTACAACATCGGTCTTAACGACTCAACTGATGCAAAAGATTTGTCGCGTAGCTCTTCCATTAAATTAAGTTAGGTGTGGGAGCGAATTCACCGTTTGCACGCATTATACCATCGGCATGCAAGTGTTCAAGCCAGTGAATTTGTTAAGCTGACATTTCCACGAGTTGAGTGTCACTCCCCACTAATATTTAATTGCGAATTCGTTCCTAAGCCGTACGGAATAATTCCTCTCACAGCCTCTCACCCTGCCCTAATGTCCATTATTTTTTAATTTCTCCAACAAAAAATTCTGAAATTTTACTCTTCCCCTCGGAAGAATGTGAAAGAAATAAATTTGGATACAAGTGTACGAATTGGGAGATTTCGCTTGACGATAATTCAAGAATGAATAGCTCTCCTATGAAGTGTTCAATATTTTCAATTTTGGGACCGTTCACGTAATTGTCCTACTTCGTACTTATTTGAGCCAATAGCCAAGTTGGTAGCCCAAACTTACAATGATTCACCGCTACTCAACAAATTCTCGTGCACACAGGCAGTGGTCGCATTGTTCCTTTAACGGCCAATTTACCTCATCACGAACGTTTGCTTAATCAATGTTTATACGTCCTCGAGATATCCTGGAGAGATCGGGAGCAAGTTTAATGGATTTTCTAGGCAACTGGCATGTTGGCACGGATGAACGGAGAGGCAGCACAGCAATTTTATAAATACACGTCAAACGAAGGTTGCGTAAAGGAGGTTGCGCTCCGATGCTAAAGTACAAAATGAGTTCCATTACAGGTTTGAGTCCGTAGAGCAGCCTTTTTTTCAAAATGGGTTCAATTTGGGAGCTTTGCACGAAGCACTGGGCAGTTATGATACTGCAGAGGTTAACCACGCTCAGACAAGTTAGGGGGATTCATCATCTTGATACCGAAAGTGTACTTGTACTGGCCTCCAAGCCTCAACAAGGAGAAAAAATTTACGTTCGACATCTTTGCCTAAACGAGTTTCAGCTATTATATAGGCCGAATGCGTGCCATTACAGGTTTTACCGAATTCGTAGGAGGTTGGAATGATCCGTTTCTTAAATAGATTTGACTTGTGTCCGGGCTACACCATCGAGCTGGAGGGCGGTTTCGATGCCATATAGGAAATTGTTGTGAACTAGAATTTAGTTCGTACGATTGCAAGACTTTACTCAAGCAACGTATTTGGTGACTATACGAGTAACATTATCTTTAGGCCGAAAGGCCAATCAGGTCTCATTCGCTCCTACCGTCACAGATCAGATTATTTCACCAGATGTTATTAGCCTCGTCACATAGGATAATCTTCGAGTTTTGATTGCTACACTCTGGCTGATTCTACCGTCCGAGTAGGAAATTAGACGAGTTCGAGGTTGAAGTAAAAAGTCTCAATTTCTCTGTTTTACGATAAATTATGGATACATACACATGCAAAATTACAGTATTTTTTTGGTCTAATCGCACCAGTGGCCTGGATTCTTTTTTCAAAACCTAGAAATTTCTCCAAAATAATGAACATGACGATAATCTAGCCGAAGTTACTTCTTCACTCGGGAGGTACGGCTTTGATGGCCCGCAAGCCGGAGCTCTCCAAGATGTACTGCGTCAATTGAGGAGCAGCTTCGCAAACTGCCCCCAACTTCCTGTCACACGGCAGGTCGTGCCATGCTGGCTTGGGCGACTTCGGAGCCGTTTTGACTGCCAAACAAGCCTCTGTCACACTCGGGTCTTTCGAATGCTCTGCGTTGTCAGGTTGTGGCGTATCCAAAATGCCGAATCGCCCCCACGGATTTTCAGGCCATCCCTGCTCTGTTTCATCAGCGGGAGGAATCTTTTCGTAAGTACTAGCCCAGTACCAGCCGTTCAGGTGAACTGGCTCAAGTACGCCGCCACATTCGTCAAACAGACAGCGCTTCCCAGCAGTCCAAACGCCTGTTTTGCCTGGCGGATAGAGGTATTCATTACAGTGAATGTGAAATGCTCACGATGCAGTTTTTTCCAATCAGTTTCTGCCAGGAACCTGTCTGCGCTAAAGCATTACTGTACATGATCATATCCAAGATTGACAACGGTTATCGGAGATAACTCTCTCTCAGACCCTTCCTGACCAAGTGTTTAACGTCTTTAAGACGTGCTTTAAGGACCCCAATTAATTTTTTGATCAAATGCGTGACCACCAGTTCTGAAAATTCTCAACTGAAATCTACCAGAAAGGCCAATTCTAGGAAGGGGGGCGGGGCAAAATATCCGCGTCAAATGAGCTTATAATGATCGGTATGGGTATATACGAGCTTTATTGGGAAAGCTCTTTCGAGGGTTTTCTACGTCGAACCGTCTCCAGCTATCTCACCCGCAGCTTCCTTTCACCACGTTCCCGCGTGCGTTTACCGTCTGCTCGGTTGTGAGTAGCAGCAGAAGGAAATCGAGGTGCGCTGCTCAAATAAATTTTTATCCTTCCAAAGAAACATGGAAAATAAATCGCGCGGTGATGTTCCGCCACGTATAAAGGGTAAATCATGTGAACGTCACAAAAAAGGTAAAGTTATATTTATACCGGTACATAAAAGAGCAATTTACGTACGATTACACACGTGGCCTAATACGCGAAGAGCGTATTATGAACGCTATGCCGTTGATACGCGAGATTTTTACGCTTTCTTTTATAAGTGAAAACAAGCGAGCTAGTTCACTCCAACATGAATAGTCACTTTAGTTGCTCTCTGGCAAGGAGACTTGGTCACTCAACGCTCGGGTATTTTAATACCTTCTGCATACAAGGAGCTTACCTTTGAGGAGGCGCATCAAGTGCGCGTTCTTAACAGGATCATCCAGCACTACGAGGTCCATGCACTTTCTTCGACACGCGTTTCGAGCCTCAATCCAAGTGTAGGTCTTGTTCTTTTGCTCCCGATTGTCAGGGTCCACGAGTGATTGATCGAAGTCGTTGCTCAGAAATGCAAAGTGGAACTTGCCGTCAAGCGATAGGGTAACTGCCCACGATGATTTTTTTAGGTGAAGTAGAATGTGACTAAATAAAAGTAACGAGAAATCGTAAACGATTGAAATCAGTAAAAGCTCACACGGCAATTAGTTACGGGAATGCTAATGCAGTCTTCTACCTTGGAAAAGCTGCTCGTCTAATAATGCATGGTACTAGAAAAAAATAATCAATCGCTTATGTGCAGGGAAACTTTTTGTAATGCAAGACTGACTTTATGCTAAAATTAAATACCGGGAATTCCCGGGGAAAGCGGTGTTATCTTCGCTATTTTCTGTAGTGTAACGCCTCGCGATTTGGACGAAGAATTTTCGGAATTAAACTATTTCTAGATCAAACTTTAGGGAAAGTATGCACGTTGCATAAGAATCTTACGAGATCGTACTTCCTTGTGCTGAGTTTTCAGTTTTCGATTCCAACAACTTTTGTTTCCCTCGATTTCATCAGACGAAGAAGTGGCAGAAACGAAAATCTCTTCAACGAAAATCAAGCCGATCAACAACTGTATGATCTCAAACAGTTGACAAATCACAGTCGCAGTAAGCGCCAAGCACAAATGAAGATAAAGAAGTTCCTTAACTGGTTCAATATAAAGATGGCTGTCTTAAAAATAAATCTTTCTCCTTGCGAAACGAGAAGTATTACATTTCTACATTTCTGTGGAAGGAAATTTTGGTACACCGATACATTAAAGCCGAATCATTAAATCGCATGGGGGAGCTACATTTATAGAATTCACATTATAGTAAGAGTCGAATAGTTATACTGCAAATACACCAATAGCGACGCTTCACAAGTCAACAAATGCTCAAGATCTTTCAATGCACTAAAACTCTTACTCTGAAAGAGTATCCGGAAGTAATAAAATGCGTTTAAAATTCAATTTCACATTTACTGTGTCAGATCCATGAAATTGCACTATAAATAAGAAGTTAATGCGTAGGGTCGCTAAACTCCCGCAGTACTTTATTCTTGCGTATACCATTTCATTATCATGTTTGAAGGTTTACTTAGACTTTTGTAGTACCAACCATACCGCCGTGAAGTACTTACCGCGGCTGCCGTTAACACAGAAGTTGTACGACGGCATTGCCAACATCACCTCTTCGCCATCTGCAGGGTTTATGGTGTAGGCACGGACGACATCTTCTGGGATCTTCAGTGCTGCGGTCGCGTCCTCGTACGGATTTTTGGGCTTCTGACAGGAACTTGATACGAACAAAGCCAATAAAGACGGCAGAATTTTCGGCAACGACAACATTGTTAATTAGGCCTGTTGCATGAAGCAATTGATAATATTAAGCATTTTCTCACTCACTGCTGTACGAGCTAGGTATGTAAATAATATGCGCAGTACGAGACAGGAAAGCGGGATTGGAAAAACAGGGAATCCTTAGCTACATCCTCTACCGTTCCTTACATTACGCTAATTTATTACAGTACCAAGCATAATGGGAGCCATCTCTACACTTGAACCATTTCTCCGTTTTCAAACGTTGCGGGTACGCCCTCTCGTACGGTACCTGGGTATTTGCGCGAATGACGCGTCCCTTTCCCAGTCAGCTCGACGATCGTTCAAGAATTTGAATTTCAGACCACATTCGAAATAATAGTAACGAGCCAAGAAGGTCAATGTCGGGTTTAATGCAATCACGGAAATTAATAATTTCGTTGCTATGAATCATTGGAGGAACGCATGTAAAAACGCTCTACATGAACGACTTTCTGCTCGCCGATGCGCAATTTTCGAATTATTAAACTTTGAAGTTGACCTTCGCTCGCCGAAGGAAGCAAGCGCATCAAGAGCGATTTAATTAATAAAGGAGCTAACCCCCTATTACAAACGTAAAGAGGTTGGGTCGTGAGGGGGAGCCTCAGTTTTTAGTGAAAATTATAAGTCAAGCTTCTAACCCACCCAATAGGGTGACGACCGCAATCTTGTTTACATCGGCTCCAAGATGGCGGCGATGGTGGTCGCCGTCTTGGAGCCGATGTAAACTAGATTGCGGTCGTCACCCTATTGGGTGGGTTAGAAACTTGGTTTATAATTTTCACTCGAAAAACTGGCTCCCCCTCACGACTCAACCTCTTTAAGTTCGTAATAGAGAGGGGGGGGGGGTTATTAATTAAATTCCGTTTCGCGCGCTCGCTTCCTCTGGCGTGCGAAGGCCAACCTCAAAGTTCAATAATTCGAAAATAACGCATCTGCGAGCAGCATGTCATTCATGTAAAACGTTCTTAAATGGGTTTCTTCAGAGATTGTTTGGAATAAAACTAAAAATTTCCGCGATTTCATTAAACCCGGCATTGACTGCCAAGAATTACTGTTGATATACTACTCCCACTAGTTACACCTTAGCTGTTAACATAGCGGTCCGCGAGAGTCCTGAACAAGGGAAAGAAGCATCTCAAGCGTGTGCCAATATTTCGTTCAGCACTTCCGTGCTACGCGCAAGGATAGTTAATTACCTTCTGCCAGGAATATTACGGCGGAGAACGTTTGAAACATGTTATTGAGACGATGGCCCAGAAAGCCGGTACATTAGAGAAAATTAAATATTACATTACATCGGAGCGTCCGCACCTCGATTCACGTGGGCCAGGACTTCTTTACTTCCCATAAGGGGGTCAGAGGTCCCGTTCCGTGCAATACCCGCGACTTCTGCACTTTTATTGTTATTCACCCCATTCTTACATACCAATTAATAAACTCCCAAAGGCCTATTAAACGGAACCGCACGCCAGCGACCCTCTTAGTCGCTATACCGTACACTGGATTGAGGAAGTTTACACAACCAGACACTTATCCTTAAGGTATAACCTGGATCAATTCGTATAAATGTAGGGGTCACGCTGTGACTAACCGCAAAGTGACCCCAAGAACCCATGAAGTATTCGTACCACCCTTAAACAATACGCGATACCTATCCCATCCACTGCTGCTCCATGCAATCACGGAATTGGTGCTCGTATACGGGACAGTAACTACAAGGGCTTTTATACTTTCATTTAATCTCGCAGAAGCACGGATTAGTATTCCTACGAAACTTGGATTCAGGATGGATTCCCCGACATATATTTCATGAACAATAACTTCCCTTACAATGGTAAGCATTTTGTTTGGTTCCTTGTCAATTTTTCTGTGGTAATTTTTCACTGTTTTCGGTGATATTCTGTCTTCTAAAAAATTAAGCTACCGAGAAGGAGCGAGCTTTATTGCTCACTTTGCAGAGTTTTTGTTTGGGTCCTAGATCAGTTGTACTCTATTTCAATCTTCCAATATATCAAACTTTGCGATACTTCGTAATTTTTTATTTGAAAAATTTCAATAAATGACTTGAAATTTTCAAGGTTTATTTGAATGGGTGCGTAATAATTAGCAATTAAGAAGGACTGGAAGACAAGTCTCATCATGATCACAAGATTATAAGAATGTCTAAAAAATGTGTTGCAGTTTTTTATACTTGTTCGCATCATATTTATTTCGAATAATATGCCGATTTTTTATTTTGAAACACTTAACAATGGACTGAGAAGCAAAAAATAACTCATAAATTTGGGATTTTTATTATTGCTTAGAAAAATAGGATGAGCGCTCAATAAAGGAAAAATAATTTAGGTATATATTTCGAAAAAAATATATAAGAAAATGAATTACTTTCAACCGTGAAAATGATTGTAAATTTATGAACAAAACATTGGTTTCTGAAGAGCTTTTCTGATTGTGAAGCTATTCAAAAACGTACTGTACTAATAACAGGTTATTCCCGTGTAGAAGTTCTGACAGTATTTCACATCCATGGCACACTATTATTTATATCTTTTCTGAAAAACGAATACTATCCAGATGAAAAACATTAAGCGCCAATGTTTAAACAGTCAACATATCTTTTTATTTAAGTTGTATTAAACTCAACGAGTGCAGCAACATGTTCATTGCTTGAAAAAGTGCTGTCCTTGCTGATAAATGCCTTTTCAGATGCAGCCTCTCGTTAACCTGTAGTGCAAGAAGCTCGGGCTCTGCCAGCATATTTCTAAGCTAATACTAATACTAGTACTAATAACAGGTTATTCCCGTGTAGAAGTTCTGACAGTATTTCACATCCATGGCACACTATTATTTATATCTTTTCTGAAAAACGAATACTATCCAGATGAAAAACATTAAGCGCCAATGTTTAAACAGTCAACATATCTTTTTATTTAAGTTGTATTAAACTCAACGAGTGCAGCAACATGTTCATTGCTTGAAAAAGTGCTGTCCTTGCTGATAAATGCCTTTTCAGATGCAGCCTCTCGTTAACCTGTAGTGCAAGAAGCTCGGGCTCTGCCAGCATATTTCTAAACAGAAACAAATTTAAGCACATTGTAAAGTTGCCAGATTATTATTGGCTAGTTTCACACAATGTTAACTCGAATTTAATTGGAAGACAAATTATTAAAAAAAATATATTTTACAGTTGTTACAAAGCTCCAGGAATCCCCGCTCTCTTAACATTTAGAATAAACACAAGTTGTTTCAATTTTGAAAATTCCTCACATACTTTGACAATAATTATTGTATTCTCTTTAACAAGAACTTAAACCATCGAAGAAACTGTATTTTTGCAACTTATGTATGCTAAAGTTCCTGGAAATGTGTGTAAGAGACTGAGTTCATCATCCGCGTATGCGTTCATCCCACAAACTTCAGTGGTCTACATATAAATCGGTTTTCAATGAAGGCAAATTATCGCGGGCTGTGTACCAGCTGTTTTTTTAGCAACTGACGAAAAAATTCGATACCTTCATCTCTATCAGCGCATACATTTCTTATTTAAGCTTCATGGATTTCATATATTCAAGTTTGAAAATGTGAAATTATTGAACGCTCACCGGGCTTACGAGTTGAAACAGTTTTGAGGAGAGGTTAAATGATTTAAAATGTAACCCTCTGACAGAGGGGAGCCTCTGACGAGTGTTTGCAACGGTTATAAGAGGAGAATTGTTAAACAGGTAATCGTTTAACTAAGTTATTGTAGAATAACGTGACAAACACTCTACTTCAGGGCAAGAATTCATCCGCAAACCTTGCTGAGAAAAAACATGCGCTTCAGTACAGCATTCCGTCTAGCATCGTTACCCAGCAAGGCCCTTTATTTCCAGCTTTCGTAACATGAATGCAATGACGCCATTCATCTACGGTTGTTGAGTTATCTTGAAACTGTGGTAGTAGATTGTTTACGTGCCCATATCGTAATCATTTTTATACTTGGTTGAGTGTACCTCCAAGGGCTTACTACATATATTCACAAGCTTTGGGACCAACGAAAGTTCAAGGTACTGACATTTGAATTTTCGTAGAATACACACGAAGACTACACGAGTTGACTTAAGAAATTCAAAAACTAAAATCCTCTCAACGCCCTCAGCCGATTCTCCGGGCGCAAGTTTAGCTTATGTCTATAGATATGAGGGACGCTATAATAACCGACGTTGAGGTCAGGATGCACAAATTTTTCGTTGACGTGCTATTACTTCCTGGCGATCAAGGTTTCGGCAGAACATGATCGTTCGACGGCCACTCTTCTGATAACGGTAGCACTGGCCAGGAATAAGTTCTGGAAATGGGTCGCCGATACGGGTTACAGAGCCTAACACTACGCTTGCGTTAGGCCTATTCACGAAATCTATCACGCGTGGAGGAGCAGGAGCGAGAAAACCGTAGTGCATGCAACGGAGAGACACCGAGGTATATTTATCAGTGCAGGATACCGATTATTTTCAAGGACCCCATGAATTTCGTTGGGCTCTTCCGTAACGGCCCCGTTCTCTTCATCAGGTACAATTTAAAAATTTCGTTCAGCTTAAGCTATCTCGTATCATGCATAGATGCAGCCTAGTTCTCGAGCTCAGGTAGACTAGTTTGCAGCGCGAACAACTATTGCGTGCGCCTCAAACGTATCATTTCGAACGATGTTTTCTGGCGAACATCGGAGACCGTTTCAAAGTCTTTTAGAACTATTACCGCCATCATTCCCATGCGAGTAGTGTAATGAGGAGCCGAACGTAAATTCACAGTCGTTTGAAATCAACCAGGAACAGGGTCAAGACTTTTCAGTCAGCAAGTATTTTGAGTTGGGCAGTAAACACCATTGGACGACGGTGGAATGTTAATGAATAGTACATCATTACGCTGAGGGCCCAAACGTCAGTGGGTTTAAAAAGGGTTGCACTTCGAGCGTAACGAAGTCAGTTTTCTTTTCAAACTGTCAAATTGCGACGGTAGTGGTCTTATAAGGTTGTACATTGTGGCGTATTCCGTTAATGAAATCAAGTGAACGATATGCAAGCGAATGTATGAAAAAAAATATTAGGGTTGTTTCAAATCTTTGCGCAAAGCTGGGGACCTCTTTTCATGAAAAGAGTTTCCAAGTGTGAGCAAGGAAACTCATGAATGGTGCTAATTGAAGCACATTGAAACGCCAAATTTAATAATTTGGTGTATGCTGCCTAGATATGGTCAGTCATATTCAAGAAAAATAAACACTTTCACCTCGATGTGCTGAACATAAGTTCACCATTCATCAAATACAGCTTGCAATTTGGAAAGTCGCCAACATTAACTAGATCGTGCATTATTTGGCCTCAATCAGGCAGGAGTGAAAATCTACTGTGACTACTGGTTGGTTAGCCGCATCATGAAAATCCCCTCCGTGGCTACCGGCGGCGGACGATGCGGTTAAAGAGTTAGAGGAAGTTAAACAGTACCCAGGTGCCTCGTTTAGCTCTGACGACACCGTATTGCGGTGGGTAACTCCAACGCGTCATTAAATTTTGACCGTATCGTTATTCTAACGAATTCAACATTTTAGCGCTTCGAGAGAAACTTTTCTTCAAGGAACTTCTCTCCAAGGAATTTTGAGCACCAAGAAAAACGGTTTTAGGATTTATTGGAATAAATTCTGCTAAAAAAATGCTTCACGAGTTTGAGGCTACAGATGCAGATCACCTGTACAGTTTACGTCCAACTTAGTTGAAGTCTACGTTGAAGTGGCAGCCTTGAGGGTGCTCTCAACATGTTTAACCAATGTCGGAGCAGGTTCACAAACTATCCCAAGTTTAATGTCGCATGCGACGTCATGCCAACCTGGTTTATTTGTGTGCGGATCTGTGTCAACAGCCAGACAAGCTTCTATCACCGACTCGTCTGCCAGGTTCTCGTTATTGTCAGGCTGAGGACGGTCCAAAATTCCGTAATCGCTCCATGGGATTTCCGGCCACCCGCTTTGCCTCTGGTCGGCGGGATGAAGCATCTCTTCGGTCGTGGACCAATACCAACCGTTCAAGTGAATGGGTTCTGCAACACCGGTGCACTCTTCACCTAGGCAACGCTTTCCTGCGGTCCACACTCCGCTCCTGACGTCTGAACAAGGAGAAAGGTTATAGCGTCGTCATATCGGGCATGTGCAGAGAGGAACATTAGAACCAGAATGTATCTAAATAAGAATAATGCGGTCCAGCATATAGCTCTCATATTCAGCTATATATAGATAGCTATGTTATAGGAGCATGTTAGAGGAGTATGTTGGCAAAGGAGCCCGATTAGTTCAGTTCGGGGCTACCAGAATATTTAGGTTGCCGAGATATACAGCTTCCAACTACGGCGTCACTGCGAAGATTCACACCACTGCATTACTTTCCATCATACGGGGTTAAATGGAAAAGTACAGCCGCAGGATTCGAGAAGCTTGGCAAGTTACTTACGAGCACAACAAAAACGGTCTGAAAGTTTTTAAGCGGCCCATAGACGACCATTTTATTGTCAATATAATTGACAAATGGACAATGATGAATGATAATTTAATTGATCGTCTGTGGGCTTGATTGACGACCGTCTTATAACTGACTTGGCGGGCAAAAAAAAATTCGTCAATATATCGTGTCAATGATATTGACAATTTAATTGATCGTCTATGGGCCGCCTCCGAGTTACTATCACTAGCAAGCAAGATTCAAGTTAAAGTTCATTTCAACACACAATGTTTAACCAAGCTAAAATTCTAAAATGTGGTTGTGAAAGGTAAGTTTGAAGTTTTAAGCAGAGATTAGGGACTATGGGTCTTATGTGACGTTCTTTAAACAGAGTGTTTAGTGGTTTTTCTTTTGAGTTTTCCGTTTTCTCAGGAATTTACATCGGGGTTCAGGCGACGGAACGGATCACTACGAGGTCCACAGTAGTGATATAACCGCAGACTATCAATTACTTTCCAGTAATTACTAACACACGACATGCCAAGACTCTACGATTCCGTATCAACTAAGCTGGATAGGAATTTTGATTCAGATATTGTTATAGAGTAAGTAGGACTTCAGTTCGAGGGCGGTTTTTGTGCTAAAATATGGTAAGTTATCAGCGGGAATAGCATCATCTGCTCCTTTTTCTAGAAATTTTCATATTTAGGAAAATTGTACTACATGAAACCTCGAACGTTTATTTGCGGCACAATGCTATCAGTAACGATGTGAAAGTTGTATTTTTTAAGCCTAAACGAAAATGTGTTCATATCGTACTAAAAATTGTTACGGAAATGCTTAATTTCGGGAATGAGGGACAGAGGTCATGAAAACTTTATCGTTTTGACATACCTTGTAGGACATGTAACCAACGCAGCAAGAATTTCCTTCCTCAAGTTCACCGAGGCAGATTGAGGTCAATAGCACTTCTTTCGTACTCAATACCTTAAGATTATAAGGTTCTAGTTCTTGAGTAGAATTTACTTACCCAAGTCGATCAAAAGGTTCATCAGCGCTCGGTGCTTCTCGGGGTTGTCCAGCGCAACGAGTTCCATACATTTTCTACGGCAATGATTCCGTCCTTCTAGCCAGGTGTAGCTTCTCTTTACTTTGGTCTTCGTAACAGGGTCGGTTATTTCTTGGTCGCGATCGTAGTTTGAAATCCAAAATTTTGATATCTTGCCGGACGCGTTGACCGTTATGGCGTCTGATGAGTATATGCGTCACACGCCGTTTACTTTCAAGACAAGTGAAACCGTAAGAGTATTTCAAGGTTAATTACACCTTATGGTAAGGGACTAGTCACTGGGAAAATAAGCCTAGATATTCTAAAATTACGTTCAAGCCCACGGACAACCTGTAGCTGGCTATAGCAGTTGGAACGGCTCCCGTCCAGAATAACTAGTGTTCGAAAGGCTATTCTGGTGCATCTAAATTGATCGTTGATTAGTAACGTTTAACCAAGGAATACAGACGCTTTAGACTCCAAAGGAGTGAGATTCGTAACTTTCCTGGAGGTATTGAAGCTTCACACGTTCCCACATCCATCTAGCCCTTCGCAGTCTGAAAGCTAAAATGTACTTTTCATTTGTTCAAGTTCAAAAATACGTATACAATTTTACACTAGGTGCACAAACTGTACCATGCCGAACCCAGGGGTTCGTCCATACCAACCCAGGTTGCCAAGAACCACTGCTGTAGACGATGAATAAGCGAATCTCTTCGGTGAAATTATTTAAAGGTAAAACCTTTTCTGAGATGTTTGTCTAGAATTAACCCGTATGGTCTCCGAATGTTCAAATGCAGGACTGCGCTACGAAAGACATTTTCCAAATCAGTAGAGCAAGGCAAGATAGTCCTGCCCCTCGTTACTTACACGGAAATATAAAAAATCATGTATGATTAGTCTCTCGAAATGACAGAACTGCCGGGTAACAGCTGTGTTTACAGATGACCTGAAGTCGAGTAGTTTATTACTATCAACGTGGACGAGACTTTGAAGATGTTCCTACCTATTCAAGATTGAAGACAACTCTCATGAATCCGCTACTATAGTGTCACTGTTTACTTACGAGAATCTCTGAATTCGCATTTGTCGTATTGCGGCATGGCCAGCAGAATTTCTCTTCCATCTTCGGGGCTGACGGTGGAGGCACGAATATGATCGACATCGAGCGGCGGCGCAGCTAAAGGGGTGGATTCTTTAACCTGTGCATTTATTACCGCAAGACTACAGAAACCTACAGCTAACAGGAGCATGGGGACCTTCATACCAACTATTGCAAACGTTACTGCTGGAAGGGAAGAGCAAGAATGAACTGACGAGGTAGGACTTCGTAACATTGCAATGCAGCTTTTCGAAAGGGGCTCGAAGTTTTAGCTGAACTAGACGTTAAACTTTACTTTCTACTTTCAGCCCTGAAAGAAAATCGTATAAACAATTTTCTTTTTGCTTAAGTAGATCTCCGTAGAAACATTTGCTTGCTACAATCAGGTTTAATCGAATTTAGTGAGAAGATAAAGCACTGTGCAGTCGTTATGCCCATTATACAAAATTGGGAGTTCGAACAATTATGCCGTAATTCAGGTCAGGTATAAGACTGATTGTGCATGTAAAATATAGTTCCCGTGATCTTCGTACTCTCAATAAGCCCGTGAATTGAACAGCTTGCATCTAGTTTCGTATATGCTACAGACGCCACATAGGTGGAGGAATTTATAGCTTTCATGAAAGTAGATTAGAAATGAAGGTTTTACTGCCTCCAGGCAAACTCCAGCCTCTAGTGCTCAGTACTGGGATATAAACAGATTAGGTATTGGTACAGTCACCCTAGACTACTCAAACTCCTCTCGGCGTATGAAAACGAACGTACTAACATCACAAGTAAGTAAGTATTTCTTTAGTTTCGCGAAGCACTACCGCATTTGATGCAAAATTTATCGAACTAGGCTAGGCCTAAAAGCCGTACAACACTAGGCCTCCATTTGCTCATAATTATTACTACGCAGGAGAAAACGCTGAAAATTTAGTTCCGATACACCTTTATGGAAAATACCTACCTGTAACTTCCGTGCCCTCAATACTCGGTTCCACCACTTTAACAAGCACGAATCCAAATATACTTCTGACAACACAACCATACCAGCGGGCATCACACCATGACTTACACCTTATCGGTCATTTACTGGACACGCATCACCGACACAGTACTTCCGTAATTCTTCAGGGTGTCATTCGATGAAATATACTTAATCACGGGAACTGCTGCGCTCATAACAATCCATAACAAGCTTCAGAATATACTCATCTGAGCACGTTCACTGCGTATCCGCGATTCGTTACAGTTGGATTGGTTAGGCTGTAAATTGGAAAAATCGACCTTCCTGCCCTTATACACTTATCCTTCCTATAAATTAGAATAAAAAGCAATTGCATAAGACGTTTCACCTGGTATGACAATTACTTTTTAAATTCACAGCAAAACCACTACAATTTTCATTCATTTATACCGGCACATGAATGTGCAATTTACCTAATAGTACACATATGGCCTTACACGCAGGGAACGTGTTAAGGTAATTCTAGTGCTGAGGCAACCTGATTGGGTAAGTGGTAACGTCAGGCTTCAGTATAAGAATAACTGAGCGTTCATTTGGAGATTTATTTTCACTATGAACGTAGAAGTAATGTGGATAAATCCATATTGTATTATTACTGCCTAGTATTAATTGCGTCTTAGATAGTAAGCTTGGTTAATCATGAACGCCTCGAGATAGGCGTAGTGAGAGCACAGTTGTAGAGGATATAGGGATGTCCATCATTTTTTTTTTCGGTAAATGATAATTTCATTGTCTCCTAACTTTATCAGTTAAACAGAACTGTTGCAGCATTGCACTACGATGATATGCATTTAAAATCACAAGAGACGCGCATAAATGGTCTTTAGAGTAAATTTTCTTCGGGATATATAGTACATTCACCGTTCTTAAGTAATTACTTGAGTACATTACATTTGATTATCAGATTAGAAAATTTGGAGAGTCCATTATTCACATTTCTGAAGATGTACATTCGTTGTTAAGGATCTATTATTTTACTCTATATTGCCATATATTACGTCCTGCTGGAAACACACCGGCTGCAGGGCTGAGCACAGCAAGGCTTCCAGTCTCATTAATTTTTATGACGCTAGTTTTAGTAATGGCTGGACAGATTATATCGACGGGGTTTCAATGCTATTAGTCTTTCGTAGCAGGAAGGCATTACTTAAGTCCGAGTATAAATGTCCACTGGAGGTTCAAAGGTGTAGGAATCCGAGTTTAAACTGGGAATTTAGGAAGTGAACGGGACTCCGTAGTTGACCTGCTGAACTACATACAATTTAAGGGCAACACCATTGTTATCTTGAAGATTCAGTTGTACAATCAGAGTTTTACGGGTGAATCATCTGATCTACGTGAAATATAAGGAACTATATGGCCCATCAAATTTATGGGAAATGTTTTGAAACGGTGATATTTTAGATGGTATTTTATTTTACTATACTTATATGTGAACGTCAGTCACCGGAGTATTTTTAATTAAATAATGTAAAAGGGTAAAAAAAAATAAATGAAAATTTATTAAGTAATAATTAAAAGTAACTAGCACGAAAGGGCAAAAACCAGGCGACATCATTTAAAAAAAAATTGTATGTCAAAATTAGAACGTTTCGGGCCTAGGACCCATCTTCAGCTGAACAATCTGAAATGACAATAATGAAACATTAAAAACCTATGCTAGAGAAACTGTTAGTATCTTGACAGTGGCACACATAATGGATTTAGGTTATTAATGTTTCACTACTGTCATTTTAGATTGTTTAGCTGAAGATGGGTCTAGGCCCGAAACGTTCTAATTTTGACATAAAGATTTAAAAAAAAAATTATATGTCGCCTGGTTTTTGCCCTTTCGTTCTTGTTAAAGTTGCGTTGCACGCAGAACTTACAGATAATTGAAAAGTAACTGAATCATCGGAGCGTGGTGCATGTTGGCAGAAGGTGACCTGCTTCCGATGCTTCGTGGTTTTCTTAGACAAATTCCGATAGTTTACTCTTCGGTTGTTTTGAGACCACGGAAAAGAATATTGCGATACTTTAACACCATAGTGTCCATTGTCAATTTGAACGCCATTATCTCCAAGCTATGATCTGAAGGGAACTTTTAATCGCTGATCATAAGTGATCGTTGTTCAATATATCGGATTTTCCTATATATGCTATTTCTACCTACTTCCTCCAATTATTTCTTCTTTTTTTGAAACGGCGTGATATTCCGTGAGCTGTTTCACTGTCGGCTGGTTGAACATTATTTTCCATGTCACTCTTCTGCCAGCGAGGTGGCCTGCTGCTTCTTTTGGTGTTTTCATGATAGTTGGAGGTTGGCCGTATATATTCCTCTTTCCAATTTTTTTTGAGTAAAAAATATCGATGGCGCACGTGCCATAGCTTCTGAGCAATGTTAATATATTAAATGGTGAAAAATAATTGAACACACTCACTAGGGAGACAAAGTATCGTATGTTGCGATGCACACTACTAAACTGAGAAAGAGTGCCCACTCTGCAATAATGGCTGCTTATTCGCATCTTCGCGCTACATCCTCTGACATCGCCCCGTCAAGCATTATGGTTCAAATTTTCTTTCATTTCATTTTACGTGCCTGCCATTTTAACAGCCATCTGTTCACTCATGACGCGTTAATCAGTATTTCATTTCGTATCAGCGCAGCTTTCTAGCCCGAGTTTTTCGGCGCCTTGCAGAGAGAGCGGCACATACACGTACGTCGAAGCTATGAACTAATAGTGGAATAAATTTAAATATTGTTAGAACACTACAATGTTCTAACGAAGATATTTGCCTGTTCTAAATTTGGTCCTCATGATGTTCACGACCGTAGGTCTGCACTCTATCAGAACGGCTCGTCTTCCACGCAGCGATCCTTCCGCCATCGATTTCGCAAGGCTCGATGCTCGGGTTTACGTTCGTTAATTTTACGAGTGTTTAAAAAAGTACTCAACTCTGCAATATTCATCAGAAAACGTGTCATAACAATGCTAAGCACCAAACCCTAATTGTTGCTTACCGTCAATAATTCATCATCGGGGACATCAGCTGGTTAGAAATGTGGACCATCATCACACCCTCATTCGTTTCCGCAAACGTGTTCGAAGTTCAAGTTTTATTTGAGAACCTAACCAATAGTTGCTTCTTTGGTACTATTCCCCTTAAAATTTTGATATAGAAACCATAGACGCCTCGTAATCTGTTCAAAAGTGTGACTTACAATTTTTCGTTGAAACATGTTTACGCTTGAAACGTCAGAAAATTTATCAGAATGACGTGCTAAGAGGATTACTAACTGATGGTTTTATCAAGGGGTAGCTGGACCCGTAAAGTGGTGGTTATGGCAGCCCTCTCCTTTTTTCATATTAACAGCCATTCACCGAGGAACGGGATTCGAAATTGAGCCAAATCTTCTCTATTAAAAGAAAAGAAAGACTCCCTCCGCTTACTCCTTCTCTTCCCCGGCCGCAATTTTTTCAGATACGAGAGTTTCATCCGCCTGAAGCGGGGTGTTCAAATTCCCCGTTTTTACTAGATTTCCTATACCACTCAAGTTCTCATAGTAAAACAAATTTAACTGGTCTACGAGAGTTAAAAAAAAAACAAAAAAAATCGGTTTCGACAGCCTTTAACAAACAAGTGGTCTATAGTTGAAGCTGCAACCAGAGCTTACGACGTACCGACATTTTCAGGCGTACGAAGGAGATGCTAATCGACTGACCCGTGGCTAATTTTGGTGAACATTTCAAGTTCACTCTTCTGATACTGAAGATCTGCATGCACTCTTCCTACATCCTCAACATTCTTGTACCATATCATTAGAACGGAAGTTCTAGATATTAGCACATCAAAAGATTTACACGTCAAGATGCGTCGTGCGCGTTGGATACAGTTCAGCGCGCACGCTCGAGCTGCGATAGTTATCGTAAAAAGGCACCCTGGTTACTCGCGTACAGAAGCTTCGAATGAGGTGGGCACAAGTGGGTTCCTAATTACCTTAGGGAAAGCTAATATTATGTCGTAAGTATATTCATCTCAACGTAGTTCGTAATACGCATGCCAAGGTTGTTTTTTATGCAGAAAGAAATCTATCAGTTTCGGAGTTCACTTCTGTACCCAGTGGCTTGTACGACTATAGCTTTAACGATACTTCAAGCTTGCTGTGTGCCTAATAAATCTTATTTTTGATATAGGAGTTAGATATCAAAGAATGTAAAAACAGTATGAGTTATAGAGATGCTAACGTCAAAGATTTCGGTAGACCATCGAGGGGTAACCCATGTTACCCAGATGTTAGGTTCTGCTTCTCATTGATAGTTAACAAAGACGCGTATAAATTAAAGTAAGGGACAAAGATCAATTGAATGCGCAGTAGAAGCATTGTACGTCTGTCGTAAAAAATGACAAACATCCTACATACAGTTTCAATTCAAACCAGACAGCCATTCATGTTCGGCTATTATGTCTGAAATCCACGATTCTCAACCAACGGGGTTTAATAGACGGCCTTCGAAGGAACGCTGAGGGTTCTCTCAACATATTCCACCAATCTCGCATCCTCCTCGCAGACCACGCCCAACTTCTTGTTACACGCGACGTCGTTCCAACCCATTTTGTGGGTCTCTGGATCCGGCCCGACAGCCAGACACGCTTCTATGACGGACCTGTCTAATAGATTTTCGGAGTTGTCGGGCTGAGGCCTTCCTAATACACCGAAATTACTCCACGGGTTATGAAGCCAGCCGTCTTCTGCGTGATGGGCCGAGTGAAGCATCGCTCCAGTTGTCGACCAGTACCAACCGTTCAAATGGATTGGTTCTTCGACGTCGGCACATTCGTCGGCGAGGCAACGTTTGCCAGCAGTCCACACTCCCACGTCCACACCTGGAATATGGTCCATCGTTGCGATAATTAAAATACTCTCTCATAACTATCATTACGATTACAGGAACACGAGCTAGATCATCTGATTTCAGTTATCCCTTTAATTAGCTGGGGACATTGTTACTGCAATTAAGAGCTGGCGAGACATTTTAAGACTGACCCTTGTGGCTCCGATATCTCAGATCAGTTTAAGTGAAGTGATTTCATGGTTCTCGTGCGATTCCTGCTGAGTTTCGGAACATTCTGTACATGAAGCTTATTCTATCAAGTACTTAAATCGAAAAAAGTCTCAAGCCTGTGAATTCGTCGAGTTCATGACCCTTGTCATGTTTAATCTTTCATTCTGCACTACTATACATAACATACATTCAACGTTTCCTTTCTAGTCGGGCCATTTACGTATGCCCTTTTCGCTCAACTATTGCGTTAACCTTGTTCCACGTGACTATTGCTGCAAGATACCCAATTAAATCTCACCAAAAAATTCCAGCAAGGTCGCCAAGTTGTGGTTTTTATCAAAGGTATCGAGGGTGGCGAGTTCCATGCACTTGGCTCGACACTTGTTGCGAGCTTGAATCCATGTATAGGATTTGTTGAGGGCCTGGTTGGTGTTGGGATCTATGTACTGTTCAGCGGGGTCCACGAGCGACACCCAGAAAGCAGAATGGGTGTCTGACGCGGCCACTCCGTAGACACCTGGGTATTTGGGTAAATGCATCAAGATATCAATGGATTATCGGAAATACATGGCGACTAATAATCTGTTCTTCCGACAGTTAGACTAGGAAAAATAACTTTTACTCTAAATTTATCTAATCCACCCGTGACTAATTCAAGCACCTGATATCAGCTGACAGGAAAAACTATTAAGGTACAAGAAAATTTACGGTCGGGATCACAAGTTTGACTCTAATTTAGGTAAATCTGAAGGATATGACAGTAATCGATTTTGTAAATTGCAACGCTTAAGTATAGTTTAATTTAATCAAAATAAACTAGTTTTCCTCTGTGCACTTTCCGTATGAAACAAGCATTTCATTAGTTATAGCGGTAAATGACTTCCCGCAACTCTAGTGTTTGAAGCGGAAAGAAATCTATCGATCGCGCGATATGGCAGAGTCTCTCTTTCGACACGCTCGTCATCAGAGACTAAACTAAACTTGCCGCTATACCTCGTTGAATACTGCTTCGACGAAAAAAGTGTGGAAGAAAAGTTGTTCATTTCGATGTTGTTACCATGATTCAAGTAACAAATTCGAAAATCGAGGAGTGGCTGTTTATTCGAGCGCATTCGTCATCAAAGACGAAACTAAACCTACCGCTATAACTCGTAATGTAATCATTTCAGACGGAAAGTGCCTAGATGAAAACTTGTCTATTTTGATTAAATTATTCATGTTCAGGCACCGGAAAGTGGGGAGTCCATTACTGTCATATCCTTCAGATTCACACCAACTTCTATAGATTGCTCCACCAAACTTTCCTCGATACTTAGGTGAGCTCATAAGCTTCGAAATAGTTTTTATAATCCAAGTTTACTTGTTATAGGTAAGAGCTGCCCGATTCTTTCAATCCGGGGTGAAAAAATTCAGCATGGCAAGAAGAAACAGGACTCACTGCGCCCTCTGTCCAAGCACTTTTCTTTATTTGGCATCTCAAGCAAGACTTCGCTGCCGTCCTCTGGATTGATCGTGTAGGCATGAATGTCCTCCTTTGCGGCAGGTGCTGCCGTGGATGCTTCCGCTACTTCGGGGAGCCGTGCATCGACGGTCATTATGACACCCAGTATGAGCAACGCTGCTGAATATATGGAGACTTTCATTTTCTGCGCAGTTTATTTCTGTCGGGTAAGAAGGCGCGTTTGTTGGGGGAATGAATCGCGTCTAAAAATTAAATACATTGTAATTCTAACCTTAACAGAGAAAGTCCGATACCGCTGAAGGACATGACGGTGATACACCCGTTATTGCGGCAGCCCTATTTTCCGCCAAACCTACGGTCAGAGTTCATCCAACTATTACATCACCGCCTCTTCAGTAGATTCAACTGATATTGAGCACGCGATTCAAATGCCAAAACATCTTTCAAGCAAGAATAGTCAATTGGAGCCTGAGCAATTGAAGCTTGCACGCCTGGATTTAATAAAAGCGAGAACCTATCATTATTTTTTTGTTTTCCACGATGAAGTTTCCAACACTGCATGCTCGTCGCAACCAAGATCAAAGAATTACGTCAGTACGTCCACGACGCAATAGCGGCTCGTATGCTTACGATAAGGATTGCCATTTTGAAAATTAAATTGTGGTTATGGTTCATACATGAAAATTTCAATCAATGTTCCAATCAATGGCTATTAATTGGATATTTCAAACGTAGTTTTAAGCCAAGACACGTAAATATGCAAGTATTTGTGAAAACGCAGTAGCTTCGTGGAAGAAAACGGCAAAATAACCGAGTATTGGGCATATTAGCCAACGACGAAACGAAGACATTCCGAGTCCGGTTAAGGCAGGCCTTACGTCAATTGGTAGCTACGTTACGATTGATTAACTTCGTATGAGAGTTTCTGCCAACTTCAAAGTTTCAATTTTCAAAGACTGCATTAACCACTTTTTTGTTCAGCAATTAAGGAGTACGATGCAGTTGTGAAAGTCGAATAATATAACTTCCCATAATAACTAAACTTCTCGCCTCTGAAAACAGCATTCCCTCGGGTAAGGCAATACAAAACAAGGAATTTATCGACTCCTCAGTTACTCGAGAAATTTAATGTGTTACATATTGAATGGTTTGGTTTGAGACCAAGAGACTACAGTAATTAAGCGAGTTTCTTTTGCGAAAGATGGCCATCGAAGCTGGAAGTTTTACCTCAACTTATGTAAACGCGTGACGTTTCAAAAACTTCGTTTGGCGCAATGCACTACAACTTCACCCCGTTTAGCGGCCCATAGACCATCAATTTTACTGTCTATATAATTGGTAATGATGAATGTTGACAACTTAATTGATCGTATGTGAGCTCGGTTGACGACAGTCAATAAATTGACTTGTGGGTAAAATATGAAAATTTGATCACTATATCGAGTCAATGATATTGATAATGGAATTTATAGTCCATGGGCAGCTCAACAGCGTGCCAAGGATAGGCACGTTCACGTATTAACAGATTAGTGCGTCTGAGTAGGATAAGTTTCAGCTCTTACCGAGTTTTCAACAGAAGTAACTGTACTCATCCAATGCACAGGGGTGAACACATTCGACTTATTCTAAATATGGATATTATTTCACGGGATTTTCTATACATACAAGTACTAATTAATACGGATTCAGCCCAAGTATACGCCAGCTGTGATGTTGAAAGGCAAATGGTAGACGATTTCACAGCCGCGTCAACAATGTAGTTATCCCCCTTCTCACGCAAGTAGTTAAGCGTTGGAAACTTTCTGGCGTTAGATTCTGCCACCAAATTTAATCCATATCACTAGTACCTTTGGCCAATTCCACACATGTAATTTATCTTTAAGAAAATTTTCTACTACTGATCACTTATAGAACTTGTTCAACCTATTATCGCCCATAACAGATCATTTGCATATCTAATACAGTTCAACTGTTCCTCATCAACTTCACTACTGCGTCGACTCCCATCTCGTCGACTCCCAGTCCCGTTTCCCGTCATCCCACGTTTATTCCTAAGTTTCCGAATGTTACCACTGCTCCAGTTAACCCAATGTTCCGTCCTTTATGCCTGGTCCCTATTTCTCACTACTTCAGAATGATTACCACGTTCGTCCATCACATTTGGATTTCACCTGACGTGTGTTTTTTTTTCTACATCTGGCACAAGAAGGCAAGAATAGTTATCATTGTAGAAAATCTGAACTTCATATCACAAGACATAAAACTGGAAAGACATCGACGACGTCATTGCTGAGGGCAATTTTATAACCGGATGAATTTGTCTTTATTTTTATCCGTTTTTAAATTTCTCTGCAGGTAAATCCATTGGTTTTATTTAAAAATCCGAACTATTGCATTATTTTCCATTGCTGGTATAAATGCCTGTTTTTGTGATAAGGCAAGCGTAATTGAAGCAGTCATGAAACAAGCAATGAAGAAACAGTTTAAGTCCTAATTTTAGAGCATCATTTACCAGCTGGTGTTATTGGAAACTGTAGATTTATATTCATGCTAAATCCAATTCCATATTCAGTTACTCATTTGTATGCTCTACCTCATGGTATTTTTGCCTATTATTCCTGCAAATTTACATCAAGAGTATAGTTTTTCAATGTTTTCGTTCAGTCTCTCTATAAGTACGAGCGCGTCTTACAACACTATAGACGTGGAAATATTCAGTGCTGGAGTGCATGCGAAGGCCCGTGCTCTGGTGGTCACAGCATAGAACAATGAATGAACGAGGAACGCGAACATCGCGCAATTTTTTCCACGCGTAACTGAAAAGAATTACTTGCTGTGGTAGAAGGAACCATATGATGTTCGAAGGTTCTCATGGTGAAAATTTGTCGGAACTAAGGAAGTGGTTTGCCGAAACATCATGAATGATCGGTAAGAAATAATATTTACTTTTTGACAGTTTAAAAAAAATTCTCTCTAATACTTCATAAAAGTATTTTCTTGTGTTGACAGTTACGTGTATAATAATAATAATAATACGAACTAGCTTTGTGTCATGAAATTTGTAGACTAGGAATGTTCTACTTTAGTTCCTCGTTCAGTCGCGCCTCACAGAACCGCGGTTCCAGTTCTTAGTAGATCATGCGAAACATAAATGTTAAAATACGTCTGAAATCATACTTGAATAATGTGACTAGAAACAGACGTGCGTTGGATGTTATTGTGTGCCTTCACTTATTTATGAACCTAAATTTTTTGTCTGCCTTCACTTATTTATGAATCCAAATGTCATTGTGTGATTTCACTTATTTATGAACCTAAATGTCACCGTGTGCCTTCACTTATTTATGAACTCGAATGTCATCGTGAGCCTTCACTTATTTTTGAATCCAGATGTTATTGTGGTCTTTCACTTATTTATGAACCAAAATGTCATTGTATGCCTTCACTTATTTATGAACCTAAATGTCACCGTGTGCCTTCACTTATTTATGAACCCGAATGTTATCGTGTGCCTTCACTTATTTATGAATCCAGATGTTATTGTGGTCTTTCACTTATTTATGAACCAAAATGTCATTGTATGCCTTCACTTATTTATGAACCCAAATGTCACCGTGTGCCTAGCTTCACTTATTTATGAACCTAAATGTTATTGTAGTGCTTGAATTATTTATGAACCGAAGTCACGGTGCCTATACTGCTCATTATTTATGCGTTATTGATTGCTGTATGCTTCATCGTTCTGCCAAGATTTCCCTTTTGATAAGTTTGTGCTATTACACAGCGTCTCTTGGAATGCTGTCTTTAAACATTTCTTAAGGATTCTGGCTTGCTTTCCCTCGATTATCAAGTCCGCTCACAACTCAAGACGTAGAAGTGCCGACAAAAAATCCTGGTTTTCAGCATTGCAACAGTCATTAGTCTCGCCTTAACGCTGACAGCGTCTTAGTTACACAACAACGGAACAAATGAGGTTGTTTACGGCTCAAGACAAAATATCGAACAAGAGCCCTGTTTTTCATACTATATTCTTTTATTTTTCATGGAATGCTACGAAAAACCATGACTTAAAAAAATACATCTCGAACTCAATGTTTTACTTCATTATAACCATAATGTAGCATTTAATTATCATCGAATACTCCATGCAATGATTGGGTCAAAAGGATATATAGCCGCAACCCGGGCTCAATGTTTTGATATATTATATTCTTTTACTTATCATTGAGTGCTGCAAGAAGCGATGCGTTCATAAGAATAAAATAGTTGAAGTCACGGATGACAAACTTCGTTCTTTAAAAACTCTGAATTTATTTTTTATCGAGGTTTAAGCTAAAAGCTTTCTCAACGGTTCAGAGTAAAAGCCTGAAATCAAATGCTTTATTCATTTCTCCCTAGGAGCAGCTTACGGTGTATTTTTTAGAGTATAATTGAGGTCTCGCGACGCATATCCAAATATAATCGCTTCTTACAAGCGTCGTTTAAAACAAGCACTTAAATGCCAGCATATTAATGAGACGAGACCAATGTTGTGTACTTCGCTAAAAGACACTAGTATGATGGCCTCAGATGAGGTCGTTTGTTTATTCTGATGAAACCATTCATTTTTACTGAAAGCTCCTGATTACTTTATGAACAGGAGTCGTTACGCATGGCTGATTGTTTTGTTTAGGTTGGGCTTCTTGTCTCGCTGATCAATCGTGTTTCCTCTAGTGAGACCATCTCATAATTACATCGCAATGTCTATAATACCTTCGCCAAACTCGGGTCTTTGTTTTCCTTGTCGCAGCTTTCAGAGTAATCTCCATGGTGGAAATTCCGGCTTTTACACCTTGAATATACAGCAATTTTTCTGTCTTTCCCAGCGCTCGGCACTGTGAAATTTTCCCTCGAAGAATTTGATTTAAGTTTCAAAATACTGAACGTTTTCTCCAAATAAAATTTTAGGCAACTGTTTATTATCGGGAGAACTTTAGTACAATGTAATGTTTCTGAAATAGAGAATGCTCAAAAACTGTACTTTTATGTTATCTACTAATAATATGACGCTTGCAGTTCCGAGGTCTTGAAGTATTTATGCTGGTCTAAAAATTCGAAGTCTTTTGCAGCAGCTCGAGATGACGCGCCAATTATTACGGAATGAGGCGGAACATACTTGGCTCTCAGTTCGACTGTTTGTTTTTGTTTTGACATTTCTAGTGATAACTTGGCAGATGTAGTAAATGGAACTAAAGGAAGCGATTGATTTGATTCCTGGTACAGTATGAGTTAATGCTGCAAAGTAAGTTTTACAACATGTGTTAATTGACGCTGTTTCTCAACTAATTTCATGCTGATGTATGTTTTAAAACTTTACGGAACTACACGAAGCGCATATGCATATTTATGAAGCCCCAGTTTCTCTGCCCGAAAAGAGTTTGAATTGAGGTACTTAAGACGTGGTAGTAGAAGATCTCTTACTAGAAATATTTATACTAAGGATCGAGCTTTTTACCACGAGACCGAGCCGTTGTCGAACGATGTTATAATTCTTCCAGTGCTGCGCACTGCAATTGAGATGCTTCATTAATTATGTTAAAAATACTGGAGGTTTTTTTGTTTGCTGACCGGAGAATTTTTTCAATATTCTAACTTTGAGAATGAAAAACTTGAGTAATTTTAAAAACATATTTTATGCAAGGGCAGGTAAAAAACTTAACGAAGAAAAGTCTTCTGAAGACATTCCATTCTATTTATTTCCAGGAGAATTCAAACATAAAATAAAATGCAGCAGGAAGAAAATTAGAAATTTGTTGAATTTTTTGTTTCGGTTTACTGATATTTTCTTGAAATTTAGTTTAGCATGAAAATGGTTGAATCAATATTTCCATTTTCCTCTCTTAACTCCTATATTTGTCAGGGCATTTATTGGCAAGTAGGAAATATTTTTTCTATTATTGGCTCTTGAAGTGATCAGTCACAGAGCCTTTGTTGGAACATACTACGAAATTAGGCTCGTTATTTCGATTGAATTTGGTGGTTCGATCAAAGTCTGTATTTATTTTTTAATTTTTAAATGCTTTCTTCATGAAAAATTTGAGCGTAACGTAATACATTTAACATTTACCACTGTTATTATTGCATATAATTATCTTGAATTAATTTATGAACGAGCGCATCAAGCCTGACATTTAGGCACGAAATTTTAATACGGAACTAAAATCATAGACCAAATAAAGAATTTTCTACTTAGTAATATTTTTATGAAAAATTATGAAAATATTTCAATATTTTCTGATAATATGTTTATGTTAATATTTTTATGGAAAATTTATCAAAAACTTTGGTCGTAACGTCACCTCTAATGATAGCGGTCCTATGTTTACAATTTTTCAAAATTGTTCTAAGCTAATTCTCCTGTTTATTTCATATCTAGAAACAGTTTCAAAGAATACACACGAACCGAACTAGGAATTTAAACACCACCTAGTCATTAGTCTTTTTTTATAAAAACTTAGGCTTCACAAACTCATGTAAGAGCTTTCTTTAATCCAAAAAAATTTTGACAAGTTTAAAGTTCGATTGAAGATAATTATTATTCCTCAAATGACGCAATAAAATGCGGTTCTGAAAGATGCCTGGAATAGCGCTCTTGGGTTTTGAATTCTTATCATATCTGACGTATTCCATGGTTTCCATCGAATTTATTTGGGAGTATCTTATTTGATCTTCGTGAATTTGCTTCTGCATAGAGACGTAATTGATATTTTTGTGAATTTACTCCTGCATAGAGGCATAATTGATATTTTTGTAAGTTTACTCCTGCATAGAGGCAAAATTGATATTTTTGTAAGTTTACTCCTGCATTGAGGCAAAATTGATATTTTTGTAAGTTTACCCCTGCATAGAGGCAAAATTGATATTTTTGAAAGTTTACCCCTGCATAGAGGCAAAATTGATATTTTTGTAAGTTTACTCCTGCATAGAGGCAAAATTGATATTTTTGTAAGTTTACCCCTGCATAGAGGCAAAATTGATATTTTTGTAAGTTTACTCCTGCATAGAGGCAAAATTGATATTTTGTAAGTTTACTCCTGCATAGAGGCAAAATTGATATTTTTGTAAGTTTACTCCTGCATAGAGGCAAAATTGATATTTTGTAAGTTTACTCCTGCATAGAGGCAAAATTGATATTTTTGTAAGTTTACTCCTGCATAGAGGCAAAATTGATATTTTTGTAAGTTTACCCCTGCATAGTGCCGTAAAATTACTCATTCGAGAGCACATAGGAGTGCTCGCCTTGTATTTGCAAAGTCCTTGGCTTGTTCTGACGAAAGCTTCGGCCGGACCGCCCTCAATGTTACTTCTCGGACGCACTGGGGACGAGAGATATTGATCAGCCTGTTTTCTCTGTTGCAGTCCACAGCTCAAATTTAATAGATTCGACTCCTGTGGAGTGAGGTTATTGTGAGAGTGTAACTGTCTGCTCTGAAGGTTCAACGACATCAGCAGGCTCTAAAGGAGTTATGCTTTTTTTTTTAAACCATTTTGCGCCATGTTACTAAACTTTCATTTTATATTTAGTGTTGTGGATTTATCGGATTTTACTGCAAAGTTTTCTAACCGAAACTCTCAGGGATCATACTGACGTCAGTTAGGTTGTTCATTTTATAGAATTTTATCTGCATCGGGTTCAATCTCAAGTTTGAATTGTACCACCAATCCGGGGATGGAGCAGAAGTCGTTAACCTTACGAATTGCTCATCGAAAATTTATATTTAACTCTGTGTTTAATTTTGGAACTCGATCTTCAGCTGTTTTTTGTTGCCCTAAGATCTATCATACGCGTCTCTTGCTCGAGACGATGAAACTTATGAGCATCGAATTTGTGTTTCAAACGCGTGATTGTTCAGTTTAGGAAGTTTTTACTGCAATACATTCCAATGTTGTTTTTTTACCGTGTTATTTCAAGTTTCCGTAATAAAGATGCCTACCTTTATGCAGTGGCTGTATCATAAACTCCGAATCACAGACATTCATAAGTTCGCTAAAGGCTTTCGTGGATTATGACGTTGAAGGATTTTCCTACTCTGATTTCATTATTGATAATTATTTATTAAATGCTGTTGCGATGTATTTAAAAATTTCACAAAGTTGGCTAAGATTAGTTACCTTAGTTCAAAATTGTAGCAAGATTTTAATCGAGAATGTTATCTTAATATTTGTTTGAAATTCACGGCGCCATAACCAGTATTTTCTACCACACCACGCATACCTTGTAAAATCGAAGATTAATTGTTTGAGTTCAGCGTTATTTGATCTAGCATTCCCATGTTTCTCATGAATAACGCAAACCGGTGTGAAATGTGTTCGACCCAATAATTTATACCTTGGAAATTCTTCGTTACACTTCGTTTTTGAGCGGAGTTTGAGCGCGCAAAAATGTGAAGTTGTCTACATTATTAACGCTGAACGTATGTAGAGAGAGAAACTCGTTTTACACGAATAATCAAAGTCGTAGAATTCTAAGCGTAGCTGTTATCTTTGTCACTCTAGTTTTTCAAGTTAAAATCTCGCTTTTAATTCAGTTTAACGACGGATTTTCGCCACGCCTGTTGCGCCTGCTAATCGGAGTGGAACTGAGAGCTTCAGCCCTGCATGACGCCGGTGTCTGGAGAGCGTAGATGTAGTCTACACTCGTGTGCTTTGGAGCTCATTCCGTCGACTGTAGTGCTTCTGCTCCATCACTTCACGGTACGTTCTCGTCTATCATTGCACAACGTGCAGAGGGAGCTGTCATTGAAACCATACTTCTTCTGTGGTTTCGGGGAATCCAGCTCATGCGTATGATTTTAACTTTTCAGCCTTCGAAATACTTCGAGGAAGTTGTAACGTTAAAGCGAACTTTCAGAAAGGTATTTTTAAGAGTTAAATCTTTCGTGAAAACTTCACTAAAGATTATGTCTCCCGAGCCACGCAGCCGCTCACTTCAATTCTTGGCATAATTCTTATGCTGTTTTTGCATCAATCTTGATTATGTCTGAATTTTTACCAGTATTTTCGTCGATAAATTGTCTGCAACGAGGGTGCATGATAGAGCGGCAACTTTTAATAACACGTATGATGGCAGTAAGATGAGAAAACATCGTAAAAGTCCCATTGAAAGTAATTGATTGCCAAAACTTATTTTTGAATTCAAAGGATCTCTCTATTTAAATGTGAACCAAGGGTTGGCATGTTGTGCGCTGTAATATAGCATTAAAAAACAGCTAGGAATCGTTGCATGTGAGTGCGCAAGTGTAGGAAGTGAGACTCGCACAGGGCGTTTGAGCGCTGCAACGTTAGCGTGAGGGCAGGTCACCGCAGCGTCTTAGATTGCAGCCAAAGCTGCCGTGTGACTGCACAAAACTGCGCCGCAGCACGTGGGATATTTGTAGTGAAAGCTACAACTGAGGTGAGGTGGACATTCATGTGAAGCCGCTGCACAGAAATTAGACATAGGCGACTAAATAACCGAAAAAAAACTCGGATAAATTCAAACACTTCAGGGACACTAAGCACTTTAAGAAATCAAGTTCCTTAAAATTTCCTTCGATATGCGTGACCTGTCCGGGAGTTGAGTAAACAATGAAACCTGGTGTGGGAAACTCGCCTGAGCAACTCTTTGTTCTGTGGACAAATGCGAACACCAGGCAGCTAATTTACTTTGTGTTCTGACATATAGGAGACATAATTCTTTGGCCCGCACCCGTCTCGGGCACTGATATTGTGGGAAATTCTTCCCACATACGCCTCGCGTGACTTTTTATTTTGAGCCTGTACTGTGGGCCGGTGGGATTTTGTTTTTTTGCCGATTTCATCGGGGTTCGGGCGGTGTGTTCGGATGGTCCTAGTTTTTGGAAAATTAGTGTGCTGTTCAACTCCTTCTCTTGCTACCACGTGAGATGGTTGTGTGGCCGGTTGGCTTCGTGGACGGGCTCTTGTGATGGTTGCTAATAACGTAACTCTGCCGTGATCTGCCACTGACCCTCGACTTCCTATGCTCTTGCTGCTACTTTTATCTTTTAACTGTTTTTAAGTTTGTGTGAATGCGATTTTCTTTCATTTAAATCTTTTGTTCGGGTATTAAATTTTACACTCTTAAAGGTGTTCGGTCTACTTAAAATTAATTAGGCTACGGCCTGTTATATTAAACTGTAGTAAGGCTACGGCCTACTGCGTTGAATTTTGAAACTAAACTTACCTTAAATTTATGGGTTGTGACCTGAATGTAGGCGCTGCCATTAAAGATCTTTATGATCATTATTTAAATTCTTGAATTGAGCTGGTGTGGTTTCTAATCTTAAGAGGTGGGCTACCGCCTGCTCTGCGAACCTCCCAGCGGTAATTTTCTTCTGGGCTATGCTTTTCAAAAGTTAAAAAACATCTCCCTACTATCCTTTCTGTCCTTTGACCGAACATCTACCTTGTACTGTTTTCCACTAAATTTCTAAATTACCTCTTAAAGTGGTTTTGCGGCCCACAGAGTATGGCAATATACTTGGGTGAGTTTCGTGGTCAAAATTGTTTTTCATATTCACACTATTGGTATATCGGGTTGTTTGTTTCTCAACTTACCGTCTTTCTTTTGTTTCTTTAGTATACGAATCTAAAGTCAGCTCCGCTTCCGTCTGGGCGTCCGTCTGCTGGCCGTTCTTTGTCTGGTTTTTCGCCGAACCTGCAGTGTCTGGTGCCTCCGATCCGAATATATTCTGCGTTGCTCTCTGGGTGCGTTATGCTAGGGTACTTCTTGCCTTAGATGACGGAGGTATAGTGTTGAGATATAAGCTCGTTAGTGATTGCTATAATTCGACCAGGTGGGGCTTAGTAATTATCGTGTTGTTGCTCGTTGCAGGTGTTGATGGTTAGTTTGCGGGCTAACTAGCTCCCTCCGGTTCCCGTGCTGGCTTCTTTAACGATTAACAGTGGACCCAAAAGAGACGTGCACCGTGGTGCAACCTAATCGTGTGAAGCCTCTCAGTGACGCAACCTTGAACGACCGAGCACCTCCTATTCGGGGCGTCGCACCATAATAAACTTAAGATCACAACTATCAAGATCTGGAAATTCTTAGGATTCCAAATTAAAACGTAAACCTTAGTATACCGTCGTTTTACGGAGGTGTGTTCTCCGTTCAATCTGAATTGGATTGAAATCTAACAAAAATATAATTCGTTAAATCTAAATCTGTTTATTGACCGTTTCTATATCCTTTGAAGTTGTAGTGTGCGAGAATTTCTTACAATATCGCATTTTTACTAGTTTCTTGATCCCATGTTTTCATTACAATAAAAAAATCATTTATTCCGCTGATCATAGGTTCCAATCATACAATATTTTTTATGTAGTTTATGCTTTTTGCATCAGCAACGACACTGCAATAGAATTAATGAACTGATTCGTTCCTTCTTTTCTCATTCCTTGGAAAAAATACGAGTTTGGGTGTTCTATTGCCCTGCCTCAAATTTTACATAAATGGCCAATGTGTGGAACAGTGTCATGCGGTCAGCATTAGTTCAAGCAAAGGAATCTCTTTTACCATCTTGCGCATTCAGTTCAATCTTTCTTTACGATCTTTTTTTTTCAAGATCTTAGTGCCATCAATCAAACATTGATTACAGTACATGTTGTAAAAGTCACCTGATGTGAAACTTAATTGTGTTAAAATAAAAAACCTTAAGGGTGCGAATCATTACTCGTTCGTTGTAAAATGAGATGTACAATACAAAAAGAAGACTTCTGTTTTCGTGATAATGTAGTCATTCTTTGTAGAATGAGATGTCCGGGACAAAGGAAAAAAAAATAGACTAGACTGTTGCTACTGCATTAGTATAAAACTTCTACTGACATGCTCCCTTCTTACGATAGTAACAATTCTGCCTTGTGCAATACTTTGTGAAGGTCAATTTGTCCATCGATCTATTCAAGGAAGTCTCAGTTTCCAGCACCGGTTAGGGGAGTTCCTAAAGGAGCAGTAACCGCATCTGACGAAGTATGTTGTTCAATTCCTGGAATGTTGTTGGGTCGCCGAGTTGCACTTTCACTCTTCGTTACTGAAACCGCATCTCTGGGCTGCGCATCGTTGTCATGCATCGCTGCCCGCTTTGTCCGCTGCACCGGGAAAGCTGCTGGCGCGAATACCTTCTGTAACCTTGCCTTCAAGATTTATTGAATTTTTCTTATTTGATTAGTAACGCTTCAGTGCTAAATGCTCTAAGATTCACTTTCAGAATTTTACTTTTTTGAACTTCCGCGTGTAGAGATGTTAATTGATCTAATTTTGTTGCTCTGATGGTTTCTGGAAATGTTGCGAATATTCTGCCCAAGGCTGGAATTTTTAGCTTCATCCGAAAGAATGGTACAGTGCTTTGTATTCTGTGCAGCCGAAAAAATTCACTGCGATTTTGAATCGCTGCAGCCATTTGATCTTGGCTGATCAGAAAAGAAAGTATCCTACTTTTCTCGACCCTCACTCATGCAGCTAGTTTAGTTCCGATGACACTACACTGATGTCTTGCAAACACTTATTTTCACTCGGCCAAGTTCTAACGATCCACACCCTCTCCCCATTGACTTTGATTTGCTGTGAATAATCACACTAGTATAAATCTGAAACAGAATCAGTAGTTATTTCTACGGTGATGGTAATTTCCATTTTTCGAATATAATGGATCGACTGTTACTTGGTTCGCAATCTCCCAGTATTCTAAAGTACTAGAGTTAATCAGAGCTCAAGTTTGACTTTTTGAGAAAAGCTATACGCGTAATTCATTAGGTCAATCGAAAATGAAATTATTTTATGCAATATATTCGGGAATACATTGGTAATGCCTCGTCGGATTGTTGCGTCAGCATGGCGGGAAAGGAAGTGCTATTGACTCGAATATTTAGAATAATGAGAAAACGGTCAAATAATGGGAACACACTTATATCGTAATGGCCGCGTTGACATATGTGGTTAAATAAATGTTAAGGTGCTTGAGTGTGAAAATTGATGACCGCAAATATGTTCCGTTGGTGCCTGCAAGTGCGTGATTGGTGTCTGACGGCACGGGACTTGGGACGGGCAAACTGAGAATGGGCAAATTTACTCGTCCTGTTGCCATTTCTATTATATTCTACCAGTCAAAACTATCTTTCACACAAAAGTTCATTTAGCTCCTCCATTTAGGTTACCATTTATGTCAAAGCTGCTTGTTGCCTCAATTACTTGAAGGTTTATCCACAGTGTTTGACGTTGTTCTATATTGATTTCTTAAGATCATAATCCAACTGCATTGAATCGTTGAATTGAAATGCATTTCATTTTCATGAACCTCTCTCACAAGATATTTCCACGTATTCTCGATGACGTTTTAGGTCAGGAGAATTTTCTGGCTAGGACAATACTGAGAAATCTTCACCCTCACAGTACTTCATTGGGACTCTAGCATGGTGGATGGGAGCATTATCTTGCTGGAATATCCAGTTATCACCGCAAAATCTTCTCCCTTCATCTTTTAGCGATGCATCGCTTAACATCCGAATGTTTCCTGCTGTATTTATTTGTCCTTTCACAATCTGTAATGCCATGGCCCTAGGTGCAGCTATTGCTCCCCCATGCCATTACTCCTCCGCCACCACTTGCTCGGGTGGAGAAAGTCTCTGGAGCACTTTCTTTGTCCTGACAATAGTATTGCAGGCCGTCTGGTCCGCTAAATTATTTTTTAACTCCGGAGAACACAAAACTGTTTCATTGGCTATCCCATGTTTGGTACTTCTTAGCAAATTTGTGCCTTCGCTTCTTGTATCCTTTCGATAGCTTTGACCTTTGCTTTTTTATTGTTAACGAATCCATTGATGTTTAAAAATTTTTCAATGGTCTTTAGAGAAGCATTACTATCGGTTTTGTCTTTCAATTTCCTACAGGATAACGCTCAATATGATTTCAAACTACGAACAATCTTCCTACCCAAATTGCTGGTCTAAAGGTTTGGGTCGTCCTGGAATTTGGTACAAACAGTGTCTTGGATTTTTCAAATATGAATGTACGGCCTTCGGAGATCTTCCAATTTTTTTAATTGGATTGATCCCCTAATTGATCACTTTTGATTTCTGAAAGCCATGATTTTCCCACACTCAATATCAGTTAATTTTTTTACCTTTTCCTCATTATGAAAAGCTAATTTTTAATCTATTTATTCTCCAACCACGATAGGTTAAGAAAATATTTAATTCCAGTTTGCACTTAATTTAACGATTTTATTCATGTGTTTCTAGAGATTTATCGCGGTGAATTAGATAAAAATCAGGTAATTGATTTTTACTAGAGATAATAAATTCATTTATGCCTGATCAAACTCACTATTGCAGAATTCGCACAAAATTTAAGAATTTAGAAATAATTCAGAAGTAAGGTATAATTTGTTGTGTCATGAAGTGCCCGTGAAAATCGTAGTAACTCAAAATTGGATCTTCACATTGTTATATGAAGACAATTTTACGTTGGTACATAATTCAGAAGCGCTCAGTGCTGGTTCTCAAACTCATAGGGCAAGATAGAGCGTGGGTATGATTTTTCCCGGATGGAAGAGCCTATACATGTGCTATGCTTGTCATATTAGGGGACGATATGTTTCTCTAATAGAATCAGATACGCTGCATAGCGCCGTTTCATTTGCAGGGATAAATCAAATTCACGTCTACGAGTGAACAAATACCTCTAATTAATGTGACTTTTAAGAAGACCTGCAGCAAACCCTTGCTATGCTGTTCATGTTGAGGTCACATCAAGCCGAGATTTACAGGTGCTCGTTGGGTGTAATTTATGCTTTGATTTGCACGAGGCGTGGCTGTCCGCTGCAAACGCTGAGGAGAAAAACTGAACGGGCTTGCAAATGCTTCCGATGATTTTATGGTGCCGAAAATGCCTTTATGAGCTACGAAATAGCTTGAAAGCACTGATGTTGATTTGCTCGAAATGATATATGCTGCGTTAACAGTCGCTCGTCAAGTTAGGGCCCGAAGCGTTCGCTCTTTCTGCGGTTAAAGTGTACTAAATTGCAGAGCTGTAAATATGCTAAGAAATCGAACTGCACATACTCTATTCGATTAGATTTACCGCAGGACAAGAATATCCTGTTCCCGAATAGCTACGAGAGTGTAGGAAATAATTTACAGGCCAATAAACAGTGAGTGTGTAGCGATTAGTGTTGATTGATCGTGGTGGAGGCGCGTATGGGCGAAAGCAACATTCAATCCTGGCCTTGTTCGTAAGATGTATCTGAGCAGGCTTGAATGGAATCGTGTTCCTCTTTTCTGATCACCTCGCGCGATCCCAACTCTGCCGTTTTCACGATCAAATGCTGTATTGTGGGACGTCACACCGGATATTTTTTTTTCGGTGAATCAGCTCATGGGGATTATGAAGAATTAATTAAAAATTATATTTTTTTTAAGACTTTTACTGTCTTTTTGGTAACGAGTTAAACATTTCGTGGCTGGTGCAGTCATCTGAAATTAATGAGTTGTTCAGAATTTGTGGGAGAAAATAACTTTTTGACGTTTCAACTAGGTCCTTGTAAATTGGCTGTGAGACACACAGAGATCGCAACATTAGTCTACAAATTATCTTCCCCCGCATTTTACATAACTGAGAAATTGCAATATCTGTTTAGTTTCTTTCTACTCATTCCCGACAAAGATAAAATTAATAAATATTTCTGTGAATTTTGTTTTATCATTTCTGTTGCGGATGCTGGCGGGGCAACCGCACGCAATAGACGGGGTAACCGCACGCAATCGACGGGGTAACCGCACGCAATAGACGGGGCACCCGCATGCAATAGACGGGGCAACCGCATGCAATAGACGGGGCAACCGCATGCAATAGACGGGGCAACCGCCTACCGTAGAGGTGCCGTAGCGAGTTCTGTGCTGTGATGCTCTTGCGAGAGTCAATGTCAACTGCATTCTCAGTATTTTGTCTGATTGTGCTCCTAAAACACCATTGTCGTTCTAAATTAGATGCATTATATATGGACATTTTAAATTGAACTGGGTCTGAAATTTAATGGGTTGAAAAGTTTCCTCTCCCGCTGCTGGTTTTTATTTGTTAAACTGGTAATTGTACTTGAACTAAAGGTCTGTAGTTAATTCCGTAGTCTTTTTATTGTCGTCCATTCGCTTTTATATTTACCGAACGAGCATCACCCCACGAGTGTTTTTTGCCCAGCCTCAAAGTGTAATGCACGCTTTATGCACCTCACATGGCTCTAGCCCGTGCATTGAATGTAAGTGCAGTTCTGTACAATTATACATACATGATTCTGCATATTTTTTGCCGCGTCAAAAAACGTATAAAATATTTTAAGCATAACATAAAGGAAATCATGGAGCTTGAGCTGCGGTGCTGTGCAGGAGAGCGGCGCAGTTACCGACTGCTGGGCCTATAGCATATGCATCCTATACACGTGGCTAGGAGGCGTTGCTATAGACCCACGCTGCCCTGTTCCGACCTTCGCTCTGATCAATTTCGATAGTGTTCGGATCGAGTGTGTGGTTCATTAGTTGGAGTCTCTTTGCTTCTTGTCACTGTTGTCATCGTGTGATGAAACGATGGGCTTAGTTACAATTTATGAACTTTGCTACAAGCGCTGGTTAATTTTACGCTTCTAATAAGCCAGTAAATTAGCCTTGACAGTTTTCTTTACTGCTGCATGAATATGCATTTGGGATATCAGAATCTAATTAAAGGGAACAAATTGTTACTTGGTCTTTTTGTGACAGCTCCTTGGCTTTTTTTTTTTGAGTTCATCGTTATGATGAAAACTTCACTTGATTTGACTTTCTAATTAAATATGCGTGTAATAAAATATTTTCTAAAACGTACATGTTGGTACATTAGCATTTTTATCTTGAACAAAAACTATAATGAATTAAAACATTTTCATGACTCAATTCATCACTTTTTGCTTAAAAGTCTATTCAATTTTCGCTCTGTAATTTTTAGTAACATTCTCAGGAGGAAGCCATGGATGCTATATACTTCCTTGCAGTCTGAGCGAGTCTGATACAGGAATGACTCATATCTATTTTCATCATGAACGCTACAATGGTTTACTTTCCCTCAATTAAATCTCAGAACATATCAAAACGCGATTAAAACTGCATTCAAAGATTTGCTTTCCGAATGGATATAATACCGTCAACATTTTGAAAAATTAGTTGCTTTTGTGAATGAGGATACTGAGTTAAACTACATCTCTACTAGCACAATAGTGGGAGATACAAAGTTTAGAGTTCATTGTTAAATGTTGACCTTTGACTAAATTGTGTTTCAAGCCTATGAATGTTATTTCTAGTTACTTATGAGAACTCTTCTGATATTAATTGGTAAGTATTGGAGAAATTAATTTAGGAAATAAAGAAAATGCTGGTGTGCGAATGAGACATGAATAACCTACTAATATTCCCCATAAGGCGCTTTTAGTGTTGTACGTTTCATGGATACGGGAAACTCTATATTTGACTCGCGAGACCTTTGCTTGACTCTTGACTTGACCTTCCGATTGTGGCTTCTTGGTGATTTGCTGGCCGAGCGTTTAGGAGCTCGAATGTACGCGCTCTGTGTAACTACCTTTGTTAGAGAAAAACAAAATGACATAAATGTGCTGGGCGTTTCTGCCATTCTGCCTCTTGATGTCACTGACCTCATCTCAGTGGCATTTACCCACGGGTTCTAGAGATGCCATCACGGACTCCAAGGAAAAACTAACAAAAGCCCTGGAGAAACTGTTAACCAAGTCTCCTTTGAAACGAGATCAATTCAATTTTGATATGGCTGTCCTTTCGTCGCCTGAAGATTAGAAGCTACTTTAAAAGTACGAAAAATCTGAACGTAATATAAAGGGTATTGTTCAATTTCTTGCTACAGCGTTACGTTCACTGAAATTCTATCTCGACGATCCGAGGTTCCAAAAGAAACACTGGCTCTCGTCTCGTCTTTACGAACAGTTTCCCAATCCTCCGATTATTCTTCACGCTCAGGTGAAAAAACACTGTGGTCTGAGCTTTGTCAGCTGCATCCTGTTTTTGGAATCAAAATTACGTACGTAGAGTCTCATGCAATCACTAGATGGAACTAAAATGCAATGTCTATTGTTTCGTTAAGAAAGGCAAGAGACGTTGATGTCATTTGCGTTTTACAGGTTAGTGACGGGCGCATTGTACTTCATGTGCTGGTACACAATGCACAAGGCATCTCATTTGGCCCATATTGGAGGTTGTCGTCACCGTTTCAAATGTCTGTACCCGAATAGAAACCGGTTTATTTCCGATGTCAGAAGTGATCCAGAGACAGAATTTCAATGCTCCTTCCATTCCTTCTGCCCTGAGGTCTGTTGTCCTATGCAGGCACCGAACACTTGGTAAGAGTGTTGGGACTCTCCTTCCAATCCGTGCTTCGCCTACAACGTGCCTGGCAAAAGAGAGTGTGTTGTCCAGCATTCGAAAAATCTCAACTTCGATGGCTTGAGGAACCGCAGGATGAATATCACTTGTCAGTGCTCCAAAAACAAAGGAGAAGAATTCGACCCGTCTGTGCGGATGTGTGTTGACACGGACGAGTGTCGTCTGGGCACCGATAGATGCGACAGGAATTCCCAGGACTGTCTCAACACCAAGGGAGGCTACATTTGCATTTGCAGGTTCGGTTATCAATGGAATGAGACTCTGAAAACTTGCACTCTTGATGACGTTTTCTAGAGTGAGCATATTGTTCAACTGCATCGGGATCACACGGGGTTGAAAAATGCATCGTCAGTGGTGTCTTTATTTTTTAGGTTTTCTTATCACGAAAACTGGTTCATCGACGCTGCGTACTCAGTTTACCTCGTGGTCTGCTCATGCGCATCGAGGATCGATATTTTCTTAACTTAGACAGGCTTGTTTTTCAACAGAGTTGCGGAGGCTTTCGGTGTCGAGCTTAAAGGCTAAGATGACCGCGATTTTCACGCGTACCCGACTGATGAAGACATCGTAATCAAGCTTGACGAGAGCGCGCTGTAGGAGCTGCGCCAGACATCACCTGCAAAATACCCCTCTTGAAATTGTGCTGTGCATCACCTCTTTGCTTTGAGGACCAAATTTATGACTTTTAATGATGTAAGGAACATTTTTTTATTTTTTTCCCACGAACCAGCAATAACGAACTTCTGAGTACAATGAATCATATTACTGAACTTAGCTCAATGCCGTTGAATGAGCTTACACGATTTTTAAGGAAAATCAACGTATGGTAATTAAACTCGTTGCTGAACATTTATTAGTTTGACTTTCTATGGTTTTCTATTTGAAAAAACTACAACTCTGGAATAATTTACTTCAAAAAGTGGTGCAACTCATCATTTTTTTCAATTTTCACGAGTGATATATTTTTGCTGTTCTTTCACTCTGCATTTTTTAATGTTATTTATTGACCGAATTCTGGGGATGGTTTACTTACCCTGTAACGCTGCAGCAACACCAGCGTGGAAAAAATTGTACATTTTATCTCCGCTTTCAATTTTGAAACAAAAATCCTTCTTTCTACTACTTTAACGCCCTGCTACAGATTATTTTTTTTTGTATTTAGTCAATAACGGGTCTATCACATTACTCGGGATGGATCCTTTACCCACTCAGATTAGTATTTTCACCTGCATAAAAGCAATAATTATTTGCGACGCGTTTCATCGGTAACATCATCACACCGGTAAATTATCGCATGACGACAGATTACGCTGAGAAGGCAACTGTTCCAACTTACCTCTCTCAAAAAACGAATTTAAAATTGACTAAGCCAAAGTCAAACAGCAACAATCTGCACGCAAGTCTGGCATATGCGCCACGAGTCAGTGACCCCGAGCAAAGCTAAAAATGTTATTATGTTGCTATCTCTGTCTGTAATTATTTATGCGGTGATCTTGCAAATATTCAACGTTGCATTTGGGCAGTTGGCACAGTTTTAGTACCTCGCGTGCATATAAAAATAGCCGTAAGAGCTCGAATGAGAAGTACATTTATGAAGTTGACCTCTATTAATATCAGTAACTTATAGGACAAAGAAGGCAGCTGCATCGTAGCTATTGCTAGCTACATTTCGTACTGTCGCCTTGGAGAAAGAGCTACATGCATTAAAGATAAACTTAGTTCTCCTATTTACACTTTTCCTTTACTTCCTGGCGGGGCGGAGGACTTTGTTCCTCTGACCCAATCTCATAAAAATGCTAACCTAAAGCTCTAATCCTTTTTATTGGAACACTTAGACACGCACGCTCTCTCAGAGGTCTTCGATGTCGTCAACTTTTCAGTTTACGATTTCGATTGACATCTTACTACTCTCACGTACTCGCACAGCGTTAGATTTGCCTGGGTTGGGCCTCCTAAACTCGGATGACGCTTCAACGATTTTGTTCGCTCTCGGGCAAGGCTGCATTACGAGAAGGATATATTTATCTGGTAACACAAGAACTCCCTTTGGGAAGGCTTCATTTTAAATTAACACATTCAGATGTTTTGATTCGGTAATTCAAGGTGGTTTGTAGAAATCTATAAGCAAGAGTTTTATAAATATTTTTCATTGTACAATTGAATTGGGATCTTTGTTGAGGCGTTTCAGCAAGAGTTCGTAAATACTTAAGCGGCGTGAGCGACGAGAATCGGCACCTACTGCTTATCTCCTTATCAAGCCACCGCGTGTTTGTTATGCAGAGGCTGGCTCTGCAAGCGGCGGTGTCGTGTGGCGTGAGGGATCTTATTTGAATGTCGGGAAGGAGCTGGGCTCCCGCTCTATATGACTCGGCCTGTCAAGCCATCAGCCTTGTGTCTTCTGGAAGCCCAATTTAGTGACGATATCGAATAAGAACGATGCTTGAAACCAAGAGCAGTCTCGTACCCGTAAACTGAGGCTTGGTTTTGCCATATCCAACAGCCCCGATGTGCGAGGCTAAGAGAGCTTAGACCAGATAAATTGTCACTGACTCAACCTTGCTGTAGTAAACAGAGACGACCTACACAACTAAGACGGGTTTCTCAGCAAAAATATTGAGGCATTGGCTTACCCAGTAAAAAACAATGATACTTGACATAAGAATGCCTGAAAAATCGTGAGGTACGAAATAGTGTGTTCGAACTGAATGCTCTATGCTTGAACTGTTATCCACATAAGGTATAAAATCATGATTTTTAGGCGAGAACCATATAGAAAAGAAGAGAGCTCAATTAAGCCTTACTTAAGGGTTAGTTGACATTCTGAGAAACACAGGTACTGAGTCGATCTCTTCTACGGAAACGAGGACCGAACGTTACAGAGTAACTCCTACGAAAGTGAAACTTGAACGCATCGAAAATGTGCTTAAAGAATTCATGAGTACAAAAAAAAGTGATTCATCACCGGTAGGACGAAGCTTCGTTTCTATGAGCCTCGTTCGAAGAAGACCTGGACTAGATATTGAGGTAATTTCAACCACTGCTGATAAGAAAATGGAATAGAGAAAATAGAGAATTATAGGCTGAGATCATGAAATGAAATGAAATGCTGTTGCTTTTAAAAGAGCCTAATGATTCGGCGGTTGTTTATAATTGTTCTCGTGGTTGAAGAAGAGCTACGTGGTGTAACTACCAAAAGGGAGAATTATTATTCTTGATTAAAAAGGAACGATATTTGTGGGTTGTGCTGATGAAATGAAATGATGCTGCTGTTAAAAGAGCCGTATAATTCGGAGGTTGTAAACAAATATTCGTGCTTGAAGAAATGCTGTGGGCTGTAATTAACAGTCTTGCGTAAGTCATTGTTGGCATGAGGTAATTTCAAAGACAGCTTTCGTGCTGTTTTTTTGTGATTTTGCCTTAATATTATTTACTGAAAAACCTGAACGCGTTTAGTTAGTTTTTTGGGTGAATTTTTTTTCATAAAAAACTGACTTTTTTGCTCAATATTCGTTAACTGCGGACATATCGTTTTTAAAGCTTTTGATGTATTTGTGAGTGATCAATAGTATTCTTGTATTATTATGCTGGGGTATACTAAATGAGAACTTTTAGAACTGCTACCGTTCATGGAGATGGCACCTGGAAAAGTTCCCATTGAGTGCACCCGAGAAGAATTTAAGCAAAATACCATCTCAACACTCAGCCAAGAACGCAAAGCTGAACAAAAGACAACTGAGCTAACCTGATCTAGTGTGGAAGCTGTCAAATATTCGCTTTATTTGATGATGATGTTCCTTTACCAGGCTGCGTCAGAGGCGCGGCTCATGAATAAAATATGCTGGAGCATTAGATCCTCTACAGCCACTACAGCCTATGCCTCCTCTGACTTGGTTGTCTGCCTCGCTTGCTGTGGCGCGCGGTACGCCACAGCGCTTTTATGGGAACTTTAATTCTAATAAATGTGTGACCGGCTCCAAACTTCAGAGAGTTTGTTCTGAGAAATTATCGCAGTATTTTGAACCGCTTCATTTGTTTCTACTTTTGATTGTTGTTAAAACTAATGACTTTTACTAAAAGTTTATTTTGTATTCAAATTTGCATAGACAGACATCAGGATGAGAGCATCGCCCAAATCAGATATTTCGAGCACCCACAGGGCTGTAACGCCTTAGGAATGTTTATGATCATGCTTTGCTTATCATTTACTTCCCATAAATTGCTATCATACTAATAATATCGTCAGCATAACTATATTTGTAACGCACTGACGCATGTTGGTAGACTAGCTCGTGAGAATAATTGTTTGAGTTTTTCCTTCTCACCGAAATATTTTTTTCTGTACTTTATAGCACTAACCAAAATATTTCCTTCATGGTTGTGATTAATTCAGTACTTATTTCCATTTGAGCAGTATCCTCATTTGAAATAACGAGCACTTCGCGCTCAAAATTATAGTAAGCTTTATATTTTCTCTTCAGTTTTAGATTACACTTAGAGAGAATGTGAGAAATAACAAAATTGAAATAAGAAAATCTGCCTCTGTCTGCTCCATAGTATGATGTTATTGCTTACTTGATACAAGTACGGACTGAGTATTGGAATGTATTTGAATTTTGTTCTCATCTTCATCTTCCCACAGCAACACTATCATGAGAAAATATTTATGCTAATTGTCAATGAACTTAATTTTGTAGATGTAATGTTAGAACGATATGTCTGTCGGCGCTGCTTAAAGGATTTTAAAACACAAGTTGCTGATAATTTTTCAAGACAGGTCTTAAAAATTAAGGTCACATTGGTAGCTCATTAATGAAACAGCATAAATTGGTATTTTCTACGTTACCTAAAAGTTCAAAGGAAAAAGTCTCCTTGATGTTTGCTACACTGCCCTTTGCTCAGAGCACGGTGATCATCGAGCTAGCAGGAGTTAAGTCAGTGAGCGCATAGTTCACAACCACACCCACCCCTCGGCCTGCGTCGCGCTCGCCTGCGCGACACAGCTGCGAGTTGGTGCACGCAGCGTAGCCAAGTGCTTCGAAAAGAACTTACGATAACGGATGAACCACTTCCGAGACGTCAATTGTTCACAAACCTGATTCTGCTTAGCTCCTTTACGGTCGAGCTTCGATTATGAAACCATGAGCGCGTTGTTCTTTGCTACTTTTAGATGTTTTAATTTTATTTGCACTGCTCTATTTACTTTTTCCTAGGAGCTGGAGCGGTTATCATACCAGAGAATTTTTGCACTTAGAACATTTCAATATTCAGATGCATTTGAATTTATGGGTATTTTGGGACAATTCGTTTATATCCTTCGAATCAGAATCAAATTAGAACCCTGCACAATTTTAGTACCTTTCAGTTTTAGCATCAGAGTGTATGGTGGTAGACATTCACTTAAAGTTCACATTTTTTGTAAACTATTAGTCTCAGTGTTTTCATATAATGCTTCAGTATTTTGCAGTGCAAGCTCAGTGCTGTCTTTGAAGCAGACGTCTTCGCCACTTGAGCACGTTTTCGTTGGAAGAAAATGAAGCAAAATAAAGGTTTTCACTTTATGAGCAGTTACTCATGAGAAGTTGATAGCTCATCAATGTTTTACAATAGGATAATTTTGTTCAAATAAAAGACCCCTGCTAAAAGTTTGGGGCCTCTTCTCATGAATATTTAACTCATTAATTATTCAGGAACATAATTTTCCCTCGTAACTTACACTGGATCCATTCTATTGTGACGTTCCAATCGTTTTTGGTATCATCATCCAAAAAAGGTGTAATATTGATAATTGTTGTTCACAGGTTTCTTGGAGACTTCTGTCTATTTGGTCGTTTTTTATTTTTTCTTTACATTCCTAGTCTAATTTACTCCATTCGTATTGTGTTGACAGTTGTGGTTGTAGTTCAGTCAGTTTCATGAACTTGTTTTACATCAGTAGAAATTCATAGTTTCTAGTTTCTAATGCTGCACTAATTTTCGGTTTGGTCTGCTTTTCAGTAATCGATTCACTATAATACATTCGCTGCCCTGAAGATTCTTCGTTTTATCGTATTGAAGTGTACATGATTGACACAAGCCATTCAAGTTGGTTGCTGAAAACATTATTGATTTCCTTTCTATTCAGAGAAGTATGCGATATTTTATATCTGGTGCTTCTGAACAAACGTGGTAAGAAAGGAACGACTGTCTGCGTCGCGTCACCACAAAACCGGAGCACTTAATTGTATGCGAGTAAAGCAATTCTTCAGCACAATATACCATGAGAAAGTTTAAAATGAAATTGATCCTCGAGATGTAAGTTGTTGATGAAATTTTTTCTTTGAAATCCAATCATTCATTTTGAAGATCTAAGGCGCAGATTACTTTTTTGTGCCGTCTTTCAAATTTTACCAACTTCATGCTGACCTGGCTCTGGAACTTATCTTGACAATACTAAAGTTCGTGTACTCTGAGTCCTAGTTTTGAAAATTTATTATATAACCAAGTGACATGAACAGAAAGTTTAATTCCTAAGTCTGGAATACTCCCAAAATCTTATAATCCTCAGGCTGGAAGCAGATTCACGTCCGAGAGAGTTAACAAAACGTTTCAATTGGAATTAGAGTAGCAAAAAATTCATGATGTTCTTTGAGAAAACTTGTTTCTATGGAAATAATTTTACCAGCTGCCATATCTGACGATCATAAATATGTATGAGCTAGAAGTCTACAGCTAGGCCTCGTACCATTGGAGAAAGTGAACGATTGACGTACGACTCACCTCCTCTCCGAAAATTTAGAACAAGTTAAAGTGTTAAGAATAATATTAGTTTCATTCCATGGAAGATTTTAAGAGTGAATTATCACATAAGAATAACTAAGAGAAATATTGAAAATTAGAATTTCAAACCTGCATGCCATATTAGTCGTAGTAAACGCCATTTTATACGTCACGATGGCGTGATTCCCGTATTAAAAATTTTCCAATTACACTAAGGAATGTCTGTCAGCGCCGACACCGATATCTTTAATTTAAAGACCACATTTGTCCCTAGGCTGGCTGAACACATTGATCAGACGCATGGACTTTGGCCGTGGACGCAGCAACAGATCATACAGCGAAGAAAGCCATTTAGGAGATGAAGGGATACGAGTTACTGACCCAGAAATTTATGATTCCAATCCACTCTAGATCTGAACATTGAGACCTACTTCCGCTGATCAGCTGTATTTGTGGGAATTGGTCAACAGTAAACTCACGGTTCCGTTTGATGGCTGGGAAATTTAAGGAAAAAAAAGATAATCGCCAGAGCTCAGAAGGAACGCAGTGAAAGCTGGATATTCGTATGACTTGATTTTGAGCTTTTAATGGTTGCATTCAAAATGAGTTTTCAACTACAGTACAGCGTTAAATAATTTACATCATACCAGATAATTTTTATATTTTTAACGTCTTAATATGTGTCCGATTTGTCCAATCTTCACATTTTAGAGTCGATATATATTTTAAAAAACCGTCTATCAATAAATGAATGTTATGCGTTTAATGTTAATGAATGTTATATATTTAATGAATGTTATATATTTTAATGAATGTTATATATTTTGTTTAGCTTTTTGTATTATCATGTCTTTTAAATCTCATTGTTTCACATCTGGTTTATTCAGAAGATTTATCGTTACAATGTTTTAATACTTCGATTTATTGTATTTCCGAACACTGAAGATGGATTTTTTTATAATCCGAAACGTTTGTTTTTTATCATGATATTCTTAGCCACGTTGGTTTTCCTTTTCATCCTAAAAGTGAGATTTCCCAAAAATCAATCCATTTCATTTAATATTCAGATGTATTTGAATATACGGGTATTTTGGAACAATTCATTTACAACTTTTGAATCAGAATCAAATTAGAACCCTGTACAATTTTTGCACCTCACATTTTTGCCATCAGAGCGCATGGTGCACTTTTTGAAAACTTCTTATCAATAAATACAATGGATTCAAACTTTTTGTTTTGTTTATTCAAGTTTAGGTCGGTCCCTATCAGAGAGTGCGATCCCCCATTACTGGAGTCCAACTCTACTACTTAGCTCAAACATGTGGTCCTTTTAGTCATTTAGTGAGAGTCACTGAATATTTTTCTCTGTCTGCTCTTCTCATGCTGAAGTATGTTAACATCTATTTGGGAAAAAGTTTCGAAAACACTTTTCAAAAAAGTATTTGAAATTAGGTGGTAGCACAATCATAATGTAAGGTCATTGATGAAATTTTTAATTTCAACGCGAAGTATTTTGAGTGTTACCAGTTGAACTTAGTTCAATGTAAACTTCACTTATTGATGAGAATCTCACTGAAATTTTAATGCGTTCAAATAGTTGATATAATAATCAATTAAGCCTCGGCAAAATGAGCATTGAATAATTTCTCAGTTCTCCATTACATCTTTCTCCTGTTATAAAAAAGCTGAATCGGTGAAGAATTTAAATTAAATTAAAATCATTGTAAATGTATTTTATATCACATCCACGCAACTATAATGGTTAGATATTTTAATTTGCTGCTTTTCTATAACCTTGAAATTTTTTTCGCGCAACACTTACTTAGGTTCATGTAATCAATTTTCGATGTCCACAATACTCTTTAGGAGTGTTTTGAACTTTTACTTTTCCTGAGAGAGAAAGGCAACTAAAATTTAACACTAGCTGTAAACGAAACTTTTCTATTTATACGCTCCTGCCATTAACGTGTACAGCTCTGTTTATTCGTGATGCCATTCAGAACTTCAGAAAATACATTTACAGAGAATGAAAAATCTTCGTTTTTGGTGTATTATAACGCGAGTTTTGTTAAAACTACCTTAAGGAGGATGGTGTTCTATTGTAAAGTTATTGTAAACATATTATATTTCACGTCGCATTGGTTCGCCCCACATGTTCTTTGTAGTTCACTGCCGCATAGCAGTTCCCCCTTCATTGTGATGTCGGTGACACCCTGATGTTATTGCCAGTCTAATGACCATGATTATCACAGTGAATAACATGAAAGTCCTGCGGATGGTCGTCGTAACGACAGGGGTTATGGTGCTGGTATTTATAATTACTGTGCTTGTAATAACGGTAGTTGTACTAATGGAAATGTAAGTTTACACACTCAGCCATTGATAGTTTTTTAAGCGCATTTGCTTTGCAATAAAGCCTACATTATAGGGTCAATAATTCAATAAAAATAATCATCCCCACTCGCTCTGTAATTCTTTTCAACTCTCAGTTGTATGTAAGAATATTTTTGAGCACAATATTTTATTTAAGCCTTAATATATAAGTTTTTCAATCATTGTGCTGAATATTTCAAGATTGCTAAATGTGCTAAATAATTTTATAAATTGCTTCAATTTAATGACCAGAAACTCTTATTTTCTGTATATCTCTGGTAATAATTTCAGTTTGCACGTCCTTACCTGGGAAATAATTAAACTGATGATATGGGCCATTTTATTGCCCACGAAATGCGCAGCACTTGTGATGCCTGATTAGCTCGAAGTGTGTAACGATGTGTAACGAGCTCACTTGTGAAGACCCGACGTGTGTAATGGGAAAGATATTTATGTTGCTCGCTAATGAGCCTCCGTTTAATTGAAGGCAGTCTGAAGCACACCGTAAATGAATCCTCTAATGAACAATGCCAGTACAGTTAGATATTCGTACTAATAGATTCCATTAAAGGGCGTGTCAAACCTGTTGCAAGGTTCAGTTCAGGTGCGGGGCCAAAGTATACGGTGGCTGCACTCCTTGTTTAGACGGGCTCGAAGCCTGTCTGTAGCGCTTGTGTTCAAAGTTGTGAGTTGGCTTCTGGAGTTGCCTGAATCTTGGATGTACCCAAGTCCCAAAATTCAAATCTGAAACCTACGAAGCTTTTGCAACCTCTAAAATAGACTAGACTTGAGAACTAAGATCGTAGGCTCCTGCGACCCCGGAAATAAGCTATGCTTGAGAAGTTCAAGGTTTTTGTAACCCCTAAATTAGACTACAGTTGGGAAATTCAAGGTGTCTCTGCAATCTCTAAAATAGACATGTTATGTTGCTTTTGTTCAGAAAATGTAGAAACTATGATTTAATTCTTCCTCTATGGTTCAATTAAAATTGAAACTGATAAGGAGACATCGATTTCGCTCACAATGAGTTGAAAGAAAATTGCTGTTACTGCAATTGTTACGTTGTTACTGCATTTTTTAGAGACTTCAAAACAAATTAAGATCGTACTGTTAAATGCGAAGAATACTTTATGAGTATTTTCCGTATTTGATTTTGCTTAGTAGCTTTCACAAAAAACCTTATGAATTTTATTTCCTGCAAATTCAAATGTATTATCTTTTTATTTCAGGTAAGTCAACGTTCTGCCATCCCCTGACCTGCGTCTGTTCACGTGTGTCGCGTGAGTACCCATTCCAAGTCGAGGGTTCGTAGAGAACCATAATTTCCATATTGAAATGCACGATGTCTTCCAGTGCCGCACTGCCCGTTCCAGAAAATAGATAATGGACTGGTAAAATAATCCCCTTCAGCACGGTTGAAGTTGATATAATTCTTACAGATTAAAAGTTTATTAAATTACTAGCGCTGCTCACTACCTCGCAGCAGGTCATCCGTTGAAGGAATGCCAAAATAATTTCTTTTCCGGCTTTTCAATTTTAAGAAATAGTCTTACTATGAAATTTCTTACTACATTTAACATGTGATGAACTGGAACGAATACCAAAATATTGAATGGGTTAAACTTGCAGCGGCTCGCTGTACATGAGTCAACGATGAAGTTGTTCTTTAAGGAAGAAAATTATTTTAATTTCATTTTCTGGGAATATTTACAACTGCACCGAGTTGAAATTTGAAAAAAAAAACGAAAATTTGTGTCAACTTCAGATAAATTGGATATTGCTTGTAGAATATGTAAACTGCGGGTAAATTTACAGACACTCGCAAGAGCGTACAAAGTTCGCTCACTTCGCACAGCGTCCGAAAATTTCGTGTACGCCACCAGGGATTCCAATTGACTCTAAAGTTCCGACTCTAAAGTTACAGGAAACTTTACCTTGCGCGAAAAAATTGCTGTAACATCAAACTTACTTCTTGAACTGAGTGCCGTCGCCTTCGGTGTGATCACCAGGGAAATGATCCGCTTGTTTTCTTCGAAATAACGTGTGTCCGTATAGTAATTTCGCGGATCCAAAATCAAACATTACATGAGAGAAATGGTGGGAGTCAGCTCATAGAAATAATAAGAGCAATTACAAGAATTTTTTATATTTCACTTCGTATTCCGTGGTAACTGTTTATTGGAAACCGACATGCAGTATCCGGGAGTATATAGGCAAAATGTTGCCGTTACTAAAGGTAGCGCTTGTAACTAATGCCTCCTATATCCATTGCTGTAATCCGCAGGACTTGCATGTTATTCACTGTGATAAGCATGCAAATGATGCAGTTGTGCTGTATCATTAGTTTAGTGACGACATTAAGGTTTCATATTAACGTCATATCAACGTCCATGTTCCCAAATTATTTCTTAAGGCCTCTGTACGAGAGAAAACTCGCATCTTGTAGCCCTAACTCATACACTGATGTATCCCACAGCTCACAGTTTGGTCGAAAGTGATGGGTTCTCTTCATGAGTTAAGGTGCTTTAATCGAGTGAAACAAGTGAAATAACAAAGCTTGGAATCATGTCAGCGGAATGAACCTGTTTAATTTGCAGTGTCGTTAGTAATTAAATAAATGATGAAACCTGGTAGATTTCTAGAATTTGTAAAGCTAATCGCAATATTCTTACAGGCTGGGGATGAACTAATATCTAACTTTCTCTTAAATTCATTTTGACTGTATTTATCATAGAAGTTCATCACATCTTTTGAAAATGTTACAATAAGCAAGCATATCTCGTTATCATATGGTAAAAATATTATGAGTCCTATTAAGTCATGTCCAATTTTATGAGTGTGCCATCTGATGATCACTTTTAACACGTCTTACCAATGAGCTTCACAATGAGGCCAATTGAAATACAACTTTGAAATCCGTTCAAAACGCTCATAAGAAGGATGTAGTGCAAGCGCAAAATTTTAAGGAATTAATTGATTGTTTTATTTTTTGGGTGGAGGTGTTGTCTGAGAGACACACATAAAAGGAAAAATACTCGCTTTAGAGAATTTGAAATTTTTGCAATATAATGTCCTACCATAACTTCTTTGAAATTTACTGAACTATCATTTTTTAATGACATCTAATGCTAGATGTATCTGTATGGCATCCTGGAAAAGGTTGGAAAGATTTCAGCGGTTGGAAAATAGCTCTGCTCGAAGTGTCATGAGAAATTCATGTCAGCAACTTTTATTGTGTGGATCGATACTTTCACTCCAATTTCAGGTAATATTTCATAAATATAGCTATAATTTGCTTTTGAGAAATGGACCCTTCACTACGTGCGCAAAGTGAAGCCATTCGTGGTTCAGGTATAGAAGCAAACGATATTAAAACCTTTTGAAAAAATTATCAATCACTTACTTTCCATTTCAGCCTCAATCAATTTCATGGTCTATGAATAAAATTGGTGCGCAAAAGCGATTCTCTATTGCACGAGGAGGAAATACCGTTCATCACACTAGAGCCTGCCTGCGTGATGCTCTGTATTTTCTTTACCTTGTTCATTTTGAATGACACGTGTTTGGTTGACTACTAAATTATTTGGAAGGGCTTCAGTGGACATATAATTTTTTTAAATTGAGTAGGATTCATAGATTTTATTACAAAACGAAACATAATTTTACCAGCGTAACTTTCATAGGTTTGTTATCAAATGGGATGAGATTCAACGAAACACTGACAAGCTGTCAAAAAAAAGTTTTTTAACCCATTAACATAGACACTAAAAGCTCAAATCAAATTCAAAAAAATATTTTCACAACCGTATGTCAGAAGATGAGTACTCTCTATCACCATTTTTCACCAAAAATGAGACAATATTTGAGAAGTTTTGGTAAAAACTGGCCAATATGGCAACCCTGCTACACCGTGCGCTACCAGTGCGGTCTTCGAGTTTCTTTATATGTACATCAAATTACGCTAGCCTCAACTTGGACGCGTGAAAATTAATCCGTCCCTGTTATTCAAATAAAACTATACGCCATTTAATTCATGAGAAACTTTGGACACCTCGGATTAATTGTTGCCAGTAGAAGTTAGGGTTGGCATAAAATTTTGTGGCATAACTGGAGGACCGACTGTATCGAACAGCGCAGCCACCGACGGCGGAGGACTGCCGAGGCCTGCGTTGCCGAGATTGCGGCCACAAGAGAGTGAAAAGAGGCACTCATGTTTTAATTATTCTATTGAGATCTTTTATACAAGCTGCCTCCCGGCGACCGCATTCCAGGAACGGTGATTCCCGCGTTCAAGACGCACTCCTTTTAATCCTTTTCTAAGAATACGTCTGAAGAAGACAGGCTATTTTATGAGACTGTAAGTAAAATTCCTGGCTTAGTAATTGCTCCTCTGCTGTGTCCGTAATGACCTTTGGTGATGAATTGATGAATTTTGAACTTCTGGCTTCTTAAGATTCATGTAATTCTGATCAAAATTTCTTTGGAAGAACTAGGATCAAAACTTCTTTATAATATCTCGGAGTTGCTTCAATAACACATTGAACATTTCAAAAACAGATTGTAAAATATCACTCTCACTTTAATTTTATGAATTGTGCTGTAATCTAAAAGTGAAATTGTTAATGAGGTGAAAATGTGTGTTTTAGGCCAGATTCTACGTTTTAGCTGCATGCGTCACATCGGGTGGGAAAGACGTCCCATCGGTGTAACGTATGTTAAAATTGATTCATTTAATCTGGTGCAGTACATTACACAGTTATTTCTGAGATTGCTAATTTATATTGTTTTATAACACTGCACCTCTCATGAATGATGAATTATTTCGGGGTACAGCCCTTGAAACAAAGTTTATTTCTTAAATTATAGGAGTAGAAATATAATGCTATATTTGTCGTGAACACATTGACTCTGGGAGAAAATAGTGATGAATAACAGCAATGACGTTCAGGGAATAATTCTCACAGTAGCCCGTTTAGTTTTTTTTATCAAAAATATATTTATTTGTTTTGTTCGCCATTGAACCTGTAGAATCACACTTAACCTGGCCTCATGTCAACTTAACAAAAATTAATCCGAAATATCAACCTCGACCATAATTTCTATCTCAAGGTTAAAATTTTAAGAGAAGTTTCATTCTATTTGAACGCGAACCAACCCAAGCGAATTCAACCTCACCCCATCCGTCCTGTTTTAACCTTAAAAAAATACTTATGAGTCTGATAGAAAATTCATTTTCATATGAATATATAAATTTCGGTGTACCGTTTTAGGTCGTCCTCTGCCCTGTACACCAACGATACTCCCATTTGCGTAAACTGTTTTATGCCGTCCTCTGCCCTGTGTACCTTAACCCGAGGCAGAAGTCCTAAACCGAAAAATCTGTCACTGCAGTAATGCTAAAGGTGCAGTTAATGAACAGTCGTAGTTAGGGTAATTTATCAAATATCGAACAGAAACCACGTGCGTCTAGAAACAACCTTCATAAATCGGTAACTTTTGCTCTGAATAACTGTTGCGGGCCTCAAGATTATTCTTGAACAGTTGCTTTCTTGTTCTGTGATGTCGCTTTAAAGACAACGTAGATTGTTGGAATTTATTTATTGTTCTAAAAATCGAATTCTTTAATAACATAATTTCATCAATATCGAACATGAATCGAACAAGAATTTTGATTCGAACATGATGGTTTGTCAATTAGTTCTCCTCGTATGGAACATTTGTTAGACTATTAGCACGCCACGTATGGTTTGTCTATTAGTACGGCTCGTATGGAACTTTTGTTTTAGGACGTCCTATATTAAGAAACTTTTTAAAACCCAATATGTTGACATGTATCTCATGTGTCCACTTGGAAAATAAACGTTTTTCTTTCATTCTTTTTTTCTTTGGTGCACTGGATTTTCTTGGAAATGCTCGCGGTGGCACAGCGGTTAAGGGATCGGACTTGTATGTTGGAGTCGCGGGTTCGTGTCCCGGCGCTGGCGCTGCGATTTTCCCCGTTGGGTATAAGGGAAAGCTCAAGCACAATACCCCCACTCGACCCAGGTGTTGGAAATGGGTACCGGCTTTATGGGGGAACCGTCATGGTGTCCTATATATAGTGTTAGTTATAAGACATTTGAAAAACCAATGCTTAAGATCATTTGTATCAGGCTTGATTGGAAATAAAGCATCCCAAAAATGCCGGTGTTTGTTTTGTTTGTTTGTTTGAAATAACTGTCTCATTACTTATTTTCAAGATGCATTTGAATGGAGAGTTATCAAAATTTGAATATGATGTCGATGTTTCATTTGCAGTGTTTGTTGAACCATCATTGTGATCATCAACCTGTGTGACCTTTTTTGGAGAAGAGTGTAAAGCACTCGTCAATGAATTATTATTGATGCTTGCATCAATTTTCTTGGCAAGGGATTGATCATCAGTAAATGTAGCCAGACGAATCATTGATGATCTTGAGGGCCTTGGAACACCAGCAGCTGATTGGTAGCCCCTCACCAGAATTCCCATCTTCAACTATTCAATGTTATTATCAAGCGTTAATACAATATTTTAATGAAATAAAACAGGCGTTCAATAGATCGATTCAGTTATTTAAAAGAATTAAGAATCGAAAAGCCTTGTTCGAGGCATGAATTCACGATTTTTAAGGAATTTTGATTCGAACACCTTTGTTCAGTATTTAATACTGACATGAAAAAGGAACTGAATGTCGAACATGGAATAATTATCAAGTTTTTGGCGGAAAAGAAAAAAATACAGCAACAGAACATCATATGACAACACTACTCTCTAGTTATGACGGGAGGTTGACGGTGACCCAACAACAATTAAACCGTCGCAATTTTCCCGAGGTGCGTAAGATTTTTCGAGTGAAAAAATTCGACCAATTTGTTAGGGTCGTACAGAAAATGCGTTCGCAACCGCTGGTAGCAGTTTGCAGCTCACAGAAATTAGTTTTTATCACTAAAATAGGAGTTTTAGATGTAAGATCACTGACACTGAGCAAGTTTGGATGCTTACTAAATTTATTACGCGCATATTTCCAAAGTTGTTCGATAATCAGTTCAGTTCGATATTTGATGAATTACCCTATCTAAATGATATGGTTAATAACATGAAATGAAAGCCAGCATTTAATAATCCGTGACCGCACATCGTTTGGAACATTTTTGAAGTAGAATTTTTTTTAAAGCTAATTCAAAAACTTTCCAAAGTTTGGATCGCTTCATGTTATGGGCAGGAAATAAAGCCTAAAACCACAGATAATTTCAACACTTGTTGCATTTATTCTGCTCAGTTGGGCTGACGCCGCCGCCGAGTGAAGGTTATAGTGTCGTTGCGCTCGGTCGGCCGCTCCGCACGTGGTATTTCTTGCCAAGTATTTCTTGGCTTATTTTAAAGTGCCAGCAATGAAATGAGTGGGAATAATTTATAGGATAATGTTGCCAATTTAACTACCAAATAATGACGTATAACAGGATTTTTTGAAGGAAGCGGCGTTTTTTCTGTCATTGAAGTGAGCTATCAGTAACCTGTTGCTGGACATCGGCGTTTGCCTGATATTGAGGCATTCTAAACCCTGAATTAAAGCCTAGTGAAGAGCATTTGGCCTATTATTTTATATCGGGTCTCGTGGAACGGTTAATTTTGTCCAGAAACCTAAGGGCGTTGCGGATTTTATGGTTTCGAAACCAGCCAATTTACACTTGAGTGAACATAAGAGTTTAGTATAGAATATTATCAGAATATTAGAGAGTGGTTTGTGCAAAGTCAAGCCAAGTTAAGGTCACTGTCATCATTGTTTTTTCCCTGAAATTCTCAGCTTTATCTACGTTTAATTATCACGCTAAAAACGGTCCCTATATGAATAAAAATCGGGCCAAAGAATTAATCATAATTTCCTTTCCTACAATGCCTATTGTTTATGTTCAGATGGGTAATGTTATCTCACAATTAATTAAAACATCACTGAAATTGCCGTGGTTAAGAAGAACATTACAAAGCACGTGGCCAGTTATAAATGTTGAACTTTAATCTTATTATTTGTCAGCGGAAGCAAATGATTCTCTAAAATCGTTCCTGGAGTTTTAATTAAGAATCCCAAAACCATCGTGAATTGAAGAGAGTTATGCATTATATTATTCACAATAGGATGATGTTCTGCAAGTCAACATTTTGTGGCTTTATTAATAGTTTTTGCTGATTACATATTTTTTCCCATCGCCTTTAAAATGTCCGGGATCTCCCGAATTTTATTCGTTTCAGCATGGAACTAGTTTCAAAGAATTACTGTTATGTTCTGTAAGAACTTCTTTTATAAAGAAAGAAATTACTGGAGCCAAACCAAAATGCGGACGTGAAGCATATTGCATGTGAAAAGTTGTCGCAATGACCATGTGATTTCATGAAATTGATTCGCTGTAACTCTTTATATTTCACTAAAACCTTTCGTCGCATCGCAGTACCACGACATTCACTAAGCGCACCGAAAGTGACGTTGGTACAAGGATTGCAATAAAAATGATGTAGGTTTCGGTGTACGTTTTTCAGTGTTTCTAAACTAGCCGACGTATTCCATTTATCCTATTATTTCGTCATCATCCCGCGTTATTAGGTATCCAGTAGTTGTTTCCAACTAGTGACTTGTAACCTCAAGCAACTAAGTTTTATGTATTTGGTTTTTCAATAGGCATATTTAGTTAAATTTAGTCTCTCCAGATTTCCTTCAAAATTTCGTCCTTCACCTATCCCATTGCACAACCTCAGATAAATACTTCCAACGTATATCAAGCATAAGTATACAGTACATCCATCTCATTCAACCTGTATGTGGGCTCATCAAACTTTCCATGGTGTTGTATAAACTCCCCTCGTGGCTTGTACGAATGGGAATTAGAATTAGGGTAGAAATCTTTCTATGGAGATTTTCCATTCTGGAGAACCATGTGCAGAGTTTTTGGTACAAGTGAAGTTTAGGACCAAGTGAACACCGAGTCTAGCTTCGCGCATCACCTGCTGCTAAAATCAGTAACGTACTGGTCATTATTTGTGATCAATATCTTCTCTGTCCATAATTTCATTACTACCTGAAGTGCAAGATAACATAACACTGATGAGGAACGTACATAAATTCAGCGATTGGTCTTCCTTGGTAGTACGCTTCATAAACGATTGTTCTGTATGGAAATTTCAGCAGTTCATCCTAGTATTGATGAGTTCTGCTTACTGCGCTTACGTTTTGACTCTATAGAATCTGAGAACAAGTCAATAAATTGAATACTGATCACACATATCCCCCAGAAATCGCTTCAAATAAAGTACGCGACTTTATAAAGAATTTTTATCCTTTACTTGATATTTTAGTGAAAGCTACTCTGAGGTTCTAATGAAAAATTACTTTACATCATATCGTTCTGTTTTCAAACTACCAATTTCATTGCTTGGACCTTTAGAACTTGAATCAAACCTCTCCCATTTTGAATCAAACCATATTTCTTCCTTACTTTAGATTCGCTCTTATGAGCTTCAAAAATTTTCCAAGAAGTTCTCGACTGACTGCGCACAATTTGAGTGCATTTTTACTGGGACAAATCTGTCTTTTTCGGCGTAACTTTAATTCCCACGAAACTCAGATTTTGCGTCTTTCCTAGACCAGAAGTTAGTGCCCTGCTCGGAGGTGACGTCTTGGATTAATTGCACGTTGAGCGCGCCACACAAAGGGAATCCGACCCTCTTAATCTGAGCTCGGCGTATCTCGGACATGTCCTTACTGCGATCCCATCTCCAGGCTGGTTCAAGTTTCGCTCATGCTTGCTCTTTTTCTGGACCTTTTCTCTCTGAATCTTTTCTCTCCCAGCACGAGAATATGGTCGGGAACGCTTTGTATTTCAGTGCTTAACTTTTATAGTATTCTACTTAGTTCAGCAATTTTCTGCAGCTTGGGAAAGAACTTCTTACGATTATTCGAGCGCACCCTTTAAATTTCTAAAAAAAAATTTTGGCGTTGTTTTCCCAAGTGTCGATATAATAAAAAGACCCTTAGAATTGGTAACTATATCCGTTCTTATATGAAATCGCTGTTGCATGAATTTTTGGTATCGTTTTAAGCATTCTCGAGTTGCTCGCGTTCTTGACGTTCTCTTTAAATTGGCAGTATCTCTACCAAGTTGAGGCTATCTGCGGACCTTTCTTTACAGGCCAGTTTATATCTAGGTTGGTGAATAAAAAGGATACTTAATGGAGCGTTCCCTACACGCTCTTGATTTCCATATCCTGTCGTAAAACAAGTGATGTGCAAACGCACCGCTGTTTTAGTTGGGAACTCTACGCCAGTTCTGAAATTTAGTTTCTTTAATATTCAGTTTCTTTAAAATTCACTGCCTTTAAATTCAGTTCCTTTTAAATTAAGTTTTTTTTAAATTAGGTTTCTTCAAGTTTCAAAATTTAAGTTTCAAAATTCAATTTCTTTAAAATTCAGTTTCGTTCAAAATTCAGTTTCGTTCAAAATTCAGTTTCGTTCAAAATTCAGTTTCGTTCAAAATTCAGTTTCGTTCAAAATTCAGTTTCGTTCAAAATTCAGTTTCGTTGAAAATTCAGTTTCGTTGAAAATTCAGTTTCGTTGAAAATTCAGTTTCGTTGAAAATTCAGTTTCGTTGAAAATTCAGTTTCGTTGAAAATTCAGTTTCGTTGAAAATTCAGTTTCGTTGAAAATTCAGTTTCGTTGAAAATTCAGTTTCGTTGAAATTTAGTTTCACCCTTATGCCTCCTCATGAGCCACTCCTTCGAGTCCGCTGTGTTGGAATTGAAGGGTATCCCTTGAAAATTGTCATCCAAAGTACAGTATACCGACACTTTTGTTGCCAAACTTTAACTTAAGGTAGCGATGAACACTTTTTATTCTATTAAGGTATGGTCTAAAATGCTTAGTTAGAAAGTTACAAATACGTGAAGTTACTTTTCATTCGATATTCTCAGTGCTCCTCGACATCAACGACAAAGATTAGTTTGTTTACTATTAGTACTTCGTCGGCTGCAAATGTATCACAGGCAGTGGAGGGAGTATCCAATGCTGAATTAGCGGATATGCACCTAGTGTATGGTGCAGCAAATTAAAATTCTAGGGAGGCTGTTCGAATTTACGCAGAAAAGCATCCTAACAGACATGTTCCATCGCGTCAAACATTCACAGCCATACACCGGAGATTACGTGGATACGGATCATTTCACAGACCACGACCTGAAGGAAGACGCCAAGGGAGAGTAGCAGATCCAGACAAGGTGGAAGATGTCTTAGAATATTTTCGAAACAATCCTACTTCAAGCACTCGTTCTTGTGCACGTGCTTTACATTTAAGCAAAACTACTGTGTGGCAAGTACTACATAACAGTGGTCAGCATCCATTTCACCTTCAGCGTGTGCAGGAATTGCACGGTGAAGATTTCGAACGTCGTGTTGAATTTGCGAGGTGGTTCCAACAGAAAACAGATCAACAACCTCGTTTCCCATCACGAGTCTTATTCACAGACGAAGCGTCATTTACTCGAGAAGAAATACTTAATCTCCATAACCTGCACATGTGGTCTGGCAACAATCCACATGTTACAAGACAATGTCGACATCAGATTAGATTCGCCGTAAATGTTTGGGCAGGAATTCTTGGTGACCATCTGATTGGGCCATACATCTTACCAGGGAGGCTAAATGGACGTACCTATTACATTTTTCTTAATGAAGTATTGCCAGAACTACTGGAAAATGTACCTTTAGCTGACATTAGAGGAATGTATTTTCAACATGATGCTGCTCCTGCACACGCTGCTGTTGCTGTTAGGCAATTATTGGATGCCCGATATCCCAATCGCTTGATAGGCCGTGGCGGTCCCTTCGCGTGGCCACCAAGATCTCCTGAAATTACGCCCCTAGATTACTTTTTCTGGGGGCATATGAAACGTTTAGTGTATGAAACACCGATTCAATTCGAAGAGGACCTGATGGGTAGGATTGTTGAAGCCTCGGAAAGGATTCGTGAAACTCCTGGTGTCTTATAGCTCGCGTCCGCCAATCATTGGAGAGGCGTTTGAACGCCTGTATCGAAACAAATGGGCGGCATTTTGAACAATTTTCGTAAACATGTAACCTAGTTTACGGTTTCGTTTGTTGTGCTCATAATAATTACTGTCGAAAATGTTTTTCCCTTATCACAACATTAAAATGTTATTGTTAATTAATAATAATAAATGTTTCACATACGTGCTAACTTCTCATTTCGTATCCTTGCCATTGATGTGCCGCAGTTTACCGCCTTGGATTCGTCTCCTCAAGAGAGTGTACGAATTATTTTCAATAACTGTCCAAATTTAAGTCCTTGTAACTCTTTAATTAAGCATTTTAGACCATACCTTAATAAAATGAAAAAAGTGTTCATTTTGACGGTCGCTACCTTATGTTAAAGTTTGGCAACAAGTGTCGGACACCCTGTATATCAGCGCCTTTGTTGTCTTGTGTCTGTGTCCCAAAATTTAGTGTGTTCCACCTGTGATTAACTTTATCTCTGCGTACACTACAAAAATAATTATAAGCTCATTTGTTGTCCTTCATATAGCTGTTTAGAGGATTTGAACGATTTGATCATGGTTCGTAGCTGCTGGTTATAGAACTCGCTAATAAAAAACTTCAATTAGATTTAGATTAATATTTGACTGCTTAAAAAATGTATTCATTTCCCACATCATTCTGCAGAATAGTGAAATTCCTGTTTCTCGGTTAAGGGCTTCAGTCAAGTCGTTAGTGGAATATTTATAAACGTGATATTCGCATTGGAAAAAGTGCCTCCGTGATATTTTGTTCATCATTAAATGCTAGTATTGGAACGAAGTGTTGATTTCAGCTGTTATGGAGTTTGGCAATAAGCTGGAACGTGCGATACGATAACTGAAAATTGCTAAGTGAGTGTGAAACACAGCTTTCTAAGCACATTTATTTACATAGCTGTGTCAAAGTCTGATAGATAAATGTGAACGTGTATAACTTGCGGTCACGACTTCATGGGCATGACTGGTAAGTACCGACGTTGATTAATGTGAGCTATACTTTTTTATGCAAAACTTATAATTTAGATCAAGGGTCCTCAAACTGAAAATTTGAACTGGAAACTGGTCTTAATAACTAAATACTCATTTCCTTTGCATTTTAGCCACCAAAAATAGTGCTTCATCTAATTTGAAGCTGTTTGTGCTAGCCGTTTGTGAAGCACATTGTCCAGTAAGGCGAATGTTACTTCTCTTCTTTTAATTGCAATAACAGTTTCGTCGACGAACTCATTTGGCTTTATAACTGTTATTTCATTCATATTACGAAATTTACTGTCTGGCGATATCAGTTAAATTTGGTCTACCACGCTAACAGATCCAGGTGTGGCCAGGCCAATGTTTGAGCACCCTTGAAACATCGCTCAATCACGCGAACATGAGCGCTGGTTTGCAACACTTCCAATTCCACTCGAGTTACTTTTGATTATAAAAATATGCAACTGCTTTGTCTTCCTGTCGTCGTTTTAGACTGATACACGATTGTCTTTTGTTCAATCTGTGTTTCCTATGAAATTCAAATTATTTCTTATTTTGACGCCTTTCAGGGTATGATTTATTTTGTTGTCATTTGGGGAAGAATCTATTTCTCCTTGCAACGAAAAATTTTACAAAGGCCATTCAGTGTTACAGAAAGTAAACTGCTTATGAATTAATGTATTTATTTTCATAAGTTCTATTTCAAATTCATTTGAAAATATGCAAACACATTATTTTATTACCTTGAACGTTTTGGGAAAATTTCATTGGAAAAATTGTTTTTTTTTCACTTCAGCATGTAGTTCAAAATTTTTTCAAAAGGTAAAACTTTACCTTGATTGAATTTAGTTTTTACTCGCACTCTAGCTGTGTTGCAGACCATGGCGCTGTTCCGTTATTGAGTCCAATATGTTAGTCATAAATAGTTTGTTCGTTTGTTTTCTTGATTTGGTTTGGATGAGACATTTTAAAAGCTACGGTATATTTTTAAGATTCATATTTCATTTCATACGATGTCATCCATCATTTCGTCCCGTCCTACCATGCCTCTTTCTTGAGAATCCACGACCTCTATAATCATCTGCTTCTTGCGTCGCAAATGTTGTCCTCTCATGGATTGTGTTTGAGCATTCTTGTCTAAAAAATCTTCAGAAGCCTTTGTATCTTCTTAGCTGGAATATTCCCATATTTCAGTTTTGAAATAGCCTTAAGTTTTTTGAACTGCATATTATCTTATTTCAAATGTGAAATTTTTCATTCATACCTCCTGGTGGTTCAAATGCTGTTTTAATCATTTTGAAAGCTCCGTTACTAGCTGATTTTAATTATGTCAGTATTTATCTATTCGTCCAGAGAATGCGTGGAATTTAGGCTGGAATTTTTTCCCCCGGTTCTCCGGTTCATAAATTTCCCAGCTCCGCGTAATAATTTAATCGCGCCGACTTAGGTGGCCTTCAACTTTTGTGGTTGATCACATTGTGGGAAAGAAGTTTTATGCATTGTTATGAAATAAATTATTTTAATTCACCATAGATTTTCCTGCATCTTGGATCTTAACATAGAAAATCATTCAAAGTTCAATCTGTGAATTTTTTTAGCATATTAAAATAAACATGTTCAATATTAAAATGCTGTCGACGTTCCTAAACTCCACAGGAGTGTTTCAATAACAATGAGTAAGAATAATATTTCGATGCGCTCGACGGTCCACGAACCTTCGAAGGCGATTTATAAACAATGCGTGTATAATATTAAAATAAGGCCAATGTTCCGAGATTAGATAAAGTGGAAACCAAAAGTTCGTCTCATTTAGTAAGCATTGGTTAGTGTTACGAGGAACTGTTAAATTAGTAGTTCTCTTTGGAAATGCGATGAGCATTTTATAATTTAATTTCTCATGATTTATACTGTACATAGCTGATTTCCCAAGAATTACAAGTTAGGTCTGGTAAATGGTTTGCTGTAGAGTTGATGTGGACGAATGTTGCTTGTCTCCCGTCAGTAATTCGTAATTTTATTTTAAGTTATCCACACAAGTCGATCTAGCTAAACCATACATGTAACCCATCCTAACGTTATGTAACTAACGAAATGAACAATCAACTTTGTTTTATAATCTGTGAATTAACTTGCAAAGTGGTAAAAAACGAAGTGTCAAAATTTTTTTTTGGCAACTCGTGCTGCCGTTTTTGAGGCATGAACTCACGTTCCAATTTACGGAAAACTTGTGTTCATGAATAACGAATAGGACTTTTGCTCGCTCGCTCATTTTTCCTATAGATTTTCCCCCAGTTTTTCGACGCTTTCATCAGACGGTACAGAGTTAGCACTCGTTTCGAGGAGCGCACTTGTCTCGGGTTGATTTCAGGCGATGTTTTGTTGTTTCTGTTATTAACACTTTGACTGCAACGTGCGCCACCGGTGGCCACGGAAGGGATTTTCATAATGCTACTGACAGACCAGTAGTCTCAAACTCGATTTTCATAAATACATAGAGAGCAAAATTAAGGTGTGATTCAGTTAATATTAGCTATTTTCAAAATTTTTACCATTGACTTTGTAACTTGAGTTGGATATTGAACTTCAGATTAACAAATTGCAGTCCAAGTGTTAATAATGGACAGCAAACAATTCGCTGAGAAATTTCACGGCTTCGAATAATTTCTTTTTCGCTTACTTGGTGCTGACTTCGCACCACTAATGTTTTTGATTAGTTGAACGAGTTCGTATACCTCTGTCTTGATTTAATTCGCTCATCCGCTCCTTGCTTGCGATACAAAAAGTGTTTTCTTCACTCGCATTGCCTCACAAGCTTATGGTGTTTGCATCGAATGTTGCTTTAAAATTATACAAAACTTATTAGTTTTATTTATGATTAGAGCGACGCAGAAATCAATTTCGTCATTTTGGGCTGTGGTTTTGAATTGTAGCCATTTATACGTCCTTGCTTGTACTGGACACTGCTCATTGTTCTTGAAAATGAGATTACTGGTTCACACTGCAACATTTTTGGAAAGTTATATATACTGATCGAGCACTAACCAAAGAGAAGTACAGTCTTGTTTATTTTGCGCATATTTTTTTGTGTTACTCTGAACTGATTTTTGGCTGGGATTTAAAGCCTCGAAGCGACACCCCACTACCACATCGTGGCTTCAGAAGCGTCTGCGTCAAGTCTCCCACTGACCAGCGGTTCAGTGCCGGCTAAGTTACGATTAATTTTGACAGGATGGACGGGCTTATCTCGAGGGCCTGACGCCTGCATCCTGAAGAGGCGCGTACATGTGTGCCTAGTTGTGCGTGTGAATGCGCGTTACTTCATGTGCGTGGGCCTGCACAATCTTGCACATATGCAAAGTATTCGAGTGCACTTCTATCGCATGTACGTCGTCTTGAAAACTGCGTGGGAATCGAGTACGCTTATCTTGCAGGCTGATGTACAGGATTTTTACATAATCGAAGAAATATTTGTTCGTACGTTGTTGACGTGGGTGTCATACGGAGACCTGTTAAATGTTCACGACGTGATATTGCGAGACGGTTCTTGGAACTGCCTTCAAAAGATATACTTTCGTCGTTGTTCTCAATTTGTAGGAGAATTTCTTCAAAGTGCTTCATCAAAGCTTCATCGTTAGTTGTTTCTTCTTAACCTTGAGCATCAGATAAATTGTTGTCGCAGTTTTTTCTGGTGTTTAGGTTTAAAACAAGCGAACTTTCTTTTTTACTCATTGAAAGTCTTGCGAACACGCGTGCATCGCGCGATTTTCTCCGCATGTTTGAGCTTCTAATTTTTAACGCTTGGGCGCACATCCTCAAAGCTGTTTGTGAAGCAAACGACCTCCTGACATACACTTCAAAGTATATTTGGGGCAATTTTCCGCGAGTACAAACTGGCCTGAACGCGGCACGCAACATAATTTTTATATTTATGAGATCAATGTGTTGTTTCCTGGAAAGTTTTTACCATCAGGAGTTTATTCACGCTAAGAAACCTAGAATTATTTTCTAGGGTGGATGCGCTCGAAATTACTGTATGCACACGTTTCCTAATCAAAAATTTATTAGAGCAAAAAAATTTTTTTGGTGCCATTGCAATTGAGAATAGTCTAATACTTTTAACAGTCAGTTCTCACAATTTTTCGAAGCGTCTCTTTTCGTTCGGCGATTTTTCTACTTCCTCACCGTAGTTCGGTGTGACAGGAAATACGCCGACGGTTGGTGCGGATGGCAAAAAATACGTTGATCACTAGTGCGTACTGCAGAAAACACGTTGTACGTTGGTGCGTCTGACACGAAACAAGTTGACCGTTGGTGCGTATAGCAAACAATACGTTCAGCGGAGGTGCGTAGGGGGAAATTGTCGACTGCATGTGCGGACGACAGAGAATACGTTGACCGTTTATTCATATAGCCAAAAATACGTATACCGTTGGTGCATATGACAGAAAATAAGTTAACCGTAGATGCGAAGAGTGGACAACCTACTATTCAAACTAGGGAAATGTGTGGGAGTCAGGTGCGGACGAGAACGCAATGTTTACCGCCGTGTCCAAAATGACCCAAAACCTCTGCTGGTTTGGAAGCTGGAAAACAAAATTAGGTGTACGTGTGCATCCGATTCGATTATCAAGAAGACGTAGAGTTGGAATGCTTCAAAGTTAATTATTTCTATCGTGCTTCGAATTTGTCTGCTGCCCAATCTGAAAATGCTAATAAATGTTCAGCAAATTTGAATTACGCACAGCGTTGTTCCATATCGTTAATAATTCATGTTAACTACTAATTTCGGTCAACTCTTCTGACCTAATTTAGTTTACGAAGAAATTTAATCGCTTTTTGAGGAAGCTCCGTCAAAGGTCCAAAATATCTTCATCTATCTGAAGAAGCCTTCAAAGAAGGCAGCCATGCATGGCTTACCACTTTTCAATAATCACTTTTCCATTTAATTAAGAGGCGCTTTTCAAAATCCTCTTTACGCGTGTCGAGGCTCATTTCCACTCGCACTTCTTACGCCTTCTTCTCATTCGTTCGCTGGAACTCTTAATTACATTGACATGGCATAACATTTATGTACGTTTATCAATAAAGACTCTACACTGAGACAATAAAAAAAAAACACTTTTACATCTTACGTATGAACTTTGTCATTGAAAATGAACTGTTTTTCTTTTCTATCTTGGTTGGTGTGATTGACTCATTTCTCGACATGCCAACTCCTGCTGCGCGCGTGCGTGTGGTCCCAGATGCAGCGAAGCGTTTTTAGTACTCGGCGCTTGTTGAGCTCGTCTCCACTTGGACTAATTTGGATATGGTTTTTGGGAGACAACGGCACGACGCGAAGAAATTAAGGTGTTCCGAATTTTTACGCGTTCTTTTCGTGTGGGGTCAGAGCACAATCAACACCGTGTATGCACAGATGTGTATTGTATGCATATTGTGACTGAAGATTGGGTTCAGCTTCATGTTGAAATTGCGGCGCTGTTCCGTGCGTTTTGTGCTCGCTGAAACTTGCCAGCCTCACGTCAGAATTTGCCTATACTTATCCTGTGTAACTTACAGTTATTTATTTTCAAGCAAAGTGTGATCTATTCAAGTAAGAAAACACAGGTGTAGTCATCGTCACACCTAAGCATGAGGTCCGTAAGCGTAGAAGGATCCTTCTCTGAGACTGCAATTTTCTGCCCTGTGCAGAGTAGACCGTGTGTATAGGAGATTTGTTACAGGCGTGGGACCCCTAAACTTCTCTCCGAGAAACATGTTCTGGATAACTATGCATTATTGTTGTTATGAACCGAAACAGTCTGAGCTGTTTTGCGTAGCATTCAGCTCAGAGTGCAAGTGATGACTTCTTTATGCGTTATTCAATGGTCTCGCACGTGAGCTTGGAATGGTTAATTACTCCAGGTTTTTATTAATACCTATCGTACCTATTGAGTCACGCTGAGAAATTCACCGAACTTTGATGTATAGATGTACTCGTATCTACATTCTTGTACTCTCTTGGTTTAAATTACTATCCTTGGTTAGTGAGCTGATTTTGAACCAATTTTCTAGTTTTCAAGTTTACATTTGGGGATATTTATATTAAATTTTCCTCGTTTTTCAGATGAACATTTATTGTTCCACGTTGATTACACTACAAAACATCTTAACCTGATGGCTCCTTTGTGAAAAATTTTTCGTCATGTAAAAATTTAAAATTGGACATTGTATTTTCTTGCGTTACTTCAATTTACTGTACACTAATTCCCGGCAGGTAAAATTATACTTTTTAGAAGAGCACTTGCGCCAACACTTGTCTCGAATAGAGATCTGATTGAATTGCCCTTTAGTTAATTTCTAATTAGAATTCTTAGTCTAATTTCTATTCCAATCGTTGGATCAATCGATAGTCTGCGAAAGGGATAATTATTGTACGAATCTTATTCTCTAAGACACACAAATGCAAATTCTAATGTTATTATGAACATATTAAACTTGGTGATATTGTGTTGAAATTTTCTCCCCTTCACCTTTTATTTCAAGTGTGATCTTTCTTTACTATGTGTTGTACAATTGGAGGGCAAACATGCAGAGTGTCCTAACCCACAAATCAGAGGTCAAAACTGGAGAGTGGATTAAGTGATAATTTCACCTCATAGCGGCGTAGATGTCTTTCAGGCAGAGTGGCCTAGTTCCTAGTTCAGTTCCTAGTTAGTAACTTGGCTAGAAAAAGCCAGTTTTGCAACCCTGCGATGAACACCACGCATCTAACTTGATTATCCTCTAATTCTGTGTTTTGTGGGCTAGGACACTGCATATTTGCCCTCCAATTTTTACCCGAGCATTTCACTTTGATTTCCAAAGTTATCAGCTTTTGGGAGCTGCCTCTAGATTCAATAGCAATTTCTAATCTAATGACTGTAGCACGGCTCTGGCTTGCTTTAGAAATTCAGTAACAAATATCAGGAATTTAAAAAACCCAACCCACATGTTTTTTTTTTAATTTTTTTGGGGGGTTTTTATTGTTTTTTGGAGCTTTATTGGTTTTTTGTAATACCTGTTTTTAATTAAGAGTTATTCACACAGCTCCAGTTGCCTCTTTTGAAGATTCATGTATATACACTTATTGAGTAAATATTGTTATTAGATTACTTTATTTCCAACATTATATTGCATTATTATATGAATTATTACATTATATGAACAATATATGAATTAAGTTTGTCCATCACAATTACCATTTATCAATTACCATATGCAAAGGGACATAGCTCTGCAGTCTGTAAAGGTATAAGATGTACAACGAGAATTGCAATGCTTGTCAATTCATAGTAAATTGTTTTAGCAGCTGACAGACACAAGTCATGTGAGAGGGAAGCACCCTGCAGATCATAAGTAACCACCACAAGCAGCTTGAAGCAAGACAGCTGCACATCACTTAGTCATGCTGTTAACAACTTAACATGTGTTTTGTGTGAGCTGGAGTGCTTAGCAGCGCAAGCCAAGTCAGTCAACCACACTGTTACATGTTATAACATGTAGTAACATGCCAAAATAATTTTTTTTAAAAATTTACCAAAAAAATCCCTTTTTGCAGTTCAGGATAGCAACAAACACTAAAATGATTAGAAATAAATGCTCTAACAGATTCCATCGTCAAATTTGTTCTAGTGCAGCTTGAATGCTCACCATAGGCCAGTCGTTTATTTACTTTCTTACCCCATGATGGCTGCGGTCGTGTCTTTCCCCATCTGACTATAAATGTTAGACTTGTTTCAGGCAAAGCTCTCACAGGAGACAGATATTGAAGAGCTAGTGGTTGGCTGAGTACAATGTGGAGTTGATCGGTGCGATTTATTTGTATAAATTGACGGACTCCAACATCTTCCCAAAACACATGTTCAACAAGAATATCACTAAGGCAATGACTCCTCGTTGATGGTGGGGTATTCAAGACATGAAACAGCAGAAAATGCAGATTCCTGGAAAAACACTGGCAGAGGGCTTCTGCAAGTTTATACGCAATCTTCATTCTTGCTTCGCAAGTTCAGAATCCATTGAGAGAATTTTCTAAACATTAGAAATTGTGTGGAATAAATTGAGAACTAGATTAGGTTCGAAACGCGCACAGAAATTGGTCTCAGTATATCGCCACCTCACAAATGATCATGATGTGGATGACAACGATGAAATGGCAGTGGATGTAGAAAGAAAAATACAGTAGTACTGTAGTAGCAGTCTAGTCTAGAAGATAGAGGAAGAATTCAAAAGTCTCAATACTCTCAAATGGTCAAACTGCATTTGTTTCTTAGTTTTTGTTTTTTACTTTGGAAATGGAACTCATGGAAATATACTAGCCCCTCGAGTTTTTTTTCGTGATTATGGTTTTTCTTATTTTATTTTTACAGTGGTGTTTTTTTTTGTTTTTCAATATTTATTGTCATCGTCATGCAAATGCTTTGGACAAATTTTTGACAATATATGTATTTAACTCATTTTGATTCTACAAGCTTGAAAACGAGTAAAATTTAAATAGCACTAATAAAACGCAAAAAAACCCAAAAAACCCACGCCTTAGTGTTTTTTTACGTGTTTTTTGGGTCTTTTTGGGTATTTTTTTTATGTGCCAACCCTGACAAATATGGCGCTGTCCTTCAAGTACTCCCTCGCCGATGGCAACTACCAATAATTTGTGTGAAAGATCAAAAACTTTCAATTGACCCTTCATGCGTAGGAGTGGGAGAGGAGACAAATTCACGAGCCACACTCTAAATTACCAGTCATTCTAATAAGTCAGTAAGCTATTGTTTGTTGATGCCATATTGTTCTTGATGATTGATTTGAATGACTCGTTGAATAAACTTGTGAGCGCATCTGCGACGCTCCGTGAAGGAATACGTGCGTGAAAGAATCCCTGAGCATCTCGATCCCTGCAGGTCCCGCTCTTGTGCCGCCACTTGTGACGCTCTTCTGCCCTGCACAACGGGGCTCTGTGGCAGCCACAGGACGGCTTTGTTAGGCTTAGGCGAGGGTCTTCGGTTAGGGTCTTCAGTTAGGGTCTCGGAATAGATTAGGGTCTTCAGTTAGGGTCTCGCAACAAGGTTAGGGTCTTCAGTTAAGATCTCGCGAAAGGTTGGGGTCTACAGTTAGGGTCCCGGAATAAGGTTAGTGTCTTCAGTTAGGGTCCCGGAATAAGGTTAGTGTCTTTAGTTATGGGCTCGGAATATGGTTAAGGTCTTCAGTTAGAGTCTGTAAATAGGGTTAGAGTTTTCAGTTAGCGTAAGAATAGGGTGAGGGTGGGGAAATAGAGATAGGGTCTTCAGTTTGGGTCTAAGAATAAGGTTACGGTCTTCAGTTAGAGTCTAGAAAACTAGAGCAAAGCCTTCGAGATTTCTATCTTGCGTGCCTACTTCACTATTTCAGTTTTCATACCTACTTCACAATCTGTTCTTTTTCCTTCACTTCCTAACTCTTTATTTCCACCCACGCGGTATCCTGTGTGGATAAAGACTTTCCGCGAAGATTGCGCATTTTTTCAGTCCACACTTATTACTCCTTCTCTTCGCTTTCGTTAGATCACCTTTAGTGAGCTGAAGAGGTTTAAATTAACTGTGATGATGGTAATAACTATAATAATAATAATAATATTGATACCTGTTCTGCTCTGAATGTTTCTTACGCTGACATTCATAGTTCTTACTTTTATGGCGCCGAGTCGCTACAAATGTATAGATCCCATAAATATGATGTATTCAAGTGACGAAAGAATGATCAATAAAATGAGGATTTGGTGCTATAAGTTCTGAAAAAATCCTAGCGGTCGACTGATCGATCCATTGTGTGAGCCCTAAAAGTGTCTCAAAATGAACAGGGTTGTTTGTTTAAAACATTGCAACTCCTCTGAACCTGTTGTAAAAAGCTTTTATTGAATTACAAAGCACTTTGAAACACAAGTTTGGAAGCTCAATTTGTTATAGTCTATCACTTGTTCCCCCTCAGGGGGATACAACTATTGTATCTATGGGAATTAGCGCTCCCAGGGGAAAAATGTGAGGGCCCGAGCTGAGAGTTAGGTAGGCCTTCTTTTTTGTTGAAATAAAATGTTTTTGCTATGTTAAGGACCACCTTTTTTCGGTTCACTGCTGTCCTGTTCTTCATCACCTACTACTTTCCTCTTCCACTTTGATCTTGTTTCATGAACTTCTTTCTCATCTTACTGTTTCTATGCTTTTTCTGCATAGATTCCACGTTTCCTTAACTCCATACTAAATGGTGCCTTCTTCCTTCCTCTCTTTAGATCTCATTTGTTGAGGATAGGGAGGCTTAAACTAACTAATAAACTAAACTATCACTTGTTCGAAGCAACTTCGACACGGCAATATTTTTAATTTACATCGTTTGTCTCAGTTGGTACGATATTATTTGCTCAATTTATTTGAAATGGAGCTATCAGTAAACCTTCGGGAATAGAGGGAATGATAATGGGTATGTTTATGACACCGGGTGTAAATTTCTTGTCTGTATCGTGTACAACCACGCAAGGAACTATGAAATAAGCTTTGTAATTACTATCCGTTTTCCTTAGTGATACTCAAATGTGATAAGTTTCATATTGGTTCCCAGTCTTATCAACTGTTATATTTATACAATATGCCCTGAATCTTTTGACAAAAGATGAACTGTGTTTTTTGTATTTCATTGAATAAAATGTTTCTTTGCTGGCAATAGTGTGTGGGTACAATGTCCGGACGTAGGTTTAAGTTATGTTCACATGAAAGTGTAATTTCATACCATGCAAACATAAATAAAGGATCAAATAAACTCATTGACGAGCGATCAAATAGTTATGAAGAATATGAAAGTATTGGGTCCGTTGCAACTTCAGCAGAGCTGGAGGATACAGGGTAAACGTATGTGTCAAAAAAATGACACTCAGAGAGGTTTTTACTTGCTTAAAATTTTATTATTCAACGAAGGTTACCTGTAACTCGCCAAAACTTGAAACAGTATTTAATTTGCCTCAAAAATTTTAAAATATCTTGCAAAGCATTTGTTGCGAAATAATATATAATTAGCCTCTAAAATTTTAAAATATCTTACAAAGCATTTGTTGCGAAATAATATATAATTAGCCTCTAAAATTTTAAAATATCTTACAAAGCATTTGTTGCGTAATAATATATAATTAGCCTCTAAAATTTTAAAATATCTTACAAAGCATTTGTTGCGAAATAATATATAATAAGCCTCTAAAATTTTGAAATATCTTACAAAGCATTTGTTGAGACCGAACTTCCAGCAACAGTTGAAGGCGAACATCGCTAGCGCCTCATTTGATGAACCGTATAAGAGCCTAGGAGTATTCCTAATCGATAATGTTCTTATTATGCGTTATTGTTATGGTCTAATCCATTCCTCTGAAAACAACGAAAAATTGAAAAAGAAGTTACTTGTACCATTTCTTTACTTCGATGATGATTTCTTCTTGATTTAGCTATCATCTATACTGACGCTTTATCATCAAGAAATGGTGCTTACTTGTTACGAGAATCTGAACTTGTTAGTCCGTCTGACCTGGAAATTGTTATAGGTACTTGAAATAATTACCTACTTCCTGTTTTAAAGTAGGCGGAAACTATCTAATGCAGACTGCAAGCAAATTTTATTAAATTTCTAAAGAACGTGGGCCGTGAAGGAATGGTAAAGCGAAAGCCTTCCACGTTATGCTTTTTTTTAAGGCTTCAAATTCTTCCTTCGAAGCCCGCTTGCTCAAATTTGCACACTAGAATAATCGAGTACCAGAGTGAATCCACTGCAGTAGATCGCACATATTATTTTAACCAGCTAGTCCGCTGAGGTCGGTGAGTCAATATGCGTGCTGATGCGCGACCCACTTCCTTCTTTTGAAACGAATTGGCACCTTCTTTTCCATGCAAGTTCTTCCATTACATTGGCGTTTGTCGCTGAAACGAAATGTCGCACTCGTTTCTATGAACGCGCTTTTCATTTGCATTGGGGGTTGTTGCCACCTTCTCTTCAGCTCGCCACTGATACGCAGACAGAGTGTTTTTGCGCCTTACTCGTCAACATTTACGTGAATAAGTACGCCGCTTGATATTTGTCCATAATCGATTTACCGATCCGTGCTTCTTTCTCACCAACACTTGTACCTTCGTGGAAAACGATATTAATATAGAAGTTTCCTCCTTAAACTCTCTGTTGTTTCTCCGGCTTGACCGGAGAAATCGTCATTACATCCTGCCCCGACATTTGAACACTCATTGTTGACATGGTCGTGTATCATTTTGACTGGAATAAATGTCTTCTCGAAGTTGTTCTTTGCGACCTCTCCCCCACACCTTCGCTGCTGAGCACCAACTCTCCCATACTGCGGACGAATTTATGTTGACTCTGGGGACAGATACGATGTCGGAGTCATTATATGGTTCATTAGACCACCTCGATTAAGAGGCTTTAGTTTCGCGCCCTCGATTAAGAAATTCTGACCGTGCTCGAGGAAGCGTGTCATTATTGCGTGCTATTCGAGTCGTGCGACCTCCAAAGTTCCGAGGATTTCTTATGTTTGAATTCAGTCTCATTGTTTAAGTTATGCGTTAAAAACGATATTGAATATGACGTTCAGCCTTTTCATTGTAAGTTATTTTCGAGACTGGGCTTCAGAGAAATGGTATCAGTTTTACGCAGTGGTTTCGAAAGCCTGCCCAGCAACTGACACTGACGCAGTTCACGCAACAGGAAAACTTTGAAGTCTTTTCGGCGCCTGGTGCATGGGTGTGAAAGAGCCATTGTTTGTGAATTTTGGCGTCGAAATTATTTTCATCCTGTATCCAATTCTCACCTTCAATCTCCAAATCTATCCGTATACTGATCGATTGTAAAGTCGTGCAACCAGCACTAAGATGAATAAATAGAAAAGCAAGGGGATAAGGGAGATTTGAGTTCACAAAAATCTTCCAATGATGATTGCTGCTGAGAAACCTGTCTCAAATGAAGAACGAAATCCAATGAAAAGTTATGCTTTTGCAGATGTGAAGTCTTGCCGACGAAGTTCAGGGAAAATTTCTATTTTTTAGACATTTATTACTTCAAATTTCGCTCACTAGTCTAATATATGAGTTGACTACTGCGTTTCCTTTGTTATATGCTCGTCTGAAAGGTCGCTACTCCAGTTTCGGGATCTTTAATAAAATGCCAATAGCCGTTTTATTTATTAATTACAAATACAGCTAAGGTTAAACGGAGGTAATAAACATACTTGTATCAGTCTAAGTTGGCGCAATTTGCCCTGTAATTGCCATATGCGCGTTGATTATTCCGAACGCCCAATTAAGGTTTCTAATTACTTGTATCTGGCCTGGCTGTGAGCGCTGACCTTTGTTCATAGCCAAATTTACGGAACTCGTTACTTGTTTTTGACAATTTAATGCCCATGGTATCCAAGAGACAGGCGCTCATTGAATCTCGTTGTGCTCAGAGCAACCTAGATGTGTCTGCAACACGCTAAGTGTGGCGGGCTCAACCGAACCTCAATATTCAGCGAAAACTAATGTCAAGTTCAGGAATCAATTTTGAACACAACAATCATTAATTGGATCGTGCTTTCATTTAATTTTAATTAAGTTCATATTTGTGACTACTTTTTTTGCAGCATTATGAAAATTGCCTCAGTGCCCACCGCGGTGGCTTACGCTGCTCAGTCAAAGTGTTCAATGGGGCTTGGGCGAGAACAGTGCTTTATGTTGCGGAATTTTTGAATTCATTTGGCATGGAACATTTAGAGGATAGGATAACGAAATCTCACCGGGAACATGTCCGAAAATTTTTGCTGCATTTTATAAGCGAGTAGTTTTTCGAATAGTTGCTGAAAAATAGGTTATTTGAATGTGTTGATAATAAGGCGTTCAATCAACTTACTCAGAGTGTATTTTGAACAATTTAAAGTCCTTATTATCGGTAAAATGTTAGATGCCTCCTAATGAACAACTGATGAATTAGCATTATTTTATTCCGTGCGCTTTCGCGGGACTAAATTTCGTTGTACCTAATTAGTTGAAAGCAGTTGTGAGATGAAATTTCACAGTGCGCTGGTAAATTGTGGAATGTATTGTACCAGTAACGCCTTGTATCCAGTGGCTTCTGGTGAATTTAGTGCTAGTGTTAGTTAATCATGGAGTGGCACAGCGGTGCTTACGCTTTAGGCAGTTTATGTGTGCTGCTGGATTACGGGTCTGAGAAACTACCACTAGATGTGTTAAGGAATTGTATTTGTGTGTAATTATGGTGTTTTAATTACACTTCGAACACTTTATAGGCCAGTCCATGTTCGAGTGTAAGGAAATCATTGTTACCTAATGCAAATTTTCATATCCGTACGTATAGCTGTTCCCGTTCGGATATGTTACCTGCCAAATGCACCCGTTTTCAAGTCTATTGTTATACAGCCTGCCTTCATTTATCGCATCTGGGTATCAGTGATAACGTGAGGCAAAAATAGTAAACAACTTATTCACTGAATACCAAACTATTCTGTTTCTTCGTAATGTATTTTTCTGTACAGCGCCGTCTCGACATATGTATACGGTCGTGTTGAAGCATCTCTGCAAAGGTTCAGACACTTTATTTCAGACGAGCAGTAAAGAACGCTCATCTGAATAGCACCTTCTAGCAGATCACATTTTCTCTCCGATAGCATGGCCTTGTGTTGCTTTGATTGTTTTTAACTACCTGTATAGCGAGGAATTGTAGTTTAACTTAGTTCCTCTATTTATGAATATAAGTTTGATGAGAGACGTTAGAAAAAAATGTCGCTGTACTCGTATAAAATCATACCCTCCATCTTTCACGCGTGGCCGCATGTAGTGGATAATGAAATAGAATTATCTACCTAAAATTATGACAGTTGAGCGCGAGCTCTTTGTTTTTGCAGCGGCATGGATGTACTTCAGAGGCCACACCTCGTAAAACTTTCGTGTTGACTCTCTTTGCAAGATGCTGAGCTCTGTTGGGCTTTTTGCGTGAATTCTGCGAGCCTGGAGGTTGAATGTTAATAATGCGGTTCAGGTGCGCGGTATTTTTCTAACAAAAGAAACTCGCGTGCTACACTATAGCTTAACTGTCCCATAAGTTGTCAGTTTCCTGGAATTCAGACGCTACGAGAGAGAGACAGAGATAAGCTCAGCTAAACTCCCGTTTGTATTTTTCGTTTTGGTACGCACCGCCGCTGTTAAAGTACGCTTACGATGCGAAAGCTCAGTAGTCGTCATAACATCGCAGTACTTGCGGTTTTTATTTATTCCACTTTTGTTTGTTCAATTTATGGTCTATAAATATCTCTTCAAGGAATTGAAAATTGGACCGATTTAAATGTATCTTCACGCAATGTCTCACTGCTTGACGCCACGCAATTGAATTCGAGGTATCTAGATCGAGACACACCTTAACAAGTTTAGACTATCGTTTTCGCTGAGCCAATACGACTATTACTGGGTGCCATCTTGGAATTTGCACTGTACGCAGTACAAGTTCGGAGTTCTCATCTGGTGATGAATTAATACGATAAAATGTGGCAGCTAGGCACAGACTGGCAGGAATGCTGGTCGGTCTTGTTCTTATTTCTCAAATCCTAATGGAAGCTATCCTTAGAATCAATCAATTACTGTAGGTTTTTTTTCATCAATATTTAATCAAGCTGCTAAACGGGAGGTACGGTTAGAGCAAAATGCATGATTTGGCGCTCACGCAAGCAAGATATGGCAACGGCAATATCGTTGGAAAAGAAACGTTCCCCCAATTTTCATTAAATCATGTCATGTTATATGGCCTTACGATCATTTTCTAGCTGCGTTGTGGTAGGCATTAAACTTTTGCTAAATTTGGCTATACAATTTCGTAAGAACATGTTTATAAATTGAAATTCACCTTTTTATTTATGTTTGCTTCGTTGCATGATTTTTTTTTAGCTCTTGTAGAGGATGGTAGACGTGTTCGCGCATGCGCAGCCAAGATACACAAATTATGTAGTAAATGATGAAACATCCGTGTTTGCAACGATATAGAAAGTTGATAGTTTTGACACCATATCAAATTACTAAAATTTTTTCGGTTGTTTCAATGTCATTCCATATTACGAGGAGATATGATATGACGGAATAAATGTAATTTTGGAAGAAAATCTTCTCCGTCCTTTGATATTGTGTTCACCAGTGAGTTCAATGTATCCTATTTCGAGCTCTATGCGACCTCGGTATTATTGCATAGATTTCCTTATTACGACGAAACCACCAAAAATTTTCCTCACATTAATGAACATTAAAACTGGAAACAAAACTTATATCTTCTGGAGAGATATTGTTTACCTATTGAAGAGCTGCCTTCAGTCGAGGTGATGTTCAGATATCTTGCTGAGCTCAAAGTGAGGCGACCTGGTTCTCATGAAATACTTTGTATTGTTTTTTGTTATTGTATTATACTTTTTCTTCCTTTATCACCAATCTTTCGCTTACTTTGAGGCTCTGTTCTTCAGCCCTTCGCACAGGTCACTCAGCGGTAGACTAGGTTCCATGTTCCGTCTTTTTACAAATAAGTCACAATTGATACTCGGTATAATTTCCATCTAAGTATAATTTCCAATGTCTGTATGAGCTTAAACACTCTTCGTTCTTAAACACGTGCTTCATTCTTTACTCATTTGATTTCATACACGTTTGCACTCTCAAATCATATTCGTTAAACGCCTGTTAGTTTGTTCGTAACTTGAAACGTTATTTGAAGGAAGTATTGTCATTTATCGAATTAATTTTATGCTCGTGTTAGTGAAACAGTTTAGTTATTTAATGAATAAAAACTTTGTTCATTGACAGAATTTTTCTTTGCTCACCAAGTATACTTTTTGCAATGTATTTTAATATTCATCTAATCCATGCCGCCCTGCCAGCATTCATCAAAAGAGAAAGTGCGGTACCGTGGGAAAACAGTTGCTCTATTTCCATTATCCACTCGCTAAAGGCCAAATCCCTGAATGTATAATTGACATTCAACGCTGAGTTGAGTTTATGTGCAATGTAAATGAAAACGATGTGGGAGGAGCTGCCGCCAAGGTCTCGGCTTATTGCCGATTTCCATTAATAGAGGGTGCTTCAATTAAGCTTCCCACAAATCACTGTCAAAATTTTGCTTCTTCGTAAGTATTAGTCGTGGTGCAACTATCGCAGTGGGTAGCGAGGCTATACGCAACCGTTCGATTTTCTCAACGTCGGAAAAAATTTGTACTCGAAAAATTATGTAAGGCAAGCCTAAAACCGTAATTGTTTTCGCATTACATACTGTCTCCAGACTCCATATCTCCCTACGCATGATTTTTTACCTTGTTTACTTTAATCTATGACTTGATTTCCTCATCTTTCGTCCAGCTAAATATTATTCCGTTGTAAAACTCGCAATGGGCTAGCGCATCAAAATAAAATTAATGAGTTCTGTAAAGCATGCTATGACAAAGGATACTTCAGGACAAAATGTTTTTCCTCGTTTAATTAAACAGCTCTCATGTAAATTAGCTAATGTTCAGTCATAAATATTGCAGGTTATTGTAAATAACATTCAATTTTTAACATGTCGTTAAATATTCCATGGTGATAGATCTCTACCTCAAGTGTTTGCGTGAAATAGTTTCAGAAAGATGCTTGGGCATGAAATTTCTTCTTGTTTTGGGAACGTTTCAGTTATTCAACCATCATTTTTACTAAAACACTCTTTTACACTTACTTTCACATTGGAGATGTATTTATCGAATCGAGGTTTGTATAAGACCGCAAAAATCTGCTAGGTATTTTTCTGAAAAAATCATTTCATTTTATAAAATAAAATTCACCATAAAACAAGTGTTCCCTTAAAGAGAACGGTCGAGCTTTGCTTCTAGATCTCGAGTAGGATGTACGTGAGACAATATGAGTAGGTAAAGTTTCAATTTTTTCCGAGCATCGAAGGTACCTTCATTTCGTTACCGCGTTAATACTTCGTTCGAGAGTTTTACAAACACAAAAATTAACTTATTTATTATCAGCTAACGCAATGTGAGCAGTCCTGTCATTCTAGTCAGTACAACACGGGACTCCAGTGGGACTTTCGTCTAGTCAACTTGCGTGTTTCTCCGCTTGCCGCGTGTACATCCAGCAATTTACTCGAGTCGTATAAATGCAACAAAACTATTCACTCGGGACCTCAAAATACGAGAGTGTTTATTTCAGTCAAAGCTGCACAGCGCTGCATTCGGCTACGCGTCGGTCTAAAATGAATATTTCTTCAAAATATATTAGTGCATGAACAGGTAATTTCTTTACCGTGTATGAAGAAAGAGATTTTCATTCGATAGCATTAATTTGACATTTCTTCAAGTTTGCGAGTCAAACACGAGTATTTTTTTGCAGCGCGCCAATACGACACTGGTATTTCTTTGTACATGTGCACTGGACACATGTGTCGGCGCTGCCTGTTCACATCGTGACGAAGCGTCCAATAAACACAGGAATTAATGTCGAGGAGAGCTGGTTGGGGCCGGCTTGATATTCTCAGTAGGTATCAGGTTTCGCTTGTGAATTAATCTTGCAGGCTCCGGAGGTGCTTCAACTGGCAGGACAATACAGGTATTGGCAGCAGGTGAACTTGTGCTCCAAGTTACCATCCTTGCTAGCCTTTGCTCTCCGTTCCAATTTGAAATCCATCGTTGGGATCATGGGAATTTTTTCTACTGATTTAACTTCCGTCTTAATCTTAGGTACAGGGGTTCGAGTTTCCAATGAATTTTTTATTCACTGCTGGAGTCTGTCGTACTGTTATAACGTTGATGTTTCGTTCAGAGTTGGAGCTAAATGGAATGTTTAAAATTATTGTGGCGAAATAATTTAATTTGGAATTAATTTAATTTTGAGAGCCGGCTTTCTGTTATTTAAAGTTTGGTTTATTTACAATTTAGGAGAATCTTGTAAGCTGTGGTTTTTAAAATTACTTTCGAAGTCTTAACTAAGGTACGGAGACAAATTACGCATGCAGATTCAGTAAAATTTCAGTAGCGTTGCTGGTAAAACAGTATTAGTTAATGTTTTAAGTTGAGAATTTAATTGAATGTCAGTTGAGTGGTGACATTAAATATAGGCAGAATTTCCAAGAGTATGTTAAAGGTGTATTTGTCCCAGGTTGCGCTATGCTCATAATTATGTCTCCTGAACTATTCGCTCGTGATGTACCGTCACTGAAGGAGTAGCAGTCTCGGTGGGTTTTGGCTTACGATGTAAGCATTATTTACATTCTCAATTTTCTCTATCCGGTGGTGACCATATCGTCATTTCGGGCAAGCTCCTGCATGGTCAAGCAGCTACTTTCCTTCCACGCGTCCATGATATTTTTCGTTGCGATCGCATTTATCTTTGCGTTTTATGACCAGGTGCATCCAAGTTTTCCTTTGGTAGAATTTTGTACTGTATATACCTCGAAAATAGCCTCAATATATTGTTTATTTGTCTATGACTATAATTTTCTCTATTTCTATTCCTTGTTTACTTTAACAGATTTAGTGTTTTATTTTAGGGAAGTTCTTCGAATTTCTATCTAGCACGTTTTCAACAATTTACATACTTTAGAAGCACGCAGCATTGCTTGTCTTGTTACAGATAGTGATGATAGTGCTACTTGATTAAAATTTACCGCGACAGTATACAGAATACCTGTTCCTACACTTGCAGCAATGCCTGTAACATGGGTGTCCGATAAGCATTTTTTCGTCGCGTCTAGCTTTCTCTTTCTCATGAGGGAGGTCGGCATTCCCTGCTATTGAGGAGCGATTTCAATGCCAAGTCTGAATCTACGGTTGGTTAATGTTGGGTTCACTTCCTTTTTGAAATACTCTTTGTAACTACTGTGGTCGTTGATATTGGAAACGAAGATATACCCTTAAGTTAACCCTTTAACGTCCCAGAGGATGAAATGGTCCCCTATCAAAAATTGCCTCAATATATTGATTTTATAGTTGAATTTTATCAGCTAATGTGCTCTTTGAAGTTCACTGGCGGGTGACAGTTCTTTTCTCATTCTAATATCGGTGGCTACCTGATTCCAGTGCCAGTTTAATGAGGGTGGTCGTAATAACGGTAGTATGATTATAAAAATGCTGATGTTGAACGGTTAATGACTCGCAAGTACGTGTAAAATTTTCAAGATATATGCTAAGTTCAAACGTTTTCAATATAATAATACTTATAGTTATAGAAACATACATTTTCCAAAAAATGCACATGACGCTGAAAAATTTTCTGATATCCATTAATAGTTGAAAAAAACGCCTAACAGATACTCCCCCGCCTGCATTCTCTTTCCCTTCTTTCCAATGAGCCCAGGGGCTAGCAATGGTTATTTCGGAAGAGAGGCAGGCAGGCAGGCAGGCAGGAGGGCTTAGAAAGGGGACCCACGGTCGTGTTATTGAACGTCGAATGACTATCACTTTTTTGTAATGATTTTCCAGCGTGAGAAGATGGCGCTACAATGCTTGTTTACGCTGCTCGTCGTGGTCTCACAAAAGAGGCTATATCAAAGGTCTTGGCTTGATTTTTGAAATTTTTTTGAGCTGAGCAGTCTTTCCTGTGGGAGTTGGATAAGCGCGCTCAGAAGTCAGCGAAAATATCTGGATTTTTTTTATAGTTTAAACTGTTCTTCATGATGGTAGAAAGTTGGTGAAGTACCAGGTTAAAAAAAAAAAGATCTCGGGAGTTTATATTTTATAAACATTGAAATGGTAGTTGAGCTTTATTTGAACGATACTAAATATATTAGGATCGTTTTGTTAGTAAAGAGATGACAATTAGTAGCAGTTATTCAATTATGTGATTGCTTGATTTAAGTAATGAACAAGAGCGGAAAACAAAAATTAACTATCATCCGTGTAAGTTGAAAAATTGCTTCTCTCTAGGATGCTAAGCGCTGCTTTGTGTTTCCTCAGAAATGTATCCTTGCTTGTTGAAAAATTCAACTGTATTTATTTCCTTCAATCATAGTGATCATGAGAGTTAGGTAGGCTTTCGTTTTGTGGAAATTGTGTCAAGGACCAACTTTTTTTTCGGTTCACTACTGTCCTGTTTATCAACATCTCCTATTTCATTCTTCAACTTTGATCTTGTTTAATGATCTTCTTCCTCAACTTACTGTTTTCGGTTCACTACTGTCCTGTTTATCAACATCTCCTATTTCATTCTTCAACTTTGGTCTTGTTTCATGATCTTCTTCCTCAACTTACTGTTTTCGGTTCACTACTGTCCTGTTTATCAACATCTCCTATTTCATTCTTCAACTTTGGTCTTGTTTCATGATCTTCTTCCTCAACTTACTGTTTCTATGCGCCTTGTGCGTAGATTCCGCGTCCCCTCAAGTCCATACTAAATGGTGCCACCTTCTTACCTCTCTTTGGAATTCATTTAATGCGGTTAGGGAGGCTTAAACTAACGTCTAATATAATCTATACTAATCATGATTGTCTTAACTTGGGCCTTCTAATTCTTTCTACTGTGGCAAATCATTGCTCAAGATTTTGACAGGAAAAATAATTTTTACGACTGAATTTACACCCGTTCAATCATCCTTCACTTTTTCTGTTTATGACTGCTGCGTATTCTCGGCTGCTCGTGCAATTTTTTAAGGATCGAGAGCCGCAAACTAATAGATAGGATCGAAGTTCTTGATCTGTGAAGCAATCAAAATGAAGAAAAATCTGTGCCCTACGACGGCTTGCCAATTGAGAATTATTTCCTTACAGGACTGGAATTATAACTATTATTAAAACACGCAGTGCTTATTGATCGTATAAGACAACACCTGACGCAACTAGGCCTAGATACATCATACTTTTGAAAAAATGTGTTGAATCACGTGCTCATTTCTTGATTGAGAGCTCTGTACCTGCACGGCTTTGAATGTGTTTGATCCACTCCGGATACCAAAAAGAACAGATGGTAAAACCGTTATGATGTGAAATATTTCGTAACCAGTATAACCCACGACGAAACTGAAACCTTTTGTTCTGTAGGGAAAAGGAGTTGGAAAAATTTCTCCCACTAAAACCTATACTCGGATTTCCTTGAGCTACCGAATGCTACCCTGTGGGATCTTTGCGTAATCTGATGATACCATATGTAAATGCATGCGTTAGCCTATGCTTCCCTATGAAAAGCCTTGCGTTAGCATGTATATGCTTCCCTATGAAAGCCTTGCGCTAGCGTATGCTTCCCTATGATAAGCCTTGCGCTAGCGTATGCTTCCCTATGATAAGCCTTGCGTTAGCATGTATATGCTTCCCTATGAAAGCCTTGCGCTAGCGTATGCTTCCCTATGATAAGCCTTGCGTTAGCATGTATATGCTTCCCTATGAAAGCCTTGCGCTAGCGTATGCTTCCCTATGATAAGCCTTGCGCTAGCGTATGCTTCCCTATGATAAGCCTTGCGCTAGCGTATGCTTCCCTATGATAAGCCTTGCGTTAGCATGTATATGCTTCCCTATGAAAGCCTTGCGCTAGCGTATGCTTCCCTATGATAAGCCTTGCGTTAGCATGTATATGCTTCCCTATGAAAGCCTTGCGCTAGCGTATGCTTCCCTATGATAAGCCTTGCGTTAGCGTATGCTTCCCTATAAAAAGCCTTGCGCTAGCGTATGCTTCCCTATAAAAAGCCTTGCGTTAGCGTATGCTTCCCTATAAAAAGCCTTGCGCTAGCGTATGCTTCCCTATAAAAAGCCTTGCGCTAGCGTATGCTTCCCTATAAAAAGCCTTGCGCTAGCGTATGCTTCCCTATAAAAAGCCTTGCGCTAGCGTATGCTTCCCTATAAAAAGCCTTGCGCTAGCGTATGCTTCCCTATAAAAAGCCTTGCGCTAGCGTATGCTTCCCTATAAAAAGCCTTGCGCTAGCGTATGCTTCCCTATAAAAAGCCTTGCGCTAGCGTATGCTTCCCTATAAAAAGCCTTGCGCTAGCGTATGCTTCCCTATAAAAAGCCTTGCGCTAGCGTATGCTTCCCTATAAAAAGCCTTGCGCTAGCGTATGCTTCCCTATAAAAAGCCTTGCGCTAGCGTATGCTTCCCTATAAAAAGCCTTGCGCTAGCGTATGCTTCCCTATAAAAAGCCTTGCGCTAGCGTATGCTTCCCTATAAAAAGCCTTGCGCTAGCGTATGCTTCCCTATAAAAAGCCTTGCGCTAGCGTATGCTTCCCTATAAAAAGCCTTGCGCTAGCGTATGCTTCCCTATAAAAAGCCTTGCGCTAGCGTATGCTTCCCTATAAAAAGCCTTGCGCTAGCGTATGCTTCCCTATAAAAAGCCTTGCGCTAGCGTATGCTTCCCTATAAAAAGCCTTGCGCTAGCGTATGCTTCCCTATAAAAAGCCTTGCGCTAGCGTATGCTTCCCTATGAAAAGCCTTGCGTTAGCGTATGCTTCCCTATAAAAAGCCTTGCGCTAGCGTATGCTTCCCTATAAAAAGCCTTGCGCTAGCGTATGCTTCCCTATAAAAAGCCTTGCGCTAGCGTATGCTTCCCTATAAAAAGCCTTGCGCTAGCGTATGCTTCCCTATAAAAAGCTTTGCGCTAGCGTATGCTTCCCTATAAAAAGCCTTGCGTTAGCGTATGCTTCCCTATAAAAAGCCTTGCGCTAGCGTATGCTTCCCTATAAAAAGCCTTGCGCTAGCGTATGCTTCCCTATAAAAAGCCTTGCGCTAGCGTATGCTTCCCTATAAAAAGCCTTGCGTTAGCGTATGCTTCCCTATAAAAAGCCTTGCGCTAGCGTATGCTTCCCTATAAAAAGCCTTGCGCTAGCGTATGCTTCTCTATAAAAAGCCTTGCGTTAGCGTATGCTTCTCTATAAAAAGCCTTGCGCTAGCGTATGCTTCCCTATAAAAAGCCTTGCGCTAGCGTATGCTTCCCTATAAAAAGCCTTGCGCTAGCGTATGCTTCCCTATAAAAAGCCTTGCGCTAGCGTATGCTTCCCTATAAAAAGCCTTGCGTTAGTGGATGCGACCCGATGTGCGCTCATGAGCTTACGGGCGCTTCCATATGTACAATTTTATCCTATATAATCAATACATTTAGGGAATTCTGCTAGGAGAATACCTACATGCCGTATCACAGGTCTCCACTCCTGCACTGTCTTTTTAACTATTTGCCAGCTCTACACTGTTCATTTTTAACTCATCCCATACTACGCTCAGCCGTGAAATTACCACAAAATTATAAATTTGATCATTGTTGTTAGAACGTGCACGTGCAAGACAATAAATGTTTCTTAAAGAAAACTTCTTGTTTTTAATTAAAACTGCTGCTGGTGCTTGTTTTTTTCTATTTTTCGGGTTCAACGGGAAAACAACAATCTAACAAATCATGACAACTTTTCAGGAGATTTGCGAATCGCAATAATTTTTATACAAATTACAAAAACGTGCACAAAATTTTGCGAAGGATGTGGTTAACAAGTTTCTACATGGGCGTCACCCGCTTCAGTGCAACAGTCAAGTTGTCCCCAAAAATTTTCAAAAATACAGTCGACCATTTCCGACGTGATCTTATCTCAGGTCTTCGTGAGAGCTCGTTTCAGCTAGAGCTCACTTCAGAGCTCGCTTCTGAGCTCGCTTCTGAGCTCGCTTCTGAGCTCGCTTCAGAGCTCGCTTCAGAGCTCACTTCAGAGCTCGCTTCTGAGCTCGCTTCTGAGCTCGCTTCAGAGCTCACTTCAGAGCTCACTTCAGAGCTCGCTTCAGAGCTCACTTCAAAGCTCGCTTCTGAGCTCGCTTCTGAGCTCGCTTCTGAGCTCACTTCAGAGCTCACTTCAGAGCTCGCTTCAGAGCTCACTTCAGAGCTCGCTTCTGAGCTCGCTTCAGAGCTCACTTCAGAGCTCGCTTCAGAGCTCACTTCAAAGCTCGCTTCTGAGCTCGCTTCTGAGCTCGCTTCAGAGCTCACTTCAGAGCTCACTTCAGAGCTCGCTTCAGAGCTCACTTCAGAGCTCGCTTCTGAGCTCGCTTCTGAGCTCGCTTCTGAGCTCACTTCAGAGCTCACTTCAGAGCTCGCTTCTGAGCTCGCTTCTGAGCTCACTTCAGAGCTCACTTCTGAGCTCGCTTCAGAGCTCACTTCAAAGCTCGCTTCTGAGCTCGCTTCAGAGCTCGCTACAGAGCTCGCTTCAGAGCTCGCTTCAGAGCTCGAATCAGAGCTCGCTTCAGAGCTCGAATCAGAGCTCGCTTCAGAGCTCGCTTCAGAGCTCGCTTCAGAGCTCGCTTCTGAGCTCGCTTCAGAGCTCGCTTCAGAGCTCGCTTCAGAGCTCGCTTCAGAGCTCGCTTCAGAGCTCGCTTCTGAGCTCGCTTCAGAGCTCACTTCAGAGCTCGCTTCTGAGCTCGCTTCTGAGCTTGCTTCAGAGCTCGCTTCAGAGCTCGCTTCAGAGCTCGCTTCAGAGCTCGAATCAGAGCTCGCTTCTGAGCTCGCTTCAGAGCTCGCTTCAGAGCTCGCTTCAGAGCTCACTTCAGAGCTCGCTTCTGAGCTCGCTTCTGAGCTCGCTTCAGAGCTCGCTTCAGAGCTCGCTTCAGAGCTCGCTTCAGAGCTCGCTTCAGAGCTCGCTTCAGAGCTCGCTTCAGAGCTCACTTCAGAGCTCGCTTCTGAGCTCGCTTCTGAGCTCGCTTCAGAGCTCGCTTCAGGGCTCGCATCTGAGCTCGCTTCTGAGCTCGCTTCTGAGCTCGCTTCTGAGCTCGCTTCAGAGCTCACTTCAGAGCTCGCTTCTGAGCTCACTTCAGAGCTCGCTTCTGAGCTCACTTCAAAGCTCGCTTCTGAGCTCACTTCAGAGCTCGCTTCAGAACTCGCTTCTGAGCTCGCTTCTGAGCTCGCTTCAGAGCTCGCTTCAGAACTCGCTTCTGAGCTCGCTTCAGAGCTCGCTTCAGAGCTCGCTTCAGAACTCGCTTCAGAGCTCGCTTCAGAGCTCGCTTCAGAGCTCGCTTCAGAACTCGCTTCTGAGCTCGCTTCAGAGCTCGCTTCAGAGCTCACTTCAGAGCTCGCTTCAGAACTCGCTTCTGAGCTCGCTTCAGAGCTCGCTTCAGAACTCGCTTCAGAGCTCGCTTCAGAGCTCGCTTCAGAGCTCGCTTCAGAGCTCGCTTCAGAGCTCGCTTCAGAGCTCGCTTCAGAGCTCGCTTCAGAGCTCGCTTCTGAGCTCGCTTCTGAGCTCGCTTCAGAGTTCGCTTCAGAGCTCGCTTCAGAGCTCGCTTCAGAGCTCGCTTCAGAGCTCGCTTCTGAGCTCGCTTCTGAGCTCGCTTCAGAGCTCGCTTCTGAGCTCGCTTCAGAGCTCGCTTCAGAGCTCGCTTCAGAGCTCGCTTCAGAGCTCGCTTCAGAGCTCGCTTCAGAGCTCGCTTCAGAGCTCGCTTCAGAGCTCGCTTCAGAGCTCGCTACAGAGCTCGCTTCAGAGCTCGCTTCAGAGCTCGCTTCAGAGCTCGCTTCAGAGCTCGCTTCAGAGCTCGCTTCAGAGCTCGCTTCAGAGGTCGCTTCAGAGGTCGCTTCAGAGCTCGCTTCAGAGCTCGCTTCAGAGGTCGCTTCAGAGGTCGCTTCAGAGGTCGCTTCAGAGGTCGCTTCAGAGGTCGCTTCAGAGGTCGCTTCAGAGGTCGCTTCAGAGGTCGCTTCAGAGGTCGCTTCAGAGGTCGCTTCAGAGGTCGCTTCAGAGGTCGCTTCAGAGGTCGCTTCAGAGGTCGCTTCAGAGGTCGCTTCAGAGGTCGCTTCAGAGGTCGCTTCAGAGGTCGCTTCAGAGGTCGCTTCAGAGGTCGCTTCAGAGGTCGCTTCAGAGGTCGCTTCAGAGGTCGCTTCAGAGGTCGCTTCAGAGGTCGCTTCAGAGGTCGCTTCAGAGGTCGCTTCAGAGGTCGCTTCAGAGGTCGCTTCAGAGGTCGCTTCAGAGGTCGCTTCAGAGGTCGCTTCAGAGGTCGCTTCAGAGGTCGCTTCAGAGGTCGCTTCAGAGGTCGCTTCAGAGGTCGCTTCAGAGGTCGCTTCAGAGGTCGCTTCAGAGGTCGCTTCAGAGGTCGCTTCAGAGGTCGCTTCAGAGGTCGCTTCAGAGGTCGCTTCAGAGGTCGCTTCAGAGGTCGCTTCAGAGGTCGCTTCAGAGGTCGCTTCAGAGGTCGCTTCAGAGGTCGCTTCAGAGGTCGCTTCAGAGGTCGCTTCAGAGGTCGCTTCAGAGGTCGCTTCAGAGGTCGCTTCAGAGGTCGCTTCAGAGGTCGCTTCAGAGGTCGCTTCAGAGGTCGCTTCAGAGGTCGCTTCAGAGGTCGCTTCAGAGGTCGCTTCAGAGGTCGCTTCAGAGGTCGCTTCAGAGGTCGCTTCAGAGGTCGCTTCAGAGGTCGCTTCAGAGGTCGCTTCAGAGGTCGCTTCAGAGGTCGCTTCAGAGGTCGCTTCAGAGGTCGCTTCAGAGGTCGCTTCAGAGGTCGCTTCAGAGGTCGCTTCAGAGGTCGCTTCAGAGGTCGCTTCAGAGGTCGCTTCAGAGGTCGCTTCAGAGGTCGCTTCAGAGGTCGCTTCAGAGGTCGCTTCAGAGGTCGCTTCAGAGGTCGCTTCAGAGGTCGCTTCAGAGGTCGCTTCAGAGGTCGCTTCAGAGGTGGCTTCAGAGGTCGCTTCAGAGGTCGCTTCAGAGGTGGCTTCAGAGGTGGCTTCAGAGGTGGCTTCAGAGGTGGCTTCAGAGGTGGCTTCAGAGGTGGCTTCAGAGGTGGCTTCAGAGGTGGCTTCAGAGGTGGCTTCAGAGGTGGCTTCAGAGGTGGCTTCAGAGGTGGCTTCAGAGGTGGCTTCAGAGGTGGCTTCAGAGGTGGCTTCAGAGGTGGCTTCAGAGGTGGCTTCAGAGGTGGCTTCAGAGGTGGCTTCAGAGGTGGCTTCAGAGGTGGCTTCAGAGGTGGCTTCAGAGGTGGCTTCAGAGGTGGCTTCAGAGGTCGCTTCAGAGGTCGCTTCAGAGGTCGCTTCAGAGGTCGCTTCAGAGGTCGCTTCAGAGGTCGCTTCAGAGGTTGCTTCAGAGGTCGCTTCAGAGGTCGCTTCAGAGGTCGCTTCAGAGGTCGCTTCAGAGGTCGCTTCAGAGGTCGCTTCAGAGGTGGCTTCAGAGGTCGCTTCAGAGGTCGCTTCAGAGGTGGCTTCAGAGGTGGCTTCAGAGGTGGCTTCAGAGGTGGCTTCAGAGGTGGCTTCAGAGGTGGCTTCAGAGGTGGCTTCAGAGGTGGCTTCAGAGGTGGCTTCAGAGGTGGCTTCAGAGGTGGCTTCAGAGGTCGCTTCAGAGGTCGCTTCAGAGGTCGCTTCAGAGGTCGCTTCAGAGGTCGCTTCAGAGGTCGCTTCAGAGGTCGCTTCAGAGGTCGCTTCAGAGGTTGCTTCAGAGGTCGCTTCAGAGGTTGCTTCAGAGGTCGCTTCAGAGGTCGCTTCAGAGGTCGCTTCAGAGGTCGCTTCAGAGGTCGCTTCAGAGGTTGCTTCAGAGGTCGCTTCAGAGGTCGCTTCAGAGGTCGCTTCAGAGGTCGCTCCAGAGGTCGCTTCAGAGGGCGCTTCAGAGGTCGCTTCAGAGGTCGCTTCAGAGGTCGCTTCAGAGGTCGCTCCAGAGGTCGCTTCAGAGGTCGCTTCAGAGGTGGCTTCAGAGGTGGCTTCAGAGGTGGCTTCAGAGGTGGCTTCAGAGGTGGCTTCAGAGGTGGCTTCAGAGGTGGCTTCAGAGGTGGCTTCAGAGGTGGCTTCAGAGGTGGCTTCAGAGGTGGCTTCAGAGGTGGCTTCAGAGGTGGCTTCAGAGGTCGCTTCAGAGGTCGCTTCAGAGGTCGCTTCAGAGGTCGCTTCAGAGGTCGCTTCAGAGGTCGCTTCAGAGGTCGCTTCAGAGGTCGCTTCAGAGGTCGCTTCAGAGGTCGCTTCAGAGGTCGCTTCAGAGGTCGCTTCAGAGGTCGCTTCAGAGGTCGCTTCAGAGGTCGCTTCAGAGGTCGCTTCAGAGGTCGCTTCAGAGGTCGCTTCAGAGGTCGCTTCAGAGGTCGCTTCAGAGGTCGCTTCAGAGGCCGCTTCAGAGGTCGCTTCAGAGGTCGCTTCAGAGGTCGCTTCAGAGGCCGCTTCAGAGGTCGCTTCAGAGGTCGCTTCAGAGGTCGCTTCAGAGGTCGCTTCAGAGGTCGCTTCAGAGGTCGCTTCAGAGGTCGCTTCAGAGGTTGCTTCAGAGGTTGCTTCAGAGGTTGCTTCAGAGGTTGCTTCAGAGGTTGCTTCAGAGGTTGCTTCAGAGGTTGCTTCAGAGGTTGCTTCAGAGGTTGCTTCAGAGGTCGCTTCAGAGGTGGCTTCAGAGGTGGCTTCAGAGGTGGCTTCAGAGGTGGCTTCAGAGGTGGCTTCAGAGGTGGCTTCAGAGGTGGCTTCAGAGGTGGCTTCAGAGGTGGCTTCAGAGGTGGCTTCAGAGGTGGCTTCAGAGGTGGCTTCAGAGGTGGCTTCAGAGGTGGCTTCAGAGGTGGCTTCAGAGGTGGCTTCAGAGGTGGCTTCAGAGGTGGCTTCAGAGGTCGCTTCAGAGGTGGCTTCAGAGGTGGCTTCAGAGGTGGCTCCAGAGGTGGCTTCAGAGGTGGCTTCAGAGGTGGCTTCAGAGGTGGCTTCAGAGGTGGCTTCAGAGGTGGCTTCAGAGGTGGCTTCAGAGGTGGCTTCAGAGGTGGCTTCAGAGGTGGCTTCAGAGGTGGCTTCAGAGGTGGCTTCAGAGGTGGCTTCAGAGGTGGCTTCAGAGGTGGCTTCAGAGGTGGCTTCAGAGGTGGCTTCAGAGGTGGCTTCAGAGGTGGCTTCAGAGGTGGCTTCAGAGGTGGCTTCAGAGGTGGCTTCAGAGGTCGCTTCAGAGGTGGCTTCAGAGGTCGCTTCAGAGGTCGCTTCAGAGCTCGCTATACAGAGCCCGCTACAGAGCACGCTTCAGGGCCACTTCAGCGAAGCGTCAAACGTGAACAGAACTTCACAAACATCTCCTGCCAGATCCCCCAACAAAGAAGTCCGTGGTGTCCCTGCTAGGCGAGGGAGTCGATCGTCTCACGCGCTGCTTTCTCTCAAGGAAAGGGCAATATCAGGAAAAATAACGCAACTAACGCAGAAAAGCACGCACAGCTCGATCGATTCAAAATAGAAACAAAATATCTGAAGAACAATAAATATGTTTCCATTATTAATCATATGTAACAGTTGTTGTGATAGCCTTTGTATTATAAGAAGGTGGAAATAGAAACCTTCAAAATTGAAGTTAGTTGAGGAAGACGCAAGTTTTATTTCTAACATTCACGTGTGCTTGTTGACAGTGGTACTTCTTTTTACACCAGTAAACTCAGCAGACTGAAGTGTGTAATTTTGTCAAAGTGCACCTGAAGAATAGCGCCGTGCTTTGTTTAAAAAGAATCCTAGTTTTCATGTCTATGTATGAGTTTATTTACGAAATTCATCGAGGGAATTGCGGTGAGGGAGCGGATATTTGCAGGAGTAATTTGCGCTGCCTGTTTGCCCTGACGAGCACCCTAGACTCTTGCAGTGTCGGTGACGCTTCAAGGTTTTGCTTAGACGCCGAAGTTTGATGCTCTCTTCTCCTGAATTGCTTCATTTCGGGGAAAGTGAACTGCAGAAGACACAATATGTTTGAAGTATGTTATTGAAGAACGAGTGAGGTCATGAATATTACGAGTGTTTAAACTGAACAAACTAGGGAATGAAGTAGAACAGATTTCCAACAGAATAGAACTGAATAGAATGGGACGGAATGGAGAGCTTGGAATGGAAACAGCTAGAATAACTCAAAAATTGCAATAGGAAGGAGCTGAGCGGTCTACTCCTTGACTCAAGGGCCATGTTGTCAGACACCAATCTCGCGCAGGCCTCAGAGTGGAAGTTGAAGAAGAGAAATAATCATATCGGGGTCCGCACTGGTCACTGCGCGAGAGACCGCACCTGATCATGCAATGCGTGAGGCCCAGAGTGGATGACATTGCTTCGCTCCCGTGCCAAATTCTCGAGCTCTACTATTTATAAATTATTTACAATGTGAGAATTTTTGCTTCTCGCCTGCAGCGCAGGTTTACATCAGCAGCCCGTGCCTCGCTAGGAAAACTTTCTTATGTTCAAGTCAACGTGATCATCGTTGCCATTTTTCGTTATTATGACTTACGCGTAAAAACATCAGTTTAGTGGTATAGCCGTCGAAGGTTCTGAACTTATAATTTATTTTATTAAGGGATTACTTTACTTTTTGATTATTCATCAACTTAATAACATAACCTAGAATTAACTAAATTAGCTCACTGAACTGCAAAACAAAACGCTTCGATGTTACAATATGTACGTCTTGTTTTAGTGCATCATTTTTTTCCAGTTGAAAGGATAATAATAGTCTTAAATAGCTAAAAAAGAATCCACGAGTACATACAAATTTTCATGTTGATGCAATCTTATGCTGCCTAACCCTTCCCTATAATGATCGCCGACATCTGAGTTAAAAAATAGGCCAGTTTGAGACATGCGTTAGGTTGCAGCTGGCCAAGAAAATGAGCACTTTTCGCACTGGAACAAGCTCAAGTGAAAACTATGGATCTCTAGTGTAGGAGTAAGAACAGTCATTTGGAAAGGCAGTTATTTTTGTGCCAAAATTGCATGGGGTCGTGTTCGATGCCGCTAAAACCTGTCATAGCTCATTTCTCTCTCGTATTCACCGAGGGTCTACGTGCAGTGTTCTCGTTTAACTGGGACTTTAATCACGTAGACGTCAATCACGTTGACGTCAAGTCGTACTATTATTATTCTAGTTGTATTTTGTTGTGAGTGGAAGAGATTCCCGCTCTCGTTTTCTGCATAAGTTCATCTCTCACACGTACTCACTGTGGGTCTACGTGCAGTGGTCTCGTTAATGAAGGAGTTTGAACATGTAGACTTTTAGTGGTATATATAGGTACTGTTCTAGTCGAACTTTGATTTGAAAGGACGAGATTCCGGCTCCCGTTTTCTGCTTAAGTGCTGAAGCAGCCCCTCAATTAGCTCTTAAAAAGCGCTTCCCTGAAGCCGAGCCCCGTCGCAGCAGCAACGCGTTAAAAGCTGCTCTACGGGAAGCAGGCCTAGAGGTTGGCTGAAACACTCATCTACAGGCTCTAATTCTGGCTGAAATAATTTTCTGAGTGCCACCCGTCGTAAGTATGTGAAATACCAGGTAGAGTACGTGCTGGCATTTGTGAGTTCTGATTACGGGGTTCAGTGTGTGTTCCATTTGTATTCACACACAGAACACTTTGCTTTGTTAAGACCGGTTATTGTCACTGCATTACATTGTATTGCGTGTGTCATGTTGAGTGTATATTCACGTTAAAATACTAGAAACCTCTTTAAAATGGTGCCAATTACTGATAATCAGTTACTGCAATTAGGTATTATACTTTCTTCGTGTTCCACCATGAAACTGATGTGTTCTTTGAGTATGTCGGTCATGTTCCAAATCGCGATTGCTACATTTGAGAAGCGATGAGACTCTAAAGACAATAGTTTCCTTCCAATTTTTGCATGACGCTCTAAATTTTGTACCTTCTCAGAAATTTCGGGCATCTCTTAGCTGTATGAAAAATGGAAAAATATGAGATATTACTTCGAATGTATGTAGAAGCTGCTATCACAAAAGTATCCGATGCTAAAGTAAATATGTTCTATCTTAATTATATACCAGTCGTTTCAACGGGAACGAGGCTGCTAACCTTAGCTTGTTACGACAAAATTTGACAGCGCTCTCAAATTGACAGCCCTGCCGAATTTTGACAGGGCTGTCAGCCGCGAAATTACTCTTCTAATCTTAGCTTGTTACGACAAAATTTGACAGCCCTGTCGAATTTTGACGGAATCGTTGGCTGCAAAATTACTCGCGTCTTCGCACGAATCTCGAGTTTGACTTTCAGTCCGCTTCCTCTCATTTGTTTTTCATGTTTTTAATGACTGCCTTTTCCGCAAATCGTTCTTCGTTCATCTCTTGCGTCCAAATAAAGCTTCATTGTCTACGCCTTCCAGATAGCTTTTAGTTCAGCTTTTGCGTCAAACGACCGCAAAAGCAGTAAATTTTTCAGTAACAAAGCTCGCACTATCAAGGACTGCAACAAACATCATCTGACTTCCCAATTGGTCACGCCTACGAATGCAATAGATCACCAGTGTCCTGCAATCACATATTCTCTTCTTAATATTCAGGCGAGTGAAGCAAGCTGGAACTTGCCCGCAACTACTATGCGCCACCCAGTGCCTTACACGACTTCGAAATATCTCTGCCATTATGCTAAAGGAAATGGCTGCATAGCTCTGCGAGTCGTGAATTGGCAAACCAGTAACTAGAATGTCTTTATGGAAGACATGATTTATCCTCCTTGTATTTATGACTCGTTCATCAACTCTGTGGTTCCAATTATTCCGAATGGATACTCTCTTACAGGGAGACTCGGACACTCGGACATCGTCTGAGGTGTTCGCTAGGCTCTCGTGGACAGATGCTCGTCACACAAACTTTTATCACGAGTATTTTTGAAGAGAAAACTATTAAGAGAACTACGATTTGGCGAGAAAACTTTTAGAAGTGAAGAAGTTCAACTTTGATTAGTGTTTTTTTCCGTGGTACAAGTGCAGGCTTAAATTGGCAACAATGTGCCGGGATTTCTTCCGGCAGAAAAATATTTCCCAGCATTTCGGATCGCGTTGGATTGAAACAAGTCACGTGCTGTGCTGCGTGACCAGCCTGCGCCTCGTGCGGCAAATACTCAGAGCGTCGCTTTAGTTAAATTTTGGTTTTCTTGGGATCAACATTTTTGAGCAGTTATTCTGGATCGATTGATGAGAAACGAATAAATGTTATCCACGCTTAAATTTTGATTGTTGACGTTAGTAAAGTTCCGTCTCTGTTAGTCTTCGGCGATTTACAGTAGAAAACGATGGCCAAATGATTATAGCGCATTTTGCAGTATCTTATGAGTATCTATGACTTTTTATTTAAATTATTCCGTAGTTGATACTTGTCCATTATTTTTCTAGTGAACTGTCTACTACACATTTATCTTTAAGGTAAAAGGCACACGCTAGTGCGTGTAATGCGGTATTAATAGCGAATTATTTCATACGTTTACATTCTCTAACTTGTACATGAAATAATTCTTACTTGTTCAAAATTCTTGCTTTCAATTAACTGAGGGAGTATTTTCATCTTATGAAAGCATGAAAATATGGGAAAAGACATTCAATGTAGTGTTAAGACTGCAGCCAGCCTCTCAATCACTCCTTGAAGAGAATCGGTGGGTAGACTTTTTGGTGACAAAAATTACTTAATTTGTTATCGAAATCAAATGTGCCCATAAAAAGTACATCGCCTCTGGTAGTTAGTTGTTATCTAACAACACAGCAGGGTTACCAAAAAAAAGTTATGTTCCTGTGTGCTCATTGTACAGTGTTTAAAAATTAAAAAAACTCGTTTAGTTTATAGAAGTTTTGGGTGAAAAAGGGCTAATTAGAGACTTTTTCCGAACACAGTAAGAACTGCGTCTTCTGCGTGGAGTGAAGGCCAAGCATTCATTACCTTTGGACGAGGAAGACCCTGGTTCGTTGCCAGTTCAGCACCCGCAGCATTTTCCCCCGAGTAGGTACAGCTGCTTAGTGTCTGTGTAGTGTGCTGTTGTTCATAACGGATATGACGAGAGGAAGAGACGTGAGTAGGAACTCTTTATACTAATTGAGCTTGTACATGATTCACAGGACATCCCTTCCTCCTCTTTCGTTAATAATCCATATCTGGAACACAATTTTAATAATGGAGCTATCGAAAGAAGTTTCCTCATCTGCAGTCTGCGCGGCCATTCGGCCGCCGGGCCTGAGGAGTTACGCTCCAGTAAATTAAAAAGCAGTTTAGGGACTTGGAGACGCAGCTCTCCTTGAGGGATACGCAGCATTCTTGAGCTCATCTTAGGAGATGATGTTTACGTGTACGTTGTTAGACGTTCAGTACTTATCGATCCTTGCTGGCGGATTATAGATTTTCATGCTAAAGTAGCAGTATTTATCGCTCGAATCTGGGTCTCTCAATTTGTTTGCCTAATTTCCTTGTCATTAATTTCTTCCTCTGTCGTGTAGGGGGACGGAGTACTGCGTAGCTCAAGTACTTTAAGCGTGTTCTTGCTTCTTTTTGTTCTCGTTCCAACATTTCGTGTGATTTGGAACCATTCAATAATTATTGTCCTATTTTTGTGCCATCTTCAGCAGGCTGTTTCAACGCAAATGCTAGAGTTTTGCACCCTTGCGCCACTAAAGCTAAATAATCACTGTGCTGCACTGTGATTATCACCTGAATTCAACGAAAACTGAGTTGTTATGAACTTAAAATGTACAGAAAACTAGTCTTCTCGTTGAAAGCCCCTCTTGATCCTCCTCAAATCTATTCAAAACTGCCATGACTTTAAGCTATAGGCAGCTATTCTCGTCATCGCGCGTTGGAGGTAGTGATCCCAGCTATCTATTGCAGAATCAGCTATGCTTATTGCAGGGATCTGAAGTTTATTTTAGTGTTAGGGGAGCCTTCACTTATGCTCATCTCTCTCTGCCTTCTCGACCCTCTCGGTGGAGTGGCCTAATAAATCGCGCTCTTGCATGAGTGTCTTCGGTTCTGTTTACGCTGCGTCCTTTTTGTGGCACTTGAATGAAACCTTCGCCAAGCATCTCTTTGGAACTCGTAATTGAGGGGAAGCTCTGCTTAAACCATGAATAAAGAATCGTGGGCGATTAGTGTACCCACCACAGTGCAATTTTGAATCGTCTATTTGAAAAACCTCCAAGCACAGTTCGATATTGAAAACGGTACTGCTTTGTTGGCTTACAGCGCGCCCAGTTTTACGTCATATTTGTCATAGTTTGATGTCCATGCGCCTCTTGCCTCGGTGTAATCTTGATGCTTTATCGAACTCGGCTTGTATCTGCTGTGTCACTGCTCCATGGTTTCTTCGCACCGGCGCTGCGCTTTCGCAGGCTACTTCTCTGTTCTTCGTCGGCCTTGGAGGCCTTACAACTAAACGAATTTTATTTCAAGGGGATCTTTATGTGTAGTTAATGAGTGCGTTGTTATTGCCGGGGTGTTGGTTGACCATTATAATTAATTCGCATCCAGCCTTAATTGCAAAGTAACATCAAGTTCCATGCTGCGTGAACGCTAATTGTGTGGTTATTCTTTCCTGTTATTTAAAACTCGACAGCACCATTTCCTGACTGCATTGTGACATTAGTTTAAGCGTACGAAGACACTTTTTATTGCGGCGTTGAAGCTGGGGTAATAATATAAACTATTGGAATTGAAGGTCACATTTCGTTTCTCTGCGCGTGTGAAGTATAAATCTCAATCCGATCAAATGGTCTACAAATGTAAAACCGTGCGTACGAGTAGGTCTAGCTTTCAGCTCCATTGAACCTGACCGCCGCATATATATTTTGCGTAACTGAAAACAAAAGTAAATCCTTCGTTTTGCTGTAGGCAAAGCGAAGTCGTGATGATTCGAGCATGCTTTTTCTAGAGGTAATCGTTATCGTGTGTGTTGTGGAGCAGTCTTTGTAGCTGTTAATGCCTGGATTGCCCTCTGGCCACCACTCTGTGAGGAACAATCGTGCATGCATTACTTGGCGCGCTTTTGCATTATGCGCCAAACGTGCGATATAATTTGTCCAGTAATATCGTAATGTTGCTAGATTTTCTATAAAAGAATTCTGCGCTCGTACTTCAGGGTCAAAGGAGAAGTTTTTCTGTTTACTGGAATATAGTTGTTTGATACGTTCTTCAGCGCTTTATATGCGAGTTAGGAGGGATAGAAGCGATCGTCCTTCAGGACTCATTGCTGCGGTGCTGCGTGCAGAGACAGTGCGGAATGCCTTAAACTTTACGCTCGGATGTACGCTGATGGTGCCTGTCCTCGTTGGTTTGTCCAACGAAACCGTCATTCGAAAGTTATTTCCCTAACTTTCACAGCAAAATTAGAAATGCTTATTGCATGTGCCCAACGAAACCGTCATAAGGCTATTATTTCCCTAAGTCCTCTCGATAAAATTAGGCCTTCACAGCAAAATTAGTAATGCTGATTGCGTGAATTTATAGTAGGCTTGTGTTGTTTGGCTTGATTTTTAATTATTCTCCTTCTCAGTCTTTCTTGCGAGTCCAGCGTTCCATCTGAGTGACTTCTTGCGTGGAAGTTTTTTTTGTGTACCAACTGTACTGTTCATCTTATTTTTTCATCTTTCCAGTCGCCGATGCATTCCTATTCTAACTTAGTCAAGTCCCAGAAATTTGGAGCCTTTTGAGGCTTATAGAAACATTTCTTTAGTTTTCGGTAATTATTTAATAATCGTTTTAATTTAACGCAACTTTTACGAATCGCTGATTTGATTTTAAAGCAATGATTATTGTATTATTCATGATGATAATAATAACTGATATTGTTGCTGCAGAAACTTGTGTTCTAGAAATTCGTGTATACCATCAGAGGGTGTGCGACGCTGTTTAGTCCTTACGCCTGTTTCACATTCATAGCATGGCTTATACTGTATATTTGGCTCTGAATATCTGTAGGAATGAACGACACCGAGCTGAAGAGCCGAGCTGAATTCGTCTTGTGAGTACAGCCCCGCGTTGGGTGCCTGGGGCGCTGATCAGCGACGAGGTGCACAACTTCAGAACCGGTTGCCTACTTCGCATGAAAATGTTCTCCTTAATCACTTTCAGTTATAGATTTAGTGCAAAAACTTTCATGGCTGTTTCGCGACCGCAGTCACCTCCGAGTGAATGAATCTCCAGCCACACAGTATTAGACAGAGCACGTTCAAGGTTCACTTTAGAGTTTCGTGCTTCAGCTTCTCTGACCACTGAGTTCCATATGAGTCTGGCTTTTCGTAAATTTGAATTTAAGCACTGCTAGGAAGACATTAAGTTAATTGTTATTGTTTTGCGAGGGCTTTAAGAATTTTTTCTTGCGTTCAGGCAGCTGTGTTAACGCTTGAACATGGAGTTAATGGTGTAAAATGCTAATTTCGACGCCAAAAAATTAAATATCTGCACGAAACTTCATCTCGGTATTTGATTGATCTCTTCCGATAATTGGTGTGTTGAAAGTTCTACTTGAGTGATTTCCTAAATATATACCAGCTACTGCTCTTCATTGAGCTATAATCATCTGTTCCTAAGGTATAGTAAATTATATATCTGAACTCTTGCTCTCCTCTTGAAGTAGTGGAGCGTACAATATAATACGTGCAATAATTCTCCATGAAGTTTCATCGAATGTTTGGGCTGCGGCCAATTCCTTGGAATTAGGAACGGTCGCTTTATATTTCCACACTTTATTCTCCGTCAGATAATTGCCGCCCACTCTGTCGCTCAGAGAGAAAATCGTTGTTGCGCATTGATTGGTTGATTAGGTATCCAATTGCGGCCTCTAATTGCTCCCCTTTAAGCGATCGTGATCTGTGGGATCGTGACGCCTCATCTTGTGAGATCTATTGTCGTGCGGCAGTCGCGCAGCGTCGGGCCTGCGCTGTCGAAATAGCGGCCACGCATTACACTCGTAGCAGAGGTTATGTCCAGGAAAGCATCTTCCATCTCGCTGGACTCTGCGGTCGAGTTTCTCTTTGTTCAGGCATTTGATTTTTGTAATTAACTCTGATGAAATGTTCCCTCTAGTAATCACCACACGGTCTCGCCTGAAGACGTTCTAATGTTTGTTTTTGTTTCTTCGTAAACATGAAGATTTTTTAGCTTTTTTTAGAACACTCAAAATAAAAGACGTGTTGACATTCAGTTAGATTTAGCTTCTCGTTTGTTCTCCGCAGAAAAAAATGAGTGAAATTGATACCGTAAACCAGAGCGGCAATTATACTTAGAACTTGAATTGGGAATTTTTTTAAATCGATGATTTTATTTTCGCAATAATTCCATGAGTTTAACTTTTTGTTTCTGTTAAAAATCATTAAATGCATCTGTCACTACTAAGAGTCTTTGATATTCAAAAAGTTCATGTTTCCATGGAGAATCAAAACGAAAACCTGAACGCTGTCGTCATTACCGAAGTTTCAACGATATTTTTCAAAATTGGTAAGAAATATAATTACTAAATCCATCGAGGTGGCAGGTGCTTTACTGCGAAATAACAGCTTTCTGGCTCAACAAAACTGTAAAACAACAGAAACGTATTATTTGCTTCATTTTTTTAAAACACTACAAAAGATTTTCCACCATAAAAACTTCAAATTTTCGCCGTCACTGCGGTCCAATCTTTTGAAACTCTCCTAAAAGTTTTTGTGGCCTCTCTTTCAAATTTTCCAGACGATGATAATTCGGTCATTTTATTTGGCACGATCTCGTTTAAAAGCTCGCAAGCCTTTTACTTTAAGCGCTCAATAATATGGTCGTTCCTGCTCTGTCGGAGCTCGTGTATAATTTCTGGATTTTATTTCCAGCGGAATAAAGTTCAACCTCAAAAAAGAAGACAGATTCTATCTAATCAAGGGTAAGCTGTGGTCTGAAGGATATGAACTTTTTAGTATGAGAAGACGAGAACTTCAACGTCAAGTTTCTCAGTCCACGCGGGACACGTTATGAAATGCTTGGGTGTGTGTTGTGGTCCGTCAGTGCAGTTCGAATGTCGTCTTCAATTGAGATGAAGAGGTTAATGTTTTGCAAGTAAGAGCTTGAAATTAATTTCACACACTAATTTCATGTCTAGATACAGGAATGACGTGAACGTTCGATCAAAAAAAAGTTGTATCTTATTCATTTCAACTGCATATAAGTTCGTAATTTTTATTTGTGAAGTCGCATACTGTTTCACATCGTGTCCCAAATAGCGCTCATTCATTAAGTGCGAGCTCAACGTTGACACTTGATAACTTTATCTTCACTGCAGTCCGCTCTCCGTAGCAATAATGAACAATCTCCGAAGTCTTGTGTTGTCTGAATCACAAAAACGATTTCGTCTTTGACTCTCGAGATGATTGAATTTTTCAGTCACTTTAACTGCCAAGTTACTAATTTTCAATTATACGGACCTTTTTTTATCAAGACCCTGGCAAAGGTGACTGCAATTATTTGTCGAGTTAAAGTAAAAATCGTGTTCGAACTGCCAGAGCCGTCTCGTCTCTAACGGTGCCAGCAGAGTATTTTTTTCTTTCTTCCCTCATAAATTCGATTCCGTGTCTTCCTCGGCGATACCTGCTGAGCTTTTAGTGCTTTCCGACGTGCAGAGAACGACTGTGTCATTCATGCAGTCAGTTCGCGTTGTTTGATAGAAATTCGTTCTTGACTGACTGGCTTTGTTTCTGATTGGTTATAATAGCACGGCTGGGTACCCTTTTATCTTGCTTACCTAAAGTTTCGAAAAGAAATGTTGTGCATTTATATGCTTTTAATGTTTTTCTCAAAGTTGAGTTTTGAAAGGATTGTTTCCTAGAAAGTAAAGTTCAGAGTATTGCTTTTGAATCTATTGTTTTTCGCAATATTCGTGAAGCATCTGAAAGTTACTAGCATAATATGCTATCAAGGTCAATGTGAGGTCCCGAGCTAATGGTTAGGTAGGCTTCCTTTTTGTTGAAATAGAATATGTTTTTGTTTTGTTACGGACCATCTTTTTTTGGTTCACTGCTTTCAGCACCTACTACTTTCTTCTTCAACTTTTTCTTGTTTCATGAACTTTTTTCTTAGTTTACTTTTTCTGTGCACCTTGTGCTTAGATTCCGCGTTCTCTCAACTCCATACTAAATGGTTCCTTCCTCTCTTAGAACATCTTTGTCGTGGTAAAGGGAGGCTAAAACTTTCTTATATAAAATAATAAAAATAATGCTATCAAGGTGGACGAGAAAGCTTTGTGCGTTTTCATTTGTGAAAAGCAATAAGGATAAAATGTGTTCTATACAATTTAAAGCTGTTGAGTCGCAATTCATGAAGATAATTTCCATTTTCAAGTAAAAAAAAATTCATTATACATAAGGAAATTACGGGGTCTTGAAAAGAATATAAATTAATTGAATTATTATTGGTACCTACGAAAAGGAGCAGATTTTCTAGAAATTCTTCCAGCCAAGTATGCCAGTGATGACCCGTGTGACTAGAAAAAAGGGTTGGAAAAAGTTCTTTTGTGTTCATTTTTACCTATAGGTAAAGAATCAGACAACATTCACATTGTTGAAAATCATCAAATATTTTCATTCCAAAGGATGCGTAGTTTATCATAATTATAAATGGGTCTTTAACTTCATGCACGCCATATCACGCCAGACTGCAGTACAGTTCTTTCACCTGCTGTAGTAGTCGAACTGCGGTTTTCTAGCTCAACTCTGATGAACAAGAGGCTTATATACTACATGGGTCTTGAAATGGTGAATTTGAACTAATTTCTGTATTTCCAGTATAGATTTATGCACGCTAATTTATGCACCTTTTCTTTTATTGAAATTTATTTGGAAAAATGATAGACGCCGAAAATTTTCCTATTAACGGTTTCATATTATTAGGAATTTTTATAGTCTTCCACCTGAAGGCAAATGTTGAAATGGTTTAGGTAAATAATTTCACTAAAGTCTAGGTGCCAGGGTTTGTTTGATTGGGTCCTAGTGGCGCGAATTTAGTACTTGGTGAACCCGCGGCCCTGTGACGGCACATCTCCTCTAAATTATTTTGTGTCTACAATGCAACATTGAAAAAGTGCGTCCGAACGCGCTCTTTCGAGATGCGTAGGACTTCGCTTGAACTCCGCTTGGGAGAGTGGGTGAGGAGGCTCGCTTACCGTGCCTCTGGGACGTGGTCCTCTCCATTCTCCTCGTGGGGATACGACTCCTGGGTTTGTGGCAATTTGCGCTCCTTGGGTGAAGATGTGAGGTCCCTAGCTGAAGGTTACGTAGGCCTTTCTATAGTTGAAATAGAATATCTTTTTGTTTTATAACAGACCATCTATTTTGTTTCTGCAGCGCCTCTGAATTTCTCATTCGACTTCGACTTTGATTCATAAAACTTCTTTCATAACTTACTGTCTTTTATGCGTAAGGGTCTTGTGTGTGAACATGCAGTGCACGGGCTTATAGGCACCTGTTTTCTTAACTCTATACTAAATGGTGCCTTCCTCATTCTTCTCTTTGGAACACCGTTGTGGTGGTTAGGAATGCTTAATTAAGCTAACTTATCCAATCAAAATCTACTCCGGTTATATTCCTCCAAATACTCTACGCAGAATATGTAAATTTTGCTATGAATGACGTTATTTGTTGCGCAATATTTTCCCCTACCTTTACTTCTCGAAAAAAGATTTACCTACTGCATAACTTAACCATGTAAGAGTGTTTTGGTTGTTTTCTTTTCTTCCTCCTCTTCGACTTTCTCTTCCTTGAAATTCGCGGCTTGTTTTACGAGCTTCAGCGTTTTGTCTGCAATGAGTCCTGAAAGATTTTCCACCTGTGGTACAATTAGGATCATGTATTTGCCAGGTTTAAATTTGATGATTGTAGTAATTAACTGAGAAAGATGGATGAGCCCTTAATTCTATAGTCAAGAGTGGGAGCATATCCTTAATAATGGCGGATGTAGACGCCGAAAAACGGCCAATCAGCGGTGATTTTGCGCCGACACGGAGGTGGCAAGTCAGTACTGAAGGCTCTGGCGGATGTGAACACCCGCACTCTGGAACGACACTCAAAGTTCGGTTATGGATGTAAAACATAATCTTCAGCTTCCTCTACTCAAAATGTGAACATCAAAATCCGTCGTATCATGGGTAAAAAATTTGGATTAAGTCTTCTCCTAGAATAAACCTGAGGTCTGAATATTGTAACGATGCTTCTCAGCCCATGTAGGAAAAGGTCCTAGCCTTAAAAATTTAAACCTTATTTTATTCCCATACTATTGTTTGACCACCGTAAGCAAGGCAATGTTTTGCACTGCTGTACGAGGAAACGCTGCCGTGCGGTTTTTGCAAGCCCTTCTAAGTTACACTTATTGCTCTCGGCGGCTCCGGGGAGGCCAGAAGGGCAATTGTCCGGAAAATTGGGTAGTTGTAGTATATTTGGTGGTGGTGCACCTTCCGAGCATTATCTCAATTGGCAATTTGAATGTTAACACGGAAGCTCTGCGTTTTGACACTGTGAACTTGTGTATGGGCAATTTTACGGTCTTTACTCGCGGTGACGTCTGCTCTCGGCCGAGGTGTTTGTGAGACCTCAACATCGAAATGGAGCTGGGGAAACTAGAAATAGCTCTAATATTTATTTGTTTACTTTTTTATGATTCCTCAACTAAACTTAGAATATTTTTATGCTAATAAAAACAAGGTACTGAGGCCAGCAAATGGCTGTAGTGCTCGATAAATTGGAATTTTCAAGCAGCACTGTTCAGGAAAAAAATGAAAACATGAAGGGAAAGTCCTGAAGAAATTATTTGCTAGCTTTCCAAACTCACGAGATGAATTCATACCTGTTAACAGAAATCCCAATTATACTCAATTCCTGTTCGGGTGCACGTTTGGTTTTTTCATTAGTCTTTAACACACTTTTGCAGCTTTCAGCGTGTAGCTCTACTCAACGCCTGAGCAACTCACTTCGCTTCAGCATTTCCCTCACAAAAGGCATTTTTGGTCAGTTTTTAGCGCATATTTCTGAGCGATACTTGGGAGCTTTTATACGTCTCAACAGCGATGTGGATTTTTTGCTGTGAGTTATGTGACTTGACCCACGCGAATGTGACAATAAATAGTGCTAAGTACCGAGGAGTGACGTGTCGAGTACAGAGTTAGCGCGGCCAGTGACGCGTATCGTGGCGTCTTTGTTTACGAGGATCGTATAGCGACCCTGGCGGTACTTCGCTGCGCCCTGGGATATTGCGAGAAATTAATTTTACCCCATAATCAGAACAATGCATTTTTTTTTTTTTTTTTGGGGGGGGGGGGGCACTTGGTGCTTTCTGATGAGAAATTAATTTTACCCCCTAATCTAACAATGTTTTTTTAAGGGGATTGGGGGGGTCGCTTCGTACTCTCTGATGAGAAATTAATTTTACCCCAAAATCTAAACAAAGCATTAGTCTCGTTTTTTCGGGCCTTGGTATTCTCAGAGCAACTGTCTGGTGTTTTTTTTTTTTTTGAAAGCGAAGAATCATATTTTTATTTCAGTACTTTTTGAAAGTGGAAGGAGGGTTTAATTTACGGAAGTAATCGTGTCAGAAGTTCTGTAATTGTATATTTTCTTCAACTCTTATATCACCTGCCGATGTACTGGTGTGTGTACCGCTCGCTCTAAATTACAGGTTTAGCAGATATTGCGAAAAAAAACTTTTGAGTAGTTATGCATTACTGAACTCGATTTTCCATCTTTCAAAAATGTTACACCTGTAAAAAATACTTTCTTCTTCAACGCCGTGAAATGCAAGCATTATGAATCCATCCAACCGCTGGTGCGGTCTAATGTTCCGCCATGAAGCTCCGGAAATATTGCTCGTTTCTCTCACTTACTTGATTTGGATATGAATTAAGTGCACCTTTCTGAACTTTAGACAGTACTCCGTAGCGACTATTACCCTTTCGAAAGTTTTTGCTGCTGAATCATATTTTTTTTAGTTCTCGTTAAACTCTGAAAGTTTGGGCGGAATGTTCTCAAAACCGCAGCGAATTGGAAACTGGAAATACTTCTGATTTACTTCAGAAATGTACATCGAAAATGTATGTGCTCATTTTTCATGATTTCTGGTTACGACATATGCCAAAATGAAAGCAGAAGTGTGCAGTATACATTCTAGTGTATGACGATAAGAACTGTATCAATATGAGTAGCTTTCATAGGAGATATTTACTTTTTCCGTGTTTCTAGAGACTACGTCATTATAAAGAACAACCTTTTGAACACCAGAATAAACCATAATTTTCATCTCTTCCCTTCTACTGAATGTAACCTACTAAACGCTGATACGCAAAATCCCAATATCTTTATACTAATTTTCTTTCTTGTGACGCTTAGCAGCACGCAAGTGGTCAAGGTTTCTAGTACTTCGAAGTTTCCCCATGAGAAGAAGCAGTGAACGGCGTCCTCCTTGTGCGGATGCTAAGAGTTGGTGCCTGTTGATGCTGCCGCAGCGCGCGTGTTTGCTAAGCTGTCCAGACGGTGAGGTCTGTCCGTCTTCATCAGCATGCCATGCTAACCTGACAGTTCATGAATGCTGCTTTGGCTGTCCGTGATAAAATTGACGGCGCTTGTCGCAGGTCATTGTGTGTCTTGCGAGGTTTGTCCTCAACCGCTATTCTTGTGTGAGTGTCAGTGAAACAGGAAAGACATTATTTTGATAACTTTTATGTTGGGGTTCTGTGTATTGTGCAGCTGATATTTACGAGGGTCTTCGTTGCTGTGCAAATTTAATTTATTCTGAAATGTTTGCGCTCGAAAGATGCTCGCTTCCAAGGTTGTACCATTGTTTATGGCTTATCGTTACTCGGGGTTAATTAAGCTCTTCAAAAGGAGGTTCTCTTCAGTGTCGCAGTCAATTTGCAGCGTGCAAGGGGCATGCGCATTGATGTAAACCAGCGGAGATAGTTAAGGGCTTGATATTGTATAATTATTCTGCAGTTTTGTAGGCATCTAACAACTTTTTTTTTACTTCGACGTTGTGAAATTCGTAAGTAATTTTTCCAATCTCTTAATGGATGGATAATTGAGAAGCCCAATTGTACACACTAACGGTCGAGTGAACGGGAAAAACGCCAAAGCAGCTCAATGCACATCGAAATGATAAACGGTGAAATAGTACTTGTTTTTCATACTTTTATCTGCAAAACGTTCCCAAAATAAGTGTCTCTCATATAACCCTCTGAAAATTTGCCAGAGCCGAGTGCCGTGGTGCGCTTGAAGCTGGATAATCTCCGTTTGTTTCTAGCCAAGTGCGCGCTGCTTACGCGCTGCAAAGTCGATGAAAAATTGCTCTCCAAAATTTGCTTGGACTGCTCGCTCCCTGGCTGCGTTGTGCCTGGCTGCGTTTGATGTTTTCGCGAATTGCGGTCCAGTTTTACGGCGCTTTGAACGTAGCAAGAACTTGTGCTCGTGTGTTATTGGTGTAAAAATGCGTGTTCTAGTTTGTGTTCTTCGGAGTGGTTCATCTTGTGTTTCCTACAAATGAAACACACGAGGAACTGACTGGAAACGTTTGGTACGGGGTAAGAAGATGAAACGTTTCGTTTAGTTCCAGGAAGTTTTATTCAGACGTCGATGAAATCTAAAATTATCAATGTAGATACTTCATATCTTTTTTTAATCTAACAAGGACTGAAACTTCCTTTAAAATTTATTTTATTCGTATTCAAAGATTGAGAGAAGTGATAAAAAATTCATAATCATAAGCTGTCTTGCGTTCCAGAAAAAAATATTTGATAGACCTCTTCCTTTCTGTCTTCTCGACTTAAAAAAATTAAATTGAAGTTTAAAAAACACGTGCAGTCAGTATAAATTTAAAAAAAACAAATTCTTATACATTCTTCTCATAATTCTTACAATTCTTCTTATAAATTGCAGTCAGTATGAATTATTTCAAAATTTTCCTAACTAAATTAATTTGTTACACATGTATGTAAATAATTAATCAAAACTAATTATTGCTACATTTCTTGTTATTTCCTATTATTTGAGGCAATTTGACCTTCATTTCATTTTTTTTCTTTAAAATTTTCACGCTCCGAAGACCTTTTGTTACGGACCATCTTTTTCGGTTCACTGTTTTTTTTTGCACTCACTAATTTCTTCAACTTTTATCTTGTTGCATGTATTTCTTTCCTAACTTGCGGTTTCCGCACACGCCTTTTATGTAGATACACCCCTTGTCCATTAACTTTTTACTTAATGGTGTCTTCCTCCATCCTCTTTTTGTGGCACCTTTGTTGTGGTTAAGGCATCAAGAGAGAATTAGGCATTAACTTGCCTAATTTACTCGGAAGATCACCGAAATTTTCGTTTAATTCCTCAGGTATTTCAACCTTACCTTTTCTTTTCGTGATACTCGGAGTGTGTTCTGCAGACAGACGCCACGATCAACGAAGATTAATTGGCGGTGTTGCATTGGCTGCAGTGCGTTCTCGCCGATCCAAATCAGCTGTTAGGCCATTACCATGACTTCGAATGACTGTTTATTTTTCGAAGAAATGAGAGAAGTATAAGGAGAACAGATTTTGTAGTTCAATGATGCACACCGTTTTCTAATTTTTGCAAGTGTTGTTTGCCTTATGCATTTGTTCCGTTTCTGATACTGGTATCTTCTACTTGATTGAGTGTTGCGCTCGATGCAAGTGTGTTCTGTCTCATACTTTCATGTGGTTTGCATTTGATATGTGTATTGCGTGTGGTACAGGTATCTTTTCTTGGTTAGCAACGATCTTGTACTTCGTGTACCTTTTTTATTTGTTGGTGGCTAGACTTAAGGCACCCAGTGTCTTGTTCGCCTGTTAATTTTTTTATCGCGGTAGCGACCATTGACGTTGGGACCTCAGATCCCTTTTTTTGTGGCCAATCTTTTCTATCGCTGAGTTATGAACACATGTTCTCGCGTGTCATATTGCCAATCAGAAACATATCAAATGCATATTTACTTTTCTTCAATGTGCGGTACCAAATATTTTCGTCATGCTCAAATACTTCTTTTCGTTCTGAAGGGAACGTATAAAAGCAGCAACCACCACCGGTCAAAAGGGTTATAATTGCTTATACAAGAGTTGATGTAATAAGTTCAATTCAATGAGGGAATGGTATTAAAGTTAGTAGTAAATAATGGCAAGTGTGGTCTGACAATACAAACATAAAAGAGCCCCACGTTTAATCATTGATGTTAACACATTCATTGCGGTATGACCCACCGGTGGGTCGTAGTTAGGTTTTTCCTGCTGCGACCCCTCAGGGGGATACAATTATTGTATCTATGGGAATTAGCACTCCCAGGGGAACAATGTGAGGGCCCGAGCTGAAGGTTAGGTAGGCTTTCTTTTTTGTTAAAATGGAATAGGTTTTTGTTTTGTTATGGACCATCTTTTTTCGGTTCACTGCTGTCCTGTTTTTTCATCACCTTCTACTTTCTTCTTCAACTTTGATCTTGTTTCATGAACTTCTTTCTCATCTTACTGTTTCTATGACTTTTCTGCATAGATTCCCCATTCTCTCATCTCCATACTAAATGGTGCCTTCCTCCTTCCTCTCTTCGATACGCTCTTTTTTGTAGCGGTTAGGGAGGCTTAAACTAACTTATAATCTTATAATCTAATCTTTTCCTGCTGCGAAACGACCCATCGATGTGTCGTTACGAAAAATTCTAACAACCTTTCTAAATTAATGGTATTTAACAGGCCCAGTTAATGTTTGATATTTACAAATTTGCTTATCACTTTTGACTTTAAATTTAAGTTGAATATTGAACTTCAGTTTAACACATCGCAACTAACGTGTTAAACATTATAAAATAGCGTCGGTAGCGTCACTTACTTAGGAAATAATTTTATCATCATTGCCATAATAATCATAATCTTATTCATAATTGTATCCTTTTTCTATTTCCTGTCTCGTTTCCCCTGAATACAGAAATGAAGGAAACAATATTAATTCTACATATTACAATGAAAAAATTCGTGGTTTGAACATTATATCCCTTGGAACAAAGGGTTGACAGACGCAGTTATGCTGCTGGAATACTTAACTTTTTACGCGTATGTATCTGGTTTGTAGATGAGTTCTATGCGGTGAGGCCACCGCGCCACGTACTTGCTAGCTTGATCAGTGTTTTCTCGAATATGAGATTTCACGAGTTAGTCGAGAGCACAATTTACCAAAAGAGGGCTTATGGGGACATCAAAAAATTATTCAAAAAGAGAAGAGTGTTATTATTGGTTATTTGATATATTTAACCCTTAACAGCCCTATTTGCCATATATGGCACACTCATTAAAAATGCTAACACAATTTTTTATCGTCGAATTTGTGCCTTAATGTAATTTTTGAAGCTTTCCGCTGGATTGCAGTTACGTCCCTATTCTGATGTTGGCGATAACCTGATGTCAGCGTTAGTCCAATATCAGTATTTGTAATACTGGGAACACGAGCAAAAAAAATGGGTTAAGGCTTAAGGCTAAAATGGGTTAAGGCTTTTACTTGCGTGGCTGTTATTTTTGGCCGCTTATAGTTCGAAGTCGCTGTCGTGAACGCGCCCTGCTATCTTTTGAAATCACAGCCCCAACTGCCCATCTCAGGTGAGGGAAGCATGTTTCCATCTCCTTTAATTTTAATAAGTATACTTCATTTTAAGGTGAGTAGGAATAAGAATAAAAGTAAATATTTTTCGAAGTTCTTGGCAATCTGAGAAGGGCCTCAACGTTAGAATTTACAACGATTCGGCAAGCATGAATCAAGTGATTGATCATCAGAGCATAAACCAACATTGAAGATATAGGTTAGGGAATGATTGTCTAGGATTGTGTACCAAGAAGCAATGCTAACTTAATGGCTATGTTTCTTTCTGCTTGCGTGTGAAAAATTAGAATATGTTTGGAGGAAATATAGGAAATACCCATTGGTGCGAGTAATTATTGAGTAAAAGTCTACGGTTCATTAGTTGAACATTTCAATAACTTGTAACTTTGAACTTGCACATAATACACAGAAAGGTAAAATTTTTTGGGGCGGTGGGGATATGTACTGACATATTGTGACAAGAGAGGTAGGTAATCAGCCGTCCAATCGGTTAATCGGTCATTCATGCAGGTCATTCATGCAGCTTCTCTATAAGTTCAGGAAAGAAAATAATTTGTGATGAAAAAGTCAACCGATGAATCTTTGAGGAAGATTGAGGTTTAAGTGATGTCTTCTTCTTCTTCTTCTCGAGGTAAGGGATGAGCTATCCCTCTTAAAGTTACTGGTCTTGCAAAGAGAATCGTTGGAGCTGGGAGCTTATTATCGGAGTTCTTCATCCACAGGTTTCTTCTTCCTTATTGGTTGAATTTACAGAAAAGCAGAAAAGTCTGCATTACAAGTACAGTAGTTTTTTTCCAGCTCCTCTACCATTATAACATAAAAGCGATTAGTCTTCCAACGCACAGAAAATTATATTGTGCCTCCATTCTGAGGACATTTATCTACTTTACAATATAGATAACCTGCCAGTACTTTTCAGGAAAGTACCCAATAAACTGAATATTCTTTTCTCAGTGCCAATAGGATAATTTCCTCCTCTTAATACATTTTTCAGATTAAATTCAACCTCCATATTTTCAATACACACTTTAAACACAAATCTCTGGTGACTCTACTTCACACAATGCAATATATAATGGGGGATGGTTGTTGTGTAGGCGATAAGTGAGCACGAAATTAACAACTTTTTCAATGCTCGAGTATATGGTTGGAGATTTCGTAAATCATAGTTTACAATAGCTTTTGTGTTTCAATGGGTGTGTGTGCAATTACCCCGCAAGCGGCTGCCGTTAGCGTAAGATAACGAAGGAATTGTCATGACTTTTTTTCAAAGTCAGTGCTCATCAATATTCTTTTCAGTGTATTCTGAATAACCGTTCATTTTTGACCACTCAATTCTGTCATGTGGGGTCGAAAAAACGCAAAATGCAAGTCAGTTTTTCCGCCATTTTGGCTTCATTTTTTGGGAGCACTTGCTGCAGAAAAAGGCCGCACTTAAAGGCGGAGACTCGGTGACTGCCGCTTAATTGCTTCTCGAGCAGCGCGCTCTGGCACACAAAATCTTGAAGAGTTTGACTAATGTAGACTAATGCTCTGTTCCACCTGATTAAATATGAAAGCAGAATACCCAAAAAGGACACCTTGTGGCCTTTTGAGCAATGATGCATTATTCTTCTTAATTGCTGACCTTCTCTTTCGCATGCCTTCGCAGAGCTCATCTAAAATTTGGCCAGCGCAATCATGTTCGTTTACTCCCTTTGTTTTTAAGTCTAAAGTAGGCGAGTTTTACATTCATGTTCAGTAGAAAGTTTACTAGAGCGTGCACATAAATTTGCAGTCTGCACTCGAACTTCAGGTTCTGTCTGACGCGTCTACAATTTATTATAATTTAGAGGTTGAATCGTGCAATTAAGTGTTCAGCTTATATCTTACACCACTCTCAAGAATTCAGTGTGTTTCTAAAAAATCTCAGAGGGCACGCGGGGTTAAATTCAACTAGGAAAACGAGTCGTTAGGTCGTGTCTCGGGCTGGAATTAGCGTCATCCTATAGCTGCTCGTATTTATTCTTGTGCTCATCGCGATCATATATTTTTTTTAGCTCAAGTTTTTATTCTAAAATTGAAACTTTGAGCAACTTCAGTTCAGTTGATTTACTATGTAGACCTGAATCGTATCGCGAATTGAATTGAAAATGCATTCAATGATGAACTTATTGGTGACCCGTGAAAATGCATGGGACACAAGATCATGCTTTTTAAACGTAATTGCTGTATAAAAAGAACTACATCATGAAAAAATATTTATCAATGGAAGTAATTACCATTACTACAAAAGTACTCGTAAAAAGAAATATGTATTTTGAAGCAGAATTAACAAGAAAAGTACAAGTATTGATTTTTTTCCTGGAGAGTATTTTTGGATCACCCTATTGGATCAGTAGTATACATCTTAATTCCTTTATCTATCGTTACTGGTATCGCATTCGTGATCCCTTCCTGATTTTACAAATCAAGTTACTGCTACAGCGTCCATGATCGCCTCCTTATTTTCTGTATCTGCTCGTAGTTAATGGCCTGAAGTGTTACTTCAAGTATTATTCGTGATTGGCTCTGTCACTCAGTTTAAACCGTGTTGAACTTTCCCAGCACCATTCTTTTCTGACATTTGTCATCATTTGAGTCTGAAATGAAATAAATTTTCAAACCTAAGTATAAGCATTTTGAGCCATTTTGTTATATTTTTATTGTCGGAATATCTTAATTTTTAGCATTAAAGATCAGATTTTCCGTCATTGAAGGTAATGTTTATCGAAAGCATGTAATGATTTTAAGAACAGTTTCAATTGATTGATCATAGGCTCCTGCTTATGGTGTAGTGAAAAAAAATCGTTCAATCTCAATTGGCTTGAATGCCAAGAAAAGAAAAGAATGCGCTGATGATGTATGTCGTTAACCAATAAACCTTGGAGAATTATAACGTGTTCAGGAAATACGCTGAGGTATTCGCCTCAGTCTGTTACACTCGTTGCTGGAGATTATTTTAAGTTCATTTTATCTTTTAAAAACAAAGTTTTGCGTATTCTTTCTTCTTTCTAGTCATAAAGGTAGGCTTTTCATACAATCGACTGTATTCTCTTCCATGCTTCTATTCTGTGTCTTCTCCTTTTCAGTTCTTAGTCTCATTCAGATGCACTTTGCCCTAGGCGAAAGTGGCTCCAGCAGTTGAACAACGCGTCTGCGAGTATCTGTAGAGATGTGTTTTTAACTTTTATCACCTGTGCGTTCTAACATACTTGTTATGTACCATTTAGGTTGGTATTTCTTTATCCTAATGTAGCGCTATGTCACCGGTTGTAATGGTTATTTACAGGTTGAATTCCAATTCCACGGCTGCGACATCAGTTGTCAGGGACGTATTTACTGTATGTTGTTCCGTCGTTATGATCACCAATTACGACAGCCATCTATACTTATTATTTTCTTTCCATTAGTGTGGGGTCAACCTGAGATTTTCTCGCTTTAAAGATATTTGTAACACGGTGCGCTTTGTTCGTATTCTCATCATTATATTTCGATCTTTGTCTCGGTAACCTTTTTCTTGTTACTCCAGTATTGCACAAATTATTTAGAAGATAAATTAGCTATATTGTTTGTGAATTAGAGGTTTCAAAGTATAACGTATAGTTTAAGGGAACACGTGGTAGCATTTCCATTATTATCTACTTCTACAACGACAGCGACAACTTGCAACTCCATCCTTTGGGAAGCAAGACAACCTGAACGGCATCGAGGATTTAGTGTCCTAAGTTTAGTTAAGTGTTTAAAACGAATTTAGTTTAGTGTCTAAATAGAAAGAGAACACACCAAAGAGATGCCTACTACATTAACGATAAATCTACTTCATCAAAGATAAGTCCATGCATCAAATATAATCCTACACGTGCATCATTGGAATGATTAGGGCTCAAGTGAACACCGGCAAATAATGACACTTAGCTTTGCGCGTAGGTACCTGGTTGGAGGATTAGAATGTGACTTTAAGCTTATTCAAACGTCACTTTGGTCATATTATTTGATTAAAATAAGGAGATACTATTAAGATAGTTCCTCGCCGTGCCCATAAGGCAGGCGGGGGGAAAACGACGACTTTCGCCAATGACAGTCGTACCCAGAGTGCTGCGCTAAGCCATCTAAGGGCAGCATGTCTACAGTATCGAGTGAAGCGCGTTCTCGATAGTGACCGAAAAAATAACAGTTTTGATCGAACCTCACGAGCAATCAGCGTCGTTTGATAATATATTTAAGTCTCATTTTCGATAGAAACATTCATTATTGTCTAACGAGTCATTAACAATATTTGGGATAATTTTCTTAAGAAATTGAATCAAATTTTGATTGATGCAAATTAGACGAAGATAATTTCTTTTGGCGTCGACGTCTGGCATTTTCTATGAGCGGTAGTTCTTCTTCTTGGAGTCGTTGGGCCGTGGCTTAGGATTTGATGTTGGGTAAGCCCCGTAGTGCGGAACGTAACCTTCGATTAGTCAGTTAGAGCGTCCTCTATATACTGCCTTATTTGAATTTGATGCTTTTCGTTTCTAGTCGTATATATAGAGCGGTATGAGTAGACTCATAACATACGTGTACTCTTTAGAAGTGGTTATCATGTAATTGCGGTCTCAATCAATACGGCTTAGTTTTAGCCATTCTTTGGGAATTGTTTGAGCGTTACCTGAAAAGATTTGTTATTGATGTTCTATGAGAATCTTTTGAAAATTTTATTTGAATTACGAGTATATCACGCCAAAGCGATACTTCGTCATTCATTAGACACTAAACTGAAAAAAAACTTTTGGTGTTCCTTTTTTCAAATCCTACATTGAGGCGAGAAAAAACCTTTTATGCTTGTTCTGGATGAAGTGGCTCGTACTAGGAAATTTTTTTGATGGCTTGTTTTATTGAGGTAAAATATTGCCGCTCCCTCACGTGAAAAAGCCGAATATTTCTAACCATTATAATCTGACGGCCTCACTTTAAAAACAACGAGGTGGTTCAGAGTCGGAACGTGACCTCAGCGCGACGTATGTTGCGGACGTCAGAGTTCTTCAGCGGCACGGTCGTTGTCTGATTTTACAGCAGATGGAGATTAATCCGAGCTCCGTTGGGTTACGACACAATCTGCACGGTCTCATTGACAGCGGGGTCACCTAAGTGTGGGGTTGGTATGCGGTTCCTGGGGTTACCAACGGGTTAATTTAACCTTAATTTAAGGTTAGCCCTCGCCAGTGAAGTTGTTTGTGCTTCCTTTAAAACTCTTAACCCGCTGATGAAGGCAATTCCGGAGCTTTTTAATGGCGTGCTTACGGGTCTTGTGGTCGGGCTTCTTGTCGACGTTCTAGTGACTTGTCGGACTTGCGCTGTGCTCAGGAGATCTGGTTTCTGCTAATTTCATGCTTCAAAGTCGCTTCGTGTTTAGAACAAATTTGTTTTCCACAGCTCCACTGCTAGCTGTTCTGGCAGGTACCCACGCAACAGGCTTATTTTTATACACTTGCGACTTCGACTTGATATCAAATAAGTAGTTGTTGGCACAATTTACAACGAACTTCGTTTAAAATTTTATTTTTTATGATGCATTTTAGTTGATTAAGTTGAATAGAAGGTTATCATATTACACAAGGAATAGTTTCTATGTTTTATTTGTTATGTTTCTCCACTAAAAACCGAATCGGTTACAGTTATGCCAGTTATGCCCATATTGTCCATATTAAGTTTACTGCTAAGGATCAATTTTGTGTGACTACCCGCAGAGTTCGCTAGTGTAGTTCTCTTTATTTGGGTATTTCCTCAAAAAATGGCTATGCATCCAAACATCTGGACATTATGGTTTTTTCGATAAGTTTTACTTTTAGAGCATTTTACGTTAACGTTTTACGTTCGTCGACTTCAGCAATGGGTATTAATTCTTTTTCAAAAATGACGATCTACAAATCAGTCAATTTTGTGTGGGAATTTGGATACATTAATTCACAAAATTTTCGTGTCGTATTACGCTAGTCCTCCACACGCGCTGATATCTCGCCTACTAGAGGTGACATCTCGTCCCCAAGAGCGGACACCTCATGTCCAAGTACTCGTATTTCATCTCCATTGTTGACACCTCGTCCTCAAATGCTGGCGCCTCGTTCCTTAGGCCTGACACCTCGTCCTCAAAAGCTACCTCGTCCCCAAGAGCTCGCATCTGTAAGTTTTTTCCCAAAATACTTGAGACTCTTGTCGGATAATGTACTCACGTCCACTACCCTTCGTGCTCAAATGGTAAAACCCATGTGATCTTGTAACCATTTACCATGTAGACCAGTGTAGGGTAGGTGATTCACCATAGATGAGATAGCGCTGCTGTGTCGCTGCGCTCGCCTACGACTGCACCTGCATCTGCGTACTATATATACGGAGCTTCTGAAGGGCTCATAACATCCAGTGGGGCCAGGGGTGTTTTTGGGATGTACAGAAGTACCGGAGATATTTCTGAAATATTGAGAAGTGTCAGAAGAATTCCAGTTACATTCAAAAGTGCCGGAGATGTTCTTAATACATTCAGAAGTACCAGAGATATTCTTGTTAAATTCAGAAGTGCCTGAGATTTCTTGGTGTGTTTAGAAGTGCCAGAGATATTTTCGTTATATTTCAAAGTGCTTGAGATATTCTTGGGATATTTGAAAGTGCCATAGATATTCTTGGGATATTTGAAAGTGTTAGATATTCTTGGGATATTTGAAAGTGTCAGATATTCTTGGGATATATGAAAGTGCCAAAGATATTCTTGGAATATTTAGAAGTGACATAGATATCCTTAGGATATTTAGAAATGCCAGAGATATTTATATAACGCAGTGATAAATTTATCCGGGTTCAGAGCGTGCTCGCCATAGCGCAAGTGGCTAGGGGTTCTACCGCCGTGCGGGAGACCCGGGATCGATTCTTGGCGCTGGCGGTGGCGATTTTCTCTGTTGGGTATATGAGAAAATTCCAAGCACAATACCCCACTCCACCCAGGTGTCTGAAATGGGTACCGGTCTTGACCGGGAAAAAGCGTCATGGCGTCCTGGCGTTAGTAATAAGGCATTTGAAAATTCAATGTACAAGGTGATATGTATCAGGCTTGATTGGATATAAAGCATCCGTAGATGCCTTCATTATTATTATTATTATTATTATTATCAGAGCAAGCTCTTCGGCTGGCGCGTACTGAGAAGGGCGTTACATAAATGAAGCGATTTTTTTTTTCATTTATCAAATTCAAAATTTCGAATTAATTTAATCTGATAACAGCAGTTAAATCTTGATATTGAAGGGATGACAAATAATATGGTTTCACTGGCATTTCCAATACTTCTAATTATTCTGTTGATTGAACTGGAACACTTTCATTTCGTACGGCACTTTTTCAATCACCCGTTGAACAACGTTTTTAAATTAATGTACGGAATTTTGAGGCCTTTTGTACGAAAGTATCATATCATTAGGACATGAAGTTTTTGAAACTGCAGCATTTTTCCCGTCTTTTCTAACTTCAAAACTATATTGTATCTAACAGAATAATTGTTGCTCCCAGAATGAAGGTGTTAGGTTCTAAGCTGACGGTTTGGTAGGCCTACTATTTGTAGAAATAGAAGTTTTTTTTATTCTTTCGAACCAGACCATGTTTTTCAGATTCATTTCTCTCTCCTTTTTCAGTCCCTAAGACTTTCTTCAACAACTTTTATCTGCTCTCATTAACTTACTTTTTTGTTTCTGTGCACAGGGAACACACCTTGCACAAAGATTCCCTGTATATTTCCAAACTGAAAGGTACCCTCCTCCTTCGATTCTTGGTAACACCTTTATTGTGATTAGGGAGGCTTAAACTAACTATCTTATTCTAGCTTACCGAAGTATTCTATCTTCTGTTCTTATGTGAGATATTTTTAAACTAAACAAATGTTAGCAGCATAATTGTCGTTGATCATTTAAAAAAAAGGAAGCTAAAAAAGACCAAATTTCAGTTTCAAAATCACAACACACATGTGCAGAACCGCGATTATCCGAGTCGAAGAAGAAAAATTGTGAATTTTGAGTTGTTGAAATTTGCTGCTCAGCTCAACAGAGACGCAGTGTTATTTTTGAGTGGAGGATTATTTTTGAGTAAAGAGGCTGGGCAGAGGTGAGAGGTGGGTGCCATTAATTACGCGAACTGTGCGGCATAATTACAGGCCTGCACATGAGCGATGTCTGCGCAAATCGTCCGTGACGAACACGATCACAGCCTGGGCGCTCCGCAGCGTCTTTAGCGCCTCGACATGTGTCGCGTCCTGGGATGTGCTCGTTGGGAGCTGCGAGTCCGTGCGGTGTTGCGAAGCGGCTTCAGTCTTGGCTTGCGGCTTGAATCTTGGCTTGCGGCTTGAATCTTGGCTTGCGGCTTGAATCTTGGATTGCGGTTTGAATCTTGGCTTGCGGCTTGAATCTTGGCTTGCGGCTTGAATCTTGGCTTGCAGCTTGAATCTTGGCTTGCGGCTTGAATCTTGGCTTGCGGCTTGAATCTTGGCTTGCGGCTTGAATCTTGGCTTGCGGCTTGAATCTTGGCTTGCGGCTTGAATCTTGGCTTGCGGCTTGAATCTTGGCTTGCGGCTTGAATCTTGGCTTGCGGCTTGAATCTTGGCTTGCGGCTTGAATCTTGGCTTGCGGCTTGAATCTTGGCTTGCGGCTTGAATATTGGCATGCGGCTTGAATCTTGGCTTGCGGCTTGAATCTTGGCTTGCGGCTAGAATCTTGGCTTGCGGCTAGAATGTTGGCTTGCAGCTTGAATCTTGGCTTGCGGCTTGAATCTTGGCTTGCGGCTTGAATCTTGGCTTGCGGCTTGAATCTTGGCTTGCGGCTTGAATCTTGGCTTGCGGCTTGAATCTTGGCTTGCGGCTTGAATCTTGGCTTGCGGCTAGAATCTTGGCTTGCGGCTAGAATGTTGGCTTGCGGCTAGAATGTTGGCTTGCGGCTTGAATCTTGGCTTGCGGCTTGAATCTTGGCTTGCGGCTTGAATGTTGGCTTGCAGCTTCAATGTTGAGTTGGAGCTAAAATGCTGGTTGTCGATACAATGTTGCAAAGACTAGAATGTTTGAGTGCAGCTAGAATGCTGGTTTGAGGCTTGAATGTTGTGTTATCGATAGAATGTTGGAAAGTACCTAGAATGTTGAAGAGTAGCTGGAATACTGGAGAGTGGCTGGAATGTTCTATTGTAACCGAAACTGTCGAGTTTCAGATGATAATGTTGAAGCAGAAGTTCCGCTTAAAATTTTCAACCGTCGTGAAAAGCGCTAAGCTGTAGCTGGAAATGCCGGGGTGAACCTGACATGATGTGTTTATCATGTTTCCAGCTGCATCTAAAATTGTCGAATCACAATTCAGATTGCTGGATCGTTGAGGGAAGTGCAAGCTTACACCTGAAAATGTTACGTTACATTTGAAAACATTCTGTTACCACCGGAGATGTTGGGTTACAGCTGAATATGTTTGGGTTGCAGCTAAAGATGTTGGGTTTCAGCTGAAGATGTGTGGTTACAGCTGAAGATGTTGGGTTGTAGCTGAAGATGTTGGGTTGCAGCTGAAGATGCGTGGTTGCAGCTGAAGATGTTGGGTTGCAGCTGAAGATGTTGGGTTGCAGCTGAAGATGTTGGGTTGCAGCTGAAGATGTTGGGTTGCAGCTGAAGATGCTGGGTTACAGCTGAAGATGTTGGGTTACAGCTGAAGATGTGTGGTTGCAGCTGAAGATGTGTGGTTGCAGCTGAAGATGTTGAGTTACAGCTGAAGATGTTGGGTTACAGCTGAAGATGTTGGGTTACAGCTGAAGATGTTGGGTTGCAGCTGAAGATGTTGGGTTGCAGCTGAAGATGTGTGGTTGCAGCTGAAGATGTTGGGTTGCAGCTGAAGATGTTGGGTTGCAGCTGAAGATGTTGGGTTGCAGCTGAAGATGTTGGGTTGCAGCTGAAGATGTTGGGTTGCAGCTGAAGATGTGTGTGTGGTTGCAGCTGAAGATGTTGGGTTGCAGCTGACGATGTTGAGTTGCAGCTGAAGATGTTGGGTTACGGCTGAAGATGTTGGGTTGCGGCTGAAGATGTTGGGTTATAGCTTAAACTGATGGGTGAGGGCTGAAATTGTAGGATTATAGCTGAAACTGTTGGATTATAGTTTGAACTGTTGGATTATAGTTTGAACTGTTGGATTATAGTTTAAACTGTTGGATTATAGTTTAAACTGTTGGATTATAGTTTAAACTGTTGGATTATAGTTTAAACTGTTGGGTTATAACTTAAACTGTTGGATTATAGCTTAAACTGTTGGATTACAGCTTAAACTGTTGGGTTACAGCTTAAACTGTTGGATTATAGCTTAATCTGTTGGATTATAGCTTAAACTGTTGGATTACAGCTTAAACTGTTGGATTATAGCTTAAACTGTTGGATTATAGCTTAAACTGTTGGATTATAGCTTAAACTGTTGGATTACAGCTTAAACTGTTGGATTACAGCTTAAGCTGTTGGATTATAGCTTAAGCTGTTGGATTATAGCTTAAACTGTTGGGTTATAGCTTAAACTGATGGGTTTTAGCTGAAACCGTTAAATTACAGCTGAAACCGCTGGCTCTCAGCTGATGATGTTGGGTTACCGTTGCCAATGTTGGGTTGCGGCTGAAAAATGGGCTGGAAAGTGGTCCGCAGGTAGCCATGGGATACGGCCTCCCACCACCATGTGCAGTTAAACGCACAATCTGGGCTGCCCACTTGATTCAAACGAAAAACTCGTCTTGCATTTGGAGGCTTTTGTTTTTCTGTGGCTGCAGAACCCCAAGTGAAGCATGGAAAATAACGCGTTAGCGGTGGTCATTAGGCGTATACATTACTGTCACTTGTGATGATCGATGTCTTTTTGCTCCTGCCTCCATATTTTTTGTTGCTGTCGGGTTCTGGGAATGTTTTATTATCACTTTTATTGGCGGAGGTGCGTTTCTGATATTCTTGTGAGTCTTTTTGGTGCTTAAATATATCTGTATTCACAAACCGATTCACCCTTGGGATATTTTACGCGTGAGATGCATTGCATTGAAATCCAGGGGAATGTTCTGAACTTGTGTAAGAGCAAAACAATGATATTCGGCGTGTTATATTGATTTAAATGGTAGGAATTATTCGAAGACCCATCAAATATAAGATAATCTATGGTCTTGACCTTTTTTCGCTTGACGGAACCAGTCAGTTTTGATAAGTCTGAAAATATGTTGACAATTTTAGAAATCTTGTTTTGAAACACTGGTAATATTTAAATGCTTAAATCAGTGCCATGAAACCCTGTTTTGCGGAGCAATAGCTTGTTTTCTCGTGGACTAGGTAGGAAGATGTGAGGTTCTGAGCTGAAGGTTAGGTAAACCTTCATTATGTTGAAATGAAAAAAATGTTTTATTACTGACAGTAATTTTTTCGGTTCATTGCTGTCTTTTCTTTCAGCATTTATTTTTTTATTTTTCAATATTTATCTTGTTTCATAATTTCTCTAATATTGCTGTTTCTACGTGCAGGATGTGAGGACTAACCTTATTTAAGGGTTCGTTTTCATAGTTCGTTTTCATTCGTTCTAACTGGCGTCTACCTCCTTCTTCCTCTCTCGGAAACACCTTTGTTGTGGTTAGGGAGAATTAAACCGGCTTATAATTTATTCTCTCATTGATTCCTGGAATCGTCATTCAGTTTCAAAGTTGTCATTCATTTTTGGTCGCACAGTTAATCAACACTCTTATCAGTCTTATCAGTGATAATTACTGAGCGTAGAAGTGCCATGTTTCGATACTAGAACGAAATTTTTAGCGTCGTCGGAATTGACTTTGGAATTTCTCAGCAATGCATGGTCAGGCTGTGTTTCTTCAGGAGTGATTCAAGACACCCCAACGCAATTTAATTCCAGCTTTTCATTCTAGAAAGTTTGAACTGGTATTAAACCCTATCAACATCATACCACTCATTCAATAAGCCTAAATTAGTATACATTCGGAGACCTCTGTTTTCCTAAAGTTCGCGAAGTCTTCCTTCGTTCCTGTATCGTGTATAATTTTCTTATAATTTCTAAGGAACAAATGATCTCAGTCGTTCTCACAGCTCGAACACTGAGGAATTATCACTCCGGCCCTATGTTGCGTGCAACGGTGAGGTGTTGAAATTAGGCATGAAATATAGCCGCTACTGCCGGGCAGCGGCAGCAGCAAAATGCTCATCTCGCTCCATCAGCCTGATCTGAAGTGCGCGCTTTGGGCTTCGTCTGTGTGATGGAGCAGATCTGTGCAGCGACAAGGGTGGCTTGCGTTGCAATTCTCAGGCTATGCAGACGAGTCTGAAGTTTGGAAAATGTAGGATAACTCGAAATGTTCCACTGTCTGCTGTGAAACTGTTGTAAACTTTGTACGCTGCCAACCACGATGTATTTAATACTTGGAGGAAGCTCCAAATTTCAAATAATATCAAATAGTTTTAGGTATCTCCTGGTGGAACACATACCCTCCTGGATCATGAACGTGGATTCAAAATTAGCCTCCGGAAAGATCGATACTAACTTGATAGGAAACAAGATCGATGGTGATTTTTTTCGGATAAAATCGTTGGTGATTATTTTGGAAACAAGATCGACAGTTATTTCTTAAGAAACATGACCAGATAAAACGTTTGTTGCAGTACTTAGTGCCCATCAGTCAACCCGACCTGTGAATAAACTGAACACTCGCTCCTGTAATACTAAACCACTATCTATCTTTTTACACTTCTTTTGATCCAAGTTCAGATAATCATGTGGAAATGTACGTAATTTATCACTCATTTACCTGGATATTTACTCGTATGTTTAAAATAAATGAAATGGTCTAAAGTGTGTTAAATAGAGGTGTATTTCCTTATCTTACTAGGGACTACTAGATTTTGATTTTGTGCAACTTGTGTTTTCTATATTGAAAACAGCAGTATTTGTTATTTCACTAACCGTAAATATTTCACCACTATGAGCTCAACTTATTCTTTCACTATGCTAATGTATAGTCTAAATTTACTCCACTGGCAAATGATTTTAGAACTTGTATTATCTTATCATGAAGTATGGATTCACCATAATAATCTATTCTGCTTTCAGTGAAGTATATTTAGAGACGAGAACCGTCAAAAAGATTCTGGGGTCAACCTTTTCTCGACTGCAAGAAGTTACAGGAGTTTTTCTTAGAGTGCATGCATTCACCTAATTAATCTTTAAAGGACTCGCCAATTTTATAACTTTATGTTCTCCAGGGTTTTATTCGTACGAACTTTGTTGTGTTTCATTTATGTATAAAGTTCGTTTTGAACATTAGCCTCTAGCTCATGTTTTCTGTTTTTAATTCCGATTCTGTTCACTACTCTAAATTACTATAAACAATAAGTTTTTGACTCGTACATATTGGGTAAATGAATTTATTGTTGATAATATCCTAGTCATACCTTGTAGACTTAAGGTTTTGTGATATCTCACTTTGTCAATCGGTCTACGTGTAGACGTCCCTTCATCTACTTGCCTTTTACTTGGATGCTTCCGCCACGAAAGAATGTACAATAATTCTTTCCATTTATTTTTTTTTAATTTTCCTTTGTTTAGTTCTGAGGATTTGTTTTTTGTTTTGTTCATCGCTTACAAGCGCACTTAGTACAAAAATGATGTCTTCCATCTACCAGTTTGTGATGAACTTTTCTCCTTCTTCCATCGCTGAACTTAGTACTTTATCGCCGACATCTTTTCAGTGTACCGAAATTTTGTTTGGGCAATATGCATTGCGATAAACTGCGTTTCGGGGTTGAACTCTGCAGCAGTCAGACACAACGATCAAACTTATTTCTGGAATAAAACTTCAAGTTGAAAATAGACCCTTATCATTCCTGTGCTTTGTCCATTATTTCGTCCAGGTCTAACTGTCGAATCGACCTTCCATAGCTGCAACAGGAAATATGGATATAAATTAATATTATTAAGGCTTTTCTTGATCTTTCTGCCGCAAATAGTTTGGTATTTTACTTCATTCCAAATGCACCTGCAACAGCCACCTTTCGCAGACCGTGAAGAATCAACAGAATATATTGTGTTCGAGTTGTTCTTCAATTTGCCTTGAAATTTTTTGTTTCTCGTCACGCGAATTTCTTCGAATTTTCTCGCCTTATGTGATCGCCTTTGTGTTTCCGACCCCTTTGTCTAAAATTACAGTTTCCTAGCAAATCATATACATGGAGTTCCTTGGGCGACAGCTCTCTGAAGTAAACTGCATCGCTGTTGATCGGCACCTCCACACGCACAAATTTGTAAGTGCACCGCTGTCACCTCTGCGTCTGGTGGGTGGTCAGGGGCATCATCTAGTCTGGCACGGGAAATCTCAGGAAATCGCCCGCCCTCTTCATGGTCTCAGTCGAGAGTCGACGAGCGGAGAAAACATGAGCTTCTTGTTTGTTTTCTCGAAAATTTTCAGCTGCAAGTGGACCCTCTAGTTTTTATCCAACCTCGTTAAACTACAGTCTTGAGCGTTTTTTATGGGTTATCTTTTGAACAAATATTTGCTTGTGTTTGGGAGAGTTTCATCCTCAAATATATAAGCTAACTTATACGCTGGTAACATAATATTGGTAAAATTTTACGGCTCCCATGCAGAGACGTTTATAGGGCTGAAGTAAACAGAAAACCGAAATTTAAGAAATAACGGTTTGATGAAAAATAAAAATGGTTTACATTTGCGTTCAGCAGCACTCCAGAACGATTCGTCTTGAAGGGATCGTATGCCACGTACGTTGCTGACGTACAGTTTATGACGGGCAAGACTTTTCTACGTCGAATTTGTGTGCATGTGTGTGTGTAAATGCTACTACTGTCCGTTACTGGATAGATTTCTGTTTTTCGTAACGTAGTTTAACTTAAAACCGCACAATAAAAACAGGCGAAAACATGCTAGTTCGCACGTATTTTTTACAGTTCTTGCTGATGCTAAACTATGTAATGTTAGAAAGCTCTATAGATGTTTATAAAACAGGCATATGAACTGACATGTTCTTCCTGCTCTTATTTTGCCTCATCTGGTAAGGGTCCGACCGGGACGTAGCATCTGAAAATAAATTGATTTACTTTAGTGCATTCAAACTGTAGGTAATTGCGTAATTTTCGTTGAAGTTAGCTCTGTTTCTTATTTTTTCTCCCTGGTTTCTCTCACGATGTAATTGACGCGTTACGAAGAACAATGAATTCCTGTCCAATCTTTTCCGTACTTTCTTCTCTTCTTTGACTTCAGTGAAAGATCATCTTTATTAATAACATAGCTTTCTGATCGTGAACTTTTGAGTACCTCAAACCAAAAAAAAACAAAAATTTTATAACTATACATATACAAGATGTATGGGTTACTACAGGTGGTTGAACTTTGGGGTAGTATTGAAGAAGAAAGCGAATCACTGCCGTGTTTTTTATTTGTGCTTTCAACGGAATTTTTTTCCGAGTCGGTCTTACTTGCAGAGCAAATGAAATGCAGAGATATAAAAAATACATTACTAAGATTTTTGTGAGTATGCTCTTGGTTTCGTCAAGAGCTAGCAGATGTGCGATTTGAGGTTGTTTCTTTGTGTGAAGCGTTCTGATTGATGTAGTGAACCAGGGACATCAATGTGTTTTTTATCAAATTTCTCTGCAGAAATATTTTGATAGAATTTGTGCTGAAAGGTGAGAAAAATGCTGGCATCGATGGACAATAAGAAAAGCGAGCTAAAATTTTAATCCTTATGGGAAATATTCGGTTCGTAAATTTGTGCTGAAAGGTGAGAAAAATGTTGGCATCGATGGACAATAAGAAAAGCGAGCTAAAATTTTAATTCTTATGGGAAATATTCGGTTCGTAAATTCAATTAACAGTTCGGTAATTAGGCTCTAAATCAGGAAACGTATTTCGTGTGCGTTGGCGGCTTTTGATGCGTCTGAGGCAATTACTGTTTCTCTCAGTGTGGTAAAACTTTGATAATTTATGCGAATGAAAAGTTAAATTTGGGCAGTATATGTAATTTTTGAAAAAAAACATTTTTATCGTGTAATTTTTCTATTTTGGCCATTGTTTTTGAGATAATGGGAAATATTTGTTTATTATTTCATCTTATCTGATACTTCAAAAAATAGAAATCAATGAGTTTTTGTACTAGAACAAAACCAAAGACAGTTTTGGAATTCTTGGAACATTTCTAACAAATTAATGGAGCCAGATTTTACATTTTCCTTTTCGTTTTCTTTTCATATGAGGGTTAACAATTCATGATTTTTGGCCCCTGACACCCCTCATTTAGACCCCTTTTGGGGGGGAGGGGGGGGGGGGGTTAGTGCTTGTAGCCCCATAAAATTTTAGGACACAATAGCCTACTACTACCTAAGGATCCTTTTTATGCAAAGGGTGAAAAAGTGATACTTATGACCGAAATCGCTGGGTTGTCCCCCTTAAGAGCATGTGTCTCCTTCAGCTCCAATCAGTCAATATTTCTCAATAAAGTAACGACTGCATCAATCCTCTATGAATTGCGGTAAAAAATAGTAGCAAATAAGTTAATGTTTCGGAAGGAATAATTTTTCAGTTCTCCCGATCACTCAAAGAAAAAAGAACCAACCCCCATAGAAGAACCAACTACAACCACGCCTGCCAACGGAACAAATTGTGAAATCGATTTGAAAAGTAGTGATTTTCCATGACCAAGAACGTATAGTTTCTCCATTAATTTTGTCAAGTAATTTTAGCCTATTGAATTTCGTGTGCGTAACACGACTATCATTACGCGTTCGCTTTCTCTATCTCGAGGCTTTAAATGTTTCCGTGTCAGTCTTCAGAGTGATAACATCAAACTTCGTGATCATTGCAGGTCACTAGTCTTCGTTATAACCTTATCACGACCCTCCATAGCGCCTCGCCTTCAACGTCTTCCACGTCTCCTGGGTAAGAAAGCCCTGAGATTTTCCGTTAAATGCATCGAGTCATGGATGCATACAAAAAGCGAGCTTTCTGTCCACTCAATCCGTGTTGGATCGATAGCAACCGCCGTCGGGCCGATTGCGGAGAAAAACTTCATTGTGTTGCTGGGCGTAGCGAATTTTCTGCCGTATTTCTCGAGCCATTTCCAATTTTGCGGGGCGTGACTTGATATGCCGGAACGGGACCTTAAGAAATTGTTAATTGACCGGCGACGTGCCGTGGCACGTAATAAATTCAGCTAACTTGACCGGGAAAATTGCGACAGGTTTTATGTAGGTGTGCAGGTTTCCGTGTATCTCTGTTAGTTGAGTCCATCTCGGGTGTAATTCGGTTCTTTCGTGGGAAATTGTTTATTTTGTTGGTCTTGGTGAATGCTTAGAATAAAAAATTTTGATTTATTGCTCAGGATCTGTTAAAGTTCGATAATTCTAACGTGATATTCAACTTAGCTCTCTTGAACTTTCCGAACTTGACTGTGCCATCTTACGGATATGCTGTTTAAATGTTTAAATCCCGAGTTTTATAGAAAAAATTTCATTTTTCAGACTCGTTAATTTATAAGTGAATTTCTATCGAAATTCATTGAAGAGTAACACGTTCATTGTTTTGTTAAGGAATATTCTCGCTATTTGGATATGCAGACCACTGAATTACCTTCAGCAGTTCTGCATGTTGCTCGAGAAAGTAGAGGCAAGCAGAGTGTGTTATCGTTCAGATTGTGATAACACAGCATGCACGTCTCACTCTCGCACGTGCTCTGCATGTAGTTGTAATTATTCTTGTGCTTGATACATGGCAGACCTTAATGCTTTTGTACGAGTCGTGATGATGCCCATGTACTTGTCGACATGGCGCCTATGTACGAGTCGACATGGCGCTCATGTACAAGTCGGCGATTCACTCACGAATCTTAACAGCCACGTAGCGTATAAAATTTATATCCCTCGTGAGGTCCGGGGACGCCATGAGCTTCAGATCTTCCCCTGAGCCGCCCTATTATTGTGCTCTAGGCTTGCTTTGTCAGACTTTCCTGGTCCCTGTGCTATTGATTAGTAAGATCAGTTCCGTAACTATAGATATTGTAAATTCTGCATTGAACTGGAAATTCATTGGGCTCAACCCCCTAACGGGATACAACTATGTAGTTGTAATGTGAATTGGGTTTCTATAGAGGGTGAGATACGTGAAATCCCGAGCTGAAGGTTGGGAAATATTTTTAACATTTTTTTCGTTACGAATCATTTTTGATTGGTTAGCGGTTGTATTTTTTAGCACCGGTTACCTTCTTCTTTAAATTTTATCTTGTCTCATGAGTTCCCTTCAATCGTGTTGTTTTTTTGTGAGGGATGAGGGGATACATCTTGCGCATAGATTCCTTGTTATCTTAGTTCTATACTAAATGGCACCTTCCTCTTTTGGGAACACCTTTGTTGTGGTTAGAAATGTTTAATCCTACTTATCTAATAATATAAATTAATGACTTCAATTCCAACTGAATTTGAAAATCTTCCATCTCCGATCTCTTTTTCTTTACTGATGATGATAAATTCTGTTGAGTACTGAAAGGAATAACCAAAACTCTTCTGCTACCCAAGAGTCATGAGCCGTGATGCATATTTGCTGACTTTTACAACAGGTTTAGTTTTTGCAGCTCTTCACTAAACGGAACAGTTTTTCTAGGAGCAATTTATTTTCGTGCAAGAGCTGCTACGAGCTGAGGAATCGCTGCCGTTCAGCGGCCCGTCATTATGGCGGTCGTGCGAACGTATCGAATGGCCTTTCCCCACATCAAGAGCCAGATAATTTTACTTCGATCTTTTCGCTTTTAGAGGTCTGGAATTTCGCAGTTTTCACGACGCAGGTGAGATGTGGGGCGTGAACGACTTGTCTTGATTTTGGTTAAACTTTACCGCGCAAGACACGCTTGTTAGCGCTTCGAGTACCCCACTCATGCAACTCTGCGCTGAACTTGGGCCTCTAATTCTTTGAGTTCTACGCACTTCGTTGACTTCTCTTTGTGTTCTGCTTCATTTCGTCCGCTATGTTTCTATAATCTGTTACGGAAAACACCCTGCTTTTTGAAAGTTACGATTCGCTCGAAAGTTTAAATGGCATTGTTCGAAGTTTAATTGAAGTTTCGAAGCTGTAATTCTTTTTCGCTCAGGAAACGAGGTGTTATTCCATATTGAAGTACAACATGTTTCCAAACTTCGATGGAAGTTTAATGATTAGTTCGATCATGACAGATTTTGCCACAGAACTCTCATCTGCCTCACGAACAACCGTCGCGTCAAAACAACAATGCTAAGAAGATTGAATGTGTCCGGTGCAAATTCAGTTTAGGAAATGGGGAAAGCTTTCTTGGAACTCTAAATATTTCTCAATGTAATTGACTGTTGGCAGACCTTGCAAACTGGTATCAACGCTTCAAACATTACTGCTAGCGATATAAATATTCATAGGACCAGATAAGTAAAGGCTATTTAATGACATTGCCATTAATCCACTGAAAATTTCTGATAATGAACATCTGTCAAAGAGCATTCGTTGGCGGATATAGATCTTGGGCACATGCGGTGGTAATTACTCCGACATTCTGATCTGTGGCAGCTGCGTATGTACACTTTCACTGTTTAATGACCCGTCGGTAGTCACTGGGATTTTTATTGTGCTGGTTACCCATGGGCTTTCACAAAAAGTATTTTTATTTATATTTTAATAAAATAATTTAATGACACCGTTTTAATTGTTTACCCATTTGAAAGTTGAATGTTGAAATTGAGTAAGTTGTAATTGAATATCAAATTTCAGTTCAACCCGCCACATTTACCGCGTTAAGTTATCAGTGGGCATCTTCTGGGCTGTCCGTTGGGACGTTACATTCTTTGTTCACCTTTTTCTTGATATCTTCTCCAGCTGAAATGTACCCCGCTGGTAAGAGCGAGTTTTATTTTCCTGCAAACTGGCAGTTGCCTGAGCAGCTCATCGCGAAAATGAGATGAAATACGCAGCCTGTCTACCACTTGCCATTCAAACTCCCCTGTCATTACGCGCTTGACGCAACATTATCTTAGCGATAAAAGTTCCAATCATGTCTCTGATGTGATATTGTAAGTTTTAGCAGCACTAGCAATTTACCTGGTGACACGGCAGACACTCTTATTAACAATTTGGAGAACCGAGTGGACATTATGGACTGGCGCCATCTCGCAATCCACAGCTTTGAACAATCGCTAACTTGGAAGCAGCCTATCGCCAAATTCTGAAATAGACAATCACTGAACTCCGAAATAGTCAATCACTGAACTCCGAAATAGTCAATCACTGAACTCCGAAATAGTCAATCACTGAACTCCGAAATAGTCAATCACTGAACTCCGAAATAGTCAATCACTGAACTCCGAATAGTCAATCACTCGGATCCGAAATAACGAACACTAAACTCTAAATTAGTTATTCACTTAACTCATAAGTGTCCTCCCTCAGGGGGATACAATTATTGTATTTATGGGAATTAGCACTCCCAGGGGGACTATGTAAGGGGCCCGAGCTAAAGGTTAGGTAGGCTTTCTTTTTGTTAAAATAGAATAGGTTTTTGTTTGGTTACGGACCATCTTTTTTCGGTTCACTGCTGTCCTGTTTTTCAGCACCTACTACTTTCTTCAACTTTTTCTTGTTTCATGATCTTCCTTAGCTTACTGTTTCTATGCACCTTGTGCATAGATTCCGCGTTCCCTCAACTTCATACTAAATGGTGCTTCCATCCTTCCTCTCTTGGAACATCTTTGTCGTGGTAAAGGGAGGCTAAAACTTTCTTATATAATAATAATAACTCATAAGTAGTGGCTATAATGGGAATAATTACAGCAAACAGAGAGGCCCTGGTGATTGTATACATAAAATGTCAGTTTTCTCGGCAGGGTTCAAGTTTTACTGAATTTCAGAGACCGCCAATCGCAAGGCTCAAGAGAACAATCGCCAATCTGAGAAGCAGGCAATCGCTTAACTTGGGAAAACAACCAATCACCGAGCTCGGAAGAAACAAATCGTCATGCTCGAAAGTAGCCAATCGCCAAGCTTTGTTCCGTCGAGGTCGAGCTCGCCACGTCGCGACCGATCAAGTCATTACCGTAAATCGCTATCGTTCAGGCGCTCAGATCTTCGAATTTCTCTTCCCAGAAACCGCACTCCTTTCCGAAACTTCGACAGCGATTAATTAATATACACGTGCATTTCTGAGCTTTCCCATTTCTTAAGAGAAAAATTTAGATCACGTGTCGCTCCGTCGCAGAGCGACGCCCTCGTGAAAATTGTATTCCTTTAAAGGTTTCAGTTCATGACCTCATTAGCGGTGACCGAATAATTATTCATTTGCTGATATTTTCCATGCATGAAATTTAAAGATGCTTCGTGCACATGTGAAGCGACGCTCTCTGAACGCAACATTCAACTTCTTCATGTCAATGTTTCTGTCATTAACTGCAGAGGGATTCGTTCGAGGACGTTGTTACGGAGTGTATTTCAAAGCTTTATTTCGTTCAGAGAATTTTTAGTTTTTTAGCTTCTGAAGGGTGATATTGACTATGTCTGAAATCGTCAGCATGCAAAGATACTAGGAGTTTGAGTGTTTCCCAGTAGCATGCTCAATTTTGGAAGAGAGACGTACGACACTCTTTGCAAGGTCGGCTCAAAGGTAGGCAATTCGGATTTGATTTCCTTTTTCCTCCTTTCTGTTTTTCTCGTGGGAAGGCCAACGTGCTGTGAAGTCACCCTCTAGCTCGAGAATCTTGGTTTCTGTTCGAGGCTTTTGAAAGGCCTACTACTGTCTTGCTCTATCCAACGTGGCTTGTTTGAACTAAATATCAATTGTTCATGTCCATACCCCTAAGCTGGTCACGACCATGACGCTAGCGGCCACTGACATATGTTTTGCATTGCAATCAATGTAGGCTTGCAGAGAGATTTTAATCAAACTGCGCTAGAATGTGGAAGATCACGCTTCAGCTTTGTAAATATATTGTGAGAAGGAGATTACGATTATTCGAAATTTGTGATCTCATAGTTAGCTCACAAATAGATTTGAGAGCCCACGAAACGTTACGATTGAATTTTCTATTTCATAAGCCAAAAGAATCGTAATGGTATTCGTGCTACATACATCAGCCGTAAATATTTTAGTACCTGCTAGCCACGTATTTTGCGTCGCCGGATTCCTCTCCTTTGAGGAACCGATTTAAAAAGTTAACTACGGTGAGTCTGTTTGCAATAAAAGATTTAATAAACGCTATTTAACATTGAACTTTGAAGTGGAAAAATAATTGAAATATTTCATCATTTAGCTTCGAGGGAAGAAAAAATGCGTTCATAACTACCGGTGGCCTTACGGAAATCCCTTCAATGACCAGCGGTGGGTCATCAAACAGTGAACGTGTTAACGACTTAGCACTGAACATACTCACCATGTTGCTGGTGTACATACTCGTGGCCTCAAAGTAATAAAGCTGCCTCGACTCAATATCATGCACAGCGTAGAGGGCTTATCCAAGCCTAACGTAAATTTTATCCCTCCGAATGCGCTACGGGTATTTGGCCAATCATGAGATTTGCTGAAAACGATTGAAATATGCGGAATATGGTCGTAAAAATTTTGCGCGTAATGATAAGGAGTAAAAGCTGAGACGGTGGTATGTTTTCAAACTGGAATAATTCTGAGAACAAAGTCAAGGTAAAATTTATGTATAATTGCGAAATCTTGCTCTCTGCGTCAGAGAAGCTGCAGCTGAAGTTGCTAGTTACGCTCGTCTATAGTGCAAAAATAAATTCCGAATGCAACATGTTTACGCACAGTTTTTAACGCTGAAAAATTGCTATGATATTTTCTTCGTATGGATGATTTACTCTTGAGTTTGTCTTACCAATGTAATATTTTCATGCACAATTGAAATATTTGCATTTATAGTTAAATTCATAGAATATTTTCATTCATAGTTGGATATTTTTACTCATAGTTGAAATATTTTCATGTAGAGTTGAAATGCACAGCTCATTTTTGCTAAAACTCATTCGAGCTGACTTTTTGTAGTAAGAGTTCAGGACAACAGCGTTTCTGAACCCTCATAGATCATTTTACATTCCCTTTTGATGGGCTTACATCAGTGTACCAGGCAGACAGGTTCAAGAAATTTTCGCACTTTTAAGCACCGGGTTATTTACGCGGATTACCGTTTACTTTCTCCGGCTTTGAAGTTTTGTTATAAATTTCATTCGTACGGGCTTCCAAGAAATTGTGCGCTTTGATTGCGCGCTTTGTGAACCGCCCAATTAAGAATTAGGAGCTGAAGATTAATGTTTAATTAGGATTAACTTTGGAGGATCACCATTCAATTAAAGATAACCTGCCAAGTGCTGTGTTGAACTACGTATTCTCCCACACTCTCAGTAAGACAATTCCTCAGTTTTGAAGGTGCAGGATTTGTCTCCTTCGTCTTGCATTTCATAAACTTCCGAAGCGAGCGTCTTGCCACGACTCACGAGTTTCTGAAAATTCACAACAGAGTATAAAATTCACAACGAAAATTCCGCTTCAAAATGTAAAAGAGCAACAGCGTTCAATACTCCCCAGTTTCAGGCGTGAGAAAGAGGCTGGTACGACATCCACAGTTACGCATGTGAGTAAATTATTCAAGCTGTCTCGGCGAAATTGAAATGTTAACTCGTGATTTGAGATTTTGCCTTCGCCGCTGGGCTCGGAGCCCCTTGGATTGCAGGCTACGTCTTTCCCACGTACTCAAGTAACAAATGGGCGCTTTCCGACATCGCTGGTCCACGCCACGGACCGGCCGACGTCATGCATTACTCATTCTCCGTGCTTTCGCTTGCCTTCAGATTGCGACCCATTATCGCTTTCTTCGCAGAAACTGTTCGTCCTATTCTGCTCATAGACTTTCCGGTCCCCCGTCCTTACTTTTTTGGCATTTTTATTATGAGTATGAGGATTTTCTTGTGTAGTAGTTTATTAGTCGTTTATTTTGATTCAGTATTGGTCAGCATGAGGATATAACAGTCTCAGCATCCTGATTTAAAGGTTTTCCAACTTTTATTTCATAAATTATCGATTGATCGTGGATGTTGGATCTAAAATGATGCCCTATAGTAATCATAACCGAGACAAACTGCAGCCTCAGAAAACTGTGCCGCGCACTACGTATGTGTGGCTTGTTAAGAACTTATAATTTCACTTAAAATGTATTTAGTACAAAATTTCTTATAGCTTTAGTGATAGAAATAATTTCGATATTTTTCTGCGTTTTTGTAAACTTCATACTAAAACCTCAATATTTTTTTTAAACGAAGAATATTTAATTTCAATTTTGTTTGAGTTAACCGAGCAGCTCGGTCGTAAATTTTTTGTTATGATGTTTTACTTGAAATAATTATTCATAATACCCCAAAATGGAACATATTTTCAGTTTTGTCTTCTGTAGGGAAACTTTTAACCAGTATCATTTGGAATTATCAAGAATTCGTTACTGAGGATTCAATAAAGATAAGTAATTGCTGCAGTCTGCTGTGGGTTTTGTTTCATGTTTTTCTTTTCTTTTGTCCTAAGCTCTGTGTATGTCTCTCTACTAAGAGTTTAGGTATCGTTATTTCTGTGTTTGAGACACAATATTTTCGGCCATTGGTGCTGCCTGTGGCTTTCATTTTTCCATCAACTGCAGGCTGTGCCGGAAAAGTTATAGTTTCCTTCTTTTAGGGCCTTTTAAACTCAAAATCTGTGCAGAGTTCCCGTGCGGTGATCACGGAAATGGCTCGCGAAACCCTACACAGAAAATATACAGGGCCCTATTTACTCGAGTTTATTGCGATTCAGTTTCCATGCAATTTATTTCAGTGGAACACGCGCTCTTTTTATTAATAATTTCCCCAGGTAAGTGGCTCTTCACGTCAGCGACGGCTCCCTTATTGATTTTTAATTGCTTTCCCGGTGCCGTGGCGGCCAACGAGCCGTAACGCTGCGTCCGAGTTGACGCGCCGAAATTCTTTATGGGTCCAGGCCCCGCGTCAGTGATGCGTCCGTCCCACCGCACCCGCCCCGCCATAATCCTTCTCTTAAATGAAGCTCGCGTTATTCTGGCTCGTAACTCCATTCTTAATTGTTTTCATTTAAATAATTACAGTCTCCTCTCACAGAATAGCCTGTTTACTTAAATGTATTAGGTGCAGTCTCCTTTGACAGAATAGCTGGTTTACTTAATGTATGAGGTGCATTCTCCTCTGACAGAATAGCTGGTCTGTTTAATGTTTGGGTGCAGTCGCTTATGACAGAATACCTTGCTTTTTGTGTATTAGGCACATTACTTTTTTGGGGCTAAACTATGTAAATAATATGGAAGACTTTCTCTGAGGTCTTACGTTCCTGTCTCGCTGTAGACGCTCCATTATAATTTACTTCCCTTAATTTCATGAGGCCATAAGATAGCCCACCTAATAGATCATGAAATAGCCCTATTTTCACTCAAGTAAACATGCGTAAGGAGTTTTCTCGCTAAAATTGCTTAACGTTCACACGATTATGTGAGTTTTTGATGGATATGCGGTATTAGATATCCATTTTAGCTGATTTTTATTACTTCTCCTACCCTCAAGAGCGAACCTGTTTTCTCTTCGCAAGCAATATCGTTCAAAGTCCATTATTGATCTTCTGAAGCATGTGAAGGCCTTTCATCATTTTAAAGGGTATTTTGGTTTTGGTTTAAAAAAATTCAGACTTAACTATGCTGCTGAACCTATAACTAGTATTTTTCGAAGGTTATTTAGTTTCAGGGTCGTAAGAGTGTGGAAAATATCTCCATCATTGAAATTAAACTCAACAAATATTTTAAGAGATGTAAGAAATTTTCGAAGTAGCTCTTTTATGAGTTGTCTGAAATTGTCTGTTTGATTCAAAAACGTGTTTCCCTCGTGCTGTCGCTTTCTCACAGTCCTCTAGAGGAATGAAACTTTTGAATTTATGGACTTAGTGCTCGCTCCTAAGGGGATATTGTAAGGTCCCGAGGAGATGATGAGGTAGGACTTTTCTCTGAGTTGAAATAAAATTTTCGTTTTTTATGTTACGGACCATCTTTTTTGGCCCATTTGATCCATGGCTATCTTTTTTCAGCTTTTATCTTACGTCATGACCCCTCAGGGGGATACAACTATTGTATCTATGGGAATTAGCGCTCCCAGGGGAAAAATGTGAGGGCCCGAGCTGAGAGTTAGGTAGGCCTTCTTTTTGTTGAAACAAAAGTTTTTTTTTATGTTAAGGACCACCTTTTTTCGGTTCACTGCTGTCCTGTTTTTCAGCACCTCTCACTTTCTTCTTCAACTTTTATCTTATTTCATGAACTTCTTTCTCATCTTACTGTTTCTATGCCCCTTCAGCATAGATTCCTCATTTTCTTATCTCCATACTAAATGGTGCCTTCCTCTTTCCTCTCTTCGATACGCTCTATTTTTGTAGCGGTTAGGGAGGCTTAAACTAACTTATAATCTAATCTTATAATCTAATCTTACGTCATGAGCACTTCTTTCAACCATGCATCAGTCATACGCTACGAAAGTCGAGTGGGTCGTTGATATTGTGTGTAATGGTTATTACTAGAAAATCTTGTCTGCTAACCTATTTGAGGTTACACACGATATAAATAAGCACATGCTCAGGATCATTACGAGCGTGTAATGTCCGTTAAAACAAAATGCTCAACCTGAAAATAGATGATGTTGTCACCTTAAATCACGTGTGGTATGAAGGCCCTGAACACGTATGGGTTCATAACCCACATACCTCAATAATTATACTCATTTCGCGACCATTTGCTGACGGTTGAAGTACAATTCACACTCCAGTCACGTACGTTTAATGCTCCTTCGCCCACCGCCGTCGTGCGCTGCTGAGGCCGTAAAAATCCAATTAAAAATGAAGCTTCGGTAAAAAAGCTCTTCATCTGGGGCCTGCGGCAGCCGTCTCGATTGAACCTAGTGTGGCTACACAGTGAGGCGGTCAATTGCATGTCGGATTAATTTTCTATTACCGGCTTGTGAACTTGAATATATTAGGTGGGCAAAAACTCTCCCGCTGGAACGCGTATTAATTTATTCTAAGACGTTTTTGCTATTTGGCGTGCAGAATGAGAATAACCGTGGGATTACGGAGCAGCGGTCGGGGTACTTGGTAATTAAAGAAAATTATACGTGTCAATGATTGTACGTTTATTTTTGTACGTTTTTGACGTTTGTTATCGTATCCCCCTCCCCCCTTCCCTATGAATCGATAGCAATAAATTCACAACGTAGCATGTTATTCGTAGCGTTGCTTCGAGTCAAGCACCACTAAAATTGAGCAAAAAAATTAATTTTTTATTTTTACACGCAGATAATTTGTGCAAGCAAGTAACAACCATAGTCTTTTGAAGCAAAGCGAGTCCTATCATGTGCCTTGCCTGACAGGAATGCTACTGAATCATCGTAGTTTCTGAACAGGTTAGTACACAGCGGAAAGATGACTTTCTAAGTTTCAGGCCATTAAAAATTGAACTGGTGATTTTGGAGGCTACCGAATTGATCGTTACAGCAATGAATTGCTCAGTTGAATGGAAGTGAGCGTTCTCCCGCTCTCGATGTGTGCTAGAGACGTGTTCATGAACTACTCAAAATTTATCTTGAAATTGCGTAAGTGTATTGCTTCGGTGTACGTTCAAATTGCTTGTTACAATTTTGTAAGTGGTTGTCGTGTTGCAACATCTGTTTAGGCAACCAGGTTGTTCGTTTCACTGAAGTCTCTGTAAATGGATATGAAATGTAACTGCAACATACACTGCAAATGTTTAGGGTAATTGCATTTCAGCTAGCGCCCCTCAGGGGGATACAACTATTGTATCTATGGGAATTAGTGCTCACAAGGGGACAATGTGAGGGCCTGAGCTGAGAGTTATGTAGGCCTTCTTTTTGTTGAAATAAAATAATTTTTTTAAATATGTTGAGGATCATCTGTTTTTCGATTCACTACTGTAGTATTTTTCAGCACCTACTACTTTCTTCTTCAACTTTGATCGTGTTTCATGAACTTCTTCCTCAACATACTGCTTTTATGCCCTTTCTGCACAGATTCCGCGTTTCCTTAACTCCAAACCAAATGGTGCCTTCCTTCTTCCTCTCTTTGGATCGCATTTGTTGCGTATAGGGAGTTTTAAACTAACTAATAATCTATAATCTAATTTCAGCTAGCGTGTTGAGAACAGTTTCGGACTCAACTCACGATTCAAAACCACGATCTTGGTTGGTTGTTTGTTGCATGTAATTGTGACCAAATGTAAAATTTTTTCTCTAAATTCGAATAGAATTTTAGTTTTACACTTTGTCCATGAGGAAAGAATTTCTAAGCGTAACGTTATCAAATTACTACAATAGGTTAAATATCGTCAGTACATTAGTGGTAGCAGCAGGCGTTTCGATAAAAAAATATTGAAAGGAATGACGCATTTTCAGGTTCATGAAAATTTGCACAATTTTCCATCCTTTCATCTCTGAGTTGCAGAACGCGTAACATGTCTAACTACGCATTTCTTGCGTTTTTTTTCTCACAACTTCTTTTCTTCAATGGCCGCGGCTGATGCGACGCACAAGTGACATTTGAGCGCGAGTGCATAAGTGTGAGTCGAAGATGTCGCTGCTGCAAACTTTTCTCCGCATTTTTCTGTTCCTTTGGAATGCCTCAGCTGAATTGGTTCAAATATCAACCCGGAAACCAATGGAATACCTGGATTTTTCTTGCTCTTATGTGTGCTGGTATTTTTTCAACAAGATGATTCATACATCACACCTAATTATGGAAAAAAGGAATTTCTTCGTTTTTCTCGGTAAGTTGTGCGCAGTTTTATCCAAAATTCGTGTTATATTATTGCTATTTGTGTTCGAATTTTTCTAATTTAGTGTGAGGCTAAAATTTCAACCGAAATAACACTGGTGAAGTTCAAGTTACATCGTTGCCCCAAACTGGGTTGGTCTCCGAGCTCCTTCGATGTGTAACCTCAGCGCTCGTCTTAGCACCTGCGGACTCCAGAACGAATCTTTGGCGCATGGAAGGCTCTACAGATGTTAGTTTCAGAGCGGGAAACTTTGGGGCTCAAATGTGGAGCCGCCTCTCGGTGATAAACTAGTGTCACAGCTATACACCTGACAGCCCCACGTTTGAAATTAAGACACTGAGTGACATACATATATGTGTGTGTGCTCGTGCTCGTCGTAGCCGAGTGGTTAAAGAACTCACCCTTCCGTGAACGTGTCGAGGGTTCGAATCCCGGCGCTGTGTGGTGACTTTCTCCGTTGGGTATAGGGGAAAAACTCAAACCACAATACACCATTCTTCCCAGGTGTCCGAAACGGATACCGTTCTTGACCGGGGGTAACCGTCATTGCGTCCTGGTGTTAGTTATAAGGCATTTGAAAAATCAATGTACGAGGTAATATGTCTCAGGCTTGATTGGAAGTGAAGCATACTTGAATGCCGATATTTGTTTGTGTGAGCCACGTGTGTTGAGGCCGCACGCCCGAGAGCCACACCACTGGCCCAGGTGGCCGAAGAAGCGGCCATGCAGACGTGCAATTATGCAGGTTGGAGCAGCGCAATTGCCACCGCCGGATGAATATGAATTAGCTTGTGATGAAAATTTGTGTCTCTCAGACGGCGTGCTGCGGTCGGTGGCAATTTTGTCCTCGTCCGAATAGGAAAGAGCTAGAGCGGCTTAGTTGCTCTAATGAGCTGTGGCTATTTTTCATGCTCTCGACATTCGTCTACATCTTTATGAAGGGGAATAGTTTGTTTATTACATTCCCTTACGCCACACCTTTTACACCGTTGCAAACTAGAAGCATGCACGAGAATGAATAAAATCTGTTGAAAGGCCATGCCTTGCTGTTGCATGGATGATGTCGAATGATGATGCATGGATGATGCAGTTTAGGGGATGATGTCGAAGAATGTGCTCGTGATGGTTGGGGTTTTAATGATCACATTGGCAGTATTAGTATATTTCGAGTAAGATTTGTCTATACGTATTCTTCAACTTGTTATTAAGAATAATGACGGCCCATGCCTCGAAATAATTTTGCACCAGGTCGTTAAAAATTGAAGATCTGATTTTGCTCTTTCTCTCGTGGACACTATCAGGCATTTTAGAAAAAAAAAACATCGGCATTTAAGGATGCTTTATTTCAAATCAAGCCTGATACATATTACCTTGTACATTAGTTTTTCAAATGCCTTATAACTAACGCCAGGACACTATGACGGTTTCCTCCGGCCAAGACCGGTTCTTATTTCAGACACCTGAGTAAAGTGGGGGGGCTACTGTGCTTTGAGTTTTTCCCCTATACCCAACAGAGTAAGTTGCCATGTAGAGGACACCTTAACGGAAAGGCAGGTTCTTTAACCACACGGCTACGACGAGCACAGAGAGAACTCGAGTGTTTGACTGTATTGAGGAGAAAATTTGGTTTGTGATGTTCTTACACCAAATTAACGTGATGCACTCTTGCGATCCCCTGAGGAGGGTAAAAGTGTTGGATCTCTGGGAATCAGTGCTCCCAGTGGAGAAATGTGAGGTCCTACGCTTAAGGTTGAGTAGGCTTTCAGTTTTTTGACATAGAATAGGTTTATATTCTGTTACAGTCCGTTTTTTTCTGTTCACATCCGTCCTGTTTTTCAGCACCTATTACGTTCTTCTTTAATTAACTTATATCTTGTTTCATGAACTTCCGAACTTGCTGTTTTAAGGTGCAGGGGAGGCAAATAATCTTCGTTTCATCAATTTTAAGCCAAATGGTGCTTATGTCCTTCCTCTCTTTGGAACACATTCGTTGTGTTCTGGGAGGCTCAAGCTAGCCTATACTCTGATTTAACACATTAATTGCGTTTGGGCGGTTGCTATGGTAGGTTTGGTTAGGTTAGAAATACCAGAATTGAAAAGCCGTCTTTACCGCTTGATTACATTTTTATCCTTCCTAATAAGCGAGTAAATATAATTACACAATATTTTAACTTGCACGCAATGATCTAATTTAAACAACGGTAGTGAAATAATTGAAATGCCCTTCATTTATAGTAGTACGTAAATGAGCAATTTACTTAGTGGTGTACATATGCATCAGTGCGCAGTCAACACTTTAATGCTGCGATTTTTTCAACTAGAATTGGCTTTCAGAGAAGAGTGAACAGCGCCATCTACGACACATCACGCAGCACATGGCGCAACGAACGTGCGAGCTGCAAGGCTTAAATGAGAGTTTTGGTTCTTGTCGCTGGCCATCGTCAGGCGACTTTTTCCCCCAATATTGATGTCACTGATGCGTTCAATGGGACATTTATTTTAATTTGCTCTTCACTTCGTCTGTACAGTTGCGTTGTTCACTGGTGTCGTTTGGATTGCCATGCGTGCGTTGTTTCGAGTACATGCTTGTGTTTGTTTAATTTCTTCTACATAAAACAATTTAAATTCTTGACCATATGTTACGCTTCTGAAAGTCCTTATAGCGCTAATCATGGTATGTAATCAGGAATTCCAAAAGGATGTGTTAAATCACTCAAATTTGATTATTTTAAGCTAAAACTATACCTGGTTAGACTATTTATATCCCACAACCGACTGAATTAAGGAAAATAATAGTGAAAATCATTGTCGTTTATTTGGACAATTGACTAAAATATCCTTATCTCTGAATTAATTTTATTCGGACGGTAAGACTTGAAAAATTAATTCAAACGCCTGCCACTCGAGAATTATCGCCAATTTTACTTACTAATCCAGTATTTGCTCAGCTTCGCTTTGAAAAAAGTCTGTGAAGACAATTTTCCATAAGTGCGTGGTAATCTTCAAATTAGCAAGTCCTATCGATCTCGTGCATTTGTTCCATATGTATAATTTTATTATGTAAGGATTTCGTCGTGAAATGCGGCTCTTAGCAATATTTTTTCACGGTATATGGGCACGGGAATTCTTGCATGCCCTACCCAAAGTTCAGCATGTTTGGAGCGCCGTGCGATAAGTCCTCAACTTAAGAACGTTTTCGAACGAATTTCCAAGCTTCGATGAAAATATGATGGAATGTTTGAGTACTTACCATTCTAATAGGTCTTAATTTTACTCTCCGAAAAAATATGTAGCGGGTTCGTTTGAACGTGGATAATAAAATTCCGTAATAACAATTTATTAAAGAATTAACTTGCCCAAATTGGGAACGTTCGCCTTTAGCCGGTTTAAAAATGGATTTACCTGCTCGTAATGGAAGCCTCGGTATTTTGTGCCGGGCCGAATGGCATCTCTGGTTTGCACAAAGTGACTTGTAGTGCGTCCACAATGTATTTATTGTTACCTTTACCTCTGGATAATCGAAGTTTTAGTGAAGAATAATTTTGAAACTGCGTTTCCAACCGATGCGCTTGACTTCTTTTGACTAATTGACCGGTAACGCTCGACTGGCCGATTAATTGTCCCGCTTCTTCTTGTGAGGTGACTCCTCGAAAGCAGACCTAATATTCGCGTTGTTTTTGCTCTACTGTCGTCCAAGTGAGAGTTTTTATTTCGTGTGAGTGATCGACGTCAGATCTGGTCGTGCTTGAGTGCTTCTCCTCTGAATGATGGATGTCGTGCGTAAAATACGACGATGGTGATGCCAGCAAGTATAAATCTACCTGTTCCTCCTGCGTGTTTTTGGCGGGTTATTTTTGTCCAACTTCGGTCTTTCAGTCGTTTCCGTTCCTTGAACTCAAGTTTGTTGGGCGGGGATGATGTTTCACTTAGTTCTGCATGCAAGTGGCTAAGAAGAAATGTTTGTTGAAAATCTGCCTTACGTTACAGTAAAAATAAGCAATTCTTGTTTTGCATAACTCAGTTGATCTGGCGTGAGGTTGCTTCAATAATCTTCTGCGTGAGTGACTCTCGTTAAATTGCTTTCTGGGCGTTCCGTGCCTCCTTCTATTTCGAAGACACACGAATATCACTATAGTCTTTGTTTAGTTCTGTGCGATCAGATGCTATCTTGATCTTTCTCAGCACGCTTTTTTGAAGTCACGAGTGGAATGCGCGCGATTCCTTTGAAAAATTGCCCGAACGTTTCGCTCATCTATCAGATTAAAATACCTAATTTTTAAAAAATGCTATTGAAAATGTTCTGTTGTTTCATTTGTCGAATATTTACGAATGATGAACGGTTTGTAATATGATTAAAAAAAATCAAGTTTGCATTGCTATCAATGAAAGCTCCTACATTAAATGCAATATCAATTTTTTTCAAATTTGATTGATTTTACGATGGAAAATTCATTCCTTATCATTCACGAGTGCATTCGTTCCAAAAATAGAGCTATTGCACCAGTTCACATCTCAGTTTCATGTTTTATGTTCCTGATTTCTTAATTTAACTTTAAATTTACTTCCGGAAACCTGTGTTTTGAAAGCTTCCGTTCAGTGGATGCAATCAATCATGTGGGTGTGCATATTTTGACTTCAACTCTGCGTAGACTATAGACCTCAGGAGGTCGAATTTCAACTCTAGCGAAGGGGCCTCCGCTATGTTTTGCAACTTGGCAATTGCGCCTCCGTAGCCGCAGAAGAAAGATGATATTAAATGCAGAATTAACCTCCTTTCAGGGGATCTCTTCGTGCAAGAGTTCAATGGGCGTGATTATGTTCATTGTAGCGGTCGTGATACGGGTCTTGGGCGCATCGCACGCTTCATATTTCGTCTCGCTCTCAAAATAATCCCCCTTGTGTTATCGTAATGATACAGAAGGATATCAGCACAAGATAAATTCTCATATTTCATGAGGCACTCGGGTATATATTTTGAGACGTTTGGAAGTGTGAGAGCTCAAACGCAAACATTCTCGTACAAACTGCAGCATCATGAAGAAAATTCAGGAAACTGGAATTTTGCTGCCCTTCCACCACTGTTCTCAATATATTTTTAAAGGGGACGCATTATTCTTATATGAGCATTATTTACTGATTTCCACTACAGTTGTTATAATTGTACTATATATATTCAGCGTTTATACAGTGACATCATCTTAATCTCGTATCAAGTGTGGGAAGATTTTTTTTTCCTAGAAAATTCAATCTCTGTATCATTGAATTAGTTGAAAATTCGTGATTCATGTTTAGATTTTTTTATGAATTTTCGAGCACGATTTTGTATTGATTATACTCTCATTTTTGTTTCTTTTGGCAAAGCATTCATTGTCTTTTGGAAAATTGGTTACAAAAAATATTTCTTGCCTTGAGCTTGGAGCCAGAGAATCCGTGAGCAATTACTGCCCTACTCGTCTAATTCCCAATGGAAACGGTATTTCTTAGTTCTTTTTTTTTTTGTCTCCTGCATAGCTCTAATTTTCTGGTTACGTTAACACAACCTGGCAGAAGATTTCCAGAGATTAAGTAGGCCCTCCATTTGTTAGAAAAAAAAATTTTGTTGTTTCGTTTTTACCAATTATTTTTAGGTTTACTGATAAATTTTTTTCTGTTACTATATTTTACATTTATTGTATTTCATATACTTCCTTCTTTATCCTATTTCATATACTTCCTTCCTGGTCTTCTTTTTCTATGCCCAAGGGATTTTTTGGGTAGGAACACACGTGATACATATAGAATCTTCATTCACTTAATTCCATACTAAATAGTACCCTCCTTTTTCCTCTTTCTGGAACACCTATCTTGTAGTTAGGAAGACTTGAATTAAATTAACCTAATCATAGCTTTCTAGTTCATATTGCATTTTAAAATTTTTTCCCAATACCGTCCTATTTGCATCGTTCTGGAACAAGACACCTCGCTTCAATCCCTCCCGTAATTTCCCTACGCAACGCAGCAGTCCTTTCAGTTTCTCCAGTCCGGGCCAGCCAGCAAACCTCCCTCTCTCTCTCTTCAAGACGGAGGGTCGCCAAAATTTGTCCCCGTCGCACTAATGAGCGCCGCCGCACGACTGCGCCAGACTGCGTGAACGTCCTACATTTCTCTTCCCGATCTGACGCTCTCAATTGTCTGTCCCCTCGAGCCCTGTGACCCTTCTAATTGCGAATATCCTGTAAACGTGCCCTCTGCGCTGCTTGGTGTCTTTGGTATTTTTACAAATCTCCAACGTAGCGTTGTCTTTGACTCGGGTATGCACTCGAGTTGGTCTAACCTTCAATGTCTTCATGTCCTGGCATTTTAATTTACCAATTGCAGGTTGATTTTTCCAAATTTCACTTTCTTGTGTTAGGTTTTTCTTCGAGTTTCGCATCTCGTTCAAATCTTTTTTTAGATCTACGGCTCATTAGTTTTTCATACACTTTAAGCCACGTAAATTTTATGCGTTTGGCTTTTGAAACTGTTCCATGCTTCCTGGATTAGCTCCTACGTAGATTGTTCTCCAACGGATCATTTAAATTATTGTTCTCGTTTTTAGACGGATTTCAAAGCTTCCCTCGGAGAGGTGCGCTAGATTTCTGTCCACGTATGTAATATACAGAAGAACCTCTCTACTCGCCTTAAAATAAACATTTATCGCTCAAGGCTGAAGTCAATTGTTCATGGTTCAAAGTACTTTTTTTAAATCCTACTTCCAGGGAGGGCAGGTGAAGTGTGTTTTTAATTTCTATTTGACAACGCTCTGAAATATATCTCAATTTCAAACCTACCTTACTTGTAAACGCGCTCGTCACGCTTTGAAGCTCTTTTTAACGTGTTCACTTTCCGTTCGGATTTCTTTCCCGTCAGACCTCGCCCCTTCAGTTCGATTCCAAAATTTTTCCAGTGCTCGTGGAGTCAGCCAAATCATTAGAATTTGTACATCACCTGTTCTTCGCTGGTGTTCGAATTTTTCCCCCGATTTTTTCAGTGGATCACTTACTGAATTTACTTTCTCCGATCAATGCTGCTCGTATTTATTTGTTTTTTTGAATATTCATCTATTCTTTTTTTACTTCTCGCTTCTATGTGTATTCATTTTTATTTTATATCGAATCAAACTAAACACCTTATACCTATGATTTATTTTGGAACTTTCTATAACCTTTCTTTTCACCGCTGAGCAGCGTTTTTAAAGACCTATCATGATGTACGACGTCATATCTTTCACTGTCTCTATATATTTCCCATTTGTCCGTACGCTCACCCATAGGTGAAATTAATCAGGGCCTGCGCCAAGCCTTGCTCAAAAATAAAACATCCTTTCGATTAAAACTAGTACAAGTTTCCTCTTCTTGATTGCTGAGTTGGAAAACCGTCGGACTGCGCAGGGCTTACTCTGTCTTGGTTAGTGATGACGTATTAAATAGCGACGCGCGCCTGCCAACGTTAATCACAGACCACACACCAACGAAAACCAACGATGCCCTCGCTCCTTGCGATCATATGTTGAGAAAAGCTTGCTGTTGAATACAAGCAAATGAGAATAGTATCATTGGAACCACGTCTCATCGCGGTAATTCCCAACTGTACATGTGCATCTCTTTCAATACAAGTGATGGTTATTTTTTACTCGCTCGTTCGTGATGAAAATTGAGTTTCACGAGCTGCAATTCCAATGTGTTAGAGCGTTAGATGGCGCGCGTCGGCTCGTCCAAAAAACTTGGAATTTTCATGAAGTCTCTGGTCTTAAAATTTGCTTAACTTTTGTGAATTCTTGCGCTAACATCTTCTATTAGCTTCGCAAACTTGCAAACAAGATCACATTTTTATTCTTCATTTCGCAAAAGGTTGCTCTGAACTGGGAGTGAACATACGTGGCTGGGCACTTTTGAACACTTTTTGACGTAGTGGTGGGCTCAACATTATACTTCCGTAATTGCTTGAACTTCTGTAATTTTTATACTACTGTAATTGCTTGTAGAACTTGAAGCAACAAGCCTTTAATTCGATGACAAGGTTGCACTGCGAATATCTCTTGCTCATTACCTCTTGTTGCACATATGTCATGAATCGTTTATCGAATATGCTCCTTAGCGCTGTATTTGGTTTGTTAATGTGTGGAGCAAGCTTAATGTTAATGAAGAAGCAAAACGAGCTGCTCGATAACCCTGGTTTAAGACTCGTTATTTAGTCCAGTGTTAAGTTTTTTGCATTGGATTGTTTGCATTAACCATAAATAATTCCATGTCCCTTGAACATGGAAAAAATAATTCTTGCTGGTGTATTACAACAGTTTTTAAATTTTTCAAAATTAGATGTCTGATAGTAAAATCAGTTGCTGGTAGTAACTTGAACGAAACTTATCGTTGCATAATAAGTAGATGGACTCATGCACCCTCATAGTGACTGAGTTGAGAAACACGTTTTGTTCTTAGTAATTTAATTTCAAATTGGCAAAGTACCTTGACAAAATATACCAACAGATTGCTTATGGAAACTCGTTTGAAACAGGAACTTCAGAATCATTTCTTGGAGGAGCAAATCATACGCTCCGCTAGTGACTCCTATTTTCATTCCTTTAAACTTAGCGAATTTGATGCACTAAGAAATGTGTCTTCAACTATTTTTGCGCTGATCGAGTTACGCTCGCCGTGATGGTATTGGGGTGCAGTTATTCGCATGTCTTTTTCTGCCAGGTTTTGACCTATATAACAACAGTAGGGAATTCTACATATGTCTCGCACTTTTTATGGTGTTTTCGTTTTAATATTCCAAGTTCGTATTAATTCTGATTAATGAATAATTAACAATCATTTTTAACCACTCAAACATACTAAGCTTAAACTTTTGGTAAAACATATGACATAGCAATATTTTAGCGATATAGCTCTACACAGAAAAAACTCAGAACAGCCTCATTTTATACTCCATTTAAGTTTGCAAATGCACAGGATGTCTGGCCTTTACGTTCACAAGCCTGATCCTTCATCTTGTTTGCGTTGTACCGCCGTTTTTACGAAGGTGTTTGTGAATTATTTTCGCTCTGATATCCGTATCGGTCAACGAACTTTGAATCATCTGTGATCAGTCCACGGACGACACTCTGTACATTTAAGCGTCCAACATATTTGTTTGCATTTTGGCAACTGTGAAGCTCGATGCGAGTTAGTGCTTTTATTGTAATTTGTACGCTTTCTCTTGTTTAACGCTTAGACTGCGACGGAGGCACCCGTGTACACGTAGGGAACGGAACCTTCGCAGTGCTGCTGAGTGATCAGTGGTCACAAATTTAATTCTCATAAATATCTTATCAAAACTAAATGAAAGCACGATCCAGTTTAATGTTTGCTTTTTTCAAAATTGCTCGCTACAATTGTCCTTAAATGGGAGTTGAATGTTGAATTTCAGTTTAACCCACCGAGGTCAACGTGTGAAGTGATTACCACATCGGATATCCGATTTTCTGGCATTATTTGTGACATTCCGTGAAAATCCTACAGTTTGTTTGGTGACTCATTACCTGACCTAGCAAGTAAAACTCAACATACTACAATGCTACCCATTAGAGCACAGTCAACGCGGAACTCCATCACCCAGATAACACCATGAAGCTTTGTGTATGAACAAGCTGTGGGGCTCAAAAATTCTCTGAGGCCGAGTCGCAGACGAGTAGCTTGTAAAGGGCGGTGTCGCTTGCGTGATAATGTAATCCTCAGATTACGGAGTCTCTCGGTCATGGTAATCTTCATTATGGAACATGACATGTTCTTCAAAAGCCATCAGTCATGCCCGTTAAATTGATCAGTTTGAGCACAGATCGTCGCACCTAGCTGTTCGTTCACCAAGTTTTCTTCATGCGCCATTGTTCGGTCGCATCGAGACGTGCACGTTTCTTTGAGTGTATTTCATACTTTTTCCCATTTCCATATAATTCCTTGAATTCGAGGCAGATGTTCGCAAAAATAGAAGTTCATTGGAGTCTCAGTTCTTGTATTTTTTAGCTCGGACGTTTTTGTGCAGAGCTAGGGCATGTAAACAAAGAATGTTATTGTCATTATTTTACAAAAATTTATATCGTGGGCATATGTTTCTGTATGTCCTAATATTTTGTTATTTTGATGCTAATCATTCAGGGTAAGTTGTAAGCTAGCCTCAATTTTATGAGTGAGTAATAACTTGAATTACAGTCTACTTGATACTTGAAACGCATAAAAATAGCGTTGAAATTACATATGATCTCCAAGTTTTCATGCTTTTATTTATGCACTGCTCCTCGTGTTCATGTATTTCTATGAATGCAATATCTGATCATGAGCATATATGGCCTGAATGGACGTCATGTATGCCAAGGATTTAATTAACTGATGAAACGCTATCTGCTGCTCGCCAAATGTCGTTGGTTCATCGAGCTTAATTACAACGGGCAAAGTGGAGCAAAGCAACTGATAAAAGTGAGTACAGTTACATACGAACAGCTGTAGAATTCTACGAGCTTATAGTTGCAGCTGGCAAAATGGACCAAAACGACTGATAAAAGTGAGAACGGTTACACGTTATGAGGTGTAGAATTGAGCGGCTGTTGCGGGTCGATTCGAGATTTCAAAATTCGCCGCTATAAGCGGGTGAGACAATTTACCAGCGTTTTTGGAGTCGCTATATCGTGAATAAAAGTTAATTAGTTGTTCTGGATTTCCCCTCTTGGCTTGTAGGTGCGTCACAAATTTGCCCTCAATCCTTGCTCTTTGAACTGTCGGGCGTTAGATGAATTTAAGGTTCGCAAGGCGGCTTGAATTTTGAATTTTGTACACATTGTGCAACACTATTGTATTTTGAAATCATTAGTTATACTTTAACGGTTTTCGCAGGCGCAATCGAACTCTCGACTCTCGATAAACGTCCTTTTGAATAGTGTCGCAAGAATTAGCTTTGGAAATTCATTCAACGCTCTGTTATAAGAAAAGATATGTTTTACTCTCAGCAGTAAAAACACTGTATGCCATTGGTGAGGACTATAGGCCTGACAATTTTCGAATTGAACTCTTCGCGTACATCATGCACTTTTTCATTCAAGCTCTTGTTTCAACTTGTGAAATTGTGGTCCTCATGCGGTAATCCTGAATAGGAGAAGAACCCAGGATGATTTCAGGCTCGTTTGAATTGAGAATATGAGCACAACACTTTTCCGCTGAGTTCGTGGGTAGCTTATCGCTTCATGAAGCGTCTCAAAGGCTTTCCTCAAATCAGATTATGCCTTGCCTATTTGTAGTGAGAATCGCATGACTAGGATCTGGGAAAACTTCAAGTTTATACACTTGAAGGGGGATACACTTCTCTCGGGGGATAAAATAATGGTGTCGATGGTAATTAGTGCTCCGAGGTGGAAGATGTGTGGTCCTGAGCTGAAGGTTAGGCAACACTTTGCTAGTTTTGAAATAAAATAGGTTTTTCTTTCGCTAAAGGACAACCTTTACTTTTCACTGCTGTTCTTTTTCAGTTCTTATCACTTTCTCCAACTTTTATTTGATTTCTTAAACTTTTTTTCAATAATGTTTCTATACGCAGGGCGAGGGGACACACTTGGTGCTAAGATTCTCTCAATTCTATACGAAATGGTGCCTTCTTCGTTCCTCTCTCAGAAGCACTTTCATTGTGGTAAGGGAAGCTTGAACTAAATTATAGTATACTTCAATTTTATACTTGCGCTCGCTACCGATGATGTTAACAGAAATACTGTACTTTTTTTATTGAACGCTTGAGAAAAGGGCGAGGTAAACATATTTATAAAAATCCGTATGCTTATCATAATATTCAAGTATACTTATAGAAACCTTCACTTGTACTTATGAAAAACCTCATGTAAGTCTTTCAACATTCAGGAAACAGTTAACGGTGGATGTACCCACATCTTGTATTCTTGTCCGAATAACTAAATTTTCAACTTTCCTTCGACTAAGAAAACTAATTCTCTTAATTTTTTCTGCACGCCCGCATTTTGTCTACAGTTTCTTTTCTTTCACGTCCTGCATGGCAACCGGTGTCTTGCGAAGTGTGGTTTGCTTTCTTCGAGGAGTGACTTTCTGGCGTTATTTATATTTGTGTTGTAATCAAGCTTCGCACTCGGAGCCCTGTATGGACGTGTTGAATCTAGGCGCCGGCTCAGCACGGCATATAAATAAATTTGATGTTATCAACAGCAAGCTCAACGTTATGAGTGCCTGGCAGAATATTCTAACGTTTTGGGATTGTCCACTTCTGCGTTTGAAATGCGCCCGTTGTTAAGCCTAGAATTTATTACGAGAGATTCGAATGGAAATCTGAAAATGCGAAAATGATACGTTCGTATGAGTTTTCTTGGCTCATATGGCTACCGTCATTTAAAAAGAAAATATGTGGACGCATATAGGTTCCGTTTAATCTGGAAAATTCAAAAATACCGTGTTGGGATGAATTTTTGTCTCGTAAACTATAAACCGTAATACAGACAAAAAAGTTGGAGGAAGTAGGTTCCGTTCTATATTAGACGTTCAGTTTCGTTTGATTAAGTTGTATTTTCTGATCTGAGGTGCCGCAAAGTTTGCAAAACGAGATTTTTCTGAATGGACCCTCACGTTCGTCCAGAGTTAATTTACACAGTAATTAGGGCACTGCCGCGCATATGTTCGCTGGAGCAACTTTCAGATTTCGATGTTAAATTGAAATGGCGGTAAAAGCTACAGCTCAGTTTCATGCAGCGAGGAGTTGAATGAACTCGAGTGTAAAAAGGTTTTCTTTTAAATGTGAATTTGTGATGAATATTTTGATCTATGAGGGGGAAATATTCACAATAATTTTGGGGATCTTCGTTATCTGAATTATTGAAGAAGAACATCAGACTTGGTACGTTTAGCTACTTTTGAAAAAATTATGGCTAATTTTAGTGGTATTATTTTCATAGCGTAAAGCAGTTGGCGACGTACGTTGAACAGTTGGCGATTTTAATTATTTTAGTACTAGTACCCCATGGCAATCCAAATTGATTAAAAAAAATCAAAATATTATATTGGTATTCTAGTGTACCATGTGTTATACAGAACGCATTAATTTATTTTTTCTACCACTTATTTTCGTCAACAAATGGAAAACATATTGCTACTGTATAACTCATGTTAGTGTCGTTTCCTGACCAATTATTTTTATTCTCCACTTTGAAGGGAACATAGGGGAAATGGTCAGTCTGTTTACAGTGTCGAACTGTTAGGCGTAGATTTGTGCCTCAATGGTTCATTTATTTAGTTTTTAAGTAATTTAGGTTCTTCACTGTCAGTCATTTCCTCACAGTGATTAAGTAACTGAAAAATTACTCACGTCAACTAATTCCATTCCCGAAGTATCATTGATACGTACTCAAAAATCACTTACGCATTTCGTAGTCTTTAATACGCAAATAAAGTTCTGCAACGAACCAGTGACTCTACTTGTTTAATATTTATATTCAGCAGGGGCTAAAAAACGGCATATAGACAAAACGGCTTATGTTGGCATTTCAGCAATCATCCCCTCGACTAGCTCATGCTTCTATCGATATTTTTTCTCTCAGGGAGAGATGGTCTCCAAAAGTTAATGTCCGTTTCTTTATTTTCATGCGTCATGGTAGCAGTACTTTATTCTAAATTATGCATATCAGTGCAAGACCAGTATCATCGCCAGGCGCATTATGTTCTCAATTGACTGTGTGTGCTAAATTTAATGAACACCTGTCTAAAATTTCGTCGGAGATGCCAATCTCTAGCGTCATTATTGAAATCTAGAGTCATTTGCCGAAGGTATGGCATAATTTTAACGAGCTTTGATTTGGTTTGCCCTGTTAACTTCGGCTCCTATAAGTCGTAAAATGCTACTGAAATACGTTAACTAAATATTTTGTGCGTTAGTATCATGACATGTGGAAAAAACTTCAACTCAATTATTAAAAAGTGTAAACAGAATCCTCCCCAAACCACGAAGTGTCTTTGATACGTTAAAAATCTTTTTTGCGCCTTGCAGTACCCGTGATACATGAAAAAATTTTCACTCCTCTCGCAATACCAGTGATACGTACATAAATCCTATAAACGTAAAATGTGACAATAAATTCATGTATCACCAGTGATGCGCAACGAAAATCCTTTACGCACCACGCATGCAGTAGTCTTAGTACGTAAAAAAAAATTTACGCACCTTGCAATATTTGTGATCCATAAAAATCCTTCAAACGTTAAACTTGATATGCAATAAATCCACGCAGTACCTGCGATACGTTAGGAAATTTTTTTACAAATCGCGTAGTACATATGAAGCGTAAACAAAATTCTCAAAGCAGCATTATACGCTATTTCAACACAGCATGAAAGTTAGACAGTGTCGAATTAGTAAAGGAATACCAAAGGTTATTCAAGGTTGCAATGCAATTCTAGGCTTGAAAAAGATAATTTCAGTTTCCGTTTGAGGTACGTGCAATACAAAGCTGCCATACCTATAGGACTACAATGTATGTGAGAAAATTCGTGATATTTTGAACTGCTGTTATTGGCTTTTGGAATTTATTCAAGTGTAGTTTACGTGTACGCTATTATTTTGTGAACGTTTGGTTGGTTAGAAATTTGACGAGTTGAGTAACCACGCTGGAGTGTTATTAATTTTAAATATTCTGTTTTCTTGTATAAAAAATAATTAGATATGTGTTGTTCTGTCATCGTAAAATGTTATTCAATCTTTTCATAAAATGATTTTATTTTGAGAATAACTTTGAATTAGGGACGCTTGCTTTGAGGCAAATAATTTGAAGTGGTGGCTTCGTACGTCGGACTTCTAGTACATTCACTATATTTTCTTAAGAACCTAATGCTAAGCACTATCGACTGTATTAACACAGTCATTAGGCCTCTTTGAAGTTCTTGATGCCACATCACCTAATGGTTCTTCCAATTGACTTCTTTCGAAGACTCCACTGAGCAAACATCGTCCAATTCAATGTTAACCGAGGATTATGTTTCGAGTTCGTTTCCAGTCACTCGATCGACTCAAGTGGATTAACTACTTTTCTTTCCTAAATTTTATTCTTTTTAGGTACAGACGAATTCTTCAAATTTCAAATTGCATTTGTACTGCTTTCAACGAGAGACTGTTCTTAAATTTTTTCTGTTCCCGATTACATTTGCCCTTCAAGTAATTCAATTACCGAACGATTACCTTCTTACTTTAGAGAGTGAGATTATCTAAGTGTTCAAATAGTGTTTCGAATTGAAACCTAAAATTAATCTCATAGATTGGATGCATTTGAACACACCGTTCATTGCTTCATAAATTCCAGAGTTAAGAGCTGGCATCTCTCTGAATTCAACAGAAATCCAGTTCCTCATGCTCTTGAAGTATAGTATATCTCCTTACGCGCAACCCGAACCACTCTAAAAAGTGTTCCCAATTACCAAGGATTTGTCATTCAACAGTTTCTCTCGGGTTCAATTTTTCCGAAATGTTTCGCAGTTCAATTAAGTTGAGGAAATTTCTTGTGGCGGTCTGACGAAGCGTACGTGCTCAGCATTTCAGGACAACTTAGTTCTTTCTTCAGCACCTCGGTTATCGAGAAGTTGGATATCTGACCGAGCATTGCGTATGTCGATGTATCTGTCCATACGTGCCGTGAGTTGCGTTCATCGAGAGAAATTGTCTACGATGTTGCTATGATTCTACTTCGAATGAAATATAGTTAGTTCTGCGAGTGTTTTAGGCTTTAAGTTCCATGGAAAGTTGTAGTTTGAAAATGACTTCTGTGCTTCTTTATTGCTTGTGTTCATTTGCAGTTGAAACCTGATTTTTTTTATCTATAGAATATCATTGATGCCCTGTAACCTACGTACATACGTGGTGTTGACAGAGAATGCGAGACTTTCTCATTGCGTTGCACGGCTCAATTGTGTTCGCTTGATTTATGAGTCTCTCTCATTTACTTTTAATCGTCCCTCATTCCAGTCATGGTAAATTATTTCCCGGTATCATGGAGTCATTCTTGAGATCATTACCATGTTGATGAGAGCTCGAAGTTCAGGTTAGGCTTGTCTCTCGGTAGATTCATGTTCTGAAGAAGTAAAGATTCTTTTAATTAACAAGACACCACTTTTTGAAGACTGGATATTTAAAAAAAATACTCCGGTTTTTATATAGGCTTTGCTCATTGCTTACCAAGATATCTGCTGCGGAAACGCATTTTTGTGAATGTTTAGACACAAACATTCATGCCTCTTCCCTCTAAATTAGGGAAAACTGAACCTAGAAGATATTCTTAGGTGTTCACCGACTACCGTTGAATATGATGTTGAATGAGTAGCAAAAAATTCTTTCATGTTTTACATCTCTTTGGCTGGCTTAAGTTTTTTTCGGTAGTTTATTTGCTCAATCACACACTGATTACACTTCGTATTTTCACTCCACGACAGGGTTGGCGTCAGACTACAGGTTTGCTAGAGTTCGTTTTTGGCGTTGTTCTCCTCAGACACCACATAAAGATCTGCATTGTGTGCTACCTGTATTTAATTTTGGTCGACTTCTGTGTTAGAATTCTTATTTTACTGTCTCCTCGTATGAGAGTCGTGGGAGATTTTGAGACTTTACAGTACATTATTTTGTCTCGCGAGGCGCTAAGGGGACGTTTGGAAACGCCTCGAGGGAAGCAGCGGCGCCGGTAAAACTGCCATGGAATCGATTTTCGATTCGTTGAGCACATTCGGTGTATTTCTGTTATTTCTGCACTGTTACATAGTTTACATAGTCTTGCGAATTGTGTGCTGCGCAAGGGCTCAGCAAGATATTTTGGAATTGCTGTGTAAAATTCTCGCATTCAAAATTTCATGGAATGATTTTGCCATGGATTAATATTAGTTTCTTACATATTGTCAACCCTTAATGTTACGAAGTATTCTCGATCGTGCCTCTGGTGTTTTTGACATGAGACTAATTTAATGACCGTTTTCTCTAGAACATTATCAAGTTCATTATCATTGTGGGCGCTCTATATTTTTAAATTCTTTTTCTCACTTCAGTGTTTTTTGATGCGTTTTTGTTGTGATTTTTAACAAGTTCTTTCAAATTTTTTTATTAAAAAAAATGTTCATGGATCACTGAAACATATTATATTTATTATCAAGTGTTTGGCTTAGCATTTAAATTTTGTTCATACTCCAAACGGCGCACCCTTACCGTTCATTTCTATTCTCTTGACTTACCTGCCCCTCACGTTTACTTCAAGATGGTTCTTCAGTTATGATGAACTTTTTTCTTGTTTTCGTCGAGTCGCTCTGGAGATCATTACCGAGTCGATCAGGTTTTAAAGCTCAAGTTGCGCTGTAGTCTCCCCGCAGATTAATTGATGGGCAACCTCTTAAATTGCTTCTGAGACTGCAAATTGCGACCAAATTGCTTCCATAATCGAGGTCGCTTCTCGCAACGAATTTCCTTGACGGAAACTTCAGCACCAGCAGCGCTCTGTTGCCCGGGTTGTTGCAAAAGTCTAGGGTGAGCGCTCTTGTTATCTGGCTTCTGCGGTCGCATCTAAACCCGACGAGTGGCAGACGTGGATGGCATTCTGTCGACTGTTTCAGGGCTAACGGAATGTTACCAACTGTAAAATATATTCAGTAGTAACTATTAGACTATTTATTCAGTAATTTACAATTATTTACAACTGTTCAAATCTTCATCAACAAAGATTGCAATGTGCGATAATACGTAATGATTAAAATGCTGGAATTATTCAGCAATAATGATACACATATTGGGCAATAACAGTAGCGATGTTTGGCAATATAGGGAGAAATATTTTGCAATAAGACTAAATAAATTCTGCAAAGATGATGGGTATGGAGGATAATAACGGTCAAAATATTATACAGTAATGAAAATATTTGTCGATAAGAATGCAAATTTTATCGTTTTTTCTTCGGTGGAATTTTGTTCCAGTTGACGGCGACTAGTGTTTTCAATTTTGGATTTTCATTGTACAATATTAGAACCGCGAATAAAACGAATCAAGCTTTTAAGATTAGACTATGAAATCGTGCGCTGAGATTTGGCAGAAAAAGAGTTTAAATCTGAAATGTTCTTAACTTCCACTTTCATTAACTTTTTGAGCTCTCACGTCAGTGAAATAGATCAGCGCTCATTCATTCCTTCCACTGTTGCTCTCGCTGCTACTTTTCCATCCAATTCGTTTCGCTCGATTTCAAAACTGCCAAGATTGCATCACATGAGTTGTCGATACTCGTTTGTTTTCATCCAAAATTATCTTATTTCTTTTTGGTTTAATCAACAATGTTAATTCATCGGAATTTCTCTGCCAAGTGATTCGATTATTAAATGTAGAAACCTTATTTCATTTGCTTATATTCTAGTCAGGTCCTTATGTGCGTGAACTTACTAAAATTTTCTGTTTATATCTTCACTGTTTTGACCTTTAAGAAATGTAGGTTGAATGAAAAAGACTCGCAGCATTAGTTGAAGAAGACAAAGATTAAAAAAGGGCAATTAATTTAGGTTCCAGAGTTCGGAGAGGAAGTGAAAGTTGAGTTGTAAGTAATTTCCTGCTAAATTAAAACCTTATTGCATATTTTGCGTTATCTTGGAAAATTTAAAACATTTGTACTTAATTTATTTGCCTTGATAGGAAAGTGAAAACTCATGATCTGTAATGATTCTGCGAAAGGTCGCAATGATGTAAAAAATCCCAGCTCTTATATATACTCAAACAAAAATTGTTTAAGGGACTTCCTTTCTTTTTTCGTTGTACGACGACTTGCGATTTATTCACTGAATTTCACTCAATTAATTTTATTCCCATGATTATCATCTAGTAGTATTACGCTGAACAAAAATATTCTACGAAGTCTGACCTGTAATGCTATGTATTTTGCACTTAATATTTCTCACGACCTTGTTTCTTTCATGTTTCATATCAAATGAGCTCTCCCAGCCTACAGCGTCCACCTTGCATTTCCATCAATGGTGAGGTAATGCGTTTATTTGGTTCGATTATTTTGTGAAATACTCTTTGGCGAAGAGTTCCCTCAGCGGGATGCAGCTATTGTATTTTTGGGGATTAGCGCTCCCACGGACCGAGAAAAAGTGAGATCCTGAGCTGAGAGTTAAAAAAGCTTACCTTCTATTGAGATAGAATGTAATTTTTGATTTATTGCAGGCTATCTTCTTTTGGTTCTCTACTGCCGTCTTTTCAGCACCTCTGACTTTTTCTTCAATTATCATCTTGTTTTAAAACTTCCTTCTGAACTTCCTTGTGCGTGGGTTCCTCGTTCCCAACACTTCGAACTAAATGGCACCTTGATCCATCTTCGCTTTGCAACACCTTTGTCGTAGTTAAGGAACCGTAAACCAACTTATATAATCTACCATTGAGTGACCTAGCTCTATCTTAACACGCGCTATTCATACAACGCGCATTCTGTGTCCGCCCTACCTTCATCGTTCATTAGGTTTCACTGTTCCAGCCATGCGTACATCTCGATCGAAGACCCATAGATTTCTACGCGGTAAACACCCGTCTTTATTTTGAGGGCCTGCAACATCTTTATGCTATCTGAACACATCTCTTCTGCCCGGCTGTGACCTGCGGGGTCACCTTCTGGCACTCTCATATATTCGGGCCGATATATTGAGTGCTTATGGGTTAAAGAGTTCAGTATTTATTGCTGATCTGTGGATAAAAGATGCGTGTTGTGGGCCTCCTCGACGGCTCTCTGCCTAATTGCTTTCGAAGATCAAGTTTCTAACTGATGCGTCGATGACAGACTTACCATTTTGGGGTAATGAAGTGAGTAGGGGCGTGAAGAGTTTTGTTTTACCTCGTTAGCATTCTATGCGTGTGATTTATTGCTCAGGAACTTGTAATATTTACGTTTTAATTTACTAGGAAAAAGTCCAGCATGCTCTAGTAAGAACCATGTTATTGAGAGTATTATTTGAAGTTCAAATCTGCTCGAAAGGAGTGACAGTGATGCACTGCTTTACTTGTAAGTAATTAATGTTTACGCGTAGCTCAGCTCTCATGCGTAGACACGATGCCACCTAGACAGGTCTTATATAGTAAGGAGTAGGGCAAAAGTTTGCAACATTAAGTGCACTAAGCTCATTTAAACCAACTTGATGGCGACCTTATGCTGGAGGAAATCACTAAACTTACAATAACTGAGCTTTGAATGTCCTATAAGTCGTATTTTATTGACCTACATTACAGCATGTGTAAGATTTGTGTGATTTTGAAAGTCGTTTTGATGGGAGCTCCAAAGAGCTTTAATGTCAACCAGTCTCAGTTCATAGCTAGCCGTCCAAATGGTAACAGATTCTCCGTTTTTCGGGGGGGAAATTATTGCCTCTCTAATGAGAATAGATGTATAATTCATTGGGGATCAAGAAAATGATCTAATTATTCAACTTTCAGGGTTTTTACTTCATGAATATACAACCGATAATGGTTAAATGTAATGACAGAGCACGAAATAATAACTCTCAAATTACTGCGCTGGGGTTGCTTTTGGAGTGCTCTCCTCAGCGATTCTTGGACGGCATTATGCAGCGTGCGCTGCAGCACCCCGGATGTGTAGGCTCTCATTTCGAATAGGAATACCGAGCGAGGCGGATTGTTGACCAATAATTTTGAGAAGAAGATGGTTCGCATTGGTTTACGACCATAGCAATTTAGTAAAATGAGAGTTATGATTTGAAAGATACAGTTCTCCGGTTCTGTATGAAAGGTCAACGTTTGTTCGGGGATTTTTTTCGCTTGCGTAGAACTACTCCTTTATTGCTATCACTATGCACTTTTGCTGTGCTTATTTTAAGGATTTCAGCTTTCCCCTAATGGCGAGGGTCAGTGCATTTGCGAGTCAGGATGATAAAGTTAATCTGAAGGTGGGTGGAACAACAGACTATGTAGAATAGATACGCGCTTCAGGCTGCTGCAGGAATGTGCTCAACCTTTTCACCAACGCATGCGCGTTCGAGAGATTGACTTATGCCAGCGTATCTCTATTGACAGTATGGCATTTGCACATTTCCTTTAATATCAGAGCATTTAATAGTATCGTCTTGAAAAAATAACGGAATACGTGCCTTATGCATTGCTGATGAGGTTCAAATGCAGCCCTGTCATGTTCATCGCAGTTGCAGGGCCTCTAGAGTTAGTGCTGCTCACCAGTAAAAAATAGATATTGCCTTGTTGTCCGTAATATACCGTCAGCTGGGAATGGACGAGGTCAAATTTATCTCGAGTTGATACGGGATAGTTAGGGAGATTCGTTCATGCGCTCTTCGCTTGGAAGATCACCACTGCTAATCTGAAAAGTGATGAATCTCTCTTTTCTTACGCCATCCGTCTGTGTCTGGTCTAATTTTGTTGTCGAATCAACGGTGATTTGAGTCGCGCGTGGTACAATTTGTGAAAAATTACATTGTGGGAAAATATATCTTAATCCGTACTTGAGCTTCGCTAGGTTCCTGTACGCGTTCAGTTATATGATGATCGATGTTTTTGCTATACCTCACCCAAGTGAATTCTGGTGCTAACCGCTATAGATCTATCAGGTCGTTTGAGTTATTATGTTTGTATGAATGTTGCTTGTTTGTAGTTGTGGAAATCTTAGTATGCAGATGTGTAGTTACGATGGAAAGATAATTTATTATCTTAAGAAACGAAGACTGTCTGGTAAGACGACTTCCGTAAAAGTTGTAGAACACTCAGATCGAAAAGGTTCTATTTTGCGTCCAAACTAAGTTTATTTTTATTTCCCCGGTCTGCTTCACCAATGCATGTTTGTAAGCTGTAACGAGGTCTCAGAAGGAATTAAATGCTTCAATGCGTTTAACAGACCCGAAATCAATTACAGCAAACGAAAAAGCTTCATTGCCAATTAGACTACATGACATTGCCACAATGTTCGCATGACTTGACCGCGGGTACTTAAAGAAAATAAATTGAACTGAGGCTATTTTTTATTTGGAACATCTTCCTCGCATGCCAGGTTTAATTCACATTCGTTTTTACGTCTGTGATAAATTAACTACGTCAACACATTAACTACACATACACCATAGCTACGCGCTCGGTGACCCGCGGAAAGAAACGTAGTCTCCTTTTCTGAAGTAACATGAGGTCTCCTTCTCCTTTGAAAATTTCCGAATTTCATCGATTGAGATGAAATTCACTCAACACTTTGACCGTAACGTGAGCCACCGGTGGCCGCGTGGGGGATTTTCATAATGCTGCTGTCCGACCATAAGTCACGAAGTCAATTTTTATTAACATTAAATCAAAGTTAAATGAAAGCGCAATGCAGTTAATGTTTGCTACTTTGTAAATTACTTACTTCGAGGGACTTAAGATTTGAGTCTAATATTGTACTTCAGTTTAAACAATCGCGGTCAAAGTGTCAAGGATGTTCTGTGCAATGTGTTTGAGTTCAGAACCAAAATTTATACAAGCGCGTGTAATAACACTTCATTTTGATGAATTTCTTTTCCGAAATTGCACATATGTGGTGCAGTTGTTATCCATTGTTGTGGAGCGAGCATTTCAGAACATTACCTAAAATTGAAAAGCGCTCTTTGTGCAAACATGCACCATGGATATCATATTCCCAGTGTGATGCTGCAAACATTTTTCCTGTATTTATGTTGTTGCGCAGGCATGTTAAGAGACCAACACTGTGACCGTAAACCAATTTTTTCGTACTAAATGGAGTCGCCATGAAACTCAAATTCTGTTTTATGATTTAACGTTCATAGAAACTAAAGAGAGGTCCCATGTTGAAAATTAAGTAGGCCTTCCTTTTGATGAAATTTTTATTTTGATAAGGATCATTTTTTTCGGTTCACAGCATTTATGTTTTTCAACGTATACTACTTTCTTCTTCAACTTCTATCTTGTTTCATATACTTACAACCTAACTTGTTTCTAGGCGCAGAGGATCGTGTGCATAGATTCCCCATTGCCTTGTGGTTGCTTCAAATGGTGCCTTTCTTTTTTCTCTCTTTGGAGCATCTTAGACTTCAAGGAAGCTTCAATAATATCAACTAATAACCTTATAATTTTGTCTACAATTCAAAAAAAGCTCAGTGTTCAATCAAACCTTAATTCTTCATGTTAAAATTCCTGTAATTAATGCACCTATTCACCGGTTGGCTAAACACGTAATAAAGTAATTCGAAAATGAATTATTAGAGCCCTTAATCACATCTCTGCCTCTCCTTGTACTAATTATGCCCATAGCACAAGCTATATATACAGCATCCATTCCTGCCCGGCGAGACGCAGAAAAACAAAAGAGCTCCTCGTGTCTCGCAAGATTCATACGCACTAATTTTTCTCGGCCATTTTCATTTGAGCTAGAGATTGACGGGCGATCTTTTTCACTTTGCCTAGAGATTAAAATCCTGCCTTTACCCTTTCTGAGTCTAGATTAAAAGGCGCGTTCACCTCGAGATTGTGGAGATAAATTTGGCTATTCTGCGTGCGAGCGCCGCTATGCTTCATGGCGGGCCGGCAAAGCCCTCGCCGCTCGGGGTGGCTTCGGCTCGGACCGCCTTTGAAACCCATTAAAAGTTCTGTGAAACCGATGTGTTCGGAAACAATGACATTCCGCGAGGACTATCACGTCAAGCCTTCGCCTTCTGGTGCATGAATTCGATACAAAAGAGTTTGGGTTGTCAATCAACGCGGTTAAAGCACGAATGAATAGAACTGAAATTAATTAAAAGAGCATGTCATTAGAGAAAGTTTACCTGCAAATGCTATCGTTCACAGACTGACTTCAGCATTAATTGCCTTGAAAAACCGATTAAACGCGTTTGATGTGGAGGAATGTGTCTAATTTCTGAACCTCAGTCCCAATTCAAAGAATACGATAGCTTTTGTGGAAGAATTAGTTAAAAATAATGTGTTGAAGTTATGCCAAGGAAATCACTTCGTGTAATTGAAAGTTGGTCCATAGCAAAACATAGTGAATTCAAGCCCTTAAGGCTTTCAAAGTTGATTATTAAACAGATAAGAAGAGCTACAGCTTATTAATGTTCAATTTTCTCTGTGTGAATTAAAACAACAAACAGTGAAAAGAAGTCCTCAATATAGCTCTATCTAGCACGAGTACCGTTCTCATGTACTGTTGAACATTCGTTATCCTTTAATCAATATGTCTCAACTACATCGGTGATTACAACTCACGTTTTTTGGAGCTCTGCTTATAATACGGGATGATTAATTTTATCCGCTACTCGATTCTCGATATTAATCATGAAGCTGAGTGTCGAGCAATCCGGGCTCGGTAGGTGACAGGCATGCGGTCTCTACCTGGAGACTTGCAGTGTTGCTGCGGTGTCAATGTTGAGCAACATCAGGTGGCAAACTCAAACGGTGCAAAACGCTATAGCAAAATTTAAACATTTTTCGTTAGTGGAGGCTTTTGTGAGTGAGAGAGAGCCAATTTTATCTCTAATGAATAATTGTACCTTGAATAATAGTTTTCAGTTCTGCTGTTCCGTATGTGTGAAAATGAGAATGACTTGCAGTACTATAGCCAAGTTACTCCGTGTCTAATTGAAATTCGTCTTTTTTTTATTTTTCTCAGAACTCTCTTAGATTAGAAGCAAATTTTGTCTCATTGCAGAAATGTTGTTTTGATTTTCATTTTGTAGAAAGGTCTTGAATGACTGACCCAAATGGTTATTTTGACATTATTTAAAATTCAGAGATCTATAAAAAATGGCATTCTATTTTTGTAATTGTGGAGAAATACCTTTGTGTTTTGTTCCGCTGATGAGATGCTATTTAAAGACCTCATATGTGAGTGTAATGCGTTTTTTCTCAGAGTTTAAGTCAAACGAAGCGTAATTATAACTAACCTTATCATGAAACGTAAAACGATATTGCTGACGTCACCTCCTCGTGATGTAGTACTTCAATTTAGTCTTGTTTCGAAATTCAAGTGCTCTATATTTAGAAAGTCTGTTCTGAAAGAATAATGTTCTCGTTGCTTTATGGCGCACAGCGAGTCCTGGAAAGCGAACATTCAACTTAAAAAAAAAGAAGAGATTTGTTCTGATGTGGTGCCGGTACCAATGAAACGTTTCTTTCTTCCTGATTTAAAAGAACATTTAAATTGCACGATGCTCTAGTTGCGAGAACACGTGAAGGAGACTCACAGCATCCAGTCCAATTGATAAAACCAGATTTATATTCCTTAACCGAGTTCGTTTTGCTCCAACCCTATAATTGTCGAGGTCTTTTGCTTCCTCGCGATCCTCGACTGTCTCTTTCTTCTTCAATTTAAATCCTAATCAAGTAAATTGCGTAGGTTCCAAGAATGATACGATCCGCTGGGCATGTGAATTAATGATTCTCCGGTGGAAGAAATCATGAAGCCCCAAAAAGATGAACTCTCCCAAGGTAATCCAGTTCGGCCAGTATTAAATGAAAAATGAAGTGTTGCTCAAGATTCATTATTCATCGTAAATTCGAAAGCCTTAGTTTTTACTTCGAGGTTCCTTGTCTGAGAGCCATCACGACGAATTAGATATTCCTTGCAAGAAAGCAAAGTTCAAAATTACTGCTCTACTTCTTGGTTAGTTGTTGAGACTTCAAGCAGCAGTTGAGCAGCGAGACTACTGCTTCTTTGTGAGGTAAAAATTTTCTTCCCAAATACAACACCACGCATGAAAGAGTGGCGTGCACTAAGAAAGCGTTATGCAACGTGTAAACCTAAATAATGCCGGTGCATTTTTTTGTCCCCATTCCAAAGTTAGGAACGAGCCATTCTGAAGCTCTTAGTTTGGGCATAGGGAGAGCTTGTACGAGTAGCTCTCATTTCAGTGGTGTTGTCTGAAGCAAATGGTAGGCGTGTTAACCGCACGCACAGTAGATACTTGAGTGGAGTATGAAATGAGAAACTCATGCACTGTGCGGGACAACCTCTTTAGCAAATGCAAAAGTCTGCGCATATGCTAAATCGAAAAGAGTGTATGAGTACTTATAGCCTTTTAAAAAAAACCTCCGGATACAAATTTTTCAGCACTTATTTCCCATTCGCTGGCTGATTCTGCAGTTCTTTTTTTGCAATGCACTTCGGTCATTCAAAATCCAGAGATGTGTAAAGTTCGTATTTTGAGTTAGTCATTCACTGAGTCAATGAGAGTAAATTACTGTTTTGATTTACTAGAAATATAAATGGGCACTCTTATTCACCACATATCGTTGTCACAGCCGGTTAGAGTAATAGAGAATGACTCGCTAAAGAACTTGTAATTATTGCTCATGTAATGTTGAATATCTGAAACCCTACTTCGTGTATTGGGACAGCGCTTGTGCACTACGTCGCCACAGGTGCAAGCCAGCAAGAGACGCATAGTTACAGCAAATTTGTCAGCCATTACTGAACGGCTCGTACCTTGTGTTTGTTTGTGTACTCTATGCAAGTGTACAGATATCCGTACGCGAGCATTCATGATGTCGCATTCCTGACCCCATCGAGTGTTTTAGCAACGTAGCTTATACTCGCTTAGTACTTAAATTATGAACGGTTTCGGTCATTTTAAGTTGAGGAATGACAATCGCACTTCCTGTCATTGTATTATTTCCGTTTTCAAACTGTCCTTTTTTAAACAACTTGATCGATCTCAACATTGTAAGTGCCTGTTACTGAGCTCCATGCAACGATGCCGTATAGGAAAGTATTTGTCAGTATGGAACTTTTGGTGTCGAGTAAAGTTTGTATGTTCGCTAAAAATCTAAACTAAAATTTGCATTGTAGTCACTGAAAGGATCGAGTTGATAGTGTTATGTTCTACATATATTTACGGAAGCGTTGGTTATTTGCCGCTACTCCGACCAAAAATTTAAATTAGAAACCTACAGTTTTTCCACTGCCATAATCGCGTTCAGGATTACAGTGTGCGTGATGCACTAGCGATTTCAACGAAAATTTGCAATGATCTTTGAGGCAACGGCTGCCGTTCTTCTGTATCATCACGAGCATTCTTTTTGATCGAGCCACCGTATTTTCATAACCGTCGTCGTCACGCGACTGCGGTCATTTGGCGGCGCTTGAATATGCTACGACGCGACAATTTCTCCTCAGGAGGAAGACTTCCATCTAAATTTGTGCCACGTGTTATTTACATGACAGAAGTTCAACTCAATTAAACTGTTTCTCAAATGCTTCGTGCCGAACACTCAGCGTAAAGTACGTCGTGCTTTATTTTAGCTCTCATTTTCCGCAGTTGAATGTCGGAATGAAGGGAGAAAATTTTCACGGAATTCTACAAGTTACGAGAAAATCAATTCATCTTTCAGTTAACGAATCTGAACATTATTGAATTTTTAAAAGTCAGCTTATTTTCTACGTATGTTGTAGAATATTTGCTTATGGTACCAGAGTACGAATTTAATAACGTGAAATGTTGAGCTTATACATTCTTTTTACGATTCTCAAGAATAATGAGTATATTCACGCATTTTAACTGATTATACCTGCAACGACTCGCGGTTGTATCTTTTTTATAATACACATCTTTTGTGGTTACGATTCAAAATTGCGGAGCTGTTCGGGAAATTTGCACTTGTTCACCGCTAGCATTTAGGTTTCGTACGTGCAAATTTAATGCTCATGACTAACATTTATGGTGCACTTAAAGATCGATCAGCTCACCTAATTAATTACCCCTTCATTTGCTTGACATCTTTATTCTTTTTGAGGTGCTTTTTATAGCGGGATGAATCATCACTAGTCGATAAAACTTCGGATGATTCGAGATCAGTATTGTTCTGTAAACTGGTTCATTCGAATCATTTGACCTGAATGATATTGATTCAAATTAATGGACTTTTAACTTCACGTCATGCGGGAAACTCGGTAGGCTTCCAACTTCACAACTTCTGAATGATATTATGGTTTTTTAATTAGGCTCTATCAGTGATTAAATGGCCAAGTCATCCAACTTACCATCAGTTGAAATTAATAGCTTTTCGCTTTTAATAATCACTCATTGTTTGCCATTTGCTTTACTTCGAGAAGTTCATCTCTTCTTCGCGCGCCATGCGACTGGAATGACGACTTTAGTGTTGATGGTCTACAATTATTTAATTCTTAAACAATTTACCCCGCTATTATTGCTGTTGCATCAACGACTTTGGTATTCACAGTTCCATTTCCAAAAATTTTTTCACGTTCTCAATTTTACATGTATAATTAAAGACGTTGGCTTAACGCTTTCGAATTTCAAGCGTTATTTTGAGTCGCCTTGTTGAAATAATTTCTTGTCCTGATAACGCTTTTTGCACGTCATTTTTATTTCCGCAAGGTGGTTAGAGTTTGCTTTAAGTATGTTGGGTTCCCACAAGACGAAGGTGCTTAGCTAACCTGCACCCTTCTCAAGTGGAGGGGTCAACGTTAAATTCCTTGAGTCCAGGACGAGACGTATGTCTACAATATGGAAAAAGACAGTTCGGATCACAAAATGAAACATATGTTATGACATTCGTGTAAGGCTGTAGCGTTTATTGAAACATTCGCTTAAGACTGTAGCGTTTGCTGAACATACCGTTACTGTAGCGTTTGTTAGAACATACGCTTAGGGTTATAGTGTTTATTGGAACATGCGCTAAGGGTTACAGTGTTTATTGGAACATACGCTTAGGGTTATAGTGTTTATTGGAACATGCGCTTAGGGTTACAGTGTTTATTAGAACATACGCTTAGGGTTATAGTGTTTATTGGAACATGCGCTTAGGGTTACAGTGTTTATTGGAACATACGCTTAGGGTTATAGTGTTTATTGGAACATACGCTTACGGTTACAGTGTTTATTGGAACATGCGCTTAAGGGTGTAGCGTTTCCTGGAACATACATATGCTTAAGGTTCTAGTGTTTGCTGTCTGCGATATTATAGTAGTTGTTTTAGTAGTGTTCTCTGTTGAGTTTTGAATCGTGTTCAATAAAATTATTCAATAAAATTATTATTAAAATTATTTAAATTATTCCTGTCAATTGGTAAAACGAACATGATGGCTGTGTTCTCCGCTGACGCGTGCTGGTTTTAAACTTAGTTGAGACGTTAGTTGTGAGGTTTAACTTATCTTATAAATGGATTTAATGAATTGTATGGAATAGAGAACGGTCTGATTACCATGCGAAGTACTCGGCGAAACTATGCGATGGGATAAAATTAGAATTTTCCTAACATCTCACGATTTAGCTATTCTAATTTCATTTTTTCCCCACTCTCGTACGCAGCAGAGAGTAGTCTTTATCGCTAACAGTAGTCTCAATCATATTACAGTTGAAAGTGTAACAAATCTGCATAGGCTCTGACATTGCTGCAATGAAGAAAATTTGTAATGTCTTAATTTTGACGAGAAATTTTCTTGGCGTATATCTCACAGCGGCACCTCATTTTACGAGTATGCTCTTTATCTCAGTTTCATCTTGTTTTTCTCCATTTTAGGAAATATGTATCTTCTTTCTGCACTGATAATGTCATAACATTGAGTGATCAGTAGTCGGCTGTCTCCAGTCCTTTCATATCTCATTATCCGAGCCGATCTCGGCAGAGAGCCGCTAAGACATGGGCTCTCACTTTTCTTTATGGTCGCATAAAAACTTCCAGTCCGGATCACAATAAATCATTTTAAAAGCGCTCCCTTCCCGATAGAGTCGTATGGGCCTCTTTCGTCGTTGCTGTCTTAATTATTGTCCATTTAACGTAAATAACTGTAGAGTTTGAGATATATACTTCGTTGCGGTATGACAGTATTCATTTTTCAGTGAGATATACGATGATTCGCGTCACAACAACCACACACACACAGGCGCACTATACTGTTCACATGCTCATTTTTGTTGATTGAAACGCTCTCCAGCAAACGGCGCAGCTGTGGCGCACTTTGTTCAAGTGCAGCTTAGGAAAATTTACGCGCTAGAAGTGCGAAGGATGGAGTCCTGCACGGGGTGATGTTTTCATTTCGGTCCGTAGCTCGACACTCGTTCTTCAACGTCCTCTAATCTGAGGCATTGTCATGCTACGCTGGCTGCGGCTCGTCCGGCTCAGCTTTTGTTATCGAAAATTATGGGTCTCGTCGCAGTCGTAATTCTTTCTGAGATTTTATTGCGCTGTATGCTTTTTGTGCAGGATGAGTAAATTTTATATGCAGGGCGATGCAAATCCCTGAGGATAGTGTGCGTACTGCTGTTGATATTCCTTAGCTTCAGCAAAGTAACTTGTGTAAATATATGCAATATTTTGTAGAAATGTGGTTCTAGAATTGAATTCATTTTGCGTGAAACTTTTTCCCTTCTTTAACTATAACGCGTATATTTGATTGCACATTCCAGTTCAAGAGAGTTTTGTTCATGCTTGAACAATTCCACGGATCAGTCTGCTAGTTCCGCAGGCACTGAATTAGTTTTACGACTTAAAGCTCCCACTTGCGTTTTTCAGAGTCCGGCTTTTGAACGCACTGCTTTCATTTCATTACCAGAGGCCCGCCACAGCAAGCACTAGTCAGGCCCGTAAGGGATACTTGACCGCGTTCTGAGCGGCCCTCACGCGCTAATTGTTTCTAAGTTTGGTCAGTCTCTGGGAACGTTGTGTTCTCACACGTGTGCATGTTTAGCGCGAGTGAGACGGGGTTTGGTCTCGTTTCAATTCAGTTACGACGCTTGGATTTCCAGCAAACTGTCACTTCAACAATTTCTCTTTTCAAGTGTCATGATTTTTAACTGCGCTTGTCACGTGGCCTTACGGTATAAGTCATTTACAGCTCCGTAGCGCCCTGTATCAAGTGAGTAATCTACACCTCTGAGGTTGTCTTATTTGTATTTATTGCTTTCACCTGCTCGATATTTAAGATAATATTACAAATACGGGTGTTGTGATTCACCCATAGCATGAGTGGACTGGCTCCCCCAAGGGGTCACTGTAAGGTTACCTCAACTATAGATAGGGCCTCAGGACTCCATTTCAAGTGCCCACATTGCTATTCCAATTTGTTTGCTTTCTTCGCTATCCTTAGTTATCTTTTCTTCCTTTTCCTTCCGAAGTTGCTTCTGTCATGCGCATGGCATTGTCTGTGGGAATACACTTTGTGCATAGAGTCCCCGTTTTCCACAGCCCATACCTCATGACTCCTTCTCTTCGCTCTCGTGAGTCCTTATCTAACGAATATAATGATAAGGTTAGTCAAGATTTTGTGTTACTCAAAACTTTTTTCAAATAGAAATTGTGGTCTAAAAGCAATTGCGTTTGATTTCCTTGGAAATTATTTTGTGACAGTAAAAATTAGTTTAACTCTTATTTTTTTATTACCTGATTTTTCTTTCCTATTCTATTTCATAGTTTACTTGTTCCTTGTAATTTTTTATTCGTGGTTTATTTAGTTCTGAAGCATATCCAACGTGTAGGTCTCGTCCAGTCTTCGTTAATATTTGAATATTTCCCCCGTACATCGCTCTCGCTCACACCCCATCAGGATTTTATTATATTTTAGACGCAATTTAACAATCAAATTACCGTCACAAGTTGACGGAACTTCAAAACAGGCGCCGGACGCGAGATTCAAAACAGGCGCCGGACGCGAGATTCCTGCGCAGTTCATGATGAAATTGGATGGCCGCTGGTGAATTATTCTATCTGCTGCGTGGTGCTGAGTGGATCGGCTCTGGGGTGCTTCCCAGTGGGCTGAATGTTGCTTCCTATAGCGCTGATTATTGCCGAGTATAGAACTACTAGCTATTGCGCTGAGTACTGGTTCCTATTGTGCAAAGTATTGCTGCGGATAGAACTATTAGTTACTTTCTATTGCGCTGAGTACTGGTTCCTATTGTGCTAAGTATTGCTGCGGATAGAACTATTAGTTACTTCCTATTACACTGAGTACTGGTTCCTATTGTGCTGAGTACTGCTGAATATTTCTACTGAGTATTGTTTTTGTTGTCGACAGGTGTGCCGTTCGGACACAGTCAACTTACCCAAATTGAATTGGGGTGTCACGATGAATAAATTTCTAACGCTGTAATTTATACGCTGAAGTGCGAGCTGCTGAGCAATAAGTCCATCGTTGAATTCGATTTGTAACACTCAACTTGTGATAAAAATGGAATGAATGTTTAGTTATATCTAGACATTCGTTTAACTTCATTTTACATTTGTGCCGATTATCCCCGTTTTTTCTCTTGTTTATAAACTTTACGCGCACATTAATTTTGGTTTTGGAGGTTGTGTAAGTAAATATTTTTTATTCATTTTTGTAGATTTTCTTATCCGTTTAAATCTTCTTTTTGCTCATTTTAGCTCGTCTTATTTTATTTTTTTCCAATTTCATCGGGAGCGTGTGCAATTTTACAAGTGCTCCGTCATATCGTGGTTCGGTGCCCAGTTGGCCTCGAAGACTAATGGTTAAATTTCCAATATTTTACTGAACACGCCTGTCGACGCGCAGGTGTGGAAATGAGAAGCGTGTAATCTACAGGCGTCATATTTTTAAATAAATAATTATAATTCAGCGATGGCCTAACTCCCAAAGTGCACACCAGGCCCATGATAGCTCATTGGACGTACACAGCATCCCTAGCTGAGCAGTAGCAGCAGCATCTCATCTTGCAGGATGAGCTCGGCCTATCAAACCATGATTGGTCTGACGTCTCTCACATGATTCATGACAATCTCACTGCAGCCGCTGCACCAAATGTGAAGTCCATCTTTCACAGCGTCGGCTGTGCTTCTTAATCCGACCCTCGCGGCGCCGGGGGGTATGTGTTGAGCTAGCCTATCTCCGGGAGGTGGTCGCTGCCGCTTTGTCCAAATTTCAATATGGGCTATATTTAACACCTTCTCTGCCGTAGGTTGAACTGGAGCAATTTTCATCGCAAACTGATGTCAGTTTTGGTGTTCCGTATTCGAAATGGCAAACATTAACTGGATCGCGTCTCATTTGGTTTTCATTAGGAACTAGTTTGAGTTTGTGAACACCGATGGGACAGACTCAGTTAGCATGCTACAAGACACTTCCAAAGAATTGTTTTATTTTGATTCAGTCTTATACTTATGAGGGATCTACGCAGGAGGTTGCTGAATTTGTCTCGTGAAAGTTTGTTTTTTGAGTGCATGCTAGATTAACCTGTTGAATACAGCCAATTTACTCGTAAAAGGAAGTCGAGATGACGGTATTGCAGAGCATACGTGGATACGCGTGGATTCGCACATCTTTGTGAGTTGAGCACACTCTCCGTAAGTATGTTCATGTTTGGAAAAGGTGTAGTCTCTCTAGTGTCCGCCAGGGATGTGTTGAGAGGAATCGTTTTTGAACTCATTCAGCGACCGGTACTTATGTCGATGGTATCTAGGCTACGCTCGTGAAATTTTGTTTTTCAATCACTGTAATGTCTAAGGTTATCGGTTTTCTTACTTTAAACACAACTGAAGTTAGTTTATCTTGAATTCTATTTTGAAATCAAGTAGAATTAAATTTCCATTTAAACGTTAAAATATACTAGAGAGTAATTTAAACATGTCTTCATTTTCATTTTACACGTTTATATCCAGTTTCCAATCACCGGTGAGCACCAAGGAGTAAATGTGTCGAGTTATCATCCAAATTTTGTAGATGAAATGAGGCACTGAAATTTCCGTAATCTTCCCGATAATGACCGATGGTAACATTGTTGACTGGCAGAAATCACCGTCCATGTCCTGCCCAAGTGTCCGCAGCTCGTCGGGCTTGGTAGTTTAGGAGACTGTCTTCCTCATTTTTCATTTTTTGTTGCTCCTTCAGCGAATGGTAGGGAACTCCGTAGTTTCCTACTAATGCCACAATCTAGTATTCTGGACAGCTTCAAGATTAAATATAATATGTTTTTAGTTCTCTCTTAAAATTCTCCTTTGTTTGAATTTCGTTACACATATGTGCGTCTTTTATAGCATGTATGTCTTTCATAAGGAGGAAAACTGAGATGCTCTCAAGTTTTCATCTCGGAAAGTGTCCTAAATAAGACCGATACAAAGCAGAGGCCTTATTTCTACTTTTTATATTCGTTTCTCCGCAAATTTATCTGCATACTTCGATCCCTCAGCATTTTTGACCATCCGAAGGTGTGGCTCAATTGTCTCGACGACAAATCGACCTCGAATTTATAGTCGGTTCAGAATATTCAACATTCCGAGAATTTTTTGCTCCACTCGTCTAATGAACCGACTAGCGCGAAATCAAATCTACCTATTCTTTCAAACAATGTGAATAAATTTTATGCTCAATATGACTGGTTAGGTATCATTTTTGGGTGCCGCTGTGTGGGCTTTGATTAAGTTTCTATACGGCGTAAGAAAATAAAATTCACTTCGTAAGGTTAGTTGAAGATAGATTTCATTTGCCAGTGATTTGGAAATTATCTTTCTTATTAACCAATTGTTGCGCACAACTTAAATAAATGTTGCTTTTTATTATCGTTATTACTATGTAACTATTATTATTATTATTATTATTATTATTATAATCCAACTTATTATCTATCTTTTAGCATAATCTTAGTAGATTTTAAGTTATATTTCTGTTGGGTTGGAAACAGCGCGTGGAATTCTTTATTATGTACACGCAAATCCGTCACTAAATAACGTGGCATTCTTCGTTCTTCTTTGTTTGAGGTAAACATAATTATATATTTATTTTTGCATTCAGGAACTTTCAGTAGATAAAGGATTGTTTTTGAATGCGGTTTTTGTGAATAAAATTAGATACATTTTTCTTGAGTCATGCTTTAATTGGTTCATTTACAATGGATTTAAAAAGTAAGATGATGAGAAGACCAAGTGTTGAAGTTTACCATTAAAAAACATTTACAATGACTAAGATCGCTGTTTCACTAATGACTAGTGTCACTGATGGCACTGCTTCACTGGTGCTTCGCGTTATTTTTCTGAAGTATTTGCATGGGCATTTTTCTTCACCAGGAAGATATCTTGCTCATGAATTCCCATTGTTGTTGGTGAATTTGAATTTTTAGATGAGAAGAAAAGTTGAGTTCGATATCTAGTTGAGTTGAAAAAAATCACTTCCACTGTCAATTGTCACTGCCACGATAATTACGGCAAAAATTTTTTCACCTACTGGTATTTCAATCAATTTTACTGTTTTCCCGCAGCATAGCACGCCAACAACACCAAATAAAGGCTCGGTGACTCTCCTTTAAATATCTCCACTAATCCAAGCAGCGGCAAAATTGCAATGGATGCCTGAACAAAGTACAGCAGCTATCCTGTTGAGCAGCAGTTAATGCGCACTTTTCTGCAGCGTGGGACTCTAGTTAATTCTTCGCAAATTTTTGGTAGATCTGAGATGAATTTTACCTCAAATTTTGATACTAATGCCACAAACCTTACGTCTTCCCGTCTCAACAAAGGCTGTGCTATACAACTCTTGAACACAATGTAGCTTTCAGTATAGTTAAAGATAGTTCATGTAGGATCCGTTGGAAAATTGGAAGTCAAATTATATATAATTATTAATATTATTCTTGTGGGAGTAATTTTTATCATCATGAGCGTTCAGATTTGCATCTTGGTGAGTTCCCTGCGCTTCCTCAGTCTCTTACTACCCATTCCTTATAGTAAAGCCTCCTCAGTCATACTCTTTCGTCTTAATGAGATGCGTTGCACTTTAATTTTGGCAGTTTTGATACGGTGTTCCTTGTTTATTGATATAAATTGTGGTTCTCACATTCCGGGATAAAACACCAAAACTTTTATTTTCTGGGAGCAGGACTTATTATCCTCCCGAGCTTCTGTTTCGCTATTTTACTTTAAAATTCGTAGACTGAAACCATTTGCGTTATGAAGATGTTTAGACACTGCGTGTTTAAAAGTAGAAGTTGAAGTCATTGAAGAACAAAGACTACCTCAATTACACAAAATAGTTTTCCACTGCAAGATTTGGGCCGAGGAAGCTGCCCTAATTAAAGAGTTGAATCCGCCTTAATGAAGAATTTGAACTGCGCAAATCGGTCACTTAGAACTACTCTAATAGAAGAGAGCCGAAAATTTTAATTGAATTTCTGATGTAACCGAAAATTCAGATTACTTCACGATGGGAGCTAGAAATATTTGAATAACAGCTTGAGCTGCTGTAGTTGGCGGGCTAAAGCCTTCAAAAATTAAAATTTTAACTTAGTTCATAACTTTAAACCGTAATTCATGTGGATCAACTGATACTTTAGTATGCTAGTCGCAATAACTGAGCGCAAATAAGCTCTAACGATGTAAAGAAAACTGCAAAGTCGTAGTACCACCCTCTGTAACTGGCGCGTTAAGATATATTGCGTTAACATGAATGTACTGGTGCTTGTGCGTGCAAATTTATGACTGTAAAGGAGTGTTTCGGTGCCTGTGCGAGATTGGTGTCTGGCAGCACGGGACAATTGGGGACAACCTGAAAAAGGGTCACTAGACTCGTTACTATCGTCATTTTGCATTCTTTTCTGTTCTATTTTTATCATTTTCTAATGTAGTATTATGTACGCGCAATGAAAACTGCACTTAACTGTGTTCACTTGAAGGTAGTAAAGCGATGTTAACGTAAAATTTGACTCGTTAGGAACGCCAATGAAGACAGGAATGTCATTAGAAAAGCTCAGTCTATCTAATCATTCTGAACTCTCGAAATAATGATAGAAAACATCGTCTCTCTCGGCTCTACTTCAGCTTTCTGTGTAAAACAATATTTGAAACTTCCAAGTACAGCAAATCGTGTGTACCACCAACAACCCTATTCGTGATAGATACTTTAATTCTAAAGACTAAACCATGTAACGTTGACGTGAAACCTATAACTTTAACTCAACGATAAGAACTTAAAATTATGAACAAAAAAATGACCTTCCACAGAGCTACCACTTTAATGAAGGCTAACGAAAATTAGCCATTGAGGGAGAGTAATGATAAGCCTCGTTGTGGGGCAATACAAGAGCATGCAAGATGACATCAATAACCCTTACTGAAGCACAACAGCTGCCTTCATTAGCTGCGGACAAGTGTTGCAACTGCAGGATTATAATGACTGTGTTGAGAGACGACAATGGTCAATCTGCGAGCCGCTAAGTGATGGAACGGCCGCTAAACAGCGCTTCGGCCCATCATCGTACACCCGAGTGTCTTTGTTTGTATGCTGGTAATGTGAATGCGAATGGCCGAAATTTATGGGGTCAAATTAAGAAAGATGGAGTCTTTTTTTAATCCCAACCAATGCCTTCCTTCTAAATGTTAGCAATGGATTGTGTTCAAATTAGGAAGGATGGAGTATTTGTTCGTGAAAACGAATACCTATATTTGCAATATTAGGAATGGGTTGTATTTTTATTTCACTCTCTGAATGATTTGGCGTGTAATCGACGAAAGATTTAACATTTACGTGCATAATACGCGTTCATTTATGATTAGATAACATTTATTATAAAGTTAACAACGCTTATGATTCATATTTCATGATGCTAAACAATGTGGTAAATTTTACAGCAATCTGATGGAAGTAACCGCTGCTCAATGGTCCTGATGAACATGTCGCACACTCTTTAATACAGCGCACTTTATTCTGCATATTCGGCGTTCTTGTAGCCGATTTTTTTCAAAGCTTATCTTGATTTGAGCTGGAGACGCTGCTGTAAACGGTGTGCGATAAAAAAGTCTGTTAATCAGCAGGCGGCCGCGGTATCTGTTACAAGCTCTGCCGCGTTCAATTAACTCCCGCCTGGTATGTCTCGCTGACGCGGCCACCGACCGACGCTCGTTCCAGTCAAACGCTGTGTCACTTTATTATGCTGGAGTGTGCGTGAAAATACTTCGTTGTGCAAGTGCTTGAAGTTTTGTGGCTCAATTTCTTCTTGGTCACTTACGGTTCATTCGTGGCCACCGATGCTCGGTGTCGGTATTGCCCTATAGTTTCTCCAGAGCATCAATTAAGAGTGCAAATTTGAGGATGGTTCGTTCGTTCATTGAATGCTCGCGGAAGGGGACAAAATTTTACCATCACTTTAACGATTCGCTAAAAATCTTCTGCCGCGCTAGAATGTGCTGGCAAAAATTTGAAATCACCTACCTACCTGTTCATTTATTCATGAAGGAGCCAAACTGTAGGACATCTTCTAAGAGCAAGCTATGTTTCCAATTTAGAACAAACGTCAAGTAGATTGAGCTCTCGCTATTATGATGCGCTGGAATGTTGTGCTATTATGATGAGCTAGAATGTAGTGAATTTTATGTGATAGCCACAAACAATAATTAAAATAATTTGATCCTTCCATCGGGAGAGTGTAATATGGAACTATTTTCATGCAGACGCTACAACTATTGAGTTTATGGGACTTGGCAATTCCAGGGGGACAATGTGAGGTCTAAAGCTGAAGGTTTGGTAGGCCTTATTTTGTTACAATCGATTAAATTTTTGTCTTGTTGAGGACCCTCTTTTTTTGGTTAGCTTCAATCCTGTCTTTCAGCACCTATTAATTCCTTCCTCGACCCCTTAAGGGGGTACAACTATTGTATCAATGAGAATAAACGCTCGCAGGGGAAAAATATGAGGGCCCGAGCTGAGAGTTATGAAGGCCTTCTTAATGTTGAAATAAAATGTTTTTGTTATGATAACGACCATCTCTTTTTCGGTTTTTTGCTGTCCTGTTTTTTCAGCACCTACTACTGTCTTCGACTTTGATCTGGTTTCATATTCTTCTTTCTCAACTTACTGTTTCTATACCCTTTCTGTATGGATTTTGCGTTCCCTTAACTCCATACTAAATAGTGCCTTCATCCTTCCTCTCTTTGGATTACCTTTATAGCGGATAGGGGGGCTTAAACTAACTAATGATCTAATCTAATTCCTTCTTCAATATTTCCTTTGTTTCGTAAACTTAGTCCTTGACTTACTGTTTTTTCATGCAGGTCTTGTGCGGGAATACACCTTGTGCATAGATTTCTTGTTCTTTCCTTACGTGCCTTCCTCCTTTTCTGTGATACATCTTCGTCGTAGTAAGGGAGGCCTCAACTAACTTATCTTAACTACCTAATATGATCTAATCTAATATAAATGTGAGTCAAAATCCAAGCATCGACTTTGGTTTTTGTAATAGTATATTGCTTTCATACACCGAATCGTTCAGACATATGGTTAATCAATAATTAGACCATGCAAGAAACTACGGAAAAATTTTAGTTCCTGAGTGCTGTAATAATTATTGTCCCCGCTGTAAATACTTTTAGACTTTATGGCTAACCAATGTTTGACCATGCCAGAAACCACCACACAAATTTGGTACCTGAATGCTGTAATTACCCATCTTTTAATACCAGACTTGTCTAGTGGACATCGTCAGTTCGGCGTCTGCACATCAAGTCATTTGATGGCTTATGTGCTACAAGTTTTTATTTTGCATAATAAAAACTCAAGTTTTCAGTGTCTGTGCTTCCAATAGAGCCTTGTTTTCCTTTACCGCACTCAAAATTAGACCTTTTCTCGTACAGTTTCAGAGCATCACGCTAAGAGGGCCTCCTAGAGCAAAGAACTGCATTTCGCGGTTGCCTAGAATGCTGGCATCACGGCGCGCTCACTGTTTGCTGTGTTAATGCTGCTCTCTGAGACGCTGCTATGGCAACATGACTTAGATTTCTGATGCGCTTGCTCGGCTCCTGCACTTCCCAGCCTGCCCGGCACTGGGAACCTGTGTCTTGGCGGCGGATCAGCCTTCGCCGTCTGCTTGGAGTTTTACGAGTATTTGGGTTCATGTTCCATCACTGCCTTAAAGCACTGTCTGCGCCGCTAAATCGGTGCTCTCAAGCTTGGCTAAAAAGGCAGTCGGAATATTACTAGTCATAACCAGCTCTCCGCTGCGTTCTGCATAACGCATGACGACTGTGCGCTCTGCTCTGTTTGGATCTCAAAGAAATTATACGACGAGTGTTTGAAATCTGTTTTTATAGCATGTCGTCGATACTTTCCGATTTTAGTGTGAAATTTCTGTACAAACATTTCTCCTGATTGACGAGTTTTTGCGAACACTAACAACCAATGTGAAAGGCAATAATTTGGGTGCGTTAAGGTGTAATATTGCACTGTGTGACGTGCATAAATGCGGGGCCTCGGGGAGTGCGGCGCACGATACACAAGTACAGGGCTGGTGCGCCAGTGCTGTTCCCGGCTGGTGATCTCATGCTTGATAAACTAAAGCGGCATCTTTATCGGCATTGTTGTTATTCGTATCGCCATTTTACAGTCATTCAATTATTATCGTCAGTTGTGGTTGGGAGTGCGACTAGCTCTGCCGATGTGACCAGCTACACTATGGCAGGTCATTCCCTCGGCTCTTAATTCGGCTTGATGTCTATGATTCACATGCACGAAAATCTACATGTAAATATGCATACGCATTTTATTTCTCGCGGAGCACCTGGAATGATCTAAGCGATGTTTGGACCATCATACTCATCAGGCCCATGCCAGAGGTGGTACCAGGAGCTGTGGTGTACAGCACCAGAACGACTTGTATTTCACCACGTAATGACGTCGTTCTACTCGTGTCACTCGATGCTAGACCGCAGCACCGAAGTCGGCTTCACCGCTGCACGCCTCCAATCATTTTAAATTCGTTTTTCTGAGTAGACGATGGCACTGGCACGAGCGAAGTGAGAGGAGAAACCTCAAACACCAAAGGATAATTCAACAGTAAAAGCTAGAAATACATTATGAACTTCCTAACAAGATGGCTGAATTATACCCAACTGTCGCATTACTATTGCAAATGGAATTCGTACTCCGGATTGCGCTGTGCCGTGAAGCTAAGCATGAGTTTGTGATTCAGTTACGTGCGTTTTGCCTTATATCTGACGTTCCATTGCACTGTGAACACATTCTCCTGTGCGGCGCTCCGAAGGTCAGGAATGTTCTTTGTGAATATTTCAGTCGCCGCGACGCAAAGCTTCTCCTTCCTTATTTGAGGCGTTCTCATGTTTACCAGATCTTGTTTTAGTTATTTATGCGTCGTACCGCTCATGAAGTCCCAATGATGTCTTCTATGATGATGCCCGACTAATGACCATGAATTTGGTTCAGTAAATACCTTGTTTTGAGTTTTATATCTGGATAACTATTAGGCTGCTGTAACACTTGTGATTTTTTTTACGCTGGTGCTGCAGGTAGTTTTATGGGCTAAATTTACGTTGAGATGCTTTGTGCTCGCAGCAGTTTACGCATGACGAACTTAAATATGCTCATCCTATAACTTTCATGAATTGGAATTTTGAAATCCAAAAATTGCCTTGAACATCAGTCTGGAAATTATAATTTCCATTTTCTTTGCGTATCATGTATCTATGTGAATTAGCGATCCCAGGTGGAGATGTGGCGTTCCGAGCTGCACATCGTGTAGCTAACATATTTTGTTGAAATATTTTTTTCGTTACAGACCAGTTTTTTTCGGTTACAACTTTTTTTATCTTGTTATATATACATCTTTAAATCTTACTCTTCCTAAGCTCAGGGTGTGGGGGACACACCTATAGAGCATAGATTCCTCATTCCCTTTACTCCATACGAAATGGAGCTTTCATTCTTCCACTCTTCGGGACACCTTCGACATCAGTAGTGAGGCTTTAATTAGCTTATGGTATAATATTTGATTGCAAGGAGGTATAAAATTTAAGGGTTATGGGGTGTAGGGAGATTTATGTATGCGTAATATTCCAGTATTCTCGCACTGCATTCATAACTCGTAACACAATGTTTTGATTTCTCCTCAGTGCTTTCTTCCCCATAAGAGTATTACATCTCCAGAGTTGTTCTGGGGAAATTATTATTTGCTCGACATTTTACGTTTCCCAATATTGACTTGGTCATAATACAGAATCTCGTCTCATCCAAGCCGATGGAATAATTTCTTCTCTTTTGGCGTAGGAATAAAGCCTTTACGGGGCTGTTTTCACGTGTCAATATGGTCGTAAATAACCCTGGCTTCGAATTATTTCATCAATACGGCCGGCGTGGCCTATAATTAAGAGGTACGTGTTATTATTGGCCGCTCGCGGGCACCATATGCGATGCTCTCGCTCATCTTTCGCTCGCCTCAAAAGCTCGCCTGCACCACTTCTGCAGGTTGTGGCTGGGTGGACGTGTTGCAACTTTTGCTGCGGGCCGTCGTACCAACTCGTTCGGTCTTTTCAAGTTAGTCATCCATCGAAAAGATTACCATTATTTCTGTGGTAGCAACTAGTTCGGTGTTTTCGAATTATTTCTTCCTCATGAAAATTGTTACTATTATACTTGCTAAGTTAAAATTCTCTAATTATTTTTTAATCAAGAATATTTTATTCCCATTTCTACCAAGTAGTTAGGTATTTTCGAATTACTTCTCAAACGAGAAGAATATTATGCTGCATTATCTAATTTGGTATTCTAGAATTTTCCTCTCTAAAAAAAGTATTGATCCCATTGTACCGACTAGTTCGGTGTTTTCAAGTTATTTATCCAAGAAGATTATTACTTCTGTGGTAACAACTTGTACGGTTTATCGATTTATTTCTCCGTCAAGAAGATTCTCACTTGAGATTATCACAATATACGTTTCAATGTTTAATTTTTTTACTCAGTGCTATACTATGTTCAGACGCAACGTATCTCGTAATTCTATCTTCGCGAGTACTGGTTGATATTAGTTGAATTTATGTTGTATCATCCTTTATATACAGTCGGTGATCATGGGATTATTTGAAGCTCTTCAGTGTATTAAAACGACGTCATTACATTGAAATGAAGTTGTTCAAAGGACTGGAAAGATGATTGCACCTAATTATAGCTTCGTAATGATTAAGAAAAATGAATTTTCTGGTTGTTAATTTTTCTGCATTCCATTAAAGATTGTTTATTTTCAGCTGAATAGTTTGAGTTTTTGGTCTTTATTCATTCGTGTACGTCGGTAAGCAACTGGCTTACCGACGCTAACTGGCTAATAGCTTTTGGTAAGCAGCTAAACGCATCTGTATAAGACGAGTATGCCTCACCATCGTTCACTTGTTTTCTTTACCCACACAACTTGCTTTACCACTATGACAATTATGACAATCTCAGGAGCTCAACAAACGCATAACCTCAAGGAAATGCTCATGATGCTTTTTCACTCCCACGCTAGTACTGGGATACCTGCTTGATTACTCAATTAGAACTTCACCAGCTTTATTTTGCTGCACAAATTCAAGTTCGTGGCTTGTGCCTTGAACGTTATGCATTGAAAATGGAAATAATTATGCATGCTTCGTCATGGTGAACTGCAGTCATTCATATGAAAACCAGAAGTTACGCTGTTCAAAATCAAAATTGTTCAGCTAACAATTATTGCACCACGTACGAGGCCGCCAGTAGTTGGGCCTCAACCTCTTTTCTATTTTAAAAATTAGCGTTCTTTAAAAACTATCCTAGTGTCGGTGATAGACTTTCTTGTCCGACATCGGCTTTTTTTGCATTTAATTTCTGCATGGTAAATCTGAGGATTTTTTCATTGTCGAAGTCTTTGTTTCGAAATTACGCAAGTCATGCCCATCAACAGGGTTTGGATGAGGCTGCAGAGCGCAGTAAGGGCCCGTTGTGGGTGCTTTACGTTTTATTGCTGGCTCATTTACTTGCATTAGAGCAAAGCTCGGCCACATCAGCCGCTTTCAGTGCGTGCAAATGAAACGGCTCGCTTGAAATTCCCGCAGGTTTCCGTACTGGTTTGTTGGCGTCGATTTGAAGATGATTTAAGGATCATGGCTGATGCCTGATGCGTGAAATGGATATGATGCATCAGCGAGTATCAGGGCAGGAGCGCTGCTGCAAGTCCTCCCGATGCACCCTGTTGCATTGTAGGTCTTATTTGTTCAATCTTCCTCGATGGTCTTCGTGTTATAATTGCTCATGCTTCCTTTATGTTCCTCCCGTTGCACCCTGCTGCATTGTAGGTCTTATTTGTTCAATCTTTGTCGATGGTCATGCTTCCTTTATGCATTCTTCAAAAGTTCTCTGCTGTATTATAGGATTATATTTATAAATATTTCGTTGCTGGTCTTCATATTATGATTGCCTTAGCTCTCTTCATAAAATTTAGCTCACCTGTGCTTAGGTGAAGTGCTGTGTCTTGAATGTTATTCCAAAATTTTTTCTTCTGACGCATGAAGCAATCTAGGTATTTTGTGGTGTTTTTAGTGGGGTTTATTTGTATACTCTTTCGATTATGAAGCCCGCTCAATGTCAAGTTGCACGTTCAACCCTTTAACGCCCAAGTGGACTGTACGGTCCTCCTTCAAAAATAGCCGCAATACATTGTATTTCTCGTAAAATTAGTTCCCTGTAGTGTTGTTTGGACTGCACTGTCGAGTGGCAGTTCCTTCCTCATCCTGAAATCGATGAATATCTTATGCCGGTGCCAGTTTAACGATGGTGGTTGTGATAACGGTAACATGAGTACAAATTGTGGACGTTAAAGGGTTAAGTATTCAAACAAATTCAAGCAATATTTATTACACATAAGAGTTTGTTTTTGATTCCGATCACACTTTTTGAAGTGTACCCCTACTACTCAAATACTAATTGAAGTTACAGGACTTGATCAGCATAATAAGATTTGTATTCAAAGAAAGTTATTTAATCACAACTCATTTAACTCTGATATTTGTGGGGTGCTTCATGAAATACCCTGCGCAAGATACAAGCACAACCATGCATGCAGTTGTGATAGGTGTGCTAAAATAGTGAAGAAATCATAAGCCGGTGACATGTGCCACAAATAAAAAGATAATATTAATAGCGTATTTACAAATCTTCGAACAGGAGAGAAATGATATAAAAACAAATTGCCAGCATTGGATGTAATTGATTGAATGTTGGAGAAGCGATTGGGCTTCAAGTTTGATTCAAGAGTGGTAAGTTTAGCAGATCTAGTGTAAATAAACATCATTTTTTTTCATTCGATTTGTTGAATTCATGGTAGAATCGCGCTCACTGTACCGTTTTTTGTAATATTTTCCTAAATGTCTTCATTATTGCGTGTTGTAAACAGCTCGTCGATCTTGGATTAGCTTTGATTTAATTCATTTTGTGCCACACTACCCCGCTGCTCGTCTTGTATGCCATAGCGAAGCCTTATTTTTTTATAGCAGCAACACGCAGATTTACGTTGTGCGTTCACAAGGATTTGAGTAATATTTTTTAATTTTTGCGCTGCGTGGAGTCGTACATGCATGATCGCCACTCTGTGTGCATTCATGTTTTCTTTACCAAAAAAATCATGCCTAAAAAAATGGATATTAATGACTTTTTGTGAAAAAAACATGGTTTTTAAAATGTCATGTTTTTTTTGGTCAGATAAAATTTAACAACTCACGTTTTTTCGTAAAAAATCTTTTTTTCGAAAAGCATGGTTTTTTGGTCACATAAAATTAATTAATATCCATGTTTTTTTCACAGATTAGATTAGTTATTAGTTTTAGCCTCCCTACCCAGCAACAAATGCGATCCAAAGAGAGGAAGGAAGATTATGAAACAAGATCAAAGTTGATGAAGACTGTAGTAGGTGCTGAAAAACAGGACAGCAGTGAACCGAAAAAAGGTGGTCCTCAACCTAACAAAAACATTTTATTTCAACAAAAAGGAGGCCTACCTAACTCTCAGCTACAAAGTATTTTTACAAAGTATTTTTACAAAGTATTTTTACAAAGTATTTTTACAAAGTATTTTTACAAAGTATTCTTACAAAGTATTTTTACAAAGTATTTTTACAAAGTATTTTTACAAAGTATTTTTACAAAGTATTTTTACAAAGTATTTTTACAAAGTATTTTTACTTTGTATTTTTACTTTGTATTTTTACTTTGTATTTTTACTTTGTATTTTTACTTTGTATTTTTACTTTGTATTTTTTTTACAAAGAAGTCGTGACCAAAAAATGAACAATAATAACTTTTTGATAAAAAAAACATGTTTTAAAAAACAATGATTTTTTTGGTAACATAAAATATGTTAATATCCATGATTTTAAGACACGATTTTTTATGAAAAATACATAAAATAAAACAGCATGGTTTTTTGGTCGCATAAAATATATTCATATCCAGGTTTTCTTATACATCATTGTTTGTAAAAAAAAATATTTTTTAAAAAACAGCATGGGGTTTTTTAGGTCTCATAAATATACTCATGTTTTTTTAGTCATGATTTTTTAGTACAAAAACATTTTTAGGTCTCATATATATAGTATTCATGTTTTTTCAGTCATGATTTTTTAGTAAAAAACATGTTTTTTTAACTGCATGGGGCTTTTTAGGCCACATAAAATATATTGTTTTTTAGTCATGATTCTTTGTAAAAAAAATAGCATGGTTATATTTGGTACCAGAAAATATATTAATATTTATTTTAACCAGTCAGAATTTTTTGTAAAAAAACATGTTTTTAAAAAAACAGCATATTTTTTTGGTCACCTAAAATTTATTAATATCTATGGTTTTTATTAATATTTTGGTAATGAAGACATAAAAAAGAAACCATACAGTAAAAGTGGTGGCAGATAACCCACAATTACCTAGAGGAGTCTAAGAGGTACAGCAGGAGCCACAGAACTTACCACAGAACTTATATTGATGGTGTCAAAATTCAGAGCTTATTATCCCTGCAAAGTCTGATTTTTTCGGTCACATAAAAATAAAATCAGACATAGTAGAGATAGTAAGCTCTGAATTTTGACTCCATCAATATAAGTTCTGTGGCTTCTGCTGTTCCTCTTAGACGCCTCTAGGTAATTGTGAGTTATCTGCCACCACTTTTACTGTATGGTTTCTTTTTGATGTTTTTATAACAGTAAAATGACTAAAAAACATGGATTTTAATATATTTTAGGTGTCCAAAAAAAAACCAGACATATACTTAACAAAATTTAGGTGTGCAAAAAAAAACAAAAAAAAACAAAAAACACATAAAAACACGGTTTTTTGCAAAAAAAACGCAATCAAATAAAACCGTTTTTTTGCATCACTAGTTGCAACCACAACGGTTTGATGTTATTGGTTAAGGTTTCGACCCTAACGGTATGGCATTATGGGTAAAACTCGCAGCGATGATGATACGCTATACGCTGTGTGGATGAGTTCCATTCGCAAGGGAAAGGGGTAATTTTCTTTAAGTTGCATGTATAGCGGTATGGTGCAAGGGCTTAAAGTTGCATCTTTAACGTGGTGGTGTGGTGGCTGAATGTTCGCTTTGTCTATTTTTGTCGTCGTCTCGTGGTCTCCATTCCAATGAAGTGCAATTGTTGAAACTTGTTGCCCCAACTCCTTTTCGTTAATTTAACTGCTATGTTGTCAACTTGTGACTAGTTTAACGTTTGAATATTAAAAATGGTTCCTTTAGTTTTGAATATACTATCAAAATGGAAACACTGCGCTCACGACCATCATTACGATACCCTCCTGTGCAGCAAAAAATTAGACTGAATCAAGCTCAAAAGAATTGCGCTCTATAAATTAGATTGAAATGTGAAGAGAAGAATTATATCATATAGTTTCCGAACAAATAATTAAAGTTTTCATTACACATAATTTAGCAGACATTCAAAATGAACAACCAGCTTGCATAAAACAATCGATCTTTTTTGTTTTCACGTGGCTCCTATTAAACTTCGAGATGAAGACGAACTTTAAAATATTGCCCGTGGAGAGAATGTAGGCTTCATGCCAAAATAATTGTTCTTCGACGCGGCCTCGAGGGGAACATAATTTCTGAAGGATTGTTTTTCAATTTTTAACCAATGTACTTTGCTTTTTGTTGAAGTTGAAGCACGTGGGTGTCGTTCACTTAGTTTTCCCTGCTGCCTTCAGGGTAATGCAATGTGTGATAAATTTTCGTTCACACTTCACCAAAAAACGCTGACGAACTCCACCGTGAGTTTGTTATGTGGCCCGGAAACGTCATTCCCATGCCCTAGCAATGCGTTTACGCTCGAGATACTCCTCATCTTCTCGAACTGCTCCGCGCTGATCGTAAAATTACTTTAACTTGGGGCCCTTCGAAGGGGTGCACTTAGGAGAATTGTCCTACATCTCATCTTGAAGGTGTCATGCTCCGCTGAGGGCTTGTAGGACTCCTTAGGTAATAACTCATGACTCCAAAAACTCCTAGACTCCTCTTACTTGAGTGGCAGATGGAGTACCTGTCCTGCTCATTATTTCTACACTGGCAACATTCATGGAGGTATTTTTTTGGACATTAAGTACACGTGCTGCAGTAAGTTGTTGTGAGGTTCGTTTTTCAGTAACGCAGGGTTCTTGTTTATTTTCTGCTTGCATTTCTTCATTTGGTAAAGCCGGTGATTCGTGCAACCGACCTCCCATTGAAATATCTTCAGTATTTCAGCTCAGGAAAGCTGCAAATGAAATCGAATCAATCTTAAATAACTCTGGTTATGAATCTAATTTGGATGTAATTTGTTGGTGATCAAATTGCGCGGAAAAAATGAGAAAAACGCTGACATGCATTCAGCTCTTACTAATAATACTCGATGAATGAAATAATTTTGAATAACAGTTATTTGTAATGGGGAAATTATTCGTGACTGTAATGAAGAATTCACTCACCAATTTATGTTAATTGTAATAAATATTAATTTTAACATTGATACGCGATTTAATTATGCTACGAAATGCGATTTCGAAATGCTCGGTTTGGGAGCTATTCAACGAGAGCATAATTCATGTGTATGTTGTAAATAATCGGACCTACTTCTGATCTTTCTTTCAAATAATAGTTGGTAAAACTCGAGTTTTTCCGAATGGATTTTATTAAACGTGAACACTCGATGTCATATCTTGACGAAACCTAGAGTAATATTCTCCTAAAATTTTCTATTGAAATTTCAAGCCACGGACAGAACCGAATGCCAGCGGTGCATATTGCCTGCTCAGGCGCGCCTTGATAATGCGGCTTTTGAACGGCTTCTTTTCCAGGAAACCACGGCACCGCGGCTCTCGAATGGGATTTTGTGCCAGACCAAATATTTGTGCTGCCATGTTACTCAGCAAAATGAAATGCCGTATTTGTGCCAGACCAAATATTTGTGCTGCCATGTTACTCAGCAAAGTGAAATGCCGTATTTGTGCCAGACCAAATATTTGCGCTGCCATGTTACCTAGCAAAGTGAAATGCCGTATTTGTGCCAGACCAAATATTTGCGCTGCCATGTTACTCAGCAAAGTGAAATGCCGTATTTGTGCCAGACCAAATATTTGCGCTGCCATGTTACTCAGCAAAGTGAAATGCCGTATTTGTGCCAGACCAAATATTTGCGCTGCCATGTTACCTAGCAAAGTGAAATGCCGTTTTTGTGCCAGACCAAATATTTGCGCTGCCATGTTACCTAGCAAAGTGAAATGCCGTATTTATGCCAGACCAAATATTTGCGCTGCCATGTTACCTAGCAAAGTGAAATGCCGTATTTATGCCAGACCAAATATTTGCGCTGCCATGTTACCTAGCAAAGTGAAATGCCGTATTTGTGCCAGACCAAATATTTGCGCTGCCATGTTACCTAGCAAAGTGAAATGCCGTATTTGTGCCAGACCAAATATTTGCGCTGCCATGTTACCTAGCAAAGTGAAATGCCGTATTCTGAGGAACGGTGCTGGTGCAAAATTTTACCTGTGAGTTCAAGTTGCTTTCATTTCTGGCTTCCACAGCAGAATCCAAATTTTACATTTTCAATAATGAAGAAGCACAGTGCATTTGACAAACACTGTTTGTGCGCTTGTATCCAAAACATGCCTTGTACATATCTATTGCGAAATTCATCAAAATATATCATTTGGCTTTTCTACTCAAATGCACGTATGTGCATCCTATGCATATGCATAGCGCTCCCTCAGCTGAAATTCTGTGTTCGTGCCATCTGACGGCAGTTACTCAGCCAACTGTGCTTGCTTGTTTTCAATGGGGATACAACTTGTGTATCTATGAGAAATTGTGCTCTCAGGAGATAGGTGTGAGACCTTGAGCTGATAGCCTCCTTTTTTCGAAGTACTGTGTGATAGTCTTTTCAACGGACCACCTTTTACGATTCACTGCTGTCTTTTTTTGTGCAACTATTACTTTCTTTTTCTGCTTTTATCGTAGTTCATAAACTATATCAATTTTGTTGTTTCTAGGTGTCGAGTGTAGGGTCACATCGTGTGCATAATTTTTCGTTTCCTTAATTTCAAATAAATGGTGTCTTTCCTATTTTAAGAACACCTCTTTTGTGATCAGAAGTGTAAATTAACTTAAAACTTAATCTACATACATCGCGGTGAGCACCGCTTGAAAATGAACGTGCGCTTCTTATTTGTATATTACGAAAGTCACTGTGAGCATTTTTCCAAACTAGAATTCATCCTTTGAATTTCGCGCAGCCAAGGTTGTGTGCGAAGGCAAATACAAAAAGAGGTATCATGCAGCTCCGTTCCTAAATAAACTTGGCTTGTCCACAAATCGTGAAAGGCTCATCACTCATAACGTCTAATATGTTTTCATTCTCCTGTTTGCATCCCTCAGAGAAATGATATTGCGCATAATAATTCCTACCGTCCACTACAACGAAGCAAAAGCCAAATCGGAGAAACGATGTCTTAGTGAGCTACCGCTCATCCGACGTTGAGCAAAAAACTCTCTTGGTATCAGGCGCCTCGCTGTGGAACAAACTTCCCCTGTGTATAAAAATACCTCAATCAGTGAAAGAATTCGTGTCTGAAATAGCACGTCATTTTGGTGTCTCAACAAAACCGTATGGTGCAATACATACTGAAAGACTATTTGCAAAATACTAAGTCTTCATGACTTAGCATAGCTTAATTTTTATCCAAAATTGACTATTATGCGTAAATGATGGGGTTTCTTGTGTGCTAGCATGTATTATGAGCATTATATATAAATGTACACGAGTTGGAGCAGAATTTCCAAGCCGGTAACTTTCATTTGTATTCTCCTTGCCGTATTATCACACCAACTAGCAGCTTGTTAGTTTGAATATCGTTTGGTATATTGTTATCGTCAAGCTCAAATGTTATTATCTCAAAATAATTCAGAGGCAAAAAGAAAAATGATACACTTCTGAGAAGGCTGTTCTGTGATCTCTACTTGAACTACTAATTTCTTTCAAACGCTTTCAACTTTGAGTTTCTCTGTTCCTGATCTCTGTCTCTGAAATGTGCTCGAGATCAGCTCTTTATAGAGTCATATGCAATCTCCATTTATTAGCTGAATACTTAGGCATATTTTGATGCCTACAATCACCCGATTGTATGCGATTGGCGAGTACTAGATTAAAAATTAATGCTATCATTGAATAGGAAAACCATCGAGATATTAGCCTGTCAGTGTAATTGTCTATTTCATTGTTGAATTCGTGCTTTTGAATACTTTGGGCACCCTTGTGTTGCTCTCCTTGTTAGTGTTTTACTTTCGGGAACTTTTTGTGCCTGCGTTTTTTGCGTGCGAAATATCTTAAAATAGATGTGCACTAAAGCATGTTCTCCGAGCTAGTTACTAGGTACTTGTAGACATGCACTTGTACGTACAAAAAAAGATAGTTCCAAATATCTTCCCTGTCGACTTTTTAGTTCTGGAGCAGAATCACTAGTTTTTGCCAATTATAATTTCAATTATATCACCGAGTATCACAAAAGCCGAAGCTCGCATGTTAATACAAGTGGAGACTGCTCGCTAAAGCATTCTCCATCGATGTGTCACTGTCTCCTTTTTTCTGGCTTGTATTCATGAGTCATCTCAAACTTAGACATATATAAAAAAGAAAGTACATTTCCATGTATGTCCCGTAATCTTTTCTTCAATCATTAACATGACTATTATGATACCCATGTATTCTTAAAACCTGTAGATTTTTATGTTAAAATAATTTGAAATCCATGTCACATTTTACGCATCAACTTTAATCTTTTTTCTTCCTTCATGATGAAGGACCGTGTGATAAAAGTATTCTTTAATTGTAAGTGTCCCTCAACTTTACATTTAAAAATTTACTTCCGCCAGTGAATAACTCTCATGAGGTCATTGTGGAAGATGAGATTATTTCCCTGCTGTTCATATCCAAATAGAAGGATTGGTTCTTCAGTACTGTAGCTCATAGGATGAGTTATTGTTCATCATTCCTTACCTGCAACGAGACCGAGCGACGGCAGTTACTTTACCTGCAGTCGGATTGAGGTAATTCCTTCGTTGTTCGTAGATTGTATAAGTTCATATTTTAATAAAAAAAAACTGAACCTGCTTAAATAGGCGCAGTGTTCTTTCCTGAATAATTACTTGAATATTCATTGGCGAAAAAGTTAATCCTTTCATTTAAACGCAGTTAAATTTTACCTAAGAAAACTGACTCCTCGATCTTACCATCTTCTGCAACTGAGATCAGCCGCATCTCCCTAAAAAATTAAGATTTAGTAATTACCATCCGTGGAAGAACTACATCGCCACCTTTTCGCTGTCCAGAAGAAATATCGGCTCAATAAACTCGTTGAGAAAAAACGGTCGAAATCTTGGTAAGCATGGACGTTCATTTTAAACCGGTGTGTGTGAACGCTGGGTTGCGTCCAGCTTATCGGCCTGACAAGAGAAGAACAACTGCCGCAGTGCCAGCGCGCGCGGCGCCTGCTTCACCTATGCCGGCCTGGAAGATGGACTGCCTCCTGGTCACTTTTTGGTGCTCGAGGAGAAAACTGCAGAGGCCGCCATGCTTGTTGCTGCCTAATGAGCCTTGACTCAACTCAAGTGACGACTTTTAGGATTTGTGACGTTTGAAGCTTGGAAACCAGAAAGGCGTTACTGATTGGATTGCTGGGATGATTTGCGAACGCTGTCATATTTGCTTTCGAGTTGCTGAAAGAGAAGCGAAGTACTTTGTATTTGAGCATACGCTAAAGGGTGTAGTCCATTTGAGTATCGTTAATAGCTTCTGTCGGGAGATTTGTACAGTTCTCGTACTTGATTCTGGGTGGTTTGCGGCCACAGGGCTGGTCTTCATTGAAATATTTTTAGGAATCAGAGTACCCTGAACAGCATTTTCCCTAGAAGAACCGAGTAATATTCTTTCATGGAAGTGAAAGGACTTGGAAACCTCTTTAATGGTTGCCCATAGATATCGAAGTTATCAGCGGCAAAATTCATTGAAAAATAACGAGTTATTCCGAGATGGTTGAATATTTTGTGGCAGGAAATTTTCTTGGCCAATTAAAGATTGGTTAAGACAAGTTAATCTGGTTCAATTTACTAGTATATATGAAAACCTTAATAGACACAGTTGTACGTTTTTGTTTATTTTTGCATCACACGTACCCTTAGCGCAGCTGACCCAAACTTAAGTGACTCAGTTTCGTGCTGGGGAACAAAATAAAGATACCGCCCAGATAGTGAGCAGGTTAAGATGTTTTAATATTTTACAATTTTCTATGCTCTACCACGTGACGTCACCTGTAGGGTCAAGTGTCTATGTTAATTTTGATCAATGCTGACTGTGAAGCAAAATTTCACTACACAATTGTTTTCTCAAACGCTCAAATGAAATGGCTTGAGTACTTGCAAAGATTTACAATGAAATTGTATTTGTCAAAAAATTTAGACGATTACTAAATTCGATATTTATTGTAGCTGGTCCCCTAGGCAGTAAAATTTGGCATTGTTTGAATTTGAATAGAAGTATTTAAACTGAGAAATAAATCTTTGCTTCTACGCAATGTGTAGTCGCTATTGATGTAAACGTTTAACCCCTCAGGGGGATACAACTATTGTATCTTTGGGAATTAGCGCTCCCAGGGGAACCATGTGTGGGCCCGAGCTTAAGGTTAGGTAGGCTTCCTTTTTGTTGTAATAAAATAGGTTTTTGTTTTGTTACGGGCCATCTTTTTTCGGTTCACTGCTGTCCTGTTTTTCAGCACCTACTACTTTCTTCTTCAACTTTTTTCTTGTTTCATGAACTTCTTTCCTATCTTACTGTTTCTGTGTACCTTGGGCATAGATTCCACGTTCCCTCAACTCCATACTAAATGGTGCCTTCCTCTTTCCTCTCTTGGAACGTCTTTGTCGTGGTTAAGGGAGGCTAAAACTTTCTTTTATAATAATAATAATAATAATTATAATATAAATAATAATATTAATGTTAACGTTTAATGAAAAGTGAAATTTCTGTTGACTTTATCCTGGAGCGAAAAAGACCTAGTAATTCCTTATTTAATATTTAAATACATGCATTATTACACTCGTTCATATCCCAGAAATTGTACACTAGAGCTCATAGTTTATTGCTCCTGAAATACGAATTTTTGAAGCTTTATATGCTAAACAACAACGAAAATTCCTCGAGTGCTGCATTCAGTGCACGCTGAGTGAGGTAGATAAGAAAAATTTGCCCAGGAACAATTTGGCGAGAAGGCCGTGAAGGCTGTTCGCCGCATCATGTATGTTAAAATATGAGCCAATATTGGGCTAATGACGCAGAGGGCTACCGAAACGTTTCTTCTGAGCAATTTTGAAAACCTGCCAATACATATTCATGTTGGTAAGTGGCGTTTTCTACCGTTTGACAGGACACTCGTGCTATAATTTTGCATGATCACATCTTGGTTTACGAGCTCTACCTGGCACGTTGCTATGCGAAACTTGTGTTCGGTGTGCAATTAGCTAAGTTTTTTGCTCGCTTTTCATCTCTGCACCCTTTTTTGTTTACTCTGAAACATAATTGTGTGTGGCGGTGTGAGCTTCGGTGGAACTGGATTGTCGTGTTCGATGATGTGCTGGAAGGGGTTACTTTTACTTTCATGTGTTTTCGTTTTCATGCGTGGCGTATTATTATCTTAGCCTTGGAGCTGGTGCAATTTAGATCATCATTGAACTTCTCCGATGGAGAAGTCGCATGTGTTGGTGGTGTTAAAATCTACCAGACCTGAGTCCATGAACCGAGCTGTTAACGTCAAACCACACTGAGTCAAGTCAAACCCATGGGAGCAGACCCTTTACAATGGATAACCATGAGGTTTGACTGCGATTTGTTGGCTATTTTAAATTTGTGATGCATTTTTTTTACGTGTTATACTAAGTTCCTGAAATTAGGTAGTGCAGTTTATAGCGGTAGATTGTGAATTACTGAAAAATTGGTACGGTGGACTGGTATGGCTGTCTATACTTGTTCCTGCTTAAATCCAGCGCATCAAAAACTCGTCCCGCAAGTGGAGTGGTGTCTGATTGAGTATGGCTTCATCAGCGGGCATTCTATGTTTTCTATGGCTGGAGAGAATATGAGAGATGAAATGCTGTTTGAGGGAATTTCCATTTAATGCCCATTCAAAACTCTGTAGGCCTGATCTATTTCATTCAATAGAGCTCTGGAGCACATTTACTAGTTTTGTGTGTAGATAAACCTACGGGTATTCTATATACCGTTCAATGGGAGCTCTAATGTTTAGTGCACAGTAATTTACGTTAATATTCTGGCGATTTGAACAAATCTAAGAAATCCTAAATTGACCACCTGCCGGCTAATGGGGTACAAGTATTGTATCCATGAGAACTAGCGTTCCCATTGGGAAAATGTGAGGTCCCGAGCTAAAAGTTAAGAGGGTCTTCTTTTTGTTGAAATAAAATGTTTATGGCTTTGTTAAGGACCAGTAGTTTTTTTTCGGTTCACAGCTGTCTTGTTTTTAAGCACCTATTGCTTTCTTCATCAATTTTCATTTTGTTTCATAACCTTCCTGCCTAACTTACTGTTTTTATGTACCCGGGATCCTGTGTGGGAACTCACCTCGTGCTTAAATTATACGTTGCTCTTAACTCCATACCAAAAGGTGCTTTCATCCTCCCTCTCTTTGACATCTTTGCTGTGGTAATGGAGGCTGAAACTAACTCATAGTCCATCAATCATTTTTTCAAAGGGTGACTTTTATTTTTTACAGGTTTGTGCCATCGTGCAAAGTGTTGATGCGTGCTTCAGTTGACTTTGAAGATCTTGAAAAATTGTGAATAACTCTTTAGTTAGATATCGCTATTTTTTTTCAGAAGCAGCTCTTCTCAAGAGATGATCATTGTCTTTTTTCGATTCTTGCGCAAGAGAAAAGTATTGATGCATGATACACATTGATCAGACAACAATTTTCAACTCATGCCCTGAATTGATTCTGCTTCACTCGTTTTCATTAAATAGGCTGCAGATATATTGGAAATGCTGCTTTCGATTCACTCGTGCTATAAAGATTGTTGCTGACAACAGACATTTCAAATTACGCATCTGTAGGGTTGAACGTTGTATCCTTGTTCGTGTTTGAAGGAGTTTTCGTGCTCACTCAACGATAAAAATTGATTTGCATCACCTCGCTGATGGCGTACCCCGTTTTCTCTACATGCATGTTTTTCACCATACTAAAATTACAGATGTATCACACAAATGAAAAATTTTGTGTTTGACAACGTATTGTTACCATCGTGCTATTGCACAAACTTACTGAATAATTGTTTATTTCTTCTGTTTCCGTTCATGGTGTATTTTTATTTCAAATATTAAGCCGAAAAACGTGTTGTTCTCATTGCACATTTCGTTTGACTGTACTTCTGACTTTCTTGAATATCCTTGAAATAAATATGTCCGATTTACTGTATCATCATATCAATATGGTTAAAACAGCGAGAACAAAGATGGAAAACAGAGTTCGGGGCTGAGTGTAGCTGCAGAGCGCAGCCTACCCTCGGGAGTGTGGGTGGTAGCTTTGTTGAATTTGCATCAGGCTGTACTGTAGTGTCAGGCAGACCTGTCAGGTATACCATGCGCCACGCAAGGCAAGTGCCATGGTCTATGTGGCCGGACTAGGGACTGGATCACACAAGTCCGTGCTCCTGCTCACAACGCCTTACTGACCGCCCGCTGATGAAACTTCCCTACTTCACTCCATTGAATTTCAGCTCTGCCATATTTAACAGCGTCCATCTTGAGAATTAGTGATGCCTTCGTTTGAAAATCTCGCCCATTAAACATTTCACGCCAGATTGTACTCACCATTGCGGCGTGCATAAAGGGAAGACGTCCAGGACTGCCGAGAATTCTGTGTTTTTTTTGCGGTTTCGATTTATAATCACTGGCTTATTTCTTCGAGTTCAAATGCAGTAAATGGCGCGGCATCGTGTAAGCATAAATAAGAAACAATTTATGGATAACTGAGGGATTTTATCCTCTTTAAACGCATGAATACCATACAGGACAGTTAGGAGTAGGGAAAGCTTTGCAGTAAGTAAAAAAATAATTGTGGCCTTGTTTTTTAATTTTTCACTAACTATATTTTCTTTGAATTTTATTTGTGAACGATTTCAAAACAGGAGATTGATTTAAACTTGACGAATCTTCGTTCTCTTATCTTCTTAACACTTGCTTAAAAATGGTCGTATAGTGAACTTTATGCCAAGATTAAATATAGTGAACTTTATAGTGAACTTTATAGTGAACTTTATGCTAGCCTCGCTTCTCAGGTGGCACGGGAAAGGCTATAGGTTTAGGTTAGTTAGGCTTGTCTCTCGTATGGGGCCTGGGCCTGCAGGAAAGGTACTGTTGGTGACCTCAGCGATAGCGAGGCTTTCGAGACTTCTATCTTTTGTGCCCACCTTGCGTCTTTCTGTTTTCATGCCAGCCCCATTCTCTCTTCTTCGTATGCTGTACCTCTTCCTTCTTAGCACGCTGTTTCTGTGGGCTGGGTATCCTGTGCAGGAAAACACCTTATGCATAGTTTCTCCATTTTCTAGAGTTCATAGTAAATATATTACAATTTTATTCCTACATTCGCTCCATGAGGTTATCTGTGTTTGCGCAATTCTGTTATTTTATCCTGATTCTTGATAATTATTCTGAAAACTGAAGCAATTACGAGTGTTCGTGTGTTTGTAGTCCGCATGACATACCACTCTTGGTTCGCTACGTCAGTTCCCAGTTACAATCCTCAGAACCTCGCAAAAATAGCCATTATTTTTAGCTGTCGTCCATGAGGCTTTACCGCCAAACTTGAGGGCCACGTGAAACCGCAACTGTTCGCGGCGAATGGCCTGGCGCGCTGCTGCGAGCGACAAATATTCTATCCTTGAGTGCCTTCCAAGCTAATTACCTTTGCGCTGGCGGTGATTTACAACCCGGTCTGACAAATGCTCTGCCAATTTAGCGCTCATTAGGTCCTTCAATTCGCGACTTCCATGCACCAGGAGACCAGGTTTATTGGAACCTCAGAGCGATCTGCTGCGATTGTCGCCGCATGCTGAGGCCGGCCGAGCGAGCGGGGCTTTCGCTCTCAAATTTGGCCTGGGCCGAGTTTGGAGAGCTTTGTGGTCACCGCTTTGTGTTTTGGTCTAGTGGGAAACTGTTTTCATTAAAGTCAGGTCAATTCTATTTGCAAATAGCATGGTGCTCATGAATTTCTATTTCAAAAATGATAATATTGATTGAATTTGAGCTTGTAGAGTAATGCGTAAGCAAGTTTTTTTAGTTTGTAATATTGTGAAGGTTGACTTTTCGTATCGAGGAATTTAATTGGCTTTCGGATGCACATTGAGACTTCGTATTTTCGTTGAATCCTTGTACTCTCTGTAACCGATTAGACTTCGTACTTCATCATGTGTTCTCTGCAACCGATTATGCCTCGTAGTTCAGAACTGTGATCGCCCTTTTAAATGGATCGGAATGGAAATGCCACGTGAGGTCAGGTCCGACCACCAGACTGAGTGTGCTGGCGCTGCTGGGCGTCTGAATACCAGATGCGTCGCATGTTTTGCGTTGACACTCCGGCGATGTCCACCTCACAGGCGCTGGAAAAACACACTGGCGTTCGTGGCTTCCTTGCAATGCAGGGGTCATTTGGTTTGGCAGTGTGCACTCGGACTTGACATTCAGGTAGTTAATTACAAGCACATTTGTGGTAGAGATTCATTTGCAGGGATGCTTTTGAAAAGTAGTGATTCATGTGAAAAAAATAGTGTTGCATTGCGTCTTGCGTCTCCATGGCAGCAGCCCTCAATCACGGAAATTAAAATATTTTATTTTGTGATGTACGGTAGGCTACTTTATTGAGATGCGTTACCAACCCTTTAACGCTGCTCATGACTATTCGGTTCTCATTCGAAAATAGCCTTCATGTATTCTATTTCTTGTCAAGTTTGTTCCCTGATGTGTTCTTTCAAGTTCTCTGTCGAGTGGCAGTTCTTTCCTCGTCCTGATATCGGCGACTGCCTGATGCCAGTGCCAGTTAGTGGGTTGTAATAACGGTAATATGAGTGCAAAACTGCTGACGTTAAACGGTTAACCCTACTGAACACGCGCGAACAGGTCAAACTCTGCACTACTGAGTGCTGGAACCGGTCCGGTTCCGACGAGACAAACCTGAGTCCGCCCAATTCACTTTAAAAAATGAAGATCGAGTGCTAAGGTGTCATATTTTATTCTCGCGTTGTTTTTTCAGATGCTGCATACGTAATGCAGATGGATTTACGACGCAGTCATGCTTTGTACTAGCTTGATATATGCGAAGTATTGTATCCTCTGTTCGTCGTCTCATAAGGAGAAGGAACTTCAAATCGAGTGTTCGCTAGGTTTTCGCTGCATGCCTTACTTAATAAAATTGTAGCCCCTTTTTCATTGTTATTTTTATAGCTTTCATTTTAATTCTTATAATTATGAACAAGTGTACGTATGTCTGTTTTTCCATCTACTGTTCTATACATATGCACTACCATTGTGCTTGCTAAGGTTTCTATTTGGCTGTTTACTCATCGCTGTATTCTGTGCGGGTCTAGAATCGGTGTTCAATATAAATCAAATGTATTTGAACATGATATTATAGAACCTAATTGAGTTGTATTTCTTACGGCAATTATTTTCTTCATTTGAGCAATTCCTTGCTCTTTTATTTACATTTTAACATGTGTTTTTTTGCCACAATATTTCTGCATATTCATCCTTTCTAATTTTTCTCTTGTTTTCTGTTTTATTAAAAGTTCATTCAGCTGTGAGTATAAAGTAATATTGTGTACTTATGAGTGATAGATTTGGTATATATACTTGGAAGCATTTTCTAGTTTTGCCGTGCCAACAACAGGGCTCGCTTGATCGGGAAAGACATGCGGTCACAAACTCAGTATACAAACACAGTAGCAACTCAGTCCCCCCTTTAAATATGTCATGTATGAACTTACGTAGCTTCTATTATAGGTACAGTACGCTTTGAGCAATAGTGACTGATGTACGCCCTTATCGAAATTAACTCCGCATGATTTATAATTTGTTTAATGGAGTTTGCCGTATTTTATTACACAATTTTTATTTTACAAAATACGTGTCTGTAAATGTTCACGTCGAAGCTCCTTCACGAAAAAAGTATTTAATGTGAGCTTGAATTTCAATAGATTAGCCCATTCTATTTACTATATTGTTTTTTAAATTAGCATTCAATACTCGCGCACGAAAATCCACACCATGACCACCGCTGGCACCTCTCACCCTCACAGAAGCGCGCGCCTTTTATATTCATTTAGCCCTTCATTGAGGAGCCCGTAAACTGGATACCGTTAGGTGTATGTGAATGCTTCCGAGAGCAGGTGGCAACTGACACTTGGTTGCCTATTTGCATTAATTCTTCTTATTGTTTTGATTATATTTTTGCCTTCTTTTGTATTTTAATGCGCATGCTCATCCATCGGATTAATTCAATGCCCATCGAGTAATCGTAAAGCTCAGCATTGGTCTCTCTTTATATTCTCTTAATTTGCCTTGTAATCTGCTCTATTTTTATGCGCTTTAAATTACCCCTTTATCCATGTGCCCATTAATGTTGAAGTTTAGCTTTTGGCTCACTTGCAGGCGCTAGTCGGTCGCTGAGTTTATTTTTTTGTGTGTTTAGCACCACGATTTGCATCGCAGGAACAGGTTTGCGAGGAGTGTCTCTGGAGAGACTCCTGTTCTGCCATGCCCGGTGTGGCCGCGCAGATATGTATATCTCTCTGTGTACACGTACACGCGTGTGCGCTTATCTCTGTGTGCACATACACGCTTGTGCGCTTATCTCTGTGTGTGCACATACACGCGTGTACGCTTGTCTATGTGTGTGTACATGCATTCGCATGTACGCGTGTCTGAATGTGTGTACATATACACGCATGCGCGATGTAAGTACACGCATGCGCATATACGCTTACAGGAATGTGCGTGCATGTTTGCACATGTACGCTTATCTACATATGTGTGTGTGTCTACATACATACTCATGTACGCATACAAATATGCATGCATTTTTCAGCACACGGGCACACGTACACGCACCCTGACAAATAATTATGTACAATAATTATGTGTTCGCTGCTTGTACATTCATGCGTAGGAGTAAATACGTGCTTCACGAATACAAATGTAATTTTGACGTGCATGTGCGTCCGCACCCATGTACGAATTTCCAAGCTCAATATCGTGTGAAATTATTCTACAAGAAATAATTCTGCTGCCCAAATTAGATTAGATATTAGATGCCTTTGTACCTATTTGACTACGCATAAGTAATTGTTATTTATTTCATTCTTTCGTGAATTTATACTGAGTGTGACTGAATGCATCAACTCTGTTACGTCTAGGATGTATGATTTAGTTCAATTTCCTCATAGCAAGGCGTTGAGAGTCCTTCGTTGATCTATTTTACGTCAGGCTATTCTTGGTTACTGTATCTATGATACACTAACAAAGAGCATTGTTGTTTGTGTATCTTTGATAGGAATGTTGGGGTACATAATGCAGTGTGCGTTTGTGTGCCGAGGAGAGGAAGAAGGTTTTTAAATACAGTCAAATACTCAGAATTGTATTCTTTATCCTGTGGTTGCATGTGTTTTTTTAATTTATCGTAAATTCGGAACATATTTCTTGCTTAAGGTTTCGAATTTCTGCGTCAATATCCGCGTGTCCGCGCTCAGCATATCTGTCCACAACCTTTCTCGGGTTTGCTCAGAACGTCGAGTTAAATTTGTGAGCGCTTTTTTCTACAAGAAAGTTTGCCTGTCAACATACTCGGCCAAACGCACCGTTGCAGCGTGAGGGAAGAGCTGCCGCTGCCCAAGTTACAGACAGAAAAAAGCGCTTTATGCTGAGAACTTCCGAATTACAAGTGGAACTTTAATTTTTTTTATTTTTGCAATCCCATATAGAGATTCAGTGTGTTGTTGAGTTCTAATATCAGAAAGACAAGCGCTTTCATCGCTCACAGGAAGTCTTTAGAAGTTATCAATGTGTACGATGACACAATATTGGAGTTTGTTCTGTGCCTGTTCTTTCTACACCATGTGAACTAAGGGTATTTGTTCATTTTGGCGAGCCTTCTAATGAAAAACCTACATGCGCTATTAGAGAATTATATTTACAACAAGAATTTTACCACGACTATTTTTCTTGCAGTTTTCCTTAAACTAATTTTCAAAAAAGTGGGGTTTGTGATCACAATCGAATAACTATCGTTTTCTTTATTTTTATTTCGTTGTGGTAACTCTGGTCTCATAACTGAACAATTGAAGTGAAAAATAATAAGATGCTGGGGAAGAGAGCTGTTCCATAAATCCTGGGCTGTGGAAGAACGAATGAAAAATATTCCTAACCTAAATGTACTACGTAAAATTTTATTACGCGCTTGCGATGTATAATTTTAAACTGAAAGTGACAGAAACCCAACGTGGAGTTGATGCAAAAAACGCAATCTTAAAACATATTGAAAGTTTGAGGACCTACGTAATGAGCCTCTAATATTTAACTGAATTCTTTATATTGAGTACATATGTGCACGATGTTAAAGCCTGTCTGTAACTACCATGAAATACGTTTTCGAAGAGGCCTTAGAATGACAAAAAATTTAGCTACGGTCTCGCACGCATCTCACCTGTAACTCCGACACTCGGACGCTGGAAGCATCCTCTCTCGTGTTTGTTTTCTGCCCGTCAAAGAAGTAAAATATTCAGCACATCATAATTTGAATCGAAATGTATAGCATTCGCGGCTGAATGCCCTGCAATCACGGCGAAACTGCCAGGAAATTCTAAGTTATCTGGTCACAAAACTCGATCTCTACCGTCTCGAAATAGACGTTGAATACTCTACTTAACATTGATGTTCTCATTTACATTCATATGTTAGTCTCAATTTTATTTCTCAGTTGTCATTTCCCTACTATTATTCCTTGTATTATACGTTACAGTAGGTGATCATGATTGATGGGAAATTTGATAACTTAAGAAGAGTTTTTTCGATTGCGAGCGAGGCTAACGTAGCGCATGATAGCAAACCAGTTTTAGAACGGACTGAAATTACCTCCATAGGCAAAATTCTTTTGAACGTTTATTTTTATTAGTTTAGAAGCATTAAAAAGTACTAAACCTATGGATGGGTGGCAGTTTTCCTAGGAGTGGTTATAGTATCCGTAGACGGAACCCGTTACCTCTACGCTGCGTTTTTCTTCTCATTTGAATAATTTCGTATTTTCGTTGTCCTTTGGTGGTCCAGAGCAGTGTTGGGTGCAGACATTTGTTAATTTCTTCCATGGTCAGAAGTGACCGCCGTGCTCGAAAACTTCACAATGATATAATTGATGAAACTATCCTAAACAGTAGGTAGGATACGCTTCTTGTCCAGCAGTTACCTTAGATATTCTGTAAGTAACCCCATTTATGAAAAGTTGCCTTAAATATTAGAAAAGCCAACCTAGTTACCAACTGTTTCATAGATATTGAGGAAAACAGTTTCATTTTGCACCAGGTACTACTTACTTTTTAGTCAAGTTCTTATTCAGAATTTTATACGAGGAAAACTGATTTCAAACACAAACTTCAGAAGGAAGGTAGTACAATTCACCGCTGTATTTTTTCAGCTCCATTTACTTTATTCTTCAACTTCTATCCTGTTTCATGAACTTCTTTCCATCTCGCTGTTTCCACGCGCAGGGTGGAGACAAACCTTGATTGATTCCCTGTTCCCTTAATCTGACACTAAATGTTGCGTTCCTTTTCTTCCTCTTGGGAACACCTATGTTGGGGTTAGGGATGCGTAAACTAACTTATGATGCACTCTAATATTTGGATTACCTTTGGAAACATTTTTAATGCCTAGGCAACCACACCCAAAATCTAGGATCGCATTCTACTGCCAGTAAAAATCATTTTCGTCACCGGTCAAAAAGCCATATTTTTACAGCCCATTGATGTGGTGTTTGCCTTCGCATTTCAAGTTCAAAGACCCGTGTTGTACAAGCCTTTTGAAATCTGGCTCGTTCTGAAAGCTTATTTGGCATGGACGCACATTTTTGGCAGCCTATCCTTGCAGTTTGCTCTCTTTCTTGTGTTTGCCGACGTGATCGCGGCATGTTGACCTGCATGCTGCAGTGCTAGGTCGCAAGACGCTCTACGAATTAGCCAGGTTCAGTCTTCTCCGCTTTTCAACCTCAATTGAAGGATCAATATTGTCTCAGTCCAGGAGCCGCTAGAACAATGTTTGGAGTACTCTCGGCCTGACGTTGAAAAATGCTTTATTTTATTCCACAAGTTCTCTGAATGGAAATTATTCAAGCCTTGAAATTAAGTGAGCGTTTTGGGATATTTTTCCCTGGCTGACTCACCAAGTGACGCTATTGAGCGTTAATTTACGAATTTTTATTTTCTACCTTCGCAGAAGATACTTTTCAATTTCTTGAATTTTTCTGTGGTTTATTTTCAAATATTTTTATGTTTTCTCAGTAACATTAGTCAACTTTGAATTTCTAACTCGCAAAATGATTCCGCAACTCAGAGGTTACTATTACCCACGTCAGAAATGGTACTTCAATGGCTGTTCAGAGTGCGGCGTGTAATTTTTCCCCTAAATTTATTTTAATATGTCTGCCAAGTACAGTATTTACGTACGGACGCCTGCCCTCATATATTGGGGACCTTCCCCTTCGGGGATACAATTATGGTATCTATAGGAGTTAACACTCAACGGGGTAAATGTGAGGTCCCGAGCCGATTGAGAGGTAGGCTTTTTTATTGAAATAAAATGTGTTTCCTATTAAATCCAGGACCATTTCTTTCCGGTTCATTGATGTCTTGTATTTCAGCTCCCACAACTTTCATTTGCAACTTTGATCATAGTTCAATGGCCTCCTTCCGAACTTGCTATTTGTATGCTCAGGAGATCTCTCGTGGGAACGTAGTTTGTGCAGATTCCGCGTTCCCTTAACTCCATACTAAATGGTCTCATCGTTCTTCCTATCCTTGGAATACCTTTCTTGTCATTGGAGAGGCTTAAACTAACTTATCTATTCTATTGGGAAGGCTTACGGTCTTCGGTATTCAAGAGCATCAAAGAGGAGGAATCAATCGTAACAATTTTGCAGGTACTTTGACCAAATTTACAATTTCCCCGCTTTTTAACCCGCATCGCCGAGAAATATATTCCTTTAAATGAAGCTTTTAAATTTTCTCGCTGCCGAGGTCATGATGTCATTACGTTGTAGAGTGCCAATCGAGCGATATCGAAACACTACACGAACTTCTACACGACGACAATGCGAGCTACTGAAGACCTATTATGATTTATACGAGGCAGTGCGTACGCGTTGAAGACAGCGTTTTAGTCCTGTTGTTGTACTATCTTCTTTCATACTATATGTTCATCTGCTAGACGAAATTGTCGTCGAACTTTCGATCAGAATCCGAAGCGTGAAACAGTTGGATAGCCAAGTTTCCATTTGCTGTGACAGTGATGTCCACACAGTCAAACTCCATAAATATGACACTTTACAAAGCTTGATTGTTATATATAATTTCATGTTTCACTTTGAACACAGAATTAATATTAAGCTACTTGACATTGAGATGTGAGGGCTCTTGTGGCCAATACTCGCTCCCTCGTAGCTAGGCTGCCCGGCTATAGATTTATTAGCACTTCCCTGCCCTGGGATTGTGTGCATCATCTGCGCTGGGATAAGGGCTTCATCTGCACTAGGATTGTGTGCATCATCTGTGCTGGGATTGTGTGCATCATCTGCGCTGGGATATGTGCTTCATCTGCGCTGGGATTGTGTGCATCATCTGCGCTGGGATTGTGTGCATCATCTGCGCTGCGGATTGTGTGCATCATCTGCCCTGGGATTGTGTGCATCATCTGCCCTGGGATTGTGTGCATCATTTACCCTGGGATTGTGTGCATCATCTGCGCTGGGATTGTGTGCATCATCTGCGCTGGGATTGTGTGCATCATCTGCGCTGGGAATGTGTGCATCATATGCGCTGGGATTGTGTGCATCATCTGCGCTGGGATTGTGCGTATTATCTGAGCTGGGATTGTGTGCATCATCTGCGCTGGGATTGTATGCATCATCTGTAGCGGGATTGAATGCATCATCTGCGGTATGGGTACGTTAAAAATATGAAGAACTCGGTACGCTACGCAGAGCACAACTCAGTACAATTTCTGCCAGGGTATTTGGGACAGGTTCTGACGCTGTCGAGACTAAGTCTTAATCCCTCGTGTGACGGAGCCACCGCTCTCGGTGTGCTTCATTGCTTGCTCTGCGTCCGTGCACGGAGTATGTTTTTATATTGTCGTGGACAAATTTTGGTCCGTAAATAAGTGCATGTTGGAAGTTATTGCGAAGCATAAGTGATGGATTCAATTTTTCTCAATTGAATTGGTTTCCGAAGATGAAAGAAGTTATTTAACACTTCGTGTCAAAATTTCGACGTTTTGTCGTTTTTTTAGCTTTAAAAATTAGTGGGATCTTACCACTTGCCCAACACTCTTTGTTTAGCCGAGCATGTTGATCCCATTCGCTGACGCACTGCATTTTAACAGAGTTTCGGTAGTCTAATTTCATTCATGGTCTTTTTATTTTGTGTGGAATTATTTGCCTAACATGTACCTTATAACTATTTATGACTTTCATACCAATTATTGAATTCCTATGGCGATGTTTAGACATGTTTTTAAGTCTTATTGGGTATTAAAATCATCACTGTAACCATTGAAGAAAAACTGTCATTGATGATGAGGTGAATTTTTGTAGTTTCTTCAATTTATTAGTATAAAATTAATTGAAGTGCTGGTTGGAAGATGTAGCTTAAGAATATGTCAGCCCTTGCGATGAATTTTGAATTGAATATCATACCTAAAACCATGAGAGCTATTGATTAATAATAATCGCTTCCATTTCCGAAAATTGAAATTTCATAGAACTGTTTCGCATTACTGGCGATTTTCTGAGGGATTGACGCTTATAATTTACTTGTGTCATAGCGTTATTTATTTTTGTGATGAGGTCATCTCGGGTTATTTCTGCATCTTTTTTTGACGGCAATAAACGGACACGAGTACGTGTTGCTCCTCAGACTGTGTGCAGTGACAGCGGACGTATTCTTGCCGCCATTTCTATGCAATGACTGCATTGATTAACCTTCTTTACCTCACCGCTCTGGAAAAAATAAACCATTAAAGGAAATGTTATACCAGGTTTTCTTGAGCTACAATGTATAACTGAAGCAGTTCAATTTGCCCTTAATATTCATATTCGCCTGCATGGCGATGCTATTTAGTAACTGGGGGAAATTAACCTTGGTAACTGTCTGAAAATTAGCATTAGTAACTAATTGAAATTAATCTGTCTTTAATTGAAATTAACCGTTAGTTACTGACTGAAATTTATCTCGATGAACATGTGAAATTAACCCCTTGTAACTAATTGATATTAACCTCACTAATTGAGTTGTGGTCGGTCACTTTCCTGTTGTGGCGACTCCGAACCGGGGCAAATAGAGTAGGCCGGTACGTAGAAAATTTATGCATAGAAAGGTTGATGATCTATACAGAGCCTATTCATAATTTTGTTGAATTAGTTTGTCAGGTCATGCCGAATATAATGTCATGTACATACGGCAATACGATGACAATTTCATAGCTTGTTGGGAATGAGCGTACGAATCTATACGCAAAAAATGCACATTGATAATTTTTCAATAATTTAAAATGTCTTCTATTTGGAAGCATGTCGGGCAACTGTGAAGTGAGATATTTTTTATTATTTGCACAGTACTCATACCGCTATTAGTTATTTCGGAAAGTATTAGTGTCATGAAATATCACGGTAAATGTATTAATGCCATTGAAAGAGTTTGAAGCAGTATACCCATTAATTTCATATTTTCTTTCACTATTCTCTCACGTAGAAAACGAGTACGTTAAAGTTGCTGTTTAGGCTCCCCTTGAAGTGTACAAGATTCTTCTCCATACAAGCTCGTCTCTCTTCTCATAGGCACCGTGTCGTGAGAAAATGTGGTGCTTGAACTTGAATGGTAAATATGACGTCTGATTTTGGTTACTATTGCTGAATTTATTGACCCGTGCAACAGCTGGTATTCGACGAGTGGGAAAGATTCGTATGCATAATTATTTTAAGTAAGAAAATTGCTTCCATAATAACCGTTATCTCAAATTATTGTACATTTCTGTGGGGATAAAATGAGGCGACTGCTCAAACTTTTATATGAATAATGATGAATGTAATAATGAACGAGTAATAATGGATAATGTGAGGGAGGATGAGTAGAGGAGTACATTGATTGTGTAATCATAAATGGAATGGTCGAATGAGTGGAAATCTTGAACGATAAATGATGCTGAGCGAGTAGGAGTAGGAATTGCATCGGAAATATTTGGGATTTCACGAACCAGCTTAACGCAGTGTTTCTGGATGTGAGGTGTTGATGACGTGTTTGCTGTCAATGACGCAATCTTTACGCGGGCACGTTTTGGTACACATAGTATCCATGTTATTCTATACATAATTAAATGGAAGCAAGTCTTGCACTTGTGTGTGCCTTCCTTATTTTGATAGAAAACCGCGATGCTGGTATTGGAGATTGCTGCTGTACTGTCGCTGTCAGTGGCTGCTTTACTGCACAGTGTTATGTGAGGGGAGGCGTCAGTGTTGGGAATGATGAAAGGAACCTCAATTTTTCTGTCTAATACGTCTGAAAATTGTAGTCCACTAGTCTTATCCGCTTTTGATTCACGATAAGCCGGAATATATTGGTGGCTTTTTTTTCTAAATTGTCAACTTCCTTGAGAGAACTTTACCTGGTACCCGGATTCGTCATGACTCTGATAGCGCTCTCTATATTTGCCTTCATGATGTCAGTTCGGGGAGGGCATTTCTCTCCATATTTTCCAATATCGACCCACCCATGTAAGGCCTGAAGCCATTTCGGGCACAGCCAAGTTCAGAACGTTAGGAACCAATCTGGCCTCTGAGGCTGTATTTCTTTCCAAACTTCCGCCAGTTTGCATCCTATTGGGCAACGATTCGGAACCCGAGCTTTGATTACAGGCCCCGGACTTGCTATTTGATCCGATTCCCACGCTCAGCTATTTCCAATGACTCCAATGGAAAGAACTCAGATTGTGACGGTGTTTTGACTGGTCTTGGATTGAAATGCGTTTGTTCTCGTGTTCTTTACGGTGCATGTTTTTAGCTTTCGTGTGTCTTAATAATAACTTTTGCTGAAATCGTGAATCTACGAATCCGTAACTCGTTCTCCTATAGTACTTGCGGACAAATCGGAGCTATACCAATTCCGGTCAAGTTTTCCTTTGAAGTATTTGGCATAGCAGTCAGGTCTTTGCAATAAATGTTTTTTGCGATTGGTTATAATGAAGATTAATTATTGTTTGCGTCTAGCGAGTGTATCAGATGATTGAATTTATTAAAGAAAAACAAATATTTGAACTTCGAGTTCCACTTGTAGAAGAAAAATCCTTTATCATTCCAATTGTGACCTCAGCGGATAGGCAGCCGTTAAAAATAAGCGCAATTCACGGATTGAATGTTAAATTTACCAGGAAAAGTTTTTTGAGGGAAAGAGGCAGTTTTACCAAGCGTTCTTTCCTCCGCGTGCGCGCGTTTTGAACGTACTTATTTTAATTTGCTTCAGTTTGAGATGGGATGAGGCAATTCTCTGGGTTCTGTGAAAATTATACCACGCTATCTTGGTGTTTTTTGCGCAAAATGCGCGCATTCTGATGGAACGGGCGACGGTCAAGTGGGCTTATGTTCCTCTTGTTTGCTTTACGATTCATCCTATTGGTTTGTTATTGCTAAGCGGACACCACACTGATGACATTGCAACAAGGGTGAAGAACATGAGATATGAGCTTAAAAGATGATAAATGTACACAATGTAGCTTGGTTCCTTACAGAACCGTCAGTTGTGTTAGGGTTTCTAAGTCCTTTTTCTTCAATTTTCGTTCGACTCCTTATTCTTGCGGCAATTTCGGTAGAAATGGGGAAATGACGCACATATGTAAGATTCAAGGGTTCAGAACCACTGCTACGGATTTCCTCAAGTTCATTCTTTGTTGATGTTCTGTTGAATGTTCAGTTTTCTTACTTTACTCAGCTCAGAGCCTGCTCAATGTCTTTAGTCAACGCACCACGTTTATAATGTGTGAATATTAAACTTGGCATACGACTACTAAACCTGATTTTTAGCATTATTCGATTTTATTCTAGGCTCTTTACTAATTTCGTGTTCACTTACTTCTAGCATATTTCATTAGGTAAAAGCTGGTGAAATACATCGGATTTGAACGGTTGTTTGGTATCATAGGAACATGACATGTTATTTCAAATAATCGGGCCCATTTTTCGTGAACACTTGTATTAATGTTGAATCATTAAAATCTTTGGCAGTCGAAAATCCAGCATGAAACATTTGAGATATCCACCATTGTTATTCCTCAGTTTGTGTTATTCCTCAGTTTGTCGCATCGATTTTCTTCCCGTTGGTCTTCAATTTCCAATCGCGCATTGCTCTTCTCAATTCCGAGCGCAGCGCTGCCTTCGATTTCAATGCCTGATCGCAGTTCCGATAAATTAGGTGTCGCCTGTAGCAATGCTCCGCAGTCGCCGGTATCTTTGATACCAGAGCTTGCCAATACCCGTCTTGCGCCTATACCTCAACTTTCAGGGAGTTTCTGTCGCGAGTGAACTGTCAATGCTCCTCTGTACGTTGTCGAAAATTCAGTAGATTCTGGAGAGTTTGGCTGTGTGACGTCACTGATAACTGCAAAGTTAAGAGTGTCATTTTATTCTGTTAATTCGTGCGTAATGTGAATAGCATTAACGATAGCTGCAAAGTGATGAGGATCATTTCATTCCGTAAATTCAAGCCCAAAGCAAACGTTAACATCACTCATGACTGCAAGATTATGAGAATTTGTTGTCCAGTAAGTTCATGCGTGATTGGAACGTTTACATTTCTGGTAGCTGCAAAATCACGAAAATTATTTGTAAATTAATGCACGCGCTAACATTTTCGGCTACTGCACAATGGCTTTCTTCCAAGCCCGCAACATATTGAGCAATGCACGTGCGGGGTGTGCGATGCGACAGAGGTAGTGTAGCTTTAGTTGGGGAGAGGGGGTGTCGTGGATCAGGTGTTTGCCATTAGACCAGAGGGGTAAAATATTCAGCGAAGGGAAGGATGTACTTACAGTTTTTATGCAGCTCGAAATGGAGAAGACATGATCGATAGAAGGGTTGCGAGTAGGATTTTGGGTTTTATTGAACGAGTCACTATGAGATCCTGTCTCTATGAGCTGAGTTTTAGTGAAAGTGGAGAGTTATCGTGTGATTGTGAAACCTGACGCCAGAACAAAAGATGAGACGAGTGGTGAAATTCGAGTACATTGAGAAACTTGTATTAGGTCACCCTGATTGAATGTATGCGTTGATGTTTGAAAAGACGTAAAACTTAGTTGTTAGTGGAGTGGAGAGAGAATGGCGTTGTGTGATAGTCGAGTCGATAACTTTTAGGACATAAAATGTCAACAGAAACTAACCCAGGAGCACGTTGCCTTGTTGCTTCCTAAACGCTTCATAGACAACACACGAATTAGGCACAGGCACCACTATAGAACATCACTTTAGCTGGGGAGGGGAGTCCTAGAAGCTGCTACATTGAAGAAATTCCTAGAGTTAGGGACTCGGCAAGTAAGGATATAAGAGACTTCGCCAACTTGAAGATTATTTAAAAGGAATCAGGATTAATCAATTACTTCTCTGGTTTCCAGCCATAAGAGGACTGGAATCTAGGGAAAACAAACGTGATAGTTGTTACTTTATATGAAAAGAATAGTGCTTGTTGTCTTCGATCTAATCCCCCCTCGATCAGGGGGATACAACTACTGAGTCTATGGGAATTAGCGCTCCCAGGGGGCCTATGTACCTTAAAGGTTAGGTAGGCTTTCTCTTTGTTAAAATAAAACGGGTTTTTGTTTTGTTACGGACCATCTTTTTTCGGTTCACTGCTGTCCTGTTTTCCAGCACCTACTACTTTCTTCTTCAACTTTTTCTTGTTTCATGATCTTCTTTCTTAGCTTTCTGTTTCTGTGCCCTTTCTGCATAGATTACGCGTTTCCTTAACTCCATACTAAATGGTGCCTTCTTCCTTCCTCTCTTTGGGTAGCCTTTGTTGCGGATAGGGAGGCTTAAACAAACTAATAATCTAATCTAATCTTCGATCTAATCCACTTTTCCGCCATATTTTCTGATCTCTGTCCCTCAGAGGGACACAGCTATGGAGATTGGATCTATGGAGATTGGTACTCCTACCCTATTAAAAATTATAGGAGTGGCATCGGTGATTCTTGGGAGCGCTCCCAAATATGCATGGTTGTTTCATCCATGCGTCTCCTATGAGGCAACTTCGAAGTGTCCACTTTATAGGCGCGCCTGCGCCTCTGTCCCAACCGGTGGCCACGCATGGCTCAGCATGGAGCACTACCGTCGCGCTCCCAAGGCGCGACCAGTTTCTCCTATTTACCATCGGAGAATCATGAGAGGCCCAGGATGGCCACCTCTTAATTTGATTTAAAAAAAACGGCTGCGCACAGCTGATTTCCCATTAGTCACTCTTTCCAACCGTCACACTGCTCAAACCGATTATAACCAGTTTGCCCTTGAATTACCTTAGTTCTTGCGCGATTAATCAATTCACCATAAGCAAACACGGTTTATAGCACAATAAAAATGTACCAGAGTATGTAAATTAAATACATTCTTACTAATGTGCAGAAAATTTCATGGGTGCGTGTTCATTATTAAGCTGACATTAATGGGACATGTTTGTGACGTATAATTTATGCTTAAAGTTTTCGCAACGCAATAACTAAGGTAATTAATGGGCAACTGGCTATATTTGGTTGAGAAGAGTCAACGGTTGAATGTGCAATAATGGGAAATCAGCTGTACGCAGCCTTGGAGGCGAAAGCCTGCAGGGAACAATATAAATGTACCTTGAAAATAATATAGCAATAATACCCTAGGGTCCTTGAAAGAATATACTCGTAGCTATATATATAACAAAAACAATTATCGTCCAGCAGATTTTTCATCTTTCATTCCTAAAATTAGAAAGGAAAATAAAATGACTTTACCTTGCCCGAGCTTAATTACACCGGCTATTCATATACACACACTCCCCCACCAATCCCCACACACAAACCATCCCCACACCCCCCTCCCACACACCTACCCCTATACCCACACACAAACCCAACACACACACAAATATTTATCTGAACTCATAGTTGATCACCTTCAAGAACGTTTTTCAATTCAAAGGTTGCTGGAGACTGACGAGGGAAAATTCAGGTTTGGTTTCCACATTTTGTTGTTTTTACATTGCTCACATTGAGGTTTTACCTTCACTACCAGCCCCACCACAACGATGAATCGTCTAAAATATCAATTGACCGAGGTGGTGAAACTAGCAGTGGGGTCCTTGCTCCGTTCATGCTCTTGAAATAATGCCTCTACAGACCAGCATTATACGTCTCTTCCGTCTCTTGTTTCTTCTGACACCCTCACGTACTATACACCCTCACGTAATACACACTCGCACTGATATACACTCTAACACTACTTGAAACGTTTTAAATAATAGAGACACGATCCAGACATCTGTCACGCACAACACCAACTTCAAAACTGAGGCGAAAGATGGCAACCGTCATTTCTCTCGAGAAAGATGGCAGGCGTTTCACCAAGAGGCCATCTGCACAAGTGGCCTCTGGTAGCAACATGGGAGAACTTGCTCGCATCGCGCTTATGAGTCGCGCCCTGGAAGTGTCAGAAGGGAAGAGGCCTCGGTTCGCTTAATACTCCTTTAATTCTCCGCTGTCTCCTATAATCAACCATGCTACTCCCTTAATTTTTAATAGGGTAGTATGAAGATGAGAGGTTTCGAGCTGAGTTAGGTAGGCCTTTTTTTTAGATGAAGGGTTTTTTGTTCCGACGAAGACCATCATTTTGTCCGTTCCCTGCCATACTGTTTTTCAGTGCCTGTTACTTCTCCGACTTTTATCTTTTTTCATGAACTTCCTACCTAAATTTCTGTTTCTATGCGCAAGGGTCTTGGAGACGAGCACCCGTTATCGATCCATAGAAGCCGCGTTCCCTAACCCGCACACTAACTGGTTTTCCTTTTCTTTGGAACACCTTTGTTGGGGTTTGGGAGGCTGAAACTGGCCCATTTTGTTACTTATAAAGTTCTGTTAGTAGAAGGTCATCATTTGATATGCAAAATCTTTTGTCCTGGCGCTGTCTTCACTTGCTGCTGTGTCTTCGATGTCGTAAAGTTTTCATTCACAGGAACTTGAGTTTTCTATAGAGTGGGAAACTTAAATTCGTGTGCAAAGAAATATATTGGTATACAAATTTCGGATGAACTAACCCAACATTAATAAAGAAAATATTTCCATTCAAATGTATAAAAATAGAATGTGCAAGAAAACGAGAAAAAATGGGCCATTAGACAACTAATGTATATTTTTGAATATTTGAGGTTGAAAAAAGTATACGTAGTTATGATATTTCTGCATTTTCTGCTTATGCATATTTCTGCGAGAACTTTTTCGATTTTTCCTTTAATGCTTACTATAGCTGATATTTCATCGTCTATATACTTCCTTCATCAGTCAATACTGCAGCATCTCACAGAGTGATAAAATTTTGATTGAAAGCAAAGAACTTCCAAACTCCATTTTCGCCACGATAATGAAGGAAGGAATCGAAAGCATGAGACTTGTAAGATATCGGGACAGCTTAAAATTCCGTTCACACCATTGCTTCTGTTTCTTCCAGGTAGGAGTCAAGGATCTGTAGAAGATTGTAGAAGATCTATAGCATTACACAAAATATATATCTCCGTGATCTTGCATATCTGTTTAATATGTATCTCCGTGGAGGGAAAATGTGTGCAATATCTCCGAGGAGGAAAAAAACTCAGAAAAATTGGAAAAAACATTGATCACATGAAAAAAGTTGTGGAATTATTTGTGAGCATCAGGGAGAAGTGTTTGATTTCGCTCTGTAAGGAATGATCTCAATGAAGATGAACTAAACGCTTGCTCTCTAAGAAAAACTCTTTTGTTTTCAATACGACATAGGTTGGCCCGATAAAATTTACTCGTGAATATGAATCTAAATCCTAAGTATTCTACGGATTAATTTGAATAAAGCCAATTAATTTGGTTGTAACTCACGAAATATAATTTTGTAGAAAAATGGTAGTGCTCTCGCAGCGAAGAACACCGAAGAACACCAATCTTACTGAAATGTTTAGCGAAGAAAGCATTATCGTGTCTGGAAATGTTTTTCCGCACTCAAAACGGGCAAAACACGTGCGCCTTATCAATAGTAAAATGAATCATAACCAACATATTTTGAACGCTAACTTCATGCTTCAGTGGCAAATTGTGGCTTCCAGTAGATTGAATTTCATAGCAAGATGAAGTACCTGTGCGTACAGCGAAATCTACAAAGAAATGGCTTAGTGATAACGATGTAAAGCAACTCGAATAGCCAAGCCATGCAGTCTCCAGACTTTTGAATCCCATTGAATTTATACAGCGTTATTCAGAAGTGAAAATTCTATCATGATATTCAAAATGCATTCAGGACTCAAAGGAAATGTGCATAGAAAAATGGGATAAGATTTTTAAAAAACGTGCATATAATTAGGTACAGGCTGTGTATGTCAACTCATTCCAGTGGAGGGGAATAAGGTGTTTGCTGCTAGGTATTGATGAATGATTCAGGTATCATTTTGAAACACAATTGGTGTATAGATATTTGTTTTCTCCTACTGGATCTCGTGTCCGTTTAATATTCATAGACTTAATTTTCTTTAAAGACGTGATAAAGGCATTTTTCGCTAATATCCTCCAAGTGCTGAGGAAAGTACAATTTTATTAAAATAGTAGTGCACAAAGAATACTTCGAGTATAACATTAGTGCATAAAATATTGTTTGAACATGACATGTGTATAAAAATTATACTACTGGAAGAATTCGTAGGAATAAGCAAAAAATTTTCTTAGCTCTTGCTGTGCAAAGAATTTTGTTTCTTCAAGATCTTCTGAGCCTGAACTTTTTAGGATAACTCACGACTCTATATCCCAATTTATTTTACTTTGAAGACCGGACTTACTTTGAAACCGTGCGTCTTTGAAGATAGAAGAAAGATTTCTCTCGAGTTTCAATCCCGCGGAGTTCATCTCCTGTTTGTGTTGTGCAGACGAAACTTTCGCACGGGGAGTTTTTTCGTTTTTCATGTTGTCTATTTGTAAAATTTGTATGTTAAAAGTTTGTTCTGGCTTGCAAAGGATGCTTTGACGACCGACCGCGCCTCCGACAGCCATATGGACGAGGCTCGCGTTTTCTGATGTTATGAGTCTACGTTAATTATTTAAAAGCAGATCTGTAGGGAGACGGTATGTGCGAGTCGATGTGACCCATGCTGCTCTATCTTTCTTCTTGAATCATTCCCTGTCTCTCGTGTGATTGCACGTGACACAACGGTGTTTTTATAAGCTCCTCTTTGATATTACTGTAAAAATTTGAAACTACTTTTCTTGCCTGTGAAAGTGATGACAAAAATGAGAATTTTTCAATTTTGGCCACGTAGTTCATTTGTGCGTGCAACACCATCTGTTCTTATTGAAAAGTAATTTATTCCATACCACGTCAATGTCCTGTATTATTTGTAAATCCTGTTCATCGTAAAGATACGCAATTTCTTGTATAACTTAGAGTAAGTTTTTTTTTCGGGCTTTTGATCTCCGTTTGTGAATCGAACACGAATTTCTTCGCATTAATTTTGATGTTAAAATTGCCATCCATCAAAAAGACGCAACATGCGTAATTCTGCTAACTTCAAAGTCTTCTCACCTGCATCATACTCGTCATGCACCGCAGATAAGCATCCCTTTTTTTGGTTTGACGCATGAAGCGCAAACTCGTCGGTACGTTGCGGAAAACTAGAATCTATGTTTTTATTCGCCCTAGGTAGCGCAAGTTCGTATCTCAGCACGTAACAGAAAACACTCATCTGTGTTTTCGACCTTCTGAGGTAACACCAGCTCGTATTTCAGCGCATTGCAAATAACTCTGATCTGTGTTTTTGTACCCTGCATGTAGCTTTTATTTTATTTCCGCCTGTTGCGAGTAGCTGTGACCTGGATTTACGTTAGCCTGGTGACACGTGGATGAGGCCACTGCACTCCGGCGCAGGTTTAGCTGGCATCTGATGGCCGCGTTCTCGCGGCAGGCGAGTGTCCTGCGAAGCATCAAGGCACGTCGTGCTGGAGGCGTAGCGTGGAAAATCAGAAATGTTGCTCATGTTCTCGGCTGAATTTCCAGTGGATTGTTCATTGTTGTCGTTCTACTGCACGTCGCGTAGCCAAGTTGACTTGAAAGATCTAACGCTGCCCTGCCAAATGTGCCGTTGCTATGCCTTAAATTGTTCCCACTGCCACACTTGTGTGGTGGCTGCAGCTTTAACCTGAAGCTCGTGAAGAACCGATAGATCATACTCGTTTACTATAGGTAAAGTGTAACTCATTGTGCTTTATTTCCGTGCTAACAGAGCAAGTAACTTGTGATTCATTTATTTATTTTTTGTCAGTATACAGAAGTAGAAATGTTTAGCAAATCTCTTCGATGATTTCAAATTAACGCTAATAATTAAAAATTTACGGGAAAATACATCTTAATTATTTAGGAAATGAACAGTTGAGTTCTGAAACTAATAATATTTTCACAACCATCTTCATTTGTTGCGTTTTTTCATTTCAAGTATCAGTCGCTCTAAACTCCGACCCTTCTCTGGTCCCACGGTAACTCCGGTAACTCTTCGGCTTACTTCAGTTATGTTTCCCACGCCTCATCGTGCAATGAGCTGGTGCTTGCGTACCTCGGAGCATGTGTGCGTGATAGAGTTCTGATTTCGTTTGTCTATCTATAATAGCTGGAGTAGCGATGCACTCTTGTGACCACGATGATGAAATACTCAGTTCGTGCATCTCAGAATAATTACAACCGTGCTTCGGACGTCGGACACTTTGAACAACGCTTTTTTCAGTTAAAATTGCCGAACTGTAAAAACGGGGTTCATGCCTAATTTCACGCAACACAGAACTGCGCGCGCATTTACGACTTTGTATTGGTACTTAGAACGACGCCTTATGGCCACAGCGAGGTGCTTGGAGACATAGTAACGTGTTCTCTAATGGATGCCTTCCGGACTCTGCATCCTGGCTCCAGCCCTCTTCGGGTGAGGGCGACGCTAAAAAAAGCTTTCTTTTGTGTTCTTGGTTGGTCGTAAAGCTGTTATGAAATCGATGGGCGTTTGAGCTAGTTTCCGCAAGCTAAAAATGCATGACTATAAATGGTAAAAATAAAAAACGTTGCGACAGTCATGATTGTAGCTTCTTATAACTCGAGCTCAGAGTGTACGAAAACCTCGTGATGAGTTGATCGTGAGTCAAATTATTTATTGTGTCATTTGCAGCTGTTTGCTTCAGTGACAAGCGATGTATTCCGGTCTCCTGGCTATAAGATGAATCTTTCAGAACCGGACTTGGGGTATTCATTTCGTAGCTTACCCTAGCAATGCGTCAAACTGATTGTTTTCATTTACATTTTTTGGGATGCTTCTTCTGCCTCGTTTTAATTACGCTTAATCTACTGGAGAAAATGCAAAGGGCAAGCCGTTTCAAAACAAAGCAATCTGTGGGTTAGTTTACGATGTGTAAAAATCATTTTTCAAGATAAATCCACTGTGGAAGAGGATCAATGAAAAGAATATTTTCTTGATGCATGTAAAAAATCATGTTAATTCTTATTTGCATTCGCATTAAGCAGTTTCATTGATGATTGCTTATTAGATATGGGCTAAATTGTAGGTATAATTTTCTCATTCATAGTGCGTGTTTAATTAGTCTTAAAACCATCACGCTCCGGTGTTGGTTTTCTCTCGCAGTGTGAACCACCGCCATAGTAAATTTGGGCAAATCCTGGAATGCGTGCAGAATTTCCCTCTCTCGCCATCCAAAACTCGTTTAGTTGATGAAATTTCCGTTTGCCGCTGTCAGTTCTGTGTCGTGAACACGGAGATGCAATTCTTGCTTCTGTAATTAAAAATTCAGGGCAGCGCGCAGAAATTTGACGCTGAAGCGTGGTAGCGCAGGTGAGACGTGAAGGCTCTCTCTGATTGGCCCTTCTCTGACCTCAGGTCGGGCTAATGTGGCTGACGTACGATGAAATTTCTAGGTCCTTATGAGTTTAATGTCGAGTATTCAGGCTAGGATGTGTTTCTTCCATGAGAATTTTTTAGGTTCTATCTGTATTAATGAAAAATGGTCGAGGATTTTGTTTTCATCGGTAGTGTACTTTTTTGAATTTACCAGCTCAAAATGAATAATATACTGAACGTCACTCTAGTTTTAAAAATCGAAGTCCTTTGATAATCACTAAAATAGAGCAAATTTTCAACTCGGCGTCGGGTATTTCACGTGCTAAAACTTTGATGTATTCGAAAGATCTCATCTAAGAATGGACGCTTAAAGTGCACCTTCTTGTGTGAGGGCTGGAGTTGTCGTACCATAGGCCCAGCCTCCCACGCTGCCGTCATTTATCGAACGGTGAGCGCCGCCCGCTGGATCCAGTCTCTTCGTAGAGCCTCTGTCTTCAGGGTCGGTCCTCTCCTGAGTCTCTGTCGCTCGTTGCACTGAACGTGCTGCTTGAGTCCTCAGTCTTGCCGCTGCTTGAAAATATTCCGATTTTTAAACGGTTTGTAGTTGGAACGTTGTTGCCTCGTGGATGAGAACTGCGTGTTCGAGAAGGGTACTTCCAACGTTTTCTCAGCTCGAGTAAGCGTTTTTCATTATAATCAAAAGGCTAATATTATCTAGAAGCTCCATGAAGAGTTCGAGTTTCAACACGTACGACTAGGATGTCGCTTGATTTTTAGCGCTCCCCAATTCGGTTATTTAGCTAATTCGCTATTTTTGTTGAGACAGTCTGAGCACATTGAGCAGAAAATCACCATCTCATATTTGTGCTTGCTCTTCTGCAAGGGATTGTTAGAATTTGTTCACTAAATACGCGTGACGATGTCCAGCATTCCAGAAACTAAAGAAGAAGGTTCAGCAGAAGGCCAGGACGGAGGCAGCGGAGGCGGTAGCAGCAGCACTAGCAGCGTGAACCTAACCAGCAATTTCGGAAACCTTCGTCGCAAAAGCCTGACCATCACCAACAAGACTGCTGCGATGGATGAAAAGAACCAACTTTTGAGGCAGAGCAGCTTGTCTTCCCAAGTCAAGCGTTCAAGCTCTGTTGACAAGCATCGACCTTTTTGTGAGAAGAAGTAAGAAGCCCACGGATAATAGCTTGCTTCCATATCTAGTTTCTTCACTAATAACTCGTTTAGAGATTTATCTCGATCTTTATTGAACTTTCACATTAAAATTTCCTTCATCTCACATTTTAAAGCTTCAAACAACACAATGTTGGAAGAGGGCTCAATAAACAACATCGGCTCTTCGGACGGCCAGGAAGCAGCTACAAAGAGCTCTATCCCTAAGCTGTCGTTGCCTTCGACGGCTTTAGGGGTGGAATTGAACGATCTAAGTCAGGCTTTGTGACGGTTAACTGCTCCCGATATTCCCTCTCCTCGGCTGTCTTCGCCTGCTCCTCTTCATTCACCTCGTCGGACAGCATCCGATCGACGAAGTCCAAGAAGTTCTCTTCGGGAAGTTTTGGATCGCAAGAAAAATCGAGGGTCACTTAAAGAATGTTCGAGCTGGCATCCTTCACCGCGGAGTTCTCTTCGGGACCACCAAAATCGTATAACTCCACGTGGGTCTTTGAAAGAGTACTCTTTCCGCTTGAGTCCCCGCGGATCAGCGAGGGATTTGGTAGGGAAATTGACTCCTCGAGGGTCGATGAAAGAGCTTCCACGCAACAGCCCAGGAGGTTCTTTGAAGGCAATTCGGTTCTTGAAAGGAGGATCCCTGAAAGAACAATCATCCGGCCGGACGCAGCAAATGAGTGGCATGGCCACTTCCGCTATGTTAGTTCCGCTACCTCTGTCCTGGCAAGTAGGGGGCTTAGCCTCCATTGTTACTCCTTCTAACATTTTTGCCTCTGCAACTCCACCTTCTCCCGGATCTCCGGTCATTCCGCGGATCATCTCAACCAACTGGGAGTCTCTTGGATGCTACGACCCGTACAGGTACCGTGGATGTGTCCAGCGCTTGTCGACCCCTCCCAAGATTGCCTACCAACGTACGTTGCTACCCTTGTGTCCATCCGCAGCATTTCGTTGCCCCGAATTGATGTCGAAGTCGAACCCTGCACATGTAGAATACATTTATGTGCTGACTCGCTCACTCTTCATTCCTGTTTTCGATTGTGTAAAAATACCGCCGTAGACTTCGATTTGTATAGCAAATTGTGGGTTTTGTTAACAATATTGCCCATTTTGTAATCTGGTTATGATTTTTTACACTGACTCCAGGCTTGAGAAACTTGAAATTTTATGATGGATTCTAGCTTTCATGAATTCCAGCATTTATTCTGCATTGTTTTCCAAGTGTGTAATTAATGTATTTGTTGGCTTTATTGCGTCAAATTGTTGTGATCCTTTTTGTAAATGACATTTCCACTTTGAGCTTTAAAAAATAGTACGTTATTGATTTTATCTCGGTAGGAGTATTATTTTAGATTGTATTCGATGTTTTGTGATTACGAGACAAAACCTTGCCCAAGAAATTTCGTGAATAGGCTTGTTCTTCAGCACATCTTTAAGGCGTCATCGCGCTTAGCGAGCGAGCATTGTTTCTGCCTGGACGGAAAGCAGCTCTGACGATTTCCTTTATCGACGCCACGAAAGAATACACGTTGAGAGTAACAAAGAAATTAGGTCAGCTTTCGGGCGAAGTTTTCCTTTGTTATTTCCGTAGTCTTTCCTCAAACATGGCCGATATTCTGAACTCGAGTGTGAGGGTATATTCTTGATTTTCTTTCATCTTGTTTCATATTTTCATCGTTTTAATATATTGACGTGACTTTTTCTTAGTCGCCCGGAGTGTATTGAGACCCCCGACGCATTGAAGCCTGAGAGCTCTGCAGTATTGTTCTGAATTTAAAAATTGTAATGGGCGTCATTCACATATTAGATCGTCGATTGAAGCTGTGCTGACATTGAAAATGTGAAAAAATCTGTGGGAAGTGGGATTTTTGGTCGAATTTTGGGTTAGCGAACCATGTTTTTGCTTTCATATATCATCAATTTCTCGTATCAGCTTAGAAAATATTCAAACTGTATCCCCAGGAACCAATAATACTTTAAATTACGTGCTCAGTTACTGTTTTAACAGGTTCCAATGTTTAATAATGGTAGCTCACTTGTAATTTTTATCAGTAGCTCTTTTCATGGCTTAAAAATACCTTACTACCGAGCTTTTACAAATTCTAAGTACAGGGGACGTATTCACGGGTGCACGTGGCAAAATGAGTTGGGTTAATTTGAAGTTTTAAAAATTTATTTCTACATTTTGGAAAGCTACATTCTAAACAGTAATTATATTCTCTAAGCGGATGAATACAGGGAAAATATCAAAACTTAGACAAATTCTTGCCTTTGAAATAATAGAGATATAATATTGCTTGCGATTTCTAACCGCTGTAACGACAAATTTATTGAAATTTTTGATTGATTAATTTGACTGGCCTGTATTATTCCTTGACGTGTAGAAAGCAGCATTTGTACATGAGTTGACGCGGATGTGCTCAATCAATTGCAGATCTGATGTACTTGTGTGAAACGTTTTGTCTTGATTATGCGCAGTAAAAAATGCAATAAGATTTTTATTCCACTCGACAAGCCATTACTAAGCCTACACAGGTAACATAGACGATGTAAAGTGTAGTGTTTCATATCAGATGGATTGACGTGTCTTTTCTATGTGGTATTCTTTGAAGATAATAGTTGTGTACCTTAGCATTGGAATGTATTAGTGTATTGCATTAAATAGCTCCCAATTTTAATGTCGAACCACGAATGTGTTATTTATAACTACCTAACTTTAGATGGTTCTGGATTTGTTCGATTGTACCCTAACTGCGCTACTGTAAAGCCCTTTAAAATATAATTTGTTTCTGTACGTCGGTTTCAGTAGAGGCCAATTTGGCTGCGACTAAAATTTTATCATTTCTTTAGTGATAAAGATCGTTTAGTGACCACCCTTATTAAATTTGAAATATCGTGAAAAAAGTGCAACCTTGTTTCAACAGTGTTCTAATTTATGTATGCTTTAATATTTTGACGCTAGCATTGAGTTGCAAGCGCTTATATGTGGTGTACTACATATGTGTGACTAAAGCTATAATGCAAGTCCTGCCCAAATTGATGACATCTATATTCCTGTCTCTCGGCCTTGATGTGAACTGTTTTTGCACCTTAGGAATAGGTCTAACGCTCGTGATACCTTCCCACCTATGACTGTGATAAAAGCACCCCTACGCTTCTTGTTGTTGCCATTGCACTCGCTCTGATCTACGTACTGTACCACCATTTATGGTGCGTGGCTGTAGCGAACTGAGCAGTCGAGTATATAAGCTACTTGCAGTTTAGATTTGAACTCTTGGCAGAGTCTTCCCTTCTTCCCTCGAAATGTATTGGCTCTGACTGCTTTTCCTGAAATCCAAAGTCGTCTGTTGAGCTTTGATGTGATTTAGCGCCGAGTCGAAGTTTGTCTGACAACACGCGATACATTATCATGGTTATTTTCATACCCTATCAACTAATATCCTATTGTTTGAATTGATGCGTTAATTCATTTTGAACTGCGCCGTGCCAATTTTACATTAGAGCGTTCCCGGCAGAGGAAAGGTAGCGTACAACAAGAGAAAATTGCTTCTGCGACGTTCAACATTTGAAGGCAAATGGTGTCAACCAATTCCTTGCCTAAAAACACGGTAGAGGATGCAAGCTAGGGTCATTAAAGCCAAGCTAGCCATTAAAAAGGCTTTATTTCAAACAAACTTTACTACGTCACTAAACCACCATGTCGTTAGGCCAATAGTGGAGACGGATTTGGAGGTAGTAGTGCTACCAGAAACAATATTAGCGCTGTTATTGATTCGTTGCCGTGACGTCAGCTAACCCACACAGTCGACGAACAAAAGACTGGTTTGACCCTACCTTGTTTCCTCTACCGTGCTAAAATCCTCATGCTAATGTGAGGTTTGTGTGGGAAACGTGTGAATACTCAATTATGGACTCAAATGAATAATTTCGTTAGTTTTGAATGCGTGGAAAATTTTTATGGGGCTTTCAACGAATGTCAATTGTTAACTTCATGGATACATTGGGAAATCGGCAATAACGATTTTGCGTGTTTGCTGCTAGAAGAATTGGTTAAAAGTTGGAATCGGCTACGTTCTGAGAAAAGTCTTTCAAGAATAAAATTTCCTCTTCAAACATGCGCATTACGTTGAAAGTTCTGTAAAATTTAATGCCTATCACACGGGTTATGGAATTGTTACTCCCAAAATGTAAATGCGTTTTGAGACAATGTACGGCTTAAATTGTATGGGAATGCACAATGTAACCTTACCGCTAACGAATTTAGACCGTTCAATGATAGTAGGCAGCAAAGATTAGTCGTCATTCCGTTTTACGGGCCATCAGAAAATTTATGAAAATGATGCAAACGAATTCACAAAAATAATTTTTTCAATTAACATCAAAAGTGGTGCAAAACACTTAGGTCGATACTAATGAACTCTTGCGAAAGCGGTCGTACACTTGGTTGTTTTGGCCGCCACCATCGCTGGCTGCGTCATCGCTGCGCATAAGCCCAGGGTGGGTGATGATAGTCGAATTTGTGATGTTTATCGCCCGCTTACTGAGAGCGATGCAACAGTGAGAACTTTTGTTATAGCGTATCCGGGATACTTCAGAGGTGTGCTGAGCAAGCTGTTGCAGGCTGACGATGAATTTGTTATTATTCGTCGTTGAGTTTGCTGCTTTAGGATCTTATTCTCCATACTCTCTTTATCTTTTTCTGTTCAAATGTCATCACGTCAACCTACTTACAGCGGTATTCTTTCACTTTCTGTGCTTTAGCTGATCATTTTTTTAATACGAAAGCGAATTTGCTGATATTGTGGGTGTACTTTTCGACTTATTTCAACTTGGAGCTTCAGCATAACCATGGCAAGGGTAGAAGTGATAATAATAAAATACGATTCCTCAACCAATTTATCAAGTTACCGAGAAAGGGTAAAACTCTATTTAGTGCCATCATAGCCGTTCTCTAGACGCAATAATTCCAAAAGGAAAAATTTAATCTCGGTTTGGTCACACGGAAAAAAACGCATTCAATGGTTGTGAATCACACTGTTCACCCGAGAAAACCTACGGTCTATGGTTCCTAGTGTTTGATATTAGGTTCAGCACCAGTAAATGAATGATAGAACCTCTAGAGAAGTTATAGAACTATAGTATCGCATTTCCCGATCGTAATTAAATTTCACTCTCGTTTATAGTCAGAAGTTGATAGCAATGATTGTAGAATTCGTGCTAATGTAAAATTTTTTGCTAAATACAGGACCGCTTAGCCCAGGTTATTATGGTCTTTTGTCACTGATCGTAGCGCTTGAACTGACACCTAGTGGAAAGTTCTCTCGACAGGGTATATGGGCAATTGAGGCCTAGTTTTTTATAGCATGCAGTTTCGGCGAAACATACCGCAAGCCCCTCTGAAACCATTTAGGAAACTTTAATCGAAACGCGTACGTGTTTCTACACTAGGCTCAAGGTTTTTTCTCAAATTATTTTTGACATCAGATTTGACTACTGTATAACTGAAATCATCCCCAGAGACTTAGTAAACGTTTTAATCGTGCATGAGTATTGTATGAATTGATTAATTTGATCTCGCCTAATTGAGTTTCAATCTCGTGTCTTCACGCCTAATTCAGTTTCAGAGTTTCCTACTCTAAAATTGTGGTCAAAAAACACCGGAGATATGAAGCAAAGTTTTAGATGATTGATCTCTTTTACAATTCTAGCACACGAACTTGAGGTTTTGAGCCATTTAACTTGAGTTTGCTAGAACAATGAAAGAATTTATTTATTCGAACTAATTCTCTCAAGACACGTGTTTTTAACTTTATGTTGTATAATATTTATCGTTACTTCTCTACTTATGATCTATTTGTCAGCTTCTGAATTATTGAGAAAATAGGAAATATGATTTCAGTATTTCGTGGCAGGAGCTGATTTTGCTTTTGTAAATATATCGTTCAGTTTTATACATTATTGTTTCTTTCAGATGGTCGTACAATTTTCCTTATTTTGGGGTATTCATTTTCCATTTGTACCAGTTTCAATAAAAACATATTCGATTGTCGTTCGTGATGAATTACTTGTTCCGTGAAAGGTCATTATGTATGATGTTAGTATTGACTGCTAACATCGAAGATATTTGCTGCTAGTGCTCTTTATGCTTCATTAAACAAAGACAAAGTTATCACAGACTATTTTGACGCGCTGATTTCCCTTAGTTTCTGAAGTTCCTGATATTTTTTATTTATTTTTGGCTTAAAACCTTTAATTTTGCTTTATTATTGCAATAAAGTCTTCAATTCAATGGGTGTGATAGGAATTAACGTTCCTACAATTAAGTCTCTCTTAACAGTTTTGATAAATGACGCGCATTTCTTTACGAAGCATCACGTACTGCATCAGTGAATATTGTTGTAATAAATGTTTATTGTGCTATACATATCGTTTTTATTTTCCTACAATTTCATCAGAAAAATACGAAGGGCTTATTTATATTTTAACACGTTGGTAGTGATGTGAGCCGCCGGTGTCTCCGGAGGGAATTGTCATAATGTTGTTGATCGACCAGTAGTCAAGAGCTATATTTTTATAAATCAATCAAAGCTAAATAAATGCACGATCCGGTTAATGCTTGCCGTTTAAAAAAAGCTTACTACAATTTACTTTAAATTAGAGTTGAATAGTGAACTTCAGTTTAAACGAACGCAGTCAGATTAGATTAGATTAAATGTTAGTTTAAGCCTCCCTAACCGCTAAAAGAAAGCGTTCCGAAGGAAGGAAGGAGGAAGGCACCATTTAGTATGGAGATAAGGGAACTCGGAATCTATGCAAAAGGGGCATAGAAGCAGTAAGTTAAGAAATAAGTTTATGAAGCAAAATAAAAGTTAAAGAAGAAAATAGTGGGTGCTGAAAAACAAGACAGCAGTGAACTGAAAAAAGTGGGCCTTAACAAAACAAAAAACATTTTATCTCAACTAAAAGAAGGCCTACCTAACTCTCAGCTCGGACCCTCACTCATTGTCCCCTGGGAGTGCTAATTCCCATAGATAGAATAGTTGTATCCCCCTGAGGGGCCCAACGCTGTAAAGTAGTGTTGAACATCGTTCATCTGAGATCAGAACTTTAGTGCTAAATTTTTCATAATTCGAGCTCTGTGTACGTCACAAAACTGTGTCATTAATGGTACACAAATTTCATTACCAAGAAGAACAAGCTTTAAAGTGTTATTGTAAAACAGGTACTAATTTTTAAATATTTTTGTGAAGTAGACTTTCGGGCTGATACCGAAATTTGTGAGAGGCTTACCGGTGTGTGGGCTGGACCTTGTCCTCACAGACATAGTTTAAATGCTTATGTATTACTCCTTGGTGTACAGGATTCACAGTTTAGCTTGTAAAAAACTGCCGTTTTTACCAAATTTTGTTGTTCCCATCTACCCCTCCCACTTCCATTACAACTCTCCGTGTTGACACCTGTTCTTACGTCCAACGTACTCCAGCTGCTAGGCTTACGACTTGCCAAAGTTTGCCTTCGGGCTTAGCCTTTTGATGGATTGATTTTTCCCCTGCTACCCACTCGTTCAAAGAAGAAAAATACGGCGAAACCTTCGCGACAAACGTGGTCTTGACCTTTGCCATAGGCAGCCTCTGGGTTCTGCTCGATTTTATTTTGACAGAGAAAACAGTATTTGCCTGCGAGTATGAATGGAACGGAGAGAGAGTACAGATGGGAATTTCAAAGGGAAGGGAAAAAGAAAGCGAAGACTCAATAGTGCAGAACAAGATTGTGTTGAATAAGATATTGCAGCAAATTCGGGCTAGGCCAGAAACCTGGTTCCTAGATGTTTCCTTGTGCGAAATGCGAAGGGGATATAATTGTGTGAAAAGAAGAATTATGACAATTGTGGAAGAATAAAAATGATAATCATAAGAAACTTGAGATGATTATAAGATGATATGAATGGAGGTAATCCAGAAAAATTCAAATGATTCTGGCAGGTGCAGAAACAAAAACATGGAAAATGACAAATGATAAAGATATTTGCTAAAGAAGCTGATAAACTATGAGAATTTTCAAATGTTAGTAATCTCTATATTAGCCGAGACTTTTTTGTGAAAAAATAAGTTACAAAAAACTGAACGTCTTTTGAATGTACTGTTGATTCGAAACTTTCTTTTGGGTTAATTTATTTTTCTGAGGAAAGACAGTACTGAGAACAAAGGAATAGTATTAAAAGTGTACCGGCAGGTTTTTCAATCACGGTGAATCGAATGAAAATGCACAAACTCAGAGAGATATTCACAACTTGCTTTGTTGACTCTAAGGTTTAGTGCACTCATAAAGAGCTGTTAATGAGGAGAACGGTATGGAAAGTGAATGTGAATTTATCCCATCAAAATCTCCTCCTTATTCACATCATTATCTATAGTTTTAATTCGAAAAGACTGGTTATTGGAACCTTTAATTTATATTAATAATATACCATTAAAATGTCAGTTATAAATTATGGTCTTAATAATTGGCTCTTGAGAAATTAAGCATTTTATTGCACATGCATATAATGCAAACAAACTGACCGGCTAAATGTAGTCTGCATCTACTAGGGAAGTGTACATTCTCCTTGATAATTACTTCCACTGAGGGGGGATAAGGATAGGCAGTATGTTTAGATTAGTAAGGTTTCTCTCCTATGATTCCTTCTTAACTTGATGTTTCCATGTGCAAGGTATTCTGTGCGGGAACACACCTTCTGCACCGCTTATCTGTATTCTTCAGTCCATACTATGTATTAACGGTCTCTTCCTTTTCGTCTGTGAAAACACCATCGCAGTCGAAACGGAGCTTCAAACTAACTGCCAAGCGGCTTTTTGATAATTGTTCACCTTCAGTGAGCAAAATACCCTGCCATAAAGAAAAGGATAAAAAATACTGAAGTTTTTCAATTCTACTGAAGATGCAAGGTCGAAACACATAAACTGCCTAGCTTCCGCTTGAACCAATGCACCCAAAATGGTCTTCTCACTTGTTCGAATTTTTGTTCCAAGTGAATGATTCGAGCGCAATTTTAAGGGACCTCGTAAGAAAAGACAAGATCTTGAATGATAATGGCAGAACGACGCAGTGCAAAGGTGGTGACGGGGTACCAAGTTACCCCTGCACCAACAATTATTAGCTTGTACTTTTATGACTCGATCCTACCCTCAGAGATGGTATAATGCTTTATTTGGTTATAGAGCCTTTATTCAACCACGGAACCGGTTCTAAAATAAAGTAGTTAGAGTGTGTTCATTCTACTTTTTACTCTTGTCACTTGTGTACGCGGCCCGGCAAAATTGACTGGATTCAATATTTTGCTACAATAAATCCAGATGTGGATGGCAAACCAATATATCCATCCTAATAGTATTCGCGAGTAAAATATTCTTGTACTTGTGCACTGGTGAAACTCGTATCACAGGTATGGTCAAAAAGAATCATAAAGATCGTCACAGATACACGGACCAAGCAAGCAACAACTGAGTATTGTTAAATAGTGAATTGGTGTGCTACGATATCATCAATATGAATTGGAATTGACATAATGAAGTTCAATATGAAATAAACTGGAATTTGTGGTCATTTGCAGTGTTTGGGTGTCCAGTGTAGTCGAGACAGACATATCAAACAAACAAACCAGCGAGCGAACAAGCTAGCGAGCAAGCAAGCAAGCATCTGACTGTGTTGTAAAACATTGGGACTTTCTATTACGTGAAACGTGTAATGCAGATGAAAGAACTGACACGATACTGGAAAAATCGCAAAAATTTAACGACTTTTCAATATTTTTAGAAAGCTTCGGTTGTTTCTTTAACTCGGTTCAATTCTGCCCTAAATAATTACGGGCGCTTTGTGCAGTTTGAGAGGACTGCCTAAAAAATTTTATCGGCTGTCGGGAGCAGGTTCTTGGGGAAAAATTTACAATTCGCTGCCCCCAATTCGCATTTTGAGCGCCCTGCAGGAACATCAATTAAGGGGTCGTAATTGGCTATAAAAGCTGGGACGATGTTTGTGGGAACTTTGCTGAGCAGCAGATGAGAATTATCCGTTGCCATCATTGGATAAGTATGCAGGATTTATCGAACTGAATTTTCAATGAGAGTCGGTAAAATCAGTGTGATTGTGGAAAAAGATGGAAGAAATAGAACCTAAAAATAATTGAATTTCGTTTGATTTTAATTTCTTTTGAATGTGAGTTTTTACGATTCATAGAAATTAATCTCCTCGGTTCGGCTCACACATTTCGTGTTGACTACCCAGTCTAACTTTTTTGTCGCCTGCGTGCATGTTTTTCGCCGCCCAAGTAATTAAATCGCTAAGGCGACGAAAAACATGCATGCTCCGGCGAAAAAGTTTGACAGGGTAATCCATCACATGAATATCATCTTCTAAAGACAAGTTTTGCTCTCTGCACCGTATGACTAAGAGCATCAGCTACTTTAAAACATAAACATAAGCTAAAAACAGCACGTTTTTCATTAAAAGTAGGAAGAACTTTGCTCTTCATCGCTCCTTGTAAGCACCAAAGTTTATTTTGCTGCACTCAACCCTTTACGACGGTGACTGCTTCCTGATGAACTTGAATTAAAGGTTCAATTCCAATTAAACTCAATTCCAACATTTAACTTTCGAATGGACAAAAAATACATTGAGAAGCATTTGATTTTGGTAAAGTAAGAATAAAATTGGGCGTCACCAAAATTGCAGTAATTATTTCAGTTTCTACCTGTGAGTCTACAACCATTCAACGGGTTAAGATTCCTCACCCCCGCACCTAAAATTATTCGAAAACCATAAAACTTACCTCCAAACTCAAAACTTTTTCACCGAATTAGCTGGAATATCTCTTAATAGACTGTAACAAACAGAAAATCTTTCTTGTCTGATGCAAACATACCGAGAGATAATTATCTGTGTTCGCTTATTTCGAGACTTATATCGTCCAGGTATTACTGAGGGATTAAATTAAGTGATTCATTGGAACTTGCACTCACTCTAGAGGGTTTTACGAAGGATTTGAATGGAATTCACGTTTTCACTGGTTGACGTGAAGTCATCTATCTTATCTACGCACCGAGCCTGCTAAAGAAAATATTGCCGACCTCGCACACGAGTAGCTTCTGTTGTGATGCGACTTGTCGGTTACGTCAAGCGTAATGAATGCGCTTAATGTACGTCAAGAAAAATGAGTATATACAAAGAATCCCATTGTAAGCCGTAATTTAGCCTTCGTCTATTAAACAAATTCTTAACTCAAACGTGGGTAGATTTTATTGATCTTTCATTCAATTTATCACCAGAGATCATTCCCAGTCAAGTGAACCAGTAAACACAGCTCACAGCTCGCGAGACGTGAGCCTGCTTATCAAGATGTTGCTATCAGCCCAGCAGATTACGAAGCCTGGCCGTGCTCTCTGCGTGTAGTGGAATTTGTGTGCTGGTGTAATGCGCCTGCGTAATGAATTCTGTCTTATGCAGTCTTCTCTGTTATTCATCTCATTCGAAGCGAAGTTCAAAGTATCATTCTTGGGACGCAACGATCGTAAAAATGCTTTGGAGTTTTAAATTTCGTGTTCGTAGCAGAGGCTCTCAACAGTGAAAGTTTAAGGGGTGCATTCTCATGTTCACCCGTTGGGTATCACAGAGCATCATAAGTGGAGGGTATGCCTACCGGGATGCTGCTCGTCTTATATTCATCCTGTCTCTCAGAGCAACAACCTTGAATTTGCGAGGCTTTGAACCAGTGAGGCCTTAAACCGGTGAGGCCTTAAACCGGTGAGGCCTTGAATCTGTAAGGCCTTAAACCGGTGAGGCCTTGAATCGGTGAGGCCTTGAATCTTTGAGGCCTTGAATCTTTGAGGCCTTGAATCTGTGAGGCCTTGGATCTGTGAGGCCTTGAATCTTTGATGCCTTGAATCTGTGAGGCCGGCCTCGAATCTGTGATGTTGAGTTCAGTGAGACGATAAATCTGCGAGGTCGTTGTTGTATTTCAATTGGTTTTCTGATATATTCATTGCGTTTTGCAACTGTTTTCATTGTTATGCTTGTGGTAGGAAGTGGTGACTCGTCTGGCTCGATGGCGAATGTACTCACCTGCTTCAAAATGCAGTGTGCGACAACACTGATTGAGACGATGGGGTTATTGAAGTGTAATGGAAGGGTCAAGAAATGAAATGTTTTATTCTTGGGAGTGCGATTTAATCGTTATTTGTGCGGCTGCTCAACCCGACAAATCAAAAGGGTCGGCTTGAACTGACAGGAATTTTTGCCTAAAGGTACAAACCTTGATTCAATTCAAACATCCGGCTTATGAATGGTTTTCAGACTCGAAAGTATTCTTCAAATTCTGGAAAAATCTATACAACTAAAATATGTATACTAACTCGTGAATGTTAGACCAATAATCAAGTTCTCCCATGCACCAGATCATCCACAGGGACCATTAGCAGGCCGATTTTGTATCTACGTCAGTCTCCATAATTCACTAAGCACAAACAATGATGTTATCTTTACATTTAACACAGAGCAAATAATTACATTTAGAGAAGGATAACGGAAATGCCTATTGGAAATCGCCCAATTTCTTTTCTGAAACGCTTCATTCAAATTGCTTTTTATTACTTTTAATTTCGGTTTGCTTTAAAACGATTTCTTTTCATGATATTCCAAAAAGATTACCCTCTGTCAAAAAAGTATAGGAGTGACGTTTTTGTCACATAAAAACACTCGCTCATGAAGCTCTTCTCGTATCATTGGTTGTCCCACAGCACTGAAGTTTTGCCAGCGGACACTGCCAAGCCTGTAACGATGGCTAAAGCACTGGCATTAAGCTATGTTTATTATGCTTCAAAAATGGCAGATGTTAATAAAAACTTGATCAGATGTTCAGCTTTTCAATCACTGAACTGAAATTAAAACTGTGGAATTTTCTTTGCGTAGTATTTAAAAAAAATGTATACTTCTTAGATTAATGCAACTTTCCCCGTATATCCTCGGAACAGACTCTGAAAAGTGGGTTCCGTTTGTAGTATTTTTATTATTTTTCATTTTGTTTTTTTATCATACTCTACATCGGTGTTTCCCAAATAGTCGCTAAACTTTTCCTAACACGTTCATTATATGTGTGGTATGAAAACTTAACATTTTCAATTCCGGTTATGTCTTTTCTAGCAATCTATGGACAATTCATAGATCAATCTATCAGATATATTTTTCCACTATATTTTAAAAATATAGCATGTCAAATTGGAATTAAAAAAAATTACGAAATAATAAAGTTAACAGCTATTTTTTGGCCATTTTAAAAATTTACACAGCATCCCACTAGCAAAAATGGACTCCTCAGCTATTGAGCTGCTCGAAGCATCCAAAAAATGCGCAGATGCCACGCGTCAGCGCCGAGTGGCGGACGCCGGTAAAACCAAAGCTCCAGAATCTGGTTCTTCGCAATTGCCAATTGAATCTGGCACGCGGTGTACACAAACCAGAGGACCCCGAAATCTTGAAGCTGTTGAACATTCACACATAATTGCACCCACTGAAAAACCTATAGGAGACAATAGTGATAAATCGCTGTCACTCTCTAAAATTGCAGAAGGTGATTATGATGCTCCAGCAGTAAGGCAAGTTGAATACAAGCCTAACCCTCACAAAATTGGTATTAGGCCTCCGAAGGACAAAGAACCTACACCTCAGGGAAAGCTTCAAGTTTTACCCATTCCAGACGCAAAAAGCAGGTTGCCCAACAAGCTGACTCAAGACCTGCCTCCTCCTCTTCCAGTTAAAACGCGCAGAAAAAATCCAATACCTCAGAATAACCAAGTTGTGGCTGTTTCGGTTTCGTCTTCAATCCTGCCTCGAGTTCAAAACGTAGTAATACCTTCTGCATTACCCAGTGGCAGTGCACTAAATAAGCATTCAGGACACATCACCAACATGAATTCTGCTTCTCGTGAGGCAGATCACACCGTTGGCAACTCCAATGGCATTTTAATATCGAGCATCATTGGCATTAAGCCCCTCGCGAATGAAGAAGCCAACAAAGAATTGACTTTGAGAGCTCCTGGCTTTGAACGAAAAACTGATGATAAGAGTAGCCGTACGAAAACGCTCTCTAAATTTGGGGGTTTTAAGACCAAAAGTTATCAAGTTTCTCTTTCAGCCGACGCGGACCAATATAATACGAAGCATTCAATGCTCGTCGAGCGTCAATCAAGTGGTTTTGAAACGGTTCCAGATGAAGATGACTCGTCTTTCGAGGAAACCGACGCAGTGCATGCGAAGACTTCTTTAAGTCGTTCGTTAACGTTGGTTATTGCTGCGACGAGGCTCAGAAAACAGCGCGAACGGTCAGATCCCAACAGGATGTCTAAAAATAAAAAAAATAAATCCAATACCTTGTCTCGACAGCCATCATTTCAAATACCTCGCAAGAACTCCCTCAGAGCCCCTAAACTCCGGTCGAGTCATCGGAAAATAACCGATAGCGATTCTGCAAGTGTTACCTCTGAGCGTGACAATTGTACACATAACCACCACCCTTCCCTTGGTCAAAAATCGGCCCTTAAAAAAGTACAAAATGGTTGCTGTTTCCCGTCTTCTGATGACGAAGACATGAATATGGATGCCGTCGATTTCATCCGGAGTTCTAACCCTCAATTTGGAAATGAAATTCGTGTTGACCGGGGGTTGAAATCCACGTCCGAGATAGAGACGCGGCCCAAGGTGATGCTTGAGCTAACAACCAGTGCGAATTCGTTCCTTAGGAAAAAGTTAGAGCCCTCACGTGACGCACAATCTCGACCAAATAGAGCTCTGACTATGTATTCCCGCAACCTCTCTAACGAGAGTCCATGGCCACGAAGAGCAGCCATCCACCGTGGTCACTTCCAGCTAAAAGATTCTGACAGGTACGACTTCGTCTTGATTTTTGTAAGTGTCCGAACTGAAACAAGTTACTGTTGAATGTTTTTATAGTTACGAAAGTACAGCAGGGAAAATGATTGATATTGATTTGGTTTTACAGAGTACTTATTTTCGTTTAAATCTATGAAGATATGTATGATTTTCGACGGGGAAAATTGGTATTGAAATGTTTTTTTTTATTCAAATAGTTTATCTTTCTGATTGTATACCCGTATTTAATTTAGTGACCAAACGATTGAAGAGGCTTTTTGATTTTGCGATTTCAGTCTTGAACTGATATTTACGTATCGAGCTTGTTTAGATGCATGACAAAAATGCGAAATAGTTTCGCGGAGTCTCATTTAAAAGAAAGTTTATTTTTCTATTTATCGTCGACTTGAGGAAAAATTTCGTACAGCATATTATCGCAATGCAGCTGTAATTAAAAATAAAAAGGTCAGGACGTATAATTGTATGGGCTACACTGAGCGACTCTTGTAATGCTTTTGGTAAGAATGTGAGGCAATGTTTGAAAATACTATCATTTTTTTCGGTGCTTCTGTGCCCTGTTTTCTGCATTTTCGTGCATTTTATTATTATATACTGGCGTCTCTTTTTTTATTTTATAAATTTTTTCCTTTACACGTTGTTTTTCAGTTTTACTTGATTTTTGTTTCAGTAACCTCCAAATTCATGTGCATAGGAAAATTTCTAGTTTGGAACCGGTGCGTGCATTGCTTCTAAATCTGTAAATCGCAGCAATCTAAATCTGCTCGCTGCTCCGCGCAGTGCAAGCAGTCGATTCCCTCAACCCTGCATGAATTCAAATCTCGACGAGTCTGTATGCATAATTCGCTACTAAGAGCGTGTTTATGTAATAGAGTTGCGCCAATATAAGCGAAGGAAAGCTCTTATGTCAGGATTGTTATCTCAACATGCTCGACTTGTTTCTTCTCTTGACATTTTTTCTCATTGATAGCCTTCAGTCCGTGAAACTTACGTCCAACTTCCAACATTCTAGATACAGAAGTTGCGTGCGAACAATTACAGGGAAGTAGCTATTTCCCATTGTACATTTTTGATTAAGTTCAATTTTTCAAATACATTTTCCTGCTCCGAGAGTCGAAGAAATATTCTACGGTAAAAAGTTGAATTTTTTAAACAAGAGTGAAATATTAAAATACATTCATTCGTTCGAGCGCACAAAAATTTGCATATATTTGTTCGCTTTGAGCGTAGAACAATTCGTAACAAGCGCATGTGAAGGGCTCGCTTCCAATTCAACCCAGCCTGTTTGCACCAGCCCTATGTACTCTATGTAACTGTGCGCTAGAGAACGCATTCGGCTACACCGTAAGTTGCCGGGTGCAATGAGACTTTGACATGTCAGTTTTGGACTCTCATAACGAGTTCCTGCGCGAAAGATTTGACAGAATTCCCTCCCGTGACGCTCTGCTTTGATAAATCCCACGCCGAACATTTGAGATCATGCGGATTAATGAAGACTTCGCTCTTTGCTTTAGTTGTGAGGTACCACTTTTTTCCGTCAATAGAATTTTAGAATTAGCTAATTCAGCGTTGTCGTGACTGGGTTTGTTGAGCTTGTGTCTGCGATTTATCTCAAGCGCGTACTACCTCGATGATACCGGGTTGGCTCATCAATTGGTAGAATGAGTTGCATTGTTGCGCTGTGTCCCAAGGAATGATCTATAAAATATGTTAATTAACAACAGTGTTAACGTATAGGACGTTTCAACTCAATGGACCTATAGAATCACTGTCGTAAAAGTATGATTAAGGTCCGACTTAGGCTTTCAGCTCTGATTTTCTGTCACCGATATCGTATTCGGATCTTTTACTGATATCGAATTCGGAGTTTGTCGCTCGATTCTAATTAACACAGATTCTACGCCTCTTTTCTCAATCCTCATTTGTTTTAGAAACCTGACTCAAACTTGAAAGGTCTTAAATTAGTTCCGCCTCATACTTTGAAATCCTGAGAACAAACTTTTAAATCGTTTCAAGAATTAGACGAGGCGGGAAGTAATGGCTAATTCTATATCAGGCAAATATTTGGAATGAGAGTAAAGAATGTTTGTCAGAGGAGTTGGTTTTAAAACATATCAGTTTTGGGAGCACCTTCGCTACTTAGGAAACTAATACGAGTGATAATTGTAATTGGAAAACAGAATTTAGCCGATATTAATGAAAAAGAATAAGATGTAAACGAAACCAGGAGGAATAGGAACGAATATCATTTAAAATTGATATACAAGTGATGAAATAATGAGATGTCATGTCCCCTTGAGGATGGGTGTTGCTATGAGTAGACTGATATCTTACGAATGAGTTGAGAGGGTGAATGGTGCCAGGTGTACAGCGCATTGCTCAGGATAAGTGTTGAAAACATGCTGGGAGTGACAAGGTGTGCATGGTTGTGTACCATTTGTTTTATCCACAAATTGGATAAAGGTGTGATAGCTCTTACAGTATTGACAACGGGACGGCAGGTGGTGAAATTTCGGTCCGAGGGAAGAATCTTTGTCGTTTTTTCCTTTTGCATCTTAATTTGCTGCTTTTATGCGCAGGGTATCCTCTGTGGGAACCAGGGTTGCGGAGTCGGAGTCGGAGTCGGGAGTCGGAGTCGCCGGAGTCGGATGTTTTAGGGTGGAGTCGGAGTCGGAGTCGGAGTCGCTTCGCTGAAGTGTGGTGGAGTCGGAGTCGGAGTCGGAGTCGCTACTCTGAAGTGTGGAGTCGGAGTCGGAGTCGGAGTCGCTTTTCCGAATGTGGTGGAGTCGGAGTCGGAGTCGGAGTCGTTCATTCGGATGTGGTAGAGTCGTGGTTGGAGTCACTATTTTTTGGTGTCTTCGATTCTAATTTTTGCTAAAAATTATTTATAATTCTTTAAATCCAAGAGTAAACAAAACAGAGTTAGAATAATTTGCTGAAAAATCTAAAAAATACGCAATGTTTTTGTTGATTATTTTGTTCTAAGTTTGAAACAGCGTATTTATACCTATGACCTAATACCGTCATGTTATCTAGTCATTGAGGGTTTGCACATATATATATGAGAAACCTTCGAGAGCGAAATATAATTTTTGTACTCAGCATTGATGTATATTTTGTAGTTAAAAGCAGGAATTGGTAATTGAAAGCATCGCAAACTCATTCTGTATATTTCTGTTTTATTCATTTCTCCTTCAATTAATACATAGGAGCTGGAAAATAGAAGTAAATGTGATGCAAGTTACTTGTAGAATATTTCAGCTGATGCAATACATTGTACTCACATAAGGAGTGGTAACTCTGTACGCTCTTAATGATGCATTGATTGATAAAGACTAGTCTTTGCAGAAACTTAAAGTTATGTTGTGATCATAAATTTTTCTAGTCTTTAGGTTATGATTCATTGCCAATGAGTAGTCTTTGCCAAAACCTGAAGCTATGGTCTGGTACACAAAGACTTCTAGTTTTCAGGTTATGTTATCAAAATTGATATGGCTTTCTTGTCTTTAGGTCAAGTTAACATGTATTAATAATAAAAATTTCTGCTCATATCCAAAGTTATTCCTTGAATGTTGTTTGGTTCTTTCAGAGTTATATTGTATTTCACTATATCATCATCATGTTTAATTTTCATCGTCGTATCACTCACCAGTTTCTAAGTAACCATACGCTGAAATGGAGAATTTTATAATTATGTTGATACAATTTCAAAAACTGAAATAGTGTTGGTTTTGTAGCATTATATAATTAATTATTTCTTGTTAAGGAAGATTTGAAAATGTTGTAAGGTTATCAATATCGGCATTGAGACACTCGAAAAGATTTAAATACAATGTAAACGAGCTGCAATGAAAATAATTACACACACTAGCAAAAACTTCACTTACAGTCACACACATATTATACCTGAAAGTAATGCTCTATCTCAGCTGCAATGGCTGTTGCATTTATGCGATAGGACAAATTCTCTTGCTGGAAACGTTTCAAATTGCTTCAAAAAACACGAAATGAGAAGAACATGGGCGCTTATTAAAATAACAAAGTGTCAAATACAAAGTAAAATGTTAGACGAAAATATGAGATAGTATCATATTACACGCAGAGAAGCTAAAAATGACTTTTATTCGTAAAAAAACGTTTCGAAAATGTCAGGCCCCTGCGACGAAAGCAGAACAACTTTTGCCTATTCTAGCCGAAATGTAACATAGAGTTAAGCAATAATATAACACCTTTTCTGCATTGTTACCCTGCATAGTGTAGGTACAGAGAAGAAAAGGCAGTCTGCAAATCTGGCCTACCTTATGTACACGTATATCATAATTTTGGGGATTTGAAGCATAGTCATTGAATTAGCTATCATAATTTCACTGAATTAGTGCACACTTGGTTATAAAAAACTGTTGATATATACATATCTATGCTTCTCAGTGAAGACAGTGCCTACATTACCTACTCAGAAAACACTTGTCAGTAATATACAGGTTGTTTCAGATTCAGAATAAGAGGCAAAAAATTGCACACCACGTGGAATATTTCCAAATAAAAACTTTTTCTTCTATGAAATTTTCCGAAGAAAGAGACATTGAGATATTAGCCGTTTATTGTTTTAAAGGATGAAATTTAATAACTAAATTACTCGCAATATTTATTTTGAATTTACGTTGATCGGGTGAAATGTTCTAGTTGCATGTTCTCCTAGATCTCCTGACATCACTCAACTCGATTTCAATTTTTGGGGACACGTGAAGAGCCTTGTCTATGCTACACTCATTGAGTCTGAGGAAGATTTTGTGGACAGAATTGCAGTGGCTGCAGGTGAGATACCTTAATGCCAGACGTGTTTCCTAATATCTGGCAGCCGTTAAGGCTAACATTCGAAAAGTGCATAGATGTAGGTGGAACACATTTTGAACAATTCTTTTAAAGTAAATTCAGAATAAATATCGCGAGAAATTGTGCCATCAAATTTTGTCCTTAAAAACAATAAACAGCTAATACCTCCCAACCCCGATTTTTTGGGGGAAAATTTCATAGGACAAAAAGTGTTTAGTGTGTTCTCCGTGGTACAGTGGTTAAGGGATCGGGCTCGTATGTTGGAGTCGCGGGTTTGTATCCCGGCGTTGGCGCGGAGATTTTCCCCGTTGGGTATAAGGGAAAGCTCAAGCATAATACCCCACTCAACCCAGGTGTCGGAAATGGGTACCGGCTTTACGGGGGAACCGTCATGATGTCCTATATATAGGGTTAGTTATAAGACATTTGAAAAACCAATGCTAGGGTCATATGTATCAGGCTTGATTGGAAATAAAGCATCCCAAAGATGCCGATGTTTACCTTTAACCTTTATTTGGCCATTTTCTACTTGATGTGCAATTTTGTACCTCGTGTTCTGAAACACTCAGTATACATAATTCTGTACACGACTCGTCATAAATGACGGGATTCGATATTGTCTGTATAGAAATCTTCCAGATGTGGCTCATAAAGAAATAATTCCATCCTTATAGCACCCGCGATTAAAATATTCTAGTACTTGTGCACTGGTGAAACTCGCATCACAGATACTGTCATTGCATCTTTGAGAGCGTGAAAGGGAGACAGACCAACCAACAAAGACGAACAGCCAATTTTATTTGTTCAATGAAATTTCCCGTTGATAATCTTCCGTATTTTTGATGGTGGCTTTGTGGAAGAAAAAGTTTTCTTCAGTTGGTCTCTCTTAGTTCACAGACAAGAATTTGAAACTGTTGGAATTAGATATTTTTGTTCTTTGTTTTTTGTTTAGCAGCTTCATCTTTTCTTTTCGTTTTTTGTGTTTAAATTTAACTTTCTATAATTGAGCATGTTTGCGCTTCTAGCAGACCTGCATTAACCTTAAATAGCTTTAATTAACATTACTTGTGACACTTTGGCGTTCACTCATTAAATTATCTTTGAGCTTGCTCTGCTTGGGCAGCATGTCGTCCTTTTAATAAAAGTGGGTCTGGTAACTCTAACTTATTTCTCTTGCGTAAAAAGCAGTCTCTTTCTGCAACTTGAACTCCTCGACCCGGCTCTTGCAGCCTCTTGAATAGGCACTTATTATTCAAGGTAATTAATTGTCAAATAATTTTTAAAATCTTAGTGCTATATGCAATCTTGCAATAAGATACGATATTCAGCTAGTCGGCGACCAGACATCTTAAAACTCTGTATCTCTTTACTCAGAATGCCTCTAAAATTTCCTATCGGAGTACCGTGCTGATGACCGGCCGCGTCCATTGGATGTCTTCTATTTTTAGCGAGTTTCGTTTTAAAAACTAACCTTACGTTAAAGAAGATTTTCGGTCTACATTTTAAAGGAATTTAGTAATAAAAATATTATAGAGGACGCTGCTATGCGTACTGTTGGAATCCTCAAGATACGCCTAACTTGGGTACGGTTTCTCTTTTTGCGCATCTCGGGAAACGACTTGCTGTCGTTCCCTTGAAGTTCTTCTGTATTTGAAATAAATGTTCGAACAGTCGCCCTTAAGTTTTAAACCCTAAAACTCCATTGTATTAACATAGGAGAAATTACGCTCACGAAATAGCTAAACCTATTTATTTATTTGTTTAAAGGAGACACTTGACCTTTTACAGTATAAAAACAATCAATACTATACTGGGTGTCTCACAAAAATGTCCCGGACATTTAAATTGATTATATCTCCGCTTTAAATTAACATATTTTAATTGTCTTTTATTTACAATTTAGTCAATTTTGTTTCCTTTTCAAATAATTTAAGTTTTTGAAAATCAGTTGAATAACCACTTTAAGATGATCAATTTACAGAAAGGGGTAGAAAAATTGTTCAAAGGGAAAGTTTTAAAAACAACACTGGTGTTCTTCTTCATTCCTCAATACCTACCGTTAAGAATAATTTCATAACGATGTATCCTACATACCACCAAGTATTTAAACCCTCTGAGAGGTTTTAAGTGTTCTCAATAATAGTGTTTCAAGAACTGATAGAAAACGGTAGAATAATGGGTAAAACTCTTCGTTCAATGGTGGCAAGAAGTAATACTTGCCTGGAGAGAAATGTAGGGTATGTCGAAGGATACTAAATTACTTTATTTATTTGAACGTTATTCAAGGTAATGATTTGTTACTCTTTAAAATATTTGTTTGTTCAGTTTTATGGAAAGTACAAAATAAGGAAGAATATCAATATTATTTTAAAAATTTTTCCTCTGAAAAATTATTTTTTCTACCCCTTTCAGTAAATTGAACATTGTAAAGTGGTTATTCAACCGATTTTCAAAAATTTTATTTAATCGAAAAGGAAACAAAATTTACTACATTGTGAAAAAAGTCAGTTCAAATATGTTAATTTAAAGCTGAGATATAATTAGATAAAAATCGGGGACATTTTAATGGGACACCCGGTATTATAAAAAGCCAGGGGTCCGTCAATTTATAAATAAGTATACAGTATGTTCTCGTGCGTAATTTCCCCTATGTCATTACAATGGGAATCTGCTTGCTTGGACAGTATCCTAAATACCATTGAAATATTATGAAAAACCTGGCATCTGCTCACTTGTGTTTATAAGTAAAAAACATTGCGTGAAAATCGAATCTACTGTCAAGAAAATGCGGCTTATCGCATTTAAATGCTTCAAAGGTATGGCAATTTTTTTTAAAACTTCTTGCGAACAATAATTTAAATTATAATGCACAGTTGTTGCTTGCTTGGTTGTTGTGTGCGTCTGTGACGTTCTTAAAGATGCTTAATGACCATATCTGTGATCAGGGTTGCGGAGTCAGTGGAATAAATTTGCGACTCCGACTCCGACTCCGACTCCACCTTTCCAGAATTTGGCGACTCCGACTCCGACTCCGACTCCACCTTTTCAGAATTTGGCGACTCCGACTCCGACTCCGACTCCATCTTTTCAGAATTTGGCGACTCCGACTCCGACTCCGACTCCACCTTTCCAGAATTTGGCGACTCCGACTCCGACTCCAACTCCATTTCTCCTGAATTTGGCGACTCCAACACCGACTCCGCCTATTCACAATTTTGTGGCTCCAACTTCACCTATTCATAATTTATAAGATGAATATTTTATTTCTTAACTAGTGTACACACACCGTCAAAAATGACGAGATTCAATACCTTTCTTCAACAAATTTCCGTTTGAGTGGAGTTTCCATGCTTTCAGCTTATTCCAAAGGTAACTTAAATTTCTTATAATAGTAATAAACACTCAGAACACAGCATTTTTAAGCCGCAAGAGAAGTAGTTATAGCCGTTCGTGTCGTATCCAAGATACAGAAATTCAGCATTACTGAAAGCAACTGCGAACTTGTGTATGTATATTTTAATATGCAATACAGTACATTGCAATACAGTATATTGTAATATACAATACAGCATATTGTAATATGCAATACCCCGCCGAACTCGGTATTCACGATACAAACTTGAGTATATAAGGCTATGGATCGCTCTAATTGTGATGAAAGTGACTTATTATAGAGCTATTGCACAACGAAAATGAGTGTATTAATTGACCGTGAACTGGAACCAAGACCGCCCGTGCAAATTTTTTCCTATCAATTATTCTTAACAGCGTGACACAAAACGTATAAATAAACACACGACAGTCATTCTTAGTAGTAAACAGTTGCAGGGTTGAAACCTGTGCATATATTCATTATATTCTTTATTATCGAACGACTTTTAAATTGACTACAGATTGTTAATAATCAAGATACTAGTGTACATGATTGGTCAAAAATGACGGGATCCAATGGTATCGTTTTAAAAAAATCTCAAGATAAAAATGGCAAACAAATATATCCATTGTAATAGTACCCGCGATTAAAATACAGTATTCTCATACTTGTGACTGGTAAAACTCGTATCACAGATACGGTCATTAAGCATATTTAAAAACGTCACAAACGCACACAACAACCAAGAAAATTGTATAACATAATACCTATCTGAATTGTAATTTAAATTATTGTTCGCAAGAGGTTTTTAAAAAATTTGCCATACCTTTCAAGCATTTAAATGCCTTTGAAATTTAAATGCGATGAGCCGCATTTTCTTGACAGTTGATTCGATTTTCACGCAATGGTTTTTACTTATAAACATAAGTGAGCAGATGCCTGATTTTTCATATTTCGATGGTATTTATGATACTGAGTTTGGAGACTGGTTACAGAGTTTGGTAGAGTGTGCGAAAGGCGGAAATTGAGGGTAAATGTGAATAAAAGTAAGGTGATGAGATGTTCAAGAGGTGGAGTGTTTGGAACTTTGGATGTGAGGTTGAATGGGGAAGTTTTAGAGGAGGTAGAGCATTTTAGGTACCTCGGGTCGGATGTGACTGCTAAGGATAGTATGGAAGTAGAAGTGAAGCATCGAGTGAGTGAAGGTTGTGAGACATTGGGTGCAATGAGGAAAGTTTTTGAATGCAGGAGTTTGAGTATGAATGTTAAGAGGGGACTGTATGAAAGTTTGATTGTGTCAGTTTTGTTGTATGGAGCAGAGTCCTGGGGGTTGAGAGCAGCTGAGAGGAGGAAGTTTGATGTGTTTGAGATGAAGTGTTTGAGGAGCATGTATGGAGTAACTAGAAGAGATAGGATCAGGAATGAGTTGGTTAGGGGACAGACTGGTGTTATCAATAAGTTGAGCAGGCGAGTGGATGAAAGAGTGCTTGGATGGTTTGGGCATGTTGAAGGAATGAATGTTGAGCGGCTGGTGAAAAAGATATATATGTCGGAAGTGAGTGGTCTTCGAGCGCGAGGTAGACCACGGATGAGTTGGAAGGATGGGGTGAGACGTGCTTTGTATGAGAGGGGTCTGACTGTGGACGTGGCGAGAGGGATGGCTGCGGACAGAAGTGAGTGGGGGCAGTGTATAAGGAGGTAATTTTATTTTTGACGCGTTACTGGAAGCTGCCCGCGTGTGATGGGGTTGACCTGTCATGTGCGGGGGGAGGGGCTGCACTCAATGAAGCGGTCGGGGTGAACCAGCTGTGGCTGTCGGGCCTGACTGTGGGAGGGGGTTGTGCTGGGCTGCTGCTGATCCTGGCAGTTCAGGTGCGGCCAGTGCTGCCTCTCTCGCCTCCTAGTGACTGAGTGTGGGGATTGTGGCCTGCTGTCGGCTACCCTCCCATAGGGAGGATAAGCCCGGTATATGTATGTATGTATGTATGTATGATACTGTCCAAGCAAGCAGATTCCCATTGTAATGAGATAGGGGAAATTACGCACGAGAGCATATACTTATCATTGACGGACACCTGTTTTTTTATTATATCGGGTGTCCTGTAAAAATGTCCCCGATTTTTAATTAATTATATCTCAGCTTTAAATTAATATATTTGAATTGCCATCGTTCACAATGTAGTAAATTATGTTTCCTTTTCGAATAATTTATGTTATTGAAAATCGGTTGAATAACCACTTTATAATGTCCAATTTACTGAAAGGAGTAGAAAAATTAATTGTTCAAATGTAAAGTTTTTAAAACAATATTGATATTCTTCCTTATTTTGTAGTTTCCATAAAACTGAACACACAAAAATTTTAAGGAGTAACAAATCATTACCTTATATAACTTTTAAATGAATAAAGTAATTTTAGTATCTAACGACATACCCTCCATTTCTCTCAAGGCAAGTATTACTTCTAGCCACCATTGAACGAAGAGTTTTACCCATTATTCCACCGTTTTCTATCAGTCCTTGAAACACTATTATTGAGAACACTTGAAACTTGAAACCTCTCAGAGGGTTTAAATACTTAGTTGTATGTACGATACATCGTTATGAAATTATTCTCAACAGTAGGTATTGAAGAATGAAGAAGAACACCAGTGTTGTTTTTAAAACTTTCCCTTTGAACAATTTTTCTACCCCTTTCAGTAAATCGATCATCTTGAAGTTTATTCAACTGATTTTCAAAAACTTATATTATTTCAAAAGGAAACAAAATTGAATAAATTGTAAATAAAAGACAATTAAAATATGTTAATTTAAGCGGAGATATTATCAATTAAAAAGTCCGGGACATTTTTGTGGGACACGCAGTATAGTATTGATTGTTCTTATACAATAAATGGTCAAGTGTCTCCTTTGAACAAATTAATAAATAGGTTTAGCTATTTTGTGAGCGTAATCTCTCCTATGTTAATACAATGAAGTTTTAGGATTTAAAACTTAAGAGCAATTGGTCGAACATTTATTGCAAATACAGAAGAACTTCAAGGGAACAACAGCAAGTCGTTTCCCGAGATGCGCAAAAAGAGAAACCGTACCCAAGTTAGGCGGATCTTGAGGATTCCAACAGTACGCACAGGAGCGTCCTCTGTGAAATTTTTATTATTGAATTCCTTTAAAATGAAGACCGGAAATCTTCTTTAACGTAAGGTTAGTTTTTAAAACGATACTCGCTAAAAATAGAAGACACCCAATGGACGCGGCCGGTCATCAGCACGGTACTCCGGTAGGAAATTTTAGAGGCGTTCTGAGTAGAGAGATACAGAGTATTAAGATGTCCGGTCGCCGACTAGGTGAATATCGTATCTTATTGTAAGATTACATATAGCACTAAGATGTTAACAATTAATTGACAATTAATTACCTTGAATAGTAAGTGCCTATTCAAGAGGCTGCAAAAGCCGGGTCGAGGAGTTCAAGTCGCAGAAAGAGACTGCTTTTTACGCAATAGAAATAAGTTAGAGGTACCAGACCCACTTCTATTAAAAGGACGACATGCTGCCCAAGCAGAGCAAGCTCAAAGATAATTTAATGAGTGAACGCCAAAGCGTCTCGAGTAATGTTAATTACAGTGATTTAAGGTTAATGCAGTCTGCTAGAAGCGCAAACATGCTTATTTATAGAAAGTTAAATTTAAACACAAAAAACGGAAAAAAATATGCAGCTGCAAAACAAAAAACAACGAACAAAAAGATCTTATTTCATCAGTTTCAAATTCTTGTCTGTGAACTAAGAAAGGCCAACTGAAGAAAACTTTTTCTTCCACAAAGCCGCCATCAGAAATACGGAAAATATTCAACAGGAAATTTCATTGAACAAACAAAATTGGCTGTTCGTCTTTGTTGGTTGATCTGTCTCCCTTTCACGCTCTTAGAGATACTTAACTACTGTATCTGTGATGCGAGTTTCACCAGTGCACAAGTATTAGAATATTTTAATCGCGGGTGCTATTAGGATGAAAATATTTCTTTATGGTCCACATCTGGAAGATTTCTATACAGACAATATCGAATCCCGTCATTTGACGAGTCATGTACACAATTATGTATACTGAGTGTTTCAGAAAACGAGGTACAAAATTGCACATCAAGTAGAAAATGGCCAAATAAACACTTTTTTCCTATGAAATTTTCACCCGAAAAATCGGGTTTGGGAGGCATTAGGTGTTTATTGTTTTTAAGGTTAAATTTAATGACACAATTACTCGCGGTATTGATTCTGAATTTACTTTACAAAAATTGTTCAAAATGTGTTCCACCTACATCTATGCACTTTTCGAATGTTAGCCTTAACGGCTGCCGAAGATTAGGAAACACGTCTGACATTAAGGTATCTCACCTGCAGCCACTGCAATTCTGGCCACAAGATCTTCCTCAGACCCAATGGGTGTAGCATAAACAAGGCTCTTCACGTGTCCCCAAAAATTGAAATCGAGTGGAGTCATGTCAGGAGATCTAGGAGGTCTTGCAACTAGCACATTTCGCCCGATCAACGTAAATTCAAAATAAATATTGCGAGTAGTTTATTCATTAAATTTCACCCTTTAAAACAATAAACTGCTAATATCTCAATGTCTTTTTCTTCGGAAAGTTTTATAGAAGAAAAAGTTTTTATTTGGATATCTTCTACTTGGTGTGCAATTTTTTGCCTCTTATTCTGAATCTGAAACACCCTGTATATTACTGACAAGTGTTTTCTGAGTAGGTTATGTAGGCATTGTCTACACTGAGAAGCATAGATATGCATCAACAGTTTTTTATTGCTAAGTATGCACTAATTCAGTGAAATTATAGTAGTTAATTCAATGACTATGCTTCAAATCCCCAAAATTATGATATACGTGTAGATAAGGTAGGTAAGATTTGCACACTGCCTTTTCTTCTTTGTATCTACACTATGCAGGGTAACAATGCAGAAAAAGTGTCATATTATTGCTCAACACTATGTTACATTTCGGCTATAATAAGCAAAAGTTGTTCTGCTTTCATTGCAGGGGCCTGACGTTTTCGGAAAGTTTTTTTTTACGAATAAAAGTCACTTCTAGCTTCTTTGCTTGTATTATGATACTATCTCTTATTTTCGTCTAACTTTTTACTTTGTATTGGACACTTTGTTATTTTAATAAACGCCCAGGTTCTTCTCATTTCGTGTTTTTTGGAGCAATTTGAAACGTTTCCAGCAAGAGAATTTGTACTATCGCATAAATGCAAAAACTATTGCAGCTGAGATAGTGCATTGTTTTCAGTTACAATGTGTGTGTGACTGTAAGTGAAGTTTTTGCTGGTGTGTGTAATTATTTTCATTGCAGCTCGTTTACATCGTATTTTTATTTTTTTAAGTGTCTCAATGCCGATATAGATAACCTTACAACATTTCCAAATCTTCCTTAACAAGAAGTAATTAATTACATAATGCTACAAAACAAATACTATTTCAGTTTTTTAAAATGTATCAACATAATTATAAAATTCTGCATTTCAGCGTATACTAGCTTAGAAACTGGGGAGTGATACGAAGATAAAAATTAAACATGATGATGATATAGTGAAAAACAATATAACTCTGAAAGAACCAAATTACATTCAAGGAATAACTTGAGAAATGAGAAGAAATTTTTATTATTAATACATGTTAACTTGACTTAAAAACACGGAAGCCATATCAATTTTGATAACATGACTTGAAAACTAGAAGTCTTTGTGCACTAGACCATAGCTTCAGGTTTCGGCAAAGACTACTCATTGGCAATGAATCATACCCAAAAGAATAGAAATGTTTATGATCATTATCAATCAATGCATCATTTTGAGCATACAGAGTTACCACTCTTTATGTGAGTACAATGTATTGCATCAGCTGAAATGTTCTGCAAGTAACTTGCAACACATTTACTACTATTTTCCAGTTCCTATGTAATAATTGAAGGAAAAATGAACAAAACAGAAATATACAGAATGAATTTGCGATGCTTTCAATTACTAATTCCTGCTTTTAACTACAAAATATACATTAATGCTGGGTATAAAAATTATATTTCGCACTCGTAGGTTTCTCATATATATCTGTGCAAACCCTCAATGACTAGATAACATGACGGTATTAGGTGATAGGAATAAATACGCTGTTCCAAACTTAGAACAAAACAATCAACGAAAACATTGCGTATTTTTTAGACTTTTCAGCAAAGCATTCTAACTCTGTTTTGGTTTACTTCTAGTTTTAAAGACTTATAAATAATTTTTAGCAAAAATTAGAATCGAAGACACCAAAAAATAGCGACTCCAACCACGACTCTTCCACATCCGAATGAACGACTCCGACTCCGACTCCGACTCCACCACATTCGGAAAAGCGACTCCGACTCCGACTCCGACTCCATCACACTTCAGAGTAGCGACTCCGACTCCGACTCCGACTCCACCACACTTCAGAGAAGCGACTCCGACTCCGACTCCGACTCCACCCTAAAACATCCGACTCCGGCGACTCCGACTCCCGACTCCGACTCCGACTCCGCAACCCTGTCTGTGATACGAGTTTTACCAGTGCAAAAGTACGCGAATACTGTATTTTAATCGCGGGTGCTATTAGGATGGATATATTTGTTGGCCATTTTTATCTTGAGATTTTTTTAAAACGATACCATTGAATCCCGTCATTTTTGACCAATTTGTACACTAGTATCTTGATTATTAACAATCTGTAGTCAATTTAAAAGTCTTTCGCTAATAAAGAATATAACGAACACATGCACAGGTTTCAACACCTGCAACCGTTTACTACTAAGAATGACTGTCGTGTGTTTATTTATACGTTTTGTGTCACGCTGTTAAGAATAATTGATAGGAAGAAATTAGCACTGGCGGTCTTGGTTTCAGTTCACGGTCAATTAATACATTCATTTTCGTTGTGCAAGGGCTCTATAATAAGTCATTTTCAAAACAATTAGAGCGATCCAGAGCCTTATATACTCAAGTTTGTTTGTGAATACCGAGTTCGGCGGGGTATTGTATATTGCAATATGCTGTACTGTACATTACAATATACTGTATTACAATGTACTGTATTGCATATTACAATATACATACACAATTTCGCAGTTGCTTTCAGTAATGCAGAATTTCTGTATCTTGGATACGACACGAATGGCTATAACAACTTCTCTTGCGGCTCAAAAATACTGTGTTCTGAGTGTTTATTACTCTAATAAGAAAATTAAGTTACCTTTGGAATAAGCTGAAAGCACGGAAACTCCACTCAAACGAAAATTTGTTGGAGAAAGGTATTGAATCTTGTCATTTTTGACGGTCCGTGTACACTAGTTAAGAAATAAAATATTCATCTTATATATTTTGAATAGGTGAAGTTGGAGTCACAAAATTGTGAATAGGCGGAGTCGGTGTTGGAGTCGCCAAATTCTGGAAAAATGGAGTCGGAGTCGGAGTCGGAGTCGCCAAATTCTGAAAAGGTGGAGTCGGAGTCGGAGTCGGAGTCGCCAAATTCTGAAAAGGTGGAGTCGGAGTCGGAGTCGGAGTCGCCAAATTCTGGAAAGGTGGAGTCGGAGTCGGAGTCGGAGTCGCCAAATTCTGGAAAGGTGGAGTCGGAGTCGGAGTCGGAGTCGCAAATTTATTCCTCCGACTCCGCAACCCTGGTGGGAACACTCCCTGTGTATAGATTCCCCTGTGGCTAGGGTTTTAAATATACAAAATGATATGTTTCCTAACATTAATTGAAGTGATATAAGCGAGGGTAAAGGGTAAGACATTCATGGGCGATGTTGTTCGTCACTAGCACTGGTCTAAAAATGTTGGACTAGGTTTAAGGGCAGGAGGTGCATTGAGCAGCAGCATCACTGCACCGGAGTGATGAAGTCTCACGTGCTGGAATTAGAGGGAGTTATGGGGTGAAATAATATTCGGATTGGTAGTGTTGGCCCAGCAATTTTTAACATGAGGATTGGTATCTTGTGGTGATTACGATTGTTATGAAAGCAGAATTTAATGAAAAATAAGAGTGAATAACTTAATAGTCATTGCAACTCACACGACTCTTGCGTCACTCATTATTGATATCTGATGTAGAAATTGATGGGAAGGTAAAAGTGCAGGCCTCTCAGGCGGTAGCAGTAAGCCAGGCATGGATACACGCTGTGAAATTTTTTGCCCGCACCCCGTTTTCTCGATAAACAAATGCAAGTCAAGGTGAGCGTTCGCAGGGCTTTAGGAGCGAATTTAAATAAGTTTCTAACATTCTATATCATAAGATAAGGCAACTTTATCTTTATGTTCTTGTATGAGGATAGCTCGGAAATTCTCTAGTTTGTAGTCGTATGAGTAAGTTCTGCTACTGATCATTTTTCGAGTCTGAATACCCAGAACTAGTAGATACATGTCTCGGACCAATGTATTTCATTGAGGGGCGGGTTACATTTTAATAAGATCTGTAAGATATACCCTTGATAAAATCTTTTCTGAGTGAGGAAAAGATTCAGCTTCATTCGAAAGTATAATTTCTAGAGTAATCTTCGAAATTACAACTCATCTTTAACCAATGAATCCTTCTGACTCAATCTAACTTTGAGTCGAGGATCCCGGAGAAGTGTCATCCGCTCAATCTGAAAATTTGACCGAGTTCAAGCCTTTATTAAATTAAGCCGGTGCAAGTTTACTGCCGCCATTTCCAGAGAGCGAACCCTCTAGCTGACTAAGTTCGGCGCCCAAACTTGTGAGCCTTTTCCTTAATTACGGATTGGATTGTGGTTTCTCAGAAGTTAGTGCCGTTCTTCGAACGAGTTCATGGACAAAAATTTGGACTGCTGTGGTCATTATGCGTGTTTAGGGGCATCTCTTTGATTCCTAGCAACATTTCCAGGCTGCTTTTATTGAAACTGCCAGCACTTTTTATAAATTCTGATTAAGATAAATCCTGTGATGAGGGTAAATTAAATAGATCTTGGGTGCTTATTAACTTTTCAGTTCCCCAAGTCCCTTAAATTTTCAGTCAAATGCGACTGCCTAGTCTTAAATATTATGTATGGCGTGCGCTGACATGGGAGTAAGGAATTTTTACGAGTATTGGGCTGAAAGTTCCGATCATTAATAACGAACCTTAGTAAGATGTTCATTATCAAAAGTATTACTTTGTAAATTTAGCTGTTCGATACTTTAATATACTACAGACGTACGATTAACTGTTCGTCACGAACTTTAACATTTCGCTAACTGCACGAGGTTATTCAGTTTAAATATTTTGGCTCTATATTTATCATACATTGATTAAAAGAATACAGCTCAAGAAAGCCTCTTTAGTATCGATGGTTCAGTTGCAATTTGCGTGAGAGCATTTGTCATATTGGTGTCTCGTCCTGTAAAAAATTACTTTCAGTAGCAGTGCGTGTAGTGTTGATCACTCCATGTGTTCTTTTGATAAATAACCGCGCGTGTTAGTAACGTCACTGCTGAAGTTATAAACTTAAAGACTTAATTGCACAGGGTTTTGACAACTAAGAGGCGTTCAACTTGTATTGGTAGTTGTAGTTCAGTTACGCAGAAGTTCCACGATATTGTGGTAGACAATAAATGTCAGAAACTAATCATCATTCGTAACTTGCCTCGTTGCCTCGTGTACCACATATACATGCCATAGTACGCACAAAATAATTTCTACTGACGCAGCCATGTAAGCTGAACTAACTTGAACCAAGTTATTTCGCGAACCGCATCAAATATGCAATCTTCGCATAGATGAAACACACAAAACAATTCTTAGATTATTCATCAATTCCACAGTGCAGTGGTAACAGCACCACAAAGTGCGTAGACACCCACAGCACGACAGAGTGCCTAGACACCCACAGCACCACATAGTGCCTAGACACCCACAGCACCACATAGTGCGTAGACACCCACAGCACCACATAGTGCGTAGACACCCACAGCACCACATAGTGCGTAGACACCCACAGCACCACAGAGTGCGTAGACACCCACAGCACCACAGAGTGCGTAGACACCCACAGCACCACAGAGAGCGTAGACACCCACAGCACCACATAGTGTGTAGACACCCACAGCACCACAGAGTGCGTAGACACCCACAGCACCACAGAGTGCGTAGACACCCACAGCACCACAGAGTGCGTAGACACCCACAGCACCACAGAGTGCGTAGACACCCACAGCACCACAGAGTGCGTAGACACCCACAGCACCACAGAGTGCGTAGACACCCACAGCACCACAGAGTGCGTAGACACCCACAGCACCACAGAATGCGTAGACACCCACAGCACCACAGAGTGCGTAGACACCCACAGCACCACAGAGTGCGTAGACACCCACAGCACCACATAGTGCGTAGACACCCACAGCACCACATAGTGCGTAGACACCCACAGCACCACAGAGTGCGTAGACACCCACAGCACCACAGAGTGCGTAGACACCCACAGCACCACAGAGTGCGTAGACACCCACAGCACCACAGAGTGCGTAGACACCCACAGCACCACAGAGTGCGTAGACACCCACAGCACCACAGAGTGCGTAGACACCCACAGCACCACAGAGTGCGTAGACACCCACAGCACCACAGAGTGCGTAGACACCCACAGCACCACAGAGTGCGTAGACACCCACAGCACCACAGAGTGCGTAGACACCCACAGCACCACAGAGTGCGTAGACACCCACAGCACCACAGAGTGCGTAGACACCCACAGCACCACAGAGTGCGTAGACACCCACAGCACCACAGAGTGCGTAGACACCCACAGCACCACAGAGTGCGTAGACACCCACAGCACCACATAGTGCGTAGACACCCACAGCACCACAGAGTGCGTAGACACCCACAGCACCACAGAGTGCGTAGACACCCACAGCACCACAGAGTGCGTAGACACCCACAGCACCACAGAGTGCGTAGACACCCACAGCACAACATAGTGTGGACACACCCACAGTCGAAGGTATACGAGCTGCAACAATACCGCTATCTCTTTCTCAGCACTCATCTCACGAGCACACAGGATGCAGCCCAATGCCAGTTTTCCTCGCACGGTCACGTCAGTGTCGTGGTTAGAGCAGTTGTTCGTGGTGCCCGTGGCAGCGTGTGTGTCGCGCTCCGGTACTGGCAATCTTCCCTGGATCTTGACGCAATCTTCGCTGTGTGCGCGTCGGCGTTCTAAAATTCTTGTTTTTACGGAAACATTAATTTGGTGTTTATTTGTTATGAAAATAAGGGGCTGGAGTTTTCGTGCAATTTTCAAGAGTGTTACTTTCTATGAAAGCTGCTTATGGTTGGAGTTGGAGATATTTTCACCCCTGTTCTTTTGTAAGAGCTCGGAAGACTTTTACTTTTTCGAACGTTAATCTCTAATTAATTATATTAAGCGTCCATTCACAGCGTATTTAATTTATACGATTTTATTTTTTTATGTTTTCTCTTTTTATTTTCTAGTTAATTTATGTCTGCAACGTATTTATTTCTGCTGCAGTGTAGAGGTGAAAACATATGAACAACGGAAGAAGAGGTACTTCAGGTGGTTCAATTCCTGGAGTAGGTTTTAAAGTGTTTTTTGAATAAAGAATTGAATGAGAAAAATCGTAGCTGCTGATCGAATGATCGAAACTTGTAGATCGAATGATCGAAACATGTAGATCTATTTCATTCCACTGTGTTATGAAACAAAGTTGAGGAAATTGAACCTTTTTTTATTTAATCACTAACTATGTTTCTCGAAAACCACTCTGGGAACATGTAGCTGCAGGTTCGCTTGGGCTATATTTTGGAGCTGGCCAAGTGCAAGAGTAATAACCACAGTTTTAACACCATCCCCAAATATGAAGAGGCACACGCAAACACCAACTCTCGCATCTCTCGCAAACAAGTAGAGTGCTCCAGTTTTGTGTATTGAGGGCATATTTATGCAGGTGCCATGTCTTGGGGCCCTTTACACATAACTGTTAATGTGTTTCTTTATCAGATGATATGACCTTCATAAACACACTGTGTCGATAAGTGAACCTATATGAGATCCGTGGTGTCCCTCTACAGTTTATGAATATTGCCCCAAAATTTGTGTGTTAAAGGTATTATCCGTGAGTCAGTGTGACTTCAAAGTTTCTCTGCTAATCGTGCCAATAAAAAGGATACATCCTGGTCACATTCTGAAATCCTGTTCAGTCATTACTTCTTCATCTGATTGAGTGGCTTCCATGCGTCTGTTTAGCAGCGACCTCTTCGCTGCTGTAGATAGAGGCGTGCGATGATAAGTGATTGCGTCTTGTCCGTTTCCAAGCTTGCTTTAAGTTAGAATGCATTTTCATTATATTTTGCCCTTTAGTTTCGTTGCGGGGAATTTCACACTTCATTAATGGGCCCTATTCATGCATTCATTTCTAATCTACTCCATTCCCTGGTGAAACGAGGCGCTATCACAACCTTATCGCTTCTCGTTAATACACCAACAACCGAGACCCGAATTTTAATTTCGTTTCTTACGTAAGAGAAATAAATTTCATGTCAATTAATTTAGTATCCGCTGTCATTAGACTAATTAAAAAACATTACTATTACATACATAAGAATTCAAATTCGTATTCATTTTGGTCTCGTGAATAAATTTAAAGAGCGACATCAATATATAATTAAAATGGCTCATGATGTCGTAGTATTCCATTCATGGGTCTTTACTGCAATGGAACTTCTAATTTTAAGAGAAATTGTCTCTCTCGAGAATTTGCCCTTTAAATCCTTGGCTTGGAATTTAGTACCTCATGCTGGCGACGTTTCAAAAGAATGCCTCACTTTCTTTGCATTTTCTCACGGGACCCGAAAGAAAAATTCTTCAACAAGTCAGTTTTAGTGCTAAAAGTTATGATGTGATTGCACTCTTGCTAATTTTTTTGTAAAACACCCCCCCCCCCCCAAACACAGACTAACTCATCCGTTGGAATAATGAACGATTTAATGAAAATGATACGAAGAAATACCGAACAGATTTATAAGTTGCATCTCATTAAATACTTTAACTTTGTGGCCCTCTTGCTTTGCATCATGCTGAAAATGAACATACCATTCAAGCAAACAGCGGTGGCTGTCTCCGAAAACATTATTATCATATCTAGCAAAACATAAGGTGTTATCTGAAAGTGTCCAGATGGTGGAGAGTGGTTACTGACTGAACATAATAATGCAGCTGCAGTGAAGTTGCTCAGTACATGAGAAGTGGAGGGCTTGAGTACAATAATTCATACGCATTTGTACTTCGAGTTTCACGGCAGTAAGCTGTGGGTAGGCTTTGACTTAAAATTGCAAAATTTCCTCCGTGATGAATGTTCATTTTTGAAAGGACCAAAAGATTGCTTTGCATCAACAAATTGGACGCTTGTGCAACAGATTACGAAGGGATTTATTCTTGCTGTGAAGAGCTCTGGAACGTTGATGGTAAAAGGCTCAACTGAGATCTAGTAGGGTGTTTATCGCGTACGCCGGGACTGCAAACTGAGTCGGAAATTAATTTGCAGACTTTCGTTACATAGTTGGGGCGAGGCGCTTAGTTTGGAGATAAGCCCATCCCTTGTTGCAGCCTTTTTCTCTGCCTTTTGTGGCTTCAACATGCTTGTTCTATTCGACCAATGCCACAAACTTTCTACTAGTGTCGATATCTTAGAATGAGTGAACAAGGTAATTCTGACTCTTAATTTTGATCTGTATATTAGTTTCTCGGAAGCTGGGACTGAATATCATATTAGCTTGGATCTTAACTCATTTTTGATTGGCGCAATTCAGGTTGTATAGTTTTGATCTAGAAAAATACTATGCAACCCACACGTGTTGTTTCGAGGATACAGTAGCTATATTTTGGGCTCAGCATGACTTGAATTTCGATCAAACTTCTTTATGGGTTTGTAATTTCGTTTCTTTGGTAGAGTACATCAGGTTTGTGTTTCAAATTCAAAGTAATGTAACCATGCAAAGAATGGAAGGTCAACGTGCTTTAACTAAAAAAATTTCGAACAAGAATGCCTTCGTAAAATCACTGCGCATCTGGACACTCTAAGGAACTTTTCAATCGCACATTTATTTTATAAGTGCAGAAAAACTCATTTTCGTGAAAAATCTCGACATTGCGAGCTAAGTGACATTTGATTGAATATCATTGAGCGCTCATATTTTAATACCACTAAAGGCCCTTTAATTCGTGATGAAAAAATAATATCTAGGTGTGAAAACTCATTCCGTCTCACGTTGAGAGCACAAGTTCATGCCCTGAGTGGAATTCTGACTAAACAACTTACGAGATCGGAGCCCTTGACCAATTTTTGACAAAATATTGCAATCCATGACTCGGATCGACCATTGGTTTCGAATAATTTCGTGAACCTTACAAATAAATATAAATTTTATAAATGCAAATTTCAACTCGAAAAAAGTTGTCACAGAACTTTCTTTCGCGTATGTATTATAAATTTTTGCCCGAATTTCAAGTGATAACGTGATGCGTGGAAGAGTGAAATTCGTGGAAGAGTCAGCCTGAGAAAAATATTAAGCATCACACACAACTAGTAAGAAGATAGTCACGCGTGCCCACTATATCATTCAAGTTTAACACGTTTCAAATTCGACACCCATGACTCCAATAGGTCGGCTTCGAGTTATATTATTTATTCTTCTGGTATATTTCTGGATCATTTTTTCAGGCATTGTTAAAGTATTTGCTTGGGTCATCTGTGTGAAATCTAGACTGAAGTGGTAGCTAATATCTTTTCTTTTAAATCCATTATGTAGTGTGTGAATTCAACAAGAATAGCTGTCTAATATAACAGTACAGATTTTTATAATAGAATATAGCCTTATCTCTTCGTGACTTGTTCTAGAGCTTTTAACCCGGTTCAATCACTGTCTTCAAATTGTCTGGTCATTAATTCAGAGAAGCTTTTTGTGCGTTGAAGAGTTGCATCAATAGAATAGAGTTCTATATGGATTCATTTCCAAAATTTTGAATTAAAGTAACGCTGGAGAATATAAATTTCCAATTACGTTTGATTTTAAGTTACTCATTTCTAAATCGAAATAATATTTACGAATTTCCATGGTATTCCGAAGCTTGTCAAGAGATTGTATACCAGCAATAATTGAAAATTCCCGTTATTGATGGCAGTCGAATGATCTCATTTTTCTTTGTTTTATTCCTCCCATTCCCCCAAATGGTTTTTCGGTAGCGGACTGATTGCATTCCCGAGTGAAATTAAATTAAATTTTGAAAATTCCTCCCCCTCTGAAAGTGAGGTAAATTGCTCGAAAGTTTTACGATCTCCTCTCCGTAACATTGATCGTCCTACCAATACGTGGGGAATAAATACCTGGAAGCGATAGCGTACCCTCAAACTGATGTACATTTTGTTCAGTTTACTGCTCAAGTTTTACATTTTCAAATTAGACTATTACCGTGAAAATATTCATCGTCTTCAACGTTTTTTAAAATATTTTAGTACATCTTGCCACGTGCACGATGTAGAAGTAGTTGTATCATTCATATGATTCTTCAAAACATTAACTTTCATGAGCAACACGCGTTTCCACGTTCTAATTTACACGTAAAGAATAAATTTTGCTCCTGCAGCACACTTAATTTCTTTATTTAGAGAATATCTGAACACAAAATGCAAAATTTCTTCAAAAAGTTCAAGTTATGCGTTTCCTCCGAATTACTTATTTCTTTAAATGGGTTTAACTGACTTGAAATTCCACATAAAAGGGATGATGATATTTGCATAACATTAGTCTTAGCTATTTATAAATAAATAATAAACTCATCTTATACGAATGGACTATTTAATAATCAATGAAAGTTGGGAATGCATTTCATCAGTGCTGAATATTTTATTTGAATTTGTAAGCGTACATTAAACAACTGCTTCATAGTTATTAGCATCGTACTGATTCAGTAACTTGAAACTAGAAGACAAAAAGTTATGTTTGCGAGAACATTTTCTACTCAATAAGTGAGGTTCCAGTTGTTACATTGGTCCTCGACTATAAGTGAATTTTGATTAATGTTGAGACATACCTGAAAAATAAAAGGGAAACTAAGATCAGTTACGACCTGAAATGAAGTGTTGACATACAATCGAAAATTATTCAAATGGAATCAAAAAGCTCATTCCAATGGACTCGAACGACACGGTTCACGATGTTCGTTACCAACCAACACGGGCAATGGTGATCTACGTGGACGATGTTCGTGCCTGTTGCATGCATGGAGTCCGCCACGTGGGCGCTGCGGAGACTGCTCACATTCGCGGGGTTTTGGGCGTGTGAACTGTGGGCGACATGTTGTTGTTGCTGCTATTCCTGCTGCTGCCAGCGCCGTACCAGGTCTGTATTTCACGTTGCTGTGGTCTGTAGTGTGTGCTGCGCCTGTATCCTCTACTGCTGCAGTCTGTAGTGTGTGCTGCGCCTGGATCCTTTGTTGATGCAGTTTGTGGTGTGTGCTGCGCTTGTGTCCCCTCCTGCTTCAGTCTGTGGTGTGTGCTGCGCTTGTATCCTTTGCTGCTTCAGTCTGTAGTGTGTGCTGCGCTTGTGTCCTCTCCTGCTTCAGTCTGTAGTGTGTGCTGCGCTTGTATCCTTTGGTGCTGCAGTCTGTAGTGTGTGCTGCGCTTGTGTCCCCTCCTGCTTCAGTCTGTAGTGTGTGCTGCGCCTGTATCCTTTGTTGATGCAGTTTGTAGTATGTGCTGCGCTTGAATCCTCTGCTGCTTCAGTCTGTAGTGTGTGCTGCGCTTGTATCCTTTGCTGCTTCAGTCTGTAGTGTGTGCTGCGCTTGTATCCTCTGGTGCTGCAGTCTGTAGTGTCTTCCGCTCCTGTATTCTATAATAATATTATTCTGAAGTTTAATTTCTGTGAATTAGAGTGTGTTGCGCGTGCTGATTCAGCTGCGAAAACTAAGAGAACCATTAACTTGACTGCCGAATCGCTCTTTTGGATGTAGTAACTCAATTATATACGTCGGATACATAGCCTATAGCAGATAAGTAACAACTGTTGACCATAATTTGTTTTTATTGTTTACTCGTAATTTCAAAAGCGTTGTTGGTTACGGAAATGATCAATACTTATGTTCATGCTAGCTGTTCGCTCTACCGGTGGTCAACATGCGCTACCATTGGTTGGTTATGCTGCGCACTGCTCGCCGCTTTACGCATCGTGCCGTTGACAATAAACGGTTGCCGTGCTAAAAGGAATATTATTTTTACTCTTTTGCTAGAGCTTTTGGCAAGATTCCGATTGTTTTTCGTGCCAGCGCCCAGCCACTTTTACAGCCAAGATGTTTAGATTACTTCAAAACTGAAGTTATCAGATCGAAAAATTCCTCGTTGTAGAGTTGAAAGTAGCTAGCAATCATTTACGAGCTCCATTGAAAACAGACTTGCTAATTGTGAGAGTTGCTGAGAGCCAGCAATACAACTAATTAGTCGAGTTTATCATTAGCCACGCCTTTATTGAACAGTTGTTAATTTTTTCTCTTTCCAAAATAAACTGGAAGCTGGAGGGTGGTTTCACGTATATTCGGTAATTTCTAGTGTTGTGTCTGAAAGAGAGGTGAGAGAACGAAACTGTCGAGCTCTTCGTGCTTCAGCCAAAAACTGCTTCATTCTCGCTCCTAGATAGAGAGAACACTAGCAAATATTCGACTTTATGTGCGCCAGTTTTTACGCTGCGAAAGTAGTCGTCAAGACCAGTATTTGTTGCCTTTATTAGTATAAAGTTTGTATATTTTTTCCAATTTTCATCTTGATCTTAAGAGATCTAGAATGTTTTATTTTTGAAAATTATGAATTCGAACAGCGCGAAAGAATTATAATTTCCAATCACGTTTTGATTTTGAGTTACTCCTTAGTGAATCGGAACAGTATTTCTGATCTACATCGATGTTATGGAATTAAAATTTCTTTTCTAACGAGTTTTTCTGAATAATTTTAGAAGTATCTACACTTGACCGCTGCTTCAAACAACTACTGTGATGCTTTTCCATGGACTTAATTTCTAATTTATCGTTTTATTCATCGTAATTGAATTTTTCATCGGCGAGATGATATTCATGCAATTTTTGATAATTCGATCCTGTCCTTAAGTCAACTTTTTGTAATCAATTTAAACTAATAAATTTAGAAGCTACGTCTCGGTTATGCTCATCACTGCGGTAAATTTCTACATTTTTAGTTAAACTGATCTTAATTTATGAATCACTAAACTTCAGTTTGTGCGAGTTCAAATTTGAGTAGATTTCAATCTCATAGTCATTTGTTTTAAAACTTTTTATACTGTGCTTGGGAGTCAGCTTTTGAGCCTCAGAAAACTGCCGAATCTTCAGCTCTCCCTTTTTGTGTTTTAAATCTGTTTACGTGAGACACTGTGCAAGTGAGTGAGGCTTTTTTATCTTAGCAATCTGCAGGTTGCGTTGTTCTTTCCGCGGTTTTCCCTGTACCTGCGGTGGAAGCAACTGAACGTTTACAGGCGGGGTATCGATATATCGTGCGAGACTTCATTTTGTGAAGTTATTGCAAATCCGTGATTTGGAAAGCATGATTACAAACAACGATGAATTAAATTGATGAGTGGCTGGGATAAATTGAAAATTTCTAAGGCAGTACGAATATATCCCTTGAATTTTCTTGCAACAACGAATATTTCTTTCGTCGTCGATGTTAGGAAAATTGCAGAAAAATATGAAGAATTGAAGTATTTAGAGAGTATTAACTGTTGGATACTCATTACCACACAGCGTGCCATAATTCTACTAATTAGTAACACGGTATAACTAAGTTTTTCTATCATTGAGAGGTAGTCATTTTCACTTTCAGGACAGTGTGGTTGCCCGTGTTCGATGTCTCCCTACTCTCGTTTCTCACTTTCCGGTAACGAATTGAAATTGCAGTCTTCTTGGATGGCTTTAAGCAAGAAGCTAATTGTACTTTATTTTCGTTATTTGTCATAGATGAAAAATGAATTGGATTTGACACGTGAACGAATAAACATTTCGAAATAATGCTGCTAGTAGGCGAGAAAGGTGAAATGCACTTGTGTCTTTTAAGGTTCTTCTCTGGGGAAAAATTTTGGACTGCCGCCTGCCACCTTACGACGCTCTAAAAACATCGTGAATTATTTCTGAAGTACCTTATAACTGATACTGAGCAGTTTCTCCTTTTTTTCCTTTCTTACACCTCATGCCGTGTGCAAATATGACTAAAATTTCTGTCTGCTCGAACAACAGCTTTGTTAAACTGAGAGCAAATTTCGAAGAGCGCTTATTTGATAGCAAATTCAAGATTTGAGCGAAATGATTTAATTTAAGTGCTCGTGCAAACATTTCACTGCCTATAGCCCGGCAAATGCTTCTCTCGTAGCCGTGCCACTGCCCTGATTGCAAGTGCTCAACGCAAGGGGATTTTCCTGAGGGAAATTCCTGGAGTTGACCCGGGTGCGACGTACGTGTCGGGAAATATTTTAAGCTCGTCCGAATCTTGCGCTCTGCTGCTTGGTATATCGGGAGATTTCATGCCTGTGCACGAGCACATATACATTTGACTTTGTCTGTGCTATTGTATTACTGCTGCAGTATTTACTGGCTGCATCTCTGTCTTGTACCCATGGGATGTTGGATGATGTTTAGACTGCTAAGAATTCAGGAGTCCGAGGGAAGAGGACGTTTTCCCAATTCGTGAAGAAACACTTTCTTTAGGGAAATGAGTTCGAAACTAGATCCTGGGGAGTAATTTAATTCTGACCTTTCGAGTGAAAGAGCTAATGGTTATTTATGGTCATCAATAACGAGAATGGTGGAACCTTACGGAGCTAAAATAATTTATTTTCTATAGCAAATAGTATTCTCTGAGCGGTGCAGATCGTCGGTACTGAAGACGCCGAATGACATCGTTACTGAAAAAGTTGAATAGTGAAAAATGCGGATTACCGGTGCAACTGTTGCGTAGACAAGGAACGTCAAACAGTCCCGCGATTACCAACTTATCGTTTCGGCACTGGAAGAAAGCCATGAAGAAAACAAAATACGTTTGCGACCTTTATTTGTTCGACCGTATTTCTGTGCTTCCAACGTTTCTAAAATTGACTTCATTTGGCAAATCTTGTGGGGTGCCTCATTTAAGTTGTTTTAAATGGTCACAATAAATTATTTTCGCCATCGGGGTAGATATTGTTAGGTTACCTGAGCTATAAGTAGATTTCCAGGATTTTTATCTTCGGTGCTAACTTTGTTTCTTTCAATTTTATACCTTCTCACAATTTCTTCATTTTTCCTTTTCTTTCCTAATTACGCAGGGTATCCTGTGTGGGAACACATTTGATACATAAATTCTATGCTTTCCTTAGTCCAACCGTAATGGTCTTTTCCCTTCCTTCTGTGAAAGCATCTTTGCGATGGAAGCGCAAAGCCTTGAATTGGCTATCCTACAACTTAATTGTTTTCACTTCAGGATTTCTCAATTCTCTGAAACTTTGGGATTTACTCCGGACGCGTTGCACAAGTTTTTTAATAGATACTCGCATTGCTCAACTTGAGCTCTCAGTCTGTGAATAAATCGAATTTGGAGTATTATGAAAACTTATCCACTCTTTTCCGTGGAAGAATATGGACTGGTTGTTAGCACATCTCAAGGTGAATTAGTTTTTGTGCGATAGAATTTCTTTAGTCAACCTTATTGTTTTGTATGAAAGAGATTTTGTTTGATTCGTCTGACAAAAAAAAAATGCTTCTGTCGCACGCAAATTCTTGGGTAAATAATGACTTTTCCTTGTGGTTTTTCATCTTATTATGCATCTTTCGTTTACCCATTCATTTCCTGATCAGTCATTTCTCTCTCAGTCTCCTCATAATCATTACCCAATGTCCCTCAGTATGATCAGTAAAATACCGACTGTTACTCCGCACAGTTTCATTTTCTTTGTGGTACCTCGTCTCCTTGCACGCCGTCAATCCGTCAATCATTCAACACTCCACATTCACTCATTGTCACCAGAGTATGTGTATGTTTTTATGAATTATAATGTTTCCTCGCTCCATTGTTCCATGAAGGAAGAAGAGTACGAAGGGCTCGGTAGAAGATGCAGAGACGCCGTGGCGGTCTGGAGGGAGTCCAGGTTTCGGCAGACCTTCAAGACGAGCTGTTGGAACTGAGAAGATCCCATGAAAACCTCCGCAAAACTCGGTCGAAGCCAATCTCCAGCTTTGAGGAGGAAATTCGCAATGCCAGGAAAGAACTTGAGCTTTCTGGGTACCTTTCGTCTTCCCTTGGTGATGTCTCGCGTCGAAATGATAGGGTGTCCACCTCGTCTGATGACTCCTTACCCACTACCATCACCCTTGGTCAGGATCTCCCTAGGCGGAAAAAGGAAGGAGCTTCAGTTTCCTTCCATCCGGAACTTTCCGACGAGTCAAGCGATGATCCGGACTACTCGGGAGACGAAGAGGATGACAATGAATACGAAGGATTTGTTGAGGCCAGAGACCCCAACATAACGGACGAGCCAAGTGTGGGCACAGAAACCAAACGTCGGGTGTCGAAAGAACGAAGGCCGAGCCAAGTTTCCAAGTCAAGACGCCCTTCGTACACGTGTTACCATGGCCCGCCTCTACCGAGAGGAACTCCTAAGATCGGGAAACGGTCGAAAGCTATCAAGCGTCTACGCAACACGGACTTGTTGCGTCTCGCTGCAGGGACGGTGGTTATGCTGTCTCCTCTTACCCCAGAACTTGTCAGGTATTCTTCGTCCGTGTTCCAACTCGGGATTGTCAGGTTATTGCCAAACTTAACTCAATTCAATTGCTTTCTTTGTTACACTTAGTTCCCTCGTCTTTGTCCTTCCTAACCTGTCAGTTTTTAACTGTAATTCTATTAACTTATTCGTAAACTGTGTTGTAATTGGGTAGGTAGACGTTTATTTTTCAAATATTGGCATTCAAGTGCGTACGCGGTAAAATGTGCATCGTTACGAAGCCAAAGTAGTTCAAGAAGTACTTGGGGTAAGACACCTTCCGCGAAACTTAAATACTCGAGGTACACTTTACGAAGTAATAATTTCGGAATACTTTGTACGTATATCTAGAAACTAAGATTTACAGTAGTTTCCGAGCCCTGTGGCATTCTGATGACCATTCGGTACGAACTTCAAGCCTGCTAATCCTGCCTGTACGTTATACTAACTGTTCACTGTTCGTGTTCTTGTGCATGCATGGGCTGCTTCTTGTAGTAATAAGTTTTCCTAGTTTCTTAATTCACTCTCGTGTTATTTTAAACACCAATAGATAGATGACTTTCTTTAAATGGAACCTAATAAAGGTGCTTACGCAGTGATTTTACCATGCTAATCGATCACTCGTTTCAACCTTTTATGTATGAGTCAAATTGATTTGTATGCACCTTGGTATGTACTAGTGAAAGGAATATTCATGCTATGACACGAATGAAAATAGAATGTTATGAAAAAAGAATATTTAAAAAAATTAGTTTATTAACTTTCTAACATTTTGACCACTATAAATATAATTTCGAAGTGATTCAAGGCAAGAAAAATCATACAATCGTTATTGTACCTGCACTTAAATAGCAAGAAATAAATTTTAAGACCTTATTTGTCACAAAATTATGTTCAAATGTGAGAAAGGAATTGGACCTTGAATAAATTGCAGAGGTTTCAGGTATAATTATCAACTTCTTATGACTGGAGTTATAGATTTACATTCACATTCCCATTTTAGTTGAAGCTCGTGAGAAAAGTTTCCATGTTTTACACTTGTGTAAAAAAATCACATTTTCATACGTGGAAATATTCTCCATGGGAATTTTATTTATATCTCAATAACTTCGATAGAGTTCAGGTTCATTTTGTTAATTATGTTGAAAAATTAGAAGATTCTTTAGAAGCCGTTAAGCTCTCTTCCTTTGCTCACATCTCATGCAAATATTAATAAAATTGCAAAAAAAATCAAAACAATTATGTACAAAATTTATTGGAAAAGAGACTATTTCTTTCTTAAAATTTATTTCTAAGACACCGCTGCATGAACGCTTTGTTTGTATTCGTGCCTCAAACTCACGAATAAAATTACTTATAAATTACACAGCATCGTTGGAACACAGACGCTGTGGCAAAATCGTGTTAAATTTAAAATGCTCCGTTAATGCCGCAAAAAGTTTTCCTCACAAAAAATGTCAATTATTCAAGCTTTATCGTTTTGACTGAGCTTCTCGAATGCATTTCATAAATACGAGTACCTTTAGGGTGGAGTAAAGGTTGATTTATAAGATCTCCGTGTGTCTCTTATTCAGCTCACGAGTTATAGTCAGCTCTGGTTTTAAGTAACTCGTATTCTGATGTGCTTCGCTTAGTTGAAAACGGTCCCCTCAGGGGGATACAACTATTGTATCTATGGGAATTAGCGTTCCCAGGGGAAAAATGTGAGGGCCCGAGCTGAGAGTTAGGTGGGCCTTCTTTTTGTTGAAATAAAATGTTTTTTGTTATGTTAAGGACCCCCTTTTTTCGGTTCACTACTGTCCTGTTTTCCAGCACCTCTGACTTTCTTCTTCAACTTTCATCTTATTTCATGAACTTCTTTCCAATCCTACTTTTTCTATGCCCTTTCTGCATAGATTCCTCATTTTCTCATCTCCATACTAAATGGTGCCTTCCTCCTTCCGCTCTTAGATACGCTCTATTTTTGCAGCGGTTAGGGAGGCTTAAACTAACTTATAATCTAATCTAATCTAATCTAATCTAAAACGGTGCGCCTATCTCCAACTCCATCGAGTCTCTTTGTCAGTTTCCGGTGACTGAACCACATTTTAGAGACGAAGTTGAATTTAAAACATCCTCTCGGGGCTGTGCCATCTCTTTGCGTCTCGCGCATTCGATTTCACGAGTGCAAAAAATTGTTCTGACTCGACGCCGGTAGCGCTCTATTGCACCTCCCACGAGTGTGACCTTGAGACTCCGTGGTTTTAAAACCAGAAAATAACAGTGGAGATGCGGGAGGGCAAATTTCTCTAGGAGGGCAAATGAACTCGATGCTATGTAAAACAATGGTAAATTGTGCACCAATAAAGTGATTTAGATTATTTTGTCAAAATGTTTGAAATTATTGACATTAGTTCAAAGAAATTTTCCTATCGTTCTGCGTAAACGCCTGGTGCGCACCTGAAACTATGCCGTACACCTTTGCTTATTTTCTCGACGCAGACGGTAGCACAGATACCGACTGCGATGTATGTGCACTGCAGACTCGTGATAGCCGAGCTCGTGCAGCGTCTCGCTTTGCTCCGTTGCATTGTTCGCTTTAGAGAAGTTCCTCAATCATGAGAGTTAAGTACAGTGATTGACGCCATAATTATGTATATTAGCCCCTAGATTTTGTGCTTGGAGACAGGAAGATTTAGGCCACACGTATTCCCTCTGTATAACTGTGTTTGAGAGTAGGTTTTCGTTCTGAAGCGTTTCTAGAACATGTCAAGTCTAGGAAGCGTTCCTCGTATTGTGACGAAACTGATATTCAATCGTTGAACGATCTTATATTGAATAGTAAAAAAGCGTATGGTTTATCGAGCATCAAAATTAAAATTATTCAATGCTAATCAGTATTAGATAAGAACATAAGTCTACAACACAATGGAGAGATATATAAAATTTAATGAATTACTTGTGGATGAACTGAAACTGTAAAGAAAGCGTCTTAAATTATTAAAATGAATCTATTAATGATGTTTTTATACATTTTTTATGAAATGGGTGCATAAAATGAAAAAGAAATCCCACTCGGATCCTAAAAATGTAACCATTCGCTGCAAATAAAAAAAAATCCAAGCGGTACGAGTCAGTGTCATTCAAACTCATAAGTAACTGTAAATGTCGGACAGTAAATAGTTATTAGGTTATGAAAATATTTTAATAAATCTAGGGGATGAGATCATATACACCACGAAAATTTAAAAAACAGAGCAATATTATTGAAAAAATTATGACCTATTGTTTTACAAGTCTCTGTTCATTTAATTTATCAGCGTTTGTCTTTGTAATTGTTTGGAATAGCTTCTGGCTTTTTAGGTGCTGGTCTTGGCTTTGAATTAGTTTGTGTCAGTAGCACGTAATATATTTGCTAGTGTAATTGAGTACACATAGCTTATTTATTTGAATAATTGAGCACACATAACGTATTTATTTGAATAATTGAGCACACATAACGTATTTATTTGAATAATTGAGCACACATAACGTATTTATTTGAATAATTGAGCACACATAACGTATTTATTTGAATAATTGACCACACATAACGTATTTATTTGAATAATTGAGCACACATAACGTATTTATTTGAATAATTGAGCACACATAATATCCTTGCTTGAGCAATTGGGTATAACACACAAATTGTCTATTTAGTTTCCTGCTCAATGACTCAGTCGCGCAATAGACGTAGATTTTAAAACAGATATGTTGAAAAAAGAAGGTAAATTCGGTTTGGTAAGCAACTTCAATAAAAAGCTAGGGGCAAAAACCAAAAATATCCACATTGTTAAAATTATGTGTTGTCAATACTAAAACGAACGTCGTCTGAACATCTCTAGGGATTTTTGTGAGCAATTACCTAGTCACAGTATTAAATTCTCTGTCTATCCATGTAGATATGTTCAGTCGTAGACAAAGTTGAATATCAATTGATTTATTCAATGAGAAAAGCTCACCTTCACCATAAATGAGAGACAATTTGTGGCGTTTATCCGCGTCCTTGCCGACCATCCTGTGCTCAAGCAAACATCCTTTGCGCTGTAGTCCTTGCTCATGTTGTTTTTCCTTCACTTTTACCTGTGAAAGGTAACTTTCTAAATAACACTAAATAAGGTACGATACAACTGGCAACTCACCCAGTGGACTTGACTGCCTTGACGGAAACTTTTCGTTATCGAATTCATTTTGCCTAACTTCAATATATTTGGGAATGAGGTATTCATGAGACTCAAAGTAATTCACGTGATTTTGCGCGCAAAAATTTAACTTCATAAACGTAGTTAATGTACAACATCAAACTCTTGATGTTTCAATGGGTTTGGCTCAAGTCCATTGCGTGGATGGGAAGTTCGTCATATTTCTTACGTTAAATAAGAAAGAGTAAACTTCGGAAGTGCGCACGCACTCACCGGCATTGATAGGAGTAGTTGGTCACTTTTCACAGGGTTACCCAAGCTTGCTGTGAGAGCCAGATCGCAGGGATGGTGTGCTGACATGAGTTGTTTTCGAGCTATTTAGAGTTAGCGCGGCTTCGGGGAAAATAGGTCTATCCTCTAAGGTATTATGATGGTGTCCGTCAGTGTCGTGGACGTTGAATTGTACGGCACTCCTCGGGCTTTTTGTATTTGAAATAGCAATGCTTGCTGCATGGCTGATGTGGGCTAAGTTGTCTTCGTATTTCACTTTTTTCCGTTTTCTTCTCTCAATTTTTAGCTCACTACGACGTATTTATTTCCACTTGTAGCGCTTGTTCATTCAAAATGTTTGCGCTGCACTATTTCGCTTGCGCGAAGAATTAAGCATCTCATTGCAAAAATAGCCAAGACAAGAAAAACATGGCAAGATAGGAAAGACACAAGTTTGATCTCAGTTTAAATCTTGCAGTATTTTCATCAGAGTAAGTTCGGTTACCCTGGTGATTATTGCTGACAGAAAAATCTGAAGGACAGATTTGAAGGGAACTCTTCTCTTTGACCTTGTACTTCACTGTTTCACTTCCTCTCATCGGATAAAGAATCTCAAAAATCATTTCTAAACCACAATTGTAATTATGAAGCGGTCAATGAAAATATTATACAACCTTATTCTACCTTTTATGATTGTAGTGTCATCACAAGTACATTTGTACGTCACTCTGATGTTCACCTTCTATGAGCACAAAACTGTTTTCACTAAGCTCCATCATTAACATGGCGAGAACACTTTTTTAGATCAAATTTCATTTTCGATTGCGCTGATTGAAAATTGACAAGAAGACATTGTAGATTTAGATTGAGTGTTCAATCAATAGTCTTGCACCACAACGGCAATTTAAATTTTAGATGAGGCAACTTATAACGGGAGACAACTTCATGTTGCATTTAACTCCCTCCACGATGGTTATTAATAATTTGTCCAGTGAGATAATCACAAAAATATTTTTCTCATAAATTATGTAATCTGACTATTTTTTGTTTGTTCGTTCTTCATGCGTTCAAGTATTGCCTTGTTTTTCCAAAAAGATCTTTAATTGTTCAGAAATGCATACATTTTTCACACTCAACTTTGTCCATTTTTTAAAACAGCTAATTGATCTTTATTTAATTTAATTCATTTGAAAAAAATACTCTACATCAACAAGCATTCCAATTGCTATTCATATATACTTATTCCTAATTAGAGCGCTCGCCGTCAATAAAAGCTTTATGTTGACAAACTTCACTGAAAGCGTCGAGCTTTCCTGCATTGTAATGATGGTATTTACTTTCGGAAATGAAGCGCAATGCTCGAGGATTTATTGCCGAAAAGGTAGAAAAGTCGCTGTTGTGCGAATCTGGCTGGGAGACGAAACAAGTGTGTTGTCAAGCGCCGTATTCATGCTACGTCAGCATTATAGAGGTGTCATTTCTGTAATGGGGAAATTGTGGGACATTGAGACAGACCAAACGTGTGGTTCAGTGCCGTATTCATGCTACGTCAGCACTGGAGGAATTATTTCTGTAATGGGGGAATTTGTGGGACATCGAGACAGAACAAGCGTGTTGTCGAGTGCCGTATTCATGCTACGTCAGCACTGGAGGAATTATTTGTGTAATGGGGAATTTGTGGGATATTGAGACATAACAAACGTGTTGTCGAGTGCCGTATTCATGCTACGTCAGCACTGGAGGAATTACTTCTGTAATGTGGATTTTGTGGGATATTGAGACTAAACAAGCGTGTTTTTGAGTGCCGTATTCATGCTACGTCTGCACTGGAGGAATTATTTCTTTAATGAGTCAATTTGTTGGACATTGACATTTACTTCAACAACGAGAGATATGGGGCTTGCCTCTTCCAGGGAAGTACTACTATTGTATTTATGGTAAATAGCTCTTCCTAAGGGAAAAGGGGAGTCCCATGGCTGAAAGTTAGGTGGGCTTTCCTTTTGTTGAGATTGCTGGAACAAGATAAGGAAAACGAACATGGAATCTGAATCAGTTTATTAGAAATATTCTTCGGCAATACGGCGGGTCGCAGTTCTCCAAGAAAATAGGAATCGATAACAAACTAACTTGCAAGCGCAAATGCTCCAATACAACTGTAAAGAGAATATTACTAGATTGACGATTTGCAAATGCAATTTTTTTAGTATTGAAGCGATATCAGCAGAATAAACATTAGATTTCAAACCGAAACTCTTACCAAATAACGAAAACGAAAGATTAAACTTTATTTTACTCGCGCCTCTTGAGTGGACGGTGACATTTCAAGAGCCGACAACATACGCAGATGCAGCTGCGGGGTTATTATTTGATTATTGATTCTTCCTAAAGAAGAGTAAACAAGTTTAGTTCGAGGAAGTCAGCGAGTAGATCACACTAGATTATTGTCGTTTATGATGCAAAATTCGTCAAATGCTCTATTTTATGCCGAAGAAGAACCCTACGACATTTAGAGTTTCAAGAAGATATCAGTAAGAGGTGCCAGTCCAGTGTAGGCATGCGATTATTAAGGTTACAAATTGCCCTAATCTACTTAAAGCTAAATGTAGGCATGATCCAAGTAATATTTGCTTCTTTCGAAATTGCTTGCTACAATTAAATTTATACGTGAGTTGAATGTTGCTGAACTTACGTTTACCAAAGTGCGGTCAGAGTGTTGACTTTATTCAGTCAGTTTAGTTTAATGACAATGATGTTATATAGTCAGCTCGAGGTGTGGCTAGTGCATGCGTGATATGCTTCAGCCCCGTCCTGTTGGGAATATGTGGGCGATTGTGCATGTACGGAATCAATTAACCCCATTCGTGGAAAATATGTATATCCAGTTTTTATTTTCGTTTGTTTCTTGCTGCCTCTAAGAAGTGTTATCTCTCAACTTCTGAACGTATGCTTTTGACATCATGCATGCATGAACGTGTTCTTCTGTCGTAGTGCCTTCCTGCGTTTTGGATTTTATAACTTCCGGATATGTTATCGGCTAATTCACTCAGGCTTTAGGTTTTACCTCTTTAACATGGTCTTTGTTACTTAACTCTCGAACATGTCCTTAGTTATAAAATTTCTACAAGTTCTCGTTTAGATAACTCCGGATTATGTTTCTGGTTAACTGATTCCGGAATATATTCCTTGCTACATAACTCGGAGGAAGATGTTCCTAGTTACATAACTCATGAAAATGTTCCCATTTACGCAACTCCGGAAGATGTTCCCAGTTACGCAACTCCGGAAGATATTCCCAGTTACGCAACTCTGGAAGATGTTCCCAGTTACGCAACTCCGGAAGATGTTCCTAGTTACGCAACTCTGGAAGATGTTCCCAGTTACGCCACTCCGGAAGATGTTCCCAGTTACGCAACTCTGGAAGATGTTCCCAGTTACGCAACTCCGGAAGATGTTCCCAGTTACGCAACTCCGGAAGATGTTCCCAGTTACGCAACTCCGGAAGATGTTCCCAGTTACGCAACTCCGGAAGATGTTCCCAGTTACGCAACTCCAGAGGATGTTCCCAGTTACGCAATTCCGGAAGATGTTCCCAGTTACGCAATTCCGGAAGATGTTCCCAGTTACGCAATTCCGGAAGATGTTCCCAGTTACGCAACTCCGGAAGGTGTTCCCAGATACATAACTATGAAACGTGATCCCAGGTGGACGCCATTAACGCTCTCGGCATCACTACGAACACGTTGAGACGACCTCATTAGTTAGTGCAATTTTCTTCACAAATATTGACGGAGTGTGACTTGGGAAATCAGATGTTGCTTCGGAAGTATTGACAGCACACAAGCGTACACTGCAGCTTGTGTTAATCCGTTTGCAAGCTGGCAACAATCACATTATGTAAAGAAAGCAATACTGGATCTGCTCAACCGATCCGTTCAATTTTTCTGTTTAATTAATCTGATTAATTGATTTTCTCAGCTTATCTGCTTAACTGATCTGTTTCTAAGGGGCATGCGTAGGCTAAGGGGAAACTGTTGAAGGCTGACCTGCTGCAGTGGGTGTCGTGTGGAGGGCGGGAGTGGGCTAAGGGGAAGAAGAAGAAAAAAGAAAAACCGTTTTTTTTTTCAAATATCAACACGAGGTGTGGTATAGTCCCGTACTGTTTGGAATGTGTGTGCTGTTGTGCATGTACGGATTTAACTTTCCTCATTATGCAAGTATGGAAAATATCTTCTGCGAGCATTTTTATTTGCTCCTTCGTGCCCTGGCCTTGGATGGATAAGAATTTATCAACCAAATGAAACTAGGAAGTCAGGAGAAAGATGCTACAAATCGTGGGTTTCCGTAAGCCTATCTTATACAAAAGTCGTTGCCTGTGATCTAATTAGAATAGTTCTTCAGTTTGATTTTTGATCAAGTTTTTCAGCCCCAACTGAACTTGATTATTATATTTGACTTTGACACTACCTCTTTCAACAATAACACTTTGTCCAAAGTATGAAATTGAGACTTGGATCTTAGAGAGTCCTTAAAATTAAAATCCAATACATCATAAAACATCACTTAACATTCCAGCGCTTTAGACTTTATGCTTTAGCTACAGAGCGTATAATTGCCCAGATAAAATTGCGTCTCCGCGACCAATTGGGAGTTCGTCATTCTAAGCAATCAATTGAAGCCTCATATATGAGGTTCTGACGTCATCGTGCAGAGCTTGGAATTTGCGTGATTTTATACCATAAAAATACTTGTTATCCGTTTTTTAAATTTTCCCACCGTGTTGTCGAGGGTCGCCTTTACTATTATCAGAAAATGTTTCATCTCGTGGGGACGCAGGCTTGCATACGACGTCTTATCTATTACTTGCGCGAGGTGTGTTTGTCTCGTTTTTATTGTTAGTATGTGATGCCGATATCTTCTCGATATTCGCTGACGTTTATCGGAGAAAAGATCACTTAGCAATTGTGCCTAGATAATTGCTTTGTGTGGTAAACTAGTGCGCACAGATTATTTAATTTAAGGGGACAATAGCTGTCATTTCGTTTCGAATGATCGCATTGATTTCTGTAGCTCGTCAGGTGTTAAATTAGTGCGTTATTTTATGCAGTTCTGCAACAGAACTATGCCTGCTAACCGTGTCCGTATCGAGGTATTGACAATTTGACGTTGATATAATTTAAAGCTAAAATTTAATGAGCAATACTCAGAGACAGAAGAGATATTGAATGTTTGTATGAATGCAACTTGTTTTTCCAAGTTCCTTGAAACATTTTGTATTCCAAAGGCTGAGCGTATCATATACATGTGCTTGCATAATAAAGACACTGTGTATGTATTGGATATGTACCATATTTCCCTTTAATTTAACATATATACGACATGGGCTACCTCAGCATGTTCGATGCGTTCAGGTGTTAATTCGGGACGAATTTGATGAAGTAATTAAATCTGCCCGTGTCTCCGATCTATCGACAGCCTCGTAATTGACCGCTCTCGCCTCCGCTGTAGTTGTGGTGCGGGGGCGGCGGGTGTTGTTCTTGGTAATTGTGAAGTGTTTACAGCTGCTGCTCAGCATTTGCATCTCGTTGTGCATACGTTAAACTTCCTGCATGTTATGCGCTGCTGCAGCAGCACGCAAAGGAACGCATTTAGGTATCAAGGGCCCTTATTCTATGTTCAGTCCTAATTACATCCTGATGCTGGTGCCCAGTAATGTGATTAAATATCAAGGTTTATTACAATGTATTCAGTCTTAACTGTGATCTCAGGTAGCAGTACTTCAGCCGGTTATAGAGCAGTAATTAGTTTTTAAGGGCTATAGTAATGCATTTAAAAAAATTAATCGTAACTGCAACCTCGTGCAGCATTACCTCTGGCCTTTATACAGCCGGAAATGGATTTCAGAGGCAATTATAATGTATTTGGTCCTAACTGCCAACTCCGATAGCATTAGCTCAGCCCTTCATTGAAATCCCCCTCCGTCCGCGTCGAAGCAATTAATTAGAGCTTGGCTGCACCCTCCCGATGTCCGATGCAGAGTCGCCTTTCAATTCCGCGCCCGTGGTGCTGATGCGTGTCCGCCGATGTTTAGATCTTATTAAGCGCGTTCCCTGGTCCATAATCGAGTCGGACAAAATCAAATTATAAATGCCTGTAGGATGTTGAAAAAATACAGTTATCATCCGTGCACAGATATCGATTAGCAAAGTTGATTATTTTTTATCAATAGACGTATTCAAACGCGAACTGAACATCTTTGCGTTGTTGTGCTAGTAATTTACATGCCGTTTTAGCCCTCATCATGCGCGGCAAGTTTTTCTCCCAATATTTCACGCAATAACCCTAGTATTTTAGTGTGAGGGTCTTGGCCATGATTACCGTTTGGAGCGAGCTCGCTTGAAAAACTAAAGTTGATTAGCTTAAATATTCGATTAAGAAATTGAATTCATTTTAATTGGAAATTCGTCAAGTCAGTGAGTTCTGTATTCTCCCTTCGAGAAATCAATTTGTTTCTGGCGCATTTCTCGTGTGTATTAGCCGATGATTTTCTAGAGACTTTAACAATTTCCAAAGACCCAATAAATGAACTAAATAACTGAATGCTTAATTCTTTTCATGAGGTTTTGCACGGATTCCAGTGGTTATGATGTCACTAGTAGTTTCTTTAATTCATGTTCCTTAAGACTTGATCGCAGTTGTTTTTGTCTCTGTAGGGATGCGAACGTTGCTATTTTGTGCTTGTACAAGCAGTGAATGTTGTTCATTGAAATTTCTTTTCATTGCAGGTAAATACGCACGGCTGTGTGTCCGGCTGCCCATCACACGAGGTAAGTCTCCTAGCGAACGGCTAGAGTTGCCTCAGTTCTTTATTTCAACGGCCATGAACGATATGATCACTCGCAGTAACGTGCTTCTATGAGTTACGTATACGGGGCTAGAATTCAGTAAATTATTCTCTTCTCCATCCCGGCCCATATACTACGTGCGCGAGGGCTTCTTTCTAGTGTTCAAAAATCTATCGGGCTTATTGGATCTGAACAGCCATGTCATGTGGGGCTCAAACTTCCATCTGTTCCGTGATGTCCAAACTTCCATCGGTCATGTGGGATTCAAACAACCATCAGTCATGTTGGGTGATATCTGCCATCTGTCATGTGGGGCTCAAACTAACGTCTGTCATGTTCGGTTCAACCTATAATGTCATGCGGGATTTGAACTTCCATTTATCATGGGGGGTTCAAACTACCACCTGTCATGTGGGGCTCAAACTAACATCTGTCATGTTCGGTTCAAACTATAATGCCATGCGGGATTTGAACTTCCATTTATCATGGGGGTTCAGACTGCCACCTGTCATGTGGGGCTCAAACTGCCGTTTGCCATGCGGGGTTCAAACTATCAGGTCATCCCATAACTTCAGTCCGAATTTTGAATGAATAAAATGAGTGACCAAATGTTACATTTAATTAAAGGTTTAATCATCTGTGTACTTCCCCTGATTATTTATAACTTTGTTCCATCAATTAACTAGCTTTTCAATACCACTATTGTATAACTCTTTTGGTTTTGATTTGAAGAATTCACATATATCAGTTTCAACCTCATACTGCGATGCAAAAGCTCTTTCTTCCAAATGATTTTGTAAGCTACTAAACAAACGGCAGTCTGAAGAAGCGGCTGAGTTCCCTTTCTTAAACTCATAAAACTTTATATGCCTCAAATGATTCTTGGGTACTTCATGTTAGCAGGATTTTAATCAAGTGAATTTTAATGTTATTGTTCTATAAAATAAAATTTTAACAGCTTAAATGCATTTAAACATAAAATAATATTCCGCTCCATTGGAGATTATAAGATCCTCTTCAAATTTCGTTCAATTTTAAAAAGGTCAAATTCTGATTGAACATACGGGATGACGTGATGTTATTTTCCTTGAGCGTGAGTAAACCATTGTAGAAAGTAGGATTTTTGAACATTTTACGTTGTCACGGCAGAGCAGTTGTCAGCCTGTTGTACTGCGACGACGACACTAGTTGTTTCGAAACCCTGCACCAGCATTTTAAGCCTTCCTCTCGAAAACGGCGTCTCAAACCTAACTCTTCTCAGAGTCCAGCATTTTAATATGTTTCCTGCGATCAGTTAAGCTAAAGTTCAATATTCGATGCAACTTAAAACAAACATCGGCCTCTACGGATGTTTTATTTCCAATTCAAGCCTGATACATATCACCTTGTACATTGGTTTTTCAAATGCCTTATAACTAACACCAGGACACCATGACGCTTTCCCCCGGTCAAGACCGGTACCCATTTCAGACACCTGGGTAGAGTGGGGTATTGCGCTTAGAGTTTTTCCCCTATACCCAACGGAGAAAATCTCCACCCAGCGCCAGCATTCGAACCCTCGATGCCCGCACGAAGGCAGGTCCTTAAAACACACGACAATGACGAGCACTGTAGAGTCCACTGTAGTAAGCAATTTTGAAAATAGTAAGCATAGAATGGATCGTGACTTCATATAACTTTTACTAAGTACTTATAAAATTGATTGAGAGACTGCAGGCTGGTCAGCAGCGTTATTAAAATCCCCTCAGTGACCACCGGTGGGTCCCTTCACAGGGAACGTGTTAAACTTACCTCTCCTCAGAGCACAGATTTTTAAACCTACCTCTGTTTATTCTCGGGAACTCGGTCATTGAACCTTTTTTTGATTGCTTATAAAACAACACAACTACAAGCTTGAAGCTTCCCTAATGCCGAGGGATTTTCATGTATAACGGGGTAGATGTAACAGGGTTTATGCCTCTCGTGCGGTTATACCTTAATAAGGTTAGTTTCAAATAATAATAATAATGAAGGCATCTACGGATGCTTTATTTCCAATCAAGCCTGATACATATCACCTTGTACATTGGATTTTCAAATGCCTTATAACTAACGCCAGGACGCCATGACGCTTTCCCCCGGTCGAGACCGGTACCCATTTCAGACACCTGGGTAGAGTGGGGTATTGTGCTTGGAATTTTTCTCCTATACCCAACAGAGAAAATCGCCACTGCAATGACTTAAACTATTGTAGACTGGAAACTTACAGAGGTATTATTATTGCGATACTTTTTGAACTTATCACCCGATACTAGAGTTCGTCATCTTAGTTAAGAGTCGTTATGTGCATGTGTTCTTAAAACCTGTTATTCAGAGCAAAGAAATTTTTCGCACTGAAATGAAAAGTAATTTAAGAAAGCAATGAACTAAAGCCTAGATTCTAGTAGAAAAACATTTTTTAAATTATCATAGTGTTATTATTTTATTGGCAAGACGTTTAAATCCAATCCTTAACGGTGATCTTAAATCCTAAAGAGGGAACCTGAATTTCCCGTTAATAATTTTATTTCATTAAAGTTATTACTTGAATCGTTTTTTACACTAAATTTAGAAAACGTTGCCTGAATATAAGGATGACTATTTTTTTCTATTAACGAGCACCGTGGGAAGGAAGTAAATCACGAGTTTCAAGCGTCGATGTGAATAACTTGAAACAAATTGAAGTAAAATTGTGTGTGGACTAATTTGTTGCGTTACTCAAATGCGTGACGATGTACTTTCAGTTACGTGTTGAGTCAGGTTCTGTGGCATCCAAAACATTTTTACTGATGGTGTGCTTTTGCAGTGCGGGCAAAGCACTACGTTTTTAATAATTAATTTTGCTGTACTATTATTCATACGTTTACCTACAGATTAACACAATTTTTAAATGAATGGTTTACTGATTTCAAAATTTACTTAGTTATTCTTTTATTTTCCATTCATTAGTTTTATTATTTATATATTTACGTAGTTAAAATTTTGTGTGAGACTACTTGGTGGCCAATCATGTACACTGAGCGCTACACATTGATGGTGTAAAAGAAATAAAAAAGTTAAAAATTTTGGCAATGATCAGCTGGTTCGTAGGTTTTTCGTGTGAGACACTAAGAACGTCCTTTCGTGTACTCCACTGGTGTTAATAATGAAGCTACTTCCAAATAAAAATAACATTCCTCGCTTCATTTTACATTTGAATTAGTACGTAGTTAAATGTTTTTCCGCTCGTCAGTTGTGGTAGAAGGAATGAGATCTAAGCTCCTGGGTAAGGAGGGAGGGTCTCCGGCTGGCCACTTGTGCCCCCCATGTTTGATGGAAGCGTTTTTCAAATGAATCGAATCTAACTAGTTACGATCTTTTGTAGCGCAATAGAGATATTAGTTTGAAACCATTGAAACAAGAAGAACCAGTAAATGAATGAACATTTTAGTTGCAGATGTTTTGAATTTTGAAATTCGATCTACATTGCTGAAATAGAGAATAGATAAGTGAAACTTGTTCCACATTTTGTGGTGGAAGATCTTTGAAATTTCTGCTTTTTCTGTCAATATATTTTAGTAATTTTTTTGAATGAATGTACCAAAACACTGCGACGACTTCGTATAGTATACTTAAAGCATTATGTCATGATATACAGGGTGTTGGTGGAACTCTTGAAACAAACTTCGGCTACTAGTAGAAAATACAAATTTAAACACTTTTTCATCAGTGAAAAATATCGAAAAACGCTTAGGTTTTTAATTATTGGGCTTTGCAGTTTTTAATGCTGCGCTTCAATAACTCACGGCGATCCTAGTTAACCACATGCACTAATGTTCAATAATAACACACGATGGTAATGAAAAAACGTTAAATACTTTAAGTACTTTAATAAATAATAGAAAGTAACGCATCAAAGTAGGTTTTCAAAATTTTGACCATTGACATCGCTACACGCATGACACCTTCGTCGAAGCGAGTTGCGTACGTTGCCAAACATTCCTGGGTTGTCAGCGATATCTCCAGCAGCGACTGCAATTCGAGCGACAAGGTCTTCTTCCGACTCCACAGGTGTCGCATAAATCAGAGATTTCAAGTGCTCCCATAAGAAAAAATATAACGGAGTCAAATCAGGTGATCTCGGTGGCCAGGACACAGCACCACCACGACCAATCCATCGATTTGGAAATTGTTGGTCAAGAAACCGTTGCACATTTAGAGCATAATGTGCCGGAGCTCCATCGTGTTGAAACCATAGTCGTCTACGAATACCTAATGGCACATTTTCCAATAAACCAGGAAGGACTTCTTCAAGAACGATTTTGTACACATCTCCTGTAAGACGCTCTGGCAGAATGTATGGACCAATAAGTTGATTGTGCACGATACCTGCCCAAACATTGACAGTGTAGCGATGTTGGTGATGACGTTCATGGATGACACGAGCGTTGTTCTGCTGCCATGAGTGAAAGTTATGATAATCAAAACTTCCATCTCGGCTGAAAGTTGCTTCATCCGTAAACAACCCACACTCTGCAAAATTGTCATCTTCTACCCCCTCCCCCCCCCCCCCCCCCCCCATCTTCCCTCTCTCCCCCCCCATCTTCTCCCCCCCCCCCCCCCCCCCCCCCCCCCCCCCCCCGATCTAAAAACCACTGCGCGAATCGCTCACGAGGACCATAATCAACGGGAAGGAGACCCTGGACTCTTTGGAAGTGATACGGATGATAATTATTCCTGTTCAATACATGCCACACTGTACTATGGTCACGAATACCCAAAGATGCTGCTACGGCACGGGTGCTCGCTCATACGCGGGTTTCTACAGAAATGTTCCAACACTTCTTGCTCTCGATGATAATTTATTGGGCGACCGACCAACGTCTACTCTGTTTACACTAAAATTGCCGGTTTCCTTCAATCTTCGGTGCAATGCAGTGAATAATCGATGATCAGGGACTTCTCGATTAGGGTAACGTTCGTGATAGATTCTCGCGGCACGTCTTGCATTACCATTAGCAACACCATAAGTGGAATGCTTATCTGCCGTTTGTGCATTTGTAAGGCGATACATCTTACCACTTCAGTGCCACGATGCTAACTGAAAAAAGATACACATACGCTTCTCACCAGGGGTTGCTAACGTTGACTAGGAATTTCTAGAAATTTCCTGAATCTGTGAATTGGTGTTTTAAACTGTATGTAAAAAATGTTCGATTCTGCCAACACTTGTTCATTCTAATTCCCCATATTGCCCTTATTCCTGTCTGTTGCGAAATCGCTGTTGTGTTCTTGTAGCGTAGCATTAAAAACTTCTAAGCCCAACAATTAAAAAACTTAGCGTTTTTCGATATTTTTCACTGATGAAAAAGTGTTTAAATTGGTATTTTCTGCTAGTAGCCGAAGTTTGTACCAAGAGTTCCCCCAACACCCTGTATATAGCAAAGCGTAACTCCACTGTGTTGCGCGACTCCATTCTTGATGCATTTGAGTGTCCGAGTACCCGATTCTTTGTTTCTTTTCTGTTCATGCACATACGATTTAAACATCGCAGTTGGATACGGTGACGTGTTTTGCGTGAAAGAAAAGAATTGCTGGTGTCAAAGGCGCCGGAAATTTGCAATTCTTTTCCTCCCAGAGAAGCGTGCTAGATGAAATTTCGTTCTTGTTTTAGCAACCCAGCTTTCCTCGAAGGCAATGCCGTGTTTATGAGGTATGCACCTGTGCTGATGTTGTCTGTCTTCGGCCAAGTTCCTAGAAAATACAAAAATCATCCGTCTTTGTTCTTAGGAATGGTTTTTATCAGATCTTGTTAACTTTGTTATTGCTTCATCACCATCAAATTGAAAAATAAGGAAACGTGTCATCGCTCATTTCTGCCGATCTTTGTTGTTGAAAGTGATGCTTTTTTCAGGAGTGTTGTGTTCAGTCAGTTTTGACGAAAACAAAATTTTCTCACGTCTGTGGAAAATATAATTGAGAGAATGAGATTGATTAAGGTTAAATAGAATGGACCTTCACTTGTACAAGCCTTCTGAATTTTTCAATGGTATTAAATACAATTTTTATGCATCATTTAGGTGCGTGAGAATTTTTTGTGAAAATTATCAGAAAAATAAGAAGAGATACATAGTATTCCTAAATACATCTGGGAAATTGAGGCTAAGTATCTACTGCTCCATGTTGAGGAATGAATATTCTCCCTTAGAAACATTCTATCCTATATTAATGGCATAAAAATTTTCAATTACTGAATGATTGATTTGTAAACCATTTCCATGGGCACAGCAATGAGCCGAGCTGCCCTGACGATTTTATTTCAACTCGCGAACTGATAATTGCAACTTAATTGACCGACGGAACGACATTCAGTGATTCGTTGTCATTAATAGGAACCCGTTGTCATGTTCCCGCAATGAATGGGCAGCCATGCAAATGATGTAAAATAGACTTGCCAAACTCTGATTTGAATAGAAAAATATGTACAGTTGTCCCTCGAGTGTCTTAGCTTCCAGGACCACATGCGCTATAGGAATGAAAGTCTCCGAAATGGCGACACTGTGTATATTTTGTTATTTACGCGCATCTTTTTCTTTATGGACGTCCTCTGAACTATTATCAACTCACGCTCTGCTGTATTAACCTTCTCTGCGTTCGAATTAACACATTGGTTCAGTAATTTATGAAGCTGTAAAGTACGTACAGCTAGCTCGTAAACACAAATCAGTTTTAGTTCTACGCAGTTGGCGCTTAATACGATCAGCATTTTATTTATTTTTACATAGGTCAGGAGAGAGGTTGTAATTTAATTTGTAACTATCTTCTAACTAGTTTTTCCCATCCTTGGAAAGACTTATTACCCCTCCAAAAATGATGGAAATATTGGTAATTTAAGCATTCCTATATGTACTGCAGAAATCTGAAAATTATGGGAAATCTGTCATACCAGAAAAAAACCTTTACATTTTACAAAACCACTATTCAGCGAAGCCCCTGAAAGTGAACCGCTATATTCCGAGGGACGACTTTCTCGCTGTATTTTCTGTCTGAAAATTGTTGAAACGATTGATGAATGCTTCCACTTTGAGATGGTTTGATTGAAATTTCCGTGGCAAGCTCTTGTATTTTCCCCTGCCTGTTATTTCGATTTGAAGTAAAACGAAAGTCAAATAGAAGCAAAAATGTTCTTCTATCAAGTTCACTTGAATTGAAATTCGGTTTAAACTTTCGAGGTTCGACAACTATTATTGATTTTGAATATATGTATTCTACCATTCGTAAATTACGCATCTTACGGGGCCACGTTTTGGAAGACGTTGTCATTAAACAAGCTTATTCATTTTTTGGAATTAAAATAACAGTCGTGCTTTATCAACGAACGGAAAAGTAGAGCGCTGATTAAAACACAGCCATTCGATACAAGGCTCCAGTTGGTCATATTGACGTACATGGTATTGAGTTCGAAATTCCATAATTGCGAGTCTGTATGAAGTTTATTTGTTTTAGGACCTAGGAATTTTGCGTTAGGCAGCTTGCCCGGGGCACGAACTGCCATGATTTGAATTTTACTGATTTTGAAATAGCAGTGACCAAACGTGGTTTGTTCCTCACCCTGCTTTTAATTTACTTTGTTCTTTAAGCCGATTTTCATCATTGAAATAATAGCTGGAACCACTGTACCTTAGCTGGGATATTACTGTATAGGGGCACCGTATTTTTAAGAATATTTCAAATGATTTTACTGGCTGGTTAATGCATCACTAGCGCTAAAACGAATTAAAACGTTCACCGCATTTCCGCAGGTACTAACGGTTGGTTTGATTAGGTTGTAAGTAGCAGAATTGGAATATCCACTTCACTGCTCGAATACATTTATAGCCTTCCTAAGAAATGTGAAAATGTTATTGCACGATAACATTTGACCTCGTACGGTGAGTTATTTTTTAAAATATCGCGAAACATGAATTAAATGTCATTCATTTACACTGGTATTTCAATGAACAATTTACTGAATGGTACACATATGGCTCAATGCGCGAGGAACGTGTTAAAACGTTACTTGAACTATAATTCCTGGTTCCTATAATCCAACGGGACTGGTTTTTATTGACAACCAATCGGTCTTACCACATTGATGCGTAAATTTTTCACATTTTTATCTGAATATGGTTTCCTTGAGTTAACAAGTATGTAATGGCAATTTGGGCGACTGGGATGATGAACTGTTCCACGCTTCAGAGCGACGCGCTGACTGGGATTCTCTTATAATGCTTCTAACCGTTTAAACCCTGACTTCTTCAGCATCAAAACGTCTTCCTTTTGGCTCCCTAGCCACATATTGCCAATTTGTCCATACTCGAAACATGAGATTGATGTGGCTTCATTTTTGCGCTTTTAAAAAATTTCACATACGGACTATAGGTCGAAAGTAAACACCTTCACAGAGATGTGACAGCGTCTCTGAAAAATGCATTTACGGCGAGCAATGCATCAATGTATCGAGGTCTCAGGTTCAAAGACTTAGGAAGCTTAGCTCCCCTCTGGTAATACAGTGATGAAGGGGGATAAATATTCATACGCCACAAAATCTTCTACTTGATACTTTCCCCAGATTAAAAAATTAGCACTTACATTAACCTTCAAGGAAAATGCATTACGACTGAATTTAATTTGCGTCGGAAACCAATAAAAAACTTTACTACAAAATTTTGCATGCTTCCTTGCGCACGTATCAAGGGACGTGAATATTCATATTTTAACTAAGAATTTTATAAATTTAAAAATAATTTTTACCGTAGTTTAGCGCTTTCTTTGTAAAAGGCCTTAGCGTTTGTTTTTATCAGTAATTGAGTGTAACCTATCCATCACTTGCAGTTCCTACATTGCACATCAACACATCAATATCGCGATGTGAGCCGCCGGTGTGCACGGAGGGAATTTTCCCAAGTGCCGCTAGCCGACCAGTAGTCACAAACTCAATTTTCATAGGGACTTAATCAAACTTAAATGAAGGCACTGTCCAGTTAATGTTCACTACTTTTAAAGTTGCTAACTATACAGTTGACTTTAAATTTGAGTTGAATATTGAACTTCAGCTTAACTCATCACGGTCAACGTGCTTAAGCTTAGCCCTGTTTGGTTGTCAGAATGGCAAAATGTTAGGAGCTCTCAAATTCTGGGAGTGAATAATTAAACAAACTGTCTAACAAGAAGCGATGTCGATACTTTCCAGATTGAAAGTAAATTGATTACTTTTGATGTTATTCGAAATTTAGAATTAAGTCCATGCTCCAAAAGACATCCCTGAGCCTAAAAGGTTTGTGGTAAAGAATCCAACAAAAAATTAACTTTGCGCTGCCAGAGAATGACTGAAAACTATGTACATAAATCGACTGCGTAATTATTTGGAAAGTGATATAAATTGCTACGTGAGAAGAAATTCCTCCTCTTCTTTGGTGCAAATATTTTTTATTACAACACCTGTTGAAAAACAGATACTGTATTATATTATTTCCCTTCTCTTGGGATATTCTCCTGTAATTTAATAATTTTGTCCGTGCATGGAATGGTCGTATGTCTAATGGCTAATTTAAATTACGGAAACTAATTTAACATTATTCGCCAGAGAGTATTTGAATGAAATAAATTTGACAGAAGTCATTTGAAACAGATTCTCCTTAGTGAGAGGCAACTATTGTATTTATAGAAAGAAGCTCTCCCACGAGGAAAATGAGAGGTCCTGCGTCTAGAAAGCAAGTTTGGTAGGGCTTTTTGGGTTGAAGTAAATGTTTTTATTTTGTTAAAGAGTTTTTTCGATTTACTGCTGCTCTGTTTGTGAGCTTCAGATATTATCTTCTTTAACTTCTACCTTGTTTCATAAACTTCCTTCTCCACTTGCTGTTTCTATGCGCAGGGATATTGTATGGAGAGGCTTAATTAAACGAACTTATAATCTAATCTTTCTTGCAAGTTTGCATCCGCAAAAAAAATTTCCGTTCAAATTTCTTTCATATCACAATCACAGTTTGTGTAAAGTTCTTGCTAAAAGACTCTCATTGTTTATGTTCTTGCACATGCGCGCCTTTCCTTTTTTACTCATTTTCGCAGGAAATCAGTCAGGGTACACTAGTACACTAGTTTCTCATTCCGAAGTCTGTTATATTTTTTAAGAGAACGACTGACATTCGATAACCCGAGCGAGTGGATTGCAACTCAATAACCGTTCGTCCGGCGGATTGGTTTAATTTTTTTATCGATAGCCTTTCCAGAAATTTCTCTGTAGGGTATTGGTCACAGGATCGAATTGAGTTATCGTTTCGGTCTGCAAATAGTAAACTATTAAAAGGGGTTTCAAATTTAAGTTGAGAAAGATACTGGTTGCTATCTTGGTTTAGGCTCTTCGTACTTTAGAAACTAAAAGATTTTCCGGGCATCATTTATTTTTCAACAGAGCAAGTGCTCTGACGAAATAAAAATGTACAAGAGAGATGGGCAACATTTCTGATGTCACGTTATTTCAGCGAGAGAAAGTTTGTCAAGATGGGCTAGATTTTATAAAATAAGTTGCTTTTATTCAATGTTAGTCATCTCTGGCAGGCGAAGTTTTGAAATGCAATTGGTTTCATGTCTCGCGCTTAATAGATTAAAGGTAGAGTTTTAATTACGATCGCTGTAATGTTTGTTCCGAATTTTTTGAAAACTGTTTCATGTTTAACCATTTGCCCAATCAGTTTCTCCTGTTTAGTTCTTACTATCGCACTTGATTTTTAAGTGATTTTCCAGGAACTTCGTTGACAAAAACATTCCCCGCAGGGGGATACAACTATTGTATCTATGGGAATTGGCGCTCCCAGGGGGACTTTGTGAGGGCCTGAGCTAAAGGTTAGGTTGGCTTCCTTTTTGTTGAAATAGAATAGGTTTTTGTTTTGCAACGGACCATCTTTTTTCGGTTCACTGCTGTCCTGTTTTTCAGCACCTACTACTTTCTTCTTCAAATTTTTCTTGTTTCATGAACTTCTTTCTTAGCTTCCTGTTTCTGTGCACCTTGTGCATAGATTCCGCGTTCCCTCAACTCCATACTAAATGGTGCCTTCCTCTTTCCTCTCTTGGAACATCTTTGTCGTGGTTAAAGGAGGCTAAAACTTTCTTATATAATAATAATAATAATAATATAAGTTGACAAAAACTTGCGAAACTTGATGTTTTCACCAAAGCATGTCCATAGCTGCTGCTGCTTGTGACGGCGCTTGATGGTTTTTCGATATCCAAAGAACTTTAGTTCCCTTCGAGGGCATTAGATAGAAAATAGGCTTAGGTTAGTTGAGTACATTTATCTTAAATCAAGCGACTGGCATCCACAGGGAGGGTACTGATATTGACTTCTATCTTTTGTGCCCAATTTGCTTCTTTTATATTTCATGGCTTCTATACCATTTCATTTTTGTCTCATCGTCCTTTTTCTTCATAACTTGCTGTTTCTCCGCAGGGTCTTTCTTGTGCTATACCCTGTGATGTTACTTATCTAGTTTTATTTCACAAAAAATTAGCAGGTCAACAAATGTACAAGAACTCAAATCGCTGTGTTTTACGGCAGGATCATTCCGTACTTTTAACACACATTTTTATTCAGGTGGGATGAACCCTTCATATGATGCTTCACATGTCTTAGACTAAAATGTGATGATGTCAATGAGGTCTCGAGCAAATGTAAAAGTCTGCACAATAAGTAGTAGGAAAAGAAGAAAATCATACACCGTGTAAATAACTATGACTATTTCAACTCTAGAGAATTACTGTTGAGCTCATTTTAAACGAAAGAACACAACTAATCAGTTTTCATCTATACGAAAGTTTGAGCCTTAGTCGTGATGTACTCTAATATTTAAAATCATTTTTGTTGTAGAATAGTGAATTTAGAAAATATAATTTCAGCAACGTATTTTTCATACGTTGGGAATTTACTCGATTCGATGTACGGTCACAGGGCGTCGGGAATTGCTTTACTTCAGAGAGTAGGTCTGCTTTGTTCATTATTTATATTATCTAGAGTTTTCTGTGTTTTAAAACACCGTTTTACCCTCGTAGTTTGTAGCTTCAAGTTCAAATTCATATACCTTTCTCAGTCTGATTTCCAAAGCGCACTACTCCTAAAACATATTCTTTCAATGATTGTGGATAAACTGAGCAGCCACGAATTGAATTTATTGGGACAAATGTAGTTCGAGATAACCAAGTTCATTTCCTGATGTACGTCAGTTCCGATCTCAACTTCGCTCACATGCTGCTGTAGAGCAGCCCTCTTCCTCGTGCAGACTGTCCTCGTGGACGTCCCTTTAATTCTGGCAGGCCTATTCTTAGCCGCCGTCAAAACTTCCCTCGCTTTCGAAATAGAATCAATCTTCCATCAGGCGACCCTCGCAACGAGCCGGTGCCGTGCCGGTATCGGCCGCTTGCCTGTCTCAGTTTAGTAAACAGGTGTCTTTTTCCAGCCTTCCTCGGCTAATTGATTACCTTTAGACTTCGAGGTGAGCTGATGACCGCCGCCTGTACGGTGTGTTGTATTACCTCAACTTCACCTCAAATCGTTCAAATTTTCGAACTTTCTGTGCGCTGGAGAGCAGCGCGCTCGCTATCTCACGCACGCAGCTCCATTTCAACTTCAGTGTGTCAGATGCGTGCCGGTAAAATTAAGTCGGACTGTGGAAGGTGAGGCGAGTCTTGTGAGGAAAGGAGTGAATAAAGAGGAATTCATAGAAATATGAAATAGACCCTTTTATGGTTTGCAGTTGTGAGTTTGAGTTTGCAATGATTGTTCATACTTCATGGAAGCATAATTTTGGCCATCCAGTGATTTTTATGTGGATTTTAGCTCAGCGTATAGTGGGGTACTTCCCTCACCCCTGCAGGGGAGACACCACTGGGACTTTTTTTGAGTTTAGCTCCCAGCAGGAAGATGTGAGGTCTCGAGCTGAGAGATAGGCCATTTTCTTGATTTAAATGGAGTAATTTCGTTTTGTTTTTCGAGTTGGTCAAGTTTTTTTCACAACTTACTGCTTCTGCGCACTGAATATTTTGTTTGAAGATAACTTGTGCATAGATTCGTGTTCCTTTAACTCGGCGCTTCATGGTACTTTCATCTTTCTTCTCTTTTGAAAATCTTTGTTGTGGTTAGGGAGGCTCAAACTAACTTATAATCCAATTTAATCTTTGTTTGGGCTTTGCTGGTAGTGATATTAATGGATTCTTTGCCAGCCGATGGATGGAAGCTCTACCCTCTGGGGCGAAGGTGCGCCCGACTCGGACAGGCCTTTCATCACTCCGACCACCTGTTGGCCCCAGGGACAACCTTTGTTTCGCAAGAAGTTACTCGCTATTTTCCTCTTCAATGAGTAGTGAGTCGTTAAAATTTGGCTGGTTGTTTTTCTTAAAATGCCCCCTCAGGGGGATACAACTATTGTATCTATGGGAATTAGCGCTCCCAGGGGGACTATGTGAGGGCTCGAGCTAAAGGTTAGGTAGGCTTTCTTTTTGTTAAAATAGAATTTGTTTTGTTACGGACCATCTTTTTTCGGTTAACTGCTGTTCTGTTTTCTCAGCACCTACTACTTTCTTCTTCAACTTCGATCTTGTTTCATGAACTTCTTTCTCATCTTACTGTTTCTATGCCCTTTCTGCATACGAGTAGATTTCCCATTCTTTTATCTCCATATTAAATGGTGCCTTCCTCCTTCCTCTCTTCGAGACGCTCTTTTTTGTCGCGGTTAGGGAGACTTAAACTAACTTACAATCTTTCTTAAAATGCTTAATTACTTAGTTTTCGTTTCGAAAATGAGCGTTATAAATGTCGTTTTTGTGAAATTTTTTAAAATTCATTTTCATGGTCCGTTTCACAAAAAATCTCGTATAAACTTGTGAAGTTGTTACGAATGGCGCTGTGAGGGCGCGAGCTATACATGAATTAAGAGACCTTAACACTTTGACTGCGACGTGCGCCACCGGTGGTACACGGAGGTATTTTTATAATACTGCTGACAGACCAGTAGTCGCAAATGCAATTTTCATAAATACTTAATCAAAACTAAATGAAGCACGATCCAGTTCAGATTTTTTTTCAAAATAATTTATTACAGTTGACTTTAAATTTGAGTCTAGCATAGAACTTAATAGTAAATACTTTCAGTGGAAGTGTCAAAATAAGGTTTAATATAGGTCGTGCTTTTACTGAAACTGAATTACTTAATCGGATGATAGCTCAATTGATTCTTCGGCATATTTTCTGAGATATTTTCATATTTTCTTCAGTGTTAGAACTTGTTATGTCATGAGCACAGTTTTTCTATGAATAATTTCTCCTCGCTGAATCAGAGTATCGTTAGATCTAATGGGGAGGCAGAAATTATAGAAATCGCATGTGATTCGCCTGAAATTATTTGAGTTTATGAGAGACACAATAGCATTATGAGATTTAATGCAAAACAGAGAATGGTTGAAATATATATTTACAAACTTGATTCAGCATGCCAGTTTTTATTTTAATATACAAATATTTTTGTAATCCACGTCTGAGTATACTGATATCGTACACTGCAATTTGGAATAACCGGAAAATGATGGTATTTCCGACACGTTTCTGCATAAATGGAAAACAAGTTGCTTTCGACTGAGAGTTGCAGCAGAGCAATCCAGCCAGTTTTTTTTTCAAAGAAAAGCACCCATGAATTTTGGGATAAAGGAATTCTAGTCTATTTAACGTCTGAAGGTATTGCTCCCAGGCTAGGTTATTCAGAGAGAAATGCTGTATTTCATCTTAACGCTTTGACCGTAACGTGTTCCACCGGTGGCCAAGGAGGAGATATTCATAATAGTGCTGACCGACTATTAGTCACAAACTTAATTTTTATAAGCACTTAATTAAACGTAAATGAAGACATGATCCAATTAATGCTTGCTATTTTCAAAATTGCTTATTACAATTGACTTTAAATTTGAGTAGCATATTGAACTTCATTTGAACCAATTGCGGTCAAAGTGTTAAATGCTGTAAATTCGTTTACCTCAGTTACTCGACTTAACGTATCGTTATTTATTAGTACACGAGCAAGTTATGTGAGCGTCGGTGGTTTCTGCCTCTCAGCAGGGGTCTCCAAACTTTCCAGCCTGAGTGCCATAATGATTACTCCAGTCAGTTCCAACGGCCAAAATCGTTTTAATTTTCCTACCATTACCTATGATTTTTAGAACTGTCGCCGAGTACGCGTCCTGAGCGAACATACGCTTGCTCAATTCGCTAGCGCAATTACCATTGTGTTTTGGATGTGTCCAAAACACAACCGTAGTCTGGAGACCACTAGGTTAGTAGGATTGTTTTTCGTTAAGAAGTTAAACAGATGGACTCCACACCCAGCTCCTTTCGCTACCTAACACGTTGACCACATAGATGGGTTAAATTGAAGTTCAAAATTCTACTCAAATTTAAAGTCAATTGTATAAAGCAATTATTGAAATAGCAAACGCTAAGTGGATCATGCCTTCATATAACTTTGTCAAGTATTTAAGAAAATTGTGTTTGTGACTACTTGTAAGTCAGTAGCAGTATGAAAATTCCCCCCGTTTACATCGGCGGCTCAAATCGCGATCGTCGTGATAATAAACTAGTGCTTACTCTCATGAAGATTTTGAAGAAACGCTAACATCTAAAACAAAGATACGGAGCACTCTCACGCACTTCGTCTGTCGTGCGGGGCCCATAGAATTTTTGAGTCGAGAAGGCACAAATGCAAAAGCTATGTAAAAATTATTAAATAGAAATAATGAGCTCGACCCAACCTGTAATAACTTTCTGTAACGGCACCGAACAATGCAATTTGGCAGTTTTGACTACCGCAAATCTGTCTGTAATTTTGTCTGTAAAATCTCATTTCATTCGATATTTTCCTCATTATCCTATCACCATACAGAAACTGGTACACAGACGGCTAGTTGACCACAGCTGGTCACAGACTAGAGCTACCAATCATTCATTCTCTCATACAAATGAGAACGCTGAACAAAACAGTTCGGCAGTGTTCGGCGCCGTTATTGACAGTAATTTTTGATGGGCTCATATAGGTGTCCTAATTTTTCCTCTAATTTCTATCTTCTCCAAAAAAGCTCATTTACTTTTGAAGAAAGGCACTGTACATCTTGCCATGGTTCCTTATCTTCATAACGCCCAAACTCCCGCAAAAATTTTTTTTTTTGAGGCTTAAGGAAAGTGTGTGGGAAGCCTCTAGTCCAGAAGACTTTCACAAGTCTTCCCTCTCCGGGGCTCGAAAATTTACGCTTCCTAGCAATACCTTTGTGACGCAGTGAAGAAGCTCTCACGAGCGCCGCGAAGTTTCATTGCGCGCCAAAAAATAGAAATTTAGACGTCGGGCTGCAGTGGGTCGGGAATATTCTGGAAGCTTCTTAAGCATAAGTAGGGATCCTAAAGGAAAAATTTCTTCATTTTTCATAATTGTGATACAAGGTTGTGCCAAAGAGCTTACTAGGAACATCCTCCTCAGCCTTCTAGTACGCCCTGCAAAACTTCGAGGGAATTTCAGGATTTTGCGTCAAGTATAGGGTGTCCTGCGGGTGCGACGGAGTTTCAATTTATTCCGAGGCCTTTTTTTAGTTCCCTGGCGTTCAATATGCTACACTTTGCGTTATGTAATCTTCATTGATTATAGCATGAGGGTATTTTTTACTTTAATGAACTGGTAGCTGAGCTTCGCGTACAGAAGTCCTAAAAGAAATCTCTTTGAAATTAAGCCCCCTCAGGGGGGATACAACTATTGTATCTATGGGAATTGGCGCTCCCAGGGGGACTATGTGAGGGCCCGAGCTAAAAATTAGGTAGGCTTCCTTTTTGTTGTAATAAAATAGGTTTTTGTTTTGTTACGGACCATCATTTTTCGGTTCACTGCTGTCCTGTTTTTCAGCACCTACTACTTTCTTCTTCAACTTTTTTCTTGTTTCATGAACTTCTTTCCTAGCTTACAGTTTCTGTGCACCTTGTGCATAGAGTCCGCGTTCCCTCAACTCCATACTAAATGGTGCCTTCCTCTTTCCTCTCTTGGAACATCTTTGTCGTGGTTAAGGGAGGCTAAAACTTTCTTGTATAATAATAATAATAATAATAATAATGATAATTTGAAATTAAGCTCAAAATTTTTACCCTGCTGACATAAAGGCTCTGTGTAGGCCTCGTCTCCGATATTTGTAACCATGGACTGAGTTGATGCTTTACGGGTAATTGAATTCAAATCCCTTCAAAGATGATGTCAAATTCCGCAAGCTTTATTAATTTCACTTTTCCAAATGTTGTTGATTTGTGTGTGTGTGTGTGTTAGGCCATAGAGAACAAATAAAGAGATTTATATTTGTCATGTAATAACATAACCGTGTGGAAAATATCTGAATACCCATTTTTTGTAACCTTTTTGTTTGGTGCGTTGAGGTGCTCTAATTGAAATGATTTTCAACAATTATTGTGCAAGTTTCATTTTTGATTTACGTGAACACTTGAGTAAGTTAATTTAATTTCAATCGGTTGCCTTGAGCTATTTTCACTTCTTCACCTATAATGAAACTAATTCTCTTACACGAAGCATATGACCTCTATCATATACTCGTAGCTACTATTTATTGAATACTAAAAATATTACTTAGGTGCACTTGAAAGTTAAACCATTTTCTTAAGATGTATCGTGAGCGTTGTTTTGAAATTCTTTACAGCAAGATTGAGCCAGAGAAATTCGTCAAGATTAATGCATAAGTGTGCCTTTGTTTTTGAGCTTCATAACTGGCGGAGGGACTAAGAATAATACGAACTATGCATGTGAGAGACAAAATTGCTGGTTTACACATGTAGATCTGTAACTCAGCAATTTGTCCGTAAAATCTCATTGCAATCGATGATTTCTTCATTATTCGATTACCATGCTCAGGCTAATGCACATACCCCTAGTTTACCACCGCAAATCTGTCAGCAATATTAGATCTCAAAGCATTCGATAGTTGCTCCATTTTTCGATCACCGTGCAGAGGCCGGGACCAGACGCCTAGTTAACTACCGCTGGTCGGAGACTACAGCTATCAATCATCCGCTGATGCAAATGAGAACCCTGTTCTTCAGCCCTACTACGATCCTAGGCATCGCAGAATGACAGTTGCTCATTCGGAACCGTTCATTTCCACCCGAGCGCCGGCGTCGTAAGTTAGTTTACTTTCAATCATAGCTTCAGAGGCCCCGAAAAGTTGCCCAAATGCTTGTGTATTCACGTGCGAATTTTTTTCTTTACGTTCGACCCTAATGATTGCCCAGCATTGTTACGTCGGTCTGAGCGAAGAGATATATTCCAATAAATAATATATATCATCAAATGCTCATCGAAATTTTCCTCTCGATTTCATTACTTCAGATCTGAAAAACGTTTCGAGAAAGAAGGTGGGTGTGCAGTAATTACGAGCTTTACTTTGGTAATAATTTCTTGACATGGACAGCGTCAGGCTCGTGAGATGCTTCATTATTTTTATGGAACTTTTTAAACGATGTCACACCTCATTTCAGTGACCACTACTTTCGCTAACGCAAAGAACATTTATAGCGTATAAAGGCAATGGCTGCCTTGACGTGATTCTTAAGAGTGACATCCCAAGACTCTCTCGTCTTTTGTCTCCTTACCGCACGATATTGATACGTCATTCATGTTTTTTCAGTGGTACTACTACTACTACTTGAAACTTCACACTCTTCACGGGGATACAGTTAGTGAATCCATTAGAATTTGCGCTCCCATTAGGAAGTTGTGAGGTCCTTAGCTTATGGTTAAGCAGGCCTTCATTTTGTTGAAACATAAAACGACTTCTGTTTTGTAACGAATTAAATTTTCTTCGGCTAAATTTAGCCATTTTCCCAGCTCCGACTACATTCTTCTTCAATTTTTACATGCCGCACGTTTATTTTAACTTGGTTGTTTCGATCCGCAGAGTGTGGGATGTAAGTACATTTTGGTACAAAGATAACACGCGTTCCTTTCATCCCTTCCTGAATTGTGCCTTCTTCTTCTTTTCTAGAGAACACCATGTAGCTAGGGAGCCTAAATTTAACTTGTAATCTGACTTAATTTGAAAACTTCACATGCACGGTACGAACGAGTTAATTTCTTTAATCAAAACAGAAACTATAAATCTAGTTTACTACCTTAAAAGTTATTTTTCACTATAATGGTTGTCTTCAAACGTCAATCAAACGAGCACATTTCAAGATTGTTTGAGTATTAAATCCAACAATTTAAATTTCCTTAAAGCTCAATTACAAAAAATAAATGAGTCCCTTAGTCTTGCTGATTCAACACAGCTGACTTTAAGACGTACCGCCCAGGAAAATCTTTTTAAATGACTTGAGGTAAGTGAGCAGTCCTAATATACTAGCAGTGTGTTCATGCTTAACCTCCAGAATTTCACTCAGATTGTCGGTATTACAAGCATTGTTATTATACTGGCACTAGCATATTAGGTTGTCAATGACATCGGATTGGGGACGAAACTGTCCCTTGGCAGTGAACTTCGAAAAACACATTAGGCACAAATACAGCAATAAAAAATGTTTTACATTAACATTTTTATTGAATTTTCCATGCATGACACGAGGGTAATTAATCGTCAGTTGCTTCATTGAGTTTCATTGAAGAATATGGCGCATAAATACAGTGAATAAAAAACTCATTTTAGCAAAACATTGTGTGAGGCTTTAGCGTACACCTTCTTTCAGTCTTACAGGTATTATGACATGTGCTCAATTTCATGTCTCGTGGAAATTACTCCAGAATTTTGCAAATAACGGGTGTAAGATACATATACGGAAATTTACCTATATACAGCCGACCTCTTTATTTTATTCTAGGAGCTGATGGAAGCCTTACAGCACGGCCAGCGCGCATCGCATGGTTGCTAATCCCTTTAGTTGTGAGGTTGTGCAGCTTCTCCGAGAGACTATCACTCAGTCACTCGCCGCGTCTCGCTCCTATGGTTTCTTATTCATTAGACATCGGTTGCTGCGGCTTCTAGTCTTCTTGGTTTTCATGTAGAATGGGGCCCTGTTTGGTGTTGAGGTGTAATTTAGTTATTTTAGTGATCAAGTGAAGTAGTTCTTTTTCACTTCTACCTTTTGCTGCACGCAGTTCTTGTTCACAGTTTGTGGTCGGAGTTCACTTGTTTTCTAAATATCGCTTTCTGAATTGATGTCGGAAGTAAACATCAGCTTTCGATATCGGTTTTTGGTAAGTTTATCCACCAAGAAAACTTACATCTGAGCTTCAAACTGCTTTATCCGCGCAGAAAAAGCATGTGCTGTTCCCTAACGTGGAATGTATGAACTTGAAATGGAGTGTAGATGAGGTAAATGCCGCTCTTTGAAAGGTATGGAGCTCTACAATATGGAGCCTTAATTCTGAGTAATCCCTGTTCCCTATGTTTTTTTAAAAAATACTTGACATGTTTTACGTCGACATTGCTGAATCCTAACGTACAGGCCAAGCGGTCAGAAGGGTGTTTAACATTGGGTCAGGATTTTCAAGCTATTGCACGGGTAGCTGCAGTAGAGGACACACGGAAGGAAGGCAAACTTACAGAAAGAAAGTTTTCTCTTTTCTCTGAATTCAAGAGACATGCAGTATTAAGATTAAACGTATCTGGTGGCCGTGACAGAAATGTGGAAACTTCTGAGCTGCTATGCGTATTTGAACTTTATGCACTGGGGGATAATTATATGTTCAGCAGGTGGAACATCTCACTCGAAAAATAACATAAAGGTAACGTTGTTTTTGGAGAGGAAATTCGGAGCTTTGTGATCAATTAATTTCATTTATGATCAATCGATTCTTAATGAAGCGCGAGGACATCTTTTTTTTTTGTAATTCAACTCAAATGAATTAGCTTTTTAATTTTCCGAGGGTCAGCTGCTTATATCATTCAAAAGTATAGTCATTCACTGAAGAACGAGGGATTTTCTTCCCTTTTCCAAAATGTGCTGCTTCTGAAGTAGTCACTCACGTTTAGCAAGTCTCTCGATAGTGCGGTAGAAATTCTTAGGCTGTTCGAATCTGGATAATTTCGTCACCATCAGTGTCACCATAGAATAAAGTCGTGGTTTTTGAAAAACATGACTTCTTTAGAATCTCCCTTCCTGCAGACGACTGCATACGATAAATTATTTAGTGATAAACTGTTGTATGAAGATTGAACTGACTAAGATGTAAATGCTGTGAACGAGTGTGTTAGTTCATATTATTTCAAGACGGAAATTCCGAGCGGAAGGCAAAATTAATATCTGCGCTCCGTGCGTCGATTTCTTCGCTTCGAGAATGACGTGAGTTATCATAGTCAAAGTTTCTTCTCTTCACACGGAAAATAATTATGTACATTGTCTGAACTCGAATTTATCTGGATCACTCAGTTCCATTTCAGTGATGCTCGATCTTCAGGGAAATATTCTCTTTGTAATTGCGCTTAGTCATCCGTCATACCGCAACTGAGCTCTCTTTTCGAAGTCATTATTACGTAGACTCTATTTTCAATCCCTCTTGTGAAATTGTAAAATCCTTCTCGTGTATTTGAGCAAGTTTTATTCTTAATGCCAGCTTGCGAGTGTTTTCGATTGCAGCTCAATAACCATTTTTCCCAGTAGCTTTAATTACAATAGTAATGGAATGCTCTGGACGATGAAGAACAAACAAATCGAATGTCGTGTTTTTTTCTATCTGATGTTAACGAGCGCTGAGGTTTAGAGTGCTCTTCGCCTCCTCATTTCTATTCGGTATGAATTCCTGATAATGATCGCATGGGATTTAATGCCAACGTGTATCTTCGCATGGAACCAATTTTTTCTCCGGTTAATTTAGATTTGCTAACACCAGAAATATTCAAGTTATCCTAAATGGTTGAGTTTCATAATTGAGTGATTAATTTTGGACGAAAAGTTCGTTAAACTCTTTTGTGTCTTCAGGTTACTCATTATCTTGAACTAACAATGTATTTGCTGTCTGCGTGGCTTCTGCTCTTTAGCTAAATTTACCCTGATTAAATGGACCGCAGTCACACTTCATATTGGTATCATCGCAGTTTAATAGTTTCGGCTGGTGTTTTAGCACAAGAATCTGGCTCAACATTGGTCAGTCATCTGTTGATATTTTTTTTTCTGGTAACTTTTGCGCAATGTTGTCATTTTGTTTTTTTGTATAGTTAGGCTTCGCTAGAATTTGATGCCAAAACAAATTTCACTGTTTTTCTATCGTGCAGCGACGCATTAGGCTGCTTGTAAGCCTGTTTGCGCCTCTCCTTGCCTTAAGTGGCACATGATTAAGGCAAAAATCTGCACTGCACTGGCGTGCAGCTCCACAAACGAGTTACTTAGGTTTGAAAATATGAGCGTGAGTCGAGTACATTGTGCCTAAATAAATCAGTTTTATATATTCATGTATATATAGTTTATCGCACAGAAATCTTGGACATTTCGTCTCAGTCCCATCTAGTTACGATTTATGTAGTGAACTTTTGAAAAATGTCTTTGAAAGCAATCACTTTGATATTGTGAGCTAACACTCGGTTACGCCGAGATTAAACTTGATACCTGAAGCAAATACTGTAGAACAGATACCGCAAATTTTATGATTACAGCAAACACTTGGTAACACGAAAGGTAAATTTAGTACTTGAAGCAATCAGACCTAAAATTGGATGCTGAAAACCAACGCTTCTTAACGAGGAGGTTGAATTTATCTGTATTAGCAAAGTGGTGAATTTTCAATGAATGCTATTGCCTTGCTTGCAACTACGCTGATGTCCCTCCTCCGTAATCGCATGCGCTGCGAATTGCTTTATTGGTTCATAGCCTCGGTATTAACTACATGTATCCAAAGCACCTGTTTTTGGTTGTCGTTTCAAATTTTATATTTTTCCATTCCTAAACCCTCCTTCGTTTCATATTAACACCTTTCAAGTGAATTGGTTATCATCTTAATTCAATTTTCGTTTTTCCATAAGTACATACTTATGTACTCGTTTTTTCCATCTCATTTGATGAAGTTTCTTTTCATTCATTCTCAGTTGGAACTTGTTTTTTTTTGCACTTGTCATTAGTGAATATTCTTTTGTTTTGTACCGCTTTGAATTTTTTCCTGGCGTTCTGTAACGCCTGTTGCGAAGTGCCGTCACGTGTGTTTCCCGACAATAGAAGTTTTTTTGGTTCAGATGAGAGCACAAATCCCGTCGAAAGGACACAATATGTCGCTCCCAGCGGTACCATTTCTACGCACGGTTTCCTCATGGGCTTAACTATCGCATAGCTTGTGTAATATTCTATGAGCACGAGATAGGCGCATTCTATGAAGTGATTCGTTCCCTGTAGTTTAGGAAAGTGATGTCGATGCCGCTCTTTGAAATGCTTTCGTGGCAACCGTTGAGACACAAAATTTTCGGATTTGTATCAGTATTTCCTTCAACACGTTTGCTTATTGCCGAAATTAACTGAGATTTTTAAACTTATTTTTATTCCTTTGTACATTGTGTGGTTCAAATATCCTTCGGAAATTATTATTTTCTCTTTCCATCATAGCAGTTCATGAGCGGGCCTTAGTACTTCACTAAGCACTTGTCATACTTGTTTCTCCAAAACGTCTCACTTAAAATGTTTCCTCTATCCTCTGGTGTGCATAGTTTTCCTTTATTCCTTTCTTTTCTCTCTTTTTAGTTTTTTCTGCTGCTGGAATGAGCAACTGTCTCTTCAATGCAAGTCAACCGAGGGCTTTTAGATTGGAATTCGGGCAATACTAAATCCTAATTTTCTTCTCTCCTCTCCAGTAAGATTGCGGACACATCGTTCGACTTCTCGTCAGAGCATCTTGTTTATTTTTTAACCAAGTTTTTCAGTTAGTTTTTTTTTTTTGCTGTAGGTTTGAATGAATTACATTCACCTGCCGTTAACATTTGTTGCAACGCTGCTCTTCAGTTCTGTGTGTGCCGTGGAGGGCTGCGGCAGTCGAGGAAGTAAGCGCTCTAATCCATTTGATGTCTCTCGACTCTTCCTCTTAGTGCATTGTCGAGTTTGAAACCCAGCAATTAGGGAAATTTATCAAATAGTAAGGCAATGAAGAGCTGTATTCTTTAGCAATCAAAATATTTTCTTCATTTTTTCGCTATGATAAGTTGAAGTTGCTGACGAATTTTTTTTCGATGGCAATACCCGGAGTGTCTCCCGTGGCAGCGCGCATTGATCTGAAATAATTTGAAGCCATCATTAATTTATTGATGTTAAGTGCAGCCAAGCTTTCTCGGCTTACTTTATATTCGTCTAGGGTTGAAGCTAAAGCAATAGTGAGGGTTTGTGAACGGCGAGCCGTTTTAAATCTTCTTTTTTTGATGTATGTATATTCATGTTATTGGTTGCCATGGTGGAGCAGGGATCGATGTGTATTTCTGCTATTGGTTGCCATGATGGCGCAGAGATCGATCTATATTAATGCTTGGTTGCTATGGCGTTTCAGGGATCGATTTATGTTTTTGTAATAGGTTGCCATGACAGTGCGAGGAATAGCGGCCGGGTGCAAACACACACCTCACACATGCTTCACTGTGTCAAAAACACACCTCACTCATGCTTCACTGGGTCAAACACACACCTCATACATGCTTCACTGGGCCAAACATACGCCTAACGCATGTTTCACTGTAAACTCACCTCACACTCTCCTGTCAAACACACGTAATTTTTGCTGGTGTGTAAACTGTAGCTCTTCGACCCGGTAATTCGCCGTCTATCCGTTGACTCGTTGCCTAAAATGGTCGAGTTACTGGTGTACGCAGAGTTGGCATCGGATTTCGGTAAAGAACGTGGAGTCAGAATTGGGGAATTTTGCGACATAACTGATCGCCCATCCCTCTGTTTCTGGAAATCTCTCCTACTTTCTTTTCCATTCATGAACGAGCCAAGTGAGTGTGTGTGCTTTGAGAAATTTTCCGTTAACAACGCACTGAACGGTGTGGGATAAAAAATTATTGATACTGAGGTAGTTTTCTATCAAACTCCAAATTGATCAAAAGCTTGATATCTTTTCACCCAGGAGGATGATAGAATATGATGAAGTATCGGTAGGTCTTCCAATTGTAGGAATAAAATAGGCTTATGGTTATTTACGCGCACCGTCGTTTTTCTATTCAATGTTGCCGTTTTTCATTAGCTTTTACTTGCTTTTCCATCTTTTATCCTGCTCTCTGAAATGTTTCAAATTTTATCGTTTCTACACGCAGAATGTAGTGTCACATCATTCGCTAAATACTACGCCACATGGTGCCGGTCTCCTTCTTCTCTTAGTAATCCCTTAAGCTCATTTCACACTAGCGGTGTGAAGCGACGGTGTGCAGCGACGGAAAGATTCTTACAGCTTCTCCCACGCAAAGTTTAAGCGTCAGAGCACACCGGCTTGCTTTTACATTGCCGCTCAATTCGACGCTCCTTCCCCCGAGACAGTAATCGTCAGGATGGCTCTTGCAATACTGACAGAATAATTTGCAGAACATGGATGGAGCGACGGTGTGGAGCGCGAAGACACCGTCAATGTAAAAGGGCCTTTAGTTATAGTTAGGCAGGCTGACACTAACATATAACATATAATCTTATCTAACTGGACGTCCGCGCAACAAAGTTATGCACGCGTGTAACAAACAAACATGCTCAGTAAGCCGTTAAACAATTTAGAACCCATTGAAAAGCATTCATTAATCTCTACAAAGAAGCGAAAAAGGCTTCTGAGCACAATATACCCAAAACCATATATCCAATAATATTAAAGAATTAACCCAAAACCATAATTATAGTAATAACATGAAATGAACCTAAAACCTTAATAATTGTTGTGAAGCCATAATTCACTTTCAAAATCATCATTTTAATGCCTGTAATTAACGTCAATGCTATGCTGATTTTAGCCAGTTTCTTATTCGAATGTATATTTCACATTTTGATCAGCTTATGAAGGATCGCTGGATCGTCCTACCAGACTTTGAATTTACAAATAAATTCTAACAATTAATTTTTAGGGTAGAATTTACACTATGTTTGTCATTCAAGTGTATTGAATTATTTCCAGAAGTCTGTTTTAGTGTAGTAACAACGTTGCCGGCGAGTCATTTTTCAGCGTATCAATATTATTTTCAATGGGTCCTTTTGTACGAGACGGAGTTTTTGCAATTCAAAGTTCTTGTGATGCTACTATGACACCCTAACAACAGAGGAATGAATGGTAAGCGATTCTGAGACAACTAATAACTACTCATTGCAACACAACAAACATGTTCAACAAATGACGAATAAAACTTTTATATGAGTAATCTCGGAAATGTTAAACCAAAAGCTTGCTTTATTCGATTATACTTATTCACTGAATATAGAAAAAAACATTTATTCGTTATGCAGGGGTTAGACCGCGTCTAGACTACGGTATAGAAAGACGGCAACTAGCAGCTACGACCTAATCATGCCACTACCCTCGCTTTCGTGAACTTAGTTGTTGGGTTGACTTGGCTGTGTAAGAAAGTCTCCGAGCCGTCATTAGAGGTGTGTGGAAAACGATGATGTTATTGTTCTACGTTGACGCCGTCGACACCCTGCAATTTCATAATCGTAAAGTTGCATTAAAATAAAATTATTTTTTTAATTCATGGTTAGTAAAGCGAAACGTAGCAAGTTCTTTTTTCATTTTGCTCATGTGCCGCAAGTTTGTTGTAGATTATGCATTGACTCAGATGCTGAGACTGTTTCTTCGTTTTCTTCAAGTATATCAATATCAATTGCCATTTATGACTATTATTTCTTGCGTGCAAAATCACGATAGTTCCTCCCGTAACCATTAACCTTACTATTTCCGTTTGTTTAACTCTACGATTCTCGTTGAATAAATGATTACCTTTTGGTTCTTCATTCGTCCCCTCATTTAGGAAACGAAAACCGAATTCATGATTAAATTTTCTTATATATCAATGTCAATATCATTTTTTTGTTTACTATGCATTGTGTATCCGGCCGTTAGTGAGGTGGTATTGTATGGGTGACAGTAACGGAATCATTGTAGATGCGTGAAGGATAATTTCTGACGTTGGTGGTGGAAAACTGCTTGAAATAAATCCACAGTGCACATAATGTTGTTCGTCTCCCTGAATAAAGAAACTAAGAGAAGTAAAGTAGAAAGAACGTCCGTGATGTTGAATGCATCTCTAGTATTAATTTGTTAAGGTTGTTTAAGGGACTAACCGATCCACCCGTAATCAATTGATAAACGACTTCCAGTTTTCAAATATTAGTGCGCTGTTTTTTACTTTCAAGCCTTCAAGTGTATTTTTACTTTAGTTTTTGTGCTTTTCTGTAAAAACAGTCACGCACTCATGCAGTTTTAACTTTTCATCGCTTTCTACTTCCATCCTCAAATATAGAGGAGAGGATCCACAAACCTGGTCTCAAGAGAATTGTCTAAAAATAGTTAAGCTTTTCCGTGCCAAAATGTTCTGTAAAAATATTCTCACCTGCCAATTTTCGCAAATCTCTCTTTTTATTTGGGGCCTTTTATTCAGAGACGACAAAGCTCTAGGCTTTACCTAATGAACTCTTATGGAAAAGAAACGATATTTTTGCGCCATAGCTTGTCGCTGCCGCAGGGCCGAGAAAGCTTCCCAAATATCTCTCAAATTCTCGCAGAGCCACGGTATTTGTTCTCAGGCGGAGTCTTCATAACGAAATAAAAGGAGGCGCTAACGCTCTCGCTGCCGCTTGCCATAAGTTCTTCATGGAGATCTGCGTGGCTGCTTCCAGTTGTTGCTGACGAAAGCAGTGTTCATCGAGATGTTTTATATTCCTGGCTTGAGAAATATGTGGGTGTTAACTCTCCTGTTTAAATGTCTTGCTGATAGAAAATATACAGAAATTTTTTATTACACTACCTCCAGCTATTTTATTTTACTCGATCTAGTATTACATTATAACACTATCAAGCTACATTATGATTGTTTTGGGGTACAATTTAACGGATGTGAAATATCCAGTTGAAGTCTGCTGAGTTAATGATGAAGTATCGTATTTATGGTTCGTATGAAGCAATTCCCTTTATTGGAAATTTCACGTTTCTGTCTCATTCTTTTGTGGAAGTATTGACGCGCACAATGTTGACACGAAATAATTTTCGTTTCAAATGAAACTTGGTGACGGGAAATGTTTTAGGCTGTTTAGAGTTACAACGGAGTGACACATTTAAAGCTAACGTTTGATTAACAAACTTAGAATTTATGAATTATTTCCTAAATAAGTTGTTGATTTCATTTTGAGCGGCTTTGAATCTTTATAGATTTCCATGATATGCTTTATCTGTTTGAAGGGAAGGTTAACTTTACGCCAGCCCGATCTATTCAGATTTACGTGCAATAAGCGAGACCTGATTTACAGACGATGGTTGCAAAGGTTGTCGCTGATTTGCGCTCGCTGAAGAATGCTCACCCTGCCGTGTGCCTGCTACCCCAGGGCTGGCGCAATGCTTGTGTTTGAAAATAATTCTCACAGCTTTCCGGGTCGGGCTCTACCTGCAAAAATTCATGTGTCCTTCAGTATTTTTATACTATCCTCTCTATCAAGTTGAGATCAGTGAAGTTCAAGCTTGCATTCCATGATTTATTTTACCTGGCACAGCACATTCAATATATCTATCCGCTTTGTATTTTTCCCGGCGCGCAAATATTCTTCCGTCCACCAGTTTTTATGGACGGAAATATTCATCCTACGTTTATTTGTTTCGACGAAAACATTACTCAAGTTCGCTTATTTTCTTGGGCGAAAATATTTTTCTCTTAATACATGTTCTTTGTGACAAAAATCATTTTTCTTAACCCCTTTTCTCTCGGACGGAAATACTTTTCCGTCCATCTCTAGTCCTCATTCTGATAAACTGAGTCACTGCGCGTACTTCGCAAGATTATATTCTGGACTGTAACAAAGATATCGAGTTCATTTCTCTCGCATACACAGCGGTCGGATGTTTTATTTTTGCGATACAGAATCTTGTTCTCTATCGCCGCTTCGCTGACGCCGCTTTTATTTCGGTTCACTACGCGCCGGAGGCCAAAGGCCGAAGGCACTTCACTACGCTCTTACAATACCTCTGTTTGCGTGGAAGTAGATCTCTTATTTTTGAGACTGTTTTTCATCTTAATACTCGTTGTCGAGATCCATCAACGCATTTTTTTCTGTCGTCCTTTGCTTCACACACCGTTTTTACTCTCGCTCCTCAACCTTATTATAGTCACACTAATCCACCCGTTTGCCTCCTCGATTAAGTGCTCTGGTTTAACCGTGCGATTTAAAAAGCTTCAGCAATTTCTTTTGTAAAGTAAAACTCAAATTTCCAGACATGTGGGAAAAAGCTGACCATTTCACGTTGAGGCGAAACGTTCGGCCTCTACGCAGTGAACCCAGTTTTTGAGGAGGGCTGTGATGTATTCACAAAGAGAGATGGAGTGAGCTTTGAAGCCATGAAATCCCATTTTTGCAGCCTATGAAGTTCAAAGTGAGGCACGGACAAATGCTGGAACAAGTGTTTGACATCGTGTTTGACTCGGTAAACCTGATGGTTAAAATGATTTTGAAACTTGAAATCGCTGCTCGACTTAATGGAAGTATAGTTCGATCTTATGTAGTATTTTCTTCACAAAAGTACTTTAAGTGTCTTGCTGTGTTACAGTACGTTTTTGGTGACGTTAACGCAGAAGCAACCGAGATACCACAGTGCTAGCTAAATTCGCTCGTATAATTTCGTTTGACTTGCACAACCTTGTTTAATTTCATTTATTTGTCAATCTATTCTTAAATCCATTTTTTTGCTGTAATAGTTCACGTTGCTAGTTCCGTTATTGATAGAAATGCTTTAGGCGTTGGAGATTTATACTGAGCGCGAACATATATTTTTTTATCATTTTGAATTGTACAAATGAACTGTCAAAATTTCTTAACTGCTGGCGATTTGTTAGGTTTTACAACAAAACCTCACAGTTGTCATTTTCAATACTGTAAGATAATTTTTCATTGCCTCCTCGTCTATCATGATCAAAATACGTGAAATGGAATACATCGATATCAATTGAGCTAGAAAATTTACTTTTCGTGAAATATAGTTTCCCCTAAGCGCATGACTCCGTCTGGACAACACTATACAGTAAGCGGAAAAAGGTGCATTAGTAAATAAAACATTTATAAACGATATTCTCCGCCTTTACGCCGGGATCATTTTTATCAGAAGGCGCAATTTGAATCTGCTGCGAACGCTTCGCCGAAAGTTAGGATAGCTAGGCGTAAAATTTTCCGTATTATCAGTTTTTGAGTAGTATTTGTGTTCCTCTATTGGAGTGTCGCCGCTCGTTAGAAGAGAACGCGAAACTTCATTTATCTATTCGCTCACTATTGGATTAGAACGTTCATTGATTAGATTTATCTCGACAAAATGGAGTCAGTTTTGCGATCATCTGGCTGAAAGTTTTCTGTGCAATTCAGGCCCCAGTTTGGAAATATTAAAATAGAATGTCTTGTTGCAACAAAATACAGTTTTCAAATTTGGCTACCATCTCGTTTTAATGAACCTCTGGTTTTGATAGCGGATTAAATTATGTATTAGCATATTAGTCTATTAGATATCAAATTTTCTACGTTTTGTTTTGATGCCCGTGGACAAAGTTAAGAAATACCGGACCTTTAGTCTCCGATTTCCGTTCTCATCTGAAGGCATAAAAATTGTCATATTTCTTACCTCTTCTGTTCACTGTAATTCTGAAATATTCTGTTTATAAGCGAGCTCAAATTTTGGAATAGTACAATTACTAAAAGCTTTAAAATGCTGATTAAGGCATCATGCGCTTCTCATGAGAAGAAAATTGAACCAGTAACATTTTTGGCCTACTTTGAAAGTGGGGAATTTGTTAATTACACACACAATATCTATCTAGTTATCTATCTACTGTAGTATTGTGTTTCTTTTGAAGTGATGTCATAATGACCTAAAATAACGGTAAATTGACTTCCTTCATAGGCTAGCTGTCTTTTCTTTAAAACTTGTAGTACTTGAATATTGGTTTCCTTTACCGTAGACTTTTCTGGATTACGTATCCAGTTTTGCTCAGGCTACTGTAACGGATTTCATTTCAGCTGATAAAATTTAGGCGTTTCACGAACCTCTCTTGAAATTATTAAAAGACGGGGTTTTGTAAAACATACACTTATTCAGCGAGTTGAGAGTCAGAGGGAACGTTGTCGACAGTTGACGGTAGATTGCGGTGCTGTTAGTGGATGAGGGCGACGAGGTTAATCGAATTCGAGGGTGTTACTTCCATGGTCTTGAAATTTCTTAAACTGGGGTAACTGTTATTTGTATCGCAAACACGCGCTGGACTCTTGAGATTGGTCGGATGCTCCAGTGCGTTGAAATTCTATGTGAATAACCGAATTTACTGAGTATCGTCACACTACACTACTTGGAATGATCAAACATTATGTCCGCCTCATTTGAAAATAGTTTTTAATATATTTATACCTTAAAATTTCGACTAAATTCCTTTCTTTTAAATTCTTTCTTCCGTTTTTCTTTGCAAAATGATCGCCCTGGAAAGTACTGGGAAGAATTAGAGCTGGAATATCTCTAGTATTTCACCAGACCAGAAATGTTATTACGGTAATGAATTCCGAGGGATTCCTGCTCGGTTTGAATCCGTGGTCGAAAGCTTGCTCATATGAAATCGAGTTCGTCTAACTCCTTTCTGTCTATGCTAATGTCCCTAGAAAATCCCGGGAATGAAAAGTGGGTCGGAAATTCTTATTTAACTGCTTCAAATTAGTTGGACCGTGCCGGAGGTTTCATAAGGAAGCAAGTCTATAGTTCATTATATTTTATTCAATTTCTAGTCTTCATTGCATGGATTCACTTATTTGTTTGTTTCTAGTCTTGAAATTACAAATATATATATGTGAGCTTGTATTGTTAAAACAAAATATCGCATTCATTCCAAAAGTACTAGCAAGTGTACTAAGCCTTAACGTTCTAGTTTATTGTTGAAAATTAATAAAATTCTACGTAAATTAATTCTCTAGATAACAAGGTGAATAAACGTGATTTCCTTTATATGATCATATTTAATAAAAATGATCATTTTTTAGTGTCATATTTAAGTTCAAACGTCGAATGGTCATGTTTAATAGTAAAAATTTCGAGATCAAAACTTCTCTTACGCAATGCTGAAGATTACCCGAAAGACATAGCTAAATATTATCCGTTAATATCTAGCTCACTTACCGGTTCATGTAGTCTGATATGTTTTTCGTCGCACGAAGGTAGATCTCACACAAACAACTCCCGCTATTGACCCGCTCAACTCTCCTAGGAAGAAAAGTTCCCAAATTGCTTCTCTTTTCGCATTCTGCAGAGAGAACAAATTACTAGTCGGGCGTGCCGTGCATGGGCCGCGTTGTGCAGCTGGCGCATCAACTTGCGCTCCATTTTTTAACGTAAACGGGAATTTTAATTGCGAGACGCAAAGCTCACATGTACTCTCTACCGCAGCTCGTCAAACTTTTAAGGGCATTAACGAAGCAAAACTCGACCCTCGCGACACTGATGAGTAAGCTTAAGTTTTGGTGGAAGTGTTCTGCAATTAAGGAATATGGAAACTTTAGTGGTATAGTGGTAGTCTTACTGGTTCAATTATGGCGTATCCAGTACCCTTGCGGTGAAATGGATCTTAATTATAGTATTCGGCACCCTTATGGTGAACTAGGGTCGTGTTAAATCATCAGGTTAGAAGTGGTATCCAGTGTGGTATCTCAGTCGGTTTAATATGGCCAAAGATGGATATTGTGAGGTTGTTTCAGCTGTAGAAAAGCCTTCAGGACTTTTACCTTTCGTGTTCATTTTGCGTTTATCAGTGATCGTGCTTTCTTTGCAACGTCTTCATCTTCTCATCCTCTTCCTTTCTAACATCCTGCTTTATTGTAGGAGAATCCTGAATGGGGACACAACTTATGCATTCATTCTGTTATCTAAAGTTCATACTAAATGATATCATCTTTCCTTTCTCTTATCGTCGCATTCATATGGTTGAGGAGTCTTGCATAAACTAGTAATATTCCTCATTGTTGCTCATAAATTATCAGCCCATGTTCATTATTTTTTTCCAATAAGTGGACCAAAACGTTACTTTTTTATTCCTATCTATATTATTCTAACTTAAAATAAGCTACCCTGTATCAAAAGGCTATGTCTTAATGTTAAGTAAACTGTGAAATGTTGTAGATATCTCTATCTAACACTGGCTAGAAATAGCCTCCATAGTTGAATTTTGGCTTTGGATTTTGGGTCGTCCGCACCTAAACAACCCACAATTTTAGCGTAGCGGATATCTTAAGCCACAGATTAGGAAATAAATAAAATTAATACTAATTATAATAGTCATAATACTAATAATGCAAGTAGCGCATTCAGCCTGCAGCGCACTAAAGCTACATGTCCGCCGCTGCTTCTCACTCACTTGCCGGCATTGCAGCGCGATCGAGAACCGCTTCACAGTTCTCCTAACAGCTTACGAATATCATGGAAGCGATTTCTGTTCCGTTGCCGTATTCTCATCAGCTGACTGCTAAGCTGATTTCAAATAGCTAGCTTAAAGCCCCTCAGGGGGATACAATTATTGTATCAATGGGAATTAGCGCTCCCAGGGAAGCCATGTAACGGCCTGAGCTAAAGGTTAGGTAAGCTTCCTTTTTGTTGTAATAAATTAGGTTTTTGTTTTGTTACGGACCATCTTCTTTCGGTTCACTGCTGTCCTGTTTTTCAGCACCTACTACTTTCTTCTTCAACTTTTTTCTTGTTTCATGAACTTCTTTCCTAGCTTACTGTTTCTGTGCCCCTTGTGCATAGATTCCGCCTTCCCTCAACTCCATACTAAATGGTGTCTTCCTCTTTCCTCTCCTAGAACAACTTTGTCGTGGTTAAGGGAGGCTAAAACTTTCTTAAAAAATAATAATAATAATAATAATAATAATAATAATAATAATAATAATAATAATAATAATTATAAAGCTAGCTTAAAGTCGTGTCCAAATTGAGCACTTCCCGAAGTATGAATAAGCAATTCAGTTATTTGGAAGGAAAAATTGTGAAAATATGGTAATGAAAAAAATTAATTTAAATAAGACGAGAAAATTATTCTAGAAACACTCTTAAAATAATGAACTTACTGAAGTGTAAAAACGTATTTCAAAAAGGCAAAAAAATTCTCGAAGGTTAACTTTTTAATTTATATTATTTATGCGGTTTTTATTTTCTTAGCTCAAAATAAACACCTCAAAAAATGAGAGTGACGAGTGAAATTCGTTAGCGGTTTTCTTAGTGCACCTTTGTGAATGTGTTCCTCTGTTCAAGCGGTTCATCTGTATGCTGCTGGTCGTTTTAAAGCGAAATATTGGATTTTCATCGTATTCTCAGGAAAAGTCAAATACTTTGTCTTGAAACGACAAGCAGCGTACGTTCATTTAATCCAGCGTCCAGTTGGGCTTAAGGTTTTTTATTAAATTTCCTAGTGAAGAATATCTATAGCGGTTACCTCAGTTCCACATTCTTCATGATGCCAACCACGTTATAGCAATATTATAGCTAGAAATGTTCTTGAGCAATTTTGATTTGAATGTTACATTTTTAACTATTTTTTAGCGATATGTTGTGAATGTATGTAGGTAAACTTTGAGTGGCCCCTGATTATGAATGGACGCAGAATGAAAATAATAATATACATGTTTCACATTTGATTATGCAGTCAGTTCAATGATATAATTTCTTTGAAAAATTTGCTCGTGAAATATAGCCTTCAGTACAGTATAGTTAAATACAGGGTGTCTCTGAAAAATGTACTTACTTTTCAACTGCCAACTACTCATGTGTTTTGTTCTGATTTAAATATTTATGTACTGAGATGATGCAAGTCTTATTACTTAAATCAAAGAAAAAAGCATCAAATCTAAGAGAGAGTTAGGTGTCATGAAATAAAACATTCGCTCCTGCAACAACACCAAAAATACCTGAGTAATCGTCAGTCAAAGGATGAGTACATTTTTTGGGACGCCCTGTGTACTGCTAGCTGTTCGTGAAGTAGTAGGTTGAGTAATGAAGAGCCTGCCATGTATATGGGCTGAACATCACGCGATCTATCATTGCAGTGATCTACGATGCATCACAATGGTATTGGCAGGCTTATGTCAGCTCCCATTGCAGGCCTCAGTTTGATGTACTCCCTTCCAGCACGATGCCGGAAATATCTTGAATGTCGAGGCCGCCGCCCCCATCTCTTCATCCTCTTACTCCATCGATCTCATGCTAAAATTCGGCCCTTAAAAGCGTGCTCGAAGCGCCTAGTCTTCACTCCCAAGTTTAATGAACTGCGTCAGAAATATCTGTAGACCAGAGAGGACAACGGGGTTTTGGGAGGCACTTAAAGCCTAAAACTGGTATGTCGGTTTAGGAGAATGTTCTCTATGCTTCTGCGTAAATTCGTGCAGAGAAATGACGTTGGTTAACGGGAATCATGAAGTCGTTTTAGTTGTGTAAATGTATGAAGGGTAATGTTTGTGTCTACTTGGACAATAGCAAATGTTAGTGAAAATTTAATATTCGCGTAAACTAATACTAAAAAAAAGATTCATTTTCCGTAAAATCAAGAAAGAAACCTTTCATATCAGTGTTTAAACTTCATAAAGTAAACTAATAAAAAAATTAAATAGTAAGTCTTGACAACAAGGGCAACTCCACTAAACCACAACTTTCCGGACTTCTGCGTAACCCTCGATACAATCGCTATTCTGCGTACAAGTGTGCGACCACAACGCTGCGAAAATGTGATCTCGAGTGGCCTGTCGTGTATCTCTGTGAACGATTATTTATTTATTAACTATCGCTTTTAAATTTTATCCCAATTGGTAAAAATTGATTGACTCGAATAAGCTCGTGATAAGAATTTCTCAATCCAGGAACATTTTGAAAATTTTCATTGCTGAAGAGAGTAACTTTTTATTTATATCTATTCGACAAAGTTAGATTTGGGCGGTTATTGAATTCATTCGATTGTTAAACAGGGATCTTAGTAATTCATTTGATTAATCGGTATATTTCTTTCTTTCCAGGTACGTATGCAGAACCACGGAGCTGAGTGACGAGCCATGGAAATGTACCAAGGGTTCTGACCGTCTTCATGAGCAGGAAGTCATAAAATTCCTTGAAAACAAAGTTAAATTATTACATAGATCTGAACTACGTGATAGCTGAACGCAATAGTTACCTGAAACTGAATTACCTGGAGCTAAAATAATAAATTACCTCTAATTGAATTATCTAAGAACTACGCCTCAAAAATTATTCCAAGCTGAATTGCCTAAAAATTAATCTAAAAGTCACCCAAAACCATAAACTAAATTTTGAAATTAAACATCCTGATTATATCCCCTAGAAAATTACTTTAAACTAAATTTGATAGAAAATAAAAAGAACGATATGTTTTCTTTTTCAATTGTCCGATAATTGAGTAGTCCTGTCTTTTTTTATGACAGAATAGAGTAAAATATTTTATGTAAGCCATATATATAGGTGTGTCATGCCACCAGGAATTATGCATCAATTTGGCGTATACGATAAATTCCTTTCCTTTTTGAACAGATTTTAATAAAATACTTTCAGTTCAGTTAGTGCTTTTATATAGTCCAATTCTGTTTCGATGAAAATATTAGAAAATAAATATTAGGGTCTTTTCAAGTCACCTGTGAGTATAGCTAAATATATCACGTTTGCTCAATTAGCATTTTTTTTAATTTGTAATCACTAACCATCCACTTGCGAGAGGGTTTGAAAGTGTTTTTGTTTTTTGACATAGGTTGTTCGTTTGGCAATATTTGATTATGCAGTGTAAGAGACTAGATGTGGCACTCCCTGTGGTGTAGGAGGAAACCGCCTCGCTCCATGCCCCTCAGGAGGCATAAAAATGGCAATAGGTTAGTTGGATTTGTCTGTCCTATGCAATGGGAAATGGCGCTCTCAGAAACGATGCTGTTAAGTTACCTCAGCTATAGATAGACCTTCGGAGCTTCTACCTTTCGTGTCCTTCATGGTTTTTTAGTTTTTGTGCCCACCTCGTTATCTTTTCGGTGCTTTTTATCCCCATTCCTTCCTGATTTGCTTTGTCTATACGCAGGGAATCGTGCGCGGGAACACACCTTGTGCATTGATTCTGCATTTTCCATAGCCTTTAATTTATAGTCCTTTATTTTCACTCTCTTACGGTCGCATTTTATGTGACTAGGATGTCTTAAATTAATTATCTCTATCTAACCTAAGTAGACCATGACTACGCTCCTAATTGATCCAAATAAACAAGCACATCGTTCTTAGTTGGTCTCAATTCACAATGGCAGCATCCCAAAAGGTCTTAATTGACAAGAACGTTGTTTTTGACAAGTCTTAATTGATAAGGACAATAGACGAGACAGCAGTTTCACCATTAATCCAAAAATAATCATGACAATGTTTCTTACATTTTCTGTCACTGCCTTCGATTTTGGAGTATCACCATGTATGAGCAAGGATATCCACCCAAAATCTAAAGAATACCGCCAAAGAAAGTAGTATTTGTATCTAATTTCGATAGCAAACTGTCGAAATCTGATTCAAGCTTTTAACTTCAATTCATTTACAACCTGACTATTTGTGTGGCTTCTAGAAGGGATCGAACTTTTTCTCGAGTCCAGTTATTGAAGCATTGGCCCGTCTCAGATCTCTACCATCCAAGTACTGAACTGTAACTTTTTACTGTGAATTTCGATCAAATTCTTTTTATTTGCCTCGTTCTAACCTGTGATGAAAACGCAGGAAAGGTTTGAACTTTGAAGTATACTCTTAGTTCTAATCAGTTGCAAAGGAGTAGAGTTCGTTTTTGCAGAAATGCAGGACTATAGTCCTGTCAAAATCCTGTACAGTTTGCTGTATAGTTATCACAAATAATTATTTTTTGTGTGGAAGCTTCTACATTCTTTTGTGTTTGCTCAAAAAAAATTTGCTAACCAAACACTTAACCAAAATTTAGAAACTATTCAATCTGCTGCATTCGACGAAGCGCAGTATAATTATACATTGCGTAAAGGAGTGTAAAATGAGCCTTGGTACATTTCCCTGGTCAGTTTCCTTCATTTCCAGAAGCTTTATACAAGTTTCTATCTGTCGAAGAGATGGAGGTAAGTGCGTGGTCGTAACTTCGAAGTGAGCTCGTCATATTAAGTTACAAAAGGTGAGTTTTCGCGCGTTGTTTTACAGTACTTGATGTATTTTGTCTCGTCTTTGTGAAGACTCGGCGCGAGCTGCAGAAAAACCAATTCTTTTGTGTCGTAGCGTCATTTTTATTTTCAATGTAAGAGGAGCGTGCGATGTGATACGATGCCGAGTACGGGGTGATTCTGGTGTAGTGTCCGAGAATTGTTGCGGTTTTGTACATTTTAGAGACCCATGGTATGGATATATCATGCTGCAGTTTGCGCATATTTTTGAAAATAAGATAAGGAATGTGTTGTTCATTCATTTAGATCTGTTAGGATATCCATTGTAATTGTGTCACTAAAATTCTCGCCAAATTTCGGTATCGCGCAATTACTAAAAACCAATTTTATTCTTACTCGTTTCTCTTCCGAATGCTCCGAACGAATTAGTTATATTAAGAATTTCTTCGCATGAATTTATATACAAATACTCCGTTCTCTGTAAAGAAATTAGTGTTTTGCGCAGAGCTACGCAATAATACCTGAAATTCTAGCACATTTGTGTATTTGTTAGCGCGTGGTGGAACTGAGGCTTCTCATCTCGCTGCTTCTCTTTACTTTTGTCAAGTTATACGTGGCAAATCATTGGAATTAGTTTTCACAATTTTCTGTATTTCGGCAACTAAAACAAGTAGCTGTCTTTAGTTTCTTGAAATAGCATACTTTGGCGATTTCATTCAAGTATTTACTTTCTCAGAATTCTCACGTGAGGCATTTCTTCCCGCCACCACGTAAAAAATACTCAAGATTTACAATATTTTCTCTCATCTATCAGTTTTCGTGTTCAACTTCAATTGGTTATTTTTTCGTCCACTGCTCAGCTGCGCTCAGTCCATGCACTTCCGTCCCTGGAACAGTTCCCCTTGCTCTGGCAGCTTTATTTATCTTCCAAAGAGGCTTGAAGGAAGTCATTATTTCGCCACTGCCGGCGTCAACATTTTCCCATTCTTGCCCACTATGAGAAAGGTAAAAACAAAGTGTGGGCGTTAGCTCTCCAATAAATTCCCATCTTGCGCCCCAATCTCCCGTGCGCTTCGTGTCGAATATCGTACGAAGCTGGCGCTGGCTCCGTGCTGGCGCTGTTGCGACTTGTTGCGTCGCGTGTGGGGAGTGAGCGGCGGTGGTTGCTTTGCACGCAGGCCAGAGTGTGGTGAGTGTGGTGAGTGTGGTGCAGCGTGTGGTGCAGCTGATGCAGTGTGTGGTGTGCAGTGTATGGTGCAGCTGATGCAGTGTGTGGTGTGTGGTGCAGTGTGTGGTGTGTGGTGCAGCTGGTGCGATGTATGGTACAGTACAGTTGGTGTGGTGTGTGGTGTGCAGTGCGTGGTGTGTGATGCAGTGTGTGGTGCAGCTGATGCAGTGTGTGGTGTGCAGTGTGCGGTGCAGTGTGTGGGGCAGCCGATGCAGTGTGTGATGCAGTGTGTGGTGTGTGGTGCAGTGTGTGGTGTGCAGTGTGAGGTATGTGGTGCAGTGTGTGGTGGGTGGTGCAGCTGATGCAGTGTGTGGTGTGCAGTGTATGGTGCAGCTGGTGCAGTGTGTGTGTGGTGTGCAGTGTATGGTGCAGCTGATGCAGTGTGCAGTGTATGGTGCAGCTGGTGCAGTGTGTGGTGTGCAGTGTATGGTGCAGCTGATGCAGTGTGTGGTGTGTGGTGCAGTATGCGGTGTGTGGTGCAGCTGGTGTGATGTATGGTACAGTACAGTTGGTGTGGTGTGTGGTGTGCAGTGTGTGATACAGTGTGTGGTGCAGCTGATGCAGTGTGTGGTACAGCCGATGCAGCGTGCGGTGCAGTGTGTGGAGCAGCCGATGCAGTGTGTTATGCAGTGTGTGGTGCAGTGTGTGGTGTGCAGTGTGAGGTATGTGGTGCAGTGTGTGGTGGGTGGTGCAGCTGATGCAGTGTGTGGTGTGCAGTGTGTGGTGTGGTGTGCAGTGTTTGGCGCAGCTGGTGGAGTGTGTGGTGCGGCTGGTGGAGTGTGTGGTGGGTGGTGCAGCTCGTGCGGTGTGTGGTACAGTTGATGTGGTATGTGGTGTGTGGTGCAGTGCGTGGTGCAGCTGTGGCCGGTATTTTGCATACACTCCATATAAATACGACAAATTAACACACGGCCATTATCCTAATGAGGCCAAATGTGGAAGTGCCAAACTTTTCGCTTTTTACAAGGGGGATGTTAGGTGTAAAGTTCTGATACGTTGGAAATTTACCCAAACTGATATAATGCAGCAAAAGTTAAGCTTTGTTTCAGAGAGCAAATCGAATTTAGTGAACACTGTCATGATACAGGGCGTTGTATATAATATTTCAGCTTAGAAGTCTTCATTGTAAGATCTGCAATCGCTGTTTCATTCCTGTGTGTTGAAAATTTTATACTTCACATTGCTCTCTTCTGTGACTAGAAGTATAAACTGCTAAAAAGAAAATTAACCGAAAAAAACAGAAAAATATTTTTCTGAATTGTCTTGACAGATTCTGATACGATCACCGTATTCGTTAACGTTTCTCTTGGTGCGATAATAAATGGTGTTAAGTCTATTGTACTTTAATTTGACGACGGAAAAGAATGAGGATAGATTTGCGAAAATTCTTCGAGAGCGCCTTTCATCTTCACAAAACTATTACCGAATGATTCGTCAATATATGTATATAACGTAACTCACTTAAAATTGAGTATCAGAATTTGATGTACAACCAAACAATGTAACATCTCTACAAGGATTGGAGACTAAGTCCAAGCCTAAAAAGTCCCCTCTCGTAATTCTCGCAGCATAAAAGCGCGGCTGCATCAGGTCTCCTACTAAAGCTATCCTGGATGAAGTATGCAAACTGTACATAGATGATGATGGTATAAGAAACATCATTTCTATGAGTTGTACAAACTGTACATAGATGATGACGGTATAAGAAACGTCATTTCTATGAGGTGTACAAACTGTACATCATCATCCTGACGTGAAGCTAAAAAGTTTTACGTTTATTTGTTTTGCGCTGGCGAACTTTGCATCTTGGTGTAAGTAATAAATTTTAGTGCTGTGAACGAAGCCAGGATATATGTATGATAGTGAAAAATTTCCGGTATGATGAACGATATCGTTTCACATTTAGTCGGGGACGAGCACAGACCTACCCCGTGTATAGCGCCTGCACGGTCGCTGGATCTGCAAAGTGGCCATGTTAAATTGTGCGCCGAGGAGTTATGATGCTCCATGGGCAGCTTAATTAAGTAGTGCTCAGCAGCGTCTTTTCGCCTTCACTTGAACAAACGAGGAAAGCAACTCTAATGCAGATGCTCACAATCTAGTTTATGTATCTGAAGCTTTGGTGCGTCAGTGCGATCCGACTCGAAATGATTTATCTAAATTAGGTTCTCAATGGGCTCCTATTTTGCTATGTTCAAAATAACTAGAATGGTGCAGACGGCGATACCTCATGTCTTATAGCTGCCATGGACTGTATACAGAATGCTAAAATGTGAGGTTCTATTACATTTTAATTTCTAATTCTGGGTAGGTAGCAGCATTTGGAAGAACATGCTTCAAGTGCTGGACACTGCGTTCTGAAAATGTGATAGAATAATTTCCTTCGACTGCGCACTACATTTATTAATGGATGTGTTTTGTTGAATTTGTGTTGTTCGATACGTTTGAATGTGTATTGTTGGAGGTATATTTTTGGATGTTTGAATAAGTAGTGTTGGTGTGTACTGTTGAATGTGTACTACTGTGTATTATTTGATGTGTTTACATGTGCTTTGATGGATGTGTACAGATGTGTGTTGTTGGATGTGCTTAGATTTTATTGTTGAATGTATATTGTTGTATGTGTTTGTAAGTGGCTGGCCAGTATACGTTATCTGTTGGACAATATATCCATTCCTAGGAACTTTTGTATATTGACTGACAAATGCATGTATTGCTGGTTACTTTTTATACGTTGCAGCGACACAACTTCCTCTCCATCTCTCTTGCTTTCTCTCTGCACTCATCTCCGCGCTGCTCAAGATAAAGGGAATATTCTGAGACAGCAGAGTCTAAGGGAATGGATGATTTGCAATCTAGTTTGAGGCCCCAATATTGGCGGTCCAATATGAATAGTTTCGTTTAGTACATCAGACGAACTCGACAGATTTCCATCAGCTGCACAAACACCGCATAGTACGGGAAGAAATCTTTGTAGACTGCATTTGACTGCAGCAGTAAATAATTCCTTGCGCAGAGACTGAGGTTTGTATTCATCTGCGCAGCTTAGTTTGATGTTTGTTCCTGGCGTGTGAATTTTAGGATCATTCGGAGAGCATAGAGGGTCTCGTCAGGATTGATTAATAATTGGTATACCAAGTTGATATTTTAATTTGTTCAGGTCTCGTTCCGTTGGTGCCCTGCACTTTTGTATGATGTAACGTGGTGAGCTAAGATTCAAGTTCATGAAGTGAATTGAATTTCCCTCACTTGTTGCCTGTTTTTGATGATATGTAAGCATTTCAATTCGCCCTATTTAATTTATTTCGTAGTTTAGGTATTGAGCGGGACAATGTGAGGACCCGCGCTGAGAGTTAGGTAGGCCTTCTTTTTGTTGAAATATAAGGTTTTTGTTATGTTAAGGACCGCCTTTTTTCGGTTTACTGCTTTCCTGTTCTTCAGCACCTACTACTTTCCTCTTCAACTTTGGTCTTGTTTCATGATCTTCTTTCACAACTTACTGTTTCTATGCCTATCTGCGTAGGTTCCGCGTTCCCTTAACCCCATACTAAATGGTGCCTTCCTCCTTCCTCTCATTGGATCACATTTGTTGCTGGGTAGGGAGGCTAAAACGACTAATCGAATCTAATCTTAGGTGTTGAGCAGTTTGCATTTTGCTGTTGATTTCCGAAGTTAAGGACATACTAGTGTCCGTAAATTGTCTTTCAACCCTTGGGTGGACTATGGTTTCGTGCTCCACTTGTGACGCACATTAGTTGTCTGCTTAAGCGCTTCTTTTGTGTTTACTATATCAGATTCTGCTCTAATATGTTCACTTTAATAATGGTAGTTTAAAATGAGTGACAAGTGCTCTTTGATTGTTTACGATGCGTGTCCTGTGTATCTTATTTCATTTTCGATCCTGCTCACCAAATTTCATTTTCGTAGCCTCTCAATCCTCTCTGCTAGATACGGTCTTGCATGCGCTCACATTTTAGTGCCCTACAGTAACATTTTTTTTTTTCATTCGTACAGATCAACGAAGCAATGTTCCATAAGCTTCAGCTCTTGGTTGAATTCGCTCCAGCCGCCAGCAGGGACGAATTTGAATATACTTACGAACCCTCTTGTAGTACAAACACTTGTCGAGGATACCAAAGAACAAAACTTACCGAAGCGAATTCGGTACGCCTCCCTGTATTCTCCTTATTTTAGCGCCTGTTACGGTCATCGCGCTCTCCTTTACGGTCACTTACGTCGGGCGCCTGAAATTTCAATTATGGTCATTTTTCGCCATAACGCCCGCATTTGTTACCCGCCTTTGCTGCCTGCCTCAGCACAGGGTTGCGGGATTGGCGCATTTTCTGCCTAGAATGTTCAATTTGGACCCTATTGTTAAATCAAATTTGGTTTTAGCATCACTCAGCTTGATTTGTCTAAATCGAATTTGGTATTGATATTCCTCAGTATCTGGCTGTTCTGCACGGCTGCCAGATGCTGAGTGGTTTTCACGGCCAAATTTGATTTCCTGAGATGGCAAGTGTGGGAACTTTGTCCAAAAAATACCGGGTCTGCCTACTGTCGTACTAGTAGATCGATGAGGTATGCACTGCATGGAGGACAGCTTCGGTCACTGTCATATTAATGTCATTTCAAGCATCAGCTCTGCCAGACCGTTGTACCGATTTTCCATTAACATTCAAATCTGCCGCTCTACCGCTGTACCTAGTTATCATATATTTTTCCTAGTACGTGGAAAAATGCTTTACAAGTTAAAAATGACTAACCAGCAGTGGTCAAATCTCATGGTTAGCTATTGCAAATCTCTGCTCTCTTGAATTTCAACTTATTTTTTGTTGCTTAACGTTTACCAGTAAGGTTCAGGGCCTCAGGTCTGGTAAGGTTAATCCTAAACCGTCAGAATTTCTTCACTCGTAGTTTCGTTAACATCACTTCTGTTTTAAAACGGGCACTGGCATCAGGTTATCACCGACGCCAAAATAATGAAAGAACTGCCTCTCTACATCACATTTCAAAGGACACTTTCGGATACAAATTTGATGAAAAATAAATTATTCAAAGGCAGTTCATAGAAGTGATGTGTAATAAAAATTATTGGAGCCGTTCGCGGAACTGTTTTCATCAACGGCTGTTTCCTGCTTATCATATTAAACTCGAAAGAAAATACCTCGCCCTGAGGTTTAGACGCACCTAGATTTTCAAATTATAGCGATGGTTTCTTTCCCGTTAACAGGTTCCAGCATCATTGTCGTCATCTGGCATCATAATTTCTAAACACTTTGCCTGCAACATGAGCCACTGGTGGTCATGGAGGAGATTTCCATTACGCAGCTGACCGACCAGTAGTTACAAAATCTATTTTCATTAGTAAACAAAACTAAATGAAGGCATGCGATGCAGTTTACGTTTGCGATTCTCAAAATTGCTTGCTACTATTGACTTTAAATTTGAGTTGAATTTTGACCTTCAGTTTGACCATTCGCGGTCAAAATGTTCAAATAAGCTTGGCTACACCCCAAACTTCAATGGTACACATAGAGTAGCCAAGTCAATTTAGAACTTACTATGCTAAGTGTACTGCATGCTATTACTACCTAAATTGTTTGGAAATCCGATCTCACAGTGACTGAAGACAAGCTGTTTGGACGCTTTGCTGCGATCATTACGCTGTGCTCAACAAAACAGAGACACCCAATAATCTGCTTTTACAAGTCGTGGGAAGTTCATAAGTTGGATTACACGTTGGACATTCGAGTGACAGAGCTAGCTGAAGAAAGCTAGGAAATACAATCTTTTTGTCAAGATGCTCGCTCCAGACTCAGTTATCAGGTGCACTCATGAATGCTTGAAAAATTATTGTTTTTTTTATCTCACGTTCTGCAGTCTGGTGCGCGCATCGCAAGTGAGCTTTGCAAATTTTATGCAACCCCGCAATTTTTAGTCAACGCAACGATTCAAGTTTTTGGGGGACCTTGAAGCTCTTAATATATGAAATGAAGTTAAGCTCTATAAATCTCATTAGGCTGTTCGTGCATAGAGCAAAAATGAGTGTCCTGTCAGTCAATCGGTACGACAGTGTACAAAAACACACCTTTATTTTGTCATTTGATCACTCGATAATCGCCTTCTGCTCGTCCTTTGATGCTCTTCGTCATATCAATTTATCATGAATGATAATTCGTAATGCTTTCAGATCAAACTCACTGAGCCGACTGGCAAAACTTAAAACCTTTCGTTTTTGCAGAGCGATCTGAATAGCGAGTTATTTTCTGCATAGTTTGTTTTCGATTCTAGGAATTAATTTTGTTCTCAGTGATGAACACAATTATATACAAGCTAGTAATGGCTGCCGTGTGGTGATGTTCTCGTATTGGTAATGCAGTTATCAGCTTCACCCACCCTGCACCACACGCAGTAATGTTGACACACAGCCCCTCCCACCCAGCACCACACGCAGTAATGCTGACACACAGCACCTCCCACCCAGCACCACATGCAGTAATGCTGACACACAGCACCTCCCACCCAGCACCACACGCAGTAATGCTGACACACAGCACCTCCCACCCAGCACCACACGCAGTAATGCTGACACACAGCACCTCCCACCCAGCACCACACGCAGTAATGTTGACACACAGCACCTCCCACCCAGCACCACACGCAGTAATGTTGACACACAGCACCTCCCACCCAGCACCACACGCAGTAATGTTGACACACAGCACCTCCCACCCAGCACCACACGCAGTAATGCTGACACACAGCACCTCCCACCCAGCACCACACGCAGTAATGTTGACACACAGCACCTCCCACCCAGCACCACACGCAGTAATGTTGACACACAGCACCTCCCACCCAGCACCACACGCAGTAATGTTGACACACAGCACCTCCCACCCAGCACCACACGCAGTAATGCTGACACACAGCACCTCCCACCCAGCACCACACGCAGTAATGCTGACACACAGCACCTCCCACCCAGCACCACACGCAGTAATGTTGACACACAGCACCTCCCACCCAGCACCACACGCAGTAATGTTGACACACAGCACCTCCCACCCAGCACCACACGCAGTAATGTTGACACACAGCACCTCCCACCCAGCACCACACGCAGTAATGTTGACACACAGCACCTCCCACCCAGCACCACACGCAGTAATGCTGACACACAGCCCCTCCCACCCAGCACCACACGCAGTAATGCTGACACACAGCACCTCCCACCCAGCACCACACGCAGTAATGTTGACACACAGCACCTCCCACCCAGCACCATACGCAGTAATGCTGACACACAGCCCCTCCCACCCAGCACCACACGCAGTAATGCTGACACACAGCACCTCCCACCCAGCACCACACGCAGTAATGTTGACACACAGCACCTCCCACCCAGCACCACACGCAGTAATGCTGACACACAGCACCTCCCACCCAGCACCACACGCAGTAATGTTGACACACAGCACCTCCCACCCAGCACCACACGCAGTAATGCTGACACACAGCACCTCCCACCCAGCACCACACGCAGTAATGCTGACACACAGCACCTCCCACCCAGCACCACACGCAGTAATGCTGACACACAGCACCTCCCACCCAGCACCACACGCAGTAATGCTGACACACAGCACCTCCCACCCAGCACCACACGCAGTAATGTTGACACACAGCACCTCCCACCCAGCACCACACGCAGTAATGCTGACACACAGCACCTCCCACCCAGCACCACACGCAGTAATGTTGACACACAGCACCTCCCACCCAGCACCACACGCAGTAATGTTGACACACAGCACCTCCCACCCAGCCCCACACGCAGTAATGCTGACACACAGCACCTCCCACCCAGCACCACACGCAGTAATGCTGACACACAGCACCTCCCACCCAGCACCACACGCAGTAATGCTGACACACAGCACCTCCCACCCAGCACCACACGCAGTAATGCTGACACACAGCACCTCCCACCCAGCACCACACGCAGTAATGCTGACACACAGCACCTCCCACCCAGCACCACACGCAGTAATGTTGACACACAGCACCTCCCACCCAGCACCACACGCAGTAATGTTGACACACAGCACCTCCCACCCAGCCCCACACGCAGTAATGCTGACACACAGCACCTCCCACCCAGCACCACACGCAGTAATGCTGACACACAGCACCTCCCACCCAGCACCACACGCAGTAATGCTGACACACAGCACCTCCCACCCAGCACCACACGCAGTAATGCTGACACACAGCACCTCCCACCCAGCACCACACGCAGTAATGCTGACACACAGCACCTCCCACCCAGCACCACACGCAGTAATGTTGACACACAGCACCTCCCACCCAGCACCACACGCAGTAATGTTGACACACAGCACCTCCCACCCAGCACCACACGCAGTAATGTTGACACACAGCACCTCCCACCCAGCACCACACGCAGTAATGCTGACACACAGCACCTCCCACCCAGCACCATACGCAGTAATGCTGACACACAGCACCTCCCACCCAGCACCACACGCAGTAATGCTGACACACAGCCCCTCCCACCCAGCACCACACGCAGTAATGCTGACACACAGCACCTCCCACCCAGCACCACACGCAGTAATGCTGACACACAGCACCTCCCACCCAGCACCACACGCAGTAATGCTGACACACAGCCCCTCCCACCCAGCACCACACGCAGTAATGCTGACACACAGCACCTCCCACCCAGCACCACACGCAGTAATGCTGACACACAGCACCTCCCACCCAGCACCACACGCAGTAATGCTGACACACAGCCCCTCCCACCCAGCACCACACGCAGTAATGCTGACACACAGCACCTCCCACCCAGCACCACACGCAGTAATGTTGACACACAGCACCTCCCACCCAGCACCACACGCAGTAATGCTGACACACAGCACCTCCCACCCAGCACCACACGCAGTAATGCTGACACACAGCACCTCCCACCCAGCACCACACGCAGTAATGCTGACACACAGCCCCTCCCACCCAGCACCACACGCAGTAATGCTGACACACAGCACCTCCCACCCAGCACCACACGCAGTAATGCTGACACACAGCACCTCCCACCCAGCACCACACGCAGTAATGCTGACACACAGCCCCTCCCACCCAGCACCACACGCAGTAATGCTGACACACAGCACCTCCCACCCAGCACCACACGCAGTAATGTTGACACACAGCACCTCCCACCCAGCACCACACGCAGTAATGCTGACACACAGCACCTCCCACCCAGCACCACACGCAGTAATGCTGACACACAGCACCTCCCACCCAGCACCATACGCAGTAATGCAGACACACAGCACCTCCCACCCAGCACCACACGCAGTAATGTTGACACACAGCACCTCCCACCCAGCACCACACGCAGTAATGTTGACACACAGCACCTCCCACCCAGCACCACACGCAGTAATGTTGACACACAGCACCTCCCACCCAGCACCACACGCAGTAATGCTGACACACAACACCTCCCACCCAGCACCACACGCAGTAATGCTGACACACAGCACCTCCCACCCAGCACCACACGCAGTAATGTTGACACGCAGCACCTCCCACCCAGCACCACACGCAGTAATGTTGACACACAGCACCTCCCACCCAGCACCACACGCAGTAATGTTGACACACAGCACCTCCCACCCAGCACCACACGCAGTAATGCTGACACACAGCACCTCCCACCCAGCACCACACGCAGTAATGCTGACACACAGCACCTCCCACCCAGCACCACACGCAGTAATGTTGACACACAGCACCTCCCACCCAGCACCACACGCAGTAATGTTGACACACAGCACCTCCCACCCAGCACCACACGCAGTAATGTTGACACACAGAACCTCCCACCCAGCACCACACGCAGTAATGCTGACACACAGCACCTCCCACCCAGCACCACACGCAGTAATGTTGACACACAGCACCTCCCACCCAGCACCACACGCAGTAATGTTGACACACAGCACCTCCCACCCAGCACCACACGCAGTAATGTTGACACACAGCACCTCCCACCCAGCACCACACGCAGTAATGTTGACACACAGCACCTCCCACCCAGCACCACACGCAGTAATGTTGACACACAGCACCTCCCACCCAGCACCACACGCAGTAATGTTGACACACAGCACCTCCCTCCCACCACCACACGCAGTAATGCTGACACACAGCACCTCCCACCCAGCACCACACGCAGTAATGTTGACACACAGCACCTCCCACCCAGCACCACACGCAGTAATGTTGACACACAGCACCTCCCACCCAGCACCACACGCAGTAATGCTGACACACAGCACCTCCCACCCAGCACCACACGCAGTAATGTTGTCACACAGCACCTCCCACCCAGCACCACACGCAGTAATGTTGACACACAGCACCTCCCACCCAGCACCACACGCAGTAATGCTGACACACAGCACCTCCCACCCAGCACCACACGCAGTAATGCTGACACACAGCACCTCCCACCCAGCACCACACGCAGTAATGCTGACACACAGCACCTCCCACCCAGCACCATACGCAGTAATGCAGACACACAGCACCTCCCACCCAGCACCACACGCAGTAATGTTGACACACAGCACCTCCCACCCAGCACCACACGCAGTAATGCTGACACACAGCACCTCCCACCCAGCACCACACGCAGTAATGTTGACACACAGCACCTCCCACCCAGCACCATACGCAGTAATGTTGACACACAGCACCTCCCACCCAGCACCACACGCAGTAATGTTGACACACAGCACCTCTCACCCAGCACCATACGCAGTAATGCAGACACACAGCACCTCCCACCCAGCACCACACGCAGTAATGTTGACACACAGCACCTCCCACCCAGCACCATACGCAGTAATGCTGACACACAGCACCTCCCACCCAGCACCACACGCAGTAATGTTGACACACAGCACCTCCCACCCAGCACCACACGCAGTAATGCTGACACACAGCACCTCCCACCCAGCACCACACGCAGTAATGTTGACACACAGCACCTCCCACCCAGCACCATACGCAGTAATGTTGACACACAGCACCTCCCACCCAGCACCACACGCAGTAATGTTGACACACAGCACCTCCCACCCAGCACCATACGCAGTAATGCAGACACACAGCACCTCCCACCCAGCACCACACGCAGTAATGTTGACACACAGCACCTCCCACCCAGCACCACACGCAGTAATGCTGACACACAGCACCTCCCACCCAGCACCACACGCAGTAATGTTGACACACAGCACCTCCCACCCAGCACCACACGCAGTAATGTTGACACACAGCACCTCCCACCCAGCACCACACGCAGTAATGTTGACACACAGCACCTCCCACCCAGCACCACACGCAGTAATGTTGACACACAGCACCTCCCACCCAGCACCACACGCAGTAATGTTGACACACAGCACCTCCCACCCAGCACCACACGCAGTAATGTTGACACACAGCACCTCCCACCCAGCACCACACGCAGTAATGTTGACACACAGCACCTCCCACCCAGCACCACACGCAGTAATGTTGACACACAGCACCTCCCACCCAGCACCACACGCAGTAATGCTGACACACAGCACCTCCCACCCAGCACCACACGCAGTAATGCTGACACACAGAACCTCCCAACCAGCACCACACGCAGTAATGTTGACACACAGCACCTCCCACCCAGCACCACACGCAGTAATGCTGACACACAGCACCTCCCACCCAGCACCACACGCAGTAATGTTGACACACAGCACCTCCCACCCAGCACCACACGCAGTAATGCTGTCACACAGCACCTCCCACCCAGCACCACACGCAGTAATGCTGACACACAGCACCTCCCACCCAGCACCACACGCAGTAATGTTGACACACAGCACCTCCCACCCAGCACCACACGCAGTAATGCTGACACACAGCACCTCCCACCCAGCACCACACGCAGTAATGCTGACACACAGCACCTCCCACCCAGCACCACACGCAGTAATGCTGACGCACAGCACCTCCCAGTGTAGTAACCTGATGATTTTTGTGGTGACTTAATTCACAGGACTATTACTGAAACAAGATAAAGCGTCATCAGAAAACCATCGAGGCAGCATAATTAGTCATCACACAATTGCTTAATCCACATATTGAGTAACCTAACAACCTTTGAAGCGACATAATTTGCAGCCAGACAGTTATTGAGACAAGATTAAGTCACTAGATAGCCATTGAGGTGACATAATCAGTCACGAGACAATAGCTGAGGCGGGATATTGAGTGAGCAGATTGTCACCCAAGACATCGCCTCGTTACTTCAGGGTAGCCGGTCCTTGACACGAGGGCTGTAGCTTGGATACCTGCACTTGGGAGCTCGTAACGACCGCCAAGTGGCGGAACATGTGCGCTTTAGATTGCAGTCTGCAAAGTGCCCTCGTATTGCTTTGACCCTGGTTATAATTACCCTAATTTCCGAGTGACACTACTCCTCACATAGAGCTGGTGCATTAAAACTAAATTGCACTCCTGCCGCATGAGGCACCGCCGCGGTACTTTAGAAAGTAGGAGCTATCATAATAATTATTTCCCTGCCAAGCACTTGTGGCTTACTCGACGTGCCTGGGGTAGGGTTCCCACATTTTTTCTGGGGAATATTTTCGAATGAAATCCATGTTTTTTCGACGAATATTTTCGAATGAGATCCATGTTTTTTCGGGGAATATTTTCGAATGAGATCCATGTTTTTTCGGTAAATATTTTCGAATGAGATCCATGTTTTTTCGGTAAATATTTTCGAATGAGATCCATGTTTTTTCGGTGAATATTCTCGAATGAAATCAATGTTTTTTTTCGGGGAATATTCTCGAATGAGATTAAATTTTACCAGGAAATAGTAAAATGTGAGGATTTCAGCTAAATAAATAGGTCAACTTACTAACTCTAGACAGAAAAGTCACGGTTTTCAGTGTGCTAGACGGTAATTACCGTCATTACAGGTATTAAAGTTGCCTGAATGTTGTAGTCTTTTTGCATGTTTTACGGCTGCGGTAACACAGTAACTTCGCGTTCGTTAGGGAGCGTTAATGTTTCGAGTGTTAATACTCGTAATATCTGAGCTTGCAAAAGCTCAGTCAACGTAACAGCTCATGAAATGTGCCCTTTTTTCGTACCAAATTTTTGTAGTGATAGTTGAATGTTAAGATTCTTATAATGATTTAAGCATCGAAAATTTTTGGCATGGATTTATTTTTGCTTTCAAAAAATATATCTTACGTTTTTACATTGCTGTCGGTTAACCTACTGTATCAACGTGTACTGAATATAATTACTTAAAAGAATTCACAAACTTTAATGTACGTGTTTCTGAGACAATAAATATTTTGCAAGTATCATTCGTTTAAACGGATAGTCTGAATTTGTTTCAATGAGATATGCAAGTTACGTCATCGAAAATTGTCCAAATATTTTCTCCCTAGTATCTTCGTTGCGTTATGCATCAAATTAATGTTGCATTCTGTCGGTGTTGGCTGCTCATAATAACTTGAAAAATTTCTATAGAGATAGCTTCACATCGATAGTAAAGTAAATCTTCTAAAAAATAAAAAGCTCAACTTTGCAAAAATCATTCATCAACCATTTTTTTTGTTAAAAAAAATTAAGCGGCAATTTCCTGCTTCAAGTTTCTGTCACGAAACTTTGCACAGTGTTGCGTACGTGGCGCTGATCAGGCGCCTACACTGTGTTAGTTCGAATGGAGGACTCGAAACCTCCTTAGTAAGAGGGGAAAAATGAAAATACCAGAGCGGAAAACACAGCAAGAGGAAATGGTAGAACAGTTGGAAAAATAGAGAAAGTAGCTACTGATCTGCTCACCCACACCAATACCTCAGTTCAACATGGGAAATGAAACACCCGGTTAATGGTACATTATTGATTACTTTATTTCGAGTTAGTTAATGAACACGTGATTAGCATGAGACACTCTCGGCAAGCAAAGAAATTTGCGACACACAATATTAGCGAAAGTTACTGGCGCGCGTACCTTGTAACGCCAACACAAAACACCAACCAGAGACATATCCTGCACAATCCTAGGCAATCGCAGCGCGCGCGGAAGGAAAAGGCACAGTCAACTATGGCCTATTATCCATGACTTCTCTTGATCGTTCCGAACGAAGCGTTTCCAAGGCATACCCCGAGCTCCTCTTGAATTTCAGAGAGCCTGAACATTTTCTAAGCTCTATTGCCTGCATAACTTCCCTCTCAGTGTGACTGGTAGGCAGTAGGCCCTGGCACTTCAGCTTGGTAAGCGCCATATGGTCAGGTTGCTCTGCAACCCGGAGTCGCCTAGTCCCACATCGTTGAAAACTCCAAGCCGCTCCACACTCAAACACCCGACCCCTCCTGGGAACAAGGATTATATTAAGTGACTACACTCCACTTGAATCTTTATTCCTTGCAATGCCCCTACTTCAAATCGAATTGATTGAATTTTACCCCCCTTTAATCCCCAAATCAATCATAAAATTTATTTATTTTCCCTCTGAGAATAATTGGATTATTTCACCCCGCTTTACAAAACAAATCACAAAGCACTCTGTTTCGAGATAAGTTACATGAAAACCATTTAGCCTACACTTCAATAGTTCAATAAGACACGAACATTCTGATTTCCCTCTAAAAATAATGCAATAATTCTTTCATTCCCGTCATTAAAGTGAACTCCAAACACGAGAACAATTCGAGGATGATTTAAAAATGAAAACCCAAAGATCAAATTGCAATATTAACAATGAAAATTACTGCACCCCACCTAGACAACAACTTCAATCACAATAAAAATTGTCAACCATTTCTACTTAAATCACTCCACTCTTTTTATGAACACAAATTTAATAAGCTGCATGAGAATCTTCAAGGAACAAAGAACAATATCTCACCTCCCCATTGAAGAACTCGTATCCCTACATCCTGCACTGAGTCAGTAAATCGACGAAGTAGAACGGCTCGCCTTCTCTTTGCGTTATTTATACGCCCCTTCGAACAAAGAATGCGCTCCGTGGGCTTTGCTACACCCGCGAAAACTGAAAGTGACGTAGCGTATCGCGATTGGCTAACCCTCAAGCGTCACCTCACTATACTGACGTGTCCCTTGCTTCACTATATTGCTACGCATATATCTCTAAAATAAACCCAGAAACCCCTGATTTCTTACTCATATGAAATTCAATTTTTAACCCACTGTTTTCTGTGCTATGTTGTTTATTTACAACAACTCCCGTATATGTGATGTATTTTGGACTAGCTCTCGAAATAGCTTCTACCCCCCTTTACCTACTTCTCCCTGCTCCTGTACCCCCTATACCTCTCGGGCAGCCTAGCGTCGACCTGCCGGTTGTCGCGCTTATCCTCTCTACGTATATAGATAACTTTTGTTGAATATATCGTTACATTTCTCTTTACATTTCCCTGGTGCAAAAGTTGTTTTCACGTAAGCACTTAAGCCAATTTTTTTCCATCGTTTTGGGATACGCTTCTTTCTCCTCATTTCTCCAATTTTTACCTTTTCAGTTTTTCATTCAAATTTCTGGATTTACTCGTATCTCCATCCATCCGTCGACACATTCACCCATCCTTTCCCGCATCACAAAGTACGAGGAATGCACCTTCAATCAACTCTCGATTTCCATTTCACCAAAAATCCCTGCTTTCTACGCTGATTCACTCTCCGTTTACACACTTTGATGCCACCTGGAGCCCCCATTTTGCGAACAGCCATGTCCCCGCGGTCACTCGGTCCATAAGTTGCGGGGCTGCAGCACAAGCAAGCCTGCGCTCAAGTGGCCGTCGTAAGCCTAGTCTGCCTTTCCGTGACCCAATGTTTATTTAAGACAGCCTGCCCTCAGCTGCAGGGAAGTGCCTTCAAAAGCGCCGCTTGCATTACTTGGGCTTGGGTAAACACAAAATTTTGTTAAAATACACATCATGTATTCAGTGCTCGCTTGAATTAGTCCTCATCTAAATTGCCCCCATGCTTTATTCCTCTGTCTTGGTATCGGTTTATCGGCGGTATTATGTCTGCAATGTAGGTTAAACGCGTGTGTGTAATGCAGTTTATTTAACTCGAAGAAATAACATGTTTAAATAATTCACTCGTTTCTTTCGTTTAATGTACATGTTTCATATCCATAACGACTTACATGGCAAAGCTATCACTCTTTGTGGAAGTAGTCGATGAAAAATTTAATGTTCAGCCGAACTGAATTTTAAGTAATACATATTTTCAAATTCTTCAGCACAAAGAGCTATCAAAACATTGTTGTTTTGTAATTCATGGTCTGTTATATGCGCTAATAACCGCATCTTACTCATAAGGCATTTAACGAAGGCTAGGAAGTATTTCAGTTCACAGAAACAACCTCGTTAGATGATCACTCCAGCTTTGTTTCATTCTAAGTTATAGTGAACTGGTCCTTTTTTCTATTTTATTTTTAATTTCTTTTGTGTGCCTTCAAATCTCATTTAAATGTGCATCCGAAGCTCCTCCAACTATTTTCTTTTCCTTCTTTTTTAAGTCTTGAAGTTGATTTGCTCTGACAATATAAAACTTTACGTTCAATTAAACTTTCATGAAAACAATGTTTTTACCGGCTATTTTAACATAATACATTTTGCATCTGTATTTCATACAACGAAACCTCTTCGTACGATGCTTTTTCATTTGTGTGTTTTTAGACTATCATCATTCTTTCCCCTTCGTAGTGGCTTCTTTTTTATCCCAACTAACGAGACTAAAATGTGTCATAGTTTTTTACAAGATAATTATTTTTAAATATGTTCATTTAAATTAATACAAAAAATAGAGAGGATTACAAAATTTTTACTAGTACAAGTTTCATCTCATAATCACATGGTGTGCAATATTGATTCACTCACCAGCATTTCGGTTGTTACTCGCCGACAGAACCGTTCGCACGTCACCACCACTGAGGCCAAAGATTTCTTCAGTTAGTTGAGTCACCATACATACTCGAAAATAAATGTGCCAGGAAGATGCGAGGTTTCCGAAGCTGGGTTTCTAATTTAGAGATCTAATAATTAAACATTAAGACTCTAATTCAATGAAGGGATTTAGATTTGTCGGTCATTCTAAATGAGCTTTTGTGGACTTTTCATTTAGCAGATTGCAAGTGATAATTCAAATGCATTGTGAAGAAAATTTTCAGCTTACTGTGTAGCTAAATATCTGATCTGTCAACAAATCTCCTTATTAATTTGCATTAGCGATACATAATTCCCTCACTGAATAATTCATAAGCACAGGCAACGTAAGATGTGGACGTTTGAATTGTGAAACAGTATTCTGATTCCCGAGTTAAGCCGATAACAAAGATTAGGATACTTGTCTGCAATAATGGATTGAACGTAAAGAATCGTCTTATTTATTCCTCCATTACAGTATTTTCCTCGCGTGTGCTTGAATTTATATGAAAAGAAAAAAAATTGTGGGATAAATTGAAGTTGTTTTGGATATCAGGTTTACTGAAGGAATTTCGAGAACGTTGCTATCGTAAAAAATAATTTGCCGTATATCAGATTACAATTTTTTGGAACTTGGATCAGCTGTGGATTAAAATTTGAAGAATTATAGCTCCTAACTTACTGAGAAAAACGTGGAGTCCCATGCCAAAAATGGGGAAATCACTCTAAGTTAAGATAGATTACGATTGAAGTTTTTTAACTGACCATCTTGTTTTCCGTTCTCTGTTGTTCTTTTTATTAACGTCTATTGCTATATTCTTCAACTTTAATCTTGGTTCATGAGCACCTTTCAAACTTACTGCTTCTATAAGCAAAGAATACGGTATGGGAGCATACTTGTGGACGCATTCATCGTTTTCTTTACTATGTCTTCATTCTATTTATTTCTTTACGTAGTTATTTTGCTTCCCTCTTCTTTTTTATGGTAACACATTTTGTTTAGTCAGGTAGGCGTAAATTAACTTATAACATTTATAATCCATGTTTGCTTATAGTATTCTATTAAGTATGCATCCCGGTATGTTTCTGACCTAACCACGTAAGCCAGGGACTTGATTTTCAGACAATTTCACTGTCGCAGTGGTACAGCGAGCACCGTTTGTTTTTCCAAGTCGACTTGACCACCCAACGAGCTGTTTTTCTGACCACAATCTTCAAGTTTGACCACTTTTCAAATCTAATTAGAGAATTTTCGCGAGGAGAATAGAACAAAGATTGTAGCCGAGTAGATATATAGATTTTGTTGCCAGTTCCCCAGTTCCGATGACGGAAATTGATTTGAAAGTGGCCGTACTTTCTTTTCGGTTTTTACGAGGTTGTGTACGGAAGAGCCATCCCGACGTCATATTAATGCTGGCTGTAAGTCAGCTCACGGGGTTTTCCTTCTCAACGCTGTTGTGTTTTACAGTGTTCGCATGAATCTTACTAAAGCTCCTCTCTGCCTCGGATGTTTTTCCTCTCGACTCTGAGCTACCAAGATAATTTAGAGAAAGTAAAAGACACATTTTGAATTTGAACAACGTTGCTCTTTTTCAGGTTTTCGTTGATTCTCACGAGGAAATTTTTGCCTTGTTGATAAATATTCATATTATCTGATCTCCACCTTGGACTTTCCTGTCATTGGAGTAGTGTGAATCCTTCCGCCTGTGACATAGGATAAAAGTATCAACTTAATCAAGAAGTTACCAACTTAAACTTGATACCAGTCCCGCTGTTGGCTTCATTATTAATCGATAAAAATTAGTGAGACTCAAACGCTGATTTCTGTTTTCCTTCGCTGATCATTTCGGCTTTCAGGTTCAAGTGACACACCAAGTGATTGCGTCAATTTAGGTTGGTCAAATCCTGAAGGAAAATTTTCAATTGAAAACTTGAGCATTGTAAATCTACTTATTTCAATGAGCAGAGAATCTATGAATTTTTTTGAACTTAATACACTGAAAAAAACTCCTACATTTTCAAAAAAATTTCAGGTGTAATAAATTCGGCAGTTTAATCACAATTCACTGAACACAGTAGAATGCTCAATACTTAAAATTTAATGCATGTGGAGTGAGTGTTCCTGTCGGGCGAGCACAAACTTGCCACTTTATTTCTTGAAAGCAATTGCATCTGGAAGTTGCTGTGCAATCTTTCCTCATAGACTTTGTGCGAATTTTGTTTAACCAAACAAGCCTGATCTTCACAACAAGTATTTTTCTTGAATATTTTTAGCTTTGTATCGAAATTTTATTATAATAATTCCGTGGAAATTAAGTTTGCTAGTAGGTCGTGCGGCACGTATTGCGGGAAGCGCTTGGGATAGTCGCAAAAATACCGCCTTTATTGATTTCAAATGTATTATTCATTTCCCATAAATGGTTGGGGTTCGCTAGACAATCTGAGATTTTCTTCCTGCTACAAAAATACTGCAGATTTTCAGCTAGAACTACCGAGAAATTCGTTCTATATCTTGGATTTATTTGCCAGAAATGCTGAAGTTTTAGCTAAATATGTTGAGTTTGTTTACTTCGAATGTGAATAGTATGTACTGGAAATATCCAGTTTAGCAATTTCACTGAGAATCATATGATACATCAAAAGCGTACAAAGTTTTACTTTCAATAGGCTGAAACAAATGGAGTTATTGGAATTCTATGCTATTTCAACCATTGCTGTTGACCTCTAACATGTGTAGGAAAGTATAGAACGTGATGTATTGTCATTACAAAACCAAATTTATTCTCTCAAAATGCCCATTAGACTTGGTAAAAATGTAGGTTTACCGGTTAGAAATGGGGCTTTATCCGCTAGTGATGCAATTTTTGGACTCGTATGATTTCAATCTCAAATGGATAAAATTTCATGAATATTTTTTAAATCGTACGTGAGTTTTAATTAAACACTGGTACAAATATTCGTTCGTGAAATCCGTTGCTTATCGTTCTTTCTCGTGTTCACAATATTTTCTTCATTGAATGAGTTTGAGTTTTTAGTTTCAAGTCGGATTGTTCTGATTTTTTAGCCGGGATATTTTCTCAGGTTTTTCGATTTTCACTGGCGAGGGATTCACATGATGTTTCCAAGTTCAAATTTTACACGACGGAGCATCGATTGTACTGAGTTGTTCTGTGATCAAGCTATGATTCACTCGTCAAATTAATTTTTCGTACTTGATTTACTCATTTTTGAATTCCTCCCCCGCGACCCTACAACATCTCTCCGACTTCCCACCTCTTTCTTTTGTGTTTCAGCACGCGTTGCCCAGTTAATCTCAATTGTCTGTTTTATAAAAGCCTGGGAGGCAGCTCAATTAAGCAATTTATCTACTTAACTCGGCGAGCGCTTCCTACCAAAACAAGGCTAATAGTGCTTTACGTTGACACGTCTCTCTCTGTCTCCATCGTCTCTGTCCTCTCCAGCTTGGCGGTTTGGAAAACTTCTTTTATTCGCTGTCGGTCCTGGCCTACAGGGCAATGTCTCTCTCGCCAGGACTGTAAGACCATCGACACAATGGCTCTTATTGATATCTGTGGGGCAGTTGAAGTGCTGTAAAATGCAGTGCCAAACCGTGCCAACAAACGAGGTCAAAGTACGGGGCATTTTTCACGCTTAGAACAAAGCAATAGCCATTGAATTTTGAGCTATAGCTGTTTGTGTAATAAATGACAGATAATATCTATACTATTAAAAATATTGCCATAAGTTTTAGATATTATTACATCTCCCGCGGATTCATAATTCAAATCAATGCAAAATTGTCATGACTCAATGTTCTTTTAGAAGTGACAGAGCCTGCGTTGGCTGTCGTGATTGATAAACAGGTTTAGTACAGCGTTCTGGAATCTATTGTAAATTCAGAATTATCACTTGGTACGTCATCTCTGTCTTCCTTCTGTTTCCTTTCATTTCATTTCTATCTGTTTATGTATCACGCCTTCTCTCTAACGTTATTTTCCATCTTCGAGTATAATTTCGCGTTGCATATTAACAGGTGTTTCTCTACCGCTTGATACGTTTTTATGCTGTTATTTTCCATGAGCATGAAAACGTTGAATGGTTTGCAGCCTGAGAACTAATTCATCATTTTTATATCGTCAGTGAGTTTGCATCATTGCGCAAATATCTAGCAATTTTTCAGGAGTCGGCAAGTGATGCAGCAAAACAAGCACCACTTGAGAGACGCTCTTTGTTAACATCTTGGAAAATCTTACGCCCACATGCTCGAATGCCATCCAAGTGAGAGTCGTTAACTCTTCCATCTTATCACATACCATTTTAAAAAACTTTTTTAACTTCTACGGTTGATTATTTATTCTACGCGGGCTTTAAAAATCGGTCCTCCATTTCTGCCTTTCTGAGGCACCTTTCCTGTTTTTATCGCTCTCAAATATGTTGTTTATTTTTATCTCTTTTGAAACTGTAAATGGAAAAATTTCTGAGTATCTCTATGAGAATTATCAGGAATTAGTTGGAACATCTTAGGTTTTTTCTGAAAATAGCTTTTGTATATCAATTCGTGTAGCTTATTCGCCCATTTTCTCACATTTGTTTAATACCTTAGCTCAGTTAATCTGTTAGCCCTTCCTGTGACATTAACGGTTGTTCGACAAACTGCAAATGAAGCTACACTATTTTAATGGAAATAAATGTGATATTTTAAAAATAACTTAAAACTAATGAGGTATACTTTGAAATTTTTGGAAATCTCTTACACAAAAATTTTATTGGGTCTCGTTGTCATTAATACCTGTTCAATTTTTTGTTAATTACATCGTTCAAGAAACTCTACTCGGCCTGTAGAAGTCGAATTATAGGAGAAGAAGAAAATGCTTTGCGTACAAAGGTAACGGGCTTTAAAGTTAAGGCTTAAATTTGCTGATTTGTTCCCCCACTTTTTTCTCCAGTAGGTATCGAAGAGTAAAAAATAGTGGAGATAAGCTCAAATTTTCTACCTGACAGGTTAAAAAATTTACTTCACACGATCAGGTCAAGTTTTTACAAATGTAAAACTTTATATGGGCAGGCTTTTTGAGCCTGGATACATTTAGATGGCAATTTCAATTGTTCCACTTTTTCAATAACGACTCTTTCTGTGGCCAATTTTTACAAAAAATGCAATTTCATAGTTGCGCTTATACTTTTTAAGCGACATTTATTTCAGCTAGTAAATTTTAGGAATGAAGGCTGGAAACAATTCTTGTACCATTAGGTTACCACGGTACAGGAAACAAGGTAGGGTCAAACTACTGTAGTCTTTTTTTCCGACGACTGTGTTGGTTTGCTGACGTCACGGCACCGAACCAATAGCAGCGCTCATATTGCATCTGGTAGCACTGCTACCCCCAAATCTGTCTCCACTATTGGGCTAACGACACTGTGTTATGATGACGTCATAAAGTTTGTTTGAAATAAAGCCTTTCTCCTGGCTAGCCGAACAAGAAGTGTATTTTCCTTCATATAAATGACCCTACCTTGTTTTCTGTACCGTGACCATTACACAGATAGAAATACTCCTGAACTACCACGCTGAAGGCTTCCAAGCTTGATTCGAACAAACAAAATTCGACTTTTTTTAAACATTCGTTGACAAAATGCTGATGTTATTCAGGGGATCAACAAACCCAGTTTTTGTCGTATTTCTGTGAAAATTGTTTACCTTTTCCGTCAATTTACCTTTCATCAGGACAGCAGCTTAAATTTGAACGAATGCTTCTAAAGTCCTGCATCGCACAAAGCAGACAACTGAGCCTTCGTTCTGAACGACAGAAAAAATTGCTCTATTATTTGAAGTTCTAGTAGTTAAAAATAATTCTCGCCTAAAGTGCTTGCGTCATAAAATGCTAATTGGTTCTTCCGTGAAAGAAGAAGCAACTGAAGAGCCCAGCGCCGGTAACGTGGATACGCTTCTTTGCTTTAACTCTGTCGTGTTTGGAATCACGTGCAAACAAAGCAATGAACTGGCCGAGTTGCTGCTGAAGAAAACAGCCATTCAAGTTCTCGGCTTTTTAAGGCCTTTTTATGGATGTATTTTTGGGCCCTTGCTTTTTATGGCACCGCATTGGAGACAAGAGAAACAAGAGTGCTCCGTACTTTCATCGCGGGAATGAACAGAGGGCAAAAATAGATTCCTCATTATGTGATTCGGAGAAACTCAAATTTTGATTTCCAGAGTCATGTCGAAATGTCACAATAGCTTTGTTCTTTTCCTTGTCCAATGACTGTTTCAGCCATCATCTTGGTTGCTTCAAGTTTTACGTTAATGCTATTCCTCCTCAATTTTGGTGCCAATCTTGCAGAGATTGTTCGCTCTTGATTTTTGGATCCCGCTGCATTTCGCGCTTATAAAATTCATGATTTAATTTTGATGTTTCACTAGAAGTTCCTTTCCCGTGGACCATCAAGGATCATGTGGAACCCCAAGGAGAGCTCCGGCATTTGAGAAGATGAACTTTTGATCAACGAAGAATTGCATCACGTTGAAAAATCGCCTCCTTCCTAAGCCGTGGGAGAAGCAGCTTTATAAACGATTACCAGCCTCCTGAAGATCGTGGCTGTAGTCGATCGTAAAGTTAGTTGTTTAGTTGATCAACAAGAGGAGGCTTGATTACAAAGTCTGAGCTACTTTTTTTTAGCAGCGTCCATCTAGGCGTGTGGTCCATTGTTACTGCTATCGTTGAAAATATTTCATCAAGTTCGGCGCAAAGTCCCTAAGAGGCTTTGTATCTCTTCCGGTTTTGTTGCCTATTTTTAGAGCCCTTCAGTCTACCGGTTTCCTCGGACTCCAGTGCCACGTCGCTGCTGGAATGAACGGTGAAGAAGTTTTATGATTTTTTAAGGTTGGTGTTAGTGCGTACCTTTGCTAGGACTTCCACATCTCGCCCATCCATTTTTGCGAGTACTGAGCTAGAGGCAAATACTAAAAAGATACGATTGCCATAGACGTTTTGCAGGTGCACCACAAAAAAATTTCTAGTATGGTCACGCAAAAAGGGAAAAGGTTTTGTGCTTCAAAGACAGATAGGACGAATGACGTAAACGACTTTGATGGGCACTAAAGACATTCAATCTATTTATATACTAAATATTACTTACACCATCCAAATGAATTTGAATTATAAATACAAGAAATTTATATAATTAATTCCTTCAGGAAGAACATTTCTCCTGATTTTTCAGCTTTCAATCGGAAGGCAAGATGCTCAAAAACGTGTTTGTCGTGTCTTGATGATAAAATATGTTCGGAGTAATAGTCATACGACACACTCTGAGCTATCTAAGCGTAGGGCTGTCCTGCTGGAAACTTGTTTCACGACAATTTGAACGATATCTCGATTTTCTGCACTAGTACAGATAGATTTGTTTTATGAAAAATTCTGTTCGACCTCTGCAGCCTGGTGGACACAACGAAAAAAAGAGAAGGAAAGGGAGAATCACTATTATCACTATTCATTCGTATGTACAAGCTGACACTAAGACAATTCCTTGACATCCCACCGACACTGTTCTTACCTATCATGATTATCTGACATATGTAGAGGCAACGAAAAAACGTCATAAACATGCATATAGGCATAAGTGATTACGACATTTCACTATAAAAATTGACATGTTTTACTTATTTATTAGTGATTTCAATTCACCAATGCAGTCAACAAATTATGGAATTATTTTTTAAAGTACTTCATATCATTACATTTAAATACACAATGGAGTGATTAAATCCAGTATCTACTCAAACTTTTGGAATGTATAAGATAATACCCTTGGAAATACACAAATACACTCAAATACTTTTCTAAATACCAAAACGTAATTAAACCCGTGTCGGCTTCATCCATCTCAACTTATTGATTTGCAGTTGTTCTTTATGAACTTGTATGATGATGTAAAATTCGTGACGACGTAATTACGCAATGTTTAAAGCCGTTGATCGCGATGTGAGCCGCCGGTGTGCAACGCTCTGACTGCGACATGAGCCGTCGGTGGTAAAGAAGTGAATTTTCAAAATGCTGATGACCAACCAGTAGTCACAAACTTTACTTCCGTAAATACTCAATCGAAGACAAATAATGATATGATCCAGTTAATGTTTACTATTTTCGATATTGCTTACTTAAATTTACTTTAAACTTGAGCTGAATATCAAACTTCAGTTTTACTACCCTCAGTCAGAGTGTTAAAGTTAAATGAAGTTACGATCCAGTTACTGTTTGCTTTTTCAAAATTGCTTCCTGCAGTGAACTTTAAATTTGAGTTGAATATTGAAATTCAGTTTAGCACATCGCGGTCGACGTGTCATGTCGATTATTCAGTGCCAGCAAAATTCCTAATGCCCCCATCAGTGAGCAGCCTGCATGTTATTCAGCGTAATAATTCAATGCGTTGCGTGTAGGCCTAAGTCTGATTATCAAGTCTTTCGCTGGTTTTAGGTATTCGAATTATCCTGCAGATTTTAGGGCACATTTATTTGTCATTCAAATCATCCACTTTTCCAAATACCAAATACCCCATCTTGGGTGTCAGAGTTCATCACTGTGAATAGATCAGAAAAATTAGATGCTGCTAATGAAAGCTCATTTAGCAGCGGAGTACTTCTGTGCTTTAGATCTGTCACAAAAGTGGGATTACTCCAATGAGTTCTCGTTTCTTCTGTGTTTCTTCCAAGTGGCAAACCTCAGTCATTATCGTACTGAAGACGTGAGCCACCGGTGGTCATGGAGGAAATTTTCATAAGGCTGCTGACCGACCAGTAGTCACGAACTTAATTCTCACCAATACCTAATCAAAATGAAATGCAGGCACAGTTTATTATGTCGCGAAAACAATGCTCTCTGAGCACGTAACGCAGAGGGAATTTCAACCCCCACACATAATGAATATAGTACAACTTTGTGCTTGCATGGTACCCACATAATAAGCATGGAAAATAAAAAGCATTGAAAGATTAAAACACATTCTGTTTAAGATGAACACGTGGAAAATTGGCACAGGGAAACATGTATCGCAACACTCATTTTCGCACCAGAGCCCTCAGGCAAGATGTTAATGATCTGCGACATGATAGTTTTATCCGGCATAATGATATGCTACATAGACAAACGGAGAAAATTCAAACACATTCTGTTTAAGATTAACACGTGGAAAATTGGCACAGGGAAACGAGAGATTCAGGCTAGAAAATTATTGAATGCCGGCGAACGATCACATGATTTAACGCAACCCAGCCTTTCTTGGCAATCGTCAACCCGGAGGTTCACGCACAAACAACATGAAATTAGAAACATAAACATGAACATCCTGGCTAGCACACACATTCATATTAAACACTGCGCGCCAAAATGGATTTCACTGTTTCAACGTGCTTTTTATCTGTGCCTTCTCCACAATCACTGCTGCGAGCGCTCCCTAGTCAATTCACTGACGGCGGCCTGCGGCGGCACGAAGCATGGCATCCCTGTGAACTTTTCTACTGCTGAATACCGGGCTGGTGTGGAACTTGCTGTGAGATTGAGAACGCCCAGCATCAGCCACTCCGGCCGCGGTGCTACGAAGACTCTCCCGCCTGTGAACAATGCACAGGTTTACATTATCTATTCCCTGAGATATGAACGTTATTGTTCGAATTACTTCTTTACTCCCCTTTAATTCTCAAAATCAATCATAATTTATTTCCCTCTGAAATCAATCCGGATGAGTATTTTACCCCCGCTTCACAAAACAAATCACACAGCACTTTGTTACATCAAACATCAAGCCTGCACTTCAATAATAAAACACGAATATTCTGATTCCCCCATCCTATGCCGTCTCAAAAACAGATCCCCTATGAGAATGATCATTTTTTACCGTCATACTAAAGCCCAATGCTAACCATCCCGTTTGAGAGAATCAATGTAATCAAAAAATTCAAACAACAATAATTAGCATTCTGCGTACTACGTTTCGATGACTCCACATGAATTAACAATAAATTAAACCACGTATCCTCACCTCCCCTCTGGCCGTCAGGAAGTCTACATCCTTGCCACTGCACCAGTCAAATAGGCCGGTTCTACCTCCTTCTACCCTTTTATACCTCCCCCGCACAAAGGACGCATAGTGCATCGAGGGTTGGGCGGGATGCACGCGAAAATCCTCGCCCTCTGATTGGCTCGCTCTTAAGCGTCCTTTCCTTATGCGACGTGTCCCTCTCTCCACTTTGAAATTACTCCGCTCTTTACTCTCAAATACCCAGACTTCTTCGTCCCCTGTTCGTAGCCAATAAGTTTTTTTTTGACCCACTATTTTCTGTGCTATTTTGTTTATTTACAATAACTCCCGTATATGTGATGGATTTCGGACTAGCCCTTGATACAGCCTCTACCCCCTACGTGCTCCTCCCATCTGCTGATGTGGTGCACCCCTCATCCCCTCACGATCCGCGCACTGCTGCAGAGCCGGTTGCTTGCTGCGTAGCGTTGGTTTGCCGGTTGCTTGCTGCGTAGCGTTGGTTTCCATATATATATGCCTAATATCAATTGTATCCTAACAATTAATTCTTTGTCCTTTCTCAAATTGATCAATTAAATGGACATTAATTTAAGTTGAATAATGAACTTCAACTTAACACGTCGCAGTCAAAATGTTAATTCAGCAGAATTTTTGTAGGTTATCTCGTTGCTTGAATTTCTCACTGATGCTCTTCTCATACTCCCAGACACACTCAGTTCAAACCTCGTTATGAGCTACGTTTTAATCAGCAATTTTCTCGACAATTATGCACAATTTTAAAATATTTTAAGCCTTTTATACTTTTTCGTCTGACGCGTCGCAGATCTGCCCACTGTAATACCGAGTCTCTTTCTTTTTAAAATCTCCCTTTCTTTTCAAAATCTTGCTTTGTTTTCATAATTTTCCTCTGTCTTTAAATCTTCTTATTCACTATCTATCTTTCTCTTTATAGTTCTTTCTTTTTTCATTTTCCTTTCTTTTTATAAGCCTTCTTTCTTTTTATAATCTCCATTTCTTTTTATAATCTCCCTTTCCTTTATAATCTCCCTTTCTTTTTATAATAACCCGTTCTTTTTATAATCTCCCTTTCTTTTTATAAACTCCCTTTCTTTTTATAATCTCCCTTTCTTTTTATAATCTCCCTTTCTTTTTATAATCTCCCGTTCTTTTTATAATCTCCCGTTCTTTTTATAATCTCCCGTTCTTTTTATAATCTTCCTTTCTTTTTATAATCTCCCTTTCTTTTTATAATCTCTATTGCTTTTTATAATCTCTTTCTTTTTATAATCTCCCGTTGTTTATAAGCTCCCTTTCTTTTTATAATCTGAAGTCAAAACGAATATTTGTAGCGTAACGGTGACGGATACGCGTCCACCGTACCTGAACAAATTGCTCTCAATTGGAAAAAGAAGGCCTGGACCGGCAGCCGAGTCTATTTCATGGTTGTCGGTTGCCTTAATTGCCTGCCCAGCATCCGCTGCCTCATCACCTCAGCCTCTAATTTCAGCACCCTGTATCCAGGATAAGCTCTTCATTACTTTCTGATGGGAATCTATGCCACGGTAGAGGAAACAAGGTAGAGTCATTTCTATAGGGAAAAATACATCTCTTCTTGTTATGCTAGCCAATAGAATGGCTACATTTCAAACACATTGGATGACGTGACCATTGCGCCATATCTTTGAACCAATAGTGGGGCCTGATTTTGGGCTAGCAGTGTTGCCAGATGCAATATGAGCCCGGCTATTGGTCCGTTGCCATGACGTCAGCATTGTTATACGGTGTCGACTAAAAAAGACCGGTTTGACCCTACCTTGTTTCTTCTACCGTGGTCTAAGCTCATGTGAACCCTTGCTGCTGCTGCACGTCCTCCTGTCATTGCGCTGTTGCTTCTACACACTGCTTCTTCTTGTTACTAAAAGATACTCTCACACTGCCTCCCCTTGCTACTCCACGCTACTCTCACACCGCCTCCCCTTGCTACTCCACGCTACTCTCACACTGCCTCCCCTTGCTACTCCACCCTACTCTCACACCGCCCCCCTTGCTACTCCACCCTACTCTCACACCGCTTCCTCAGCACAAAATTTTGGTGTTATTTGCAAACGTAAGTTTATTGCATTTTTAGACCTTTAAAATAACATTTCGGATCTAGAAAAGGCACGCCAGAAGGGATGCACCAAGACAATACAAAATTCCAAAACAGCGTGGATTTCAGTTATTGGAAAACACACAAAAAGACCTATTGTAGTGAAAACGAAAAAAGACTGCTAAAAATTATCTTACAAAGATTATCAGTTAGTTTTTGTTTCATACTAGTACTTTTCCCCTCTTATAATTATAAAAAATGTTTGAGCTCTTGATACATCGATACTTTTCACATTTTGTACGTATTTAAGTTTAGTGTATTTATAAACAAATATTGTATTCATAAATGCTCTCCATTTACTCCCATATTTATAAGATCGTGAAATTGCATAGCGTTCGAAAATCTATTTTCTCTACTGTACATACTGATTTCTAGATACATGGAGCGAATAAAGTATCCATAGGAAAGAAAATGCCCATTACAGTATATTCATGTACGAGTATTTAGCGTAGCCACCATTCAGGTTTGCGGCAATCAAACAACTTCTGTAGATATCGGTTGATGTTTACTGGTTTCGTTTCGTTTTGTGTTCATTTTTTATTTTTTATATGATAAATCTTTATCTGATCTCGAGTGACTTCTGGAGCTCTAATTTGGTTCCTAATTTGCAAAAACGAAACAAATTTTTGAATTTATTGTATTCTGTGGTCCTATGGTTTTTCAGTTTTCAGTTTATAGTTTTCAGTTTATAGTTTTTTCACTAAAATTTGATCTCATCTGAATAGCTGTTCAAATTTAGTGTTCGCTATGCAAAGCTCAAATACTTAATGCGTGATGGTGAATTTGAATATTAGACAGAGAGACAATTTACCCATAGATGTTAAACGAAGAACCCGCAAATACACTGTAAATGGATTGTTTTTATTTTTAGAAACGAAAATTTTGTTTATGCCAATATCTCGCAGTTCCTGCATGCTGAGAAATATGGAAAAATGAATTAATTCATTTGAGCAGTCAAACCTTTTCGGCTTTCTATGCATATTGTATTTAGTCCCCATGCATTTCTAAAGAGTTATGGCTTGGCCGGGTAAGTGCTTCGAAGCATTGCGATGTTGTTGAGTTAAGCAAGTTGCCTTATTGTGTACGGATATTTGTTACCTTCACTGTACTTACATGGTCTTCTCATTTACACCTATTTACCTAGTCGTTATTTACATTACCACAGCACAATCTATTACCACTTCCCAGTTCTTCCCATCACCCTCTCAAAACGTTCTCCTTTGTTACCTGCCGGCTACACCTGACGTCATAACTCTGTCGCTCTAATTACGTTCGTTACCCTCTCTTTTTCCACCAATAGCCTCGCTCCACCTGTAACCCGTATCGCTTACTGCCCATATTGAACTTGTTCGCTATGTTTTTGATAACATTCTCACAGTATCAGTTCCATGCCGTTTTTCAGTATTCTAGATCATTTTTGCTGCTTAACACTATTTCCCATTCATTTTCGATGTTCTAAATACGTCAAAAATCGTAATTACTTTATAATGCTTTTCATTAATCCAGATCACAAGCTGAGTGTTAGGTAGGCCTTCTTTTTGTTGAAATAAAATTTGAATTTTGTTTTTTAAGGATCATTTCATTTGCAATTCACTGCTGTCCTGTTTTTCAGCATCTCTAGCTTTTTAAATTAACTTTTATCACGTTTCACATCCTTCCTATTTAACTTACTTTTTCTACGTGCAGGGGATCTTATGCTATAGTCCACCATGTGCATAGATTCAGCGTTCCCTTAATCCCTATCCTAAATGGTTCCTTCATCCTTCCCCTCTTTGGAACTCCGTTGTTGCAGCAAAGGAGGCTTAAGCGAACGTCGAATCTAACCTTCATTATTCCCCTCTTTCAGCTCCCCGCATTACCCTCTCCGAAAACCATTTCTAATTACTTCCTCGAGCACCCTGCTCGTAACCCCCTCAGAGCGCTGCTTCTCATCACCTCTCAGGAATAATTTCCCTCAGTACCTCCTGAGAGCACACCTTCCTTCGCCTCCCGCGCACCCTCACTCATTAGCCTCACCAACCTGTGAGGTGTGCTCACACAGCTTAGGTGTCCTCAGTTTACTGCCGCTCCTAACCTACGCGTTGCTAAAGCCCGTTTTTTCAATATTTTTTTATCTGGGTATTCGTAACTTTTGATTTGTTGTAAAAATAGGTGGGAGAAATTTTCCCAAGTCTCGGTACTACGATTTTGTATTAGTCGTTGTACGACGTGTGTGTTTATTTCAACGTGGTGTCCAGACTCGTGCATCTCGGTGCCTAGATGCAGATCTTCGGGGTGATCGGCTTCAGTACCTCGCGAGATGTTGGGTGGTGTGTGTCGCGTCGGTCTCGCCACGCTGTCCGGAAACTCGAACACCTGTCTTCGAGTGCGACCTGTGCGTGAAGGCTACATTCAATTAACTTTTCGTAGAAACCCACCATCTATACACTAACTTTACTCGAGGACACGCTTCGCTGGTGCTGCTAAGGCACCGTGGATCATGAAAAATAACGAAGCTCTATTTAAATCGCAATGCTTTAAGAAGAGATGCACGAGAAGGGCTCAACAAGTCGCTGCGAATTTGTTCAGTATTGTGTGTACGCGTTTCTGTGCAGTATATAATTATATTTTAGGTGCTGTCATTGTGGTGCGACCAAGTAACTTCGCACGCCGTGTTCCTACATTTTCACTCGCAAATGACAAGAAGTATTTTATTTTTTCTCATATATCATGCGTAGGTACTCCGTATTGTTGCAAATTTGGTGTTGCGCGTATTAGGCAGTGTTAATAAACCGTTGTTATGCAGTCCGTCGGCTTTAGGGGGTGGAGTCTTGGCTTCTCAAGCGTCGGAATCACAGCGTAGGATCAGAATTATTCATTATGACTTCAAAAACATCGGCCGTGAAATTTTGTCATTTCTCTGCGTTTCGAAATGGCGGTTTACTCGTATTCTTTCGGCATTCATATTTGCTCTTTTTGGGTTTTCAAGCTTAACAAGTTTTGTATTGGAAGCATCAGCTCATTTTTCAAACTGTTATTACTGAACATTTTGTTTGCACGTTTAAACGCACATCCAGAATTTTTGCAATTTCAACTAGTTGAGTTGCTCGTAGTTTTTAACAGCAATTTTAACTCATTTTTTCAAAAACCTCAAAAAGATCTCGATTTCAGTCAGCGGAAAGTTTGGCAAGTTATAAGTTTCAATAACACTGGATGAGAATTCAAGCGTAGACATAACGCAAGCAAGACACACGATATTCAGCCTAATTATGAGGTGCATTAGTGACAACGCCGTTTTGTGGGCTTCTCTCCGTGCTGTGGACCGTACACTTGCCCACAGCACGTGTCTGAGCTGATCAATAGCCTGTATTTTGCTCCAGCTACCGCACACACGCTACACCCCGGCATCGCTACGCTATGTCAACGAGGTGTACGAAGGATAAGTTCACCAGAGAAGCAACGTTTCGCATAACTAGGCTACGAAGATTGGCTGCGGCTCGGTGTTCGGAAACGCCTAGTCGCCGTGGTTCAACTGCCGTTATGATTTTTGAAATGTTGCCATCACGCTGGAAAGTTGTGCTATGCTCATACCATCACGCTGGAAAGCTGTGCTATGCTCATACCATCAGGCTGGAAAGTTGTGCTATGCTCTTGCCATCACGCTGGAAAGTTGTGTTATGCTCATACCATCACGCTGGAAAGTTGTTATGCTCATACCATCACGCTGGAAAGCTGTGCTATGCTCATACCATCACGCTGGAAAGTTGTGCTATGCTCTTGCCATCACGCTAGAAAGTTGTGTTATGCTCATGCCATCACGCTGGAAAGCTGTGCTATGCTCATACCATCACGCTGGAAAGTTGTGCTATGCTCTTGCCATCACGCTGGAAAGTTGTGTTATGCTCATGCCATCACGCTGGAAAGCTGTGCTATGCTCATACCATCACGCTGGAAAGTTGTGCTATGCTCTTGCCATCACGCTGGAAAGTTGTGTTATGCTCATGCCATCACGCTGGAAAGCTGTACTATGCTCATACCATCACGCTGGAAAGTTGTGCTATGCTCTTGCCATCACGCTGGAAAGTTGTGTTATGCTCATGCCATCACGCTGGAAAGTTGTGTTATGCTCATGCCATCACGCTGGAAAGTTGTGTTACGCTCATACCATCATGTTGGAAAGTTGTGTCATGCACGTACTTTCACACCGGAAAAGCTTAGCTATGCTCATACCATCGTACGATCAACATGCACGCTCATTTAGCATTTTAGTCACCTCTAGTTTTACCCAAATACGTGCTTCGCTTCCTGGTGCTAAGAAAGTAGTGGAGATTTTTACTATTTAATTCAACGAAACTTGATTTTCGTTTAGGGGCTTGCTATCGATATTCGAAGACATATTTCCACTACAAAAGTAGCCCAAAATACATTTATAGTCGCTTATTAGCTCAAAATAATGCATTTTGGTGATTAAAATCCAGTTGTTCTCGAGTACACTTTTGCTTAGGCCTGAAACTATGTCCGTACCTATTTTAGCGCTCAAATGTTCATTAATCAAATGTTCATATATATTATGTTATTTATAAATCATATCGAAGTTCATTCACACGAACGGTCATATCCGCATAAATGTTCACGTTCACAAGAATGTTTATATCCAGCGTCGCGCTCGTACCGCAACCCTCTTACCTACTCCACTCCTCGTGTCGACACCTTTCGAGCGTCTACTGCGGTGTTCGCCGCCCTTTTGATGGCAGTAGCGCGTCGCTTTGATTCCTGCGAACTCTCTCTCATGTGAACACCAAGAGGGGACTTGCACCAACACTTCCTTCGACGTTATAACTGGATATTGGCATTGTCACCCTCATAATATTACGGAAATGTTTAGGCTTATCTCAAATATACATGCATCACTTCGTTAGGTCCAGCCAAGGCTTTAGGTCCAGCCAAGGCTTTTGGTCCAGCCAAGGCTTTTGGTCCAGCCAAGGTTTTAAGTCCAGCCAAAGCTTTAGGTCCAGCAAAGGTTTTAAGTCCAGCCAAGGCTTTAGGTCCAGCCAAGGCTTTAGGTCCAGCCAAGGTTTTAAGTCCAGCCAAAGCTTTAGGTCCAGCAAAGGTTTTAAGTCCAGCCAAGGCTTTAGGTCCAGCCAAGACTTTAGGTCGGCCAAGGCTTAAAGGTCCGGCTAAGGCTCGAGCTCACCTTCCTGGTAATATTGAGTTGGTTACTTCACGTGTAGTTTAGTGTTTAAACAAACTTAAAAAAAAGCATTATTAGTTTGTTTCGCTGTTTTCATTGATGTTGTTGGAAAAGTCCTCGCTTGATTTCTCCGTAGAACATTTGTAAAGTTCATAAAACTTGCATGTTTTCATTGAGTACTATTGTTCTCTTTCAGCAACGCTAATGGTTCCGAGAAACTAAACTTGCTTGCAGATCTTTGCAGATTTCTAACATCGCAGCAACTTTTTTGTGTTGGAGATATTCAATATTCTGCGAAAGGAATTTTTTGTATTTTTCGTTAAGATGTTTTTTCGCAGAGGATATTCATTTCTTGAATAGGACCGTATAATGATCTGAAAACAATTATTAATACATTGTTGGAATTAGTCAACACTGTTATAATATGCCCAGTCCTAATTAAGGATGTTCATCATATGGTAATTAATTTTGCTCGCTCATTAGAGTCTGTGAACAGCCTCGTTAATTTAAAGCTGATGTCATGTCTCGATTTGTTTCATTCTCAACAGCTTTTGGTGTTATGTGCTCAGTTTTTGTCTTTACGTTACGCGTTTTTTTGTTCTTCCTTTCATTTTGTGCATGTCGATCTGCACGCTATTCTCAATTTTTGTGCTAAATTCCGTCTTTCTCAGTAAACAGTGATCTCAACACAGTTTTCGACAGAAAATAATTTTTAGTTGAATTTTCTTCGTATTTAGCGTAAAAGCAAATAATATATAATTCGCACTATTCGCTACAGACAGTCTAGACTCGAAGTTCAGACCCTTAGACTCCGAATGGCAAATAGTCAACATTCTAGACTCTATAGTGTTGACTGGTATTAAAACATGTCTCGCTATTCGGATTTGTCTCGTACGAACAAACTTTTCTTCTGAAAATGCATTTATTCACATAATGTATATTAGTTTCTGCTAAAATACAATATTTCTCAATCAGGATATCGTATGTTTTCAATACAATTTCGCATTCATGGCCGATTGAATGAGTTTCGCTTTAAGGAAGTTGGCAAACGCTGCAGTCTGCAGGCTTCCCCTAAGAACCGCATAATCTTGATGTTGTCTTTGCCTTGATGTTGTGTATGGCTCTAGAGCCAACTTCACGACCGCTTCACCCCTTCAACTATCGCCATTGGGCCAGTAATTGCAAGTGAACCGACGAGCCTCGGCACAGTTTCTCACACCTTGCGATCTTTCACAGCCCGTAACGCTGACAGAATAGACTGTTGTTTTCGGGAACTTCATTTGATCAGTGGAGCAATTTTCGTGTCTGTTCATTCTTGGGAAGGAGTTTTGGTGGTGGCGTTAGTGGAGATAATTCGTCGCTGCTGAAGCGTGGGTGTCGCTCGTGCCGCCGCCTGACCGACGCAGGTGCGCTATTCATGCCTCCCTCAAAGGGGAGTGAGAAATTAGCCTCTATTGCTGCACAAGCGCGGTTTGAAAATTAGCTTCTACTTTTGCTCAACACCGGGTTAGAACTTGGCTTTTATTTCTGTTCAAGCACGGATTAGGAAATAGCTGTTATTGCTCCTCAAGCACGGATCAGAAACTAGCTTTTATTGCTGCTCAAGCGAAGCTTAGAAACTAACTTTAGTGTTGCTCGGTTGCGGCTTAAAATTTAGCTTTTGATTCTGTCCAAGCGAAGGTTAGGAATTATCTTATATTGTTTCTCAACCGTGGTTAAAACATATTATTTATTGCTACCGAAACGTGTGCTTAGATCAAAATTTTTTGCTTTGGCAATGCAGCTTTGAAACCTAATGTTTATTGCTGCACAAATGCCTCTCAAAACACAACATTTATAACGGCCCTAAAGCAGGCAAAAAATTCTTTTTACTGCTAACCAAACGCTGGATAGAAATTATATTTTCCTGTTGCAAACTATTTATTAAAACTTAGTCTTTGCTGCTCATAGACTGGCTAAAACGTATTTTCGTCGTTCAAAAATGAAAACATTTACGTAGCTCTCCAGTCCCTAAAATTGCGCTCCCAAATTAGGATTTTTCACTCGTAACATGACATTAAATCACTATTCTGCGCAGCCAATTGGAGCTAACATGCCTTTTGAAAACCTGATGCAATTTCATCGAAGTGACGTTTCAGTAAGCAGCCCATTCTCTGAGTGACTTGAATCAGATCATCAACTACAAAGTGAACATTGTTCCACGGTACGGTAGGGACTTTTCATGTTATGATTATGTATTCCATTGGTTTAATCCAACGCCGCGCTAATGGCGCATGGAGTTAGACGTGCATAATTAATCTGTCTTCTGTTCGGGAAGTCGAAGGCGACCGTTAGCAGCGTTCGAATGTATGGTTAATTTATTTTCAATAGTCGGATTATAGTGGCAGTGTTTCCATGGTTGGCTCACGAGTGCTCCTCCTACCATGTCCTAATGTCCGTGTGTCATGGTTGGCTCACACGTGGCTAAATAGCACCACCAACCATGCTGTAGGAATTTAACATGCTTAACATCACCCACCAATGGTCACTGAGGGGATTTTCATGATGCGGCCGACCCACCGGTGGTCTCGCACTCAATTTTCGAAAAGACTCAAAACCAAATGATGGTACGATCCTTTCAATGTTAGTTATTTTCAATATTGAACCATAAAATTCAGTTTGATATGAGTAGAATATTGAACACTTCAGTTTAACCCGCCGCAGTCGACGTGTTCACTGATCATTAACTAGGTTGTATGTGATTGTGACAATGTGAGGGCCCGAGCTGAGAACTAGGTAGGCTTTCTTTTTGTTGGAATAGAATAGGTTTTTGTTTTGTTACGGACCATCTTTTTCGGTTCACTGCTGTCCTTTTTTTCAGCACCTACTACTTTCTTCTTCAACTTTGATCTTGTTTCATGAACTTCTTTCTTATCTTACTGTTTCTATGCCCTTTATGCATAGATTCCGCGTTCCTTTTACTCCATACTAAATGGTGCCATCTTCCTTCCTCTTTATGGATCGCATTTGTTGTTGCGGGTAGGGAGGCTACAACTAACGACTAATTTAATCTGTATGTGATTGTTGAATTCAAGATCAACTAAGAGATGGAGGGTATAGTTCACGTAGCCACTCAAGGAAGGGAGTACAATGAAACAAAGTAAAAGATCTGTGAAGTGGATTAGCGTTGATTTGATGCGTGATCCTCACAAAGAGACGTTAATGCTCAGTGAAGGTGACAAGGGAGAATGCAACAATTTGTTGCATGCTGACATTATAAACTGAATATAAAAGCCAGTGAAATTCATTGTCTTCGATTATGTCACTATTCATTTTTGCTCTTTGCTTTATTGATGGGATTCATGTAGCTCGCGTCATCGGCTGTTCTCTTTTGCATTAACTTCACGCGTGAATTATCGTTGTGATCGAATATGTCGAAACTGTTTACTGTGGCCCTGATCACTGCCATATCAAAATGGTCAAGTGACATTACCCAGTTTAACTTTTTAGCCGCCTGCATGCATGATTTTTGCCGCCTAAGCGATTTAATCGCTTAAATCGCTTAGACGGCGAAAAATATGAATGCAGGCGGTGAAAAGTTATACTGGGTATAGCTCTGCGAAAGGCAAAAGTGTATGAAAAAGGACTGTGAAGAACTGTTAAAAAGGTAAAAGCTTTTGCACAATAGTACATTGCATGTATTATATGGGCTGTCCTAGGTTTTTATTTTGATTGGCTGAATACTGGCTACATTGAATCTCTTTCAAAAATGTGATTCATAGGTGTGCAATGATGTGATTCAATTATTATTATTTTTACTATAACTTAATGTACTGTGCTGCTATTTTAAGGATAGTGTTGTTTTTCCAGTATTATTTTTAACGACGAAGTGACTCGTGACTGCAATCAAGGTGACTTCAGAACTAGGGGTGGTAGAAAATATCGCAGGTACTGACTCAGGAATTATAAATGTCCTCGTCTCTATTTTGATTGATTTTAAAATTAATTTGGTTGTTTTTTCACCATCTAACGTTGCAAAGTTAACACTGTTTGTTGAAAAAAAAACTTTTCGTTTACGTTCGCAGAAACTTTACGCTAAGTTGGGCGAGTGCGTACTTTCATTTTTGCCCCAGTGGCCTGTTATTTCCATTGGAAATAAATTTATTCAACATATATTGACAGAATTCTGACACATCGAATTAGAACTTCTTCAAAAATTTAGCTTCATCGAAAAAATCTAGGAAAGGGTTAAGTTAGAACCGGTTCAATTCTGGTCTCACATTTACTTAGAGTTGTTTCACGTAAGTTGAAGATTATTTAGCATTTCTTCCTTTATTTTCGCTGCTCTCGTGAAGCAGGCCAGTGTAATCAGGAAGCACAGTTCTGACCCGGTTGTGTTCGCTTCCATCTCATCTCATGATTTTTTTTACGTTTCTATGTTTCGCACGCGAAAAAAGCTGTGACTGACGAGATGAGAAGCGCTCCGAGGAAACTTTTTGCATGTTGGCAAAAGTTAGCGAATGTTTTGATGTTGTTTGAATGAACAAAGTGAATACAGCATTTTTTATTCAACTTTTTTGGATTGCTGTGACGTGTTCTCGTAATTTCGTTCAGGAACTCTAGGAAAGTACAACAAAACCACTGTGTTTCATTGTTTTGAGACTCCCGCTGAAGTTACAATGGAGGCTTTGGCGTAAAAATTCATGAGTGTAGTGTGATGAATTCATGGTGTGTGGCTGCGGTGTAACTTTCAACCATGTTGCCAGATTTTTTTCTTTCTTCTCGTCAAAATCCTCAAGTTTTGGTCTTATTGAGATAAATATCACCATAAAGGTCATTCAGCATCAGAGTGACCAGATGCTGAATGATTTCTTTGGTTGAATCTTTAAAAAAAGAAGTTTAGTGAAGTTGCGGGTAAAATTTTGCAGGTCGTCTATCAAATCAGTTCCTGATTTGCAACCCAAAACTGATTTGGTTCTCGTCATTCCAGGTTTGAAATTTTCAAGTTTTGATTTTTGTTGAGCGCTTTGGTGTTTCATTCTTCTTTGATGTTGTTTATTGGCTGCTCATCGTAATCTTAACTTTCCTCTTAGGTTTCCAATAATGATTTGGTATTTGTCTGCCTCTCCACTGAGTTTCGATGATCATTCGTGTGGAGTATACATGTTTGGTATGCATTATAAACATCAAATTTAAAACCCGTATAATACGATGTTTCTTTCTCTCACGCGTGTTGATTTTTACGAGTTACCTTCACGCTCGACAGTCTCACTGGAATTATTTTGTCACACGAATTATGCGGCCATGCATTAAAAAAATTCTCATTCCGTCCTGCCACAGCGCTGCTCAACATTTATGTCAGCATTGAACATTCATGTCTCTACATTTATTCTCACTAATCTGGTCGAACGTTACAGGTGTTAGTCCGAAATTTTTTGCGACTAATGCGGTATTGTGAGTTTTGAATCATGTGATTATATACCACGGACGTTGGCTCAATTTGTATTTTTCTATAGTCATTTGGGTAATGAATTAAAAAATTTTCTGAACGCTTTGTAGTTATATATGCATGTGTGGTACGTGTGGCAACAATAATAATAATAATATTGCTAACAAAGTTTTTGATACCTAGCCTGTGTTAATACTGAAGGAATATAGGGAGAAACTTACATTGTTTTGAGCAAAGAAGAGCATAGCAGATAACTCGTGTATTCGTTGTTGACTACTGAAATGAGTTTAGAAGTATCAAATTTACGTAATTTAAGACAAAAATTCATTAATATGCCTGTCAACAACAGTAGAAGGAAATACGTTTTTGGCAAAATATCGTCGTAGAAAATCGAACTCTTTGTGTAAGTCTTGAAAGTTAAAACACATATCGAAAGTTTTCTGGGCTCGGGACTAGCTTTTTTAGCTTTTGTTCATGCATTTTTAAGGTTTGCGGCATTCGTACTCTCGTTCATAGAGTGTGTAACTTTCAATACTTACACAAAGAGTTCGATTTTATACGACGATAATTTGCCATGTACATAATTTAATTTATGTTATGCCTAACGCAATATTATATCGTGTGTCAACGTGTGAATAGCGTATCTAATAGTACATGCTTCATTCTGATGCTTCAATGTTTGTACTTCCCAATTTAAATTTACACAATGGATATAAAGGGATGTAGCCTTTTCATGGTTACAATTGCTACATCAGCAGCTTTATCGGCTCTTTTCTACTTACATGAACGTATTTAAAATGTTTTGAGGCCTCACCACGTTTCAGTTGCCAAAAACAAACCAACATTTACGAGCTTCAAAGGTCAAATTTTTCTCCGCAGTGCAGTTGTTATTTCCAAACTTATTTTTGGCATACGCGGGCGCTTCGCTGCTGCCAGGAACTCTACACCTTATCGAAAACATGGAATAAATGTTTCTTTGTTTCAGCCAACGTTCATTCGAGGGAAGGTTATCTGAGCATAGTTCTGTTTTCCATCGGCTCTTTTCGTTGCCTGTAAAGAAGAAAAAACATCAGAAAAAATTCCAAACAATGAAGAGGAAAACCTTTTAAAGAATTCATCAACCTACGTCTTAGTTATAACGAGTTACGAGACTTCTGGGGCTATTTTCTGCTGTTTTTTCAAACTTCATTTGCTTTCAATGTTGTCCAGGTACCCAAGCCGCTCCTGTCAAGACAACTTTCATGTGGCAAGCCACTACACAGTCGCCAATTTTCTGTCGTTTTGCGGAATAATGCGAGCAATTGGCTCATCATAATATCAGATGATCAGTTGTCGTTAGTTATATCGACAGTCATCAGCGCATCAAATAGATTTATTTGAAGGAAATTTGCTAGCACAAAAAATATGAGGCCAATATTTAGCCGAAACGAACTGCTTTCTTACCGCAGCTCGATTATTTAACGCCACACCGGGAGCGTGAGCCGCGCTGAAACCAGTTTTTGGACACTCCTCAAAATTAAAATAAATCAAAGCGTCTAAAAAAATGTAAACGCAGCCGAAATTTACAGTATTCTATTTTCGCTCGTTCTATGTAGCAGATGTTATTTTTTGGGCTTCCTTCTGTCCGGAACGCGTTTGTGCGGAGCGCAGTGTGTAAATTCACAACGCAGTGAACAATATTGTACTGTCTGCTAAATTTGTGTGAATGATTAATCAGATATACCAAATAATACAAAACAATGAATTAAAAACTGCATTGAATGATTGAGACTAATTTTCGTCTTACACTTTACTGAATTTTTCGAACTAATTTTCGCTATTAGGACAACTTCTATTTATAAGAGACGTAAGAAATAAATAATAGCGTTCTCTTACATGTACCCTACACTTTTCGCTGAAAATGTTGTCATCAATCGTACAAGATAAGTGATGACTTATGCAATATATTAATATTTCTGGCGAAAGAAATAACTTGACTGATAGAATACGGTTTACTGAATTAGAATTATTCATGGTGTTTTGAATACGGCTTACTAAATTTGAATGATTTTTTGTAATTAGAATATGGTTTACTGAATTTGAATCATTCACGGTATATACAAGGTGATCGGAACTTTGTTGAGCAAACTTTAACCTAAGGATGGGACCGTTGAAATAAACACTTTTTATTCAATAACCATGTGATCAGCAATGTTTCGTTAAAAAGTTACAAGGACTTGAAATTTGCACATGTCCACCAAGGCCTCCTGATATTTTGCCCGAGATATCTAATTCTAAGGATATTTGAAGTGTTTGGTGTACGAAACACCGATTCATTCCGAAACAGACCTCATCGGTAGAATATAGTTGAAGCCTCCGCAAGGATTCTTGGAACTCCTGGTGTCTTCGATCGCGTCCGGCAATCATTTAATCGGCGTTTGAACGCCTGCATCGCAACAGATGGGCGTCATGTTGCATATTTCTACTGAATACCTAACCTAATCTAAAAATTTATTTCTTATGGTCATAATAATTGTTTGTTAGTCTGTTTCTTGTGCTTGTAATAAAAATGCTGTTCTAACTTCTACAATTCATGTCCCTGTCACTCCCAAAGTATGAATTTTTCTCCTTGAATCCAAAGTATGAATTTTTCTCTCTTTACGAAGCATTTTCGACCACACGGCTATTAAGTAAAAAGTGTATATTTCAACGGTCTCAATTTTTTGTTTAAGTTTGTTCAACAAAGTGTTGGTCACGGGGTAAAATATGGTGAACTGAATTAGAAATATTTGTGGTACATAGTATACGATTTTTCTGACTTGGAATGATTGACGACATGTAGAATACGGTTTACTGAATTAGAATGATTTACGGTGTATACGAGACGGTTTACAGAATTAGAATGATTTACGGTGTATACAAGACGGTTTACTGAGTTAGAATGATTTACGATGCATAGAATACGGTTCACAAGATTGGAATTATTAACGGTATATAGAATACGGTATACTGAATAAGGATGATGTGCGGTGCATCAAACATGGCTTACTGAATTACCCAGAGCCCTCTGATACGGCCGGGGACGTCTCTTGTTGTTTCTAAGGGCTCTTCGTTTGATGGAAACTGGAACCTAGCGTTGCCATGGTAACGCGTTATCGTTCAAAAATTGCCTAACCTCGACGCGGAATTTCTCCGTCGGTGAGCACCCTCAAAATTTCTTTTGTATTGTATTTTTCAGAAACGCTGAAAGCAGCTCTAGATCCTATCAAATTTACATGCATGAAATTCTTTATTTTTCTCTCTAACTGATATTCGAAATATCTTTACACGATGCATGCATTTTTAGCTGTGTATATAGTTTGATGAACATAACAGTTATTTATGAGATTGGTTTTTTTTTCACTATTTTCTAAAACCAAAGAGGTGGCTTGCGGAAATAAATATCTGCACGCTCAGTAATTTTTTGTAAGCTTGTGCTCCTTTGCGACATGCGTGTAACTCCACTCTGGTGTGTCGCTGGGGCCTGTTGAGGGTTTGGTGTTACGCGTTGGTCGCGATATAAGCCGCCGGTGTACACGGGTGGAATTTTCATAATGCTGATAACAGACCAGTTGTCACAAACTCAATTTTTATGGAGACATGATCCAGTTAATGTTTTATGTTTTTAAAATTGCTAACTACAGTTGACTTTAAATTTGAGTTGAATATTGAACTTCAGTTTAACCCATCGCGGTCTACGTGTTGAGTAACGTGTAGACGATCTGGCTGACGCGTCCCCGTCTCTTGTCTTTCACTAGATAAAAATGAAAAAAATCAATGTACTGCGCCAGTGACAAACATATGCACTCATTTTCGATGCTGTTAGCGTATACCTGTTCATGCATGTATTAATTTTCCAGACATGATCACTTTTTAAAGTTTTTGTGAACGAAGCAGTTGTAAAGTTGAGCATGTTCGTTGTCAAGTATTGTCCCGTGTCCATATTCGTTCTATCCAGTTGTTATAATTGTTACATTATTTTGACTTAACAAGAGTCATAACTTTATTCTTCACTTTGTAGTAGTTTCTATAAATAGTTGGAAAAACAGTGCGAGTCGTTAATTTTCTTGCGCTTATGAAATCCTAATTTAATAGTAGGAAACCAGTCTAGAAAATAAAATAATCAGTAAAATTTAACATTTAAATTAAAAATAGTAAGTTTTTTAACCAGTAAAAGTTATCGTTCGAAAAATATGGGATCCTATAAGCTTTAATTCGTGTTCTGCATCCTCGCATTTGTTGATCGAACAAAAGTGAAGGGGCCGTGTCTGAAACGACTTCAAAATTCTGTCATAAAACTTGTCTACTTATTCTTGAGAAAACGAAGTCGAATTGAATGTTTTTAAGTTCATTCTCAAATACAAATTTATCTATTTCCTGTTAACTACATTCCGTTTTGGGTATCCTGTGCTACCCGCCATAACACAATTACGCATTCAAGACGCATATATCGTACAGGTAATTGTGCATTGCATGTTTGCATTTGCTGCCTGTATTTTAGAGTGAAAAGTATACTACGAGTTATTTTTTTAAAGCTGATGCGGAAATTTTCTTCGTATATCATCCTACTTCATGCATCACTAACGCACTCACCTCTGCTCTACGTATTCTTCTAAGTGTTATTTTGACAACGTGCTTCATGCGCCTCGCAGCTCAGATTTACCCTCAGGTTTTTTGATTCGTGCTTTGTTGAGTCGCTTTTGTACTTCAGCACCACTCGACAGCAGAGCGCTGGCCAAACTAATTTTCTGTTTGAGCCTTACTTGTGTCACTGGTGAGTTGATGGTATAATTGATTGTGTAAATCACTTAAGATACTAGATTAGCGTCAAACCAAGGCGCGAAGCATTTCTGGTTTGCTCCTCTAAATGTCACCTGAACGCTGTTCAACTCAATTTGTACCAACTCACCGTCACTCACGGGAGGTAAAACTCACAACGGCTTGTGACTTGTGCTTGAGAAGCACACACATATATGAAAGGTTTCATCTACATTTTTTGGTTCAACGTGTACACTTGGGCTCACTCAAACAAGATGGCATTTTGTTTTTTCGGAGGGGGAATTCCTACGCCTCATATTGTTCTCTGATACTAACTATTTAAAAGTAAAATCTGAAATCTTTTTCTAAACGGTTGTGTCCAACACTTTCATTATTCCTACTTGAGATGCAGTATTGAAAAGCTAAGAGAAAATCGGTAATTTGGCACTGCATAAAATCATTTATTTATTAAAAACACTGCAATTACTACTTGCGATGGTTGGAAATTTTCTGAAAGGTTGGTTAGCTTTTCAATGGCACGGGACGCTGTATCAGCTTGTGGTCTTTTGGGAAAGTTCCATTCCACAAATATGTGCACGATCACTTTCTTGCTAACTTCTTTACGCGATTTGATACATTTTCGTGAGCACTGTGGCTAATAAACGCGCGCGTCACTTTCATGTTTTAATTTACCATTACGCTCAAATTCCTGAATCATAAAACCACACTTTTGTCTTGATATTTCTATTTAACTCGAGTTTAATTATTAACGCGTTAGCGACGTTTTGAGTGTTGCTACAGTTAAAATAAATTAGTTTTCGAGTAACAGAACCGGAAAACGTCCTTAACCGCTTGTATAGAGTTCTATACTTTCCAAGAATTGTAAAAATATCATTGCACGATAATGTTCTATCTCATTAGTTAATATACGTTTTAAAAAAATACTAGTGAAATATTTGAAATGCAGCTCAATTATAACTGCTCCTAAATGAGCAATTTAATTAGTGGTGCACATATGTACTAATCATCAACGTGTTAAAATCCCAGATTTTCATTTCGTACAGCGTACACAACCCTGCCATCGAATGAACCGCCACCATGTTAACGCGTGAATCTTGTCTGCAACGCTGCAAGTTCGTGAAAAATTAGTTTCACGGCTACACGGTCTCGGAGACACCAGGCTATGTTCAGGTATACCTACAATATTTCTTATTTCTAGGAGAAGAAAGTCGTAAGTTTGTGCAGTCGGCCTGCACGCCTATATCTCTGCCAGCATTCGTGGCACCTCGCCTTCCTGTCACATTGCTCGATAAATTTCTCTGGAAGTGAACTTTCTTTTCGGCTCCAGCCTTGCGTGTCTCATTTCGGCTCTGAAATTACCATACTTGTCCACCGTTTGAGTTGTTTCTTGCTATCGAGCTCCGTGTGTAGTCTCCATTTTTTTATATTAGGCTCGTGTTTTTTAGTCTCAGCTCTGTGCTTCACAATCGGCCGGCTTTATTTCACTGCGTTTGCTGTTGATGCGGTGCCGGTTTTTTTCATCTCAACTACACTTCTAATTACCCTATGGTTTCTTATATACGTGTGTCCTTATCAAGTGTTGCTGATAGTTTGATTTTGAATTTTAAATACTGAGTTGATGCTAATTCATTTCGGTTTCTTTTAATACCAAATTTATTTTTCATACTTGCGAACTTTTTGTTGGTCATTTGCACGGCTTAGGAATAAGTGTGAGTCTTCTTGTTTTGATGTTTTATTTCTATGATGGAGAGGATGACGTTATCTTTCATGTTTTTTATGTTGTCGCTTGAAACAGCAAAATGATACCTTCTTCTTCCGTTACGTCATCCAATAAATTGAGAATTTCTTGCTTATGGTTTCGATATTTTTCACCAATCATTAGTCGACACTTACGCAATTTCTGAATTTCACAATACCCACCTTTTGCACTGTCCCCAGTTCATGTGTTCTGTTTTGTTTTGTTTTGTATTTTGTTTAGGCTCATAAGGATAACTGATTGTTGTAAATTTCAATATGCATTATCAATAATAGTTTCTGATCTTGGTTTACATTTCTCTGTGAATAGAAGTTCTTAGTTTGAAAACTTTTTTCTTGATGTCTTCTCAACTCAGACGACTCTGAATGCACGAGATGCGTCCCATCAGGGCTCTTAGGAAATCGACCTTTTTACCACGCGCGGTGCCGTACGAGAGCATTAGCTGTCCTGAATAATTTCTCAGTATTTCTCAGGAATCGCCACATTTTCTAGGTAATTGTTGGGGCGACGCGCATTGGGACGCATTTGCATCGACTCCAAGCTGAAGCCAATATTATCTATTGACTGTGTGTTGACTTGCTGCTAGAAGATTTTCTCATGTTCGTGTATGTTCTCTTCTTTAGGGGTTTTAGGGGGATACAGATATTTTATCGATGTGAACTAGGAAAATGTGAGGTCTCAAGCTCAGAGTAACCTATGTCTTCAGTTTGTTAAAAAAAAAACCCTCAGGGGGATACAACTGTTGTATCTATGGGAATTAGCGCTCCCAAAGGGACTATGTGAGGGCCCGAGCTAAAGGTTAGGTAGGCTTTCTTTTTGTTTAAATAACATAGGTTTTTATTTTGTTACGGATCATCTTTTTTCGGTTTACTGCTGTCTGGTTTTTCAGCACCTACTACTTTCTTCTTCAACTTTTTCTTGTTTCCTGATCTTCTTTCTTAGCTTTCTGTTTCTGTGCCCTCTCTGCATAGATTCCGCATTTCCTTAACTCCATACTGAATGGTGCCTTCTTCCTTCCTCCCTTTGGATAGCCTTTGTTGCGGATAGGGAGGCTTAAACTAACTAATAATCTAATCTAATTTTGGTAAAAAAATGTATTTTGTTTTGTTGACCTCTATCTTGTTCCGCTTCACTGCTGGCCTGCATTTAAGCTCCTCTAACTTTCTTCAACTTTTATCCTGTTTCAGTTTTTTTCATAGCTTACTATTTCTTTGCGCTGCGTATTTTGTGTGGGAACTCACCTTGTGCATAATTTCTGCATTTCCTTCACTCCAACCTAAATGGCCCTTACTCCAAAGTTGGAACTCATTTGTTGTGGCCAAAAAGGCTTAAACTAACTTATCTAATCTAGTTATCTAATCTTGTGGGTTCTTGGGTATACACTGCACATTTTGGGACGCATGAACCATACCTGATGACTTAAGGGATTGCAGTGAAATTATGTTTTTTGATCCTGGAACCCTTTAATCGATATCCAACACAAATGAAAATATATTTTTTTAACCTCCTTTTTATTGTGTTATTTGAAGTGTTTTATGTAAAATTGTTTCCTTTTTCCGTCAAATTTCTTGCTTTGTTAGCATAAGTTTCCGGTATTATTTAATCCTTTAGACTTAATACTTCAAACTTAAACCCTTAATTTCGGAATTACAGAAGTCCAAAAAAAAATTTCTTGAAATATGGTCATTCAGAATTATTTTCACATTTGCTGGAAAAAAAATATTCACTGCTCGTTTGCCTTTTCTTAGTACGCGAATTAGTCTCATGGCCTGTCTTGCGTAAATATCACTGTAGCCTAAAGTGCACATCTGCTGAAAAGAATGACGTATGACTTACAGCGCAAAAAATACTTTAGGAAGGTCGACGACTGACTTATTGATGGCTTCACGAATGGTACTCGCAAGAAAATAACGAACAACAAACAAAATAATTAGGTAATCGTGTGCGTTTGTCTTATTCTTATTCTTATTCTTCTTAGTCTTATTTTAAGTAATCGTGTGCGTTTGCGATGAAAGTGGATTTTTTGAATTTGCTTACTGATTTTAAATAAAAATTTGAGTCTGTCAACTCTGCAACTTATATTCATGGCATCACAACACAAGAATATTTTGGTGAGGATTTTTGCACGTCGGATAACGATAGCGGACGGTTTTTATCAGGAGGGAGCAACAGAATCCTCAACTTACTTTAAAACGATATCGTACCACCAAATACGTGCGATACAAGAGCTCTTTTAGAAATGCGTGTCATGCTGCTTGTATTTGACTTGACACACAGACGGGACTTTGCGCTCCTCAACAGACTTTCAAGTAACTCAACAGGCTCTCAGGACCGCCTCTTGCAGGACTAACTTTGAGATCTAACTTTAATCTCAATTTTTTCTTTTATATGGCGACTGTAATTCCGATTTCTTACACGAGTGCGTTTGATGCCACTCCTGCCTTCTCCGTGCTTAATTTTACGCCTCTCAGATGTATTCTCTGACACTCTTGAATTAATTAATGGTCGCGCGTACGAAAACCTGTAACGAACAGCAAAACGAAATAATTTTTTTCGTACCATTTTAGTTAAAAGCGTGCCTTACGTTTCACGAGTTGATTTCGATCCTCTTGGACTTCTGCCTCAAATGGTATGTATTATATCATACAATTGAAAAACCTTCCGGGTAAACAATGCAAATTGTTCTGGAATAGCCTGGACTTGAATCGCATTGGATATTTGTGAACTACAAAAACGAGAATTTTGCAGTAGAAAGATGCAGGTGACTTTATCCATCACCCCTCAGGGGGATACAGATATTGTATCTATGGGAATTAGCGCTCCCAGGGGAAAAATGTGAGGGCCCGAGCTGAGAGTTAGGTAGGCCTTCTTTTTGTTGAAATAAAATGATTTTTGTTATGTTAAGGACCACCTTTTTTCGGTTCACTACTGTCCTGTTTTTCAGCACCTCTGACTTTCTTCTTCAACTTTTATCTTATTTCATGAACTTCTTTCCCATCTTACTGTTTCTATGCCCTTTCTGCATAGATTCCTCATTTTCTTATCTCCATTCTAAATGGTGCCTTCCTCCTTCCTCTCTTCGATACGCTCTATTTTTGCAGCGGTTAGGGAGGCTTAAACTAACTTATAATCTAATCTAATCTAATCTTTATCCACCATTCCAACATCTGGAAGTACAAGTCTCCACCAGAGTTTGCGCATTAAAATTTTAAGCGAATTTGTTTAGCGTATTCGGAACTTTTACTCATTCAAATTTTTAATCTGCTTCAAGCAATTTGCTTCCATTTAAAATATTAGAGGTTTGGATGTATCGTTTAAAGAAGCACTCCTTTATGCATGCTTCTACGTTAGAAATTTGAACACTTTACGTTGACTATAAACGTAAACACTGTAATAATAACTATAAACACTGTAGTTTACTATAAACGTTGACTATAAACGTAAACACTGTAAACACCATTTTGCCCATCGCTGTATTATACACACGAATTACCTTAAATAGATCTGATAATAAAGCTATAAGAGGGGCTTCTTCTGATGAAACCCATTAAGTACTACATATTGGTTTTGAGAATGTTGTAAATAACGCCCTCTTAAACTTCAGTATCAGGATTCAAATTCTACTAACTTGAAAAAATCTGTTTTCAAAAATTTATCAGTCGCTAAAAGGACCGTTAAAAATTGCACGAAGCCCTCTTCCAGCCGCAGTGCGGTAATACGCATATCCCTCTTCCAAGTTGAAGAAGCACTAGAGCCTATATACAGTCATCTTAACAGTGCGAAAGCAAATGTGAAATACCTTCCTGCGATAAAAAGAACCGTCAAGTTTTATGAATAATAAATGCAGCATCCAAGCTTGACCCACCTGGGAATGTCTGCAAAAAGTCTGATCTTCGCCGAGCAGCAAAGAATATGCGCCAGGGTTCCTGGACAGCATCGAACTTTTTTAGTTTCATTAAAATTTCACGTTGTGTCAAGGATTTCACCGTTTCTGCACGAACGCTTTGTATAAAAGCACGCCTGAAATTCAGGGAAAAAATAGAAATAAGCAGACATTTGCTCCGTGGAGAGTAAAGGTTCGACCGCATCAATAATGCACACAGAGGAGGGCAGACCACGGTCCAAACTGGGCAAGGCATGACGAGTCGCCATGCCGGAGTGCCTTGGTGCTCGATAGTGATCGATGCCACATCGACACGGAGATGAAAGTTCCATTCGTAAGCGAACGTGAAAGGATGGACCCATGCCAGATCTATGCTCGGTACTGAAGCGCTACATTTTTTACCATTACACACACCAGCTAAAGGTTGGCCGATTCTGGGTAGCTATGAGACCGTGCCGCTAAAGAGTCAACTCTGGCCAATATTGAGAGCCAATAAAAAGCATACTGGACGCCATCCGATACTGGAGTACATTTAAATCGAAAACAACGCCAAAATTGCCCCATTAAAGGTTGCGTGTTTCATATACTTTTTCATGCTCTAACCGTTAAGAGCTTCATGCGAGGCAGTGAATATATCATAGAGGCGTGCGATGATTAGCCAGGCCACTCTAGAATAGATTTTTTTTTCTTGACACCATGCCTTTGTTGTATCGTTGTGTGTTTAGGGTCATTGCTCAGCTGAAAAGTCCAGCCGAGTTTCGATTTTAAAGAGTGAGTGAAATCCGAAAGTGTTGATACCAAAACTCGATATTTCTCAATCACGCGTCCTCCAATTATGTGGTGTTGGCTACACCGGACTAGTAACAACTCCATACCAAGATAGCACTGTCCTATATCGGAATGATTCTATTAAGATATAAAGTTCACTATAGAAATGATTCTCTTAAGAACATCCGTTTCTTCTTTTTCCCACTAAGAATGATTCGTGTTATTTCGTTCAGAAAGTTCAAGTTCAATGTAGTGTGACCACAAAACAGTAACATAAAAAGATGAGGGCTTTCCTAAATGCGCGTTCGTTTACATCCTTCATTTGGTTCATATCGAGAGGCTTCTGAAGGAGAGGAGTCTCTTCCTCGAAGAACTTGAATGGAGATCCTCATTTCGGAGCTCCCTGTTAACTGCGCACTTGCTTACTTATAGCCCAAATAATTTCATCTCAGCCTTCAAACCATTTCGAGATCACTTCGGTCTCTTCATCGCAAACTGTCGAACAAACGCTTGGTTATCCCGGGAGAACGACATGTACGTTGCTTGATGAAGGTTGTCTTTCGTGACTTCCAGTTCTACATTATACTTCATACTGATCTCACAGGGGTACACGAGTGTGTACTCCCGTAGAAACATTCTCGTGTCTATCGCCTTACTCGTGCACAAAAACCTCATGAAGTGTAGCCGGTTTTGAATCATGTCTTCTATTTTACACATAGTAAGGATGTTACCAGTACAAAAGCTGATGTCAATACAAGAGCTGATGCTAAATAGATGCTGAAGAGAAGGAACGAAAGTACCAGTTCTTGAGAATAATACTGCTACATTAGTTAACAATTTCTCTCCACAAAAGAATTTAACTAATATATTTGTGGGAATTACTGCTCTCAGAAGGAAGATAAGAGGTCCTGATTTGATGGGTAGGTAGGCATTCTTTGTGTTGAAATAGAATGCTATTTTTTCGATATGAACCGTATTTTTTCGTTTCTCTGGTGTTATCATAGCATGTGGAGAATCCACACAAATAGGTTCAATGGTAAACCGGGAATGACAGCAAAAGAGTTTATTGAACGCTGCAAGTAGCAGTAAATTTAGATGATACGAACCATTCAATAGGCCGAACTTCAGGATGTAGGTTCACGAGCCAGGAACAAGAATTAATCAACTAGGTCAAATATTAAGACTAATGCCGGCTCAGCGTATATGATTACAAAACTACACTAACTCTAATTAACAACAACAAAATTCAGGAACGAAGGATCTAGGGTTAACCTAGATAAAATAAAGAAAGGCGATCCCTATAAATTAACAAAAATGGCGACTCCTAGCAAGGTGGCTAAAACGCAGCAGCACTGTTTCCACTACGAAGGCGCGAAACCATGCATTCTTCAACGGCGATCCTAATCAGCTTGCGGCGTGGCTCTCCAGAGGACTGGCCGTTCGCCCAGCAGGCAAAATTCAAGCCGCACGGCCCCGAGAATCCCCTGTAGTTTAACGCAGCTCAGTAGGCCGATCAACAGCCAGGGTAGCAAGCACCGCACAACCGAAATGACAGCCCCCTCTGAGATCGCAGCGCAGATTTAGAACCAGCTGTCCCGCATCGTTCCCGGTAGAGCAGCCTCAAGCTGGGCTTTGGGAGCCCGAAGACGCAGATACTAGAAAAATGAAACAAATGAATTAATGCAATGAAGAAGTCAATGGAGTAAGAAGTTATTCATAATGATTTTGCAGCAAACAGGAACATTATAGCAGGACTATTTCATATGCTAACCTGAGTTTAATTATGCCTCAGTGTGGAAGCCACTCGTAGAGTTAGAAAGATGGTAAACGTGAAGAAAAAGGTGCAAGCAAAGAGCAAGTTTAGGAAATAGAATTAGGTTTAAGAGTCAATAGTACTACCCGGAGAGTTAGACAGCTGGTAAGCCGTCTTTCAGTTAGGCTCCAGGTAGGATAATTAAGTTAAGGAAAAAGGTTAAGGGCCCATTCCAAGCAAGCTCGAAATAGATTTAGGTTATTAGAATTTAAGATACCATAGTATTAAGATATCGAAGATATTAAGGTTTAAGGATTTAATAATTCAAGAAATTTAAGGTAGCTTAACAAGATCACTCACACTCACAGTCATACAATTAACAATGGCAAGGTTATCTATCAGAGCAATAGGACAAAGGTGATTAATTCATAAGAAATAGAAGCAAAGATGGCTTTAGGAAATAGAGAGAATAGGTGAAGAAGCGATCCACCGGGACACGCGCTTGAGGACGTGCCACGGCTGAACACCGAGCGTCGGCACCCACGACTGCGGAACGCCTTTACTCTCGGGATTGATAACCGCTGAGATCGCGACTAAAGGTCACCACCATAGCTAGGAAGTCGCAACTTAAATAAAGGAACAAAAAAGTAAGAGTTACCAAACGGGTACCACTGCAACAAAAGTATCAATAGGCAGAAATGAAGCTGCTACTGACCCGCCGTAAAGCAGCTCCCACCTCACCTGGCCCGAGCCAAGCTGCAAAGGTACTAAAGTTTTAACTGCTAAGTATCTCTCAGGGAAATGGGGAATGTCAGAATTCTCCATAAGCAGTATCGATTACTTGCGTCTTGAAAATTCATCTTGTGTCAACCCTTTCACTTGCTCTTTCTAAGCGCTGGATGAGGGACACACCTTGTGCGCAAATACTCCGTTCTCTTGGACACTAAATAAATGATATACTGTAGATACTGAAACGAACTAAATGAGATAGATACTTAATGGCATCTTCCTCGTTCTACTCTTAGGAACCTTTGTTGGGGTTTGGTAATCTTAAATTGGCTTATAATCTTGCTTAATCCGCCCATGACGTCATCAGAATGCCATGTGAAGTAAATTATCCTCATTGGCATCGGTAGCATTAATTGTCACTCTAGTTAGTTTTGAAATTAGTATCCCACTCTGTACATTTATCCTCTTAAATCCCACCTCACTGTACTGATACCTATGTTCTGTGCAGGCGACCTGATGCGTGAACATCGTCGCTTTTGTCTGTTCTTCTCCTCTGATTACATTTTCATCTTCTTCTCTGTTCACGTTGGTTAGCAGTTATCGGTCAATTTGTATTCTATTTACAATGAATTTTCATTGGATTTCGAGTTCATGGTAACTATAGGTGTAATAAAAACATTTATTGTAACACAGATGAAAGCAGAGCTTCTCGTTCAGAGTTTCATTAGTGCTGTAAATTTAGGGCAATGTCACATGTCACGCACTAACGCCGTTTTTGCATTTTTTGCAACTGTTTAATGTAAGTGAAGCGTTGCGTTGTGTACTTTGTGTGCCAGTTTGTGTTCTTGGTGGTGATTTTAGTCGTCAAGCCATCTGCTATTGGAACACTAGATATTGCAGGCAGTTGAATTGTGTTCATTTCATTTGAGAAACCATGAATTTCGAAAGCATTTTTTCGTCTTTCACACTCCATCCCTTCAAATGCATCCACTTCTTGTTGATTGTTAAAACTCTGCAGAAACTTTAGGTAAAGGTCACTTTACGGGGAATTCGTTTGCTTTAACTGTTTCTGCTATTTGCATTGTAAATGGATTTGAAAGCGAAGTTCTTTATTTCCTCAGAAGTTACTTAAGGCTTTTGTTTAGCTGGTGCATAGGCGCCATAGTTTCTGTTCACTAATGTTGTGAAGCTTCCCACAAACTTCAATGCATATTTTAATCAAAATTTCGTTCCACACGGGAGAAGTGGACTATCTCGTTATTTATTCAAATACATCTTGGAGACCTGTTAGCCTAAAGTTGTGAACGATAACTGGGAATCCGTATGACATTTGAGTTTCAGCTGGAGAACTAGGAATCTGTTTGACACTTCAGTTTCAAAGCTGTGTCAGACGTTCATTTGGAAACGTTCCGTGCGGTATTTGTACGACTTCGCTCACTACAGCGCGTGTTTGCTGAACTCATTACAGTATTTGTTTGTCGAAGCTCCGTGGAGCACAAGTTTACCAAATCTGCCTAAGGCATTTGTTTGCCAGAGCTCCTTAATTAAGGCTTCTCTTGTGATGGCTGCCTGTGGAGATAAGGACCACTGCGCCTGCGCCCGCCACGCTCTTTCATGTTCATCAGATTGAGTGGTGCGGCTCGGACACACACAAATTCAGCCATCATGATTGAGTGGCACTGCAACTTGCATGTCTCTCTTCAGATGATCAGGCCATAACTGGCGGTGTACATTTGCGGCGGATTTGGACGTATTGCTTTCTGCTTAGATCAATGGTGGATCATGCTCGGGCTGTACGCAGAACCTCTGCGTGTTTTCGAATTAATTCCTGAAAATCGGGAAAAGGCTGTCGCTGAAACTCAACCGATCCATGTGCTCTTCGCAAGTTTTTCGGACTAGCTTGCATCTTAGGGAAAATCAACTATGAGCTGGTCTAGAGACTCTTTTTGTTGCAATTACAGTTGATTTATCGACGAGCTGCTTGACATTAGTAAGTCGTAGTCTTTTAAATTTCTTCTCAAAATTTTACTAGATATTCGTATTATGAAAAAACTTTTAAATATTTGATGGGTGTTCTCGAGTGCTATATATTGGAAACATGTGAGGATATGCCGCTGGCGTTCAGCACACTTGGAGATGTTGATGATACTCGTGAGCATTCCTAGCGAGACAAACTTGTAGCTCCTGTCTATGCGATTTGAACTTCCCCAAGTCCTCCAGGTACAAAACGCAGAATTTTTTATTCTTGTTGCAAGAATCTGTTTTGGATTTGTTGATCTTACGATGCGTTGTTTCATTTGATTTTTTTTTTGTGGGGAGCAAGACTCTGTACAGGACGGTCGGTTTCTGGTATTCTCTGATGCAATTCTGCAATTCATCCGTAAATGTTTGCTGCATTTGATATTAGACTGCCTTGGTTGAGGCACTATTATGATATTGCTGAATATGTAATTGTAAAACATAATCTTAATTTCCTGCAATTCTAAGTCAAAATTCTTGATTTTCATTTTTCTGTTCCATACTTCGGCACTGCCCCTGTGTACTTTTGCAGTTAGTTATCCAATATGTTTTTTTCTTGAACATTTCTTGCATTAAAAAAATTATGTTAAAAGCGAGTTCATTAATTATTCATTACATTATTATCTTAGATGGGTGATGATTTCGTTTCAAAAGAAAGATCTTTTTCAAAATGTTGAGGAATGTATTTTAATATCCTATTAGTTTAGTCGATTTCGCTCTTAATGCAAGGACTTCAGTTACTGCACGTATATATATTAAATTAAATTTTGTAGTGAAGTTTGTCAGTGTTTATTTCTCAAAATTTAATTCAATATGCTGAAACGGAAAAATAAAAAATTCTTGTTAAACGCACACAAAAAAGTTCCCTAATTTTTTTTAAATCCTGCTACAAAATATATGAGCAACCTTATACACTTCAATGGAATTTGTTTTATAGGGTAAGATTTATTTTTATTAGTTGTCATTTAATAGATTTTTTACTGGTATTAAAAATTTGTCTTCAGCGTCGGTAGAGATAGTTACTACCAATGCTTATAATACTAGCAGCCCACGTTGCCGGCAATAGTAATTATGATTGCCGTCAACGCTAACAATTAATACCAATGCCGCTAAGACTGCCAGGTGCTGCCAAAACTGCCATGACCCAACGTTGCCAAGACTGTCAATACTATCAGGAACTGCCAACTCTACCAATACTGTCAAGTACTGCCAACGCTGCCAAGTTCTGCCAACGCTGCCAAGTTCTGCCAACGCTGCCAAGTTCTGCCAACGCTGCCAAGTACTGCAAGTATTGCCAAGTACTGCCCAGTACTGCCAACGCTGCCAAGTACTACCAAGTACTACCAAATACTGCCAACGCTGCCAAGTACTGCAAGTACTGCAAGTACTGCCAAGTACTGCCAACGCTGCCAAGTACTACCAAGTACTACCAAGTACTGCCAACGCTGCCAAGTACTGCCAAGTACAGCGAACGCTACCAAGTACTGCCAAGTACTGCCAAGTACTACCAAGTACAGCGAACGCTACCAAGTACTGCCAAACACTGCCAAGTACAGCGAACGCTACCAAGTACTGCCAAGTACTGCCAAGTACAGCGAACGCTACCAAGTACTGCCAAGTACAGCGAACGCTACCAAGTACTGCCAAGTACTACCAAGTACAGCGAACGCTACCAAGTACTGCCAAGTACTGCCAAGTACAGCGAACGCTACCAAGTACTGCCAAGTACTGCCAAGTACAGCGAACGCTACCAAGTACTGCCAAGTACTGCCAAGTACAGCGAACGCTACCAAGTACTGCCAAGTACTGCCAAGTACAGCGAACGCTACCAAGTACTGCCAAGTACTACCAAGTAAAGCGAACGCTACCAAGTACTGCCAAGTACTACCAAGTACTGCCAACGCTGCCAAGTACTGCAAGTACTGCCAACGCTGCCAAGTACTGCAAGTACTGCCAACGCTGCCAAGTACTGCAAGTACTGCCAGTACTGCCAACGCTGCCAAGTACTACCAAGTACAGCCAACGTTACCAAGTACTGCCAAGTACTACCAAGTACAGCCAACGTTACCAAGTACTGCCAAGTACTGCCAAGTACTACCAAGTACTGCTAAGTACTGCCAAGTACTACCAACGCTGGCCAGGCGAAGAGAAGGACACAGCGGCAGGCGTAGCTATGCTCCAGTTATCTCCTGCTTAGGTACCGTTCTTATCTTCTCAACCTAACAAAATTATGCGAAAAGTGAACACTGTACCAAAAATTTTAGCACCTATTTTGAGGGCGATAAAATATTAAGTTGCGCAGTTCGTTCTGGCTGCTCAATACGATACGAAATTAGAAAATGTGTTGCAAAATCCTAGAAGTATTATTGTACATCTCGAGTTAGTGTCGCTTGTAAATTACGATTTTTTTGAGTATCCCGTTCTGTGCACAAAGTAAATATGCTATTTGTTGCATAGACTAATGTAATCATTTCAATTCAGTGTGACTGAGCGACTGAAATTGAATTAATTCAAGTTTTCTCTACGTTCATGAATATTAACTGACTCGTTTTAACTCAAACACCATTTACAAAAGATCCCAGGGATTAAACATTCGTACTCTTAATATTAAAGTTGCTCATCTATAACAGTAATCAGTGAAGTTTGTTCGAAAGAAAAACTATTAATGTTATTCTTTATCCACCTCCTCGGTGCTGATGGAAGATGTGATTGAAACGATCAGTAATTCTTGGTACATATTGTTCTGAATGTGAAAAGAACAGTCGGCTGTTATATTTTCACATGTTCGAGTAAATGGCTATTTTTAAGTGCCTTTCTCGTCGTGTTTCAATGGAAGTTATGTATAACTTCTTAATCAAAGAAAATAGCTTTTTGTATTCATTGAATTCTATTCATAATACAATCAAATTATCACTAGTTGATCTGCCATGTCATTTTAAATTTACCATTTCATAATATATTTAGTGTTTACAAGTAGTTTAATTAGTAAATTTTAAGTCGGGGGGTCATTTAGTCGTATTGTGTTGAAGAATTTTAAACATAACTTAACTGAACTGCGAATTCTTAAGTTCATTAGTAGCATATTTCTAAATTATATGCTGCGACAATGTGTCCTTTGTTACTTCAAACTCCAAACTTGGTTTTGCATAATAATCATTTAAATAGAGCGTCATACTTCGATATTTGCTATTATTATCATCACTGAAAGCGGCCATTAGAGTGCTGGAAAAGTTGTAATTCTACGTACGTTGTTCCTTTTTAAATATGAAGGATAATGATTCGCATGTAAGTAGAACGAAGTATGGAATTTCAGTGCTAACTTGTTTGTATAGGACTGCTGTTTTCTCTCTGAAGTACGTCGTCCATGTAGTGTACGAGGGAATGACACGGTAACTTTTTAAATGTAAAAAATTCAAATTTGTTCTGTACGTCATTATATCCACTGATTATTGCGTGTTGATCAAAAAAAAGTTTCAAGAAGCTAGATCAACTATTTTATAAGTATGTATTTATCGGATTAAGAATAAAAATTATTTCACGTTAACTTGCCAAGTTTTTAATGAAACTTGCAATGCCCAGGAAATGACGCTAAGTTTATTTTGCGCACTTTACAGTTTTTGTATTCCTTTTCCGAGGATGCACGTGTAACAATTCGGAGGGAAGAACTCATTGATGAAAAATTGTATTTGCGTTTTCCCAGAGCAAGTTTAATGAAACCGTTATGATGCACATTGCTGCACAGGTTTATTTTATCTGATTCTGCACTTAGCCGTTCAAAACTAATCAACCTGATATTGCCCTCATTAATAAGCCAAATCAAACTTAGCACACTTCATCTAATGAACCAGCATAAATAGCATGTTTTATGCTAGTCTGCATTCAGGCGAGTATCTTAACGTGCACAAACATAACTCATTTTTGCAGTTCCCAATGAAGTACAGAATATTGTCGCGTTTTAGACTAAACATTTGCAAGTCATGTGTGTTACAAAGAGGCGTGTTCTATGTTAGGGTACTGTGTGCGTGGATGACTGCCCAATTCTGCTCGAAAAATCCTAATTCAGTTTCATAGATCTAGATCACTCGATATGACTGCAATAAACTGCATTACCGCCTAATCCGCTTTTCTGTCCGCCCGGCTATAGCCCTCGCTTCGGTCAGTCGGAGTCGTGATCCAATTTCAAATTCGTTGTCATTTTTGGCCTTCGAGGTCAATGCGATTACCGTCTACAGACTTTTTGCATACAAATAAAACGGGACGTGTATAATGGGATTTGAACATTCTCAAGTGCCCTTAGTGCGTTAAAAAGAATACTTACGACTTGAATGAAATGGTAAGGATAATGTAACAAGCAGGACTGTCGAGGCTGAGGACCCTCTTGTTCCCAGTTTCAATGCGGATCCGCTCGTTCAAATAATCAGCAACCCTCCTGATGTGTGCAAAAATAACCGTGACTCTAATAGATCATTTTGTAGATTACGATGTTGTATTACAAACACAGCTCTTGATATCCGATATCCATTGCTCATTCTTTCCAGCGATTGCACTGAGAAGACAAAGGCCACAAGGGAATATTGTGAGTTGCGGTTCTCATGAGCGAAATTCTGGCTCTTCTCTTGTGTCGTGAACTGCGATTCTCGTTGTGAATTTCGCTCTCTGTCTAGTGAAACTTTTTTCGGATAAGCCCGGTAATGTGAAGTTATTTTTGATGTATTATTTTCTTCTATCTGGACGTTCACAGAATGAGCTCATTTATTTGCGTTATCAACCTTATCTTCAACAGGTTTACTCCTAGCCTTTATTCTGTCCAACCTTTTCTCTTTCTCTTATGATGAGTGCGTCTGGCGGTGCTGGGTGTGATACAAGTCAAGACGGTGCGATGTCATTTATTTCAATATCATGCCTAGTAGCGATCAGTTTTTTGGTTGTGAAATAGAAACATTGGTTCAAGGTAGCATGAAGCTACGATATTACTAGAAGGAAGAGCATCGAAATGCAGCTGTTCAATAAAAACTTTAAGAGCACATCAACGACCAATGAAAACATAACTGAAAGAATACTGACCATGTATGCATGGTTACGGTCCCGGTATTTAGACTTATACAACACTCTAATATTGAAATGAGGAAGAGTCTCATTTTTACTAGGGAATAGTCGCCTGAGGATTTGCCGAAGGAGTTGTCTGAAATAGAGTAATCCCATTGACTACAATATTGGTCTGACGGAGAGCACCATCTCCACACTGCAACACCGGCCTGAGAAATAACATCATCTCCTCATTGCAACACCGGCCTGAGGGAGAGCACCATCTCCACCCTGCAACACCAGCCTGAGGGAGAGCACCATCTCCTCACTGCAACACCGGCCTGAGGGAGAGCACCATCTCCACCCTGCAACACCAGCCTGAGGGAGAGCACTATCTCCACACTGCAACACCGGCCTGAGAGATAACATCATCTCCTCATTGCAACACCAGCCTGAGAGATAACATCATCTCCTCACTGCAACACCGGCCTGAGGAAGAGCACCATCTCCACACTGCAACACCGGCCTGAGAGATAACTTCATCTCCTCACTGCAACACCGGCCTGAGAGATAACATCATCTCCTCACTGCAACACCGGCCTGAGGGAGAGCACCATCTCCACACTGCAACACCGGCCTGAGAGATAACATCATCTCCACACTGCAACACCGGCCTGAGAGATAACATCATCTCCTCACTGCAACACCGGCCTGAGGGAGAGCACCACCTCCACACTGCAACACCGGCCTGAGGGAGAGCACCAGTGGGAGAGCACCATCTCCACACTGCAACACCGGCCTGAGGGAGAGCACCACCTCCACACTGCAACACCGGCCTGAGGGAGACCACCATCTCCACACTGCAACACTGGCCTGAGGGAGACCACCATCTCCACACTGCAACACCGGCCTGAGGGAGAGCACCAGAGGGAGAGCACCATCTCCACACTGCAACACCGGCCTGAGGGAGACCACCATCTCCACACTGCAACACCGGCCTGAGGGAGACCACCATCTCCACACTGCAACACCGGCATGAGGGAGAGCACTATCTCCACACTGCAACACCGGCCTGAGGGAGACCACCATCTCCACACTGCAACACCGGCCTGAGGGAGACCACCATCTCCACACTGCAACACCGGCCTGAGGGAGAGCACCATCTTCACACTGCAACACCGGCCTGAGGGAGACCACCATCTTCACACTGCAACACCGGCCTGAGGGAGACCACCATCTCCACACTGCAACACCGGCCTGAGGGAGAGCACCATCTCCACACTGCAACACCGGCCTGAGGGAGACCACCATCTCCACACTGCAACACCGGCCTGAGGGAGACCACCATCTCCACACTGCAACACCGGCCTGAGGGAGACCACCATCTCCACACTGCAACACCGGCCTGAGGGAGAGCACCATCTCCACACTGCAACACCGGCCTGAGGGAGACCACCATCTCCACACTGCAACACCGGCCTGAGGGAGAGCACCCTCTCCACACTGCAACACCGGCCTGAGGGAGAGCACCATCTCCACACTGCAACACCGGCCGGAGGGAGAGCACCATCACAGCGCAACACATCAGGCAAAGAAGCATGATGTCGATAGCGCGGGCTGCTCCACAAAAGGCCTGGGAAGCAGTTCCCTGGTGTCCGATATTGAATTTTCGGCTCAGAACTGTGGAGGAATTTCCGCTCAAGATGAATCCTGTCAAAGCTTGAACGCGCCCGATGCTTTCAAAATATTGCGATCTCTTTTTAATTTTTTATCGATGTGTTCCTGAAGAAAAAATCTGAGACACACTGAGACAATTGCTTTTCGTGGTATTCAATACCAATTCACGAGCTCATGGCTTGATTGAATATCAAGAAGACCGTAAAAGGCCTTGTTGTTGGTATGGATCAATGTAAAAATAAAATTCTTACATGTTGCCTGGGCTACATAAAGGTTGTTTTCGATTAAGGTCAAGCATCTTCTCTAAAAGTGTTCAATTACACTAATCAACTTCAAAATTGGTTCAATGATGTAAGAACATGCTCAAGACAATCGCTTTTTAACACAAGTTTAGAACAGTATGTAGGAACTTCGAGATTTTAATTCATATTTTAATATTTAAATCACACTATAAACATGCCAGCTGACTTTTGAAAATTATTTTGCCCAATTTTTTTTCATAGCTGCTACCGCGGACTCCGCAGAGTTTTGTTTATAATAGATTGTTTTTTCTTCATGTAATAATGATAAAAATGAGATCTTTTTCGTCATCCGTCTTTGGAGAGGTAACTGCAGTGTGGCCCAAGCCGCTCGGTCTGGTGTCCTGCCGCTCACTGCGTGATCTTCATGGCTCTCAGCAACACCGGTGGCCGATAGCCTCCTGTATCCGTGATACTGATGTAGCTGTAGAGCACGGCCGGTAGAGGAAACAAGGTAGGGTCATTTCTATGAGAGAAAATTCACCTCCTCATGCCCCTCAGGGGGACACAACTATTGTGTCTATGGGAATTAGCGCTCCCAGGGGGACTATGTAAGGGCCTGAGCTAAAGGTTAGGTAGGCTTTCTTTTAGTTAAAATAACATAAGTTTTTTTGTTACGGACCACCTTTTTTTCGGTTCACTGTTGTCCTGTTTTTCAGCACCTACTACTTTCTTCTTCAACTTTTTCTAGTTTCATGAACTTCTTTCCTAGCTTTCTATTTCTGTGCCCTTTCTGCATGGATTCCGCGTTTCTTTAACTCCATACTTAAAGGTGCCTTCTTCCTTCCTCTCTTTGGATAGCCTTTGTTGCAAATAGGGAGGCTTAAACTAACTAATAATCTAATCTACACCTCCTCATGTTCGGCTAGCCAATAGAACTGCTTCATTTCAAATAAACTTCATGACGTCACCGAAACGCAATTCCGTTAAGCCAATAGAGGAGCTAGAATTGGGGGTAGCAGTGCTACCAGATGCAATATGAGCGCTGCTATTGGTTCTTTGCCGTGACGTCAGAAAAACCAAACAGTCGACGAAAAAAGACTGGTATGACCCTACCTTGTTTTCCCTACCGTGGTGTAGAGGTCCCGCACTTAGTGTGCGTCAAGCTTTCAAATGAAGTTATCAAGTACTACGACTATAGGTGGGCTTTCGAGACGAGCCGACTTCACTTCTGTTAGTGCCCATTTCAATCACATAATATACGTGCATTTTTTGCTCTCTCTTCTTGCCTTTTCTTCGTCTTCTTTCTTAACTTGTTATTTCTAATCGCAGGAGATCGTGCGGAGGAGTCAACCTTATGCATAGATTCCTGTTTTCTACAGTTTATACTAAATGGTTCTTTCTCTTCTCATAGATTGTATGAATACAAGTTAATCGACCAACGGAACGCCCAATGGAACTATTTCTGCGGTGCATCATTTGAATGGGAGGGTTAAAGCTGCGTCCAGTCACGTAAAATCAGATTTCATTTCAATTGGAGTTAAGTAATAGACTTCCTTGAAAACTCAATGAAAATTGAAGCTGATCGGTCGAACGCTTTAGTACATTAATTAGTCGAAAAAAATAATGGCATGAAAAAGTAAAACCTCATTTTGAGGAGCCCCTTATGTTCTGATATATATACCAGAAAACTTTCAATAGTTGACTACCAACAATAATATTATTATTTGACTATAAAAAATATATTTGTCCAAATCAGCACTTCAAGGCTTCGAAGTCGGAATATTTCAGCATAAGGGAGGAGTACGACCCGTACTGAGGGGCCATGCTTTAGGCCCTCATTCCCTGCGAGCAATTTGTGTAGTATAAGTTTTCGACCGATTAAGTTAGATTTTCATTTTTTTAAAGTGAAGTTGATGCTCTATTACAGTTTTTAAAATATCGCCAATGAGAAAGAGGTTACGAGCGACAGAAAGAAACGGTTCAACAACTAGTTGAAATTGCAATGGCGCCACAGGTGACGTCACATCGTTAAAAATATGCTATGAAACGTTTTACCTTATAAATTAAGGTTCCCTCAGGTTAGGTCCTTATAATGTACTTCAAACTTTGATGGCATTAAAAAAATGATCAGCAGTTTAGTTTCTAGGCCTCCTAATCCCAAGTCAGAGCCTTCATTTCCTGAAGTCTCTCGAATGTGTTTTTCAGAAATTATTCATGCATTTTTCAAAAGTTGCACATTTGTAGGACTTGCACAGCAATATTGGTCCAAGGAAACATGACCCCTGCTTTCAGTATTGCGGGCTTGAAATTAAACGACTGATAATTTTTGTACTCAATCGACATAAGGCAAAACGATCAAAGCTGTCCCATTTTATCACATAGACAACAGACTTACTGCCTGTTCTAAGACAATTATTAATATATTTGATTAGGATTGAAAATTGTCGGTCTTTGTAATGCCTAAAAGAAATTTGTTCCAAATTCAAGCTTATCATGTTCTCCTTTCTCTGACAGTTTCTTCAAAGTAAATTTAAGTAACTTTCTTGAAGCAAATTTTTAGTGAGGTCCTCCTACTGGGTTACGCAGCATTCCTCATATTTTCAGCTATTCTAAATTACATCCGAAGGAGATCACTCTATTTACAGATAAGAAAGCAGAAAATACATAAATATGAATTTAAATTTACCGCTCGAAGTAGAGGTTTCACTTCGTTCCCAATAAAGAGACAATTGTCTTAATTTGTGTGGTGTGCCGGTACATTAGAGCATTAACTTTGGCGCGCTGAACACGGACTTGTAAAATTAATGTCGTTCTGCATTTTATTTTTCATCTCTTAAAAGGCTGTTTTTTTACATGACAGGAGCGTGTTCTACGTGCGCCATGCTATTCGTTAGTATGAAATTTAAAGCTAGTTAACCTATCGATCGTTTTGCTCAATATCGTTTGCCTTGTTAAGGCTTTATCTTCTATTATATTTCGAAACCTGTGTCATCAGAGATGATTTGATCTCAGAGTAAAGGGCTTGTTAATATTGATGACTTCGGCTTCGGTGATGGTTCTTCGCTTGCATCAGAAGTGGCTCTAGCTACGAACGCGAAAAATGACATCACTCACACAAGTCTGTCGTGGGCATTATCTTTAATTAAGTTGCTTTCATTTTTCATTTTATTCCCAAAGTTCTGCTTTTCTTGAAACATCTTCCTGCGAACGATTTTTATTAACGTAATATTACGCAACTTTTATTTATACATAATTCATTGAGACATTTAGGGTAATTCTGCTGTATGCCTGTTAAATGAACGGCGACGGGCGTTGTAACTATTCACCTAGTACTGACAGTAACAATGTTTTTGTCTAATATTTGAAACCCAGCGTCGTGTTAACTCACGAGCGTTGTGGTGTCGCCGGACAATTATTTTGGGCGAGCCGGCACTCAAACTCCGGAATTTCTGCATCTCTGTCCGCACAATCAGACATGTTGCTGTAGCGCATAACGTGCGACAAACGGCAGGGCTTCTATCATACTAAAACTTTAAAAACTTTACTCTTGCTTCTTTTAGTCAAGGTAGTAGAAATAATTTGATCTGCAAGTCTTTGTCGATATGATTTTCATATTTTTCTCGAAAAGTTATTTTGGACGTCGATATGATTTTATTTAGGCCACAACGTTGATATAATGCAAGTCTACAGTGTTAAATTTCCATAACATAACATTTTCCTCCAGAGTTGTCCTGCTTCTGTTTGGTTGTTTGAAATATTGCACGTGGTCGTGAGAATAATAGACCTGAGTGTAGAACTTTAGGACCAAAAAAGGTGGAGCGCTTTACTAACGTTTCTTCTACTTGTTTTGTTAACGAGAATTCTTCTCATGAAGATATCACATTTCTAGACCAGCAGTTCCGGTGCTCACATGTCTGTATACACTCAATTTACGTAAGGTGGGCGACACGCAAGTTCCATTTACTAATTTTATACCATGGCATTAATCTCTCAATTCCCACGAATGCAAGAGTTCAAGTGAGGTTAGTGCAACTGTGTGTCCGCTGGCAAACCTCTCGGGGAATATGTGAGACCCACAATGCAAGAACAACTATACCAGACTGAAGTCCGAGGAAGAGAGTATTGAGCATTTCTCTTCACAGTCACTTCTAGTTAACTGAAGTCCATGGAAGAGAATATTGAGCATTTGATATCACATTCTCTTCTCATTCGAAACCTTAAAGTGATTTAATAGAATACATCGTTCTGATTGGGATTCGCTTCAGTTACCAATTAGCCAATGTTGTTCCTCTTCTCCGCTGCCTAACATGAAGCTGCTCATAATTACCGAGAAAGTCGGGAGTGGTTTACACAGCTCATTCCTTCCGAGACCGCCTGACTCGGAACTCTTGTACGCTAATTGGGAGTCGGGACCTGTTCTGGTGAGCCAGTTATCTGAAGTGAATTTGTGTCCCCACTCGCAAGTCACACTTGATCTCTGCCGACCGCTGTTTGTCTCAAGAAAATTGCATTTGTGTTAGAGCCGCGAGAACGCGCCGGCGTGTTCTCTGTTCTGAGTTAAAGTTGAATGTCGAGTGGTTGTTGTGTCGGAGTTCAGCGTCAATCGGAATTGTATGTAGAACAAACCGAGCCTCCCGGTATGAACCGGAGACACCTGGTATGAACCGGAGGCACCTGGTATGAACCGGAGGCACCTGGTATGAACCGGAGACACCTGGTATGAACTGCAGTCGCCTGGTATGAACCGGAGACGCCTGGTATGAGCTGGAGACGCCTGGTATGAGCTGGAGACGCCTGGTATGAACCGGAGACACCTGATATGAACTGCAGTCGCCTGGTATGAACAGGAGACGCCTGGTATGAACCGGAGACGCCTGTTATGAACCGGAGACGCCAGGGATGAACCGGAGACGCCTGGCATGAACTGGAGACGCCTGGCATGAACCGGAAACGCCTGGTATGAACCGGAAACGCCTGGTATGAACCGGAGACGCCTGGTATGAACTGCAGTCGCCTGGTTTGAACTGAAGTGGCCTGGCACGTACTAGAATTATTAGAGAATTGCAAAATTAGTAATAAGTTTAATTTTTAATAAGAAAACCCGGTGAGGTTGCCACTGACAAGCGGCGCATTTAAATTGGACGAATTGAGAAAGTATTGAAAATTGGTGGGTATTCTGAACAATTTAATCGCTAACTGTTCAGTTTTGATAACGCTCAATTAGTGTTCTGGTCAATAACGTTCAATTATTAGATAAGAAATGGTATCGTAATGTACTACGGCAAGGGTACAGTTCAATGGGACTTTGCTCCGAACTCTCTCGACCTATCATCTGGGCTGCCAGGAGCGTTGGTTGCAGCTCACCATTACGCCACTCTTCTTGCTGCCAAATTGCGGATTCCGGCCACGCTGCGGCGTGGGGCGCGGACGCCTTCAGAGGCGTGCGTCCACAGCATTCCGCGCCTCCAGTTAGGCGTAGTATGCAAGCGTTTCTGTCGTAGTTCTTATTCACGTAGCTCCGCCGGACTATACTGATCTTTGAGATTAAGCTCCTGTTTAACTCAATTTCAATAATCAAGTTCCAAATGGAGAAAAATGTAATTGGAAATAATTGGCTACGATTACCATCTTGGATTCCTTGCTTCGAATGTTACATTTGTAATATTTGTGATATTATTAATATGTAATTTGTGACCGCCGGTAGGTAACGCACGTCATGGAAATCCCCTCAGTGACCACCGGTGCGTCACCAAGCAGTCAACGTGTTTAGAATGGTCGTCTTGCTTTCATTTACTATTTTTGCTGACGTTGCAAACTGTTCTTTATTCATTTGAATTGTACCTGATATCGTCTTTAAACAGTTTGTGATTCGATTTCCATAATTTGATTCGAATTGTCCTTCATTATTTTTAGTGGTAATTATGCCACGTTGGAAAATTTATTAATCCATCAGCGAAGGGTGTATTGTTTCAAATGTAATAAATTTGCCCGATTCTCTATCAGCCATCTGATTCTAACTTTTGTTCGTGTGTATGATAGCAAGAATTTTGAAGACAACAGAGAAATATCATGAATTGCTTTGAAATATATTAATATGACCAGCTAATTTCAGGTTTTGCTATTCATTGTGCATTAAAAACTTTTCGTTATTCCTTGAAATTATTTCAATTCTTTTGAAGAACTATTACTGGTTTGATTTGCAATTTTATTAATCATTCTTCGAATTTGAAAAACGTAAAACTACAAATTCATTCACAAATCATTATTTAACAGCAAGGCATTAGGAATTTCGTTGGGAGGCCTTTGTATTGTTATAATATAAGCACTTCTGTATAGCGTTCAATAATATATTCGTTGCAATGAACAAGCAAAAGTTGAGTTCGAGAGCAACGAAAACTTTTACCCGTGTCTTGCATTCATTGTGCTGAAGTATGACCGTTCATAAAGTCTACGGTTATTACTCCTAAAATTTAACTACTCCACAGAGTCCCATAACTGTAGCCTATCGTCTATAAATTGTTAGAACTTATTCGCCCATGAAATTTTTCCTGCAGAAATTGGCAGCTTCTCCTTAATTTTATTGTCTAAAAGTCATTGGTTATTAGATACTCGCAGGAGTTTCCACAAAATTAACGGTAGTTCCGTATAAAATTCATTTACTGTAATCCTTGCAGAGTCTATAAGACAATGCTACCGATTCTAATTTGATCACGTTAACTACGTATTGGAACGAATGTGAACCACTAGGTAAATTTCTCGTATACGTTCCAATGTAAATGAATAACATTTCAACCATTTTATGACCTTTTTTAAGGGAATTTTTTCGTTTATCGTTCGAGGTACATTTCGTGCACTTATATTTTGTGCATTTCTTATAATGGATAGAAACTTATTCGAGCATTAAAATTGATTTTCAAATTCAGTTTCTTACAATCTAGCCGAATCAAGCGTACGATCCGCGCAAACGTAATCAACGAGTTAGTAAGAATTTTATATTCCATTGCATACGTGGGGGACTGTATTTGTAGCTACAGGGGGTTGTTCTACAATTCTCAATTCCGATTTGGTTCGCGTATGAGAATCATATTCTGTGAAACAGTAATTTCTATTCGTTTCTACTACGCCGCCTAAACTACTCATCATTGATGTGTAATGTACCAAGCATTTTCCAGGTACGTTGTACAGCGTAGAATATCGTGATTTCAAAATAAAAACTGTATTAATTTTTCAGTGAATATTTAGAGCGCGTTTGGAGATCTGTGTGTGCTTCACCTTGAATAAATAAACCCGGTGTAGGCTTGAGTGAACTCAGAATTTGATGTAGTAATAAGCGAGCATTCGGTGCGTGAAAACGTAAAGACATAATTTGGTAAGACTGTGAATTATTCATTTTAAGCCAAGAAGAGAGTTTCAACATTTGGTTTTTGTTTGGAAAAAAGAAACTATTTTTTATTTAAGATAAAGAAGACCTGTTCAAATTTTTGTAAATATCTTGCTTGACAGAATTTGTGCCATTATTTGATGAAAAAGTTGATAAAAGAGCTTGAAAATTCAGTCGTGAAAATTTTAATGAAACTCCAATTAGGTTGAGGATAAGAGATGCAGTGGTGCACCGAAGTTACTTAATTTCAATGTAATTTGTGTGTATATTTATGTGATCTCGCTCGATGTATCTCAATTTATGTGACGGTGGATCGGTGGTGAGGCAAATTGGTGATGAGACAGATTATTGATAAGACAGATTGGTGATGAGACAGATTATTGATGAGACAGATTGGTGATGAGGCAGCTCCATGAACTGAGTTACGCTTTTTTTCTGACGTGAAGCAACTCGTTAGAGTATTTCGGAGAATTTGATTGTGACTGATTGGTATGACGAATCAACTATGATAATTTCTCATCAATAATGATTTGGCAACAGAATGATGCTTCAGTTTATTTTCCCCAGGCGACTTAGAAACTATAACCATTTCAAATGAACCCTATAAAGTGAAACAAATCGTGTCAGAATATCGGCTGTATATGAGTGATTCAGTGGTGGATCATAGTGAAACTTGTCAAAATATTTCGCGAGAAAAACTTTCAGAATAATGCTTGGAACACACATCCTCACCTTTACTAGAAAAACAAAATGTAGGGACCATTAATTTTAGACTCATCACTCAACGCAGAAAATTCGAGGAGTGCGACTGCATCTCAGCCGAGGAGATTCTTTGATTTTCTTCAAATTTCTATCAAATCCGCTCACTTGAGTGTAATTTGACGATCTCGATGATTCCTATTTTGAGTACAATGGACAGTAACATAATTTTAGTGCATGACTGAATAAAACTTTTTTAAAACAACTGTTAAAGATATACCTCAGCGCAACGATACACCTGCGTCAAAGAATAAACTTTCAGCAGAAGTTATAATTTCTTGACATCAAGTATTTTTTACACTACTTTGTGGTGACCAATACGTATCCGCACACTGGTACAACAACGAAAAACACAATTGGTCTGTTCAGACAGGATTTCTATCCCTCTTACACAATTTACATTCAGATTTGTATTCACAATTTACACACACAAAATTTCTCTTAAGTTCAGACAGGCTCTGTATCCCATCCCCACAATTTACATACACATTTTGCGCAGCTTGTAGCACAGATACAATGGGCTGAAAGCAATGCTACTATTTGAAGATTTGCAGGTAAGAATTATCCTTGTGAATTTGTTTGCATGTGCGTATTTCACTTTTTTTGCTTCACTAGCATCTATTATTTTTGGCCCCTAGCTTTGATTAAATAAAAGCACTTTTTGTACCCAGCAATACATGTCTATGAATAAGCGTCGCTTGTCTCATATGCTTTTTATTTGTATCATTCATACATGTTATAGCTACCCTCATCTCGTATGAAAGCCTTGATCGTCTCATGATATTTTCCCTCTTCAATAGTATTTCTGATGCGAATTTATCAGCTATTGGAAACCAATGCTAAATAATCAATTAGAAATCAATGACAAGGCTCTCAGTAGGAGTTGCTGATGGGCGAAGTTATGAAGCGTAAAGTTTGATTTGGGTTCTGTTTAGTTGAGCAGCAGGTTTAAATTTACCATCTTTTTCTGTACTTGCGTCGTAACCACGAACAAAACTTATTTTTCTCCCCTTTAGCACCCCGCTATCCGTATTATCATAAATCACTGGAAATGCTCCTCACTAAAATATCTTCAAATGAATTTCATTTCCTGGTATCCAAGAAACTGATGTCATCAAGCATAAGCACATGTTGCTCTGGAGCGCGTGGCCTAGTTTAAAATATTCAGCTCTGATGAAGTGCCGCCTCAACCTCCACTCCGATATTGGAGTGCTGCCTTGAGAGCGCTGGCCGGCAGACCTGCTAGACAGTGAGTGTAGCAGACCTGCTATACAGCGAGTGTGGCAGACCTGCTATACAGTGAGTGTGGCAGACCTGCTACATAGCGAGTGTGGCAGACCTGCTATACAGCGAGTGTGGCAGACCTGCTACACAGTGAGTGTGGCAGACCTGCTACACAGCGAGTGTGGCAGACCTGCTACACAGCGAGTGTGGCAGACCTGCTACATAGCGAGTGTGGCAGACCTGCTATACAGCGAGTGTGGCAGGCCTGCTATACAGTGAGTGTGGCAGACCTGCTACACAGCGAGTGTGGCAGACCTGCTGTACAGTGAGTGTGGCAGACCTGCTACATAGCGAGTGTGGCAGACCTGCTATACAGCGAGTGTGGCAGACCTGCTATACAGTGAGTGTGGCAGAGCTGCTATACAGCGAGTGTGGCAGAGCTGCTATACAACGAGTGTGGCAGAGCTGCTATACAGCGAGTGTGGCAGACCTGCTATACAGCGAGTGTGGCAGACCTGCTATACAATAAGTGTAACTGCTTTTCAGAGGTGGCTGACAAACTTTATGCTGTCAAATACGAAATAACTGATGAAATGAACTGAATAATTTCTTGGGTTGAGAAAAGTTTATAGCAATAACAGAACGAAGTTTATTGGACGTTAATTAAGCACGTGACCCATTGTACTCGCTGGAAGAAAGCATTGAAGCATAGCGCGCACATTTTAGGTCCCCCTTAAGGTAGGAGGAGCGTAAATATCATGTCTGTGTCAATACACGCTCATGAAGATTACTGTTCGCGATTCAGATTTAATGCGTTCAGTTACGACGTCTAATTGCTTGAAGTTCTAAATCATCGAGCTTATAACTCATCATCCAGTGAATCACCCTACTGGAAGAGTGAAACGCAGCGCTATTAGCACAATGAGAAGGTTATTTTAAACCCTTGCCTTCATAACTCTCACCTTCAGAACGGTGCCGCATAACTCCACGGAGAGAAACCGCTGTGCTATTTTCAGGTCTACTCCGTCCTAGCTGTATTTCAATATTTCAAAATTAAAATAAAGTTCCTTTAACTGGAAGTCAAGTTCCTTTAAGTGGAAATAAATAATCACAATATGAATATTGAAGCTCCTCCGAATGCATCAGTAGTTCTTCAAAATGGAAATAATTCTCCTCCAATTTTAATTAAAGTTTCTCAAGAAGAAAATGAATTCCCTGTAGATGAAAACCAAGTTCCTCCTCATGAATCTCAAGTTCCGTAAAGTTAAACTAAAAAGATTCACAAAATTTGATATGTTCGAAGTTATAGTTCTTCTGAGTTCCACTGTTGAATTTATTTTCGTAAAAATAATTCATCTTATGAGGGTTTCATTAGGTTGTGATGTGAACGAAAATTCTTATTCAAGAAACTATTTTATTATTGCAAATGTGCCTATATTTATTCGTACATGTTAATACAGACGTATCTATTATAGCAAACGCTTTCATTGAAAAAACATTTGTCCAAATGTTACCTTACACTGATGAAGTGCATCCAATATAAAATAATTCATTCTGTCTAATAACATTCAACCAAATATAAACCTTATGTAACATTTGTGGTAAATGAAATAAATAACTTTACTCTGCCATAAATTCATTTATGTCGCTACAGATGAATGGTGAAGCTGAAGTCGAAACCATTCGTAAAGGCAAAAATGTTCCTTTTTTATTCAGTCGATTCGTTTATTACATATTAAGAACACCAGTTACTGAAGTATTTCCTTCAACTAACTGGTCTGGCTGCTGTTTGGCAATGTTTTTCCATTTAAAAAAAATTTGTCAACGTAGAATAATTTTAGAAATGATTTCTTGGGTAAATTATTTCAAAGTTCTTATTAGCTACTCTTCTTTTTGTCACAGTGGATTTTCATTCTACTTTCAAAATGTTTTCTATTTCTTCTTTCTGCGTGCGTTTGATGTGACTATTGAGGACGCTCCAGACCGATTCAATAGGGTTCCGTCGATACGATTATAAAGCTAGTCTAAAAACCTCGAAGAGTGGATATAGCTGATAAAGATATATCAACATATAGGATTTTCAAAACCTGGCTGATCGAATGTCAAGATACATTAAACACGTCGAGGTGCCTTTAAATCCCAAGAATGTAAAATTTATTTGGAAATTCATTTCAAGCTGGAACTAAATTTTCAAACAAATGTTTACGATATTTGTATTTTTAGTCCCCTTGACGTGCTGTGTAGCCACAATACTGCTGGTAGGCATGACACCAATATTGCCAATTCGCACGTTCAGAAGGTAGTAAAATGACGCTCTTGTCCCGATCTCACACTTTCTTTTGCACGGTTATAATAGAGATTGAAATTAATTTCGCCTATCCAGGTCGGTCCTCAAAAAAGTTTGCCATATTGGTTTATCTCTTTATATTAATTTTTTGAGCGTTCATGTTATTGAATACAATTCTTTCACATAGTCTGTGATTGATTTTTTCCATATTAATAACTTTCTCCTTAAACATCTATGTTGTTTCTCATAAGATTTTCATACAATTACTTTTTCTATTCGCTGGGTGTGGCGACGCACATCATGCATAAATTTCCCGTACCCTCACTGCCGAACTGAATGATGCCTTCCTGGTTTCTCTCTTGGAAACTCCTTCATTGTGATGAGGGAGACTCAAACTAACTTAACTCGTCTAACTTAACTGTGCTGCACAATGTTAAACTTCACTGTCAAAGGCTACGTAGGCGCAAGAGTACAAAAATGACTGCATGCGTATACTCTTCTATTTCTACCAACTCCCTGTAGAGAGGAATGCTGTAGGACATGACGAACGGCTTCAATATTGCGCCATTAATTACAGCAGTTGAGTACCTCAGTTATAGATAAGCCTATGAGACTTCTATTTCGGGCCCACTTTGCTTCTTTTAGTTTTCATGTCTTCTCTGATATCTCTTCGTTGTCTTTTCTTCCTCTTCCATCATAACTTGTTGTTTCTGTGGGAATACTGCGTGGGAATACACCTTGTGCATATATTCCCGTTTTGTACAGTCTAGATTCAGTGATCCCTTCTCTTCGCTCTCGTGAGATCACATTTGTTGTCACTAGGGAATTTTGAACTAATATAAAAATAATACTTAATAACATATTTTTTTCAAGTAGTTGATATTTACTCAGATTTTCGAATCATTCTTTATATTCTAATGAAGTAAACAGAGGCAAGTAGAGACACGATCTCCTATGTGCTCAAAAAAATCTAAACAATACTTTCTATTAGATGTGCCTGTTATTACGAGAAGGAAAAGAATGAAAACGAATTATTTACGTATTTGATCGGCTCAAAAGAAAGAAAGTTATAATTTCACACTGTGCAAACCCTGCCTCTCCCGTCCAACATTTAATGATAATAATAATGTGTCTCAAATCAGCTCCAATAGATGAGTTTACAACTCCCGGGACACTGTGCTGCGCTACAACATATATGAAAGGATTTTCTATAAAGAACAAAGTAACATAGAGACGCTATTATCCGCCAAGACTTATTTGAAACTAAAAAGAATTATTGTTTTGTTGTGAAGCTTTAATAATTTTTGTTCTATCTTTTCGAAGGATTTGTCAAAAGTTTTAAGTACGGAGATTAGCCTCTCGTTAATCGTCATCTTTTAAGGGCTCAACGGACATGAGTTTTCAAGTATTGTCGCATTGACAATAACGAGTCTTGAAATGCTTCCTCCTGGCAACGTTAGAGAGATTATGTACAATGTTAGCTGTGATTTCCCGCTAATTCCGTCAATAAAAATTTGAATCAATCCAATTAGGATTGTTTATGGGAGTTAGCGCTCTCAGGAGAGGAAATGTGAGATCCTGAGCTGAACGTTACGTAGGCCTTCTTTTTGTGTAAAGTTTTTGCGTTCTTCGTTAAGGACCATATATTTTCGATTCACTGCTATCCTATTTTTAGCACTCATTACTTTTTCTTTAAATTTAATCTTCTTTTATAAAATTATTTCCTAACTTATTGTATTCATGCGAAAGAGATTTTGGGTATGGAAGCACACCTTGTGCATAGAACCTATATTCCCTTGACTCTTATTAAATAGTGCCTTCGTCCATCCTCGCTCTGAAACACCTTTGTTGGGGTTAGCAAAACTTTAACTAACTTCTAATCTAATCTTAAATGAAAACACCAAGGCTGCTTCTCTCAAAGTCAGCATTATTAAAATTATTTATTGCCGTCAGAGATTGCAAAGTAAACTTTTCGAGCACCAGACTCATCACCAGTACAAGTTGTCTGAAATAAATTATATGCTACTAACGCGGTGAATAAACCAAAATCATACTTCACTGTCTGTTTCGTCAGAGCGATGGCATTTGCTTCCAGTTGTGCCTTCTATTGATTCGATAGCAACTACATCGATTCATTCGTTTTGTAGTTCCTAAAATTTTTCAGCATGATCATCTCAAGATTTCGAAAGTCCGCTTCCCTCTCATGATGCTGTGCGGAATATTTTCTGGCTTGGTGCAATTTTCCATTGCTACGCTCTGGCAATCGATAAAGTGAGAGCAAAACATTTCTATTCCTTGAGCCGCTCCGAGAAATTGAATCAAGCAATCGGAGCGGAGTCTTTCATGGCTATTGCATCATGCCAGCTCAAGTAATTCTAAGCAACATTTATGAACGATCGCTCGTCGTGCGAGCGTTGGTAAGCGTGGTTCCAGTCTTGTCGCTTCCACGAAACTAGGGCAAAGCTGGTATCAAATCTCTAAAATCTTTATTTATTTCAAGTTATTGCTTATGTACATTTCACCTATATCAACTCTGGTTATATTTTTTCCATCTGTATCTATCTTTCACCTATACCAACTCTAGATAACTCCATAAGTAAGGAGTAAGAAATGACGATGTCAAATCCCTACACTGATGCTTGATGAATGTTGGTTATTAATGTCATAAATTAACTGGTCATCTTATTTGTCGTTGTGTTAGTACGGGTACAACGTCATCGATAAACGTATAAAGAGAAACATCCTCAAATGACATCTTCAAATTGAGGAGCGGTTAAGATTATACAAAATCTTGTGATAAAATTTTAGCAATCAATTACGGGAATGTTTTGCCAATTTTTTAATATACAACCTCAAGGAGACTTCATCGATAAATGTGGTCAGTCTCCAAACAATTTGAGAGCCCTGTGAGGAATATGTCATGGGATCCATTCGATCGGTTGCCCATATAGTGTCTGTCTTTGACAGTCAATACAGTTTGGACACTTGGAGCGTTTCTGCTGTGATCCATGCTGTGCTGCTCACGTAAGGTTGAGCTCTTCTCCAGGATGTTGTTATGGGTCTATTTGTGAAGCTAAGGAGGCCTGGGTTACGTGCAACCGACCTTTTGTTAGCGCTCTTCTCCAGTCTTCAATTTTATGTCTTGTTGGAGACCCTTTGCTCAGCCTTTGCTCAGCCTTTGCTCATTCATTGGAGTACATTTTTGTGTTTCATGGTAGAAAAAACAAACAGAATTCAGATACTGGTCAAATACATGCTCGCACCTAGTAATGCTCACAAACTATTCTCCATTAGCGCTCACTCATTCCAGCGTAATTTGATCATATTTCTTATAGTTGAATGCTTCTCACGATCGGTAATTTTGTAGTGCTTATTTACGACGGGACAACATCTTTGTCATTGTTTTATTTAATGCAATTTCAAATATGCGAATCATTTTGTTGCAAAAATTTCCAAGATTAGCCAGCATAAACATAATAGGTTTTTCTCAAATTTTAAACTGTGTATAGGCAGTAAACTTCCACGTTTCGAAACTTACCATACTTTCTAAGCATTTAGAAGTTTTATCAACTAACTTCTAAACTTGAAAACATTGTGACAACTTCTGGCGAACGATACTGTGAAAGAACGAAATTCACTTAAGCCCATCAAGTTGCGAAAGCCAGAGCTTGCAAATACTTCGTATTTACTTTCGTACCAATAACATTGTCGTGTAAAATTGTGCTAGGTTTTCGAACAAAGTTTAAAATTTTTTCATTGTTGGCGCATTTAGCTCAGCCATTTTAAAGGTCAACAGATTAGTTCAGTTCTTTGTTCGTTGTGCATAATAGACTGGACCTCGGTGGCCAGTCAATAAAGACCAATAAACTGGGTAGTGCAGACAATCACAATTGTATCAAAATTAGAACTCACCGTATATTGAAACCGTAAATAACTACGATATGAATTAAAGAGGACTCTTGAAGCAAATCGCACTTTTTCAGATGATAACTAAGATAAAACTCGGAACTGAAGTGCGCTCGCAGCACGACACGTGACCTTTGACCTGGCCTTAACAAAGAGCCATGCTGCGTATGAATGCTTCCCTCCTCCCCCCATCCGTCACCGGGTGGGAAGGGTCAGTTCTACCTTCAATTGGGGGTCTGCACGCTACTAGAGTACGCGGAAGTGCCGCGCTCGTCAGGGCACAGCGCACGGTCCCTAATTAACTTGAATGAGGGCCATCAGGCGCGGCCACTTAACCCGTCGCGTGCTAAAGAGGGCAACTTTTTAAACTTCTCCATGTGAGCAATTACTGAGCAAGAGTAATGAAGGGTAGGAGCCATCGCTACTGCTCGAAAGCATTGCTGCTGCAGAGGAAACTTATGGTCCGTGTTCGAGCACCAACTATGAGGGTCATCATTTGTGATTCTAAAATTGAACTCCAGTGTAATGATCTTGATGGAAATCGAGCTGATACAGCTGGTACTGGTCGTCATTATACGATTGTGGGGTAATTAATTCGGTCGTATTGACTTGCAAATTTTGCAACATTATTCAAGATCGAGTGAGGAAATGTAATGGACTTATTAGATTATTCTGAGGATAGTCACTACCTCGGGTAAAAATATTCAGCATAGTTTGTCAAAATGGTCTTATCCGAAAAATTAAAGTTCGTAGGTGTAACAATCTAACTCATAAAATATCAGTGGCGGTGTATTAAAAAGCAGTTTGATCGATCAATTTGATGGATCAATTTTGAAAACAATTATAACCAGCAAGCAATGTCACTCAAACTTCCGATTTCCACCATGATATCTCATAATCTCATAATTTTCTAAACCATGATTAAAAAGTCAATTTGAGTATTTTTCTATCAAGGTTTCATGAATTTTCTCAAGCATCACATGAGTGAGTAATACAGTTTTTCCACTTAAAAGGTTAACGAACAAGTGAAACATGACTTTCTTAACGTTTAATTTCACGTATGCGCACTGTGCATCATAGTTTACGAGTTTGACCCTCTAAATGACCTACTTGAGTGTTTCTCATTTTGATGCCGGCTGTCGATCAGATCTTGTTTAAACTTGTCTCAAAATTTTAACGATTGACAGCAGATGATACCTATATTTCTATTGATCTGGCCTTTACTTACATAATTACATTTGAAACTCATTAATTACTTTTTTTATATACGTACGTAAGCTCAAGAAACCAATCTATTTAGCTACCTAGTATCACACCATTTTTGTATAATCAGCTAATTTATAGTGGTGTGTATTCTCATTGTTTCTTATAGTGTCCAAGATACAAATTGAGCGTGAAATTAGGCTAGCTACTTACGAGTGATTTTGTCGAACTTTTCTTTAAAGGCATTTTATTTTTTTCATGCAGCGCAAGAGATATTTTAAAGATTACATTAGCAGTTAGTTTCAGCCTCCCAGACCGGTAAAAAAATGCCTTCCGAAGAGTGGAAGGAGGAAGTCACCATTTAGTGTGGAGATAAGGGAACGCAGAATTTATGCAGAAGGGGCATAGAAACCGTAAGTGAGAAAGAAGTTTATGAAACAAAATAAAAGTTGAAGAAGAAAGTAGTAGGTGCTAAAAAGCAGGACAGCAGTGAACAGAAAAAAGGTGGTCCTTAACGTAACAAAAAATAACATTTTAGTTGAACAAAAAGATAGCCTATATAACTCTCAGCTCGGGCCCTCACACATTTTCCCCCTGGGAGTGCTAATTCACATAAATACACTAGTTATCTTCCCTTGAGGGAAAATAATTCAAAGTTCTGAGAGCTCGTCATTACAACAGTTTCTCCAAATAGATCGTAAACTTGCGGAATTTTTTTTTTGCTGTGTTACTGCACTTCAAAATTTGGAGCAAATCCCGCTCGATCAAGGCGATCTTGGCGTATTTTGTTGAGCTTAGCACCGGAATATTCATTTCGGATGCACAAATTCTCGGACGAAGCGGCGTTTGGAGCTCCTTTTTGCGCACCGCCGAGTAACCTCAGCTGGCCTGCACACCGCCGGATTTTTAAACAATTTACCTTGGTCGTAACGGAACAGCCTTTTAAACATCTTACCTTGGTCGTAACGGAACAGCCTTTTAAACATCTTACCTAGGTCGTAACGGTACTGACTTTTAAACATCTTACCTTGGTCGTAACGGTACAGCCTATTAAACATCTTACCTTGGTCGTAACGGTACAGCCTATTAAACATTTTACCTTGGTCGTAACGGTACAGCCTTTTAAACATCTTACCTTGGTCGTAACGGTACAGCTTTTCAAACATCTTACCTTTGTCGTAACGGTACAGACTTTTAAACATCTTACCTTGGTCATAACGGTACAGACTTTTCAACATCTTACCTTAGTCGCAGCAGTATAACCTTTTAAACTATTTATCTTTGTCGCAGCAGTCACAAAACAATTTACCTCTGTCGCAGCAGTAGAGCCTTTTAAACAATTTACTTTTGTCGCAGCAGTAGAGCCTTTTAAACAATTTACTTTTGTCGCAGCAGTAGAGCCTTTTAAACATCTTACCTTGGTGGTACCGGTACAGGCTTTAATAGAACTTACCTTTATCGTAGCGTTACAGACGTTCAAACAACGCATCTTTATCGTAGTAATACAGACCTTTAAACAAACTTACTGACATCGTAGTGGTATAGCTAGCAGCATAGTGAGTAATCTGTCTGTCGACTTGGCTACATTGCTGGTAATTTTTGCTAAACAAAAATCCACAAGGTTAGCTTTTTCGGTTGTTTTGAATCAAGTAAGAATTCTGTTTTTCTTTCGGCGCTCAACATTTGGCGACGCTGAATGGTTGCCTGCTACACAGAATCCAAATTTATTTTGCAAAACTCAATTATTGAAACCATTGCCGTGGGAAAGACAGAACGTGGCGCAAGCAAGCCGGCAGTAGAACTTACACTGCCCATTATACCGCGATGACTACGGAAGTTTATCAAAAATTTAGTTCCTGGACTTCCAACCCAAATATTTTACACACGTTTAGTCCGTGACTGCACCGAATAATACGCTAGAAAGTAACGCTTATGATGGCAGAGCAATAAGTCGGCACGTTAATACCAGTATATATATTTTTTCTTGTGAATTTTCTTGTTCTCCTAAATATTTATTCAGTTCCCTCTGGCATTGTAGGAAGGCCTTCAAAAATTGTAAATTCGCTGCAGCTGAAGGGCTTCTGAATTTGAATCAAAATACTTCCGTGAAGTTTTGTAATGGTATGAAACCTGTAATGAAAACCACAGGCGTGGATTGGTTCGCTATTTCTTCACACATTCAACATCGCAATGCATGCGGAAAGTGCAGCTCTGTGCAGAAGTAAGCACAGCTATCGATTCATTCGATCAATCATAAAGCATTTGATTGTTCAATTTACGAATAGGTTACTTTCAATCCTACTACCCATAAAAGAATACATTCATCGCTCTAACAGCCGTATGGGAATCATCATAAAGTAGGATTGCTTTTTACTTAGTATTTTCAGCTTCCTCAGGACATTGTTCAGAGCATTAGGTTAAACATAAGATTAATCTGGTCAAAAGATCGGCCGAACAATGCTCTGAGAAAGCTGAAAATACTCAGCAAACAACTAAATAAGTAACAATCCCTCATCTTTCCATCAAACCCCACTCCGCTTCAACGATCGCTGGCGCCTCGGTTGGTTGTGTTGTCGAGCATTCGACCGTGCGTATTGCTGTGTTTTCATTAAATTCCTGATGTTGCTGCATGTTATCAATGATGACGTGGTCTGTGACATGACAATGTCAGCATATGGTTGCCACGTTCGGTTCTCGGCGATTGGGACTCGTAATTGACAGCTTTAAGCAGGCCGAGATCAAATTCAGACACCTGTTGAGCTCAGCTGAGCGCCGTATTTTGGACACGTGTGCGCTTTGGCGCTGTATGTTACTTTGAAGAGAACTCGCTTATAGTTTAGCTGATGTTAAGCAAATGAAATGCTGATCAGGCCGGTGAGAAAAAAGCACAACAATATTTCTAAATCGTCAAATTTATTCCCCTTTGTGTACATTTAGAGATTCTCTTCCTTAGTCACTTCACTCATATTTTTAGAACGTGGTTTCTTGATTTCCGATAGCTTTTATTTTATATGTTTGAAAGTATGCGTTAATCAGCCACAGTAAATATTAGCATCTGTTGAGTTTGATTTTGTAATACGATATTGTTGATATGAATATTTAGCACCAAGCTATATTTTGTTCATCATTTCACCGGATTTTCAGCAGAGTCTATTCAACCTTTTTTTCCAGAGATCAAACTATTTCTGCAATGCCTCTAGATGACTTAGCGCGCTGTCTAAATAATTCTTAAAAGCCTGTCGCTGGAAATTATATTGCAGGCATTTAATACACTGTATGAGATCATTACTGAAGGCCTTCTTCATTTGTGCATTTATATAACTCCTATGAAGACATGCGCAATTTGTAAATTTCTTGGACGGCCTTGCTAACCAGTGACGTTTATGAGAGTTTCGGAAAAAGCGTGTACTTTCACTCACCGCTTCCTCCTCGTACATTCGAGTTAAATAAAAGCCGAACTGTGCGAGGTCCTGTCCGTGCTTTCACGTCAAAATGAGGTTTCTGGTGTAATTTGAATAAATGAGATGCTTTACGTTACCAGTCAACTTCGTAATATTTCACGTGCTGCGCCGCATAGAAATTGTGCTAATCCTCTGACAAGCTTCCCGCCGCGAAATGAACTACATTTCTTGCAGGCTTTTGTCATGGGCTTAAATTCCTAGTTAGGGAAGCCTGGTATTTCATTCTTTACTTTATGTTTTTCATTGGATAGGGTTGCACACTCCTGCACGAGTGTCTTTCATTTTTTTCTCTATTTTCTCGTCGTTCTATCATGGTCTATTATCAAGATGTATACGCATTTTGTTCGAGTGCAGCGAATTGAAATTATTTCTGTGAATGCATTCTTTTTGAAACGGTGTGCCTCTCGAAGTGGGCAAAAAGAGCGCGTGAGGAGCCTCCATGAACCAAGTGCAGTTGTTTTTTTTTTGAGAATTATTTACGATCAATTCATTAATTTTTCGTAAATAATTCATTCAATTTCATGAAAAGATTTAAAATGTGCAGTCGCAAAAAACGCACCCTTTCCACTTCTTTACCATAAGTGAATACTCTTAAATAAAATGAAAAATCCAAAATTTTTTTTGACGTACAGAGTTTTACAAAAATGCGAAGAAATTTTGGGGTTTGTTAGGTATATATTTCATTTGTTATTAACTCTAGAACTCTGTTTTTACCATTTGTTATAGTCAGTATAAGCCATTACTTGCTGCAACTAAAAGTGGCCAGTATTCAGTTTAACCCGTTCACGGAAATTAAAAATTCCGTTCCAAAGAATCACTAAAGGAACACTTTTAAAAACGTTTTGCATGAATGACATTCCGCTCGTTGATGCATTATTTTCGAGTTATTCAACTTTTAAAATTTCGTCTTCCATAGCGGTTCCAATCAGTTGCGCGCTTGAGCTGGAGCTGTTAGAGTACGTTTGGGCACTTTGTAATTTATTCTTATCCGACCCCGCGGAGCCTGAACCCACATCTAGGATGTTTTAGTAAATAAATAAAATAATAAAATGAAGGTTATCACCCAAAAATATTACGTTATGAAAATATTACGATATTAAATCTACGGTATTCACTCCTACGGATTTGAAAATGTTCTACGGTAGCCGCCATATTGAAACATTTCAACTGCATATCGATTTCAGTATTATGTATAAGTAATGACGACTAAGGAAATGTCCCAGAAACGAATGAAGACTATTAACTAAAACATCATAGAAATGGGTTCAAGCTCCGCGTGGTCCATTAATAATAAATTACAGAGTACCCAAACGTACTCGAACAGCTGCAGCGCGCAACGGTTTTTGCTGTTTGAATGAAATTTAAAAGTTGAATAACTCAAAAATAACGCATCAGCAAGCAGAATGTCATTCATGTAAAACGTTTTTAAATGTGTTCCTTTAATGATTCTTTGAAACGAAATTTTTAACTTCCGTGAACGGGTTAAACTGCATATTGACCGTAAAAATAAGCAATCTTATATACCTGTCGTTATGTCACAATAAATCAGAAGAGTGTAATCGTTGAGATTTATCATGCAGAACTCTTAATAAATTAAATCACAAAATAAATTCGCAAATTAGTCTAACGCACAATACAACGATACAAGGATAATGAAAATGATGAAGACCGTTCAAGAAGCGATCATCTTTGAACTGCAACGACGCGGAAAATAATGAAAACTGCACAATGCATTGCAAAAATTGCTTGAGGTTAATAAGGAACACGGTTTCTGCGATTGAAATATCGGTGGAGTGTGTTTGTAGAATAGGGAAAAAATACTTGAGCCTTTCTCATATAAAATGAAGAGAAATCCTTAGCGTCACAGATATATCGAAGAAAAAAAGTAAGCACGAAAAATTGTGTTTTGCTACACCGGATCGTGGTTCATCTTTTCGACTCTGTAGTGGCCACAGATGAGAGGATTTCCACTTTTGAACAAGTTTCGTATCATCAGAATGACCGAGTTCTTACAAAATGTTGCGTAGCAATACCAGCAAACACCATAAATGCGTATAACTCCCATAAAATCTGCTTTTGTCATGGTCTGGGGAGGAGTGTCAGCGAACGGGGTAATTCCTCATGTTTTTGTACTAAACAGAGTGAAAATGGGTCCCCAAAAATCAACAGCAAATCCTCGAACCTGTGGTAGAAAATTTTGTGACACATTGTTCAATAGAAGGTCATTTCTCTTTCAGCAAGATGTAGTTTCAGCTCGCACGTTTGATCGGACTCAAAGATTGTTCTGGGACAATGTTCCTGACTTTCAAACCGAAGAGTATTGATCTCTGTCAAGCCCTGATCTGAATTCCATAGACTTCTGTGTCTGATTTGTTTTGATGCAAAATTTTTACAGAATCCCTCGTCCAACGCTGGAAGCCTTAAAAAGTTCTTTGAGAGAAGAATGGCCAAATTACCAACGGAGCCGCTGTATGCCACAATGGAGTCTGTACCTAATAAATTGACGGATGTTTCGAAAACGAAAAGGAAATTCATTAATTTCATATGAAACCTAACCATTGAAGCTATGCTGAGCGATTTTGATGTATTTTCGTTCATTTTTCGAGCAGCTGTGATGAAAAATATTTCCGAGCATTTATATGTCTCTCCGAAATAAATATACCACCTTTTTTCCTGAAGCTCGATTCAAAATACGCTGCATTGTATCGCATAGCAATTTATCATTTATATTTCTAAACAGATCACACACCAGGTCACCTGCAAAACTCAAATACGCTGAAAGTATTCTTGTTATCGCAGTATTGAGTTCTCAAAAACGAAACATCAGTCGTGCTCACATGAACACTTCCATGTCAACTTTAATTTTTCACGATCATTTGACAGATCTAATTGAGTCCCGATTTGAGAAATTGCATTTCTGTAACGCATTACTAATGCAGTCTTGGCCACGCGATGCCTATGACGTCAGAAGCTAATTTGAATTCTGCCTCGGTCCTACGACCCGACCAAAAAATTTAATCAAAGGAGTGCTCTGTTCAAAAGAAATCTGCAGCATCCGATGGCCCTGTAATTAAGTCTGTCTGACGCTTCGATGGCTCGGGGCTTTTTTCCTCAACAGTACTGTAATATCGGGTAACGTATCGGTGATACTATCGTACTGTAGCAGTACAAGAGGTATAATGTGTGTGCACAGACCATATACTTATGTAACTGTTCTGTGGTGTGTGCAAATACATTTTGTATTTAAATTTCATGAAATACATGGTCTTTCATCCATCAGCCGAATCCGAAAGTCTACCAATTTCATCCGTTATCTGATTTTAAAATTTCGAAACCCGATTCTGTATTTTAAAGTCGCAATTTAATAGACTGTGACACGAGTTTAAAAGTGTTTGCCAAGTCGACAACCTTTTTAGAAGTAAACCTTTGCTCTACAAGTTCGTCATCTTCTATTCGTTGTATTTTGGATGTGATGAATTTTTGCTTGAAATTTTTTATGAAACTCAAAAATATTCTTCGTCTCATCAGTTGCTCATGAAGGCATGCATGTTTTAAAAAAATACTGAAAATTAGTGACTAAAATGATATTGAAGATATTCACTGAAACACGTGATCGAGTCATTCATGAGCCCGAAAATTTTGCTCAGCAAATTCGCATTTACGTAATGTTGTCGGAGGAATGAGCCAATATTTATGAATATAAATGACATTGTACCAAGATACGGAGGATACAGCAAGGAAAACGATTTTCTCTAGATCAGTCGCTCACAAAACAAGGACTCGAAGGGTTACTGTTCTTTGACTGGTTAGAATCAGATAACTCTTAAGCCAAATAGCCTATGCCTGGTTCCGGGCCTCATTTTCCTTGTATTGTGCTTTTTCCTTCGTAAAAATAGCCGACATGCCGAGCAAAACATCATTTTGTGCACTGTTTCTTTGCATTTAATGCTAATTTTTTTTTGTGATTCCATATATTGGCACGGAGAGATATGCGTAAGTCCCGAGCGATATGTTATTCATACCGGTTGCCTTTTGTATTCAGAATTACTGAAATTCTGGCATTTAAATTTAAAATAGCGTTGTTTCGTTAATACAGTCTGACATGAGGAATTTATACCAAATTTAAAAGTCATAAAGATTAGCTGGAGCATTCGCAAATGAAATTTGTGAGCACTATTTATCTCGAATTTTTCAGTATGGTAATTCTATGCAGTTATGAGCACTTGGTCTTCATATTCTAGAGCTTATAATTCAACCTTGACGCCAGGAATGAGAATCTAAAGTTTGTACTAATACATGACGCCGAGACGTTGCGTATCGTAAATATTGAGTCTCTTGGCGTAAATGATTTGTACTAACTCAATAACTGACTCAAGGAAACAACTCATGCATGACCAATATAGGCAGTTGCATTGCATGGTTGTGTCAGAACATCTTCCATGAAGTAAAGTATTGGGATGTGGTCGCGTGCATGTCATTAAACACCAACAATTACGGGCAGGCACAGAATTGAAAAATTTTCTGCGAATTGTTAACAAGCATTTTACTCTCATCTGTCGAGTCTAACAGAAGAGAGAATTATCATTATCGGCTTCTTATCGCAGCATTATCTGCGTCTAGCTGACGTTTTTGCTCACATGTATCGAGTTTTGTATGGAAGAGAGTAACCGGCTTCTTGTTTCAGTATCTCCTTCATAAATCAAAGCAAAACGTGAAGCGACAACAGCTGCCAAGGACGCTGAGGTGATACATGAGTCCGGCAACTGCGCAACGGTGCAACTTGAATACGAGCTCATCTGACTGCGCTGGTCATTTGGGTTGCCTTTGTTGATGAACTGACATGCTCTGGCAGTTCTGAATTGGTCCTTGGAGAGTTGACTCAGTCATTTCAGTTCAGCGTGTTTGTTTGTCCTATTAGATAACTGAGGAATTTCCGCCTCTGCACGCTGGTACTGCAGGCATACTGCTACTAGATCTGAGCCTAGCATCTGATGCTGAACGCCCGTTTGCATTTAATTGTGCTGGGCAATCACTGTCGTAGTTCTCGAAACCCTTAACTCTTAATGAAACCGCTTAAGTTTGACATCACAGGAGGGGGTTAGTCATATTCTCTTAGTGTGTCCTGTTTATTTTTTTTGCGGTTGCAATCACTTTCAGAAATCCAAGGGAAAGCGAGTCTTGAGCAAAACCTCACAGACGGGGAATAAATAACTGGGCAGAGCCAACTCTTAAGTTTTAATTTAACCGTAGGAACACACGGTTTAGCCGTTACAATAATTTTGTCAACTTTAAGCTGGACTGCTGGTGCCCGGTGGAAATTAGTGCGACCCGACTTCACCCGTAAAACGAGATGAAATAGGCACATGGATGCACCCCCGTCTGGGCCTGCTCCTCTCACGACTACAACCTGGAATAGTAAAATTACATAAACATTTTTTCAGAGCACTATAAGAAGTTTGTCGCTCTGTAAGGAATGGTCGTTAAAAGTTCATAAACGCTCTTCCACTGAAATTTCATAGAATAAAGAAGTAGAAAATTCGGAAGAGAATAAACAAATTTGCTCATTGTATAGGCATAAGTCAAGAAATTTTAAATTTGAATGAATTAGAGCGAAATAGCGCCTACTTTACGAATGAAGTTTTACTTTGCCTCAATCACCCTTACAAGTGCCTTTCGCTTAGGGCGACGTACCTAAGGCAAAGCTGGGCAGTAGAGCTGTGCTGTGGTGCGGTGTGCTTCCATCTCCAGGCTGCGTTGAAGCGGCGAAGACGAGACGGGGGCCCCGGTCGGAGCTAGCTCACTCCATCACGATAGCGAAGCTGCTATACTAATCAAAATGATGATGATGGTTCCAAAGCACTCTTATTACTAGACAACAGCCTAGTACAGAAACAAAATGCACCAAGTTAGGAGTGAGTAGGCTGGGCATTGCCCTTTAGGGTCGTTCTAGCTTCTGTTTGATGCGCCACCAACGGTACTTGAAGCAGACTTACTTTTTTAGAGTACGGCGCGTCACCCGATGTTGGTATTGGCGCCCTTGAAGCAGACAAATCTTTATCTTCATCTTCAACCTTGAAGAAAGGAGGGGCAAACCCTCGGTTCGTAACCCATTACGAAAGGCACATTAGATTTAGTAAGTATTGAATAACTAACAAGGTATTAAAGAGTAAATTTGGTGAAGGACAGGTTTGAAAGTTGGCAGGGATGCATTGAAATTTTTATGCAAAAATTTCTGAACAAGTCTAAGGGGCACAAAAATCTTTTTAATAATTTGTTACAGTCTTAATTAATTAGTAGCACAAAGATTTAACCTAATGTTCAATAAATACTGGGCTGGATGCTAAAATAAACACGAATCAGAAATAATCATAAATACGTCTTGAACTCTGGACCAGTTCGTCTGTTTCCATAAATTTTGGAAAATACTTCTAAGCTGCCATGATGAACAAAAACAGCCTATTTCTCATCTGTTTTCAGGCGTGTAAAAAGCGACGTGTCTAATGTTGCTCCACAAAGAAAGAAGACGCATAATCTCGACCAACAAATTAAAAAAACTTCGTATATTGCTCCGCGATTAAAAAATGTTTTTAATCTCGGACTGCAAATTAAAATTATTTCGAATCTATCTAACTCCAGAGATTTAAAAACGTGCTTACAATCAGCTTCCCCAAAAACCGTCAAAAATCTCGCTCATAATCCCCACGTGAGTGTTAATCAGTGTCTGGCTAAATCACCTCCTTGACTACCACCCTTGATCAGAGATCCCAACGCGGCACCCGTATGACCCAGCAAAATTTTTCACCGACCACGTTTCATCCGGTGCGTATCTAGCATACGATATTAGTTAACTACTGCGGCTCGTGGCTTTGTTCTTATTTCAATGGTACGTTGGAAAGTTTTCCAGCCAGCGTTTGCAGCAAGCACAGTGATATCGAGTTATTTTATTCACAGCTCCAATTAATTCTAGGCCTGAATTAATTAGTGCGTCTGAGGTGGGACTAATTGAACTTCAAGCTGAAATGCTGCAGTCGCTTGCAGGCGTGCATGTTGTCCCCCTCATGGTTCTGTAATGAGAGCTTATTAGGCCCACAGAGCAGGCCCACGGCTGAACTTGTACAAATTACCTCATTAGTTCATATAGTGAATTATATGTGAGCTATTTAGCAGAAGAGTGCTGTATCTCTTCTCCGTCCGTTCTTCTATCGCACAGGAGTTTATGGCCAGCTTATCATGCTTATTTGCTATCTACGTGATGCTGTTTAAAGGAAGACGGGGTAAGATGCGAAACTTTTAAAATTTATATAGTTTCACTCGTTGAAATATGATCTCTCGTTTTAATTTTAAAACTGTAAAGTATGAACATGTTCACTCACAATCGAATTGCAGATTGAATAGTATATTTAGGCGTCACCAACATGATGAAAATATAATCAATTTTACTTTTATTGTTCTTTGTATTTCATGGCAGGTTTTGGAATTTAATTACTTTGAATTTCTATTTATTCAATATAAATTTTGCTCGTGAACCTTTAAGTGTGTCAAAATTGAAGCGAATGTAGTTATTTTCCCCGTACATTTAGCACAAGATAAAAAAACTAACACTAATGAGTGTCTCCTTTGCTTGTAAATTTACACTGATAATCCAAAGCTAATTTAAAACGCAATTTTAAAACTTAGTAGCTGTTCTCTTCTGACTCCAGGGTTTAAAAAGTAACAAATGCCTCATGTACATTGATGGACTTTAAAAATGGCGAATTGTTTGCATTGGTTTGGGGACATTTGTCTCCTTAGAAGGATACGACCATTGCATCTATGAGAATTAGCGCTCCAAGAAGTAATAAATGGGTTTTCAGAGTTGAAGGTTACTTGGATTTGTTACTTGGTTGATTTGTTGAAATCATTTGTTGAAATCAAATAGTTTGAGTTGTTTTTTCTTCAGTTAACTGATGTCCTTTTTTTCACATCCTATGCCTTTTTCTTCATCTTTTTATCTTGTTTCATAAACTTCTTTCTTATCTTACTGTTTCTATGTCCTCGCTGCATAAATTCCGCGTTCCCTAATCTCCATACTAAAGAGTGCCTTCCGTTTTCCTTTCTTCGGAACGCTTTCTTTTTATCGGTTAGGGAGGCTTAAACTAACATCTAATCTAATCTGGCGTTGGAAGTAGTGTTTTTTCATGTATTTCAGCCCTAGCATCCTGAATTACGAGTGTGATTGGTTTTTATTAGGATTTTAAGTTAGCACTGTAGATGCAGTTATGAGATGAGTGTCAGAATTTGCCCGTCCCTAACCGCTCATATACAGCGTTCCTAGAGCTCATAAAAAACTGCAATTTCATTTATACGCTAGTGAGAGAGGCGCAATAGACGGTTAGTTCACATTCCAGACATCTTGCATTTTAAAGTAGTTGGTCTTGGATGTAATCCGTGAATTATAAAGGCAATATAATGACCGATGCATTAAATACTTTATCATTATGACAATTATATTTATTTGTTCGAATACCTACCTAGTATGCTCTCCAACTGTTTTACTTTGGTTTTCCCTAAGCAATATTGGTGGCGTTCATCAATCTGGTAGATTCTCGCAGAAAATGCAAAAAGCTAATTATTATTTTGTTGTTGTAATTACGATAGGTAAAGAAGCAGTTGTCACTGTTGTAACTCTGCATAAAGTCGATTGCTTAAATATGCATTTTCTTCATTCTACAAGTGAAGTCGGCAAATCTGTATGAGGGCTTTGTATTGTACATTAGATACAGTGGGTTGTGCTAAGGGCATTTTCCGATGCTCTAAATATCGTAATTAGTTATCAAAAAAAATTTTATTCTACTACAACATAAAATTCTGCATTTTCCCACTAATTGGAGTTCCTTTATTATTGCCAACATCAATGCGAAAAAAACTCGAATTGAATACGATTCAATAAAATCAACGTAAAATTTCATCGTTCAGAGCTTCTTTCTCTTCTTTGCAGCTGAAACATTTGCCCTCTCAAGTAAAGCGTGCCTGCTCGCAGTATCCTGTTCAGTACGGAGTCCTAAAGCTCTTTCTGGAAATTTACTAAGACCCTTTAAGTTGTTTGGGACACCTGGATTCTGGTGCTGGTGTGGCGGGCTTACCCAATTCACTTAGACCCGCTCCGCATGCCATCTGTGTTACGCTTTTAATGAATCCTTTGGTTTAACGCGCACGGGAACTGTTTCCCTGATTGAATAATGCACTGAAAAGTTCATTTATTGGAACAAAATTTTATTGTGTTTGTTCAACATTTACAGACTCGGTCAATCTACATCAATCATACTGATGTTGTGTAGGCAGTTCAACATCTTAAGTATTTGGGCCGATGTCCAAGAACAAAACAACTGCACTTCTAATTCCAAGAAATTACGCACGCCGCGTTGCCTGCCGTCGTCCATTCACTTGCTTGAGGGCTATTTCATTTGGCGTCTGGTGTTGCGAGCGCCCGCAACTCGTAGTGAACGAGCGACCAGCAGTGCAATAGGTCTGTTATGAGCAGTATTGTAGCAGTAAAAGGTAACCCAAAACAGGTAGTAGTATACAGGGTGTCCCAAAAAATGCACTCATTCCTTGACTGATGATTACTCTGGTGTCTTTTTTCTGGTTCAGGTACAACTGAGTTTACTATCATGGTTTTTAGTTTCCTTAAATTTTAAATTCTTTTCTCTGGTTTAACGTATTAGATTTGCATCTATGTTAGAAACAACCGACATCAAAACAAAATACATGGGTATTGAACAGTCAAACAATGAGTACTTTTTTAACACCCTGTAGTTACACGCTCTTGATTGTTCATTTCTGTTTTTCCTGCTTTCCTTTCATTTGCCACAAAATCAATGGACTGTGTGCATTTTAACCTCTGACAGTCACATGAAAGTTTTCACTGATTTACTTGATTTTGCTTTCTTGTTTAGAATTCCTTCCGTCATTTAGGGATTCAAATTTTCTTGCACTTTAAAACACATGTGTCAATATTGACAAAATTTCACACGTCCTCTCCCATGTTGATTACTCTCAATTATTTCTTTCCATTTTTTGTAGCATTCTGAACTTTTTCAACGTTATGTACGAAAGAATTTTAAAACAACGGAATACATTGTAGTAACAGTAAAACGTCGTCTAAACAGAAATTGAAGAAAAGTTGTGTTACAAAAAGTTTCCGCTCTAAAGAAATGTAACTATGAAGAGTTCACGGTTTTTATTTTCATATACAAAGCCCTCACAAACAAATATTCGCGTGTATATTCGAAAATAGCTCGGGGAAGAACGTAACGTTGTGCACTGAGCATCGTTATTGTCCTTTACACTTTAACGGAAGGATGATTAAAACAAAGAAGAATTATCTTCATTTGAAGAAAAAATGATAGACTCGCGCATTTAGTGATGAATTGGATGAAAAGCTTCTTTAAGTGAACTGTACAGTTTGTCAGCGAAGAGTTTAAATAGAGTGATGAGTCGGCAACTTTGCGTGGAAGACCATCGACGTTGTGAACAAGCACTGCACACAAAACACCGCCCGAGCTCTAGATGAACCTAAGAGTTGTGTCGCAAAACATCGCCACAAACATGGACACGAGCGTCAGCGTTGCTCTTACAAATCAGTGATGTTTGCGAGGGAACAGTTTGAATGAATGTTGGCCTCGACTACCGCCTCTTCACAAGGCATGTCCTCTTCCAGCTTGCCCACATTTGACCCAAACTTCTTCGGCGAAGAAAACTTCTTTTGAGAAGATCCCGATCGTGCAGCGGGTAGCTATGCCTACAACGTGGAGACTCGCGTGGGTTTGCGATTGCCTGAAGGTACAATAGCAGCATAAGATGACACCAATTTGTAAAGACTTCTCCCAGGCTAACGTTTTGAATTAATCCCAAACATCTTCGAAGATAAGGTAATTTGGATACTTCTCCTTCTTGAGGTGGTAGAAAATTATAAAATAGCAGCTCTCGTGAGATTTTGGGAGAATATACTGGTAATGAAACAAAGATGCCATTAACTTTATGTTTACACCTTCTCACTGGAAGCGAGATCGGGGGAAAAGTCGTACTAAATGATGTGAGAGGTTTGCATTCAAATTTTGTGGTAAACATAGACAAAAAACGAACAAGCTCTTTCTGGTAAAGAAAGCTTCATCAAATCGAATAAGTAATAACGGAGTGCCCCGTAAATACTTTGAAAGTAAAGGGAAGAACCGCCAAAAATTTCCAAAAAAACCGTTTGCTTTTCTGATTGTTGCAGGCTCTGTACCTTTTTTATCCACTTCGGAAACTAGAAATCATTCTCTCTAAGCTATCGAATCGTTTTCAGACTCCAAGGAAGATTAGATCAGCTTTGGTTTGAACTCCAAATATTTAGGTCCCCTCCACCGATATTCGTGCACCTTCATCACTATGTAAAAGCTGCGGCGTGTGTTCTCTGTAAGGCTTACCGATCGCTTTAATTTCCTTATTTAATTTTTTTATGTTATTCCGTGTAAAAGATGTCGGCGTACCGTTCTGCTGGGCTCTTATTTTTCTGCTTTGGTTGCGTTGTTCTTACTTGCTGACGCTATCTCTCTTCTTTGTAAGCTGTAGCTGGCTGTGGCGGTCGAGGCATTATTCTTCCCATACATTACGTTAATTTTTAATGAACGACCCGTCTAACTTGGAAGTAGTGGTTGTGCCCTGCATATTATTATATTCTCTTATATATTTCATCATGATCCCAGTCATGATGGTAATTATTTGACTCTTGCTTTTTCGGGAATCGCTCTCCCGGAGCATTTTTAATAACAAATTATTGTTGTTTAATGAGGATAATCGATCATTGAGGAGAATCGATCTTGTTCCCTCATGCCTTATCAAATTATGCGTCTCAAAGCCAACGCTGAGTGTATTTATTTTTTGAAAATTCCATTTGACAAACCTTTTTTGTTGAATGGTGCATTTGTACAAGAATACTTCAACGAATGATACCGAAAAGAATGCAAATTCACTTGATAATTCTATGAGTTGGAACTGTGCGTCTCAGAATCGTTTCATCTCGCCACTAGCACTCTGAGTTCATTTGCCCGAGCGTTTTATCGCTACGTTTTTGCGTGTTGCTCACGCTGTTGATTACATTTGCGTCTAGCGTACTTCGTACTCAATTGTATACTTTTAATTGTTGCGCAATGCTTCTGTTAAACTGGAGAATCGTTCTACAGAAAAAGGAATTCAAGTGCTCTGAAAGCGGAAATTTACTTGGTTGATAAAAGAGGGAGTGAAATAACACACGACTTTGTAGTTGTCGATAACAGAATTTTGATTTCTGTGCCACGGATAAAGGATTTCGTATTAGATTTCCCCCATTTTTAGTTTCACTTTTTTGGGTGAAAGATAACAAAATGGGTAAATTTTTTAGCGGTTTTTTAATTTTCCACGTGGCATATACCACCGCATTTTGCGAAAAATTGCTTTGAATCCTATTTGTAGTATGTGGTATCGCATAGTATGCGTTTTCGACTTCAAAAAACAGAGGAAACTACTAGAATCGAGTTAGACTGGAAAACGTTGAAGTTCTTCTCATGACGTAATTGCTGTGCTCAACTCCGTAAAGCACTTTAGTAAAAAAATTAGAAAAAGAACCATTTTTGACTTGCAAAGCTATGTTAGACTGCCTCAACCAGCACTGAAGACCTGCGGGGGAGAACTGGAAGAACTTTTCGAAGATTTTGCCATGAAGCTGTCTAGGTACACATACGAAGGAGACCATGATGAAAAAGTCCATGGAGCACTTCATTAATGCTACGTTTACCGAATTTTAGGTGAAGCGTCACTACTAACATCCCCAACACTGAATACGGCACGAATTTCAGGTGAAGCGTCACTACTAACATCCCAACACTGAATACGGCACGAATTTCAGGTGAAGCGTCACTACTAACATCCCCAACACCGAATACGGCACGAATTTCAGGTGAAGCGTCACTACTAACATCCCCCACACCGAATACGGCACGAATTTCAGGTGAAGCGTCACTACTAACGTCCCCAACACTGAATACGGCACGAATTTCAGGTGAAGCGCCACTACTAACATCCCCAACACTGAGTACGGCACGAATTTCAGGTGAAGCGTCACTACTAACATCCCCAACACTGAATACGGCACGAATTTCAGGTGAAGCGTCACTACTAACATCCCCCACACCGAATACGGCACGAATTTCAGGTGAAGCGTCACTACTAACATCCCCAACACTGAATACGGCACGAATTTCAGGTGAAGCGTCACTACTAACATCCCCAACACCGAATACGGCACGAATTTCAGGTGAAGCGTCACTACTAACATCCCCCACACCGAATACGGCACGAATTTCAGGTGAAGCGTCACTACTAACATCCCCAACACTGAATACGGCACGAATTTCAGGTGAAGCGTCACTACTAACATCCCCAACACCGAATACGGCACGAATTTCAGGTGAAGCGTCACTACTAACATCCCCCACACCGAATACGGCACGAATTTCAGGTGAAGCGTCACTACTAACATCCCCAACACTGAATACGGCACGAATTTCAGGTGAAGCGTCACTACTAACATCCCCAACACTGAATACGGCACGAATTTCAGGTGAAGCGTCACTACTAACATCCCCAACACTGAATACGGCACGAATTTCAGGTGAAGCGTCACTACTAACATCCCCAACACCGAATACGGCACGAATTTCAGGTGAAGCGTCACTACTAACATCCCCAACACTGAATACGGCACGAATTTCAGGTGAAGCGTCACTACTAACATCACCAACACTGAATACGGCACGAATTTCAGGTGAAGCGTCACTACTAACATCCCTAACACCGAATACGGCACGAATTTCAGGTGAAGCGTCACTACTAACATCCCCCACACCGAATACGGCACGAATTTCAGGTGAAGCGTCACTACTAACATCCCCAACACTGAATACGGCACGAATTTCAGGTGAAGCGTCACTACTAACATCCCCAACACTGAATACGGCACGAATTTCAGGTGAAGCGTCACTACTAACATCCCCAACACCGAATACGGCACGAATTTCAGGTGAAGCGTCACTACTAACATCCCCCACACCGAATACGGCACGAATTTCAGGTGAAGCGTCACTACTAACATCCCCAACACTGAATACGGCACGAATTTCAGGTGAAGCGCCACTACTAACATCCCCAACACTGAGTACGGCACGAATTTCAGGTGAAGCGTCACTACTAACATCCCCAACACTGAATACGGCACGAATTTCAGGTGAAGCGTCACTACTAACATCCCCCACACCGAATACGGCACGAATTTCAGGTGAAGCGTCACTACTAACATCCCCAACACTGAATACGGCACGAATTTCAGGTGAAGCGTCACTACTAACATCCCCAACACCGAATACGGCACGAATTTCAGGTGAAGCGTCACTACTAACATCCCCAACACTGAATACGGCACGAATTTCAGGTGAAGCGCCACTACTAACATCCCCAACACTGAATACGGCACGAATTTCAGGTGAAGCGTCACTACTAACATCCCCAACACTGAATACGGCACGAATTTCAGGTGAAGCGTCACTACTAACATCCCCCACACCGAATACGGCACGCCCTCTGGTAGTCCTTGAGAAGATTTACATAATGCTTCTGACCTACCTGTGGTCATTAGCTCAAATTTTAAAATCATTTGAAGCCCGATCGATTTGAAATTTGTCACTTTCAGTGTTTGTATTGTGCTGACTGTTAACATATTAAAATTGAGTAGTACAAAGTATATTTCAAAATATTTAGTTCATAATAATTCTCAGAATATTAAAATTTTCTCAAGCTCTGAACGTATAATTAAGAGCTGAACTGCACCCTAGCTGCTAGCATGCATGATTAGCGTCAGACCTTTAAGTGGCAACGCCAACCAAGAAAATACCAACACTTAAACTAAGCATGATTGTTTCATTCGTAAGTCATTGGTTATCGTGTGTTAATGAATTCGTAACATTTGTGCTCCTAGCACGTAGAAATCAAGTTTTCCCTGTTCATAATAATGAATATCAATACCTAGCACGTAAGCTCAGCCTTCATTCTGAAACCGTTCCATGCTCGGCGTTAATTTTTGCTTTATATTTGTTCATCTATTTCACGTTCATCGGTCAGATTTTGAACGATCAAACGCTTCGTAGCTTTGAAAAGTATTGAAAAATTTATTTTCAGTGGATTTTTCTTACAATAGAAACGACATCGCAAGATACGTAGTCGCACAACGAGTAGTCTAACTGCTGATGAGCGACAGACAACTATCTAGAAAACTTTACTTCACGTACGGTCCAAATGTTTTTTATAAGCATCTTTCTATGTTGCAGGCTTTAAAACAAAGATAATTAGGATTCGTATATTGTACTTCTATCGAAAATATTTGCTCGAGGTTTTCCGCAGTAAAAAGTCTAAAGAGAAACTATCATTACTGTAATTCATCTCACGGTTACTTTAAAAGCGTCTCGTAATTAGTAGCATTTTATTCTGCGGAATGAACTGCATTCGTAGCCTCACGCTGTTAAAGCGATCGTGTTCTAATTCAAAACGATCCTTTGACTGTTACCGCTGCCTACATGTATTTTGAGTGTTGAGCATGCACGAACTGCGCTGTTTTGGATCGAAGTCGCGAAGTTGGCACGCAAAGTTCCTACTTCGTGTGAGTTACTTCGATGTCTAACTCCTGCTAGGAAGTAAAAACATTAGTGATATTGTTTTGCCGTTGATATTTGATCTGCTCAATGGCCCAAATACTAAATTAAAACAAAAATAGTCAATGACGAATGCCAAAATACTACAGATATCCCGGTAAAGTCGGTATCCATTTATGCGTCTGCATTAGGCAAGGAATATTAGGTTTGCTTCTTTTCTCAAAGCAGAACACCAGGAATGCGCTGGGAATATCATTAAAAGACCTTACGCATTGCAGGCATACACTTTTACCACTAGGCTGCGGTGCCCGCTGCAGGCGCTGCAATTAATGAGCATATTTCCATACGTTGAGTGATTTCACAAATATTTTTTTATGGCCATGAATTTGAGAAATTCAGATGCTGACCGTCGCTTGGTCGATGCCGCTTGTCTCGGCCGCGGTAACCAGATTGTCCTTTTCTAAGGGTAACATTCTCAATTTTAAGATTTGCAAATTAAATTTGAACAGTAATACAATTCAGAAACGAGTAACCCAGTCAGGTCCTGAATGTTGGTCAAATTTTGTTCTGAAAACTCAAACATGAGGATTTTAGCGATAAAAATAGCCTACTGGCGAGCGTTGTTTTTGTGGCGGTGGAACCTGGGAGAGTAGAGCACACCGCGACTATGGAGTCATTTTAAATTAATAGCCGCACTCAGGCCTCTGCTTGCTCACGTGCCCTTTTAGGGTGCGGGCTAGAGTGGGCTGTTGCAAATAGCCCTCTGTGTTGGCTGTCCAGCGTGTGTTCATTCCATGCGTTCGTAAGTTCAGTTTCTCATTTTTGATGAGGAGTTACTCCTCAGGGAGATACAACTGTTGTATCTGTGGGAATAAGCACTCCTAGTGAGAAAATGTGTGACTGCCCGAGCTCAGAGTTGCGTAGGCCTTCTTTTTGTTGAAATAAAATGTTTTTTTTTGTTATGCTTAAGGCCACCTTTTTCAGTTTACTGTTGTCCTGTTTTTCAGCACCTACTACTTTCTTCTTCAACTTTTATCTTGTTTCATAAACTTCTTACTCAATTTACTCTTACTATGCCTCTTCTGCATATAGAGCGTCCCCTTTAACCTGAATGGTGCATTCCTCCTTCCTCTCTCTCCGGATCGCTTTTTTTTAGCGGTTAGGAAGGCTTAAAGTAACATCTAATCTAATCAGGTGGAAAACAACTAATCTGCGGAATGAAATTTACGCCATTCGATTTTACATCATATTCCTCTTTGTTTGCAAAGATTTTTTGCACAGATTTCTGAGTAGCGTTACTTTACTTAATGCCAGTTTTTTGGTGGATTTCAAACTATAAAAAATTGGCAACTTCTCTGAGTTTTGTCGATGTTTCGTGTTCATCGTCTGACACAGCGACGAGCGTCGCTCGTAGGCTTACTTGAGGAACTATACCCGTAGTCTCTACACGTCCGTCCGTCCTCCAAGTCCCTCCCTCGTCCCCCACGTTCCCTTTTGCCTATTTATTCTTCGTCCACATTGTTACACCTTCGTTCTCAGCGTCCCACATTAGTCTCCCAATAATCCGCCTTCGCTCCTCACATCCTTCCTTCGTTTTCCACATCCCTCTTTTGTCCCCCATCATTCATTCAAGCCTAATGTCCCTCTCAGTTCAAATACGTCTCTTTTCGTCTACTTCATCCCCTTTTCGATATTCTTAGTACCCTCCCACACACACAAACACACGCTCCTCTTTCCCTCATTTTTCCTCTACTTCCCCCCTCATTACGCATTTCTTTCATATCTTCCCTTCCTCCTATCTCGGCGTCTTTCCTCCTCCCCCAACCCTCATTCCCCACCCCTCCTCGTCTGTATCCCACCGCTGCCACCATTCAGCGTCGTGCTATCGCCTGTTATCAGTTCACCGACACACGAGTTTCGACTGCTCGAATAGCACGCAGCGAGCGAACTGCGCAAGTTTTGATCTCGGACACAAACTTGCGATGTCAACTCGCAATCTTGGGAAAATTTCCACCAGGAAATATCTCGCTGCGTTATGTTGGAAATCTTCAAATTTAGTTGCAAAAGATTTTTGAGCTGTTCGTATCATAAAGCTTCTGGACTTAATTGCTCTCGTTCATGGTTCTCACCATACGAGATCTTTGTTTCAAATATATTTGAGTATGATATATATTTTTGGCAGGTAGCTACCTAGCGTACGTGAAGAATTTTTAGATTTATTACTTCTGTAGATGACACGCAACTTAGTTTTGATCGACATAACTCGATCTGGTGTGCTGTCAAATTAGTACTTTGGCCAATGGCTCTTTCTTCAAAACTGATCCTTGGACTTTTCTTCTACCAGGCGAGCATTCATCTCCTTTTACTTCTATTCTTTTTTCAAAACAAGTGAAACTATTAAAGACTCAGTTTCTCTCTTGAAATCTCCGTTAATTTTTTAATGCTTTACCCGCGCAACATTCTTTTCTCCGCCCGATGACAACCCCGCACACTCACTCGCCATTCGGCCGTAACCTGCCCCTCACCCAACACTCGAACATAGCATGCCCCTCACCTACCAATCGGCAATAGAATGCCCCTCGCTCACCCGCCACTGGACCATAACATGCCCCTCATTCACTCATCACTCGACCACATGCCCCTCACCCATACCCCCCACTCGACCATAATATGCTCCTCACTCACCACTCGATCATAATATGCTCCTCACTCACTCACCACTCGACCATAATATACTCCTCACTCACCACTCGACCATAATATGCCCCTCACAGCCCGACCGACTATGATGGCGGAACTTTAATCATACTCCAGCTGTCATTCCGACGGATTCTGTGCCTCTCTGCCTCCACAGTTGGACATTGGGCAGCAAGGTTGTAAAGCTAAAGCAAAGACCTACTCCTGGGTCTCTGAGTTCACTGATAATCTCAAAATGAATCTTGACAGGCTTGGGTTGCTGAGCTTCTAGGCGGGGAAGTTGTATGAAATATCCCTCAAATTCCCAGCGCGTTATTTGAAATGTTAAATGAAGCTCACCGGCACCATTCCTTTTGAGCCTGGAAAGACTCGAAGGCGGTTTTCCTGGAAGCGTTACCGTCAGAAGCTGGGTATGGCCTTGCCCGGTCAAGTTGCCAGTTTGCCAGCGAGCGCTTTGTGCTCTTCCAATTTGTCCAGCAAATGAGCGGCATGCCAGATGCAGCGCCTGCATTGAAGCTCCGTCCTGACTTGAACGACATTAATTGCTCCGCCCTATCTAATGCCAGCACTGCATTGTCTTACTACATTACGCCGCTTTGGAGCGCGGAGCTTTGCAATATAGCCGACTGCAGGAATGACTTTACCCTCGGTGATCTGTTGTGTCACCAAATATTCATTAAGTCGCAGGGTTATGAAGTTTGTCTCGATTTATGACAGATAATACCTGTACACCACAGATTGTAATTATTGAATTTCTTCATACCATGTAATATTTTTTTTAGGAGAAATTGAAAGCTTCATTGATTTTCTTGCACATAAACAGGATTGTCGCGACTGGTATACTAACAGTTCTTCCTAGGAGTGTTTTGTTTGCGGCACTGTAGTTATGGTTCCCTGGTTTTTTATCTTATTTGTAACCCTGGGATGCTGGCGTCAAAATGACCCTAACTGAATTTTAAACACAAATTATTGTAGGTTTTATCCATATTTTTGAACATGGCTTTGTGATTTTTCCTAAATAACAAACTGGTTAGCCTATTAATGTTTTGTTACTTTAATAAAAAATTTAGGGGTAAATTGACCCCACGGTGTGAGTTTGTTAGAAATAACATCGTGCATCCACGGGTGAACACAACTAGTAAACGTATCACCAGCGCAGAGAGGAGAACATAGGTACGAAAACAAGACAAAGCTTGACTTACATTAAAGGAATAATGAGATTAAATCATATTCGCTGCTATGGATCGCCGAATATGAAAACCAATGGTGTTCAAAAGTTGAGTTACTATTGGAAATGCGAAATTAGAAATTTATTATCTTCAAACCAGTGTAATTCCCAATGCGCTGCACTACACCAGCTCCACAAGGCTAGTTTTCTTTGTAGGTGTGCCTTTGTAAGAGCTGTTGCGACTGGGTCTGGGTCTTAGCGCTAAAAGAAACCATTATCTAGCACTAAAGCTTATGCATTGATGGCACAATGCGTTAAACGTACGGCTTACGTGCTTTTTATATTGATGCATTTGAGTAATTCCTTGATGATTCGGGTAGTTTATGCATGGTTTGTGAGCTAGACCTACCGTTACCCCCAAGTGACCGAGTAACTGAAAATGAATGTTGTGCAATCGTTTATATAAAATGGTTATAATGAATAGCACGTAGTTGTTACGCGCTGTCGTATTTCAATAAAAAGTTGCACCCACTTACGTTACCTAAACGATCCGGTCTTTGTTCAAGAAACATTGAAATTCCTTCAAGACTTCTAATGAAGAGCATGGTTATCGTAGCTAAATATAATCATACCTAATACCTAATGAGGAAACGTTGGGACAGACCGAGTAATCGATTTTCGCTTTCTTTACTGCCCCTGCAATTGGTTGATGTTTCACAAATCTCCCAAAACGAGTTAAGTACTAGCACAAATTTTGTCAATTTATTTTCCCGTTTAGACAGGAGACGATTTCTTTAAATCCACCTATGATTTCAATTCCATTTGATGCATGCTTTATGTTTGTGTCATTATGACATAATTCAAGCATATCGTGTCTCAATTCGGGCAATGACCTACTACATGGCTTCAAAATCTTTTTTATCTAAAGGTTAAATTGAAATCCATGTTTAAATCAAAGAGGTGTTAGTATCCTACGACATTTTGAACGAACTGTAGTTCTACTGTTCGAACACCGCTTCTGTAGTGCGCAGTTAGGATTTTTTGCGCTTTCTCAGATTCTAACATTTTGCCATCCGGAGCTTTACCCTCTCTGTGTTGGTTACTTCATATCCTTAAGAAAGCCATTTCCGAATGCTGATCTTTTCCTGAACCGTAAATAATGTCCCTGTCGAAAGTCAGTGCATCTTAGACGAAGCTGGATTCCCTGGCACGTGAAGCCTTTGCCTCACTTCGAATAATTCCGTGGAATGAGACATTGGAATTTCCCATATACATAGCTTGCGTAACGCAGCCTAAACAAGTCGTTAATATTCAGACAAACTTCATGGCTTCGAGGACGCGTAGAAAGGTCATGTGGAACGAAGCCTTTATATCTACCCTTTTTGTAGCCTGATCGCATCAGTGATTACATCTTCCAGTTATCCTCAATTTTTTTTACCTTGATACGTTCATGTTTTGTCATTCTAACAGAGATAAATTTAATTTCATTTACTCGACATTATCACAAAGAATTACTAGTGCCTAAATATGGTTTGAAAGCATAATTGCATGTTTCGGATCGGCCTCACTGGCCTGAGGGTTGCTATAACCGAAAGGACAAGCGAAACTGACGATCAGAGCAGGCTCTCTGAAAGGGCTGAGGTTCGATATTAGGGAGACATTGTCAATGCCCGCTACGTCGACGATAATATCTTTGCGTGGATAGGATCACTACGGCATGATTTACATAATTTATTATGGGGCATACTAAGATTCGTTTCCTATTATCGACATAAGTTGTATCATTAGGAATCTGCTCATAGGGCTGCTCATTGTGCTAACTGAATATACCTTGTTTCCAGTTTTAATTGTACAAATTTAAAGTTACACTTTATAACCACCTATACCATTTTTCAAAAAATTCATTCGAACCATTTCTCGGAAAATTGGCTTCCGCACCGAAAGCTCATTGATGGTATGATATAACGAAGTAATTTCTCAACTCCACGGAAAGTCGCCATCGATTTCTCGAGTGATATTGAAGGTTTACGCAGGACAATTTCAGTCGAATTTTTCCACTTTATACAGGGCGGAATATCGATCTTGAAGTTGCGCGTCAGAACAATAACGTCCAAATCGCAGTATGAATTCTTGCTTTGTTTTTTTTTTTTGTACGTTCAGTAATTATTTAAATTAACCCTAAATTTTGTTGTCATTATCCTTCTACCGAGAACCCGAAATTGAGTCTTGCAAACTAGCGTTTAGCGTAACGGTATGAATTCGCATCTTTTACACATAATTCTGTTCATTTCTATTAACCCATTGTATTTATGCTTGCTAATTTTCAATCCTTCAAATGTTAATTGTTATTCATTTCAACGTTCACTTTCCGTGAATTGACTGGTAGTGTAAGAAGTTGGGTACGGTTCACGTTATTTTTTGGTTCTGATGTCATTGCATGGTATTTCTTTCCCGTGATATTTGTTACATTGCTAATTTTGTTATAAAAATTCGTTACTTGTCGCCTTTAAGCCCATTGAAATACTTGTATTGTGTTCGCAATTATTACTAAAAGTCATTTTCGACAGTGTTTTGATTTATCGTTCAATTTTGACCATCACCGTTTTTCTCTGCAGGAATGTGCCCTAACTGATGAGGCATAACATAATATAAAACAGCTCAATTGTTTCAATCAATCCTCTTTCACTTTCAGCTACGATCCAAAAGTAAACGCTCTTCACAATATTTTCTAATTACCTGCAAGAAAGATTTAATTTTCAAATTAAGTAACGAGCAGTGCAACATTTTTATTAATCAAAATTGATTTAAGAGCGGCGGTGTCATGTACATGACTCATGCTGAAAATAAGAACCTCATTCGTTGTGCATTTGCATGCGTATTTTGCAGTCTGGCGCTTGTGCTGCGCTTGTTTGCTTTCCATTAAACGTGAGGCGAGTCTGGCATCCGTGGTGTTGTTTGGTCGGCATCCTCAGCCGGCTGCTCTTGTGCAAGCAATGAACCCGCATTTCATATTCGACCCGCTCGAGCACAACTTGCGTGAAGTAATAATTCGAACACGAAGGCGGAGGCACAAACATTGTTAATTGGGCTATTTAATAGGCTAACCACTGCTTCGTTAAGTCCTTACTGCTTCTATTATTTGGATTGCGTTGCGCCAATCAGTTCTATTTACTGTTATTTATTCCATGTTGTTGGTGACGGTGAGATTTCCTTTTACACTATTGTTGATATTTCTCTAGAATGGAGAGTATCATATGTCTCATTTTGCTCAATCCTGTATGGCTGCTGTTATTTCGTGTTTTTTTAGGACTTTTAATCGAACATCCCTAGCAAGCAATTCCAAATAAGTTTTTCTTCAGTGTTTTGTCTCGTTCAAAGTTCATATCTGTTTTAATTTCCGTAAATATTAGGTTTTGTCTTCTGTATTCCAATTTTAAAACTGGAGTAAACATGCCAAGTGAGCAAAGGAGTAATTAATCCTTAAATTTTTGCATTGCCTAGCTATTTTTTATTGAAGGTTGAAATTCATTTAAATTTAATCATTTGTGTATATTTTAACTATCCTCCTATCTGTTGCTTTACGGCGGTGTTTTTTCATATTTGAACAAACATGAACTCAAGCTCTTCCGTTTTCAACGTTCCACGCGCTTATTTTGTCGAAAATGATTTCGTTTGATTTTCCAGCTCATTATTTTTTTAATAATTTTAACGAAAAAAAACTTCCATTTACGTTCGTTTGAACTTTAAATCACGCACAATACTTTGCGTTAACAAGTTAATTTAGTGACGGTGTGGCTTTCTAACTGGAAAAAATTTTCTGTAATTTATTTACATATATTAAAATTATCATGTCTCACAGGCATTTATTTTTGGAACGTCCCTCATTAACTTTCTTTCTCGCTGAAAACTTCGTGAGTGCAGTAACTTTTACACAGTTTTAAGATCATTTATGTTGTACTCAGAGGAAACTAAAAGTAAAAATGCTACTCCATCTCACAATGTCTGTCCTTATATTTGTTTGCTACTCTATTTTCTTTTCTCTAATATGCATGAAAACAAGCACATTGTTTAATAACTGTTGTGTATTCCTGAACAAAAGCGAATAGTGTTGTATAATACAGGCTGTTTGTATGCATGGTCAGAAGGTTATTATGAAAATAAATTGGTGAATCACGCCCCATGTTGCTATCGCCAGCTTAATAATATCCTCGGCGTGGCTTCCCCTTGCACCTGACGTCATTCGCACGCTCGTCTAAATCTACTCGTGTTAATTTCAATTACTGGCCACGTAGAGCAGGCTCATTTTTAACCATTGCTTACTAACATCTATATGTTTGCCAGGACTTAATTTCGTGATAGTGTGATTCAGATAGTTAGTAGTAGCGCGCATATGAAGTTTTTATCATGTGTTGTTGATTGATAATATATAGATGTTCGTCTATTTGAGTTCATGTGAGATATAATTTAATAATTTCCTGTACTTCAGTAATAGATTAGCATTACTGCTGTCAGTGAATGTGAGTTTAATTCCTCGGTGAGGCTCTACAAAAAAGCTAACGTGCAGTGTGTATGTTGTGGCCAGACCTTGGGGCGCATGCGCAGTGTCGCTGCGGCGCGGGGTGACGGCTGCAGCTTCTGATAATCTTCACGGTTGAGCCCGAACCCCGCGCCGCTGTTATTCTTCTCTTCGTCAAGTTCAATCTTCACGCTTATCGTCTTCTCTTCGTCAAGTTCAATCTTCACGCTTATCGTCTTCTCTTCGTCGAGTCTGACCTTCACGCTTATCGTCTTCTCTTCGTCGAGTCCGATCTTCACGCTTATCGTCTGCTCTTCGTCGAGCCCGATCTTCACGCTTATCGTCTTCTCTTCGTAGAGCCCGATCTCCACGCTTATCGTCTTCTCTTCGTCAAGCCCGATCTTCACGCTTGTCGTTTGCTCTTCGTCGAGTCTGACCTTTACACTTATCGTTTTCTCTTCGTCGAGTCCGACCTTCACGCTTATCGTCTTCTCTTTGTCAAGTTCAATCTTCGCGCTTATCGTCTTCTCTTCGTTGAGTCCGACTTTCAAGCTTACCGCTTTCAATTCATCAAGTTCAACCTTCGAGCTTGCCGTTTTCTTTTCGACGAATTCAACCATCAAAATTCACGCCTAATTTTTCTCATCGTCTGATACAACATCCAAGCTCCCCACTTCGGCCTTCGCATCACCGAGTCCATCCTGCATTCTTCACAGTTCCGTTGTCCTGATTCCGAGACAAAACTTGTCTTGTGAAGCTCTCGAAGCTGCAAAATATAACGTTTTACGTTCACCGTCATATAACTTACCTTGTTATTGCCTCATCTGGAATTTCTCTTTGCTTTGGCGAATTAATTTCAAGAATTTTTTCCGAAGATTTCCTTTACACGCTTAGCTGAACGTGTGATATTCCACACAATCTTTGTACGCAGTCACCAGCGTTTCTATAACGTATTCCTCTTTCAAGATCTGTTGCTAAAGGTCGCTCATTTTGATGAAAATAAGAAATGGTGGCTTTTTCGATCCCATTTACAATTACGAGAATAGTTTTCCGGAACTTTTATTTGTTTCATAGCTTAAAATGCTAATAGATTTAGAATTAATTAGTATAACTCGTCTCGTATATATAGTGAGCAATTCAAGCCTCATATGAGAAGGAGCAACTCTTTTCTAAGCCCACGAGACAATCTAAGAAGCTGTTCGTCTTTACGCTTGCTGTAAAGCCACAGATATGGTTCCACCTTCGTGTTAGATAATGAACAATTATTTTACAATGAACAAACTCCGGCACTCTCTAATGCGCTCGCGAACGCCCACTGGGGCAGAGATGAAGCAGCAAAACAGCCTTGAGGTTCCTCCACCTCAGGTTCGGTCTGCTTCATTCGACGAAGTTCAGTACAAAGGAAGCGTCCGAGATCCATCTCATGTCTTAGGCGCTACCAAAGGCACTCGACCTCCGGGAGTAGTCTCTGACGGAGGTGGAAGTAGCGGGATAAGTGTGATTGGATCTCAAGGTAACTCATTGGAGGTTCCTGGAAACGCAACAGCTAGTTCGTCGTTTCTCCTCAGAGTACCTTATTTAGGCCCAAAAAGATCGAAGTCGTTTGACTCGGGGTGTGGGGATGATGATGAAGGAGAAATTCATAACAAACGAGGTGTACGACCCGTTTCCTTTGACCGCAGCCCTCATTGCATTCATTGCACGTACCTTGAAATTATTGAAAAGCGCAGATCCTCTCGTATGGCATTCCAATTTTCTGATAAAAGCACATCAAAAGAAGATGAAGAAGGGGACTGGGACAACAGCAGTGATGACCTCAATGCAATAATGGGTGGAATTAAAGTGACATTAAGTCCAAATTCACCATCTGCAACATCTCCGACACAAGTTGTGGTCCCACCCCCGAGGTCAGCGAGAGCTAACTCTCCGAAGCTGGAAAGGCAGCCGGCTATATATTGCTTGCCGCCTCTAACGGCGGATCTGAGCTCCCAAGAAAATAGCGTCGATTTCAGCGATGGTGGCTACAGTCACCACGGCTCCATCGGGTACCTTGGATCCTCCAGCGAATACGGCGATGCCGATAATAGTGGAGGAACTGCGAATTCAGGAGAAGTTTTCCTCAGCGTTCCTACGAAATTGGACAGAGCCGTGTCTCTGGACTTGACATTCTCGTCGTCGTACCCAACGTCTTTCACTGAGACAGGAAATTTGCCTGAAAGTTCTGTCACCGGGATGACACGTTCCATCTCGCTGGAGCCTCCACAAACCGTGCGTTCCAAAAGCATAGACATCGAGCTGCCCACTGACCTAGATGGAAACTACAAAGTGTTTCTCGCCGCTACGCAGACAACGACGTGAGTCTACTCCCGCTATCTCATCTATTGCTATAAAATTATTATGATTTATTGTTTCTTTTCATAATTATAATATTGGGTCTCATGCTCAAAATTATTTTTCCCTCATTTATCGGGATCTCCTGAGGTATATAAGGTTCTACGAAATTTCTGCTAAAATGTTTTTGCCTGTGGACAACAATTTTCAACTTGAAAAACATTATTTTGCTTGGCTTCTGTCGGTTTTGGAATTTGTGTTTTGAATTAATAATTTCACCCACCAAATCAGAACGATTTCAACTCCTTTTTTCGGACGTCAGAATTATCATTCCATCAATAATTAAAAAATTTGATACGGTTGAAATTTTTTTATTTAGTTTTAGAAATAATGCTTCATATTTTATGTTCCAATTGTGGTTAAGGCTTATTTACGTGTTCCGTTTAGCGAAGGATAAATTTCACTTCTTTTAATTCAGGTAAGAAGAATATGATGTAATTTCTTCCACTGCGCGTATAAGTCATCCTCTCGAAAAATATTTTGCTAACACGGCGTATTTCAGCAGTCTGCAGCCATAGTCTAACGTGACACTTCGCATTCTCGACCTCGAGATGGGCTATGCTATTCTTGGTACGAGATTGCAATGATCCCTCGGGAAGACTCATAGAGCCTCTCTGCCGGGAAAATTTCTTATTGAAAACGAGAAATAGCATTGAAATACGTCGTGAGTCTCTTTCGTTTTTCTTGCTATATTTTTTCGGCTTCATGTATTTCACAGTTTCTGAAACCAATTTTTTTGTTTTCTTGATGCCTCGTGGTGTCATCTAAATTTATTTAAATTTGAAGTTCACAAAATTGAGTGAACTTTCTATGAGCCAAGAATCTGTACGTATATTCGCCCTAATCAGAGTTTCAAATGTCACGGACTTGGACAACATGTTTACATTCTTTCTGGTTCATCTTTTTGTTTTTCAAATTTTTTTTGATTATTGAATGGTTTTACTCACTGTTGAAAACACGTACTTAAACTTACATAAACTGTTTTTATCTCGTAGATAACAAATTATAACTCATAATACAGAATAACTTTCAAAATCATCAGAAAGAAAATATTAGATCGGAAAGAATTTCTATTCTAACCAGTCACTTGAGCAGGTTTTTATCAAAAAAGAACAAACACCTCTGATTTTCTGATGCGATTGATTAATTAAGTAGAAATGAAAATGTTTGCAACCACAATCGCTTTATGTTTTACTTTTATTTTACACTTTAGGGTATATTTATCGAAAACATCATGCCTCAAATAAAATATATCCTATGATTTCTAAACGTATTTCAGCATTCAAAAGTGATTTAATGCTGGAATGTTGATGTGCGTTGGAGTTCAATAAGACATCGTCTAACTCTTTGCCAGGTCATCAATAGTTTTAGCCGCCCAGTATAAAGATAATTATTGGGCGGCTGAAACCATAGACGGGGTAGCGAGTTATTTGCAGCTTATGCAAACATGAAATGGGAAATTCTAATAATTTTTGATGTTTAGTTTGCATCCTACGAAAGATTTTGCCACAAATTTCATTGACCTGACAGCATTGCATGTTTTTTTCATTTCAGGAAAGCGATCAACAACGAAGTTGAAATCCAATGCGAGAACGGCGAGAAGCTCGTGCTGCGCTCCACGTGCGACTGGAGCGAGACTGCTGTGAATGGCGACCATTTGTGGTGCCCCACGTCCGCCTCGGGCGACTTCTGCTACGTGGGCGAGGAGTTCTGTTGCGTGAGTACTGCAATTACCAGCCTCTGGTGCAAAATATGCCGCTCTGCTGCAAAATATTTTGTTAAGTGAGCGAGAAGTTCTGTTGCGTGAGTACTGCAGTTACTAACTATTAGTGAAAAATATTTGTTTTTTTACTCTACATTTTGCAATGCGGGAGAGAATTTCTGTGACGCAAGCACTGTGAGTATAATTCAATACTTTAATGTAACAATAAGTTCATCGGTTCTCCGTTCCGGTATACATGAACGAGGGTAACGTTGCGTGAATTTGAAATAATTATTTAGGGTTTGAATTTAAGATCAGAACTTTGGTTCCATTCTCCTGCGTGTGCGCTCTGTGGTGTCAGCACTGCAATTACGCGACGCTATTTTGAAATCGAGAGAAGTTCATTAGTTTTCTATTCCTGTATGGAGCGACTTCTATTGTGTGAGTACCGAAATAATGAGTCATTCTTTTGAAGTTAAGATCAATTATTTGATTTTCCCATCCGTTAGGTGGGTACAGCGTTCCGCTTTGTCAGTGTTGAATTATGTCATTGTAGAAAAATGTGAGCCTTTCAGTCGTCTAGTTTACTTCGTGGACGTTGAGCTCTGTGGCGTGGCAGCTGACATTAGAGGTCTCTGTTTCATAGATGAGATCAGTTCTCGTGTTCTCTTATCTGCTGCAAGCTAAACTTTCAACCAAAACATCTCCACCGCAGGTAGTAAAGTTTGTCATGAAGCGTTTTTCCAACTGCAGCGTAGATTGCTGATCAAATTGGCTTTCCATGACAGTGCATCAGAAGCATTATTCATGCCATCATTACAGGGCCATTTACACTAGGGGACATTTCGGCTGTGAGGCGCGACACGTGTATACGAGGCTCACCACTGAGACTCATATTTGTGAGCGTATATACGAAGTTCCCTATTCGCCACGGTAGTTACGAGGCTCTTGAGTGTCGCGCATTACGAATTCGATCAGAGCGAATAGGGAACTTCGTATAAACACACACAAATATGAGCCTCAGTGGTGAGCCTCGTATACACGTGTCGCGCCTCACGGCCGAGATGTCCCCTAGTGTAAACGCCCCTTAAAGCGAACATATTTGTACTCACACTTCCCTCACAGCTCGCCGTCTTGTTAACTCTTGTTATGAACTTGCGTCTGATCTTTATGCCGATGATTACACTTCACAAGTTCTCAGCATACAATATTTTCAGTAAAGTTTGATTTGACATTTAACTGTTGCGTTAATTTTGACTTGTAAGGATGAAATTCATACTGTTTCATGAGAGACGTTTGAATAGTTCACGATTTCGACCAAATGCTGGTTACGTTTTGTGAAATAATGACAATGATTTGTTCTAATCGAGATAATCGTACAATTGGCCCGCGCATTTATTATTGACATGAATTTTTGACGTTTTGCAGTTTTTCTACTTCTGGTTATGATTACCTCCGATCGAAATCAGCTCGTTTAATGCATAAGTACGTCCGTATAAGATTCGTATATAATACGCATGCGGACGTAATACGTATTTAATTTATTCACTTGACAGCCCTGACGGTTCAAATACCGATGTCACGATTCATGCACATGGCGTCAATGGGTACTCATACGTTGACAAAAAAAAACTAAGACGAAAATGCTAAAGACAATCATCTCTCAGCGTGCCATAGGGGCTCAACATTCGCCAGGGGATAGGCACTACCGACCTTCTCAGTGGAGCGAACGTGTCTGGTTGCTAACCCTCTGGGACGCTGTTGGTGGTATGCTCATTGGAGTACAGATTAATCATTGAAAGTTACACTTGCACAAATCGAAACTCGCGTATGACTGAAACCCTTCCAGCAAAACCAGTGGCGAAACCCCTTGTAATAAAACCCCCTAGGGTACAACCTTTTGGTTCAGAATCTGTCATGGCAAAACCTCTAAAAGTAAAACTCCCTTATGGCAAAACCTCTTGTGACATAGCCCCTTGGGACAGAACACCGTTTGACAAAATCCCATGTCACAAAACCCCGTCTGACAAAACCTCATGTCACAAAACCGCCTTGTGGCAAACCGCCTTGTGACAAACCGCCTTGTGACAAACCGCCTTGTGATAAAACTCGATGTGAAAATCTCCTGTGACAAAACCCCATGTGACGAGACCCCGTGTGACAAAACCCATTGTGATAAGCCCATTGTTACAAAACTCCATGTGAAAACCCCCTGTAACAAAACCCCATGTGACAAAACCCCATGTGACAAAACCTCATGTGACAAACCCCATGTGACAAAACCCCATGTGACAAAACCCCATGTGACAAAATCTCATGTGACAAAACCCCATGTGATAAAACCCCATGTGACAAAACCCCATGTGACAAAACCCCATGTGACAAAACCCCATGTGACACAAAACCCCCCGTGACAACCCCCCCCCCGTGACAAAACCCCCCTTAACAAAACCCCGTGTGACAAAAAAACCCGTGACAAAACCCCCCATGACAAAAACCCCCGTGACAAAATCCCCCGTGACAAAACCCCCCGTGGCAAAAGCCCCGTAACAAAACTCACCGTGACACAAAAAACCGTGACAAAACCCCCGTGACAAAACCCCCGTGACAAAACCCCCGTGACAAAACCACCGTGACAAAACCCCCGTGACAAAACCCCCGTGACAAAACCCCCGTGACAAAACCCCCGTGACAAAACCCCCGTGACAAAACCCCCGTGACAAAACCCCCGTGACAAAACCCCCGTGACAAAACCCCCGTGACAAAACCCCCGTGACAAAACCCCCGTGACAAAACCCCCGTGACAAACCCCCGTGACAAAACCCCCGTGACAAAACCCCCGTGACAAAACCCTCCGTGACAAAACCCCCGTGACGAAACCCTCCGTGACAAAACCCTCCGTGACAAAACCCTCCGTGACAAAACCATCCGTGAAAAAACCCTCCGTGACAAAACCCTCCGTGACAAAACCCTCCGTGACAAAAACCCCCGTGACAAAAACCCCCGTGACAAAAAACCCCGTGACGAAACTACCGTGACAAAACACCTCTCCTCAAAACCCCTCTCCACAAAACCCCTCTCCACAAAACCCCTCTCCACAAAACCCCTCTCCACAAAACCCCTCTCCACAAAACCCCTCTCCACAAAACCCCTCTCCACAAAACCCCTCTCCACAAAACCCCTCTCCACAAAACCCCTCTCCACAAAACCCCTCTACACAAAACCCCTCTCCACAAAACCCCTCTCCACAAAACCCCTCTCCACAAAACCCCTCTCCACAAAACCCCTCTCCACAAAACCCCTCTCCACAAAACCCCTCTCCACAAAACCCCTCTCCACAAAACCCCTCTCCACAAAACCCCTCTCCACAAAACCCCTCTCCACAAAACCCCTCTCCACAAAACCCCTCTCCACAAAACCCCTCTCCACAAAACCCCTCTCCACAAAACCCCTCTCCACAAAACCCCTCTCCACAAAACCCATCTCCACAAAACCCATCTCAACAAAACCCCTCTCCGTAAAACCCCTCTTCACAAAACCCCTCTCCACAAAACCCCTTTCCACAAAACCTCTCTCCACTAAACCCATCTCCACAAAACCCCTCTCCACAAAACCCTTCTCCACAAAACCCCTCTCCACAAAACCCCTCTCCACAAGACCCCTTTCTACAAGACCACTCTCCACAAGACCCCTTTCTACAAGACCACTCTCCACAAGACCACTCTCCACAAAACCACTCTCCACAAAACCACTCTCCACAAAACCACTCTCCACAAAACCCCTCTCCACAAAACCCCTCTCCACGAAACCCCTCTCCACAAAACCCCTTTCCACAAAACCCCTCTCCCCAAAACCCCTCTCCCCAAAACCCCTCTCCACAAAACCCCTCTCCACAAAACCCCTCTCCACAAAACCCCTCTCCACAAAACCCCTCTCCACAAAACCCCTCTCCACAAAACCCCTCTCCACAAAACCCCTCTCCACAAAACCCCTCTCCACAAAACCCCTCTCCACAAAACCCCTCTCCACAAAACCCCTCTCCACAAAAACCCTCTCCACAAAACCCCTCTCCACAAAACCCCTCTCCACAAAACCCCTCTCCACAAAACCCCTCTCCACAAAACTCCTCTCCACAAAACTCCTCTCCACAAAACCCCTCTCCACAAAACCCCTCTCCACAAAACCCCTCTCCACAAAACCCCTCTCCACAAAACCCCTCTCCACAAAACCCCTCTCCACAAAACCCCTCTCCACAAAACCCCTCTCCACAAAACCCCTCTCCACAAAACCCCTCTCCACAAAACCCCTCTCCACAAAACCCCTCTCCACAAAACCCCTCTCCACAAAACCCCTCTCCACAAAACCCCTCTCCACAAAACCCCTCTCCACAAAACCCCTCTCCACAAAACCCCTCTCCACAAAACCCCTCTCCACAAAACCCCTCTCCACAAAACCCCTCTCCACAAAACCCCTCTCTACAAAACCCCTCTCCACAAAACCCCTCTCCACAAAACCCCTCTCCACAAAACCCCTCTCCACAAAACCCCTCTCCACAAAACCCCTCTCCACAAAACCCCTCTCCACAAAACCCCTCTTCACAAAACCCCTCTCCACAAAACCCCTCTCCACAAAACCCCTCTCCACAAAACCCCTCTCCACAAAACCCCTCTCCACAAAACCCCTCTCCACAAAACCCCTCTCCACAAAACCCCTCTCCACAAAACCCCTCTCCACAAAACCCCTCTCCACAAAACCCCTCTCCACAAAACCCCTCTCCACAAAACCCCTCTCCACAAAACCCCTCTCCACAAAACCCCTCTCCACAAAACCCCTCTCCACAAAACTCTTCTACACAAAACCCATCTCCACAAAACCCCTCTCCACAAGACCATTGCACACAAAACCCCTGCGCACAAAACCCCTGCGCACAAAACCCCTGCGCACAAAACCCCTGCGCACAAAACCCCTGCGCACAAAACCCCTGCGCACAAAACCCCTGCGCACAAAACCCCTGCGCACAAAACTCCTGCGCACAAAACCCCTACACACAAGACCCTTGTGCACAAAACCCCTGTGCACAAAACCCCTGCGCACAAAACCCCTGCGCACAAAACCCCTGCGCACAAAACCCCTGCGCACAAAACCCATGTGCACAAAACCCGTGTGCACAAAAACCCGTGTGCACAAAAACCCGTGTGCACAAAACCCATGTTCACAAAACCCCTGTGCACGAAATTCTTTTGGGCAAAGCCCTTTTGCACAAAGCCCTTTTGCACAAAGCCCTTTTGCACAAAGCCCTTTTGCACAAAGCCCTTTTGCACAAAGCCCTTTTGCACAAAGCCCTTTTGCACAAAGCCCTTTTGCACAAAGCCCTTTTGCACAAAGCCCTTTTGCACAAAGCCCTTTTGCACAAAGCCCTTTTGCACAAAGCCCTTTTGCACAAAGCCCTTTTGCACAAAGCCCTTTTGCACAAAGCCTTTTTGCACAAAGCCCTTTTGCACAAAGCCTTTTTGCACAAAGCCCTTTTGCACAAAACCCTTTTGCACAAAGCCCTTTTGCACAAAGCCCTTTTGCACAAAGCCCTTTTGCACAAAGCCCTTTTGAAAAAAAACCTTTGAACAAAATCCCTATGCTTAAACCTCTTAGCACTAAGCCCCTAAGTACAACGCTTGAAAAAAACTCGAATAAAACCCCTTCGGACGATAGACCTTGAAGATCGCTCACATTATACGACGTGACTTGGAGACTCAATGGCTAAGCTTGCCGCACCGAACAGTTCATATCCTCATGCGACTGCTGTGGACTCACGTTTCTTGTAAATTTCTGCCCAATCGGCGTTTCAAGATGTGAAATAACACCGTCAGATTCTTTTTGCTCAGTACATCTGTTCTATTCATCTAAAATCTTCATATTCTATGCTAACTTTTCGAACCCGAGATTTTCTGCTTCAATGCCGGTTTTCTGAGATGCTTCTGAAGTATTTGTACCTTGCATGGTATGATATTTTTTCCCGTGGACAAAGAAATCCGCTTTACGTATTACATAAAAGAAAGCTTCGACAGCAGTCCCGCCCCTTGTTTTGAGCCACGAGCAGGTTTTCTCGAGGGCTCTCTCATCCTATACCGTCATCAGATGTTCTCCGTTTCGCCTTGAACCCTAAAAATAAGTTCACTTTTATTCAGAACTTCCTTCTCCTTTGAAGTTCACCTCTCATAACCTTCGTTGCCCTTTTTAGTTTACTTGCTTCGCTTTGTCCATGAAATGTATTTCATGATTTGACGAACCTGTAGATCATTCAGTCCGATTCGTGCGTACATAATTCACGATCAGCAAGATAATCTGTTAACAATTGGTTATCACCAGTTACGAGCCGTTCCTATTCCGCTCGAACAACAATTTCTACGAAAACAATATGGTATTAGTCGTTCGCTTCGCTTCTGTGCGGTTTTTACCTCATAATTCTCCTGTTGCACGTTTGATATCAGGATCCTGAAGGAGGTAGCCAGGAATCGAGAGCCGTTGAGCGTATCTTGGGACTTAGCGCTCTGCGGGAGATTTAGGATTTGATCTCCCGTCTCTCCGAGATCACTGCGCCTTGAGGAGATAGCGCTCCATAGTGGCATCTTTGGCTGCTCACGTGGCGATCAACGGAGCTTCGTGGAGTGCGCGAGGAGTTGAATTGCGTTGGTGTTATCTCTATTCTTTGCATAAGCTGCGTCCTGTACGCGAGAGAAGCTGACGCACTGCACACCGACGTCTTGAACAAGTATCTCTCTTCTAATTTTTTTCTTGCTTCACTTCTTCGCTTACTTTTGAAATGCTGGCTGTGGGTCTTTGTGAACCTTCGGCATTTAAGACATCATACTATCTATTCTAGTTAACTTTACTTGAACATGTTTCTTATTTTCTTTGTCCCTTTTAGTGCCACTTGAAACATATTAAATATTCTGTGTACCTAAGTTAGTGTCACTCGGGACCTAAATTAAGTTTTTCCTATTATAAGTGTCCTTTGGAAAGACAGCATCACTCAAGGTTACCCTGAGCTACCAGGTAGGGTACAAATTTTTGAGCGTTTTCTGTCATAATCTGTAGAAAATTTTAGTTATAGAAATAGACAATGACTTCCGTTTTGATTTTTTCACTTTCGGCGCGTAATTAATTTGGTAACGGTTTTAGCATATGAGGTGACAAAAAAATGCTACAATTCAAGGATCTTTGTGATTCGTTTATTAAAGCTTTTCTAATAACCGTAACCTACATCATCAAAAAATTACTTGAGTCGTTTCAATGTCAAACTCACAGCATTTATAGTCCTGATTTAAGGTGTAAATCGATTCAGTTGTGTGTAACATGACTGGATGGATTCTTGGAGAATGTTAGCTATGTTGGAACCGATGTATTAGTTGGCAATCCAAGAGACTGGGTTTGTGTTTAACAGGCCACCCCTTGGCTGTTACCTCATCTCTGCTTGTGTAACCTCAAAAATGTTTGTTTGCACCCATTTTTTAATTTTTATTTGTAATAAATACCTGAAAATAAATATATTTCTTGGTAAATACTGAATAATATCTACAGAACTGATGTAATAGTGTGAAAGTTTCCGGATTATAAATAATTCTATTGGAAATAACACTGTTTAAGAAATAAACACGGAATTATTTAAAGGGAGCAAAGAAAATAAAAATGTTAAATGTAAAACCATCAGGGGGTGTTCGAGTTAAAAAAATAAAAAACGTATTCTAAAGGTCACTCATCAATATAAATTTGCTGTTGAAGCAACAGCTTTCCTGTCTACTGGTAGATTTGTCATTCACGGACTCCATAACCGCCCACAGCGCCGTTTTAACATTGTGAACGTTTTCTCGCGCTAAATTCTTTGCATAAGCCTACTGTCGTAGCTGTGCTGGCCACTCGCCTTAATATCCTGTCTCTTACAGTACAACGGGAACAGAGAAATCCAATTCCTCGTATTATATCGTGTCTAACATTGGTAGAAAATACACGGCGTGAAACTCACGCGTTGCATGAGTTCAGCATTTCCGCAGACAGCAACCAACCTTCAAGCCACAGACTCAGCTCATACGTCTGCGACTTGACGTGTATTCCCAGAATATTCCCTGAGGATCAGAAGGCAGGCTGCCGAGGTTTACATATTTTAATTTCGTGAGTGCAAGTACGTCGTGAGCACTAGGCCTTCGTAAGCATCTTACGACTCCTGCATTTTTAAGATGCCTCCACCTAGTGCGACTCTTCGACTTTGCGCAGCAAAACATTTCCAACCCTCGGTGTTCGGCATGATAACCACCTTACTCCACTCGGCATGAACGCTGAGCGAACGTCTATACTAACACCGGAGAAGATTGATCCTTACACAAATTCTGCGGGTAAAAGCAATTTTCTTTTCGACGCCAAAAATCACTTCGATGTAAGCCTCTGCAGCAGACGTGTACGTTAATTGACCATGTGAATGGTGATATTTTTGAGAATTTTTAGAATACCGAGGTGCCGGTGACGCTCTCCGCAGCGTGGGCTCTATGTTATCAAGTGAACGAAGTCAGTTTTTCCGCTTCGAGGAAATAACATTGATGTTTTCGTTTCATAACCCAGACCAACGAAGCAGCGTTCTCCATAGCCTTGCAAACTTTGAGCTGTTTTGCAAATGAGATTATTTTGATGAGGAATTATTTGAAAACCGATGAATTTCAGTCATGGGGGACTTTTTGAAGCCTGGAGTTTTTGAGAGAGTTGTTGAACGCACCTAGAAGTTGCTTATTGCAAATTTCATGATTATTTCCAAATTTCCGAATATTCCAGTATGAAATGTTTGCTCGAACGAAATTTAAATGACTATAATGGAATAATAAAATGCTTGTTTCTTATATCAATTTTATTGTATTTCAGAGGTATTAAAAGTGTTTTAACACTTACAAACAAATTTGTCCTTGTATTCAAATGCACCGCACATCACATGAACAGCAAGCAAATATGAAGTACCGATTTTTTTCATTCTACAGAAAACTTTTCAATAGACTGAAAGGTAAAATATTTTTATAATATTTATTGAAATCAACCTAACACAACGGTGTTATACAATATTGAGACATTTAAATACAGGAACAGTTATAAATAAACAAGATTTCAAGCCCATAGTTAGTCTCGGAGATTATTCGGGCACAAATAGCAAAAGGAAAAAAACACCATTTAAGAATTATCTACTGAATTTCCTAGAAATTGATAACTTAATACAAATAGAACCATATAGTAAACCACTAGCGTGAAAAAATTTTATATTGTTCAAATTTAGTTACAGATCACGCTGAAACAGGTCAATTGGCTTCAGCGAATGAGACAAACGGGCGCTATTACACTACCGTGACAAAACAACAAAGTGAACCATGAACACACGCGCTACGGGCCGAGCTGATCAAAGCCAAACTGAAACGTTCCAGAAAGCCGCAGAGACAAACGCTGGGTAAGTGACAATGCGAGCAATACAAGTAATGAAATTTTAATCTCTAGCCACCAAACAATCACGACTTCAGACCACGCTTGAACTCGTACAAACTATTCAAAGATTTGAGACAGAAAGGCAGTCTATTCCAATATTTAACCGACTGATACAAAAAAGATTTTGAGCATACATTGAGAGAGAATTTTGGAATATTCAAGTTAAGGTCACCTTTAAATCGCGTGCAATGACAGTGACGCACTTCCAGCTCAGAAAGTTTTCCCGCGAGGTAGCTCGCTCTATCATCCCTGTAGTACTTGAAGAAGGTTACGAGCACAAAATACTCGTGAATTTGTTCAACGGTGAGAACTTTGGCCCTGCTGTATAACTCATTGATATCATTACTATAACCAGGTGACAAAACCTTAATCGCTCGATCCTGCAACCGTCGAAGCTTAGACAACTGAGTCCGACTAGAACAACCCCACACCACAATGCCGTATAACAAGTGTGGATACACCAAAGAAAAATATAACATTCTCAGAACACGAGGCAAGATAATGTGCGATAGCTTGCGTAGAATGCCCACAGATCTGCCTATCTACATTCACTGGACAGTGCTATTGGTACATCACGGATACAGATCCGTCGAACCATGGACTTATCCCTGTTAGAAAATACCAGATATGAAGTTTTATCAATATTCAAAGACAATCTATTACAGCACAACCATTTATCAATCGCTATTAGTTGACTATCTACTAATTCACACAATGGTTCAGGTTCCGGACCCGCTGCATACCCAGTTGTGTCATCCGCAAAGTGAAACAAGTTAAGATTTTCTCTAGAATTACGCATATCATTGATATAAATCAGGAAAAGCAGAGGTCCCAGAATGGAGCCCTGAGGAACCCCACAACAGATCTTCCGGAGACTAGATGAACAACCTGAAACACTAACATACTGCTGGCGGCCACTTAGATAGGACTGCAACCAGTGAAGAATATTAGAGCGGAATCCCAGGGCTTCAAGTTTTTTCACTAGTAAATCATGATTAATGGTATCAAACGCTTTCGAGAAGTCAAGGAACACCGAAATAACATATTCCTTATCGCTCAAAGAAGAATAAATTGAATCGCAGAACATGTTGAGCGCGTCAGACGTTGAGCAATTTCTCCGAAAACCGAACTGATGAGGGGATAACACACGAAAAGTAGAAAGAAATTTAGACATTCTGGAGTAAATTGCACGCTCAAAGATTTTACTCAAAATGCACAGTGTTGAGATTGGTCTATAATTGGAAATAGAATCTTTCGATCCTTTCTTATGGATTGGAATTACTCGAGCTATTTTAAGGCAGTTCGGAAAAACACCCCTAGTAACAGAAAAATTAATCAGATCGGATAACACAGCAGAAATACCCCTAGCCATGGTTTTGTAAGCACAGATTTGGGATGGATGTGATATTACTTGATTTAGTTTTAAATGAGTTAATTATGCCAATTATTTCACTTTCATCAGTTGGGAGGTAACCAAAGGAATTACGCAGACGGTGCAAGTAGGACGCAGGATCAATATCAGACCTGGGAATACCCGTCTCAAGCCTAGCAGCCACAGTCACAAAGTATTCATTGAATTTGTCCGCTACCTCCGACGGTGAATAGATTAATGTACCGTTGACATCTCTCAAAACAGTGTCTCCCGACGATCTGTCACCACCGAGCAGTATGCTATTAATGCACTTCCACGAGAGTTTAGCATTTGAGACACATGAATTAAATCGATGATGAAAGTGCAATTTTTTGGCTCTTTTGATTTGGTTTGATACCCTATTTCGGCAACTTTTATACGTGTTTAGGTGACACAGGCCTCGCATATATAACCTGTGTAATTCATGCTTTCTGTTGATGCTTCGGATAATATCAGTAGTCAGCCATGGGCTTTTAATGCGTTTACGGGACAATATTTTTGTCCTAATTGGACATGCTTTATCATACAAGTCAAACAGACACTGATGAAATCGACTACACTCATCATTGACATCTACTAATATCTATCCCTTTATTATAATATCACTTTAATATCTATCCCTTTCAGTTCTTGTGCGCTTAAACTGATTTTTATGCATAACCGAAGAATTTTTTCATGTGCCCTTCGTTATTTCATTCAATTCGGTGTCCTACTGCTCAGTTCGTTGTCCAGTGAAGTGTTTTTTTAGTAAAGTTACGGTGAATCTCTCGTTACGCTAAACATCGTATTTTTCTTGTAAAAATTCCAGGATATTTGTATTTTGTGACAAAGAGGCGCTACCTTCATTTTCAGTGCGTTAGTTGTTTGTCAATTTACAACTGGAACTTTTATGTGCCAAAAAACTAAAAAATTCATTCGCTGTATTCGCTACGAGCTCACAAAGTCAGCCTTAGGACATTTTGAAAAAAAATTCAAGGTAAAACACATCATTCCGTTGTGTGAATGTGCTGCCAGAAGTTTTGAAATTCGTGAAAAAAAATTACTTCTTCATCCCACTAAAGGGAACTTTTGACCCACTAAAGGAAACGCTCGAGTGCAGACTTTGAACTTGAAAAAGAAGTTGACGAATAATAATACCACGTCATGGTCTGTGAGCTAACATTGTTTCCCTTTCTATTACTGCGTGCTTCACACTACAAGGCGAGATGACGTTGCAACTTCTGCTAATGCTATTATTTGGTCTATTTCTAGATGAAATATTTCCTGACAACTAGAAGTGTCACACCTGTACTCTCCCCTCTCTCTCCTCTCTTGGATTACACCCCTCAATCTTCTGTGTTTCGTATCTACCTCCTGTCTTTCCCCCGTCTCGTAATTACTCTCTCAGTTTTTTCGTAGACACTCTTTTGTCTTTTCCTTGTCTCGTAACTATACTCTCTTTTTCGGGTCTCATGATTACTCCCTCTTCTATCGTTCTTGTAGCTGTCTCTCCCCTGTCATGTAACTAACCTTTCTTCCTTGTCTCGTAGCTATCCTTTCCTCTGGGTTTTTTTATCTAGCTTCTCCCCTTGTCTCTCAACTATTCTTTCTCCCGGGTCTCGTAAATACCTGCCTGTGTATCACTTCTGTCTCCCAGGACTTAATGGAAGAGTTCGTTATCAAACCGCGAATATATGACTTTTTGAAGTGCAGTCTCAGATAGATCTGAGTTTTACGAGTGTATCTTTTGGTGAGGATGCTTCAACTCAAACTTGTGTTGAAATGCGCCGAGTTTTGATTGAAGCGTTCGCATTTTATTCGCGCTCTATTTGACTGCGACGATTTGCGTGAACTTGTGGTTTCGTATTACTGATGATATGGTATAGGTTTTGTCGATCGTCGTTATGAGAGTAGTTGTTTGCATATTTGATAGCCATCATGATAACATGAAAAGCCTGTGTTAATATTTTATGAAATTCATTTGTACATGACGAATAAAACAGGGTTTCGCGAGAGTGTGCATAACACTGAGAGGAAAAAAGGCCTCTTATCCTCAATCCGCATTGTAACTTTGGCTCTTACTCAGACACTCCAGGTTCACCAAGCGTATCGAACCCTGGACGAGTGGGAGACGGTCAGCACACAGGCTGTCACCGCCGTGCCAGTTATTGCTTAGCCGAGCGTGAGGGCTTGAGCGGAGACACCTTTGAGGAGTGATTCGAAAGCTTAACAGAGTTTGCAAGTTATGTGGTCTGTTTTGATAAAAATGTCAAGTAATGGGGTCTGTTGTGATGATAGTGCTGTCAAGTGATGTGGTCTGTTGTGATGACAGTGCTGCCGAGTGATGTGGTCTGTTTTGATAAAAGGGCTGTCAAGTGATGTGGTCTGTTGTGATGGAAGTGCTGCCAAGTGATGTGGTCTGTTGTGACGATAGGGCTGCTAAGTGATGTGGTCTGTTGTGGTGATAGTGCTGCCAAATGATGTGGTCTGTTGTGATGGAAGTGCTGCCAAGTGATGTGGTCTGTTGTGATGATAGTGCTGCCAAGTGATGTCTATTTTGATGATAGTGCTGCCAAATGATGTGGTCTGTTGTGATGAAAGTACTGCCACGTGATGTGGTCTGTTGTGATGATAGTGCTGCCAAGTGATGTGGTCTGTTGTGGTGATAGTGCTGCCAAATGATGTGGTCTGTTGTGATGAGGGTGCTGCCAAGTGATGTAGTCTCTTGTGATGATGTGCTGCTAAGTGATGTGGTCTGTTGTGATGACAGTGCTGTCAAGTGATGTGGTCTGTTGTAATGAAAGGGCTATCCTCTGAAAGAAGTTTTCTCTGAAAGGATTTCAGAAGAAGCCTGAACTGAGTCACATCCTCATTGTTCTCGAGTCAATAAAATTGGGTGGACTGTTCATTTTAATTTACATGCAAATCTTACCGAAACAATTCTCACTAAAATAACGCACACTTATTTGCAGTTTGTGAGTAACCGTGAACTACATTGTTACTGCTCTGAGTTAAACTGCTTAGAATCTTTTTATTTTGCTTTAGTTCATTAGGACCTGGTCATGTTAGCAATTCCTAGCAGTCAAATGGACCGTGTTCAGTATGCTTAGTTGAGTAAGGTTGGCGACTGGGAGCGTGTATCTACCGACGGAACTTTTTAGGATCGAACTGAGTCCTGGCGAGGGAGAATAAAGATAATTCATGCTCCGAATTCAAGCAATTCACTTGAGCCAGAGGTGGACATGTTGACTTTGAAGTGCCGGTCTATGGCTTCAAATATTGTCCTTTTGGCGATCATATTTTTAGATGTCGTTGTAGCGGCTCAGTTTAAGCCTTAGTTCTTCCGTCGGCTTAGCTACAATGCGTGCTTTTTCTTTAGCCCAAAGTCCTCAAGGGGGAGGCTGTTTCAAACAAAATTTGCTCAACGAGCATCTGGTTGCTTGTCAGATGCTAGGTGCTTTGAATTGTTTTGCTAAATCTCAAATTTCAGAATTGTACTCAGAGAAAAAACGTATATATATTACATAGCCTATTGAACAGAAAAACTTTCACCGCCGGCTGTACCGCTACAACTACGTAAACTATTTACAAATTTTGCTTCTTCATCAAAGTTAATTTCAAACCTTGCATGGCCATAACGTCTAATACCGTGCAAAATTATTTCTTTCTCAAAGTCATTCATTGTCAACCTTCGGTAGTGTGAACTAGGTGTACCTAGCGGCATTTGCTAACTTTGATCATGTGTGTTGTGAGCATAATATATTAAAGTCAACGACGCATGATAATAAAATCAGTTCGACTTCACAAAGTTCAATCCGTGTCAGATAACTTTTCCAGGGATCTACTTTAATTCCTCATGACAGGATTTCAAATTTCTCGGATGCCTAAGTATTTTTGGCTTATTGTAGAGTGTTTTCGTACGGCTCGGAGTATTTTTACGAACGCACTAAAGATTTTATCCTTTATACGTGTGATAAAAAAGTTTTCTAAGCCAATCTTAGGCGACGAACTGGCCGCTTTCTGCGCTACTTTCTTGGAAGAGAGGCTATTTTTGCACGTTGTCTCGAGAGTTGCGTATGTCCTCAAACCCATCTCTGCACAGAGTCTCAACCCCTGGCGGTGGCGTGCGCCTGATCGTTACCAGGAATGTGTCCTTAAGAAAAAGTGGGTCCAACTTCTATTTTTATAGCGCGCGTTTGTCCAGGTCACTGAGAACGACGCTCCAAGCCTTGAGTTCTGCGTTCGACCGTTTGCTGTTGATCAGTTTATCTAAGCAAAAATTACTATTAATTTCTCATCGATCAGTGGACCCCTTGTTCAGTTTTCAACCTTCTTCTATGCATATTGTTAGTAATTCTGAACTGGAATTATACCTTCTCTGGAAACTTCATCAAACATAATATGCTCCGTAGTATTGAGTTGAGAGTATAAGTAATGGAATGGAGCTGCTTATTTGTTGATAGCGTATCCGTTGTGAATTAATTTCCTACAGAGTCTCCAGATAACTTCAGCCACGCCAACTTCGGCCTTTGGTAACTCCTAGTGCTGGCTTTAATCTACATCACTGATGTGGAATTAAATCCAGTAGAACTACACTGTGGTCCATCCCAACTTCAATATCGGACTTTCTGTGGTCAATTTACCGTACATTAGTTGGATGGAAGTTCATGCTCTACTCCCTTCCCTGAACAAATCAGACCGGGTAATCGATAGGTCCCAGAGGTTCGAAGCTTTCACCTCGAAAGGCTTCCTTGTTTTTCAGCTGAATTTTCCTTTTAAATCGAGCAAGGGTAATCGATGTGCGTCTGCTGTGGCGTGTCAGGCTTTTGTGTTGTTCCTCCAACGAAATTCATCGGGAAACCTTGATCAATCAATGTTGATTTTCAAATTCTCGTTTAGAAACACAATGCTACTGCCGTGCTTACGCTCGGTCTCTAATTCTCCTCGCTCAAGATTCGAACTGAAACTCTTCTTGCATACCATTGTCTTGCCGCTAATCTTCACATGTGATTAATATTTACGTTTCCCTCATTATTTTCAACTACGTTGAACCAGTTATAAACAGTTTTCGAAGCTTTAGAACCTGTCTTGCATTCCTTAATACTATATTTTTCTATGAAAACTAGCACTAATCCGTGCTATCCGCAAACTTAGAAAAATTTTGTAAAATAGTCGTAATACCGTGTTTTTTTGTTAATACTTCTGCTTGACGAAAGCCGTTTCGGTCCAACTTACCTGATCAGCCTCAGCGCCCTGCTTGCGTGCGCGTGAAATGAAATCAATGTTCGTCAAGATTGACTGGATCTTAATTTACTCTTCGAAGATCAATGAAGTCTATGGCTTGATCTCGTGTGTAAGAGAAGATTGCCATCTTGTACCAGAGCGTTAAATATTCCACGGTGAACAATTTGTATGATTGCCGTGAAAGTTATGGAAAGCTTAAAGCCGGTGTTCGTACTTCTGGCCATCTTGCCGGGCGGTTAGCGATAGTAAACAGATATGAGATCGCTACGATAAAGTGCTTATGTGCTTATTGATGGTAAAATGGAACGAGCCCGCCTCGATATGGTGCTTGAAGACTACTGATCGTAAACAGGACGGCACTTCTCGGAGCGGCACTCGCCAGCTGGACGTAACGGTCGATGTAAAGCTAAAAGTGAACATAAACGAAAGCGAACCATGGCCCAAGTAGGCGCGTCAAGTAAGAGTGCACGGAAAACTGGAGGCTAATTTGATAACAAATTTGAAAGTAAAAGAATTGGGGTGTTTAGCGTACGGAATATATGGCTCAGGAGTGGCCGAAGCTTCTCCAAAATGAAATAGAGATGCAATGAAAAATTGAATGACATCAAATGAGCAAATTACTAGGCATTTTACTGTCGTGACTTTCATCTTCTAGCAACGTGTTGATTGGCACTCACAAACCCTCATTTCAGCCATGGTGATGAAAGTGGCGTGGCTCGTGGGTCGTACCATTGGTTGTAAACTTGAAACATACCGCTTTCAGTCACGTTCATTAAACAAACTGCGATCGTGCGATACACAATTTCAAATTATTTGAATTAAAACGGGTTAGTTCTCCATTAAAAGATGATCTTGGGTAGTAATGCTGTCATATTTAAGCACCAATGGAAAAGTGGTAATAACATTTACGAGGGCTGTTTTTATTTTTCTCTTACCTATACTCCGTGTCCAAGGAAATTGCTTAACTCTCATTGCAAAGACTTCAGGAATATGAAAAACGAAATATTTTGCCTGCAACTAAAGTCAAAAATTTGACAATTCCTTTACATATTCAAATTTCATCAATATGCAGAGTAACGAATTTGTGATAAAATCACTCCGTCAGTTTGAGCTACCGAAGTACATGTTGTAAAAATCATCTGAATAAGCCTGAAGCTCAAATTTAGTTTTTTCACTGCTTATATTTTGCAAAAAATTATCGAAATGATTTATTTTTTGTTAAAGTTTAACATTTTGATCACGATGTGAGCCGCCGATGTTCTCGGAGCTTAATGATGTCAACGATGCTTAATGATGTCTTAATTCTGATGTCAATGCTTCTGACCGACCAGAAGTCACAAACTCAATTTTCATGAATTTCTTGATTAAAGATTAATGAAATTACGATCCAGTTAATGTTTTCTATTTTCAGAATTACTTACAACGATTAACTTTAAGTTTGAGTTGAGTATTGAAGACTCGGTTCAACCCATCGCGTCAACGTGTAATCGTGTATCACGAGCGACAGGAATGTTTTGTGGACACATCTCAGAACGTTCTGCGTATTGTAAAAGGGGGCTATACGGATCAAACTTCAATGCTTTATTTTATCTAAATTGAGTATTAGCAAGAAAAAGGCATAGTTCACGGTACACGATATTTTGTTGACTCTAGTACATCGATTGATATTTTGCGAGATATTTTTATGTCATTGAACTTGTGAATAAGCAGTAATATTGTATTGCGATCCTTCCTATAAAATAGAAAACATTTTCTGCTTAAAAAGACTGAAATGCTACTCGCTAACATATGTTCGTATATGTCTCTGTGTTACTTCTGAACTGATCCAATTGCAAAATTGATCTTACAAAATAAGAGGATCATATGTTCGTAGAACTGATTTAATTGAGCAAAGACTTACAGTGTACGGCAAATGCTCAACGCTTATATTCGTGTTCTTTCGCACACTTTGATTGTGAGAACTTGCTACTTAAACTGCTGTTTCAGTCGTTAACTTGTTTACATTGGACAGACATCGTAATTTTTTTCGTTTAAAAGTTTTCGTTATATTTCATTGACGAGAAACTTGTGTTTTATTTTCTGTGTATTCCTCTCTTTGGGGGTTTGAAAAACGAGTTTTGTCCCTTTATTCGTATCTTTGTTATCTTGAAATCATCAACATAAATTCAAAGCGAAGATTATTTTCAGTGTCCGCATGTTTCTTTTCGCTTAAAATATTTTTTCGAGTGGAAATACTCTTTTTCGATACTCCTATTTTATATCATGTTCACTTTTCACTTTTACTCACTTAAACCTGCGTGTACTAATAAAGGAAATAAGAGATATCAACTCTGAAATTTCACGTAGGGGTTTGCCAAAACGATGTGCCATCCGCAAGTTCCATGACCGCTTTCGTCACTGCTGTAGGACGTGACGGCACAAGCCGGCGGGCCAGAGTGGGGTTATGTATTATCTAATGAGGCAGTGTGCTCAGTTTCGTTTAATTTCGAAGCTCTGTTCGGTCTAAGAGTTGTGTTTTATAAGTGTGTGTCAAAAAAAAGAGTGGCAAAACTTATAATGGCTGACTAATCCGAGCAACGAATGAGAATGAAGCCTTGGTTTAAACTTGGCAAACCACACGCCAAAACTTTTGCTATGCTTCGAGTTTTTTTCATGAACATTACACAAAACGCAAATTTTTGAGAGCTACTCTCGCTTCAAAGGCGGCAGAACATCTCTTGAAGATCATGGACTAGGACAACCGTCCACGAGCAAAACGAAAAATTCAACAACTCATTTACGAATACCGTTGTGAAACAATCCATGATTTTAGTACATGAGTTGGCACAATTGATGAATATATGCAGTGAAAAAGTGCATCTGCTCACGCTGTAGTGAAAACAACACAGATTTTGGCCAAAAACCTTGTGGTCGCTACCCCGTCTCACATATTCACTAGATTTAACAGTTCTCAAAAGTACAATTTTGATATTTTCAAGCTTATATGTCAATTAACCTACAACAGCAAAAATTTGTAAAATCTCTTGTGGATATCAGAAAAATATACCTATAATACGTATAGCAAGAAGGTTAGATATGCGTATATAGAGACAGATAATTACGAAATCTGTTAATTTTTAAGGGATCTCCTATGAGATCACCGGGAGGCAATGGGTTAACCCCCTGTGACTGTGCTCCGTTCCTTCTAAAGAAAGTTCACATGAAAGATCGCCACTTTTTACTCCGTAAAAGACAGATAAAAAGATGATTCACAGCCTCTAAAAACATTGGACACTTTAGACGATTCAAAAAATGTTGTATTTGTTGTATCGATTTGCAAGGGAATATTTCTGATCAAAGAGATGGGAGCCATTAGTGACATAGGTAAGCGGAAAAGAATTATTCACAGGATTTTCCAATAGCTTCTTGTGATGAAAGGCGAGTGTGATCACCAAATTCAAAATCGTGATTCTACCCCTAAAGTAACACCCCGGTTTTGAAAATCACTGTCGCCAAAATCCCTCTGCTCAAATTCACGGCTTCAGCTCCACCACCGTGGTCACCATGAGCTGTGACGCACAAAGGCATTGCAGATATTCTCCAAACTGTTGTTTTCGTGCAGCTGCATCGCGAGATGAGCGGATGACAACAGAGTCTGGCCGACTCTAATATTCATTAGCAATGTCTTGCCCCGGTAAAAACAGACATCACAACATCATATTTATGGCACGGTATGTTCTCTGCCTGTTATGAGCTACGAGCTTCCGTGTTCATAGTTTTGACGGTTCTTTTGATCATGTTTTGCGAGTGATGGATCCAAGCCTCTGACAAATAGCCGAGAGGAGCTCTCGTTATCGACGTTAAAGTTGTTCCTTAACTAAGTTTGTCAGCGTCTCTCCTCATTAGGTCAAAGACTTCGCGGTACACAAAGAGTTTTTGGCTTTTCTGTTCGTGCCTTCCTGCGAAATAGGCATTCTTGTAGAGATGGAACGCTTCATTCATCTCAGTTGCCTGTACAAAATCACGTTCGGTGGCTTTAATTGTTCCTGGAGAGGTTTTTTTCATTCTTTTTTGAGGGAGGAATAGAGGATACATTTAATTCATTTAACGTTGATTTCGCATTCAAAAGTAGTTCATATTCTCATTAATTCAGTTCAGTTAATTTTGAATCATGGTATTGTCATTCGAATGAAACCTACGGAATTTAAAACGAACATTTTACTTACGATTTCAATTTGACTCGCTGCTGGAAAGAAATGTAAGAAAATAAGTCCTACGGACAAAAACCAAAAAAAAAAACAATATTTTTAGTGATATGTGCTGTGGCTCTTGTCTTCTTAAATGTTTAAGATTTTAATTATTATCGAATGGAAAAATGATATACAGCGATGAAACACTCTCTCATTTCTTTAAAATTTTACATACTTTCAATATTCTCTGCAACAGAGCTTTGTTAGAATCTTCTTTCAGATTTTTTTATCTTGGGAAGTAGGAAAGTTGTAAACATACAGAGTATGCCAAATTGATGGTAACAAAACTTCGAAATTTTATTTAAAATGTTTATTTTCAAGCCATGCCTTTAGATATTATTTTAATTTAAACTTTAATGTGTACAATTATATATTTTAGAGGTCAAATTTTTCAAAACTAAATTTTTCAATGACTGTTGGAAAAACAATAGCGTGTCTTCATCAAAGAGGTGAAAATAATTCGTACTTTGTTAAAAAGCTACATATCTACCGTGAAACAGTTTGAAAGGGGATTAAAACGTTTGAAGAAACTGGTACTTCTAATAAACTCGGTGGAGGAAGAAAGCGTTCAGTTCAAATACCAAGTCTTATCATAAATAGCCGGGGAAACTCAGTGGAGGAAGAAAGCGTTCAGTTCAAATACCAAGTCTTATCATAAATAGCCGGGGATACTCGGTGGAGGAAGAAAGCGTTCAGTCCAAATACCAAGTCTTATCATAAATAGCCGGGGAAACTCGGTGCAGGAAGAAAGCGTTCAGTTCAAATACCAAGTCTTATCATAAATAGCCGAGGAAACTCAGTGGAGGAAGAAAGCGTTCAGTTCAAATACCAAGTCTTATCATAAATAGCCGGGGAAACTCGGTGGAGGAAGAAAGCGTTCAGTTCAAATACCAAGTCTTTTCATAAATAGCCGGGGATACTCGGTGGAGGAAGAAAGCGTTCAGTCCAAATACCAAGTCTTATCATAAATAGCCGGGGAAACTCAGTGCAGGAAGAAAGCGTTCAGTTCAAATACCAAGTCTTATCATGAATAGCCGGGGAAACTCGGTGGAGGAAGAAAACGTTCAGTTCAAATACCAAGTCTTATCATAAATTGCCGGGGAAACTCGGTGGAGGAAGAAAGCGTTCAGTTCAAATACCAAGTCTTATCATAAATAGCCGGGGAAATTGCGAATAAATCCCCGCCAAACAGTTAGAAAATTGGCCACAGCAGCAGGAGTTAGTCAGATTTCAATTCGCAGACTCCTGGAAAATTATCTCAAGCTACACTCTTCCAAGATCCAAAAAAGACATGAACTTACACATCCACTTATGAACGTATGAAACCCGATAGAAGTCGTCACATTGTGAAGCTCAAGAAAGTTGGCATGCTATCAAATTTAGTTTTCGCAGATGAGAAGAAATTGAATGTTCAACAAAGTGTAAACAATCAGAATGATAGAGTTTGGGGCACAAACGGATGTGCGAAAGGCAAAAGAGTAAACAGATGTCAAAATCCATTGTTTGTGATGATCTGAGCAGCTTTAACCGCCACTGGAGGGTCGCCTCTCGATTTTGTATCTTCAGGAGTCTAACTTTAACAGCAAACGATACATTTGACATTCAGGAAGCAGAACTTCTTCCACAGGCAAAAGACCCCGTCAGCAGTGAAACCTTGGACGTTTCAACAAGACTACCCCTCCACGTGGCTCAAAAATGACTGAGTAATGAATTCAGGCGCACATTCCAGCGTTTCTGAGCAAAGAAGAGTGGCCCTCTAGGAGCCCCGATCTGAATCCTCTAGACTTTTCTCTACGGTTCAACTTCGAGAGTAATGTCTGGTTCGCTTGATTCTCTTAAGATATCCTTAAGAATCGGCTCTGATTCCACAAGAAATACTTCGTGCCTTCTATGAAGCTTTCCAATGTAGACTAATGTCCGTTATCAAAAGCGAAGGAGTTCACATTGAGTAAATGCTATTATTTATAGTTAAAGTGTCTATAAGCTATAAGTTCAAAAAATCTATTTTAAATTCGATATTCTCTTATTCAGATATTAAAATTTTGGCACCATAAATATGCCGTACCCTGTATGTTGGATTTCACGATGCTTTAGAAAGCGAATGCTGATGATACCCTACCAATCAGCAGTCGGGTTGAAGGAGTCTGTTAAACCTCTAGATTTGTACAATAGAAACATTGGATGCCGTTTAAACCATTTTTCATCTCTCTCGTGGATAAGATGAACTGCTGTTTTGTAGACCTGCTCTTGTGCTCGTGCGTCTTCGTTTCTATTTTATTAAATTCATTTCACCTCCGGAATATTTCTAGAACAATAGTGTTACTTGTCGGGTCCATGTGGACGGTCCATGGTCGTCAACTCAGAAACCACAGCTTCACCGACCGCAGTGCGCGGAGTTTCATTTCGTAGCTAATGAATTGTTTTTTTTTTCTTCCATTGCCGTTTTTTTTTTCCATTGCCCTTTCTTCTTCTCTTCCTTCCTCACTTTGGGATTCATCTTACTTTTTTTGGTATGCGTACCTTCTAAGCAGACCTCATGATTATCTTCGGTGTTGAAAAGAACGAAAAACCAAATTATCTTTCTAGAGGGACCTGATATCCCAATGCGAATGAATAGCTGCGATGGAAGTTCGAATACATTCAAATTCACACGAATAAGCACTTCAAAATGAATAGTTGGCGCCAATTAGGCTTGAGCGAACTAAAATTTATGATATAAAATTCAGAAGCGTTAGTAATAGTTCCGTATGAGCAATGAGCTTTGTATAAAAATTTGTCCCAGTTATTCAACTAATTTAGTGTTTGATTCAATTAGCGAATAAGTGGGAAATTGTTACTAATTAAAATTAAGGCACGCATGAGATAATGTGGAATTCGATGACTGAATTCTCTATTGTTGAAAGGTTCGGCATGAGGTAACGCAGAATTCAGTGACCGACTACACTGTAAGGATTTAGTTTCACCAGCACTGCATTGATCCCTCGTTTGAGCACAAGGTCTGACAGTATTGGCAGTAATGTGGATATAATATCTATTTTGTTCTGAGCATTACTTAATTTTCTGTGTGGTTCTTATGCTACCCATTAGGCTTCGTGCAGCTTACTGGCCTCGGTTCCCAGTTTAACTTTTTCGCTGCCTGCATGCATGTTTTTCACCGCCCTAGTAATTAAATCGCTTAGGCGGCGAAAAATATGCATGCTCCAGCAAAAAGTTTGACTGGGCTTCTTGTTACTCATGCCTGTTTTACTCACAACAGAGCGTTGCTGCAATGTTTCAAAGTTGTGTTGAGTAAATACTGAGGACCTTGCATACTCACAACTTTCCTACTTTTTAAAATAAAAAAGCTGAAGGAAGCTTCTGACAAAGCTCCATCGTAGAGATTATTGAAAGCACAATTTTAAAGAAAAAAAATCGTGTTTCCCTACAGTAGAGCAATCATTTCAGACCAAGCGTAGTATTTTCTGTAATGATTGTGTCTGGAAATGAATAATATGTAAACATTGATATTTGCAGTGATGAATGCATCACTTGTGTGATGTCTATTTGATCGTAAATAAATGATTGAAAAGTGTGTGTCCTACATTGTAATGGAAGTCACGATAGTGCGATGTCTGATATTATCAAGGCAAAAATATATATCACATTCGCTTGGAAAATTCAGGTAACTCGTTACATTGATTTGAGACTATTTGGTGGGCAGAATTCATGAACTTGTTCGGTGAGTCTTTTGTCGAGGGGGATGAGAATTTTCTCTTTTAAATAAATCACAAGTACCTAAATTTTACCCTGAATGATCAGCAAAATATTCTGCTGATTATGAATACACTCGACTACTGAAAAAATCTTAGCAATTTTGAGAATGAAAAATATCGATTTTAGAATCGTTAATCCTCATGATGAGAATAATATATATGCTAGTCCAGCGAAATCACTTTTGTTATTTAATTTGGAGGCCAAATAATACTCGTGAATACGTTCGACGTATTCTGTCAGTTTTCAATTTTCCGTCGCTGTGTATTCGTTGAGAGATGAGCAACTTAGCCCTATCGCTAGTAAATGTTTTTCTTTACGAGCCCATTGATGCTGCGTAAACAAATTACCGTAGCTAGTTAGACCAGCCAATACCTCAGTGTCAGGCCTCTACCGACACCCACGCTGGTGATGCTCATTAGCTCGCAAATTGAGAGATCAGCGGCGGCGCGGGCGTAAGGGGGAACATGGCGTGCTGGCTTAGTCCTTTCCAGGGTTAACAATTTGCCATTTGTTAGGTCCAACTTTAAACTTTCGGCAAATTCTTTGGGTTTGAACTTGTTTCGAATGAAATTGATCCGTAAAGACGAGTTGATTTTTTTGCTATAAAGACGAGTTGAATTTTTGTGCCATGAACACGAGTTGATCTTTTTGTCATGACGACGAGGTGATTTTTTTAATCCGTAAAGACGAGCTGATTTTACGCTATAAACGAGTAGAGATTTTGTGGCCTAAAGACGAGTTAAATTTCTTACTTAGACGATGAGTCGATTTTTACGATGATGACGAGTTGTTACCGGTTCAGTAGCTGCATGGTTAATGATCTTTAGTTTCAAATCTTATTTAAAAAACACAAAAATTGAAAATTTTAACAAAAAATAATCTGGCATCTCTGGTCCCATCTTTGTCTCTTGTATCAGGACTTTACTAGCGGGCGATATCACCGTCTTCGTCTTTCTCCCATTTTTTATACTTCGAAATCGTAGACAAGACAGCTCCTGCCTTACATCTTTTTTTGAAGCTCAGTTATTGCTGATCAGTTATAATCTATATATTAATACGCTTAAAACTAAATTCGTGGGTAACGCTCTACATCTAATAGGCTTGATAGGATAGGTGAGTTAGGTTAGGGTATTTGTATTATTTATTTTTTATCAAGTATTTTTTATTAATTTTATTTTAGTTAGTAATTTATTTTTTATTTGTTAACTTTTGTTGATTTGTTAATAATTTTGTAATATATTTCAATTATTTTGTACTCATTAATTTTTTTTTTTTTTAACTTTTCATTTTTTGTAATTGTTATTTATTTTTTAATTTTTATTCATTCCTAATTTGTAATTTTTTTATTTTTTCCAGATTTTTTTTTTATTGTTTTCTATTTTTTTTCAATTTATTTTTCTCAATTTGTCATTTATTTTAATTTTCATTTTTCCTCTATTTTTACATATTCATATTTTGAATTATGTATAGGTTATTTCATTTTAATTTTTTTTTTAATATTCAATTTTTTTATTTTTCTAATTTTTATGTATCATTTTTTTAAATTTTTTATTTATTCCAATTTTTTATATTTTAGTATTTTCTATGTATTCATTTACTTATATTTATTTTTTATAAGCTTTTATTTTTTATTTTTCTTCTACTTTCTTTTATTTTTTTCAAACTTTGCATTGCATAAAAATTTGATTTCAAATTACAGAAATTATTGAAGGCGCCATGACTCGCGTTATCGTGTCTACGAAGAGACTATATATACGGAAACAAGCAGAATGGACAGGATAGGTTGGTATGTTAGGTTAGCATGGGTTAGGTCAGAATATGTTATGTTAGAATCTCTTGGGTAATGTTTACCGAATTTTTTTATGGGTCCACCAGCTTAACAATGACATTGGTTAAGTTGAGTTAGTATAGGTAGGGTTAGGATAGGTTAGGTCAGGATAGGATAGGTTATGTTAGGATAGTTAGCATAGGTTACGTAATGTTGAGAACATTCATCCACTGGTCAACGGTTTTCTATGTTTGATAAATTATCAGAATATCTTCGGGTAGCATAGGATAGGTTAGTGTATACATACATGTTAGAAAAGGTTAGGTTAGAATTTGTTGGGTAATGTTGACCGAATTATCTCACGGGTACACCTAGCCTAACGATGACATTGTTTAAGTTATGTTTGGATAGGATGAGATAGGTTAGGATATGATAGGTTAGGATATGATAGGTTAGTATATGATAGGTTAGTATATGATAGGTTAGGATATGATAGGTTAGGATATGATAGGTTAGAATATGATAGGTTAGGAAATGATAGGTTAGGATATGATAGGTTAGGATATGATAGGTTAGGATATGATAGGTTAGGATTTGATACGTTAGGATTTGATAGGTTAGGATATGAAAGGTTAGGATAGGTTAGGTAATGTTGACAGAATTTTATCACGGGTCCACGTTTTTTATGTTTGACATATTATCATGATAGGTTTGGTTAGCTTAGGTCAGGAAGAGATAGGTTAGAATATGTTAGGTTAGGATAACTTAGGTTAGAATGGGTTATGGTCGAATTTGTTAGATAATGTTGACGAAATTTTTTCACGGGTACACATTTTTTTTATTTTTGACATATTATCATTATAGCTTTGGTTGGTGCAGGTTAGGATATGTTAGGTTAGTGTAGGTTAGGTTGGTTATGTCGACGAATTTTTTACGGGTTGATGTTTTGTATGTTTCCCTAATTATCAGGATAGCTTCACTTAGGATACGATAGGTTGAGATAGGATAGGTTAGGATATGTTAGTTTTGGATGAGTTAGGTTAAAATGTTATGTAAGAATTTTTTAGCTAATATTGACCAAGCCTTGGATGACGTTGGTTAAAGTTAGGTTAGGATGGGATATGTTAGGTTAGGGTTGATTTGGTTAGCATATGTTAGGACAAGATAGGTTAGAATATGTTATGTTCATATTTGTTAAGGAATGTTGACGGAATTTTCTCACGGGTCCCAAAGCTTATTGATGACACTGTCCGTGGAATTTCCACGGGTTCTGCTAGTCTTATTTAATTCTGCAATATAAACCCAGCATTCCATGGAATAAGTCCTTACGTTTTGTGGATTCTAACGAATGTTGATGAACCAAGCTTAAACTGCTCGAAGGATAACCCTGCTGCACCTGGGCTCGTATGCGTGATTATTGAGAATATTTTGTGCAAACAGCGAGCCGATCGCTCTAGGCAAAGAGCGTTGTAGTGAAGAAAAATTCATATGCTGAAGTTACACTCACATACTTGTTTCTTTGTGCGTGTCGTAACAGTTATCCTTGAAGAGTTCTGTTTTCAGAGTTACGGGCTGTGAGTACTAGTGATAGCTTCGGTCACACGTGCTACACAGGATGCTGGTAACTATGAGGAGTTCGGTGCTCCTAACCAGGTAAAGCATGGGTAGTGTCCCTTCACTATTCTAATACATATTGTGTAACATTCTTTCTTCAGTTGGTGTTGCAGCATCTTGCAGGTAGTATCGTAATATTGTATCGTAACGCTTGTATGCAGGTGGTATGGCTAGATCTTGGCAGTCATAAAAGTCTTTTGCTGTAAATATTGCAATATTGAGTGTCATAATATCAAATGAAAGAGCTGTACCGCACAGGTAGTATCGTGGGACCGGGCAGATCTTAACGCGGTATCGCGAAGCAGTTCACGCAAGGAGGTCATCACTAGGCTGCAAATTAGAGACCACGCAGGCGGTGCCGCCACGACGATGTCTCTAATTACGCCTCTCTTGAACGCTAAGCTCTCCTCAGACCGCCGTTCCCTTAAAGATGAAAGACGCAGCGATTTTTGAAAGTCAAATTAAACGATTGTCAACGTCGTTCTCTCTGGTGAGATAAAAGGCATTCGCTATCTCCCGTGAAATGAAATGCATTCGCTACCTCATGTAAATAAAACGCTATGGTGGACGGACAAGATTGTTCAGCTTCGCGTTTCTTCAATGGCCGAAAACTTGAGGTAGCTTCTTTGCTAAGGCACTGAATTTTATCATTAGAAAATTTTGATTATTGTGGATCAAAAATATTTTTGCTCAGATACGCAATATCAATATGAGCTAAAAGGTTTGCTGACATGTACTTGAATGCTTCTTTACGAGGAATTTTTTTAGTACTTGTTGAGCTCATTTCTAACATCTAATCATCCTCGGCTGTACAAAGCAATTATATAAGCTTAGAAGTACCCAGACTTCAATCTTATTAAAACGTAGCTTTGACAAGAGCGATAACTGCAAAGTTCTGGTGAATAAAAAGCAGTCGTTTGAAATAATAATTAAAACGACAAACAGCACAGCTTAGTAAGCGCAACATTCAGGTATCTTGATGAGCAAATTTTTATGATGCTTGCAGCGTGTGTCTGAGAGCAGTTGAGGACGTGGAGTTCTCAGTTGAGGCAAGGCTGCGCCGCGTTTGCAACAAACGAGAGGCTGTAGCGAGAGACAGCACCATTATAGGTAGTCACGCCCGTCCCGGCACACCTGTGGCATGGTCCGGCAGTGTTATGTTGTGTCGCGTTGGTATATCCCAGATTTACCAAGGTTGTATCGCAGTTTTTTAGAGGTTATTTCGCAGTATTTCATGGTAAATATCGCATTGTTGAATTTATCGTTGTGCCAAAAGAGCTGTATTGCGCAAGTTGTTATACATATAGTGTAAAACTGGCTAACATACTGCTCAGCTATTTCACTAATACCTACACTTTCGCGTGAGTAGGAGAAAGGAATTGCGGTATACATGACCTGTTCTCTGCGATAGTGATTAAATTATCTTCAGTTCATATACTGTAATTTGCTCGATGTTGAGGACGTGCATTATTTGAGGAAATCATCGTAACATTTGAAAATGAAATGATTTTCCAGTCTTCAAAGTTTTACTTATTTGAGGGAGTAATAATAGTCCTATTGTCTTCTTTTCGTTTGAGTGTTAGTCGTGTAGGGTATTTGAAGTAATATACTCGTGAAGTATTTGATGTCTGAAGAAAATACTTGCAGTATTCATCATTTTGGATATGAAAGAGGGCCTTTAAATGCTATCAGATGAAATATCATACAAAACACTCACGCTAGTTGTCACTCTGAGGTGAGTTTTTATCGTTTAAAAGCCGAAAATACTTTCATTTTGCAATTGAAATAATGGACTGAGAAATGTTAGATAAACTTTGGTTATTGAATTTCTCAAGTCGAGCGGCTTCTTGTGAATTCGTCAATACTAATATGACGTGAATAAATAACCTTTGCATTAACTTGGTTTGGAAGTGATTAATGATGCGCAATGTTATCATCTCTTCTCAGTACCATTCGCATTTTATTGCTGCTTTACAAGGGATTTTTAGCCACGTAACCCGACGATGAGCACACGTCTAAAATATCCTCTAATACAGCGGCTCCCAACTTGAAGCGTTCCCACCCCCTGGGAATGCGAGACGAAATTCCAGCGGGTGCAAGAAAAGTACAGGTAAATAATACGATATTGGCAGTATGTTGGCATTTTTAGAACAGGGGGTGGGAGGCTCGAATAAAATTTCGTTAATGGTGTGTGCCGGAATAAAAGTTGGGAGCTCTTGCTCTAATAGAATACTATTATATTACGTTTTTTGCTGCGATCCGATTTCACTCATTTCAGAGACGAAAAAAAAAACATTTTTATTGACTTTTATACGTTAAACTGTAAATCTCAGTGTTGATATCAGTAGGAGGTATTGCAATAAATTTATCATCAAATTAAAAACTTAACACTCCAACTCAGTTCAATCGAAATGGGAAAAAATTGGCCTGCAAATTGATATCAGATATGTTGCGCTGTATTTACAAAATTGTGTTATGTTTTATACCTACAAAATTGCACTTCATTTTTGATTGACAAAATTGTAATCTATTTCCTATTTAGAAAATTGTAATCTACTTCCCATTTACAAAATTGCAATCGATTATCTATTTACAAAATTGCAATCCATTTTCTATTAACAAAATAGCACCGATGTGTTCGTGTGTAGAGTTCACAAGCGCTCACTGTCTCTCTAGAGTGTCTCTGAGCAGGGCATGCGACCATTATAGGTGCAGTCTAGTCCTTTAAACTGGCTTCATGAAATTAGTTGTAAAAGTCAGATTAATTAGTAGCTGTCCAATGCATGCTCTGCTGGTTCCCCTCCAGTATTCCATCGTATTTAAATGGCTCGAGAACTTGAGTCGAGGACACTGCTTCTCCTCAGTATCAACTGGTGCTCAAAGCGAGGCGACGGAGTGTTCTCGATTCCAAACGATGTTGGGACTTATTGCAAAATACAGCTTTAATGCGCTCGAGTTCCAGCGGTATGATAAGCGGTGTGGGTTATTCATATGAGTCATTAGATTCATATGAACAAGACTTCACCACATGAAAGATGTTACTGAATTCCTGGGAAGATTCAGACACTCCTTATTCTTATAACAAAAATTATATCTCACTCATTTATTCAGTGTTTTTCGAATGGTGAACCATAGTAACACGTCACTCCGGCACGTAACGGAAGCAATGTATATTATTCGGTGAGGTAAAACTTGTTACGTGTGAGCAGCAGGAAAAGTACACTTCCTTGCTTTTCATTTGATTCAGCAGAAAAAGGAGCGAGAAAGCTACTCGAAACATATGTATCTTCCTTTTCCTTTTAGCTATGATTATTGAAACAAAATTAACTGAAAATTTCACAAATGATTTAAATAAACAATATATGCTACGAAAGCCTTTCTCCTCCAGTAATCAAAAGTATATATAGATTCGAATTACGTTTTTTAAAGTTTTTCTCCAAACTGAACGGGTAATCGTAATGTACTAAAAAAGACCTGCGTTGTCATGCGAGGACGTGGATTGGTTCCATAGGTAAGAGCATTATTGCCGTTGAAGCAACTCATGTGTTGAGCACATTCATTTCAGCAATTGCATGGCTGCATTGAGTTGGCCATGCAGCGTATTGAGAGCATATTCCACTCACTCATCTCCGAGGGGAAACTTGAGTGGAATGAGGTATCACTAGTCTCTCCCGTCGCTGAACTTGAGACGACTGTGAATAAAGTTTGACCAATTTTGAACGCTAATGTGCAGCAATGTTTAGGAACACAACAATATATTTTCAGCTGGGTGAAAGGAAAAATAGCAACAAAATTAGCTCACTTTGCGTCACTATTTAGTTACTGGTTTTTTAACGTAGTGGGGTTCGAGAAAATTCATTGATATGTTAAGAAAAATATAAAAAATTAAAATTATGTGTTTCGGCGGTTCCCAAGCAATGTATCCGAGCCAAAGCCTATCCTGACGGTAGAAATCTTATAGATTCTCAACATAGTTACAACTATGGATAACTCAGGAAATTAATATATTCAATGATTTGGTATTGTATAGCTATTAATTTTTTTCGTATTGCATTAGTTAACCTTGAATTTTACGGCTATAAAAACATTTCATGCATTTTAAAATCTAATTTGCGCTTACTTATTTCGTAATATACATATTATTTGCAATTATGTTCTATTGTTCGGAAATATTTTAGATACGTTTACGTGGAGTATGTTAAAATTTGTCGTTAAAGCTTGTAAATTATAGCATTTTCTTCGAAAAATATTCTTCTTCGAATAAATCGAATGCTTTCGAACATCACTCATGCAATATTGAAGTGGACGTCCAAATACCGAGCAAACCGAGATTCAAATATTTGAATTTAAAGTCGAGCGAGTTAGAATATAAGTCTGTCGCGCTGTGCAGGGCTAAGAGACGCCACTCCGGTTTGATCTGTGGAAACAAGAGCAGAGTATTTTGCGCCTCACGTCTGGACAAACACGGTAACTGGATTTGAAGATATATATTCAATCTCTGTCAAAAACACTCGTCGACCGTTAAAAAGTTTGGCAGCTCGAGCACTGACGAAAATGTTCAAAAGAAAGTGTTCAATCCGCGAATAACAGAAGAAGGTATATAAGATTGGGAAGTCAACAGGTTTGTTCACACAAAGGTAGAGAATTTCTTTTGAACTTTTGCCAAGCTTGCTTCAGATACGACACAAAAGCTGAAAAACCAACACGTGGACAAAGAAAGTCTCTTTTGTGACATGCGTATCATTCTAGGGACCGAGAGAAAACACTCCTTTTATTTACGAGGCGAAAAATAAGTATAAGTGGTCCCTTTTTCTTTCTGGATATTAGTGTGGCAGGAAAATATACTGGAAACGAGACACTGGGTGTCATCTTCGTCTGCTGACTTTTTCTGTCAGCTATTTCTGTCTGCTCTGGCCCTGAAAATTTGTTCGTCCTCGTGAACACCAAAGCGAGTGAAAAAAGCGAGGTGGAAAAAAATAGGATGAAAAGACTGCGACAGATGCAAACAGCTTCTTCACGACGGCGTCTTCTGCACGACTGTCGCCCTCACCACACGACAGGAAAAAAGGAGTGAAAAATATTTCTTAAGCTACAGAATGAAACTCAGCACACAGTATACAAGTAGATGCACATGAGCACTTAGGAGCAGCCCTCACTTTCTTGAACCACTGCAGGCAACTCAGCCTCATACACTTCCTCAGACAATCGCTGAGATTCTGTAAATTTGTGACAAGCACAATGCATCCTTATGGAAGCCTCTAGAGTGGGTTACTACATTTAGCGCAATCTATGTCTAGTGACCCAGTATATCAAATGTGGATTTACAAATACTGAGAAATTTAAGTATCCGACTTCTATATTTGTGCACTTCATTTTGCTTCGATATTGTGAAGTTAAACGGCGTGTTGGAGGCATGATATGCGGCACGCTCACTCCGGTACCACCGAATAAGAATCCAATTTGTCCAATCAATCATCTTGACATGCTCTGATGCAGGGAGAAATATAGGCGAAAATTTCCTGGAAGTTACCGAACTTGATATTGACGCCAGCTGTTACAGACTGTCTTCATCTTTCAAGCGATCCTTCGAGGCGCATGCAGATGCGGACATATTACTTCTGCTGAAGCATGCATGGATGCATTCTAAATTCTTAATTGTGCTTATTACGAAATTCAGTGATTAATGAATGGTACGTTCGATGTATCGTTATTACCATCAGATGCAAAATTTTGCCGGAAATTGGCCTACAAGCAATCTCTTAAGAATATCCCCGAACTAAATAATAATAATTTAAGTTATATTCTCTTTCAATGGCAAAATATCTTCAGAAGGGACTATCTCATATTTTGTCGATTGAAGTGAGAGAAAAAAAAATAAATGATCGTGTTAATGATTACTAATTCTTATAGAAGCCAACTTCACCTTGTATAAGATGTTCTATTGTCTGAATAAAAAGATGATCTTTTAAACTTAGTACATTTTTCAGGTACGTAATAATTTAGACGCCAAAAAAATCAAATAAAACTCATGTCATGAACTTACAACTGTTACGTAATTTCAACCAGATTAAACGTTAATCGGCATCCTTAAATTGAAAGTGCGAATCTTTTTTCATATTTTTCAGGGAGAAAATCTTGAAAATCTTGCTCCTGGTTGCCTGCTTGTTGCTCTTTATGGTCTGTAGACGACCAGCAGTTCAGTGGCGTGTCAGAGACCCATTAAAAATGCAATCAGCGTTACAGTTTTACGCCATTCTACAGGCGTGCAGGATTAATCTCTCTTCTCCATTGCTTTTCCACTCCCGGGAGCATCATGCAGTTAAATTATAAATCTGCTTAAAAACTGCTGCTACTATTCCTATCTTACTGCTGTTGGATATTCAGTTTAAATTTTTGCTCGAACAACTGTGATCTCTTTGATTGTTGTTTCATTTTATGAATTATTTTATTGTGAGAATATTTCTATTCATCAGGCTATGAATGTAGACCAGACTGATACTGCAAACATTCAAAATCTAAAGCCTGTCCGAATCCCACCAATTGGGTGTCGAGTTGCCCGAAAACTGCTACATCTAGAGCGTGGTCTGTAAACTTTAACAAGAATATAATAACGCCTACGCGGACTAAGTGATATTAGAGTAGCAATGGGGCGGGCATTCCTTATGTTCAAATCCTGGACAGTTAACTGTGAAATTTTTCATGTTGTGCCACAATTCACTCCTGGAAACTGCCTTTGAAAGATATGTTCTAAGGCGTGTCTTTTCTCCTTTCGATTTCTTCGTTTTGGGTTGCGATTACTTTCGAATGCATTATAATCAATGTAAGGCGTAATTCTATAACCGAAATTCGCACTCATTATTAAGAGTTGAGGTATGCACTTTTAAGAGTATGCTCTGGGGTAGGTATATCAACAAGTCATGCAAAGATCTCATATTGCGCAGGGGATACATTATTGAGAAACGAAAATTTTCATCATGACGCATCTCATGTGCTGCTATTTAAAGTGAAAAACTTAAAGAGTTTCAGAGGTAAACGTCGGAAATTTATCTTTTACTGGAATTAAGATCTCTACTGACTATACTGGAGCAAAATTTATCTTGCGCTACTCAGCACCTTGCGTTCGTTGTTTTACGATGTGGGGAATTTGTTGGTCCAAGAAGTCAGCAGTCAGCATTGAGCCTCCTTCCCAGCGTTCAGATTTGATCCTTCTAACGCCAGGCAGGTCGGACATTGTCCGTCTTTATCTGCTGCCCGTAAAGCTGGTGATCTAGCCAGGCGGAATTTACGCTCACAATTTTCTCTTTTTCCTACTGTTTTATTCGTGATTTATTTATTTGTTCGCGTGGGAAAAAAGAATTACCTGTATTTTAGCCAAAAATTTCATATACTACTTTTTAGCGCAAAAGCCACTTCAACATTTTGAGCATTTATTACACGACAACTAGTACAGCTGTGAATATTGGTTATAAATGAAATGGAAGAGAAAATATTCAATTTTGTTATTTAAATGTGATTTCGTTTAAATTTTCTCATTTATTGTTTAAACACGTCTAAGTATTCTCCGTGCAATATTTCTCGAGTTGTTCTGTTGATTTATTCGATGATAATGTTTTTTTTAACTCGCGGAGAGTATTGGGCACATTAATCTGCCGCAGACTTCGCAATTACACATACTCTTATCTACTGCAGAGCTCAATGAAACACGTTGAAATGCGCATACGTTTCGAATCGATTTCGGTCTACCAGCGCGTTCTCTATCAGCTATAGAGCCGAAATTTCTGAATCTTGAAATCATTGCAATAGTGTCATGTTCAGAATGCCTCTGTTGATTAAAGTTCTTATGAAGTCCCTCTGTACTGCAACTAACGATCAGTTATTAAAGAAATTACTTTCTACTATCTTTACTCGTTGATCCTTGCTATATTTCATCATTTTTGGGATATCATTGTTGTGTAAATTTGGATTAAAAAATTTCCTTCAAATTATTATCTCAGTAAGGATGAAATTTGATTTTTTTCCATTTCGTATGTAATGCATTTTATAGCTGTATTTGTTGTCGCGTAATAATTGTTCAAATTGGCGGAATGACTTTTGCGCCTACTTGTGTAATAAAAAGTGTGCGAAACATGTTCTTCAATGGTGGAGCTGATCAGCTGATCATACTTTTATTTCATTTGCAAATGTAAAACGCGGCTGCTTCATGATTCCAAAGAGGCATCTGCTGTCTTCGGCTTCCATTACAATAATTGTTCATCTGCTGCCTCCTTTGACACTCGGCGCGGGCTGGTCTCACTCCTTGGGAAGTTATTTCAGTGGTGCTTTGAACAACTTTTAGCGCGAATTAGTTATCGTTCATGCGTAGCTCTATCATTGGATATATTGCAATATCGACTCCAGTCGCTGTACCCAAAATACTCGAATTAATTTAACTCGTACTCGACTTAATCCGCTTCCAAATTTTAGATTCATTCATATTATTACTCCCATTTTTAGATAAAGTAATTCAGGTTGCTTGAAAACAAATGTTGAAATAAATATCTGGATCTAACGCCGAAAGGTATGCTGACCTCCACATGACTGTTCTTTTATTCATTAATTTCCATTTTTTTAACCCCTCAGGGGGATACAACTATTGTATCTATGGGAATTAGCGCTCCCAGGGGAAAAATGTAAGGGCCCGAGCTGAGAGATAGGTAGGCCTTCTTTTTTTTGAAATAAAAGTTTTTTGTTATGTTAAGGACCAACTTTTTTCGGTTCACTACTGTCCTGTTTTTCAGCACCTCTGACTTTCTTCTTCAACTTTTACCTTATTTCATGAACTTCTTTCCCATCTTACTGTCTCTATGCTCTTTCTGCATAGATTACTCATTTTCTTATCTCCATACTAAATGGTGCCTTCCTCCTTCCTCTCTTCGATACGCTCTATTTTTGCAGCGGTTAGGGAGGCTTAAACTAACTTATAATCTTAATCTTAATCATCTTCCATTTTTTGAAAGACTTTTCTCGTATTTCACTTTGTAATTCTACAGTTTTGAAGGGTGGAACATGACGAAAATAACGGAGCCCCACGACGCTCTGTCTGGTAAAAAAGTCAACAGTCTAGAAATTGGTTAATAAATTAATCACCCTGAAAAAATTTTTTATCGAAGTTTAATTTTACCTCTCTTTATTACATCAACAGGTTTATTAGACTCTGAATCTCCAAACTATCACAATTTGGGAGATATAAGCTTTCCAAGTAATATGGCTTTGCGCCAATGACGTAAACTATGAACAATGAAAGCATTCAAATGTCCCTCAAAGGAATACACGGCAAAATCACTTAGGATTGCACTTATTTTTAAGGTATTTTCATATAAATAGAGATAAAGTGATATTTTTCACGTCTCCTGAATTCAATTCAAAATAGCGCTCAAAATTAGAAGGGATTATTGTCACGGTAGAGGAAACAAGGTAGGTTCAAACCAGTCTTTTTTTGTTGACGGCGTGGTTTTACTGACGTCATGGTAACGAACCAATAGCAGCGCTCATATTGCATCTGGTAGCACTGCTACCCTCAAACATGGTTCCACTATTGGCTTTTAACGACGATGTGTTTCGGTGACGTCATAAGGTTTGCTTGAAATAAAGTGTTTCTATTGGCTAGCCAAGCAAGAAGAGGTGTATTTTCTCCCATAAAAATGACCCTACCTTGTTTCCTCAACCGTGATTATTGTCTCTTGAGAAATTTAAATCTCGCCCGACGATAACAGAGCGTCTGTGGCCGATGTTGGTCCGCCACCTCACTCTTCTGATGAAAACTTCTGTACTCCTAATTGCGAATTGGTTGAATTAATGAGTATGTGAAACATTCATACTATAGGATTAAGATAATTACACTTACAATGATGCCAAGGACGCTCATTACCTTGGAAGCCTTATTTAACGCAACGATGAACAAACACTTGTAAATTAAAATTAGTAAGCTCTCAGCGCATAATTTAAGTAAAAATAAACGAATTCAGAATAGAAAATTTTACGAAAATTCAATATTGAGTTAACATCTAATGTATGGCGAACCCGCACGGCAACAGCGGCAGCTATACCGCTGCAGCAAAGCGAGTGACGGAAAGAAATCGTGCGGCTCACGCGTGTATATGCGATGCGTCAGGAATGTCAGGCAAGTCTTGCGCTCGCGTCCAGCCTCGCACTATGTCGAATCCCTCTGTCTCGGAGCTCTGCAAGAACTTCCAACAGAATTCTTGCATCAAGCCGGTTCAAAACACCGTTCAGCAGAGTGAGATGAAGCAAACGTAGAAACGCCGACGGTGCCCGAAGCGTAGAATCACACCCGGTGCCCTGAGCAGAGCCCAGAAGCCACCGCCTCAGCCCAGGCCGCCGGAGCCCCAACTCGCTGCTTCGGCTGCGGATACTGAAACAGGAATAGCAAGATCCATTACTGAAAGCGAGATATACAGTACTGGGGCGTAAATTGTAGCTTCAATAGGTATGAGCCATTATACCAGTCAACACAGCAACCTTGATGTATCTTGAGTTAATTATTCCTCAGTTTGGAGATCACTTCCAGAGTCGATAAGACAAGGTAAGAAAGGTAAGAGAGGGAATATACTCGTGCAGAGCAGAAGCATCTTCAGCAATTAGGACCAGGTAAGGTACTTAAATGAACAGCAGAAATGGCCGGAGGCGAAATGACAGCGGTAAACCATCTTCAAATCGAGCTCCGGGTGATGAAATTAACCAGGAAAAGGAATTAAACTCAGTCAGCTTGTCAAGACAGGCGACCAATAATCAGTTAAAAATTCAAGCCATTTCACAAGCCCACCCTGATTCGCACCGTTATAGTAAGGGATAAGTTAATAAGTTAAGAAGGTGGATAGGTAAGAAGGTAAGCAGATTAGTAGTAATTGAATGAGTTATTAAGAAAGTAAACAAGGTGATCAGGCGAGTGAGACGAAGCAAGGCAAGTATGCAGGTCGGTTGGGCAACGAGCATTCAGAGCATCAGCAGCTTCATTCCCCCAATTCCACGCCGGATATTCCAGCAAACAGCAAGCTCCACAGTTTCTGATCTCTCCCGATACTAATTGCACGGCTGTTCTCCGTGCAGCAGGTATCATAAATACAAGGAGGGTCGCCAACGCAATGGTAAATCATGAAATTTCTCCCCAGCAACTGCATAAGCAGCCACAGCCTACCTCCCTCAGCCACGCAGAAAGGCAATTATTGCATGAACTCTAATGTATCGGACAGGGCTATGGGGAATATTAAGATTCTCCATAAACAGGAGGGCTAAAAATAAAAAATCCTTCAATGGACCCCGGGAAAGGTAGTCGAATTTAGGATGAAATCAGCGAGTCTTCTGTTGTAGTGAAGTAGTTAGCTTCCGAGACCAAAAAACAACCTGCACTTCCTCGTGACGACCAGTCCCGCAGAGCTACCGAGAATCTACCAAACAAGAGCTGCAGTAAAGCTTGAACCAAACCTAATCAAATGCAAGATAGTGCGCAATTCGATGCTAGATAGAGTTCAGGTTGAGAATAGTTCAATTTCTCAAATGGAAGTTAAGAGTCAGCCTTAATTGATAAAAATAAAAAGCAGACCAAAACTCAATAGTAAATGCGGGAAATCCTATCATAGAAGCAAAAAAAAGAAAAGTATACTAAAGAATGAAAATAAAAGAGACGCACGAAGAGATTAAAGTTCTTAACATCCCCAAATGTTGACGCCACTGCCATGCCACATTGTTGTAGAAGACTATTTCCAGAATTGCAAGAGTTAATTTTAGGTAAATAGTCACGGTACTTCAGGGAAGCAAACCTCTGAAGGCAGGAGCAGCATCATCTGCTTAGGAGACGATCTGAAACAATCAGACATTTATCTACTGAACCTACCGAACATTTAACTCAAGTTCATTTTTGAATGTACACACGATATTAATCCTGGCTTATAAACTTCCAGGTTAACCCCTCAATTCGGCTTATAGAGCGGGAAAATTCTGGCAGACTAAACTTCATGTCGCTTTTCTCACCCCACAGAAGAACGGCCCGCGTATGAAATGCAGCGCGTGCAAGATCATCGCCCACAAGCACTGCATCCCCACACTGGGCGGTCGGGTGAAGTTCACCTGCAAGCCGTCCTTCAGGGACGTGGGGCCCCGTCAGTACCGTGAGCAGACCGCCACACACCACCACTGGGTGCACCGCCGCAACCAGAAGGGCAAGTGCAAGGCCTGCAACAAGGTGAGCTCTTGTGGTCGGTGTGGCTTCTGTTGGGGTAGCGTGTTGGTATCGGCACTGTGTGTGTTGGTGCTGGTACTGTGCGTTGGTGCTGGTTCTGTGTATGTTGGTGCTGGTACTGTGTGTGTTGGTGTAGGCACTGTGTGTGTGTTGGTGTAGGCACTGTGTGTGTTGGTGCTGGTACTGTGTGTCTTGAAAATGAAATCTGGAGAAGGGTCACCAAAGGATTGAAACTATATGCGGCAGCCATGATTTTACTGAGCATAGGTGCGAACAGCAAAAAATGAATGGAACATTAAATGTATGGCTTGGCCAGCACGGTTCGCCCCGATGACGTAGCGGTGGGAGCCCGGAGTTTTAGCTACGGGCCAGCGCGGTTACCCTCCGCACTCCTCCAGCTCGCTTCAAGAAGTCTGAGCCAGTACTCGTACCTTCAAGAGAAAATATAATTTTAAGATTCAATTTTTATACCTTGCAGGGAAACTAAATGGTCATGCTGACGCGGCTCACAAAACTTTAGGAAAAGATTTAAGATTACTCTATTTTACGAGCCTGCAGTAGCTGAACAATATTAGCCCAAACAATGGCATTTAGCTAACCAGCTAGACTGGTTGCTAGGTTACAAAAGAGTTTAAGCTTATTTGAGCCTAAAGTTTAAAGTTATGTATGGCTCAGACAAAATTTAATTTCTAATATCCGTTCGCACTGGCAATTATTAAATTAATCGACGCACTGAGATGGAAAGAGAACACCGCACTGGAATTGCTTTCCAACTCACCATAAAGGACGTGCTTAGAAGGCCGTTCCTCCGTGCAGTAGGGCTCAAGAGACGTGCGCCGGCCGAGGAGTGCCGCTGAGCCGCTGCAACGCCTCCACTGCGTGAGGCGAAGACAGAATGGCGCGAAGTCGCTGCAGGAACTTCTCCTTGCCGCGCCGGGCCACGAGAGCGCAGAGCTGCCCCGGCTCCAATCTTCGGTTTGGAGCTTCACGAAGAGCTTACATGGTTATGAAGAAGTTCGTATTTTCACGATAGTTGACATCCAATTTTTCTTCATAGAATAATAAACAAAAATAGAATCTTGAATGAAAATGTCTTACGTCTAGGTCCCAGGTAAACGACGATGATGTCCCGAAACCAAGGAGAGCTATTGGAGCTTCCTTTCCTGGTGACCGAGTGCTGAAGCCTGAAGCGCTGAAGTGCTTCCAGCTCTCAAGTGTTGAAGCGCCTGCAGAATCTGATAATTTTCGGTAGAGCTCGTTTGCGTTCTTAATCTGCAGGTGACTCAAGAAGAAGAGCGGTAATCAAGAACAGCAAGTGTGTCATGGTTAGGCTTGTTGGTAGACAAGCCCAGCACAAGCGTTAACTCTTTCCATAGTGCGTTTAAATTTAACTATTGAAATTAGATTTGTTTATATTGGTATCACAAAAATTAAACTTACGTTTTGCCCATGGCTCGTTTTATTCTACAGTGTGTGTTGGTGTAGGCACTGTATGTATTAGTGTAGGCACTGTGTATGTTGGTGTAGGCACTGTGTGTGTTGGTGTATGCACTGTGTGTGTTGGTGCTGGTACTGTGTGTGTTGGTGCTGGTACTGTGTGTTGGTGTAGGCACTGTGTGTGTTGGTGCTGGTACTGTGTGTGTTGGTGTAGGCACTGTGTGTGTTGGTGTAGGCACTGTGTGTGTTGGTGTAGGCACTGTGTGTGTTGGTGTAAACACTGTGTGTGTTGGTGTAGGCACTGTGTGTGTTGGTGTAGGCACTGTGTGTGTTGGTGTAGGCACTGTGTGTGTTGGTGTAGGCACTGTGTGTGTTGGTGTAGGCACTGTGTGTGTTGGTGTAGGCACTGTGTGTGTTGGTGTAGGCACTGCGTGTGTTGGTGCTGGTACTGTGTGTGTTGGTGTAGGCACTGTGTGTGTTGGTGTAGGCACTGTGTGTGTGTTTGTGTAGGCACAGTGTGTGTGTTGGAGCTGGTATTGTGTGTGTGTGTTGATGCTGGTACTGTGTGTGTTGGTGCTTGTACTGTGTGTGTTGGTGCTTGTACTGTGTGTGTTGGTGTAGGCACTGTGTGTGTTGGTGTAGGCACTGTGTGTTGTGGTGTAGGCACTGTGTGCGTTGGTGTAGGCACTGTGTGTGTTGGTGTAGGCACTGTGTGTGTGTTGGTGTAGGCACTGTGTGTGTGTTGGAGCTGGTACTGTGTGTGTGTGTTGATGCTGGTACAGTGTGTGTTGGTGCTGGTACTGTGTGTGTTGGTGTAGGCACTGTGTATGTTGGTGTAGGCACTGTGTGTGTTGGTGTAGGCACTGTGTGCGTTGGTGTAGGCACTGTGAGTGTTGGTGTAGGTACTGTGTGTGTTGGTGTAGGCACTGTGTGTGTTGGTGTAGGCACTGTGTGTGTGTTGGTGTAGGCACTGTGTGTGTTGGTGTAGGCAATGTGTGTGTTGGTGTAGGCAATGTGTGTGTTGGTATAAGCACTGTGTGTGTGTTGGTGTAGGCACTGTGTGTGTGTGTTGGTGCTGGTACTGTGTGTGTTGGTGTAGGCACTGTGTGTGTTGGTGTAGGCACTTTGTGTGTTGGTGCTGGTACTGTGTGTGTCTGGAGTGTGTTGGTGCAGGTACTGTGTGTGTTGTGTAGGCACTGTGTGTGTTGGTGCAGGTACTGTGTGTGTCTGGAGTGTGTTGGTGCAGGTACTGTGTGTGTCTGGAGTGTGTCGGTGCAGGTACTGTGTGTGTCTGGAGTGTGTTGGTGCAGGTACTGTGTGTGTCTGGAGTGTGTTGGTGCAGGTACTGTGTGTGTCTGGAGTGTGTTGGTGCAGGTACTGTGTGTGTCTGGAGTGTGTTGGTGCAGGTACTGTGTGTGTCTGGAGTGTGTTGGTGCAGGTACTGTGTGTGTCTGGAGTGTGTTGGTGCAGGTACTGTGTGTGTCTGGAGTGTGTTGGTGCAGGTACTGTGTGTGTCTGGAGTGTGTTGGTGCAGGTACTGTGTGTGTCTTGAGTGTGGTGGTGCAGGTACTGTGTGTGTCTGGAGTGTGTTGGTGCAGGTACTGTGTGTGTCTGGAGTGTGTTGGTGCAGGTACTGTGTGTGTCTGGAGTGTGTTGGTGCAGGTACTGTGTGTGTCTGGAGTGTGTTGGTGCAGGTACTGTGTGTGTCTGGAGTGTGTCGGTGCAGGTACTGTGTGTGTCTGGAGTGTGTTGGTGCAGGTACTGTGTGTGTCTGGAGTGTGTTGGTGCAGGTACTGTGTGTGTCTGGAGTGTGTCGGTGCAGGTACTGTGTGTGTCTGGAGTGTGTTGGTGCAGGTACTGTGTGTGTCTGGAGTGTGTTGGTGCAGGTACTGTGTGTGTCTGGAGTGTGTTGGTGCAGGTACTGTGTGTGTCTGGAGTGTGTCGGTGCAGGTACTGTGTGTGTCTGGAGTGTGTTGGTGCAGGTACTGTGTGTGTCTGGAGTGTGTTGGTGCAGGTACTGTGTGTGTCTGGAGTGTGTTGGTGCAGGTACTGTGTGTGTCTTGAGTGTGGTGGTGCAGGTACTGCGTGTGTCTGGAGTGTGTTGGTGCAGGTACTGTGTGTGTCTGGAGTGTGTTGGTGCAGGTACTGTGTGTGTCTGGAGTGTGTTGGTGCAGGTACTGTGTGTCTGGAGTGTGTTGGTGAAGGTACAGCCTGTGTTGGTGCTGATGCAGTGTACGTCCAGGAGTGCCTTGTGTGGACGCCACTCCTGCGCATTAATGCTTGGTTTCAAAACGAATGATGTGAAATAAGAACGATTCATTCCTATCATAGGCGTGTTCGTGCCGGCACCAAGTGTTGTGTGAGCGCTCATTACGGGCGCGTCATCGTTCGAGTATTGCTGGTGTGGAAGAGGTAAATTAGTACATTTTCAAGTGTGCGGCCAATTCTTGAGTAATGGTGATATCATTTGAGTAATAGATCGAGGAGTGATGCCGCAGAGGGCTACCACTGCTATGAAAAGTGTTCAGCATGGCCAAAGCTTACTTTAAAAAGTTATAACTCGAATATTTTCGCAAGAAAAAGAGTCCGATCTGTTAACACTGTGCAGAACGGTGACCGTTTTTACTGTGCGGTTGTAAAAGTGCGAAACTTTGCTTTCCCATTTCCTTTTAAACGTCATACTTTTCATGAACGGTATCTTTGTTTGTTGCCATATGTGTTCCCTTTTATACCGTAGTGCTGTTGATCATGAATGTGATAAAGATGGATTTCGAGTTATGGCTCTCGGGATGTTAAAAGGTATGTTTCTCGTGAAGGTTATTTTTATGCCGATAGAAATGATCGATTAAGTTTAATACTTCCGTTATCTTTCATCTGCAATACTTACCATCGCTTGACTTTGACCAGCAAATTGATGTTCCGTATTATTTTGACTTTTTGAAAGAAAATGATCAGATTAAAATAAGTTTTTGATTCATCACAACGTTGAAACAAGGTGACGATGATCGAAAGCGCTTTATGAATCTCAAAATAACCTTAAAATGTTCTTGACGCCATGCCCCTGTAAGGATTAACTTTCCTGCCTTTGTGCAACTGGTCACTCTCATCGCTCCAGCGGTTGTGAGATTATTTCATACCAAAACTTCACTTCCGTCTCCCCCGTGATAGGATTTTCAAAATCTCGTTTAGGATTGAGTATCGCAGAAAATTCCTCCTGATTTCATGACTGTTTAAATTTTCTGTTCCCTGACGTATACGCGTGGTTGCTTTTTAAAGTGATTAGTGCCATAAATTTAGGCTAAAAAAGTAAGCTCAAATAAAATTTCACCTAACGTACGTTTTTAATGGTGTGGTTTCATTCAAAAACAGAAACAGAGCTGAGAAAATACAGACGAGGTAGTAGTCATGAATGAATTTGTGAGCGACTAAAAGAGTCAGAAAAAGACATATGCGAGATCCTAATGTGAAAAGAAACTCAAGCCACGCACCGTCAGTCGTGCGATAGTTGCTTTTGATGTAAATGTACCAGAGAAAAAAGCGAAGTTCTTGTACTTTCAGGTCAGTAACCGCGAACTGACATTTTTCAGTATCGGCGCAGGATGTTCAAGTGTGCTGTATTTTTTCCTCACCATTCGTGGGTGTTGGCTGACTAGTTAAATTTGAAACCCTGGGCCAAAGCGCTGGGGTTTTTGTTATTTTCTCAATTTCCTTTTTCATGTTAAATTATTTTCACGGCTCAAAACGCAGACACCGCTGATATATTCGCCTCTTCACACTAAGAAGAAAGCATCAGAAATGAACACAGCAATCATTTAGCACCTATAAGGAGAAAGCACCTTAGTTTTTTGTACTGAAATATTCAGGTTGAGATGAAGAAACTATTACGAATTTTTTGTATTCATCTGTGTGGTGTTTCTTTTTGTTCTTCTGCTATGAAATCAAAAGAAATGGAACTTTTTGGAAAGATCACAACCTTTTGTACCTTTTCCGCCTTAAATCTGGAGAAGCATCGAGATTTTCAAATTTTGGCGATGGTATTTTTGCGACTCTGTTGTTCCTACTGTATTTTTATCCGTGCACATTGCGTTATCTCCATGCATATTTCTTACATTCCGGCCCTCTCATATATCGTAGGGAGCATCCTAGGGCCGTAGTTTGGTCTTGTGATGCAGACCAACTCTCTCTTGCCCGATCGAGCGGCGCCCTCCATAGCGATGGAAACTTTCTCAGCGGAAAAATTTTGCGCGGTAGTTCCTGCTCCGCAAATGGTTTAACTTTTCCCCCTCGCTCTGGAAATGATGGACGAGGAACGCCTGGGCGTGCTTTGATTAGCTCTTCATAGCCCGCCTCCGATGCTTGATGTCATGTTGTAAGGTTTTTCATGTACTTCTTTTGTTTGAAGGAATTTTGAGTTTGAAACCCATTGTTTGATAGTTGGATTGCGTGTTGTATCTCGTTTTTTATTACATAATTATTTATGTTCTTTTTCGTTGTATACTCTATCAAATTAATTAAGCATTTTTGAAGTCCTACATAAAGTCAAATTTTTCAGACTCTCTTTTTCGTTTCTAGGCCCAGTACCTTATGTGAGGTTGAACTGTTTGTGCCTATTGAGTAGAAATGAGAATGTCACAACACAAAATATTTGCAGCGATCTTTTAAAGCCTGCTTTAAATCATCAAGTTTCAATCATTCAATATTTATATGGGAGAAATTCATGCTCGTTGTTCATAATTGATTGCGATGCATTGTCTGAGCTTCACTAACATTCATAGACTTCATAAATTAACTTAAAGTTACAAGGCTCTCATATCTCACTTGCACTGTTCTGTATTTTTATACGCTCGAATGTAATTACTTTAGTTCTTGATTTCTCCAGTTTTAAGATACAATGTTTCTGAATAATAGATCTTTGACTGGAAAAAATGATTCTTCAAATGTTTTACCTTTTAAAAATTGCAGAATGAATAAATTTTTAATGTAGTTTCTCTAAGAAAGCAGTGGAAAATTCCCCATTCTGCATGTAAATTTTGCTTCTGAAATGGTTGAATTCTAAAATTCTTTCTTAAAGTTTTATGCTTGTTGGTTTTTATACCTTAGGAATATAATTCCTAAGATATATTTACGCGTATACCTTAGGAATTTAATTCCTAAGGTATATTTATACCTTATAATTATACCTTAGTAATTTTCCTTTTAATAATAAACGCATGAACATGTACTTCGAGAAAAAGGGACAATTTTTTAACTTACTGTAGGGGCGAAGTAGTGTCCAAATTTAACTTCAAAAGAAAATTATTGCAAATTATGTGGAATAAATTTTAGATGTCATGCACGGCTTAATCCGTAGTTTTGACATTATCCATTCTACTTCACCTCGCATCTTATAGTGAGTTTTTGTACAAGTCCTTCACGCGTGATACTTTTATTTACTTCTGAGTGTTTACGTCTGAAATAAAGGGATATGAATACTTAGTTTTACTATGAAATATTTGATTATATTTTTCATTTCAAACACCCCTCAGGGGGATACAACTATTGTATCTATGGGAATTGGCGCTCCCAGGGGGACTATGTGAGGGCCTGAACTAAAGGTTAGGTAGGCTTCCTTTTTGTTGAAATAACATACGTTTTTGTTTTTTTACGGACCCTCTTTTTTCGGTTCACTGCTGTCCTGTTTTTCAGCACCTACTACTTTCTTCTTCAACTTTTTCTCGTTTCATGATCTTCTTTCTTAGCTTTCTGTTTCTGTGCCCTTTCTGCATAGATTCCGCGTTTCCGTAACTCCATACTAAATGGTGCCTTCTTCCTTCTTCTCTCTGGATAGCCTTTGTTGCGGATAGAGAGGCTTCAACTAACTAATAATCTAATCTAATCTTTTCATTTTAAACAATCTTAACAGGTTGAACAGTTCATTCCATCAGCAATAAATCAGTAGAATCATTACTTAGATCCATTAAAATGAACAGATTAAAAGTGCAACTACTTCTGGGCCAGAAAAAATTCATTACTGGGGAACCTGGTGACAACGTTATCTAATGTATGCAGTTGTATTTAATCTAGAGCACGTATACTACACATACACTGAGAGAGCGATCGTATAACGTGACATAAAAATCATATTCAATTTTAAAATATTTCGATATTCATGCATGGGGAGACTGCAGATTCTAGAACAGCCTTCGGAATAGTTTCATTTCAGAACATAGTGTCTAGTGTCATTGCCAAATAGAGAGCAGACAGTCAACACCAAGGAAAAAATAATACTCGAAATTTTTTTTTAATTTCGTGTAAGATTTCTTCTCGCAAATATCGGAAGACGAAGTGAAAACTGTATTTAAATCGGGTTTTGGTATACTAAGGGAGAAAGAGATTTCTTTGTGCGTACTGAAGTGATCGTGATTACCAATTTGGCCCGTTAATATTGCTGTAAATCATCTTTGCCTCATCATTCGAAGTTCCATACCTGAAATTACGCGATGAAAATTTGTAAAGGTCTGAAAGTTGTAGTTCATTTAAATGATTGAATTCATCTTTACGTTCAAGTGCCCAATCAATGATTTCATATTTCTATGGTGTATGCTTTTTAAAATTAAATCTTATCTCAATCTTAGCTGAGCTCATGTGTGTTGTGGAATGAACCATATGATATTTAACCGTTGTAGATGAAGAATGTACTATTCGTGTTTGATTCCTCTTGCTGACCATATGCCAAGTCCAATACATGCATTTTTAAGCGTTTCTTTCTGTTGTTTTGTTTGGATGCTTTGTTATGCCCTACGCTACTGCGCAGGCAATAGGTTAAAGTCGAAGAGGGACATAGAACAGAAGCTTAGTATTCACCCTCGTGTTTGCAGCATCTCGGTTCGTTGCTTTGACTGTATTCCTTACGTTTTATTGGCCCGTAAGCTAGACAGCAAAAATAAGATCCCCAATACCTCTGCCTTGCAATACAGAATCCAATGCCCTCAGGTCGTACTCCGCATCTCCCAAGCGTTATTTTCCGCTTCTATTGAGCAGAGTGGTGTGGTGCAGTTCTAGTTCCAAACTGCGCGTAATAAGCGTACAATAAATTTTCTGCAAAATTGAAATTTTGGTGTTGTATATAAAATGCTTCTACAAACAGTTGATTGTAAATCATGGCCTATGCGTGAAATAATTTTTGTATCATATATAATCATGTACCGTAGTTCCAGGGAGCTTGCATATAATCAGCTGCGTGGCAAACTTGTTAATTGGATATCCCGCTTTGTTTGCGTATGAACTTCGCGGATAATCACAGGCACAGAAGCTCTGTGTACTCCGAAAGGCTGGGCATCATATTTTCGAGTGCGAAATCGGGTTAATACCGGCAAATCCAGTTAATTTAGCTTTGCTGAAGTTTTGTTTTATTTAGTAGGATTGTCATAATACTTCGGTTTATCTTAGCGCTTTTGTGCTCTTTAACATTCATGGATCAGAAACATTTATGTTATAGCTCGGGAAGCGAGGTAGTTGTAAGTGCATCTTAGGAAAACTACGCTCCTCATGCAGCTGTGCCTGGAGCTTCTTACTGCTGAGTTAGTAATGCGTGTTGCGAGTCTGTGGTGGGTTTGGGGCTACCCTCTATTGTTCCTCAACATTCTTTTTCTCCTTGGGTACCATTAAACTGACCTCTAATAAGGGCATTTCCGTTTCTATTTACTTCTTATGTGAGGTTGATACAAAAATTAATCCAATTCAAATATCTTGAACAAAAATTGAATTAGCTAATGACCATGAAAATACTTATTCGTTAACATACTCTTCATTGCTTTCAATGACCTCATTTCATCTTTCAACTAGCTTGTTAATGCCTTGCTTGTAAATTTCTGTGGGCTTAGAATCAAAACACAAATTCAACTGCTTTTTAATTTTTTGTTGTTAACCTGCGTTAAATGGTTCTGTAGTCCTCGGAACAAATGGAAATCAGAAGCAGGTTGTATAGGACACGTCTAACAGCCCTGCAATTTCATCAGTGATAACAGCAGGATTCTCAGACACAAGAGCATTCGACTGATCGGAATCAACTGTTCTTGGATGACCTTCATTTTGCTCATCTTTTAAAGTGAAATCACCGCTTTGAAAACGAGAAAACTCTCTCCTGTAACTTCTTCATTTACTATATCATCCCCATAAGTGTTCTGAATAGGTTTCACTCCATTAATATCTGAAGGAAACTCGCGCTGAAGAATATTTTTTATGTGATCTTTAGATTGATGCCAATATATATAAAAAATATGAACTTAACAAAGATAATCTGATAGAAGATCGTTAAGTTTATTCACAGAAATATATTACACTTGTAACAGAGTGTAATTTATCGACAAATCTAATTTTAAACATCCATTCTACATTTCAGATATTACTTTTGCACCAACCTGGTGTAATTGTCTACTTACCTGATCAAATTGTTCGTTCTCAATTTCTTCGTGCTGGCTGTCAGCGACGATAGTTAAATGTTACACCTGCTATACTGTTCAAGTTAATTTTTACCGAGGTTCTTCGTAATGAAAGTTGGCATTGCGTGAAACTGCAGTCAATCTCTTACAAGACGATCATCTAGAATATTACTTGCATAAAAACCTTGGATTTGAGATTTTTTTCTCAATTATTGAGTACTTTTCTTGATTTTGCGCTTTTGTGCTTTGCACATGCTTGTGTTTGATCTTATGCAAAGAGGAGAACCACTGCATCAGACTACTAGCCTTTCGTTTCCGAATTAGGGATTCTGGGTTGTCTCGCTGGGAATTACAAAAAAGCGTTTGACATAGACAATTTTCAACTGGAGGAGCTGCGGCATAATTAAACAGACACAGACGCTTGTCCGAGCCTCGACTCGGCTCGCATTCATTCTTGCCAGATTTCTGAGCTGCCTTGGAACCTTTATAATAATACTTTCCTAATGCGAACCAAAACGTAGTCATAACATTATATGACATAATTAAATTTAATTACATTTAAAGCTAACTGGTTTTGATTTATTCCTTCTGCTAATTTTGTTTTCTACACGTTTCCACTTCCATTGATGTACATATTTTACTTAATTTCTGCTCTCTACCCCCTGAATCTTGAATCTTTCTTATGTAGATCATATCATTCCCTAACTTAAAATCAATCCGGATTTCTTGCGTCATCATTTGTTTTTCATTCTTTACTCCTTCCCAGCATCTTTCCTCCTTATTTTCTTTATCTCTCCCTTTGGTTTATTTTGCACATCCAGAGCATTTCATCGCTTTCGCTTGTTCAGTTCCCTCGCGCACAGCCCTCGCGCGCTTCCCTCACTCACCTGTCGCTCGCACTCGACCGAGCATCCTCTTTAAGGCACCGCCAGGACTCCTACCTGCTGCCTCCGCTCATGCCACTTTAACATTGCCATCTGATCACATGCAACATGCCAGCTTGCTGTCCCTGTGTGGCATATGATAGCGCTATCTCTGCGCACCTCACAATGCCGCTCCGGGAGCTGCAGGCCGACTCCACCATTTAAACGTGTTTAGGCTCCATAACGGGCTGTCATGTGCCAGCTCGCAGCACCACTTTGTCCTGCGATCCTGCCATTAAGTCAAGCCGTGTAACGACGAGATGCACGCCTGTTTGCTGGTTACTTGTCATGCAGGAACACTGTAAAATCGCACCGTGTTGCGGTAGAATGCCGCTTTCCAGTTCAGTGTCCTGGTGCGTGATGCTGAAAAACTTCTGAACATCTATTCTATAATAGTGTCTCCCATGCATTGTTCTTTTTTCGCGCTTGGTGTGCTGCAGGCTTTTTAGTTTTATGCAAATTTGAGCGAGACTTAATAAGATACGAATGTTTTTTACCCTACTCATATTGAGACAGTTTGATGTTTCAAGACCTGACTGTGTCGTGAAAAAATCGTTGAGCTTCGACTCATTGCTTCTAACGTTTCTTGAAAATCCTAATTGAGGGAATTATTGTCTGGCAAAGCACGCTTAGTTTGTTTGCAACACTTTATCATCTTGGGAATTACCTTAGCTGTTTTATTAATTAACAGGACGAACCTCACGGTTCTCAGAGTACAGCAACATTAAGTCTTCCAAAAAATAAAGATAACATTGCATTGGGAAACACTTGAATGGATCAGCGGGGATGAAACTGATAGTCCTTTCCTTTTGTCGCACCTGGACGGTGATCATCAGTAAGGATATATCGATTACCTATATATATTTAGCGATTATCAGTTAGAATATATCGATTATATACATATATATATATATATATACACCGATTATCAGTAAGAAATATCGATTATCTATACATATTTACCGATTATCAGTAAGCATGTATCGATTATCTGTATATCGATTATCTGTATATCGATGTATCGATTATCTGTTCAATATATATACACCGATTATCAATAAGAAAATATCGATTATCAAATATATTTATCGATTATCAATAAGAATATATCGATTATCTATCTATATATATATATATATACATACATATATATATATATACACGGATTATCTGTAAGAATATATCGATTATCTATATATATATATATATATATATACCGATTATCACTAAGAATATATCGATTATCTATTTATATATATATATACCGATTATCAGTAAGAATATCTCGATTATCTATATATATACCGATTATCAGTAAGAACATATCCAACAAACTTCATGTGGAAAAATTTGCGTCTTTGCTCTGACCCGTCATCTACGCACGTAGTCAGCGACCGATGATTTGATGGTCATAAGTACTGCTACGTTTTTGTCACTCACATTCTAAGCGAAATATAGATAATAAAAGCGCGTTAATACCAATTAATAAAACAGGATGTTGAAGAGAAAGATTAGATTTCATATCGCAAAATTTTAGCACTCAAAACTGTAAACGTTTTAAAAAGTTAAACTCTTGCATTCTTGGCGTTCTAACGGCAAATTTTAAGCTTTTCTGATCGCGATAAAGTGTCATTCAAGAGAAATTCCTATTTTATGCTCAATTTATATGAAATTATGAAATTTCACGTGGTGAAATCCGCGGAAATTTCAATGCAGATTTACATTTCATGCTTTGATATGCATTTGCAATCAGTTCAAGCTTTATTTCAGCACAGATGGTGAATTATTGGTCAAAATATTTGTTATAATTAAAAAGTGCATTACCGTAGTGTTGCCCCGCATAGCAGTGAGCTCCCATGCATTTGCTACCCAAAATAGCTTCAAAGCGATTTTAGCTCCAGAGAGCGACTGCTCCTCATAACCGAAGTTGCCGGTGGGAGAAGAGAAGTTTCGGGCTTCTCACCCTCGTCTAAAAGCTGGGGAACCAACAAAGCGGAAAGCATCACCGAAGCGCTGCCTAATTTCACTAATCTCTTCAACCTGAACTTTTCTCTAAGTTTCATAAGCCTCGCAACACTAAAATTAACGTCGACATTACATCCATGTTTGACGCAATTTCAAAGTCACACGATTTTCATCCTCGAAAAATCTGGTGGCCCGTAGGCAGAACATTTCTGGACTGAGGCTTTCTGAACTTCTTTTCCTAATCTGAACCTACTGTCAAGATTGCATCGTTCCCTCAGGCGTCCAGCACCTTCTGGCAGAATGTCTAAACTTAGAAGCGGGGAAGCTGCATTTTTCCTCCGTTGCTATACTCCGCCTCTATGACGAGGCGAAAGCTACACTGGATGGAGCGTATTCGGGAAGTTGTATTTTCCTATTAGACCTTAACGAAATGTTGAGGTTGGGTAGGTTAAGTTCTCCTCATTAGATCCAACTCAAAATTTGTTGCACTCCAGCCGACACCATTGATTAGCTATGACGAGTACTCACTCTTGCTTGTTGACCAACTGGCGTGTTTTCGATGCTGAATTATGACGGCTGACTTTACAAGAGATACATAAACTTTTCTCGTCAGCTATCAGCCATCAAATGCGTACTCACCCGTATGTTGTTTTAATAGCTACCAAGAAATTACCGTCTTTACAAGTATATTACAATAGTATATTACAATATACAATATACTCGTAAAATAAAAAAAAAACATCTCAAATTTCAGACCAGTTCTACAATGTGGCGGGAAATTTAGGGGAACTAGAAAACGTCATGACTTGTGTTAACAGATTCAGTGCAGATATTCTTCTTATGGAAAGGCTACCGCGTACGGACTTCAAAAGTTTGAGAACCCTTGACGTTAAAGATTATTCTAGTTTCCCGGCATACATTATAATATAAAAGTGAGACCACTTTTCAACATATGTTATATTACTCAGACTTATGCTGGCGCGAGCCTTTCTTGTTGGGCAATAAGGAGTTCTGAAGGTGATAATCTTTCAGCACATCTTGGAGACTTCGTGCTCCTCGATGATTGGAGCAATCCCTGTGCTACAGTCGAGGTGCATGCTAAAATTACCTGTCCTCGTTATTTTTCATACAGACCAGCGCTCCTCCATGATAACCTTTGGTATTCATCTTAACATCTGCAACACGTACTTGTTTTCCGAGTCTGTTGTGATTTTACGGATACATTCGTAGTCAAGCAGCTTTAAATCTCCCTGCTATGCTTTTCTTTTTCCCTCGAAAAGAATGACGATGTTTCATCCAAACGACCTCCTGAATGAGCGCTTTCGTTTTTGGATTCCGTACTCTCATTTCTGCTGTTCGTCTCATGTAGATGCTTACACTTTCTTTTGCCAGCGTAGCGAGCTGTGCCAACCGTGACTCATAAATTTTTTGCTCTGCGGTGTCAATTAACATTAACTGGAGTTTTTCTCCAGCCTGATCATTTAATTGAGTGGAAACGGAGGATAAGCCTTGAATAAATGAACAATGAACTTTAATGAGCAGTAAAAGAGCCTCTCTTATCCGATCTTGGTTATACAGCAACTGTGAGTGCTTGACACTACACCTTTGAATTGAGCGAATTAAATAGCCCTAAAATTCTTTTGGAAGTAGAATGATATAGTATCTTGGAGAGATTTAGCGAGGTAACAGTAATCTAGATAAAATTTATAAAGCACTGGAGGTGGCATCGTCGAAAGTTTTAAAAAGTGTCTATGAGAAAAGATGGCCCTCGTGAATGAAGTTGAATCTATACGGTATTTTTTAGTGATGTGTTACCCAATTTGGTTAAGTATGTGTTTCTCCCTTTCAAATTCTTGTATTTGTAGTGACGTATACCAAGGCTCTAAAAGAACACATGTTGGTAGTCTAAAGATCTAATGACTGAGTCGTAGAATTACCTTAGATACAAAATGTGTGCATTTTATTCGTGGAATTATAGTTGAGTGTGAATGGTACTTCGCGGAAAAAAAACGGACAAGTTCAATGATTTCTTTTTCAGAACGAACTAATTGAGTTTGGTGTATCACAATGTGATGAACAATCACATTTTCGAAATGAATCGCTAGCTTTGTATTATTGAGACCAGCTACCCGATGCGAAGACATAAGTGTGGCAAGAACAGCAAATCTGGCGTCTGACGTGTGCGGTCATGAGAGGATGACTATTGTCCTTGCGTTTAATTTTGCAAACCTGCAGGGTTGCCTGATGCTGTGTAATTTTGCGGAAAAACTGTTCAAAAAACGATCCAAAACGGCAAAAATATTCAACAAATCCTGGTTGCTTGCTAAAGGCTTATATTGGCCGATAAAAAAGTTGATCTTATTAGAAATGTGTTTGACCACACGTGGCAATGTACGCAGAATGATGGGGTTACACTGGTATTCAAGTAATAATTGGGGTAGATGTTTGCAATCATGTCTGTTAGCTATCGGCATAATTGCATGTGATGGGACAATTCGACACACTTTCTTCGGTAGTTTAATCTCATAACCATCAGACCGAGCAGAAACTTCGCAACTAAAACTCCTGTTTCCACATCGTCCGAGGCCTTCATGCTACTGCTGTGAAAGCGAATCTTTTTCCTTCAAGAGTGGACACCGGACAAAGCTTCTCGAGATAAAGTACACTGTGGACTTGATTTCTCCCGGATATTCAGCCAGCCTTCGCAACGGAGCTCAATTTACCGCTCGTGTTAACAGCAAAGCTGAAGTGCCGTCACAGCGTTGACGCTGAAGGAATTTATTTGTTTTTCATGCTCTCCAGCCAACTGCTCCCGTTGATCCTGAGCGCAGTAGCAAAAACATCCATCCTCGCGAATTTGGTCGAATTTAGACTTTGACTTTGAGCTTCTTTGATGCTTTTTTTATTTCAATGGTCCTGTATCCCTGCGTTCTTTCTTCTTCGTCGAGACGTGATTACGCGCTACGATTTTCTGGCTGCTTCAGAAGACGGTGAATCACGCAGGGAAATGTTACGACTGCAGTCATTTCTAATCTCGATGTTGACGATCATGAGATGTTATTCGTTAAACTTTAAAATTACTTTTATTCCTTGCTATTATATTACGGCGGTGAGTGTCGATACGTCTTTGAATTTTTCTCGGCGCTCTCGTATCCGTAATTTGGTTGATTAAGTTTAGAAAATGTAAATGGCGTAGAGTTATTTTTTCAATACTCTTGCTGCCGTAAAAATTTAAAAAATCTAGCTTCAAGTTGCTTTCGTTCAGTAGGTTCTATTTCTTTACTAAAGCCTTAATTCTTAAACATTAGAATCATTCTCTCGCATTCTCATTAGCACGACCCCTGCCATTAGACTGGCACTGACGTTGTCATGTCACTCACCTCAGAATTGTCAACAAATCAATGTCCATCGAGGAATGGACTTCCAAGAACACAATAGCGCATTAATTCGACAAAGAATATAACATGGGTGCGTTTTTATTGAGTGTGCCTAGCATAGCATGTGGTGCAGTTAATAGTTAACTAATTTATGTGTTGATCAATTGTTAGGATTAGAGACGGTTTCCTTAATGGGAGCGCCTGCCGTGTGCGCTCGATGACTCCACCAACACAATGTTTTTGCGGTTCAAGTTTTACGGCATCTCTTAGTAAAGATCTGTGATATTGTCGGATCTGTGATCTGCTAATATCCGTTTCAAAACAAAATCCATTTGAACGAAAAGTAGAGAACTTTTTTAAATAGAATGATGCCAATGCTTGATATCTATGGTAAACTCGCTACCCTCGACACATCTCGCTTGCAAAGAAACCAATCAGCAAGATTGGATCAACTGAGGTGACCATTAAGAGCCGGAGGTACAACGACTATCGGTGTCCTGAAAATAAGCCAGCGGCGGCCCAATTGAAACTATGGAAGTCTCATTAACGGAGCAAGTCGGGTAATGCAGTTTACGAATGCTAATGTAGTGCAATCAATGATTGGCCACGATCGCAGCGGAGTGAGTAGCATAATTTATTATTATCGACGCTATGATTGCTAGAATCTGAGATCAATGCTTCGAAAACATTAATCATGTGCAATTTTAGCCAATTAGTTGTAGGATTCAAAATGGAACAGCCTGGAAACAAGGTAATGTAATGTTTTCTTTTGGAAGGTGTTAGCGTACGAACGAAATGTTTGAAAGATATGAAACTCGTACGAGGTTTTTCAAGCTCGTATCTGTTTGACACTTCATCAGTTATGATTAATTTAGTAATAAGAAAGAAAAACTGTTTTTTGTATTACGGGTGTTAGATTACGCATCAGTTTATTTATAGCCTTAAAATTCAACGTATTTTCATTTGCATATTTTATAGTTTAGTCAATTCATTACTTTATTCAAGTTGAGCGCAGTTGATATTGAAATACATAGTTTACTTTTCTCATTCTCTAAACTCCATACAAAATTGTTCCTTTTTTCGTCCTCTTTTCGCAACACCTTTGTTGTGGTTTAGAAGGCTTGAACTAACTTTCTAATCTAACGAAAATATTCAACGTTCCTATTTGGAAGACATCCTCTTCAATGAGCTATTTTAAAAATGTTTATAAGATTATTAAATATATCTTCGAATCTAATTCATTCCTGTGTTCTTATTGATTAACATCTACAGTTAGCAATAATATTTATTGATAATCTTTAATCTCCAATTCAAAATTAATAGATGTGAGCTGAGAGCCAGGTAGGCCTTCTTTTTGTTGAAATAACGTTTTTTTGTGTGATTAAGGACCATCTTTTTTCAGTTCACTGCTGTCCTGTTTTTAGCCCCTCCGACATTCTTCTTTGACTTTTATCTTGTTCCAAAACCTTCCTTTGTATCTTACTGTTTCTATATGCACAGGATCCTCTGCAGGAACACCCTTTGTGCTTAGATTCCACGTTCCCTTTTACTAATTACTAAATGGTACCTTCATCCTTCGTTATCCTTCTGTTGTGGTAAGGGAAACTAAAACTTCCTCATTAGTTGATGTTCATTTTGAATATTTCTTCATGGGATATACCTTGTGCAGGGTTTCCAAGGCAAGCTGCTGTTCGGCTCGAAGGAGATCGTAGCGATCAGCTGCTCCTGGTGCAAGCAGGCGTACCACAACAGGGAAGGCTGCTTCGCCATCGCCAAGCTGGAGGAGACTTGTTCTCTAGGTGAGAACTTTGGGGCTGTTCTCTAGGTGGTGGTGTTGTTCTCTGGGTGGTGGTGGTGTTGTTCTCTGAGTGGTGGTGGTGTTGTTCTCTGGGTGGTGGTGTTGTTCTCTGGGTGATGGTGTTGTTCTCTGGGTGGTGGTGTTGTTCTCTGGGTCGTGGTGGTGTTCTTTGGGTGTTGGTGTTGGTCTCTGGGTGTTGTTCTCTGGGTGGTGGTGTTGTTCTCTGGGTGGTGGTGGTGTTCTCTGGGTAGTGGTGTTATTCTATGGGTGGTAGTGTTGTTCTCTGGGTGGTGGTGTTGTTCTGTGGGTGGTAGTGATATTCTCTGGGTGGTGGTGATGTTCTCTGGGGGGTGGTGTTGTTCTCTGGGTGGTGGTGTTGTTCTCTGGGTGGTGGTGGTGTTTTTCTCTGGGTGGTGGTGGTGTTCTCTGGGTGGTGGTGGTGTTGTTCTCTGGGAAGTGGTGGTGTTGTTCTCTGGGAAGTGGTGTTATTCTCTAGGTGGTGGTGTTGTTCTCTGGGTGGTGGTGTTGTTCTGTGGGTGGTGGTGTTGTTCTGTGGGTGGAGGTGTTGTTCTCTGGGTGGTGGTGTTGTTCTCTGGGTGGTGGTGTTGTTCTGTGGGTGGTGATGGTGTCCTCTGGGTGGTGGTGGTGGTGTTGTTCTCTGTGTAGTGGTGTTATTCTCTGGTGGTGGTGTTGTTCTCTGGGTGGTGGTGTTGTTCTGTGGGTGGTAGTGATATTCTCTGGGTGGTGGTGTTGTTCTCTGGGGGGTGGTGTTGTTCTCTGGGTGGTGGTGTTGTTCTCTGGGTGGTGGTGTTGTTCTCTGGGTGGTGGTGTTGTTCTCTGGGTGGTGGTGTTGTTCTCTGGGTGGTGGTGTTGTTCTCTGGGTGGTGGTGTTGTTCTCTGGGTGGTGGTGTTGTTCTCTGGGTGGTGGTGTTGTTCTCTGGGTGGTAGTGTTGTTCTGTGGGTGGTGATGTTGTTTTCGGGGTGGTGGTGTTGTTCTGTGGGTGGTGGTGTTGTTCTCTGGGTGGTGGTGTTGTTCTCTGGGTGGTGGTGTTGTTCTCTGGGTGGTAGTGTTGTTCTCTGGGTGGTGGTGTTGTTCTCTGGGTGGTAGTGTTGTTCTCTGGGTGGTGGTGTTGTTCTCTGGGTTGTGGTGTTCTCTGGGTGGTGGTGTTGTTCTCTGGGTGGTGGTGTTGTTCTCTGGGTGGTGGTGTTGTTCTCTGGGTGGTGGTGTTGTTCTGTGGGTGGTGGTGTTGTTCTCTGGGTGGTGGTGTTGTTCTCTGGGTGGTGGTGTTGTTCTCTGGGTGGTGGTGTTGTTCTCTGGGTGGTGGTGTTCTCTGGGTGGTGGTGTTGTTCTCTAGGTGGTGGTGTTGTTCTCTGGGTGGTGGTGTTATTCTCTGGGTGGTGGTGTTGTTCTCTGGGTGGTGGTAGTGGTGGTGTTGTTCTCCGGGTGGTGGTGTTATTCTCTGGGTGGTGGTGTTGTTCTCTGGGTGGTGGTGTTGTTCTCTGGGTGGTGGTGTTGTTCTCTGGGTGGTGGTGTTGTTCTCTGGGTGGTGGTGTTGTTCTCTGGGTGGTGGTGTTGTTCTCTGGGTGGTGGTGTTGTTCTCTGGGTGGTGGTGTTGTTCTCTGGGTGGTAGTGTTGTTCTCTGGGTGGTGGTGTTGTTCTCTGGGTGGTGGTGTTCTCTGGGTGGTGGTGTTGTTCTCTGGGTGGTGGTGTTGTTTTCTGGGTGGTGGTGTTGTTCTCTGGGTGGTGGTGTTGTTCTGTTGGTGGTGGTGTTGTTCTCTGGGTGGTGGTGTTGTTCTCTGGGTGGTGGTGTTGTTCTCTGGGTGGTGGTGTTCTCTGGGTGGTGGTGTTGTTCTCTAGGTGGTGGTGTTGTTCTCTGGGTGGTGGTGTTATTCTCTGGGTGGTGGTGTTGTTCTCTGGGTGGTGGTAGTGGTGGTGTTGTTCTCCGGGTGGTGGTGTTATTCTCTGGGTGGTGGTGTTGTTCTCTGGGTGGTGGTGTTGTTCTCTGGGTGGGGGTATTGTTCTCTGGGTGGTGGTGTTGTTCTCTGGGTGGTGGTGTTGTTCTCTGGGTGGTGGTGTTGTTCTCTGGGTGGTGGTGTTGTTCTCTGGGTGGTGGTGTTGTTCTCTGGGTGGTGGTGTTGTTCTCTGGGTGGTGGTGTTGTTCTCTGGGTGGGGGTGTTGTTCTCTGGGTGGGGGTGTTGTTCTCTGGGTGGTGATGTTGTTCTCTGGGTGGTGGTGTTGTTCTCTGGGTGATGGTGCTTTTTTCTGGGTGATGGTGTTGTTTTCCGGGTGATGGTGTTGTTTTCTGGGTGATGGTGTTGTTTTCTGGGTGATGGTGTGGTTCTCTGGGTGATGGTGTTTTTTTCTGGGTGATGGTGTTTTTTTCTGGGTGATGGTGTTTTTTTCTGGGTGATGGTGTGGTTCTCTGGGTGATGGTGTTGTTTTCTGGGTGATGGTATTTTTTTCTGGGTGATGGTGTTGTTTTCTGGGTGATGGTGTGGTTCTCTGGGTGATGGTGTGGTTCTCTGGGTGAGGACCACTTGTGATGCTCTTCGTAGACTTTGGGTTTAATGGCACTGCCAGCGTTCAATAACACAGAGCTGAAGCTTGCACGTTTTTGTTTATTGTTTGCGTCTTACAGGAGTAAACACAAGTTTCGACGTCAACATTTTTATCGTATGATCTTGGTATTGGAGTTCTATAGCAGAAATGCATCAAACTTAGTTCGTCTTTCAAAAACCAACAAAGAAGTTAACAGTCTCTTTACGGAACCTATACCACTCTCTGGATGAGCTCAGTACCCTCCTAGGTTTACCACGTAACCAGCTATCAAGCGAGCCAGAGCATAGAAGGCACCTGCTGTTAGAGGCTCTTACTTAGTTCTCACGAAGTGCTGTGTTTCAGTTCTGCACATTACGTTGAAGCGCCTTGCCATGGCTCATCCTTCTCCACCTGTCATTACTTTCAAGGCGACCTGCCATTGACTCGATCCAAAGGAATCTTTTCTTCCATAGCAGCTCTTTGCAGTGGCGAGCCTGCACCATATCTCACATCAAGCTCACACATCACCATTTTCCTCCCCGTCTCACCTCCACTACACCTTCTCAATCCCTCGACGCCCGTTGAACGAAGCACCGCCAGTGCGCAACTGCAACCCTAAAATTTGATCGAGCTCCTACACTTCACTATATGCGATCATTCATCACGCTCCTGCGTGCGATACCGGGTGCTAAACCCAGTGTCTTGTGTTGCAGAACCGTGTGTTGTCGTGTGCAGTGTCGCTTTGCCGTGCCGTATTTTGTCGCGTTCAGTGACGCGTTGCATAGCCTTGTGTTGTCGTGTGCAGTGTCGAGTATCGTGTTGCAGAACGGGTAGTTATTGCTTCCTATGTTTTTGTTATGTGGTGTGCAGTGCCAAGTGAATTCTCGAGGGTGCAGTTCTAAATTTCAACAGAAAGTGCAGCATGCATCATTTTGATACGAGTCATGCAATGGAAAATTCTCTGTGCTCTGACGCCAACTGTGCAGTGTAAGAAGTGGCTTAATGCCTTCATTGTACGGTGGCAGTCGATTGCCTCTAATAGGATGCGTGATTTTCTTGAGTTCCATTCAGATAGTTCGCTCGTAGTGACTCTCCTGTTAGTAGAACGTAAGGGCCACTAAGCGGTGCTCTTGTTCACTCAATGCGAAGTCGGCATCTTCGTTGGAAGAATATATTATTGTTATTTCCATTGGCACGGCTTTTTCACTTCTCTGTCGTGAATAAACACAAGTTCTGGACAAAATATCACCCAGGGCTTCAGGCAGCTGAGTGATATTTATAGCCAAGCATGATTGGAAAATAGATGGAATTCAAGAATCTTGAAGAGAAAAAAGTCAATCTGGCAGCCCTCGTGCATGCCGCCCTCCACACCGTGGAGTGCCGCTGTCGGGACTAGTGATCACTGATCATGCTTGAGTTTACTGAATATTATTTCACTCTTTTCTTACAATTATACTTAGCGTCCTGCAAGTTATCTCCGTACTGCCCCATGTACCTGTGCATTGAAGCACCGTAATCTTCTCTTAAGAGCCTGTTATCCATGGACAACATAAGCTCATTTATCTCGTATTTGACGCATGAGGATGCTTGATGTCTTTGGGACCACACAATAAAACTCCTCTTAACGGATAGGCTACAGCAAAATAGAACCACGTTCCAGAATAGGACCGCAATACAATGGACGTGCATTATCTATACGATACAAGACCAGCGTTAACTTCAACAGTAATCTGAAAGCTATATCATGCGAGAATGTTGTACGATTTAATTTCTGCACCATTAAATCGCTTCACAGAGCACGTGAGGAAGCTTTTCACGTCTTGAGAGCGTTCCGTGTAACTTCCTCATCCAGAGTCTGCTGATAGTCTATTGCAATGAGTGACCTCACAATATCCCGCATAATGAGAGCACTCCTTACGATATCCCGCATAATGAGAGCACTCCTTACGATATCCCGCATAATGAGAGCACTCCTTACGATATCCCGCATAATGCGAGCATTCCTTACGATATCCCGCATAATGAGAGCATTCCTTACGATATCCCGCATAATGCGAGCACTCCTTACGATATCCCGCATAATGAGAGCACTCCTTACGATATCCCGCATAATGAGAGCACTCCTTACGATATCCCGCATAATGCGCACTCCTTACGATATCCCGCATAATGAGAGCACTCCTTACGATATCCCGCATAATGCGAGTATTCCTTACGATATCCCGCATAATGCGAGTATTCCTTACGATATCCCGCATAATGAAAGCACTCCTTACGATATCCCGCATAATGAGAGCACTCCTTACGATATCCCGCATAATGCGCACTCCTTACGATATCCCGCATAATGAGAGCACTCCTTACGATATCCCGCATAATGAGAGCACTCCTTACGATATCCCGCATAATGAGAGCACTCCTTACGATATCCCGCATAATGAGAGCACTCCTTACGATATCCCGCATAATGAGAGCATTCCTTACGATATCCCGCATAATGAGAGCACTCCTTACGATATCCCGCATAATGCGAGCATTCCTTACGATATCCCGCATAATGCGAGTATTCCTTACGATATCCCGCATAATGAAAGCACTCCTTACGATATCCCGCATAATGAGAGCACTCCTTACGATATCCCGCATAATGCGCACTCCTTACGATATCCCGCATAATGAGAGCACTCCTTACGATATCCCGCATAATGAGAGCACTCCTTACGATATCCCGCATAATGAGAGCACTCCTTACGATATCCCGCATAATGCGAGTATTCCTTACGATATCCCGCATAATGAAAGCACTCCTTACGATATCCCGCATAATGAGAGCACTCCTTACGATATCCCGCATAATGCGAGCACTCCTTACGATATCCCGCATAATGAGAGCACTCCTTACGATATCCCGCATAATGAGAGCACTCCTTACGATATCCCGCATAATCAGAGCACTCCTTACGATATCCCGCATAATGAGAGCACTCCTTACGATATCCCGCATAATGCGAGCACTCCTTACGATATCCCGCATAATGAGAGCACTCCTTACGATATCCCGCATAATGAGAGCACTCCTTACGATATCCCGCATAATGAGAGCACTCCTTACGATATCCCGCATAATGAGAGCATTCCTTACGATATCCCGCATAATGAGAGCACTCCTTACGATATCCCGCATAATGCGAGCATTCCTTACGATATCCCGCATAATGCGAGTATTCCTTACGATATCCCGCATAATGAAAGCACTCCTTACGATATCCCGCATAATGAGAGCACTCCTTACGATATCCCGCATAATGCGCACTCCTTACGATATCCCGCATAATGAGAGCACTCCTTACGATATCCCGCATAATGAGAGCACTCCTTACGATATCCCGCATAATGAGAGCACTCCTTACGATATCCCGCATAATGCGAGTATTCCTTACGATATCCCGCATAATGAAAGCACTCCTTACGATATCCCGCATAATGAGAGCACTCCTTACGATATCCCGCATAATGCGAGCACTCCTTACGATATCCCGCATAATGAGAGCACTCCTTACGATATCCCGCATAATGAGAGCACTCCTTACGATATCCCGCATAATCAGAGCACTCCTTACGATATCCCGCATAATGAGAGCACTCCTTACGATATCCCGCATAATGCGAGCACTCCTTACGATATCCCGCATAATGAGAGCACTCCTTACGATATCCCGCATAATGAGAGCACTCCTTACGATATCCCGCATAATGAGAGCACTCCTTACGATATCCCGCATAATGAGAGCACTCCTTACGATATCCCGCATAATGAAAGCACTCCTTACGATATCCCGCATAATGCTAGCATTCCTTATAATATCCAGCATAATGAGAGCACTCATAATATCAAGCATAATGCAAGCACTCCTAACATATCCCGCATAATGAGAGCACTCCTTACAATTTCAAGTATAATGCTAGTACTCCGGCCAATGTCCCTGCATTATGCAAGTAAAGTACTTCCATAAAATTTTGCATAATGAGAGCACTCCTCAGAATATCATTGCACGAAGCGAGCGCGTGCTCCAGACAAGCCCTAATGAGGAACAACATTCATTCTCCCTCTCTTGAATAGCTGCCCCTCAGTGCGCCCCTCGCTCTCTCCAGACCTAATTTGGATGCTCTTTGTGCACCTCGAGTTCTTGACTGATTTCAGCCCGCGATTTCGGTCCCTAAATGAGAAGCGCTTGAGATCTCCTCTGATGGACGAGCTGTCTCTGCCCATTCTGACCCTCGTTGTGTAGGACCTTGATTTACGCGCTGCTCTGCGTGCGTTCTGAAATTTTATTTTCATTCCCTGTTACTGCGCTTTTCTGGAGTTTTCTCTTCTCCTTTACTCTGGGTGGGTTCTGAGATTCTTTGTTTTCCTTTCGTTGGAGGTCTGAAAATTGGTTGTTCATGGTGTCCTAATCCTTGCTCTGGGCAGTAACTGAATATTACAGGTATTGCGTTTTTGTGGTCGCGTTCTATGACTCCATGCCTAGTGTGTTTGTTTTCAGTAGGTATTTCTTCAGGTATTGTTTACCACATTCGACTGCAGGGTTATCAGATAGATTTTTTGAAGTAAAATTCTCAAGTATCATGAGAAGTTTGACAATAAAATGCTCTCGACATTTGGCCGCGCTGTTGGATGGCTTCATGCTGAGACCAATTTGTTAGCAATGGTCTGTTTTATACGATGTCGTGGATGAATGTTCCATATTACTGAGTACTGTACTAAACTTCAATCAAATAACAGACTTAGTACGAGTTGTTCGCGTATTGTCGCAACTCCAACGTGCTTGAAAACCTACTATGTAAGTGTACATAAAATAGTGAACATAGAAGGTAAATAGTGAACAACCAGCATGAATGTGAAGAGCACTGAATTGTGACATGTCACGCTGGCCTGCGCAGGTCTGCACCACAGCATCATCGTACCGCCGTCGTGGATTGTGAAGCTGCCGCGCCGAGGTTCCTTCAAATCCTCCCTCAGGAAGAACCCCAAGAAAAGAGCCTCCAAAAAGAGCAAAACCAGAGAGCGGGTGAGTGTCAAATGGTGTTCGATTGCTCTTATTAGAAATTAACCGTTATTTAAAGAGAATAACTTCGAGCCAAGGTTGTGTTCGTGGTGGAAATTTTTGTCTCGGGGGATAATTATTGAGAGTATTTTTCTTCATTTTTAGTGTTGCGGATTGTTTTCTGCATTCTGAGTAATGTTAGGGTTACTTTTCTCTCTCGACTGAGAGAGAAAACAGTTCTCAGTAGAATTATTTCTGAGCTTTATCGGTCCTAGAACGTTAGGTATGAAAAATTGTTCACCTCAAAAATCAATTTCCCTAAACGGTTTTCACTTAATTACTAGCATTTTTCGGGTGGTGTAAACTGCTAATTACATCTGCAGTTATGGCTTCCATTATTTTTCATGTGAGAATTTACCAATATTTCATCAAATGGAATACTAGAAACAGAAAGCTATCAAATGACTCGAGTTCGCAAACAGTAATCATTTACTAAAAACTATTTTCTTAGTTTCTGTTACATTGCTTTTTGGGGGGCTGGAAGTTGGAACGGCACGTTGTGTTTGTGTGGTGCACAAAACGTTTGTTTCTCCACATTTGAATTTTCTTCATTCCACACATTTGCTTTCTATTTGTTACTCTGCCATACGTAACCTCGAATCCTTTCAATTTCTCGTTGCTTCAATAATGTTTCGTTTTGCACATTCAGCATCAGCCATTTGCGCTCAGATTGACCTCATTCTTGCATGTTTAGCTTTGAGCATAGGTTAGCGTAATTCATCTTTTCATATTATCTCTCAATAACGCGGAGGCGGATATTTGACCTCCATGCATGCAGGCATCATTTAAAAAGTATCTTATTATTTCTCGTGAAAGCTCTAACAATCGATTTTCTAAAGCAAATTTCAAATTGTTGCTACGATAAAAATTTAAGTGCAGCGATTCTGACTGTATTTGACATCATGTTCTATTCAATCTGAACTGTTGATCCGCATCACCCGTAATGCTAACGACAGTTGAGTAACAGGTAATTCCTGCAACATTTAGAGCCCTTAGTTAAACGCGTGAAAAGTCAGAAGTCGGAAAATCAGTGTCAAACAAGCTTAAAAATTTGCCCTGCGCAAATGCACAGACATGTGGGCTTTATTAAACACAGACGATTGGATTTCATTACTTCTGTATATTTGCTTTCAATACATGGTTCCATACATACATATTATGACACCTACACTGGTGGAAATTTCCTGTAACCTTCGCAATCTGTTTCGAATTTAATATTTGTAGTCCTGTAGCTACTACGTCCTTCTGGCAGAATAAAGAATTATTCTTCCCAAGCTTCGCAGATGCTCATAATCATTCCAGCTTCGACTCAAAATATTAGGTATGCTAGCATTCTCGATCAATAATTTGCGTAAATGTCGCTGTGAACAGGTTTACATTATGAAATCATAAAAAATGTAATAACTGACATGGCATGTAAATAGTTTTCTCAGAGTCGCAGTTCTGTTTATTGATAAATATTAACAGAGCTGGAGTTATTCAATCGCGAACATGCGAGGGTAGTTGATTGCAATATGCCTGTGCTTTGATCTAAAGATTAACTTCTAATTCTATTCAAATGCTTATTCCTTGATGGAGTTAGATGAAATCTCAAAAAAATTACGTGATCTCTCAGTTATTATCATATTCTTTACATCAGAAGACGACTGGAGCAAAAACAGCCTTCACCATAGCCGTCATTATCATAGTTATTGCTTATTTTAATTGCTCAGGAAATATTTTATACTTAAAGTTGCGAGGCATTTATTAAGTGGGAATTCTTTCTTAAGAACAATATTCTGAGACTCTCGACTCTCTATTCACAGTAATATTTGCATGCGAGTTTTAAGGTTTCAATTGCCAGAATATTTCCGGCAGTTCTGATCACAAACCGCCTCATTAAACAGTCATTTTTTACTGCGTAAGCTAATTAATTCATTTTTCGATGATATCCTGATAACATTTGGCCAAATTATTTAGAGTCAAAAGCAATAACATTGCTCGCATTTCATTTGCATTTACTGTTGATAAATATTTTGCATGAAAACCAATTCATTGAACGTACAGGTAACTTCATACTGATTGTTCTGTGATTGATTTCTTTTCTATTTTGATCACAAATTCCGTCGTTGAAATAAACAGCAACATTTTTCACACATGTACGCTTTTTAATCATTGCCAATTTGACCAGAACTTCAAGTCACACATTTTCTATTGATTCTGCATTTTCGTGTTGTTCAAAAGTTCATTCATTAAATTTTTTTCATTCTTTCATTTTCAAGACCTGAGCACTTGTGTTTCACATTTTATTGTTCGATGAAAGCGTGTCGATGGCGTGCACTTGTGTGCCCTCCCTGCGCTGCATCATTGCTCACTGTTTTGTTCGGTCCAAGGACTCTGACAATCCTGAGGCACCTGAGGAAAATGGAGAAGATTCTCCGGTCTCTGGAGAAGAGCACAAGATCGTTTCGGTAATGTTTTGTTCGAGCTGTCATTTGTACAGCTGAGTTGCATTTTGGAAGAATGCGCGTTTCTCTACCATATGACCTCTCTCAGTCGAAATTTAATCGCAAAACTCCATGGTTTGATTCATATTAGGAAATATGTCCTTGAATCCTTCACGTAAGCGTTAAAATGTAAATTTTTTTCATTTCAACATCAGTCGTGCGGCTGATTTTTGATTCCATCAATTCAACATTAATTCTTTAGCGGAGAGAGAAATTTAATTTAATCTATCCATTTTAAAGTTCGGTCATGCACAACAGTTTTTCTGGGTCTTGCATGGTATTTTCCTGCGTTGCCGGACGCGCCTTCTTGCAAAATCAACTCACGTAATGCGGTTTGAGCTTCGATTTCGCCTGCTAAATTCGTGTGAAGTATTTGCCTTTGCTTTTATTGACGGCATTACGAGCAAAATGTTTTTTAGCGAGAAAGTTTTGAGGGCTTTGAAGCAAAAGTTCTCGCTTTAAATTTCCTGTGGTATGTGAGCCTCCTGCTACACTGAAAAAATCACCGAGTTAGGGTAGTTGTAATACATATCATCTCTTACGCTGGTGTTTCAAAGGCCTTGTAACTAACATCAGGACACTGTGACGGTTACTTCTGATCCAAAAAAGAGCGTGACATGCTGGCTTGTTTGCCCTCCTCATCTAAGCTACGTACCTTATCCTTTAAATTTGTCAATTGAATCGGTTGATGCTGAATTTAGGTGTGAAGGTTTGACTTAACGCTTGGAAAGTCTGCTCACACAGAGCTGCAGTGAATAAACCCTCTCTCATGGATAGGTTTACCATGAGCTCAGTTTTGGAGTTTGTATCTTTCACCTTCGTGCCAGGAAGTTTTACATTTTTTTAATTCTATCTTTTGTTTTTTATTGTTAATAATATTTATTCTCATTTATTTTAATATTCCTGGTTGCGTGACTTGACTCTGAACTGTCTCACCCTCAGGTTTGTGTTGTTAGTTTTGTTTGTATCTTTAATTTAAATGCACCACACTTTATTTACCATTAAACGTTTTAAAATTGTTTTATATCAACGAAATTTCCCAGCTTTTTTTACTCTTAAAGCCAATGTTAAACATTTCATGTTTTAACTCTATTGGAAATAAAGTTTTTCTTTTTTCTTTTCTTTCTTTCTTTTTTAGAAAGTAATTCGTATACCCCATACATTTTTATTAATATCGTTCGGTATAATATTTTGATTTTGAATTTCAATTTGAATTATCCATATTTCAAATTTGTATTATCTGTGAGTTAAGTAATATGAAATGCAAAATCTCTTTCTTACATGCAACGCGCGAGTGCTGCGAACCTTTTGCATGCAGCGATGTTCTAATAGGGAAGAAAAACATAGTGCAATAAATGCATTATTCTTAAACAGATTCACCGGCATGGAGATACGGTTTCCCAACAGTTTTAAACATAATTTCGTGTATAAATTTTTTCCCTTAAATTACTGCGTTATGTTACTTGCGTTTTTAAAGGATTTCAATAACAAGCATCCCATTTTCAAATCGTATAAAACATGTATTTTTATCGAATTGTAGTTTGTTCTCGCGCTTCGAAAATTAGTTAACTTTTAAAGTAAACTTCCCTCGAATTTCATTGTGATTTGGTGTGAGTTTGCGTCATTTTCTGCTGAGTCAGCACCTGGTGCTAGTGTGTATCATTCAACATCAGGGGGTGAGAGTCTTCATTCCTGTTCTCCGGAAAATCGACCTATCATCAGGGCCGGTAAAGTGACCCATTCTACTATTTTTCTTCGTAATCATTTCTTCTTTTCTTGAACTATCTGAGGTTAATTTTAAAACTCCGTGTGCTGTTCGCAGTGATCTTACCGGACAGAATATGCTGAAATTTATATTTTCATGAAGCACATCAGTCGAACAACTACTGACACTTTAAGAAAGTCGCTCTCCGAGAGCAAAAAGCAGTGGTAAAACTTTTGATAACTCTTTTTCTAGCGGTGGGAACTTTCTTTTTTTCTCATCTGTTCTCTAGATTATACTGTATCTGAATTCTGTTCTGTTCTTTGGTCAAGATATCAGTATTTAATTCATTATCCATGATCAAGTTAATTCAATGTTACTTGCTACTCACTCCTCGAACTCGAGTAAAATTTTCGCTTGAGAAAATTGATGCTAGAAAGCCTGAGTATCTATGAAAATTAACGCCCCAGGGAGAATCTATGAGGTCCCGGGCTAAAGGTCAGGTAGGTCTTCCTTTTTTTGAAATAAATAGATTTTTGTTTTAAACGGACCACCTTTTTCTGTTTCCTGCTCTCCTGTTTTTCAGCACCAACTACTTTCTTCTTCAACTTACATCTAATTCGTGAACTTCTTTCCGAATCTACTCTTGTTATGCACCATGGACATAGATTCCAAGTTCCCTTAACTCCGTACTAAATGTTGCCTTCCTTCTTCCTCTATTTGGAACGCTTTTTTGCGGTTAGAGAAACTTGAACTAACATCTAATCAACTACTGTAAAGCCTGACCACGTCTCGTACTGAGAAGACTGGACCAAAGATGTTCCATACCGTCCACTCTCGCCAGCAGCTTCAGTTGCTGTAATTGCTTTAGAGTCGAGCTTGTAGTTGGCCAGGCACCTCAATTTTCTCTCGTCTGTCTGCATTCCTTCATGATGAGGAAGGCGGCTGGTCTCTCGAGCAATATCTATCTTCTTATTGCCTTTCTCTCCCGCCGTTTTTAAGCGCAAAGCAATCCAAAGTCATGACGCCATGTTCTGCCTGGGAAATCTAAACCATTCTGAATTGTCAGAATGATGAGTTACGTGACACTTGTGCTAGTATTTCGCTGCTAATTCTGGGAGCGTCTGAGTCCAGCCCAGTAACGAATTACTCGAAGATATTTGGTGTTTTACTAGCCTTTGCTTTCACTTGGTCGTATCTTACCTAGAGAGCTCTTGCTACTGTATTGCTTTTCTGTCCTTTGAATTGTGTTAGGTACTTCAAAGATATTCTTTTCTCCGCCTGCAAATGTTTTGCCAATGAATGCACTCTTGATCAGATCATCTTGAAGTTTTTTGTGTCGCTATCAATAAAATGTGTCTTTGCTCCTCAGCAGAAGTAGCTCTTGTTGACAAATTTTAAAAAGAGTCATGAATAACCGTGATATACATACAGTACACACATTACAGGCCCTTTTGCAGCAAAAATTACTCGTGCAGTTTTTAGTAATTGTATCCAAAATTCCGAAAATGTAAATTCATTCTCATCTAAACTCTTAATGCCAAATTAAGAAGGAAAGTCCTGCAGGCTCTCCTGTACAGCCTGATTTTGGAGAGCAAGAGCAGACTCAGAATTCTGGAGGCAAAATTCTCAACTTCTAAAATATGGTCGGCCAACTCAGTGAAGAACATAATGAAAATGTTGAAGTTTAATTACAAGGAAGTTTGTTTAAATTATCTTTGATTTGTTTAATGGATATGAGCTCCGCTCCAAGCGGGTATCTAAAGCTATAAAAACTTTCTTCTCCATCAGATGCTCGAGTAAAGTTTGAGATGCCATCTCTCCCACTGAGGCGGGTTACAATATCTGTGAGACTCGCTTGGTGGGTTGCCTACCTTCTCATTGTGTGAGATAAACTCCTGATCTCATTGATAACTTGTTCATCTTTCAATCATACTAGTCCATCCCCCTTTATTTGAAATAAGAAAGGAGGCGAAATGAAAGAAATGCCGTAAAATAAAAAATTCAATCTCTCAAGAGTTGATGAGGACGAGTGCACACGGCCCGTATCACAGATACGCTCATCACACACTTTCGGGAAGCTTCGGACAGACAGACGGACGCGGCTCTTATTATAGTGTAGATTTGTTGAAGAGAATTCAAGTATAACACTGAAAAGTGAGTTAAAATTAAATTGAAAGCTAATTAGTAGCTGATTCTCACCGACGAACTTTTTGAATTAAAATATAACATGGAAACGTCCACTTGAGATATATTGACACTTGATATGTAGCTGATAGTGCAGAAGAACTTTTTAAAGGCCAAAATTAAGAAGTATCGAAAAATTATTCAAGAACTGTCATGTTATCCTTGTTGATCGTTAGCTGGAAACGTGCTATTGCTGCATGTTAAAACAGTTACATTACACACTTTTATTCAAGCGTAAGACATTTTCCAGTCATAATTTATGTTCATTGAACAATCAGCGCCCAGTGAAGTTCTCAGAACAAGCTGTTCTATTTCTACGCTTCGGAAAATATGATTTGTTTTTCACTTTGCGATATACTTTGAAGGACGATGGAGTGGATGTTTTTACCAATATGATTGGCGGTTTATTTGACGTTCGCTAATGCGTGTTTTTTCGTACTCTGTGTAAGGTAATTGGGCAGAACTGAATAACTCTTTCTGTTTTGCTGAGGTTAGTTTAATGAAATAAACACATTTGAAAAACTTTACTTAGCAATAGCTTTAAAAGTATTGGATTGTAAAGAAAGAAAAGCTGGAGTTTATTGATGAAAAAAAATGAAATTGAATATTGCATTTCTAACGAAGTAATCCATTCCTGTGTTCTATATTAGAGCGTGACAAGTCGTTTTAAGTAATTAAACATGTTTTTCTTATCGATTTGCACAAAAATACTTCGTAGACTCTTCGCGTTTTTAATCATCTGATACCATGTAAAACTAGTAAAATCACCAACTTCCCTCCACATTGCCGTAAAACTGTCCAACAATCTTATATTCGTAGTAAGATCATTGTCAATAGGAGCGGCGTGGCGCTTGTTGGTCGGCTGCTCGGTAGTTTTCAAATCCAAACGTTTGAAAACTGTAATTTTGAAGTTTAAACACATACGAACGCTTCTTTAAGAAACCAAATTACATGATCGTTTTCAACACTGATTGTTCATAACCGTGGTAATTACCCCAAAATATTTTAATGTGTTCACGTATCTTTGTATGTGCACTTCATTACTGGGAAATGGAGCAGATCAGATGAAGAAAGCTTCCTTAGATAAAAATATTCCTCCATCAGGCCAAGTTCGGAGGTTATTTGTGCTCTCATCCTATTGCAGCACCAACGATTTCCGATCAAAATCAAGATGAGGCTTAAGGGCGCAAGGTAAAGTTTGTTTAGGCCGAAGCTTTTTTGGTTTGGTCTCACTTTTCAAAAGAGGGAATGAGGTCCCCAACTTTGGGTAGCAATTTTTGCGACGAGTCATTCTTCCACTTGTTCAGTATTTTTTGCTTACGCTTTTTGCCCAGCGGATCACTCTAAAACAATTCTTAGAAAGGATTATGTTACATTGCAATAAGACTCATTAATTTTAGCTCCTATGCGTTTCACTATACTCTTCCCAGCCCATGTGGCATGGTGGTTTTATGGGATAAAAAGTTCTCTTTATGATAGCTCTAAATTATTTTATTCATTGAGCCTAAATAATTCTTACGTAGTGTGTCCATACGATTTTCCCTATGAGCAATTATTTTTATCGCTCAGAATATATTACGCGCTGGAGGATAGCACTTCGTCAGCTCACTCACTTGAACGCAAGGTTAAGCGATCACTACATCTAGTTTTCTAAGTGGAGAAGCTAAAAGTAATATTGATAATAATTGACAGTACGATTAAAAAAGTAAAAAAATATAATTTCCCATGCCTTCTGCAGTGAAAATTCCTTGAGTTTCTGAGTGAAACATGCACGTTTTGTAAAAAATGTCAACTTTTGTAGATCAGTTTCTTTCCGACAAAAAATGCGAGACAGCATTTGTCCTGCTGTTTAATTATTTCCTAATATTCTTCTAGCAATTCTTCCAACTATTCTTCTTATAGACTAGACAGCACTAAAAACCAAAGGTGGATTCACATTTTTTTGGATGAAATGTAGTATTTTGGTTGGTTTTGCCTATCTTTAGCCTCTATCTACGATAGATGCACTTACGTGGCTTACAACGTGCGCTACCGCAAATCCCACTCATCCAAATTAATTTCAAAAATGTGAATATATATATATGATTTCCATATATTATGATATTAGTGATGCTTCACGTTTTATGTGTGCTGCGTAATTAATGCTCTACAATAAAGTATCAGGGGATATTAAAAGAGATGTATTCATACCGATCTTAAAGGTGACCGCGACAACCAACGGGTTAGGCTTCTTTAAAAAAGAATTGCTAATTTGTTGTTCACGCTAACACCACTTCCAATGCTTAGCATTACCTCATGTAATACTCATTTAAAAATGAATTTGCTATTGAATCTAGAGATCAATTTTTGTGTCTTTGGTATACCATTTTCAAGAAGGTTTTTGAAGCAGCTTTAAAACGCCAAAATTAATTCTAAACAATTCTGGTTTGTGCAGTAATATCAGTAACTAGGTCTCGAGTTACTTGATAACAATTGTAGGCTGAAAACAATTGAGTGCCTTCAAGTCAGTCGTGCTGGAGGACGTGGCTCGTGCAGGGACGCAATCTGTCAAGAGAGCTTGGGACGTAGCGGGGAAGATTATGTTGAAAGGTAGTAAAACACAGAAGCCGATAAAAACATATTCGAGTGAAAAATATCATTATTTGTTAGTAATGTTTTATGAAAAGTCTAAAGTTCTCATATTTTTAAAGAGTTTTTTATTTTACCTTAATTTTATTATTTGAATGAGTTTATGTCTTATTCTTATTTTTTCATGTCTAACCTTTCGAAGCTCTTTAAAGGCATTCCGATTTCCAAGAAATTAAGGTGTATTCAGACGTAGCGGTTAAAGCCTCAAGGTGAGGAAAAGAGTGACGTCCCGCATCTCCACATTAATCGTGTTTACTTCAGTGAAAGACCTCGTTCATTTCTTTCTTCGAATCATTTTCTCACCTTGTTTTACTTGGCCAAATTAAGGCCACCTGCCCCTCACGTAAAAATAGTAGAATGGGTCACCTTGGTACGCTTCCATATATTACATCTGAGCGTGTACCTCATGCACAATTTTTTCCAGGTGCTGAAATGTTGCATATCCTTATCAAATGGGTATCTAAAATTCCATGTCTATGCGGCATATTTATCTACACTCCTTGTTATCATAATCCTTAATGTCGCCGTGTTTCTTCAAACTGTTATCGTCCCCGCAGCAGTTCGTAAACAGTTTGCCTTCACACACACTCGTCAAGTGTTTGCTCGACTATTTCATGTGGAAGGCTCATTTCAGACGAAACGTACCATGCTCAACACATTTTAAATTCTCTTAAAAGTTTGAGATCTTTCAGCGTAATTGATTTGCTGGAATTTCGTGTTGCTTATATTTGTATTCGTAATTGTACTCTATTCATTTTGTCAATCGATCTTTCGAAGAGCAGTCGCTTAGCTCCGCGTCAATGTGTTAGTAGCAGGTATTGCATTATCCGCAACCCTAGGTGTTGCAGTTATGGTTGTGAGCGGACAATTTCAGTTGACACTCATGGTTGTGCGATTAATATGCGCTCCTACTTCTTTTAATTTGGTCGTACGTAGTGTTACTGGGGCAACAGGAGGGGGCAAATGTTGCCCTCTTTCATTAATGCCAGGAGCTTTTCATCGGCGATTGAATCAAAAGCAGATCCAATACTTTATTGTGTATATGAAGGTGAAAAAAAATCGTTCATCAATATTTCGAAATTGCCAACGTTTTTCGAATAGCACGAGTAATTTGCCTTGCAAGGCGCTCATACAAGAATCCCTGCATGCAGTTTACTGCTTTTACAATTCTGATCTGAAATTACTATCCATTCAATCGAAGTGATTGCTCTAATATTCTACCAATGGGCAGTTGCCTCGCTCAGTATTTTTTCAAATGTTGCGTTTCAATTTTGTAGAGGCTTAAATCTGACGCGCATAATGATTTTTTCTATGCTTAATTAGAGGTCATTGAGAAGTCTCGAATTTTGAAAATTATTGTTTATAATTTTATGAGCTTGAGACATTTATTTCCTAGTGTGAGCGCATATATGTTCTCAGCTAATCTCAATTCATGTCTGTAACAATTGGTTATATTAGTACAAGATTTTAACTAACCCAGATAATATATTTGATAATTCATCAGAAGCGCTTTGTTGTAGTACCTTCAGTCTCTAGTGGACTTAATATATATATTCCCTGTCATTTATTCTTGTCAATCAAAGTTGTCACATTAAGTAGCATAATATACTAAGATGTTGGTTTTTTATAACTCTAGTTTAGGTCATATCTAACTTTACAGTTAATTAGCATCGTTAAGAGTGATGTTCAACTGCTTTGAACTTGTAGGAATTCAACGTTGAATTTTGCTGTTTTAATTATTTTTTATGTATTAATATTAGCATAATCAAGTATACACAACTCTTACTACTGTTACGAGCTTCTTCTCTCGAGTAACGGGTAACTGGTTTGATTTTTACAATTAATTCTCCGTATTAGCAAGGAAAAAGTTGTTATGTGCAGTAATGACATAAGGTGTATTCATTCTTGCATAAATATTCCAGAATGCTTCAAACAGAAAATGAATTTGTAAAGCCTTATTTTTAGTCACGTGAAGCATATTTAATGATGCAGTTTTTCTTGATCCAAGCATATTTACCGTGCGTTATCACTTACTGATTTTTACAATCGTAAAACTACATCAGAGACGGCAGATTGCCACTAAAATCCCTTCGTTACACATTGTAGCATTTGATCTACAAAGACAAGTTGAGTCCAATTAATTGAACGTTTAACTTTGACTACTGCGAAATACTAATCAGAGTCGGAATACTTTTTTTGCCGCAATGTTTTCCAATGTTATGAGCAGACCTTGTTTATATTCATTAACGCTTTCATAATTTTTCCAACATTTGGAAAAAAACGTAGCGATGTGAAAACATAATTCTCACGAAAGATGATACGCAGCAGGTGTAGCATGCGGAAGACATTTCTATAGCCATGAAAGCAACGCACGTCTTCCAGTGACCAGACAACTCTGCCACACAAATAAAGGTCGTCGTTTAGCATTATGAGGCGCTTGTGCGGATTCCCTTCAATTTATTGAGCATTTCTTGGCCAGGCCTGCGCCTTGTTTATTTCACGGAATTTTTGCCTCCGGTGGTAAGCCCGCCGCATATTTACCGCAATGTGCTTTATTTCGACGTAGATATTACATTACTGAAACTTCTGGCTCGATATGAGATGGGACGGTACGTACCTGTCCCTCGCATACCTGTCCCTCGCGTACCTGTCCCTCGCGTACCTGTCCCTCGCGTACCTGTCCCTCGCGTACCTGTCCCTCGCGTACCTGTCCCTCGCGTACCTGCCACTCACGTACCTGCCCCTCAGGTACCTGCCCCTCACGTACCTGTCCCTCACGTACCTGCCCCTCACGTACCTGCCCCTCACGTACCTGCCCCTCACGTACCTGTCCCTCACGTACCTGCCCCTCACTTACCTGCCCCTCACTTACCTGCCCCTCACTTACCTGCCCCTCACGTACCTGCCCCTCACGTACCTGCCCCTCACGTACCTGCTCCTCACGTACCTGCCCCTCACGTACCTGCCCCTCACGTACCTGCCCCTCACATACCTGTCCCTCACATACCTGTCCCTCACGTACCTGTCCCTCACGTACCTGTCCCTCACGTACCTGTCCCTCACGTACCTGTCCCTCACGTACCTGTCCCTCACGTACCTGTCCCTCACGTACCTGTCCCTCACGTACCTGTCCCTCACGTACCTGTCCCTCACGTACCTGTCCCTCACGTACCTGTCCCTCAGGTACCTGTCCCTCACGTACCTGTCCCTCAGGTACCTGTCCCTCACGTACCTGTCCCTCACGTACCTGTCCCTCACGTACCTGTCCCTCACGTACCTGTCCCTCACGTACCTGTCCCTCACGTACCTGTCCCTCACGTACCTGTCCCTCACGTACCTGTCCCTCACGTACCTGTCCCTCACGTACCTGTCCCTCACGTACCTGTCCCTCACGTACCTGTCCCTCACGTACCTACCCCTCACGTACCTACCCCTCACGTACATACCCCTCACGTAAAATAAAAATGTCAACACGAACAAAAGCAACGATGAACTCAAAACAGAAACGTCCATTAAAATGAGCAAAAACATCAATTTCTGCAGCAAGCAGAACAACAGCCAATTTAAAATAATTGGCGGCTTTTAGCACAAAACAAACTCCGAGAAAAACAAGCGACTTGATCTGGAATAAGTAGCGCCTCTAACAAGGAATTGGTTTTGTGATTTTGCCGCCGTGACCGGGGCAAGTACGTGAGGGGCAAGTACGTGAGGGGCATGTTCGATAGGGGAGTGTACGTGAGGGTCAGGTACGTGAGGGACAGGTACGTGAAATGCATGTACGTGAGGGTCAGGTACGTGAGGGGCAAGTACGTGAGGGGCAAGTACGTGAGGGGCATGTACGTGAGGGTCAGGTACGTGAGGGGCAAGTACGTGAGGGGCAAGTGCGTGAGGGGCATGTACGTGAGGGGCATGTACGTGAGGGTCAGGTACGTAAGAAGCATGTACGTGAAGGGCATGTACGTGAGGGTCAGGTACGTGAGGGGCATGTACGTGAGGGGCATGTACGTGAGGGGCATGTACGTGAGGGGCATGTACGTGAGGGGATGGTACTTGAGGGGCAGGTACGTGAGGGGCAGGTACGTGAGGGGAATGTACTTGAGGGGATGGTACGTGAGGGGCAGGTACGTGAGGGGCAGGTACGTGAGGGGCAGGTACGTGAGTGGCAGGTACGTGAGTGGCAGGTACGTGAGTGGCAGGTACGTGAGTGGCAGGTACGTGAGTGGCAGGTACGTGAGGGGCAGGTACGTGAGGGGCAGGTACGTGAGGGGCAGGTACGTGAGGGGCAGGTACGTGAGGGGCAGGTACGTGAGGGGCAGGTACGTGAGGGGCAGGTACGTGAGGGGCAGGTACGTGAGGGGCAGGTACGTGAGGGGCAGGTACGTGAGGGGCAGGTACGTGAGGGGCAGGTACGTGAGGGGCAGGTACGTGAGGGGCAGGTACGTGAGGGGCATGTACGTGAGGGTCAGGTACGTGAGGGGCATGTACGTGAGGGTCAGGTACGTGAGGGGCATGTACGTGAGGGTCAGGAACGTGAGGGGCATGTACGTGAGGGGCATGCACGTGAGGGGCAAGCACGTGAGGGGCAAGTACGTGAAGGGGGCAAGTACGTGAGGGGCAAGTACGTGAGGGGCATGTACGTGAGGGGCAAGTACGTGAGGGGCATGTACGTGAGGGGCATGTACGTGAGGGGCATGTACGTGAGGGGCATGTACGTGAGGGGCATGTACGTGAGGGGCATGTACGTGAGGGGCATGTACGTGAGGGGCATGTACGTGAGGGGCATGTACGTGAGGGGCATGTACGTGAGGGTCATGTACGTGAGGGTCAGGTACGTGAGGGTCAGGTACGTGAGGAGCATGTACGTGAGGAGCATGCACGTGAGGAGCATGTACGTGAGGGTCAGGTACGTGAGGGGCATGTAGGTGAGGGCATGTACGTGAGGGCATGTACGTGAGGGCATGTACGTGAGGGGCATGTACGTGAGGGGCATGTACGTGAGGGGCATGTACGTGAGGGGCACGTGCGTGAGGGGCAAGTACGTGAAGGGCAGGTACGTGAGGAGCAGGTACGCGAGGGACAGGTACGTGAGGGGCAGGTACGTGAGGGGCAGGTACGGGCCTTGTAACTTCAGGTCGTGCTACAAGTTTCAGTAATTTAATTTTTGTGTCAACATAGGGGCTTGTTATTTAGATTTTGTTAGTGTTTGTATTTTGAAATTCCCGAGTTGAAAGGGATTTCTGCTTTTTGCCTGCTACTAACACTCAATATTTGTTTTTTTGCTTTGCTACTTTCTCGTTTTTCTAGAATTTTAGAGAATTATGAAAATCGTATAGTTTCTTTTGAATTTGAGAAATAATCTCTTGTTTTTTCTTATGCCATAAAAAACACATCCAAAACTGCGGATTTTAAATCCATAAACATTAGTTTTTATTCACTAATCGGTGATAAATCGTGATGAAAGTTGATGACTGTTTCGTGTGAAAAAGTATCCTTCATTTGGATTACCATTGTTTCCGTTGAAAATTTGCGCTCAAAGAGGGAAGATGTGAGGTGCTGAGCTGAAGGCTAGGTAGGCCTTGTGTTGGAATGGGATAAGGATTTTTGCTTTGCGACGGGTAACCTTTTCGGCTTACTGCTGCCTCTTCTCAGTACTTATTATTTTCTTCTTTTGCTTACATTTTATTTCATGAACTTCTGCCAACTTTGCTGTCTCTACGTACAGGGTGTGAGGACACAGACACCCTTTGCGCATAGATTCCACATACCCTGAACTCCATCCTAAAAAGTGCTTCATCCTTTCCCTTCTTCATATATTATTTCCCGGCATCAATAATTGCGAAGTTTTATGTCATGTACATGTAAACTGTCAAAAGTTTTTTCACCCCACAATGAAAATGCATCGTCCATGAATTTGCGTTATCTCTTATAATTATCATTACATGTATTGTCAAATGTAGATTAAGCAAGATTAGGAGTACATTGCCCTCAATCATTTATTTTCGACTAGTGACACGAGTTTTTCAATACTCGTGTGTGTGTATCATCTAAGTGTATTAATTTTAAGATATTTAAAAACCAATGATTGTAATATTGTACAATCTCTATTGGAAATAAAGTTTTTTCTTTCTTTTCTTTCTTTCTTTCTTGGAACACCTGTATTGTGGCTAGGGAAACTTGAACTAACTAATAATCTCATTTAGTGAATGTGATGTTCTTCCCAGAGATGATTCTTTCCGCCCACAGAGGCAATGTACAGGAATAACGTGAAAACACGTAACCTCCATCGTCCAATCGAATTGAGCACTGATGGAAACTGTATGTGAAAGTCAGTAGTAGCGAACAATTAATTCAAAAGCACTTATGGAGAAGTTGCATTCCAATTCACTGTTGTTGGTATTTCCATGAAATGTAACTCACTGTTTCGTGCCCGGCTCACATCGAGCACGCAATTTGCAATGTTAATCTTCATCCTAAGGCAAGCACTTCGCTGCAACCCTTGCTCCTGTGAAGCCTGATCCTCTAATTCTGGTAATTATGAGCGCGGGGAACATAGAGCAAGGCTGGGGGTGCCGGATAATGTAGCGCTTTATGTTCACAGGACTGTATCAAAATGTGCCCTATTATTCCTCGTCTCTGTTGTGCGTGCGTATACTGAAGTGTACAATATGCTGTGCTGCCGCAAAGTTTCAATTGTGTGCCATTTTGCAGCAAATTTGTAAAACGTTTCAAAATGCTAAGCTGACTGTGTGAATTTCCGTGTGTGACTAAACGTATCTTGGTAGTTTCACTAATTAGGTACTGCAGATTAAGTTATACTGGAGTGGTGGATTCACTTACATGAATGCACATGAACTTGAATGCATTAATGTTTTTCATTTTCGTCTCTACTTATCTCCCAATGATAAATTACTTGTCGTGGAGTGGAGTGGCGGTATCATACGTTGGTAAATTGTAACGACTCGCATAAGCCACTTTCGTCAACCACATTTGCACTGAAATAAACATCCACGGTGTGCCGCGTTGAAATGCTCAAGGCCCGCCGCCTGCGTTGTACAGTGAGAAGTACTTTGCAATTCTCAAATTGGTAGACATGCAAATTATATACTTATCCCATTTTCTTGAGTGAAAAAATCTGTACAGTTTGATTACATACCCCTGGTAAAACTGAATGTAACGCTTATTTACTGTAGAAGAGCTAGCATAATTTATTGCAAGGTTCCAACAGTTTTGGAAAATATTTGCGTGGCCCAATCTGCGTTCGATTTTTTTCAACCTCCAACTTGCCCCAAAAAACCGGTTGTGTTTGGCCAGCTAAATCTGATTTAATTTCATATGGACTTCCGAAGTGGAAAGCAATAATTGCGGAACCTTTTGCAGGTCAGGACTATATTAGTTTTCCAGGTCATGAAATACTATTTTTTCATGATCCAAAAATATCGCGCAAAAATATTCTTTGATTTCAAAACCCTGATCGTCGGGGCTTCGAAAAGATTACAGTGAAGGATCAGAGATTGTGAAATTAACTTAACAGAGTAACTCATGATTTTAAAATATTATTGGAAGTTATTATGATTTTTATCTAGTATGAAGATCTGTTATTAATGAAGTCGTTCACGAACAAATCCAACATTCCTTTTTCGAGAACTTTTCAACTTCCGAATGAAAGCCAGCGATACAAACTCAAATCTCTCGGAGCAATTTTGTCGACAATCTCGCAGCGGAAATGGGCAATATTAGATTTCTTCTTTTGTTGTCAATGCTTTGAATCGCCGAATTGAATTTTTACGCGCCGTAATTAAAATGGTCTTGCGAAGGTCCCTACACACACGAGGTCGAAGTTGACCGTAGACCTGTAATGAGTTTTGGGCTCCATGAAGCGCTAGGTGTCTCCCCTCAACGGGCAGAGGATAGGTGAGAGGTTCAGGTTAGTTGAGTTTCTCTATCTTATGCTGTGGGGACTGGCACCCCCATGGGAGATACTGTTGGGTGACCTCCACAGATAGGTCTTTGGGACTTCTGTATTTTGTGCCCCTTCATTTTGTTTTAACTGTCATACCTTCTTCACTATTTTTTCTTTTGTTTTCTTCCTTTTCTTTCTTAACTCTCTGTTCTTATGCACTGGGTGTACTAAATGGCAACACTCCTCGCGTATTAATTCGCCTTTTTTAACCCTTCAACTCCTTAGAAAGATAACTTTGTATTGTATAGATATAGGAATTAGCGCTCAGTGAGACGGTGTAAGTTCCCGAGCTGATGGTTAGGTAGGCCTTCCTTATTTTGCTGTAGAATAAGATTATTGTTTCGTTACGGAACACTGTTTTTTTTTTTGCTCGCTGGAATCCATTTTTCAGTTCATATTACCTTCTTCTTCAACTTTTATTTTTTCCATAAACTTCTTTCAATTTTGCCGTTTCAAGGCTCAAGATGCGCATAGATTCCGTACTCCCTAAACTCCTTACTAAATGAGACCTTCTGCCTTGCTCTCTTTGGAACACCTTTGTAGTGGTTAAGGAGGCTCAGACTAACCTATTTAATCTCTATGCGGTGTCCAATGTCAAGAAGAACTCAAAGACTTGCCGCTCATCAGAGATGACCCGAACCTTATATCACTCCCTCCTGCCGCTGCCCGATCTAGAAATACTGCCGACACCGCCACCTAACGCTGCCGAGCTCCATTGTTCGGTGCCTTCATCGACGGTAATTTCTGGTATGAAAACATCGGCCGTCAATTATAGGAAGCATTGGCTTGCCAAGGATGATGCGGCAATAGATTGCTGTTTTATTTTTTTTGGCTTCCCTGGGTAACGTGCGACTAGACATCACAACATTCTGTGTTATCAACCACTATGTTGTGTCATTGTAACATTTTTATTGAAAAAAAGTTTTCATTTTCGTTTTCTTAATCTTCAAGACTTCACCAGCAGGTTCACGCTTCTTTCAAGTGGTCACTATAGAAATAAGACTCAGCTTCTCTGGTATTTCATTTTTGCGATTCGTGTTTTTATGTTTTTTCTCAATTCTGATGTGATATTGATGGAAAATAATTTTTGCGCTGTGTGTAAGCTTGAAGTCATTGCTTTCTTATGTTTTCAAATCAAACGTTAGAACTCATCTTAGTTAGTGTTGAACAGAAACTGTTGATATTATTTTGCAGAATAGTATGTCTCAGTCACTTCTATGCAAAACCTAGTACGCGCTACAAACTCGGTGACTTTCATAATTAAGCAGAATTTCTCCTTTCGTGGGAAAACGCTGTCTGATCTCATTCTAGTATCTTGGGAACTTATCCAGCCAGGATCTCTTTTAGCGGTCAAAGCAAATAAACACCGACACTTATGTGTCCGGCGGAACACAAACACCGGTAGCCTGCTGTAACAAACCAAAGTGAATTCTTCAAGTTAACTGGGCCCTGTTGCATTCTAATGACAGCATTCGAACTAATTAGACGTGGTCAATGAAAACTCCAAATAAGAAGGCGTTCACACTGCAATCATAGGCTTATTTGATGAGCCCAGGTTACCACCTCTACCGCAGCGAAGACTTGAAGGTCTCCGGAATAATTGTGAAGAAAATAGAAAGGCAATTCAAGAATGACGTGACGGTCAAAACCAAACCGACGAATAAGAGGCTCAAATTCAGTAGTGAAAAGGCCAAATCCAAGAGTGGAAAGTCCAAACTCAGCAGTAGGGAGCCCAATTCCTGCAGTGCAAAGCCCAAACTCGATCAGGAGTGGAAAACCCAAATCTAGGAGTGGAAAACCCAAATCCAGAAGTGGAAAACCCAAATCCAGAAGTGGAAAACCCAAATCCAGAAGTGGAAAACCCAAATCCAGAAGTGGAAAACCCAAATCCAGAAGTGGAAAACCCAAATCCAGAAGTGGAAAGCCCAAATCCAGAAGTGGAAAACCCAAATCCAGAAGTGGAAAACCCAAATCCAGAAGTGGAAAGCCCAAATCCAGAAGTGGAAAACCCAAATCCAGAAGTGGAAAACCCAAATCCAGAAGTGGAAAACCCAAATCCAGAAGTGGAAAACCCAAATCCAGAAGTGGAAAACCCAAATCCAGAAGTGGAAAACCCAAATCCAGAAGTGGAAAGCCCAAATCCAGAAGTGGAAAGCCCAAATCCAGAAGTGGAAAGCCCAAATCCAGAAGTGGAAAGCCCAAATCCAGAAGTGGAAAGCCCAAATCCAGAAGTGGAAAACCCAAATCCAGAAGTGGAAAGCCCAAATCCAGAAGTGGAAAGCCCAAATCCAGAAGTGGAAAGCCCAAATCCAGGAGTGGCAAGCTCAAGTCCAGGAGTGGCAAGCTCAAGTCCAGGAGTGGAAAGCCCAAATCCAGAAGTGGAAAGCCCAAATCCAGGAGTGGCAAGCTCAAGTCCACGAGTGGCAAGCTCAAGTCCACGAGTGGCAAGCTCAAGTCCAGGAGTGGAAAGCCCAAATCCAGTAGTGGAAAGCCCAAATCCAGGAGTGGCAAGCTCAAGTCCAGGAGTGGCAAGCTCAAGTCCAGGAGTGGAAAGGCCAAATCCAGGAGTGGAAAGGCCAAATCCAGGAGTGGAAAGCCCAAGTCCAGGAGTGGAAAGCCCGAGTCCAGGAGTGGAAGGCCCGAGTCCAGAAGTGGAAAGACCAAATCCAGGAGTTGAAAGCCCAAATCCAGGTTGGCAAGCCCAAATCCAGGTTGGCAAGCCCAAATCCAGGTTGGCAAGCCCAAATATAGGTTGGCAAGCCCAAATCCAGGAGTAGAAAGCCGAAATCCAGGAGTGGAAGGCCGAAATCCAGGTTGGCAAGCCTAAATCCAGGAGTGGAAAGCATAAATCCAGGAGTGGAAAGCCCAAATCCAGGAGTGGAAAGCCCAAATCCAGGAGTGGAAAACCCAAATCCAGGAGTGGAAAGCCCAAATCCAGGAGTGGAAAGCCCAAATCCAGGAGTGGCAAGCCCAGAAAGCAGAACTTGGGAGTGAAACCCTAGATTTCTAAGGACCCGGACAAGAATTTTGAGAAAGGTAGAGTTCCTTCTGCAGACATCGAGGATTTCCGCTGCTAAGTCGTCGGTCAATTGAAAAAATCGAAGCATTTTTGCAAGCAAAAGCCTGGAAAATCTCAATTCTTTCGAAAACTTGACGCCAGGTCGTCTTTGTTAAGAGCCTCCAGGTTGAACGGTCCCTCTAGAATTCATGGCTGTTTGTTGAAGACGGCGCCCTCTACCGGTGCACGGCCAATAGTGCACGAAAATATGCGCATCAATTTAACTCTGAGCCACGTCCAAATCTGCTCGGAGCTTAGTTTTCGCAGGTCACCTTTATTTCATCGCTTAATTTGATCTGCTCTTTCCCTTTTCCCCTTTTGTGTGTCTCTCAGAAAAAGAACAGAGTAATCGACTCCTAGCGCGAGGGAGTTGGCAATCACGTTTTCGAATCTCTCAAAATTTCCGACCGGTAAAAACATACTGGTCCATTTTTCTGAGCTGTACAGATAGAAATAATGATACTTTTGCTCTATTTTATCCTTCGTGAAACTCAATCTATTGTATTGGGGCTTAAAGACTGCGGTCGAAAATTGATGACAAGCACTTGGATTTCATGGTGAAGGAAAGGAAGCAGATGAGGGCAATGGTAAGCGAGTGTCCGCTGCTTCAATATTATCGAAACCACGACAAGTTGGGGATGGTATTGAATATTATTAACTACGTTTAGCTTGTATCGAAGTGTGAGATAAAAACGCTTTGTCTTCACGTTTGGCCTTTTACATCACTGAGTTTTTGGAATGAAATTGTAAACCATTCATTTTAAAGTAAGATTATCTCTGCTTCAGTAATAAAGCAAGGTCACACTCAGGAAAATTGTCTAGCTATTTTCCTGAAGTGACTCCTCTCAAATGCTAATAAAGGTAGTGAGTCGAATTCATTAAATTGTATAAGTAATTGGACAATTTCATGCTAGGATTATTAGAAGTTTCTCAATTAAATTCCAATATTAGGTTGTTCCTGAATCCTACATACAGCATGAATTGATAGAAGAATTGCTGAAATGAAGCTGTTCATTATAAACATAAATTATTAGCACTCTGACTTCATTTCCATCTCGGGTGGTTGAAGTTTACGATCGAAAATGTTACCCTGGGTCATTTTGAGTACATTTTTGAGAAAATTACATAATCCTTCTGTAATCAATCCCAGAATGTCAGTGCTTCAATACACGCTTTTCTCTACACAAAACAATTAGTTATTGTTATCGTTGCTAATGTTGCCGGTGCCGAATAGTGTGTCAAAAAAAAAATCTGAGGTTCATTTCTACGCACAGTGCAACATTTAGAGTGCAATATTCAGTGCACAGTTCAATATTAAAGTACACAGAACAATATTGAAATCTGCAATATTGGGAGCTCAGAGTGCGGTTAAAGGGACCAGAGCGGATTTGAATGGTTTCAAATCAATGTTAACGCGTTTCTTGGTAAGGGACCCACCATTGGCCACAAATTCATTTTTAAGTATACCAAATCAAAGTTGAATATTGAAATTGATTTTAGTTTTATTTAAATACTAAAACTTAGTTTGGCATATCGCTGCCAACATTTAAATATAAGATGCCATCAACACTAAAGAGAGAACTTTCGAAGCATATTCCATGCGGTGAAACATGCACGCAGAAGTAGTCGCAGCTCCGTGAGCCTCTCTCCTGTCTCTGTCCACGACTCGTCCGTCACGGGAGCGGCAAGCAATCCTTACAATCCTGCTGCTACGAGTGTCATATTGCCTTACACGCGCGATTGAGAACAGGTTTATGAGTTAGAAAAAAGGCCTTTGAGCTGGAAAATATACCTATGAGCTAGAAAAAACGCCTATGAGCCAGAAAAGACGCCCAAGTTCTTGAAAAAGGGCTATGAGCTATAAAAGATGCCTATGAGCTAGAAAAGAGGCCTATGGCCTAGAAAAACGCCTATAAGCTGGAAAAGATGCCTATAAACTAGAAAAGAGACCTGTGAGCTAGAAAAGATGCCTATAAGCTAAGAAAAACGCCTAAAAGCTCAAAAAGAGGTTTATAAAATAAAAAATAAAGCAGTCCGCTGATAAGCTTGTAGATTAATTACGCTTGTCTTATGCTCGCCTATTATTTGCGCGTCGTATTTTCTGCCACGCAACTCGAAGAAGTTTGTCTAACTGAAGATATAATTAAAGAAAACTTCGATAACATCATCATGCGAGAGTTTCATTAACACCTACCACACAATGTGGGGTGTAGAGCCCGGTTATTTTTCTACAAAGACTATACCGATGAGTAGCTGTTTGTTTTCTTGGTGATTGAGGGAATCCAGTTGCCAGCATCTTCCCTGAGCCGGTCACTCAAAAGTAGTTTCATCTCCAAAAGCTTCTTAACTGATTGGTACGCAGATTTCAGGCTTGAAATGCGCGGGTTCTCTTGCCTGTATAGTTATACCGGGTGTCCCACAAAAATGTCCCCGAATTTTTAATTCATTATATCTCCGTTTTAAATTGTCTTAAAGACAATTGTCATATTTTAATATTCCTTTTTTTCCCAGTGTAGTAAATTTTGTTTCCTTTTGAATAATTTAAGTTTATGAAAACCAGTTCAATAACCTCTTTACAATGATGTAAAGTCGGGGACTTTTTTGTGGGACACCCGACACAACAACAATTCTTGTCTCCCAATACTGTTTAAAGGATTTGTACACGGATTTTTTTGTTTTGAAACGTGCGGGGTACTCAATCACGTGTCGCCATACAAGAGTGGAATCTTAACTGCTGCTGAATTAATGAATTATTCACCCCTGTTCTACTCCCCTAATTGGCTGCCTCGATGATCTGTGAGTGAATCTGGGACTTCTATTTATAAGATACGCAACAAATTTGTGTGCGTTACCAGCTTCTTCGCATCCATGATACAGCATCTCGAGACCCGGGAAAATTAGTGGGACCTCCAAAGAGCTTTCTGTGTCCCTAAGATACTTATTTCATATATTTTGTATGTTCAGTTAATTAGATCAACGCGGAGATTTTATGTTCGTCGATGATGTTCATTTTCTACAGACGGCACGGCAGCCATCGGCTGAAACTGAATTACTCACTCTGAAGAGGAAGAATACAGCATTGCGCTTAGATCAGTAAGCAGTGGCCCACTCATAGTGCGATTGAGATATTTGATTAGCGTGCTTGTATCTAATCCCGAGGGTACTGCTACGCTTAAGTAAAATTTCAACGTCTTTAGTAAAAACTATTTATAAAAATAATGAACACGCCAATAATGAAAGAATTTTTGAACCCCGGATATCGCTAGAAGATTTAACTAGCGTTCTATATAGAGCACATTTGAAGAATACCATTTCTCGTTTAGAATTTCAGGCCGGTCCATTTTAAATCTCTCATGACGTAGATAGCGCAAGGTTCATCAATCTTTTCTCAATTACATGGAATGAGTAGAAATTGTTACTCGAGCGGTTTAATGAAAGACGAAGTGCCGTCTAATTTGGACAACTTTTTTAAAACTCGTTCTTGTAAATAAGTCGTCGTTCATTTGCATGCAAGTCTGATTTGCTCTACACCCGATGACGTTGTATTCCGACCAGAAACAGTACGTTTTCCCACGTACAAATTTAATTGAACCTGGTCTTTGTTGTTTCCTCTCGTTCTTCGTAATGCTCTCATCGTTAGCACGAAGCTAATCCCGTTGATTTCAATTGCATGTCGTCTGAATCTCGTCCAATCGAACCGAACATCGAGGTAAATTTCGTTTCTCATATTGCAAAATTCTCCGTCACTTTTGCGCAATATTGAGTTGCGATCTTTTTTATGTTTTTGCTCCGAGGCTGGATTTTAAAACATTTACGTGGTCGTAGGAGCACGGCTCGCAGGGTGAGTCTATCTAAAGGAATTTGCACTGCTGCTACACCGATACGATTACGTGAATCATTCGAACATCAGGAAATGAGTTGAATGTAATTGGTCGTAAAATGTAATGGGAACCTCGTTATTTTTACTCTAGTCTTAGTGATAAAGATCTGTTTTTCATTTTAAAACCTTGAGCTTGTGGATAAATTCACTTGGCTTTTGTCCAATGTTGAATAGTTTTTGCACTTTTATTCTGCAAAATTTGTAGCTCTGTTATTTTGCTTTGTTCCACTGCCGATAGTTCATCTGTGACTCCCTTTTGGGCGCTTACTTCATTTGTGAACCTCTTGCCTGGCAGAAGGCGAGCAACTGATCAGCCGAGGGGGGAACTTCCTTAACGATGCAAACTTGCTCTTTGTACCTAAGTGAGATGGATCTGAGAGGCAGCTGTTGCACAATAGTTTTTGCTGGGAGTGAAGAAGCGTGTTGTCTGCCAAGTTTAATCGTTGTTGGTTTCCGCTTTTTATGATGGAGTAGCATTCGTAGCGTTGTTCAGAGCCAGGCTGAGCGTGTTCCGTACACACGAAAAAGTGAGTTGATGAAGGAATAGGATCGTATGCTGAGTGAGAAAATCACTAGCCAGAAGCTTCCTGGGAATTTTTGTTCAGGCTCACATGCACAGATGGAAAAAAGTACATTTTAATGTTGAAGCGAGGCAGTAACTCCAGGCTGCTGAACAAACACTATTTTGGTCATCAAAATTCGCGTAATTTGGAACGACGTCAATGGATTCTTGACGCGCAAGCTTCGCTGTCCTTTGAAGATTCTGTCTCAGAGAAATGTATTTTTTTAGTTAAAAATATGAGTTTAATATTTGAAGATACTCAGTTTCTGACGGTTGAAATAAATATCTGGTGCCATCAAAATCTGGGGGCCTTGACTGAGGATAGACTTTCGAGAAAAAGCGTTTAATGGCTGCGTTTCTTTCTCTGCAGTCAAGCGATTATGAGGTTTTTGGACTTCCTTGTTTAATATTCTTTAATGTATTCATGCCCTGAAGAAAAAATTCTTGTTGAATCAATTCATTGTATAGATAGCACCGCCTGAGATTCTTTAAGGACGCCCATCAGGGGGATTCAACTATTGTATCTATGGGAATTAGCGCTCCCAGGGGAACCATGTAAGGGCCCGAGCTAAAGGTTAGGTAGGCTTCCTTTTTGTTGTAATAAAATAGGGTTTTGTTTTGTTACGGACCATCTTTTTTCGGTTCACTGCTGTCCTGTTTTTCAGCACCTACTACTTTCTTCTTCAACTTTTTTATTGTTTCATGAACTTTTTTCCTAGCTTACTGTTTCTGCGCACCTTGTGCATAGATTCCGCGTTCCCTCAACTCCATACTAAATGGTGCCTTCCTCTTTCCTCTCTCAGAACATCTTTGTCGTGGTTTAAGGGAGGCTGAAACTTTCTCTTATAATAATGATTATTCTTTAAGGACGACGCAATTCGATCGAAAGCGGTCGCTGAAAAGCGGAGCTTTACCTCCCACGGGCTCGTTTTTTTTCTAATCTAATCGCTCTTGTCGGGTCTCAGCAAAGTGTATTATTTTTTTCACAAACAACAGGGAGTTGACCTATGTGACCAACGACAAACTTACTTTCAATATTTGTGTGTTTTGTGGTTCCAATGTTAGTGTCTAGGGTAATTTGTTTTCTGTTGCACATGGAAAAGATGTGAGGTCCCGCGCTGGTAGTTAAGAAGCCTTTCTTTTTTTGTTGAAAAAGAATAGGCTTTTGTTATGAAACAAGCTTCTTATTTGCAGCACATGTCTCTTTTTTCCTTCAACTGTTTTGATTTTGTTAACTAACTATCGTCATCTTTCTACGCATGGAGTGTAAGGATACCCTTTGCATAGCTTCCCCGTTTCCTTAATTCCATGCTAAATGGTGCCTGCCTCCTTCATCTCTCGTGAACGCCCTCCTCAGGGGGATACAACTATTGTATCTATGGGAATTAGCGCTCCCAGGGGGACAATGTGAAGACCCGAGCTAAAGGTTAGGTAGGCTTTCATTTCTGTTAAAATAGAATAGGTTTTTGTTTTGTTACGGACCATCTTTTTTCGGTTCACTGCTGTCCTGTTTTTCAGCACCTACTACTTTCTTCTTCAGCTTTTTCTTGTTTCATGATCTTCTTTCTCATCTTACTGTTTCTATGCCCCTTCTGCATAGATTCCCCATTCTCTTATCTCCATACTAAATGGTGCCTTCCTCCTTCCTCTCTTCGATACGCTCTTTTTTGTAGCGGTTAGGGAGGCTTAAACTAACTTATAATCTTATAATCTTAAAATCTTAATCTCGTGAACGCTTTTGTTGAGGTTAAGCAGGCGTGAACTAACGTTTGATCGAATATTTTAAGTTTGAATTACGTTTTATTTTTTCTGAATGGCAGCCACAAAAAATACCTGCTCAGATATTTCTGCCCTAATTTTATTTCTCTTTATATAAGTTACCTGCTATTTTCTATAAGATCCTCAGTCGAAATGCTTCCTCTAGTAACCCGTGTGGTGATAAGCACTTAATTTAACGTTCGTATTGAATGTTTCAGTTGAAATAATAAGTTCTTTATCAATTTTTGCCTTGAACAAATTGAAAGTTCATGCTCGCCACCTGAGGCCACAAAGAGAATAACGCAATGAAGAACAGCAAATGCGCCACCCATTTCACTTTTCTCAAACCAGGTGTCGATAACTCGACTGCAAGTAGGGCGCCTGTCATCGATCAGGAAGGAGTAGGATGAGCTGTAATGCCGTGCTATCATTCCGCGTCCGGGTGCCTGCTCTTCAATTAACTAATTTCACGGTCCCTATAGCTGCTTACATCAGCTTCGACAATGTGTGCCATGGACGATATTTCATCCTATTCTGACTCGTTAAGTGACGTAACACTACGGTAAAGTGACTCTACGTTAAAATGACTCTACGTTAACGTGACTCTACGTTAAGGGGGTCCTCCGGATTGAAAATTTTTTTGATCCGATTGGTCTGAAACTTGGTGAGTATATGTAGTTTTGCAAGACAAACATATTTGAGCTTGAAATTTTTTGATTTAGGCCTTAGTTTTTCCGAAAAATTTGAAAAATAGGTTTTTTGGGTCATTTTTATGCATATTTCAAAAGAATAGAAGTCATTGAGTTTTTATGCTAGAACAAATTCAAAGACAGTTTTGGAATCCTTGAAACATTTCTAACAAAGATTTATTCAGGGATTTTGCATTTTTTTTTTAATTTTTTTTATTCGCGAAAATTTACCAATGAATAAAAAAAAACGAAATTTTTGGATTTGAACCATTATAAAAAAAATGAAATGTAAAAATGGAAAAAAGGGGAATATAACTTTGTTAGAAATGTTCCAAGGATTTCAAAACTGTCTTTGTTTTCTTCCTAGCATAAAAACTCAATGACTTCTATTCTTTTGAATTTTGAGGATAAGTGACTTTACAGTATAGGCCAAAAACTAAATTTTTTGTTTTAGTGTGATATAATGGAAAATTTATGTAATTGAATGCTGTTTTCATTTTCATTTCGATTATCTCCATGCATAACATCATATTCACACTGTGAATTGTAATTTCCAAAAAAGGAAAAAATTAAGAAAAATTTTACTTATATCATATAAATTATGAAATTTTTTGTTTTCAGTTTGATTCATATGAAATTTGACTATTATATGTAACTTTTGAAAAGAAACACAATTTCCTCTATACATTTTTTTGATTCAGGTCTTAGTTTTTGGAAAAATTTGACATATTGGTTTTTAGTCCACTGGTATTGATATTTCAAAAGAATAGAACTCATTGAGTTTTCAGGCTAGAACAAAAACAAAGACAGTTTTAGAATCCTTAAAACACATCTAACAACAGTACATTCGCAAATTTTTTATTTCTTCTTTTTTTTTCTTTTTATATGGGGTCGAAATGGGCTCGAAAATTTAAGATTTTGGTCCCCTTACTCCCCCCCCTGGGGGGGAATCTATTGTCCGTAGCGCCATGAAATTTTAGGACCGAATAGTCCACCACCTAAGGGTTCTTTTCCAACAATAAAATGAAAAATGACCATCTGAGAGAAAAGGGGCCCTGGAGGACCCCCTTAACGTGACTCTACGTTAAAATGACTCTACGTTAAAATGACTCTACGTTAACGTGACTCTACGTTAACGTGACTCTACGTTAACGTGACTCTACGTTAACGTGACTCTACGTTAACGTGACTCTACGTTAACGTGATTCTACGTTAACGTGACTCTACGTTAACGTGACTCTACGTTAACGTGACTCTACGTTAACGTGACTCTACGTTAACGTGACTCTACGTTAAAGTAACTCTTCGTTAACGTGACTCTACGTTAACGTGACTCTACGTTAAAGTGACTCTACGTTAAAGTGACTCTACGTTAACGTGACTCTACGTTAAAGTAACTCTTCGTTAACGTGACTCTACGTTAACGTGACTCTACGTTAAAGTAACTCTTCGTTAACGTGACTCTACGTTAACGTGACTCTACGTTAAAGTAACTCTTCGTTAACGTGACTCTACGTTAACGTGACTCTACGTTAAAGTGACTCTACGTTAAAGTGACTCTACGTTAAAGTGACGTTACACTGTGAGCACTAATGGAGCAAGTCTTTTGCGTGACCATATTAAAGTGATGCTTTTCTAATTTTGCTACAAGGAAAGATTTTCAGACAATTTCTGTCATCGTAGCAGGGCAGCTGGCTGCGCGATTGGCTATTTTAACTACAGTTTGTGCTACAGTGCATAGTGCGTTGCGTAAGTCTTCTATGGAGAATTTACGCTGCTGCTTGCAGCACCGCTACGAAAATGAAGTATATTTAAAAGTCCAGCCTCCTTTTTTCCCGTTGTTATTCCTCCTCACTGTCTATGCCATGAGTTCTTTGGTGCTTTTGGTGTTCCTTTCTAATGAGGAATCCTTCCACCACGTTTGAAGCAACACCAACGTCGGCGCAACAGAAACTTGACAGCGACTAATGTTTTCGAGAGACCCAAACTTGCGCATGAGGGGCACAGATTTTCTCTCGAATAATTTGTTCTGTGTGGTTATTTTTCTAGAAAGTGTGATTTGTTTCGATTAGAAATATTCGTTGGGAATTTTTGGTATTCTTTTCTCGAGAGAAAAGAAGTATTTATGACAACCAGTGAGAATTTTCTGCCTTGATACTGGTTCGACAATTGTCCTGTTAAAAATATCATTAAAATATGAATTAACATCTGAAACTTTCTTTCATTCCATTATGAAAACTCTGCCACAAAGAATTAAATTCATGATTAATAAATCGAATCCCCTCAGGGGGATACAACTATTGTATCTATGGGCATCAGCACTCCCAGGGGGACACTGTGTGAGGGCTCGAGTTGAGAGTTAGGTAGGCCTTCATATTGTTGAAATAAAATGCTTTTGATATGTTAAGAACCATCTTTTTTCGGTTCACTGCTGTCCTGTTTTTCAGCACCTACTACTTTCTTCTTCAACTTTTATCTTCTTTCATGAAATTCTTTCTCAACTTGCTGTATTTATGCCCTTTCTGCATTGATTCCCCATTCTCTTATTTCCATACTAAATGGTACCTTCCTCCTTCCTCTCTTCGATACGCTCTTTTTCGTAGCGGTTAGGGAGGCTTAAACTAACTTATAATCTTAATCTGAATAAATCGAACGTTTCACGTCCGTTGTCGCAAGAAAAGGTTAAATTTACATTTGAGCGTGAAGGCAAAAGTGCGTTTAACTTCTGCAGAACACGATGCTGATTGTCCCGTATTAATTGTGCATTCGTGGAAGCGTAATCTGCAGGATAGACGTAAACGCTTTGTGATCAATAATTTTGGCAAAAATTGATTACACTGAATACAATTTTAGTGCGCCACAAAATGAATTTAGGCAATCTAACAGTATACCCTTGTTTAAGATGAAGAATGTATGACTTTGAAATTCTATTTCGTAATGCTCATTTCAAATCATATGGAATGAAAACTCCATCATCTGACAATGTTCATTTGTAGCATTAGATGGTTAATAAGTGTGTTCTACATTTCTGTTTCTTGTACGTGTGAAAATTTATTGCTAATTATTATATGATGTTTGAAAGCCTTGCAGTGGAAGTGTTTTTTACGTACAAGTGAGTACTGTATTGCTATAAAAGTACTAACAAGCCAGTTTTTCTTTCGTAAATTTGAAAAAATAGTGTTGCTTTTTCTCAATAGTGTTGTCTGTCGCTGCACTTCAGCATAGAAAAGCCAGTATTTTTATGAGTGCACTAACCGTATCTCTAATTCTATCTATACGTTTCATTCTTATTGCTTTCCAATTGCCTTTTACTTATTTTCTCTTACTCATCTCGAATACATTGATAATTTTTTAATGTTCTATTGGAACTTCAAATTAGTGTTTTTCGTGAAAAAATTATTAGCTTATCAAGTTTATATTTAAACAACCAATTTTTCAACCATTCCCAAATTATGATTTTCAAGAAATGTTTCCATGTTTTAACTAAGAACATACCCGTGTTGAATTGCAGTCGGAAAAAGACGTACGCACATTTGCCATCAAGCCCATACCCAACGCAAACATCAAGCCCGTGATCGTGTTCATCAACCCCAAGAGCGGCGGCAACCAGGGCGCCAAACTCATGCAGAAATTCCAGTGGCTGCTCAACCCAAGACAAGTGTTCGACTTGACTGAGGGCGGCCCTAGAGCTGGGTAAGTACTGTCCAATTTCCTCATTTAAATTTGAGCTCCAGGGCTGCAAATAGACGTGAAGCTCAGCAGGTTGCGGACTTGACACGTTGATTACGATGGGTTAAACTGGGGTTCAATGGTCAACTCAAATTGTGGTGATTTACTGCTTTTTCTAAAAATTGTACTTGACCAAAGACGGATGATGGCACTAATTAATTGAATTTGTGTCATGGGAGTTGAATATTGAAATTGAGTTTCATTGTAGATCGATGTTAAATGTTTGACCTGCCGATCAGTATTATCATTCAACTAGAATAACAATTAATTTTTTGTGAAGAGTATTTAATGACCCTTAAGGGGATTAAACTATTTTATCTATGGGAATTAGAGCTTCGAGGGATAAAATGTTAGATACCGAGCTCAGAGTTTGGTTGGTTTTCGTTTGTTGAAATAAGAAAGGTTTTTGTTTTGTTAAGATCTAACTATATGGATTCACTTTATCTGGTTTTCAGCAGGTATTTCTGTTTTCTTTAACTTTTTTGTTTTATTACCTTCATTCCTAACTGAATGTTTCTATGCGCTGGTGATCTTGTGTGAGAACACACCTTATGCATAGAATCCGCGTATTTTAACTACACACTCAATGGTGCATTCATCCTTTCTCTCTTTGGATTAGCTTTGTTGCTGTTAGGAATGCTTAAACGAACTTATATTGAAGTCTAATCTAACACTAATTTTAATTTCAAATTAGTCGCTACACATTCGCTTTTTACATTTGAAAATGCGTCTTTCTTCTCTGTCCATTCTTTCAAACTCCTGCTAAATGATTCGCTTTCGCAAAAATGTGAAGTAATCGTGACGGTAATAAAGTTAATGCTCCATAGCGTTATTTCTAAGAGCTTGGCAGAGTTTGTAGGAATTTCGTTACCTCCTCAGTCGCGGTCTCGTGGGTATCTACTTCCACGCTGAGATGTTTTCTCTTCGTCTTAATTTCTCCCGAGGATTGGGCCTGAAATTGTCTCTGCCCTGCAGACTCGTCTGTCTAGGTTGTATTTAGCAAATCAGCAATTTTTTAACAAGCCTGATGGGCGAAATGAATTTCTGCTCTTACAAGAAACTTGATTTTTATTTGTGAACAACTGAGCAAGCATGCCTCTAATTAATATTGATCCATTGTTATTCACGAAAAATTTTCTTTGTATTCCGCCAGGCTTGTGTATAATTAGTTCGTTTCAGAAAAATTTTACTCCTTTTTTTTAATTGAAACACTTCATTTCATCTCAAGTAATTTGTTTAATTATTGCAGCATTTTTCTTTATATTTCGCAGATTTCCTAGACCCTTTTTTTCTAATTTGAATGTTCATGTGCTTTCATTAACACATTCATTGCGTTCGGACCCACAGGTGGGTCGTCCTTAAGTTTTCCCAGTTGCAAAACGACCGATCAATGGGTCGTTTGAAATTTGTTTATCAAGCTTTTTTAACTAATGGCACTTATTTTACTTTTAAATTAATGGTATTTTATTTATTTAAACAAGATTGACTTTCAATTTGAGTTAGATATTGAACTTCAGTTTAACACATCGCACTCAATTCGTTAAGAAGATTTTGTTATATACTGCATGCACTCAAATGAGGGCCTCACAACGGGTGTCAATCTCTTCCGTCAAAGCCAACAAACGCTCCACACCTCAGTGGGTTCCATTCTACCAACGCTACAAGTGATCAAAATCCTTTTTATTTGGGACCATTTTTTATCATTTTATCTTGTGTATAAATTAGGAAATTTGCATTTTAGTCGCTTCGAATATTTACCTCTCCCCTCATGCAGGGCTGAAAGTTATTTCCAGGAACTTCTAAGTGTTTTACTCTTTTTTTTCCACTCGATACCACTCTTTCCACTCTTTTTCTACTCGCCTTTTTGGCTCCTTATTTGGCTGCCAGAGTTGGATTGGCTTATTCCGTTCCGGTAAATGAACCGTGACCTGCTTGACATGCTTCTGCAAATTCCTAAATTTTCTTTTGGCTTTAATTGAAAATGAAACTTCTCAAAATCATGTGCACTGGCGTTTCAATAGAACGATTTCCTTGCTTTATCAGGTACAGTCTCTTGAAGGCTTCTGTTCAATCACGTTAGCTTAAGAGCCACTTGCCTGAAGTCTTCGAGTGTTCCAATTTGAGTCTCGAAGCCTTTTGAGTCGTGAAGTCTCTTCAGTTAGGTCTGAAGGTTTTCTAATTTCAGCTTTTGTAGTTAATTTGTTTGAATTTCGACCGCTTTTTTCTTTTTGATGTTTCATTTCTCAATTATGCGCCGTGCAGTCATGTGATTTTCTCGATTTCGTAATTTTATCGTAGATATTGCTTCATATTCCGTTCAATTCATAGACACATTTTGCAGTCAGTCGAGGCAATGCACTACGAGCATAACGAGATGGGACTAAGTACGCTGGTTGTAAGTGCACAAAAATTACTACAAACCAAAACGAGCACACTAGGCGTGCAAAATTAGGAAAAGGGCTTTTAAATCCTGCCATACCTAACAAAAGGCGGTAGACCGGGAGAGAAAAACAAAGTGTGGGCGGAGAAAGGGCAACCTCCTTCGTTAGGCTAATGTGTAGCAACCTAAGGTCATTTTTTAGCAGGGATTTTTTGTGCTGAGCAATCGAGCGTCGTTATACAAACGTTGTTCAAAAGTTACTCTCGTTCAAGCAGAAACTGATGTTCTGACACACCATCCCACGTCAGCACCTCATATTGACAACAGAGCTTAGAAGCCGAGACTGACCGGCTAGCCCATTTAGCTTTAGGATTCATTCTGAATGGAAGCTTTAAATTTCGCAGGAAAATCAAGAGATAGTTTATACTCGAATCAAAAAATTTTGTCTCAGAGAATTTGGTGAAAATGTACCTCAAAGAGTGATTATTTTACCATCATGAGTTCAACATTCAACAATTCGTCGAGTCAAAGTCCTGTTCATGCCATGCCCGGCCGTAAAATTTTCCCGTGAATAACAATTACGTATAGTTTTTTGGTACGTGCATAAAGTATTTCTATTGTAATATTTCAACACTTTCAACAGAACATGTCATTCCTTATCTATGAAACGTGTTCTTTCGCTACTTCAGTTTTAAACAGAAATTTATTATGAAGTGTTGGGACAATTTAGCATTGTATCGTTACAACAGAAGTTTCTAAAGTTCTCTTGGTAGCCGCAAATTACCGTAGCCAACATTTGAATTTGAGAAAATCATAAAAAACACCCTCAAACACTCATTTCACACAGCGCGCATTCGTGTAAACTGTCTCTGTAAAATGTGTCTTGACTTCACGTCATCTTTATTCTCCAGACGCTGCTTCCAGCGCATTCCCTACTCAGATGCACTCGTTACTGTGGATATCGTGAGGCTCGATGCTTCGTATAGCCTAAAAGATGCGATCAAATTGAAACACAGTCAAAGATCATAATTCAGGTAGTCAGAAATCACCTCTCTGCAACGTTTCCCTTTTGTGAAAAACATTTCCCACAGAAATTGTTGATTTGTATAATTAAAAAGACAAACAATGATATGCGTTTAGAGTTCGTTAAATTGCTATAATTACTTCAAAAATAATTATACTATATCTGCTCATTTATAGTGTTTTGACGTTTTTGGGCGATAAATATTTTTCTTTTCACGAGCCGTGGCTCACAATGTATCACGGGTTTTCTTCGATTTCTTTCTTTGTAGTTTGAAAAATACCTTTATCTGCAGTAGTATGTATTAAATATGATCACTTTACTAGCGAGTGTATGGTTTATCTATCTTTCATGTTGAAATTGTTTATAAATTCCTCTATCGTTTATATTTCTGGCACGGTGATGAGCGTAAACTGTTAGGATATATTTTGGCCCAACAGTAACTGAAACACGCGTTATGTTGCAATATCAGTGTGTTGTAAAAGCGTAAAGAAGAAATCATTGCACAATCAGAATTAGAGATTTTTAAATTCAACCCATACATTTTTTCAGCTGCGTAAGTATCTGGTAAAAATTTCACATCTTATTTGATTTCATGGAAAAATTATTCTTTTCATTCATAGATGACAACGCAGTTTTCAATATCTTATCCTTCTGCTTTCTGATGTTGAAGAGGGAAGTCCTCCCTATCTAATTTACTCACCCATTAGAACACTATTACCCATGCCTTTATTTATTGTTCCAGAATTTCGAACTCATCGTGCTATTTTATGTTCACTCGTTTTCGTTCTGAATTAGATGTAATTATAATGGATAAATTCACGATTAATGTATTACGTTTTAAGCATTTTATGACGTATGGGAAATGATACAATGAATGCTACGTATGAAGAAAATGCTAGCTTTTTGTATTTCGATTAAAAGCACTTTCAAATATTATAGTAAAATTTAGTTTATGAAGATTTTCTAACTTAAGAGGAAGTTGATCACTGTCAGGCTATTGTCGAAGATGCCGACTTGTGCCTATATAATTTAACAGGAGGGAAAATAATTCTCCTCGCATAACTAAACTCTCGTATCACAGATACTTGAGAAGCATATATCCGTCTCAGATTTGAAAATTTCAAGAGCTCGAATTTCATTTCGGCTCTAACTTTCGACGCCTGCATTACTAGCGTGAAAAGCTCCATAGCTAGAATTCGTTCGGCTCTAAAAACTCGAAGCTTGATTAGCTCGTAGCTTATCATCTCGACTCGAATTTCGAAAGCTTGAAAAACCAGCTCAAATCTTCAAACCTTGTAACCAGATCGGACTCCGAAAATTACCGAATAAGTCGCATCCGGAAAAACCTGTGGGCAATCCCCAACTAAATAAATTAAGTCAGCAAAACCTGACTTTCTATTATCCCTGAAGATATCAGGAAGATCCCCCCGGGATAAGAAGGACCAATCTAATTAATTCTCAATCGGGCAGAAACACGAATCGCCCACCTGACTATTATCGTTGGCTCCAAAGAAGGACCAGCCATATAAATAATCTATAACTGGCACCCAACGTGGATCTGCCGAAACAACTATCAAACTTTTGGCTCCCAAGAGGATTCAGCCAAACCAAATATCCAACAAGTGGCGCCCGAACAGGGACTGCCCAAATAATAATCCAACATTCACGTAAGAGGTTGCCTCGATACAGAAGTCCCAGCTAGAGTATGTTCTAATTTCAAAAGTTTTAATGTGCACTACCAATACGATCAAATGCATCTTCTTTTCTTTAATTAAAACTAAATGAAGTCAAACTTTATAATTTTATACCACAAGCAGCATGAGCAAAATTTCGACATCATGCTCGTGCGATGATGGTTTATTTACTCTTTGTACTCTAACTATTTTTTGGAAACCAAGCCTATAACTCCCATATTCTACTCCTCTGCTCACCGTTAAGAAACGCTCTAAATTCCCCGAGCACATTTCGAGCCTCGGTGGGAAATTGCACCATTCAGTACCTCCATGGTCAGCGAAAAACATCAAAAGATAATTTTGGGGCTGAGCTCACGCCGGCACGGGAAGTGAAGATCTTCATAGACTGGGGGTGGAAAGGCCGCACCATATAAAGGCCGCATCATATGTTATTGCCATGCTTCTCTCCTCACCGTTAGTTTCACAAGTTCAGAGCTCGTGTCATCTGCGCGAAAAAGTTAGTACCGACCGGCGTCCGTGACTCGAAAGTTATCTCACATAAACTGAGTTTTCGGCAGTTTCTTTGAAGTTGTTTATTCAAATGTTTACTTCACCCTTATTGTTGACTCGCGTACGAGTTTTTTACTCTTTTTATTTGTTTGTTCCAATTTTCGTTGAGGTTTCTATTTAGATACTTGAAAATACAGCCATTATTTCAGTTTTCTTTCATAGCACATGACGTCACCGTTATTTTCCACTGTGAAGACATACTAATTTTATTTTGGATGATAGCCTTCGCGTTATCGTCGAATACCTCATAATCATTGACGCTTGTTTATTTGTAGAAATGTTTAAAACGCTCTCTCAAGCTGTTGATGCTTACCGTTGAGAGAATTTCGCTCTCGTCAGCAATTTCCTGAGCGGCCAGTCATTCTTTGATGATTGAAAACTCTATATCCAAATTCCAACTTTAACGACTCGACGCGATATGGACCTAGTCAACGAAGAGCTAGTACTTAGCTTACATTACTCAATTATTTATCATCGTTCGTCTTAGATTAGAATGGCTTATAGTCAAGTGAAACAAGTATTTGACGAAAAAATACCTATTTTAAATCATTAACTGAAGACACCCACGTAAGAACGCTGCACAAATCTTGCATCAACCGATTTACACTCAAAAAAAATCACTGAGGAATAAAATGTAATTTTTGAGGCTAATTTGGAGTTTATTTGCAACTTAATAAACTTGGTTGTGTTGAAAGAATTTGGATGACTGAAAGGAACTTGATTACTATTTAGTTGCAGCACCTTTACTCGCAATTACAGCTTTAGGTGGTTGCTCTGAGTTTTTACTAAATTCTGACGAGACTTCAGTGATATCTTAGCGCATTTTCTTTAGCGAACACCTTCAATTCATTGAGGTTAGCCGGTCACTGTTGTGGATCTGACTTTTGAGTTTTCTTCTGAAATTTTCTTTCGGATTTCTGTCCGGTGATTCTCTGTCATGTCTGCACCTTGATATTGTTGCTTTGTAGCACGAATTCCTTTCGAGATGTTCCGGGGCTTATTGTCCCGTTGAAACATCCATTCAGGTCCGAGAACCAGCTTCATAGTAGATCGTTGCAAATAATCGCCTAAAATATCACGATATCGAACTTCAACCATAGTTTCTTCAATATTTTAATAATGTTGTGTTATTAAATGAAAAGCAGCCACAAACCACAGACACAAGCAGCCCTCCAACTTGTTGCACGTTAGGATGGTGTTCTTATAGGTGTAGCCTCTTCCACTTTCTATCTAAATATGACTACCTTTAAAATGGTCGTAAATCTTTATTTTGTTTTCATGAGAGCACTAAATTTACTTTTAGAAAACAAGACCGAGCTTTAAGTTTGGCTTTGCAATTTTCAATCTTGATTTGAAATTTCATGTTTTCAGTAGTGGTATCTTGCAAGGGTATCTTAATTCAAGTTTTTGTTTCACAAGTTCACTGCTAATACTTTTTCTGGTATGTGTTCCGGCATCATTCGCTTTTTCATTGCTGTCCTTTTTTAAAACCCATTAATTTGTTCTCCAAATTTTTTCTTTCATGAACTTCTTTGAATCTTGTTTCTATGTATTTTCGGGTGGGTACACATCTTTTGCATTGATTTCCCGCTCCCTTAATTATTCGCTATATGGTGTCTTTGATCTTTCTCTTGGGAACATCTTTTGTTGGGGATAAGAAGGCTTAAACTAATTTATGTTTTTATTGTCAGAAAATGGTGGGAAATTAATTTCGAAACTTTCAAAATTCTTGTTTCATTTGATGCATATTATTCATCAAGGATTTTTGAACTCTTCTTATTAGTGAACAGAATGGGTCTTGTCTTGCTCGAATTTGAGGACTTTGCTTTCTTCGATGTATCTTCACTACATGAGTGTTTCTCCTCATCAATTAAGCAAATGCATAGTATGCGTCATCTTCAGAATTGACGCATGATTTACACAAAATTTTACCCAATTTCAAAACCGATATTTCAATCAAACTATGTTACGAAGCGTTCTGTGGTTGTCATAAATTTTAACAACATTGACTCAATTTTTTAAACTACGCCTAAATTTCAACACATGCGCCTATTGTTGCCCAAAGAACTTCTAAGGTGAATTAAACCTCACGCCTGGCGTTCTCTAACGCCTCCGTAGTTATTGTTGCAAGAGCGGCTTATATCATTGCCGTCATTGCCTCGACATGAGATACTACTGGTGTGCAGAGCACTTTATCCTTGCAATTACCCCATAAGGAAAAATTTTAGAGTTGTGATGTTTGGTGAACGTGGGGCAGTTGTGCTGGGATATCTCTCCCAATCGAGCAGAGAGAGAGAGAGAGAGAGAGAATTTTTTTCGGACTGCGCTGGGTGGATAAGAGCACAGCGTCAACAGATGAATCACTCATCCTGGGTAAACTGCTTTTCTTAAGATCTGCAACGCATCCAGTCTCTGTTAACTTTTCCTCCGGTCTTTAATACTTAGAATATCTGACGGATTTCATTGATACTCATTTCTGAACTTGCATTGAAGTACAACTGTTTTTTAGTACTATAACACGCACTGGGCTTCCTTCTGAAAGGACACCTTTTCTAGATTTCTTACTGAGCTGGCGGATTGAGTTCTCGCTGTGATATCTGTAAGGAAACAAAATAAAATTTGATATTTGTTTTGCATGAAGTGAAAGTTGTGCGATCACAACCACAATAATTTCAAAGGTATTAATTTTTATTTATCACGGAAGGAATCATTCTCTCCGGTGTAAATATCAACGCGTCGATAGAATAATGTGTCCTCTGTTAGGATGTTGTCCGTTATTTTATCGTCAACTTCTTTTTCATTTCTGCTTACTTCAAACGGTTATCATTGAAATTCTTAAAATTAAAAGGGACTCTCATGTTCAGTAACTGCTGGTAATATTCGATTGTAAACGCGATCAAATAAAATTAAGAAAATGCTTCCAAAAAATATGTATTAATTAATTTTTCATATACCACTCATTTGTTATACTTTGCATTCGTGTTATTTCAACTACCTATTAAATTTATTCGTTATAGAAGACTTTAAAAAGCTTCAAATGATGTTGAAATAGCGATGAATTCAATATCAGGGGCAAATGATCTCCGCTCCAGAAATTACCACCAAAGTCCACACAACTGACAGACGATTGAATGTTTCAGGAGAATAGTACCTGATTATAGTTATTTCCCTATCGCTGCGTGTGTTAAGGCGCAAGTTTTCAAAGCGATCGCTCTAAGGAGGAAATTACATCTGATGTTTTGACAAATGAATTGGAGGGCAAATATGCAGAGTGTCCTATAACCCATAAAACACAGAATTCTAGGACACTCAAGTTAGAGGCGTGGTGATCAACGCAGGGTTGCCAAACTGGCTTTTCTAGCCAAGTTACTAATTGGGAACTGAACTAGGAACTAGGCCACTCTGCCAGAAAGACATCTACGCCGCTATGAGGTGAAATTATCACTCAATCCACTCTCCAGTTTTGACCTCTGATTTGTGGGTTAGGACACTCTGCATATTTGCCCTCCAATTGCTCACCTATTATAACTAGACTCCGGGAGAAATAATTCATTCATGGCGTATGTTACTCTACTGTGCCGAAGCACTGACTCTATTTGTATTGAGTGAACCTTCTGCGTCGTTTGCGCCGTGTTTTGTTTGCCGGAACTATTTTGCTGAGACCTGGAATGTTTTCCATTTTATAACACGTCTGTATTTCTGGTAACTAAGGTGTTACTATGGTTACATATGTTGTGTTGGGAGTGGCTTGCCCTCGACCGTAGTTGGAGTCCAAATTATTTATCAATATCATTTACTTAATTCAACCGCCACAGCCATGGAAGACGACCTCAGCAGAGATATAAGTTGTCGGGGTTCGAATGTTCATGTTGCGTAAAAATCCAAAGACGAAAAATAGATGATCGTTTAATGATTACCCATGTACAGTAGCATAGGATGTAAAGTATATTTTTGCGGAGGGACTGGGAGCTCATCTCTCTTTCTAGACAATTCTTTTATTAGAAGGTTGCTTTCATTTTTAGTTTCTTTTCCCGTTAAAGCATGAAATTTTCAAGTCGAACGAGTGCTGGTAGGTATTTGTCATCCCGTTTTGCTTAAAAAATTAAAATATAAACACTAATCCTTATTTTCCAAATTCTAATGTACGCTGAACATATCTTTCAAGTATTTTCGTTCATTTCATAGGTACTGTAAAACTAGGTTTCATAAACCATTGCGTGCAACGATAGAACAAAAACTTGGAGCACACAATAGTTTTTTTTTTTTTAATTGCTACGTCAGAAAGAAAATGGCTACGAAAACGAGCCAAGTGGCCTTCCCTCCCACGCTGTCATCCAGCCTTCACGTACCGGCACCAAGGAATCAATCCCATTGACATTCATCAGTTTTCACGCACAACCCCCAGTACATTCATTTTAGTAAAGGTCAACGTGTGAATAAGCGGCGCATAAATTTGCGTGAATAACGTATAAGTCCATAAGATTAATTTTAAACGCAATCAACGTGCAAATGTGCTACGTATAAATTTGCTTAAATTACATAAAAATCTAAAACTTCATTTTAACAGCAATGGAAATGATGACGTGCAAATGTCCCTGACACACTAATCAACATGAAAAATGCATTGCGCAGCCTATAAATACGGGTAAACAACGTCTAAATTTTCACGTTGCAGGATGGAGATGTTCCGGAAGGTGTCGCAGCTGCGGGTACTGGCGTGTGGCGGCGACGGCACAGTGGGGTGGGTGCTCAGCGTGCTCGACCAGATGGCCATCGACCCGCCGCCCGCCGTCGCAGTGCTGCCGCTCGGTACCGGCAACGACCTCGCCAGGGCCCTTGGTTGGGGCGGAGGGTGAGTCGGGCATCGTTGGTGGAAGTGCGTTACTTAGATTGGAAGGTTCGTCTCGAGTTGAACGTTTGTTTCGAGTAGAAACGTTCGTTTCGAGTAGAAACGTTCGTTTCGAGTTGAAACGTTCGTTTCGAGTAGAAACGTTCGTTTCGAGTAGAAACGTTCGTTTCGAGTTGAAACGTTCGTTTAGAGTTGAAACGTTCGTTTCGAGTAGAAACGTTCGTTTCGAGTTGAAACGTTCGTTTCGAGTAGAAACGTTCGTTTCGAGTTGAAACGTTCGTTTCGAGTAGAAACGTTCGTTTCGAGTTGAAACGTTCGTTTCGAGTTGAAACGTTCGTTTCGAGTTGAAAATTTCGTCTCGAGTTGAAGCGTTCGTCTCCAGTTGGAGCGTTCGTCTCGAGTTGAAGCGTTCGTCTCTAGTTGAAGCGTTCGTCTCTAGTTGAAGCGTTCGTCTCTAGCTGAAGCGTTCGTCTCGAGTTGAAGCTTTCGTCTCGAGTTGAAGCGTTCGTCTCTAGCTGAAGCGTTCGTCTCCAGTTGAAGCGTTCGTCTCTAGTTGAAGCGTTCGTCTCTAGCTGAAGCGTTCGTCTCGAGTTGAAGCGTTCGTCTCGAGTTGAAGCTTTCGTCTCGAGTTGAAGCGTTCGTCTCTAGCTGAAGCGTTCGTCTCCAGTTGAAGCGTTCGTCTCTAGTTGAAGCGTTCGTCTCTAGCTGAAGCATTCGTCTCGAGTTCAAGCGTTCGTCTCGAGTTGAAGGGTTCGTCTTGAGTTGAAGCGTTCGTCTCGAGTTGGAGCGTTCGTCTCGAAATGAAACGTTCGTCTCTAGCTGAAGCGTTCGTCTCGAGTTGGAGCGTTCGTCTCGAGTTGAAGCGTTCGTCTCTAGCTGAAGCGTTCGTCTCTAGCTGAAGCGTTCGTCTCGAGTTGAAGCGTTCGTCTCTAGCTGAAGCGTTCGTCTCGAGTTGAAGCGTTCGTCTCGAGTTGGAGCGTTCGTCTCGAGTTGAAGCGTTCGTCTCTAGCTGAAGCGTTCGTCTCGAGTTGGAGCGTTCGTCTCGAGTTCAAGCGTTCGTCTCTAGCTGAAGCGTTCGTCTCGAGTTGGAGCGTTCGTCTCGAGTTGAAGCGTTCGTCTCTAGCTGAAGCGTTCGTCTCGAGTTGAAGCGTTCGTCTCTAGCTGAAGCGTTCGTCTCGAGTTGGAGCGTTCGTCTCGAGTTGAAGCGTTCGTCTCTAGCTGAAGCGTTCGTCTCGAGTTGAAGCGTTCGTCTCGAGTTGAAGCGTTCGTCTCGAGTTGAAGCGTTCGTCTCGAGTTGAAGCGTTCGTCTCGAGTTGAAGCGTTCGTCTCGAGTTGAAGCGTTCGTCTCGAGTTGAAGCGTTCGTCTCTAGCTGAAGCGTTCGTCTCGAGTTGAAGCGTTCGTCTCTAGCTGAAGCGTTCGTCTCGAGTTGAAGCGTTCGTCTCGAGTTGGAGCGTTCGTCTCGAGTTGAAGCGTTCGTCTCGAGTTGGAGCGTTCGCCTCGAGTTGTAGTTTGCATTCCGAGTTAAAAGGATAAGGCGGACGGTGAATGCAGTCGCTGCTATCTGCAGGTTACACAAGTGAGAAAATGTGGAAAACTTTGACCTTGCGAGTACTTCTGTAGCACCTTCTTAAATGCTTATTAAAACAATTTTTCAGTTAAGATCTTCCTGAGCAAAGTAATCAAGATACTGGAAGGGGATGATATGATGCAGTCCACTAGTTCTATTTTATTTGGTATAAAATCATATTTAACTTAATTTTAATATAGATATATCTGATTTCGAATTTTGATCCAGTTGATTTTGGGTCACAATGAATCATTTTTAAAAGTCAATAACCCTTCAGTAAATAATTATAACCCTTGGTTACGATCATTAACACTAGCTGTAAAGGAGTCGGAAATGGACGTCTGGATTTTTGTCCCAAGTGTGCGTAGTTAAAAGAACAAATTTTGTTTAGGATGACGTGATTAATTATTCATTTCGAACTTCTAACTCATCCGTCATTGGAACATTTTTTGTGTTTTCCCTGTAGCGAATAATTCTGCAGGAAGGAAGCATCTGCTGAGTCGCCTGAAAAAAATTCCTGATGAACTTCGTCAGTGTTGAGCGTGAAAAACCAGAATGAATACGAAATAAAATTTTCTATTAAATTTTCCGTTATTTTGGCACATAATTTATTTGACGCATTTGATAGGATTGCTGAGAAAGCCTAGAAACACTTATCTAAATTGAATTTGCTCAAACCTTCAGTCGACAATTGGACTGAATCGAAGCTAGCTATTTGATTGAAGAGTGCACGAGACTGGCGCTAGCAAGAGCTTCTCCGAACACTGCTTTCAAGCCGTGCTTTTTTTCTCCGGCTCTTTTGTGCAATAGATTATTTTCCCCTTTTTAGACGTCTTGACGTCGGCTCTTGAGAGATAGCGTCTGAATTCGGCGATTGTGTCGTTTTTTGCCCCACAGTGGCAAATCTCCAATACAAATCTGAGCTAAGTTGGGCTGAAGAGTACCCCAAGTCAAAGAACACAATTTTAAAAGTAGCTCAACAAAGGTTGGATACTTTTCTTTGAAAATAGGATACAAATAATGGTAATAGGACTGTCTTGATAGCTTGTAGCTTGAAAATCTGCTGGTGAAAAGATTTGGTTTGCGAAAGTTTTTTGTTCGTAGCGTTGTCGTTTTCTGGAAGTAGTTTTTAATTTTGGATCAACACAGAGAGTAATAATGAATGAGATCTTCCAACCCTATATCGCCTGAACAGGTGTTTTTTGGTTACCTCTTCAAATCAAGAAGGGCATTCCAAAATGCACATTTCCATGGTATCTCCCGCATAACTTGTGAAAGTAAAACTTGCACGAATAAAAAGGAACTTTTAAAATGAAACCATTCCGTCCCTTTCCTATCTCCTACGAAGAGAATGGAACTTCATCCTCTGAAAAAATCGGGCTGTATTCCAGAAAACAATTCACGTCCTGCCACTGCAACTCATCTTTCGCAACCGTTTGATTTCGCTTTAAAAGGCACTGTTCATGTTAAAAAAACTGTTTGAAGTTTCATAAACCATAAACCAGTGTTCAACTGTTGAACACTGGATGTTCATGTTCATGTTTAAAAGGCACTTTGAAAGGCGCTGTTCATCTATGTTAAAATGCAAACTTCTTTGAGTTTCACGAACGGCTTAATCCCTTACAGGAGGACCTATGTCGTTAAATTCATCAAATGTGACGTTCGAGCCTCATAAAGTGGCTGAGGACATCGTAAATGAAGTAGAGCTGCTCGAGCTAAGCAGCGGCCACTGCACACGACACTTGTCGGCTTCGTTAAGAGTTACGGCATACTTTGGAGGCGCTGTGTGGCGTCTTGCTAGTTGCTGTGCAAGCATAATGTCATTTTGGAAGGTGCTGCTCTTTCTGCTCCGTTGAATAGGATCGCGCTGTTCAGATGGCAACTAGCGTTTGTCGCGTATTTCAGTTGTGTTCAAGATTTTTGTTGCTGGTAATACTTAGCTTATCCTGGGATATTGAGCTGTTTTAGCCAGAATATATTACTCTCTTGCAATATCTTGTTACCTTTCAGCATTTTTATTTTACTCCATATTGCTTAGTTCTTTTCGTTCATCATCGTACGTTAACTAATGTTTTAATGTCGTCTTCCTTGTTATGTTTCGAAATTGTAGATATTTAAAAACCTTCACGTTAACGAACCCCTCAGGAGGATACAACTATTGTATCTATGGGAATTAGCGCTCCCAGAACACTATGTAAGGGCCTGAGCTAAAGGTTAGGTAGGCTTTTTTTTTGTTTAAAAAGAATAGGTTTTTATTTTGTTACGAACCACCTTTTTTCGGTTCACTTCTGTCCCGTTTTTCAGCACCTACTACTTTATTCTTCAACTTTGAACTTGTTTCATAAACTTCTTTCTCATCTTACTGTTTCTGTGCCCTTTCTGCATAGATTCCACGTTCCCTCAACTCCATACTAAAAAGTGTCTTCTTCTTTCCTCTCTTTGGATCGCCTTTGTTGCTGATAGGGAGGCTTAAACTAACTAATAATCTAATCTAATCTAATTACGTTAACGATTTCACAATAAGGCGGCATCAGTAATTGCAAGCCTTCACGCTTTCATGAATAAATTCTAGTCATATTTCATCATGTTTGTAGATTTGTTCCACTAAGAGGATCAAAGGTTCAATAAATGTTACGGAAGCAGCGGAAACTTAATGGATAAATTTTTACTATCTGATAATGTATTTCGCAGTTTTATTTATCTACTGATGCCCCATCATTGATAAATAGAAAAAACGAGAAACACATGCCACTCTCTAGACTCCCCCAATCCCAGTCACTCAATCGCACTGTGCTACACCTGAACCGCACGCACGGGTGGAAATGAAATATTCTCAATGTTCATTGTGTTTCTGTAGGAATGTAAGTGTGGAAAATCCGTGCTGTTGCATCTATGTTGTTATTCCGGTGTGCATACTAGAAATCAGGATAAATTTCATGCCGTACCATTTGATGAACGAGGTTAGAAAAATTGCAAAATCTTGAATGAACTCCACATGAATGCCGCTTGTATTATTTTGTGTCCAACTGATACCTCGACCCCAAAAAAATTAACATTGGCAATTAATATATCTTTACAATATACTGTAATATCAACTCGCTGTAAAGGTCGTTGGACTATTTAGCTTGTTTCCCTACAACTTCGTGGTATCGGGAGAGGGTATAGGGAGCTATGTTATCCGCGTAATTTTTTGCAAGTTGATTCTCAGTTTGTTTTTAAAAGCCCCCATGCAGAAAATTTCGCCTCGCAAAGCTCCCCTTTGGAAAAATCGGAACCGCCATTGCTTTTTGGTCCATTTCAGGATAGTCTACCTACCCATATTTTCAGGATAGTCTACCATCAATTTCAGGATAGTCTACCTACCCATATTTTCAGGATAGTCTACCATCAATTTCAGGATAGTTTACCTACCCATATTTTCATTCGCAATACAAAAATGTTTGAAATTGTCTCAAACATGAACCGACAACTTTCGTTGTCTGTAACATGGATTGATGCTTCTACATAACACAACATAAAAGATAAATATAGATAGCTTAAACAAACTTTTATGTGCGGATTCTTGGAAGAAATCGAAAAGCTGACGACAATTTCTTCTATTCCGCCCAGTACTAACTGATATTTTAAACTGTCATTAGTCCGGAGACCCCAACTTTTGGATCCGAATGTTCGTGCAATGAGCTGTTCGCGCTAAAGCACACTCTATGAATGAGGCAAAATATGCTCTCTGTTCTTTAGAGTCCCGGAATTAGACTGGTACTTTCCTTAAAAGCAAGGGAATTTTCGAAACCAAAAGTTTTCTCTTCGTATAATGCAATCGTATTAGTGTGTTACTTCTCGTAGTGGTAACATTTTGTCGTGTTGTTAAGGTTCCAATACAACGCATCATAATCTTGCTCAAAAACTTTTTCGAAAAAATTCCTTCGCTATCAAAAGCAGCTGGTACTGCAAGGTCTTTGCGAGGCCTTTTGGCCGACGAACTGCACAAATGCGTTCCTCTTGCGACAATATTGGTGTTGGTCACTCTGCGAAATGACATGGCCTTTTGCGGGACTTTTTGAATCCTTCTCTTTGCACAATTTTGCAGAATAGTGCGCTTGGCCCACTTTTTTTGAACCAACATTGACGGAAGAATATAAATCCTGGATTTTACTCTGGTTTTGGATGGTAACGGCCCTTTGATTCTCGTGTCATCTTTTCAAAACTAGTGCAATTAAATACGCAATATTTTTATTGAAGCCGAAACGTCTACGTTAGGCAAATATTTATTAGTTGGCGTTTGTGTTAAAAATTAAAGACTTATAACGTGCAATGAGATGCTCGCTGAGTGCTATTACTGACAAATACTAAACTTAAAATCGCTAGTGTTGCCAAATATTAAACTAAGGCTCTGTAGTGCAGGCAAATATTAAACTAATGCTCTGTAGTTCAGGCAAATAATAAACTAAGGTTCTGTTGTGCAGGCAAATATTAAACCAATGCTCTGTTGTGCAGGCAAATAATAAACTAAGGCTCTGTAGTGCTGGCAAATAATAAACTAAGGCTCTGTAGTGCAGGCAAATATTAAACTAATGCTCTGTTGTGCAGGCAAATAATAAACTAAGGCTCTGTAGTGCAGGCAAATAATAAATTAATGCTCTGTAGTGCAGGAAAAAAATAAACTAAAGCTCTGTAGTGCAGGCAAATATTAAACTAATGCTCTGTAGTGCAGGCAAATAATAAACTAAGGTTCTGCAGTGCAGGCAAATAATAAACTAATGCTCTGTAGTGCAGGCAAATAATAAACTAAGGCTCTGTAGGGCAGGCAATTATTAAACTAATGCTCTGTAGTGCAGGCAAATACTAAACTAAGGCTCTGTAGGGCAGGCAAATATTAAACTAATGCTCTGTAGTGCAGGCAAATAATAAACTAAGGCTCTGCAGTGCAGGCAAATAATAAACTAGTGCTCTGTAGTGCAGGCAAATATTCGACTAATGCTCTGTAGTGCAGGCAAATATTCGATTAATGCTCTGTAGTGCAGGCAAATAATAAACTAAGGCTCTTTAGTGCAGGCAAATATTAAACTAATGCTCTGTAGTGCAGGCAAATAATAAACTAAGGATCTGTAGGGCAGGCAAATAATAAAATAATTCTCTGTAGTGCAGGCAAATATTCGACTAATGCTCTGTAGTGCAGGCAAATAATAAACTAAGGCTCTTTAGTGCAGGCAAATATTAAACTAATGCTCTGTAGTGCAGGCAAATAATAAACTAAGGATCTGTAGGGCAGGCAAATAATAAAATAATTCTCTGTAGCGCAGGCGAAAAAAAACTAATGCTCTGTAGTGCAGGCAAATAATAAAATAAGACTCTGTAGTGCAGGTAAATATTAAACTAATGCTCTGTAGTTCAGGCAAATAATAAACTGAGGCCCAGCAGTGCTGGGAAATGGCTCAGCAATTCAGGAAAAGGCTAAACTAAGGCTCAATAGCGCTGGTAAATACTAAACTAAGGCTCAATAGCGATGGCAAATGCTAAAGTAAGTCTCAATAGCGCTGGCAAATACTAAACTAAGGCTCTTTCGAGTTGATAAATACTGGCGCTCCCACATCGATACAATATGCCGTAGTTATGCACGCCAGCAATAACTGAGAGCTGCCACTCAATAAAACGGGGACTGAAAACAGCTTTAACAGCCGTTGATGGTCGCTAATTAAAAGGTTCCTATTGTGCAGGCTTAATCAAATATTGCCTAAAAAGCATTCGTCATTCCTCTTGCTGCTTAACTGTTCTGAACTGAATAGCACGAATTGCTCTATTTGAGTATTAATTTAGCAATGACTTTTCTGTTATGCTATTTTATCACACAGGTAACAGCAAAGATGAGCTTTAGAAACATTTTAATGAAACGCTTCAAAGCTCGTCTCACTATGTTAATTATTTTTTGTGTATGTTATTTGCTAAGCTGGAGGTTTTTTTTATACTTTGTTGATCCGTGGATTATTGGAGAACTGACGCCGTTTTACTTCTACATTTCGGCTTGAATTTTGCAGGTTATTGAGTTCATTTGCATATGCTGTTACTCAACTCTGTTGAAAGGTAATATATTTTCCATTAAACTTGGTCTTACCATGTTCATTTTGACTACAAATTTATTGGTCAGAGATACGCTCTAAATTTATTTGTTTTTAACAATAAGCATTTTTGACCAATATAATAAGACAGAAAATTTGACTAATATATTTTTCCTACGGTAAGCAATTGAAGTTTTCACTGTGTCCTCACTGATGCAGCGATGGCTCGACTGAAAATTACTGACACAGTGCAATGATGAGGTCAAACGGAGAAGAAAATAGCCAATTTCTCTCGTTCAAATGTTTCAAAATGCAAATGTACTCTAACGAGGGGCCAGTTTTAGGGTTCAGCTCTCGTTGTACATTTACATTTCCACCCACCTACAAAAATGAAATAATTTCACAAGTACGCGAGCTGTGTTGCTAACTGACTATGATGTCTTGGACAGCTACACGGACGAGCCGATCAGCAAGATCTTGTGCAACATCTCGGACGGAGAGGTCATCCACTTGGACCGCTGGAAGCTCGACGTACGCAAGAACCCCGACGCAGAACCCAACGAGGAGGGCAAAGACGCCCCGCCCCTCACAGTCGTCAATAATTACTTCTCCTTCGGCGTCGACGCCCACATCGCCCTCGAATTCCACGAGGCTCGAGGTTTGTGTTGTTAGGTGGGCGGCACGTGGGCTTTGGAGCGTTGTGGTGTTGATTTGTTGATTTCACTTGGGTGCTGGGATACCTTTGTGTTGATTGGTAGGCTCAACGCGTGTTTTGGAGCATTCGATGTGTCGATTGCTAGACTCCATGTGGGTTCTGGAACATTTCTTGTTGATTGGTTGGCTCCAAGTGGGTTCTAGAGCATTTTTGTGTCTATTGGTATACTTCGTATGGGTTTTTGGAGCATTTTTGTGTCGACTGGTAGACTTCATAGGGGTTCTCGAGCATTCTTGTGTTAATTGGTTGGTTCCACGTGGGTTCTGGAGCATCTTCATGTGCATTGGTAGACTTCAAATAGATTCTAGAGCGTTATCGTATTTCTCGATGCGTGCTAGATGAGTTTTGGGGCCTCCTAATGTTCGTCGTTGTGATTTTTAATGCAGAACTTTAAAAATGTTTGCAGAGCCACTACTTAACATCAACTTATGTTTATCCCCTTGCAATATCATGGAGAGTAACAAACGAGTTAAACTGAAACGTTTTTTTTCGTCCAAAATATGAAAAGTCATTTAATATTCCAACCAAATTGGTTGTTCACCAAGAGAAACTTAAATCTTTTGTGTTTGGGACAAAAAATATTTATTTTATTAAAGAACATGGTTTACATTGTACATTATTCGTGTCATCCGCGTGTCCGTCACTAATTATCACTTTTAGGGAAATTAAACTACATTTCTACCGGGCTGCCAGCCTTGAATTGGTTTCAATGAACACATTCTGCTTTCCCCTGCGCGTTCCGTTGCGGTCAGTTCCACTCGAACTTTTTCTTAGCGATTATACGCGTTTCATATTTGATGAGGTGATTTGCTCCGCGTCACTGAAGTTCCCTCGAATTTCCTCTCGCGCTCATTTCTGTCATTGGTGATGATGACCCTGCGGCCAGTGGTGTGCAGGCGCACTGTAGCTCAGCGTGCGCAACTTTAAGTGCACCACAAACTGGCCGAGGTATTTTCAGCCCGCCGCTGTTGCCTAAAGTCACGGCTGTCGAGGAGCTGCTCTTCCATTATTCATGGTTTGTCCCAACCCGCCGCACCTTACTTAAATACTGGATTAAATTATGCGGGCAGCTGACTCCTGTCCATGTTATTTTCAAATATATTTGCTTGGTAATTTGCCTTTTTTGTTTTTAAAATTAGCATTATTTCTGCTCTGCTGGCCCAAGTGTACTTACGGTACTGCACTTTTTGAAAGTGACGAAATTGAATTGGCCTTTTTTCCTGACTTGATTTAGTACTGAGAGAAAAATATGACATAACCTTGGCATATATGGTTGGACCCGTGAACTATATTACGTTCAAAATAATACCATGTTCTTGAAATTCGTTAGGATTTCAATGTCTTAAAAAATCCACGGACATTACTACTGATATTTCAGTATCTCATGTCTTTAGAGACATGATTTATCTAATCAATAAATCTACGGTGTTTGCTACTGACATTTCAATATCTATTACACAGCTTGTTACGAACGACACATTATCATACAGTTTACTTTGGCATATGATGCAGTCAGTAGATAAGATTAGTCTAGATGTTATTTTAAACCCTTCCAATCGCAAAAAAGGCGTTCCAAAGAAAGGAATGAGGAAGGTACCATTTAGTATGGAGATAGGGGAACTCTGAATCTAAGTACAAGGACTATAGAAACAGTGAGTTGAGAAAGAAGTTCATGAAAGTTAGAAAAAAAAGGGGAGGAAAAAGAAAGTTTTAAATTTTGAAAAACAGGAAAGCAGATAATATAAAAAAGGATGTTCCTTAACACAACAAAAACATTTTGTTTCGACAAAAAGAAGGCTTACCTAACACTCAGCTCGGGACCTCACATATTCCCCCTGAGAGGGTTAATTCCCATCGTTATAACAGTTGCATCTCCGTGATGGGATGCAGACAGTGTGAAAATAACCAAGTCATTAGCCTTTGATATTTGTAGTTTATTCTAACATGATAATTTTTTTGAAGGATATCTTATAGTTCCCGCCTAGTTATAGAAAACGTACAGCACGAAAGCTGAATTTAATGATGTAAATGATACAAAACGATATATTATGGTGCAAAATAAGGATGTTCATATAAATAAAAAATTTATTACTGGAAATTGATCGTTTTCGCCATAGAAATTACTGGGAAATTCGCAAAACTGGGGACTTCTTTAAAATTTGATCTTAAATGAGGCAATCGTGAAACGCTTGGTCACAAAAATTATTTAAAATATTATGTAACTTTTTGACAGTTCAACTATGAAAGGTTAATTTTTTCATCCATATTTGGCTCACAAAAGCAGTAACCCTGAACAATTTGAAGCTATCTCAATTCTCTTTGATATATTTAGAATTTATTTCAGCTCTGTATCATGAAAATTTTATCACTTATGGTTTTTCACTTTTCTTCTTGACATTTTTTCAAGTCAATTATACTTTTCACAGTTTTGCACTTTAAGAGCTGTTTCAACTCCATTTTTGGAAACACGCTTCGAACTAAGCATTCTCATTTTGTAGAGACTTTCTTTTAATATCTTTGTTGTTGTGTCACCTTACACTCCACATTTAAAAGTTGCGCATTTTTTTCTGTCGTCAACAGCGCAAAATGCTGACAAATTTCTCATTTTGTAAGACGAAGTGCCTTCATGTCTGGCAATTCTTAAATGTTTTTTCAAACTCTGTATTTTTGAAGAATGGTTTTGCTTAACGCTACGACCGTGCCTCCTTTCAAAGGGATACAAGATAGGCAAAAAGCTCATGTTATGTATTTTTTTCTATTCTATGCTATGGAAACTTCGCGTTTCATACGGGAGAGATTGTTAGATTACCTCTACTGTAAATAGGCCTTCGGCACTACTCTCTTTCGCGCTCATTTTACTTCTTTCAGGTTTCACGCCTTGTCTGGTGTTTCTTCTCTATCTTACCATTTTCTGCTTTCCTAATTTGCTGTTTCTATGCGCATGATATCCTGTGTGGAACGCACCTTGTTTTTAGATTCCCCGTTCTCTACAGCCCGTACTGTATGGCTTTATTTCTGCGTTCTCTGGACATCGCTTTTGCTGGGACTAGGGATTCTCAAGCTAACTAACTATAAAATAATAGTACGAGCGAGTCTCCCTTGGTTACAGGTTTATCAGTAATGTATAAGCGTAACATTGCACATGTTAAAGTAATCTATTATACTGGTCTCTGTTACTGCTATACTTAATCAAACAGCAAATATTAACAAATGCATCGACTCGTCATTATAAGGATCCGTTGTTTACTCTCGCATAATTTGCTCATTCGTCAACCTCGCTGCAATATTGTTCGAGGCGAAGACGTGGCCTCCTTGTAACTTCGGTCTTTTCCCGTGGGAAATCATTCCGCTACAATGCCTTTGCCCACCGCACTGCTCAGCTCCTCGTTTATTGATGGCGTTTGTCAGGAAAAGTCGGTGTCATTGTGTGCGTGTGTGTCTGTCGCGCGCTGGCGTGGGAATGTATTCTATCTGCCCTTATTCTGACTGCATAGCTGATTTATTTTCAGTAGGCTTTGCAAAATTATAGTTTCATTGTAATGTTTTCATCGATTTTCCGTGGTTCTTAGCTCCGTTAAAGTAAATACGCGCTAGAAAACTACCGCCCTCAAAACTGATAGCTAAAGCACCATTTCCATGAGTCACATTCAGTTGTTTGCAACGTGGTGTGATTTAGCTGGGAAGAATATAATAGCAGTTATTAGTCTTGAATACTTGTAACGCTGAAAGTTTGTGATAAGCTTATGTGTGATGCAGTCTTCACTACCTCATCAGTTTTCAGTGTATTAATTCTTGCGATTTGGGCACGAAATAAAAATTGCAACATTCGTAAGTTGCAATTTATAACAGAAATTCTTAGTCATTGTGTAATGCTCAAGTTCCCACGGTATAGAGTGTGACGTCATTAAGGTGAACGGGTGTTGTTAACCATGTACATGCATTCTTCCCTTTTATTCGGACTTTGTACAGCTTTTCCTTGTAATGGGGATCAGGAGACCAACAAATCATGCCTGCAAGCTATCAATACACTGTCTATTATCAAATAAAAATGTTACTGAGAGTAAAACTGTGCTCAAAGTAAACACCTATTCCCTCAGGGTGGAATGGAGTACATTGTTCGCCTTTCGCGGCCCTTATCCCTGTAATGCCAAGCTGTTCGGCATAGAGCGTGTGGAGCGAACATTTTTATGGTTCTGATCCTGTTCGTTTCCGGCCTCACATCCCTAATTTAAAAGAAGCAAACATTCATTCTATTTGAAACATAATAAATTTTCATAATATGTGTATGCATCACGGATATTTCCCAAGGCACAATAAATTTTCCGGTTCTGTACAGAAGCGAACCCTCAGAAGTTCAACTCGAGGCTACGCAACAAGATGTTCTACGGGCAGGCGGGCGGGAAGGACCTGCTGCAGCGGCGGTGGAAGGACCTGTGCGAGATGTGCACCCTCGAGTGTGACGGCAAAGACCTCACGCCGCTCCTCAAGGAACACCGCGTGCACGCCATCGTCTTCCTCAACATTCCCAGGTGAGGGCCCACTCTTCCGAGATGTTCATGTGCAGTTCTTTGGGGAGCTGGGGAAGTCGCTATGAGTAGATCAAGAAGCGCGTGCTAGAAGTAAGGGTGGCGTAAAACTCAACTGAGTTCACGTGCAGTCCTAGAAGATCCGCCATATCTTCTAGCGCAAGGGAAATCTCGATAACTTCATAGAGGAGTACAAACTTTGAGGTAACAGTTGCGTTAGATTTCTAGAAGTAAATAGTTTGAACTTTAGAAAACAATGGGAATGAGCTGTAAAATTTGAATTATCACAAGGTTTTTTTTTAATTGTTGAGGCAATGTTGCCAGGCTCTTACGAGTAAGCGAAAGAGTTGCTACTTCGGTGGCGAGTTGGCGTGCACGTGAGCCACTGGCAGTTATGGCGTGTATTGCTGTTTTTCTTGGCCAAGTGGTCAGCGAATTGGGACAAAAAATGATCACAAGTGGGTCTGAGGCTGCATCCAAATGTTACATATTATCTGCAATATTGTCTTCGCTGGGCTCAGGAGATACTCCTACTGTGGCATAGCCGCAGGGTGATCAAGGATCTTGTGTTGTACCTTGAATTAGTTATTATTGAGCTTATTAATTGCGTGCGACGTGTGCTGGGTATTATTCCAACTTCACAACGATGGCTGCAAGACATAATAAACAAGCCGACCTAGAAAACAGAAAAACAAAATGAAAATGAAAGAAACATGATTAAGAAATCGCAGACAACACCTAGGCTTGGAAGCTTGATTAGAAATTCTTTACATAGTACTCGTAGATGAATTTAATAAATGCAACCAATTTTTTCGGGTATTTGATTGCCTGTATTTGCGCTTCCATTAGCGAGTGAGTTAATGTGCTTAAGTTTTAGAGCCTTCATTTTTGAAGTTATTTGATGACCTCCAACGAGGAGACTTGACTCTCTCGAGCTCTGAAAATATTGTGCCCTGCTACCAAACTCCCGCCGCGGCCTCGAAGAGTTGCTCAAGAAACCTGCACCGCTTTCCCCAACTTTTGAACTTCATGTGGAAAAATCTTCGTGCCATAGCGTGACTGAGATTCCTTTGGGAAAATTAATAAAGTGTAGATTCATTCCTTAAGGGGATCTTGGATCTCTTTGCGAACGGTTTTCAGTTTCACCCCACGGTGTTTTGGAAGCTTTGATGGTCGATTTTTTCTGACTTTGCAAATAGCATTTCATCTATACAGTTATTCATTTTTTATTCAAATTTTATTATTTTGGTCGTTCTGTTCCCATGAGTTTTTCTTCATATCAGACCTTCAGCCGTTGAACATGCATCACATAGAGTATTGAAAATGGATCGCATAAACTAATGACAATATATATATTACATGGCTACAAAAAAGAACGCATATCACATTGTCAATGAAACCCCCGACAAGCATTGAATAGGCAGAGAGCTTAGGATAGCTAGGCTGCTCTATCCTATGTTATGGAAACTGAGTCCTTTAGGACAATACTGTTCGGTTACCTCAGCTATTGATAGATCGGTAGATAAACCTTCGAGACTTCTATCTTTCGCGCCCTCTTCGTTTGTTTTCAGTTTTCCCTCTTTCTTCACCATCTCGTTTTTTCTTCCTAACCAGTTTTTATTCGCAGTTTTTCCTTTGTGGAAATTTACATTGAGCATAGATTCCCCGTTTCCTTAATTTCATTCTAAATGGTACTTTCCTTCTCTCTTAGGAACATCGTCTATGCGGTTTGGGAGGTTTAAACCAACTTATAATCCTATCTATTATTTGCTTATGAATTCATTTCAAATGTTCTTTCAACATGCAAATTTTTTTCTTGAATAAGCTCCTAACACTTTTCACAAATTTTTCTCCGAGTCTCGTTTCCCTTAAATCGTTCAAAGATTTCGTTTCCTCAAATCGTCCTGTTTTTTTGGAACATACCAGTCTTGACATCCACTTGAATTTTGGTCATTTGTTCTGTACAGCCAAGCCAAGGTGTTAACTTCAACCGACCTGTTTCCGCTTTAGAACATTCCAGTCATAACAGCCGCTTGAATGCAGTGTTTTGTCCTGTTTGACCCGCCCATGGTTTTAACCTCAACTAATGACCTGCTTCCGTTTAAGAACATTCCAGTCATGATAGCCGCTTGAATGTGGTGTTGTGTTCTTTTTGACCCGCCGATGGTTTTCACCTCCGCTAATTTGTCCCCTCGTGCACATTGCAGCTACGGGTCCGGCACGCACCCCTGGAACCGCAGCTTCGGGTCCGAGCAGCGCACCGACGACGGCAAGATTGAGGTTCTCGGACTCACAACCTACCAGATGGTGAGCAGCCTCCTGTGTTCGAGTTCTTCCCCTACCAGACTTGAGGCTCAATCGTTGAACGTTAAACAACGCAAAATCAATTCAAACTCATAAGGGCTGACATTTTTAATGGATAACCAGGAGGTTTGACCATGATTGTGTGGTTATTTTTAGTTTGTTGTGTGTTTGTTTCACGTACTTGACTAAATAAAAAAAATTAGGAAAAGTGGTACAGCAGCAGATTTTGAAGTTGCTGAAAAATAGGTACAGCGGTCTAATAGGGTTAACCCCTTGACAGGCGTGAGCAAGTTTTCTCTTATCATCTAATTGCTATTTTTCAGGGTGACAAGCCAACTCGTCCAAAACGTAATGTGTCAAAGAGAGCTATAGATAAATTCAAACGATGATTCAGAGCCCTTCACGGCTTTCGCCGAGTTCCGTTTTAAAAGAAGTATAAGAAAGAAATTAAATAATTCTTCTGAAAAAATTCCCCGGGGAAGGGATTAACAATGTGGCTGGAGCGTATCTCCTGCATCTTGTGTCTGGCATTCTTTGCTCTCGAATTGAATCGGCTAAGTCAAGGAGTATGTAGTGTTCTCCCCCAGGCTGCAACACGCTTCGGGTAGACTTTGAGCTATCTTTTTCGTGATAGGATAGCCCGAAGCGAGTGCCTGAGGTACAACCGTATTCGGCAAGATATGGACAACACGGGGGTAACACGGTAATTATATTGGTGACTGTTAGGTACACGGAACACGGACCATTACACAGGGCCCTTGGTGACTACTATGAGCACTGTTCGTTACTCGTAAATTACGTAATGGTTGGAACACAGCACTAATACGTGATGGTTGAAATACAATACTATTCGAGAAGTACGTGATGATTGAAACACAATCCTATGTGAGAATAGTACAAATATGTGGTGATTGAAGTACAATCCTATTCGAGAATGACATAAATTGAAACACAATCCTATGCGAGAATAGCACAAATACGTGATGATTGAAGCACAATCCTATTCGGGAATGACGTAATGATTGAAACACAACCCTAGGCGAGAATAGCACAAATACGTGATGATTGAAGCACAATCCTATTCGGGAATGACGTAATGATTGAAACACAACCCTATGCGAGAATAGCACAAATACGTGATGATTGAAGCACAATCCTATTCGGGAATGACGTAAATTACGTAACGATTGAAACACAATCCTATGCGAGAATAGCACAAATATGTGGTGATTGAAGTACAATCCTATTCGAGAATGACATAAATTGAAACACAATCCTATGCGAGAATAGCACAAATACGTGATGATTGAAGCACAATACTATGCGAGAATTACGTAATGAATGAAACAAGCACCAATAGCGGGTAACGTCCGCGAGGACGCTACTTACGAACGCAGCGGCGAGACGTGATGATTGGTGCTACGTCGTGCGACCGTTACGAACAGGTCAGCTGGTGCTAGCGGGGCACCGAGACGAGGCTAGTCAGCTGGGTCGGGCCCAGCCGCCACGCGGTTCACCGTTGTAGCTGGTAAGTAGCTGCGGCGAGGCTAGCCGGCCGGAGCGGGCGAGAGATGTCGTAGAGCGGCTTGGCCGACGACGCCGGCGCGGGGCGCTGCAACGTGACTTTTTTGAGGCTTTGAAACACCTTGAGGCGTCAAGACGCTACTAGGTTTAAGACCTTGCAACACCTTGGGGCGTCGATAGGCAGGGCCGGTCTCCGGAGCTTGGTGCAGGTACGCGAGAGACAAAGTCGATCTCGGAAGCTAGATGCCGGAACACGAGGCTGGTGCTGGAGATGTGACTTGAACGAGGACGAGGGCTTGAGTGAGAGCGAGCCTTGTTGGGGTCGCCTTATGTAGGCCTCGAGTGCAAGCCTTGAGTCCGGGCGTGAGTCCTGATTGGTCGCGAGTTTGTGGGCCTGTGGTGCTGGAGGCAGGAAGCCGTTGTAGCTTACGGGCACCTTTTCTCATACTTAGCAAATTATACCGTTTCATGCATCTATCCCAAGAAATTAAAAAGAAACTGTATTTGACCTGTGTCAGATCAGCATTGATCTATCCAGTTATCCCGCTACACACTATGTCCCCAACCGCCATCTCCAAATTACAGAGAGTACAAAACCGAGCATTAAGATTTATTACCAACACCAACCGTTTAGACCGAAAAACATCCAGATCACTCCATAATCAAGTCAACTTACCTCCCATCAATAGTTTACTTCACAACCATGCCCGAAGAATTTGGAACAATTTGCAATCAGATGATCCCGACCTTTATCAACAGCTATCATTCTCCCCAGACAGCGAAAATAGTCAACACATCAGATTCAAAAGCTCCAAACTTTCTGCACTTGGCCCCCCTCCAGAACCAAAGTACACATAAAATAGTCCGGCATTCATATGGGGAAGACCGAAAAACAATACTTACTTATTTACTTTGTTTTTACATTGGGGTTTTGACGAGCGGACGGATCGGTCTTCCCCCCCGGGTGGGAAGTCAAAACCCCAAACCACTACACCAACCACAACACCAATTCAGATCTACACAATAGAACAACAGCGTTATTACCCATACTCACCAACAACTTCTAAAAAATTATTCACACTGCGTTTCACATCATTCTCCACTCGCATCGCTCGCCCAATATCCAATCTGATTCTCAGTCACAACCATCAGAACATGGATATGAACTCTATAATTCAGCAGTAACTAGAATATATCCTATGTGCTATATCCTTCCCTGTTTATAGTGTACATACCTGTAAAAAAAAAAATATATATAAATATATACATATATATGTAGTTGTGTGTATATACATAGGTACACATATGTATTTACATGTTATATGTGGATATGTGTTGGTGTATGTATGTCTATTGGTGAACTAATGTGAAAGAAGAAAAGAAAAAAAAAAAAAAAAAAGAAAAAAAAAAAGAGTATATATACATATATGTATAGGCTCGTGTTAAGGTTTCATGTGCAAAATGTGTTGTGTGCATGTGTGTACTTGAAGTGAGGAAAAAAAAAAAAATAAAAAAAATATATACCTGTATATATAATTCATTGTTCATGTATATTGATGTATGTACAGATTTATGAATCTGATATCAATCATATTGGGCATGGATTAGACACTTGAAGCATTTAATGTACATACTGCTGTAAGTAGTTCATTGTAAATAGCCTCGAATCCTAATTAACAGTGATATTAGGAGCAGCCTATTTAAACTGTAAATAATTGTACAAAGTAACGTCCATTTGGTAACTTGGGAGACTATGTATATAGATGTACATACAAAGCCCTGACGGGTTTCGTCCAAAAAACCCTGAATACTCAAGCAATAGTAACTAAAAGGGAACACCAAATAATGCGTTTTCGCCTATTTTCTCTCCTACTATCCTCTTCCTTTTCCTATTCTCATTTTCTTCAGGCACGCCCTGTGTCAAACTCTTCCCTTTTCCTCTCTTTCCTAATGGCACCGCCCCCCCCCCCCCCCCCCCCCCCTTCTCATAGTCGCGAGGCGGCTTCTCTCAGGTCCCGTGTTTGGTTGACTAGGCGCTTCGGGTCCGGAGGTGCTCTGGAACGGATGCGGTTGTAGTCTGGAGGCAGCTTTTCTCAGGTCTTGTGGAGGTCCGCGGCTTGCCGCTGGGATCACCACAAGTAAACCTGAATGCCAGTTAGAACATGGTGAATTACTGTTCATCTTTTCGCTTAGTTTTATAGGATGATTTTTTTATTTTCTTGATGGCAGAAAATAATAAAGCCTTTGTAGAACAGTAAACTTTTGGGGATTATTGACGTTCGCTACTGTTTATCATCTCTTGCCTTCTTGATGGCCAAATGAAATGGAGCCATGTTAGAAAAACAACATGTTTTAGATTAAATATTGACGTTTGTCGCTGTGTTCTGCTACAAACTGTCTCAGAGCCATAGCGTTGTCTCAGTACAGCAGAACATGGTGCACAGCTGGAGGTGCCGGAGAACTCTCTTTCTTTGTCAGAACCGACCACGTGTCGAAAAACTTCTCTTCTAGTTGATGAAATGGCACTCAAACCTTACTTGGAAACGTTAACATTCTACAATACGCACAAATTAAAAACTCAGTCATTCGTTATACCTCAGTTGTCTAAATGCACTTCTATTAAGGTCCGTCGTCTAAGAGCGTTGATTACTATTGACAAAATTTTTACCCTTAAATTTAAATTTACTGATCATAAATTCCCAACTCACGATAACTTTATAACAAAATTATGAAAGTGTGTGAAAGTTTTAGTCATTAATAGAATCACTATTTTTTTCAGCCTTTCTTCCTTCAACCCAAAATACAACCAAGCCTTTAGCGTGAATAGTTCAGCGGCGAAGAGTTTCTTCTTATTTTAGCGGTATGTCTGCGCAGCTTTTGTGCGCATTTCAAGACGTTCTAAGAGCGCCTGAAAATTCTGCTGCGCTAACTGACTGTAAAGTTCTGGCGTTGGTTCGTGGATCCACGAGGTTTTTTCCCATCCGCGCCCGCCTGCAAATTAAAAAAAATCCGTCGAACGACAAGGAAAATTGTGTTTCTTGCGAGCGCAAATGATAAACGCGCTCGTCCGCCAGAACTTCTGGACAAGCCCTGGTGACTGCGCAAAAAATCGCTCCCTGGAGCGGGCTCTGCTCATTTCCATCCGCTGGATATGTTTGATGAATGTTGTCCTTTTTTACAGCAAGTACGGAGAGTTAATATTTTTTTGGTTGTTTCAGGTACGTGAATATGGAATGTAAAGTTAATTTCCGTGTCATTTCAAAATGATCTTGACTTACAATATTCAGGTTAGAGTATCAGTCATAATAAATTGAGTAAAGCGACAAGTTTCTAATCGGAAGGATATACGAGTAGATTTGGCGCAATATCTAGTACAAACCCTTGGTAAACAGGTCCAAGTAAAGAAATTTATGAAGTTCATGTTCAAAACTTAGGCTCGTGCCAAAATACAACACATGGGAGCTACGACAACCCGTGAAGTCAGGGTGAAAACTAATCTGTAAATTTCAAGCTCAAAACTTAAGCTCTGTGCCAAAAAGAAAATACAAGAGTAAAATCAACCCATTAAGTAAGAGTGTAGATTAAACGGTAAATTTTCACTTTGAAATTTAAGTTCAAGCCCATACGTAAAATATAAAAGCAAAAGTGGGAACCCGTCTAGTCAAGGTGTAGATTAAACATTAAAGTTTCACTTCAAAACTTGAGTTCAAGTCGAACGTAAAATATAGGAGCAAAGTCAACCTGTGAAAATAGACTCAAAGCTGTGTTGTAGGCTGCAGAGTCGGGTAGTGCAGTGGAAGTTGTACGCCCAGTTCAAGCATAAAGACAATCAGCAGAATTGCGGCTCGCTCTGCCAATATGCTGAGTGGGCGGTGCAGGGCGGCCGTGTGCCTGCCCTGCTCTGTGTGTCTCACAAGACTCTCATGCCAAGTCTTGCACAGGCTGGCCTCTCAGGCCTGCTTGTCAGTGTGGTGAGGCTTGCTGGTTTATTTTTGCACGGCTCAAAATATAATGCGGTCTGCTACCAGAGGTAGTTTGGAAGTAATACCAAGTATTCTACTTTGCAATGCCAAGTTTTCTGTAATGCCAAGTGCTATGCATAACCAAGCGTTCTGCAATGCCAAGTGTTCTGCAAAATCAAGTTTTCTGGAATACCAAGTGTTTTGCAGTACCAAATGCTGTGTAGCGTGGCCCTCCTCATATTGCCCCTACTTCAACTTAACACACTTTACCAATTTACTCCACCGCATTACGTAACGTCTTACCCCTCAAATTTTTAGCGATATAAATATTAGAGTAATTTATAAGGCACAGTAAAGCACTGCATTCAAGACATGGCAAGTGATGCCTCCATTCTTGTTGGCACACGAAAATCTGACACCAGGCTGAGGATTTTACAGTTTTGTGATTTCAAGTGCTCACTCAGTATGATTTAATTTTTCATAGCTTAACAGTTTACAGGGTAGTTTTTCCATCTTGTGAACTGATTTTTACTGTAGCAGTTGTCTTTCTTTTTGTGATTGCTCTTTAGGCTAGCCTACTAGTCCTGTTCTATATAGTATGGAAGTTTGTGGCTTGGTCTCAACACAACACAGAAATATCGTATTTCTAAAAGTTTCTCCCAATTTTATATGGTGTAGTCAGCTCGAGGGCCACAACCCAGTTCTCGGCAGACGCGATGACGCTAAAATATTATTCTTCATCAGTTTTGCATCATCCATTGGCACTTACTTGCAGCACTTAAGTACTCAATAACAGTTGCTGTTTTATAGAATAAATGTGTATTTTCATATTTGCAGCCGCTGCTACAAGCAGGAGGCCACGGCACGTGTCTCACGCAGTGCACGACCGCTCGCATCGTCACCACCAAGACGATCCCCATGCAGGTGGACGGCGAGGCGTGCCGGGTGAACCCCGCCATCATCGAGATCTCACACCTCAACAAAGCACCCATGGTCACCAAAATGAAAGCTAAGACCAACGGGTGAGTCGGATGGCTCGGTCATAGCGTTTCTTAGAACGGAACTTGCGTGCGCGACCCAGCCGCGCCTCATGAAGCTTGCCCACGTGTAGTGAGGGATTGATGAGCGACGTCTCAAAGCGATGATAGGAAAGTAAAGCTATGCTTTGGTTGGTGAGAAAAGAGGTGGCGACGCCAAATTCGAGGGAAGAGGGTGACGGTCAATTTCAAGATTAAGAGCACCGTAGTGCAATTGGCTAATTGAAGCTCAATGTAATGTAGTGATGTAGTGAATTGATTTGGGTCAATTTAGACTCTTGTTCAAAGATTACTGAAAATAATGGAACCTTATAACTTAGCGCTGTGAAAGTGATAAGAGAACGGGATTGAGGAGACGAATGAGCGCGTACTTTTGCGACCTCTAAATTTGGTCTCTAAACTCACAAGTCGAGCTAGCATTTCACGTTTTAAAAATTCATTGATTTTCCCATAGAACGTTCTCCTGCGGTCACTTTTTTGATTCACTCGAGAAAAGAATGCTGTCGTACTGCACCGACAAAGTGTGATTGAATAAAAAACAAAACGACTCCTTCTTGAAGAAAATTGGCCGATTATCAATGAAGAAATCCGTTTTTCAGAGCACGCACTCTGGAGCAGATACACCTGAAGGTGGCGAAGCTGGGCATGCGCGACTACACCCAGCACCATTACGATAAGGAGAAACTTAAACTCGCGGCGCTGCCTCTCTTCGAGCTCAACCTCGACCAGGACAGCGACTTGCAGCACGTGAGTGGCGGTGTTGTGTGCTGGACGGGTATTGTGTGCTGGGTGAGTGTTGTGTGCTGGGTGAGTGTTGTGTGTTGGACGAGTGTTGTGTGTTGGACGAGTGTTGTGTGTTGGACGGGTATTGTGTGCTGGGTGAGTGTTGTGTGCTGGGTGAGTGTTGTGTGTTGGACGAGTGTTGTGTGTTGGACGAGTGTTGTGTGTTGGACGAGTGTTGTGTGTTGGACGAGTGTTGTGTGCTGGACGAGTGTTGTGTGCTGGACGAGTGTTGTGTGCTGGACGAGTGTTGTGTGCTGGACGAGTGTTGTGTGCTGGACGAGTGTTGTGTGCTGGACGAGTGTTGTGTGCTGGACGATTGTTGTGTGCTGGACGAGTGTTGTGTGCTGGACGAGTGTTGTGTGCTGGACGAGTGTTGTGTGCTGGACGAGTGTTGTGTTCTGGACGAGTGTTGTGTGCTGGACGAGTGTTGTGTGCTGGACGAGTGTTGTGTGCTGGACGAGTGTTGTGTGCTGGACGAGTGTTGTGTGCTGGACGAGTGTTGTGTGCTGGACGAGTGTTGTGTGCTGGACGAGTGTTGTGTGCTGGACGATTGTTGTGTGCTGGACGATTGTTGTGTGCTGGACGATTGTTGTGTGCTGGACGAGTGTTGTGTGCTGGACGAGTGTTGTGTTCTGGACGAGTGTTGTGTGCTGAACGAGTGTTGTGTGCTGAACGAGTGTTGTGTGCTGGACGAGTGTTGTGTGCTGGACGAGTGTTGTGTGCTGAACGAGTGTTGTGTGCTGAACGAGTGTTGTGTGCTGAACGAGTGTTGTGTGCTGAACGAGTGTTGTGTGCTGAACGAGTGTTGTGTGCTGAACGAGTGTTGTGTGCTGAACGAGTGTTGTGTGCTAAACGAGTGTTGTGTGCTAAACGAGTGTTGTGTGCTAAGCGAGTGTTGTGTGCTAAACGAGTGTTGTGTGCTAAACGAGTGTTGTGTGCTGAACGAGTGTTGTGTGCTGAACGAGTGTTGTGGGCTAAACGAGTGTTGTGTGCTGAACGAGTGTTGTGTGCTAAACGAGTGTTGTGTGCTAAACGAGTGTTGTGTGCTGAACGAGTGTTGTGTGCTAAACGAGTGTTGTGTGCTAAACGAGTGTTGTGTGCTAAACGAGTGTTGTGTGCTAAACGAGTGTTGTGTGCTAAACGAGTGTTGTGTGCTAAACGAGTGTTGTGTGCTAAACGAGTGTTGTGTGCTAAACGAGTGTTGTGTGCTAAACGAGTGTTGCGTGCTAAACGAGTGTTGCGTGCTAAACGAGTGTTGCGTGCTGAACGAGTGTTGCGTGCTAAACGAGTGTTGTGTGCTGAACTAGTGTTGTGTGCTAAACGAGTGTTGTGTGCTAAACGAGTGTTGTGTGCTAAACGAGTGTTGTGTGCTAAACGAGTGTTGTGTGCTAAACGAGTGTTGTGTGCTATACGAGTGTTGTGTGCTAAACGAGTGTTGTGTGCTGAACGAGTGTTGTGTGCTGAACGAGTGTTGTGTGCTGAACGAGTGTTGTGTGCTAAACGAGTGTTGTGTGCTGAACGAGTGTTGTGTGCTGAACGAGTGTTGTGTGCTGAACGAGTGTTGTGTGCTGAACGAGTGTTGTGTGCTGAACGAGTGTTGTGTGCTGAACGAGTGTTGTGTGCTAAACGAGTGTTGTGTGCTAAACGAGTGTTGTGTGCTAAACGAGTGTTGTGTGCTAAACGAGTGTTGTGTGCTAAACGAGTGTTGTGTGCTAAACGAGTGTTGTGTGCTAAACGAGTGTTGTGTGCTAAACGAGTGTTGTGTGCTAAACGAGTGTTGTGTGCTAAACGAGTGTTGTGTGCTAAACGAGTGTTGTGTGCTAAACGAGTGTTGTGTGCTAAACGAGTGTTGGGTGCTAAACGAGTGTTGGGTGCTAAACGAGTGTTGTGTGCTAAACGAGTGTTGTGTGCTAAACGAGTGTTGTGTGCTAAACGAGTGTTGTGTGCTGAACGAGTGTTGTGTGCTGAACGAGTGTTGTGTGCTAAACGAGTGTTGTGTGCTAAACGAGTGTTGTGTGCTAAACGAGTGTTGTGTGCTAAACGAGTGTTGGGTGCTAAACGAGTGTTGGGTGCTAAACGAGTGTTGTGTGCTAAACGAGTGTTGTGTGCTAAACGAGTGTTGTGTGCTAAACGAGTGTTGTGTGCTAAACGAGTGTTGCGTGCTAAACGAGTGTTGCGTGCTAAACGAGTGTTGCGTGCTAAACGAGTGTTGTGTGCTAAACGAGTGTTGTGTGCTAAACGAGTGTTGTGTGCTAAACGAGTGTTGTGTGCTAAACGAGTGTTGTGTGCCAAACGAGTGTTGTGTGCTAAACGAGTGTTGTGTGCTAAACGAGTGTTGTGTGCTAAACGAGTGTTGTGTGCTGGACGAGTGTTGTGTGCTGGACGAGTGTTGTGTGCTAAACGAGTGTTGTGTGCTGGACGAGTGTTGTGTGCTAAACGAGTGTTGTGTGCTAAACGAGTGTTGTGTGCTAAACGAGTGTTGTGTGCCAAACGAGTGTTGTGTGCTAAACGAGTGTTGTGTGCTGAACGAGTGTTGTGTGCTAAACGAGTGTTGTGTGCCAAACGAGTGTTGTGTGCTGAACGAGTGTTGTGTGCTAAACGAGTGTTGTGTGCTGAACGAGTGTTGTGTGCTAAACGAGTGTTGTGTGCTGAACGAGTGTTGTGTGCTAAACGAGTGTTGTGTGCTAAACGAGTGTTGTGTGCTAAACGAGTGTTGTGTGCTAAACGAGTGTTGTGTGCTAAACGAGTGTTGTGTGCTAAACGAGTGTTGTGTGCTAAACGAGTGTTGTGTGCTAAACGAGTGTTGTGTGCTGAACGAGTGTTGTGTGCTAAACGAGTGTTGTGTGCTGAACGAGTGTTGTGTGCTAAACGAGTGTTGTGTGCTAAACGAGTGTTGTGTGCCAAACGAGTGTTGTGTGCTAAACGAGTGTTGTGTGCTGAACGAGTGTTGTGTGCTGAACGAGTGTTGTGTGCTGAACGAGTGTTGTGTGCTAAACGAGTGTTGTGTGCTAAACGAGTGTTGTGTGCTAAACGAGTGTTGTGTGCTAAACGAGTGTTGTGTGCTAAACGAGTGTTGTGTGCTAAACGAGTGTTGTGTGCTAAACGAGTGTTGTGTGCTAAACGAGTGTTGTGTGCTAAACGAGTGTTGTGTGCTAAACGAGTGTTGTGTGCTGGACGAGTGTTGTGTGCTGGACGAGTGTTGTGTGCTGGACGAGTGTTGTGTGCTAAACGAGTGTTGTGTGCTAAACGAGTGTTGTGTGCTAAACGAGTGTTGTGTGCTGGACGAGTGTTGTGTGCTGGACGAGTGTTGTGTGCTAAACGAGTGTTGTGTGCTAAACGAGTGTTGTGTGCTAAACGAGTGTTGTGTGCTAAACGAGTGTTGTGTGCTAAACGAGTGTTGTGTGCTAAACGAGTGTTGTGTGCTAAACGAGTGTTGTGTGCTAAACGAGTGTTGTGTGCTAAACGAGTGTTGTGTGCTAAACGAGTGTTGTGTGCTAAACGAGTGTTGTGTGCTAAACGAGTGTTGTGTGCTAAACGAGTGTTGTGTGCTAAACGAGTGTTGTGTGCTAAACGAGTGTTGTGTGCTAAACGAGTGCTGTGAGCTGGACGAGTGCTGTGTGCTGGACGAGTGTTGTGTGCTGGACGAGTGTTGTGTGCTGAACGAGTGTTGTGTGCTAAACGAGTGCTGTGAGCTGGACGAGTGCTGTGTGCTGGACGAGTGTTGTGTGCTGGACGAGTGTTGTGTGCTGGACGAGTGTTGTGTGCTAAACGAGTGTTGTGTGCTAAACGAGTGTTGTGTGCTGGACGAGTGTTGTGTGCTGGACGAGTGTTGTGTGCTAAACGAGTGTTGTGTGCTGGACGAGTGTTGTGTGCTGGACGAGTGTTGTGTGCTGGACGAGTGTTGTGTGCTAAACGAGTGTTGTGTGCTAAACGAGTGTTGTGTGCTAAACGAGTGTTGTGTGCTGGACGAGTGTTGTGTGCTGGACGAGTGTTGTGTGCTAAACGAGTGTTGTGTGCTAAACGAGTGTTGTGTGCTGGACGAGTGTTGTGTGCTGGACGAGTGTTGTGTGCTAAACGAGTGTTGTGTGCTAAACGAGTGCTGTGAGCTGGACGAGTGCTGTGTGCTGGACGAGTGTTGTGTGCTGGACGAGTGTTGTGTGCTAAACGAGTGTTGTGTGCTGGACGAGTGTTGTGTGCTGGACGAGTGTTGTGTGCTAAACGAGTGTTGTGTGCTAAACGAGTGTTGTGTGCTGGACGAGTGTTGTGTGCTGGACGAGTGTTGTGTGCTGGACGAGTGTTGTGTGCTGGACGAGTGTTGTGTGCTAAACGAGTGTTGTGTGCTAAACGAGTGTTGTGTGCTAAACGAGTGTTGTGTGCTGGACGAGTGTTGTGTGCTAAACGAGTGTTGTGTGCTAAACGAGTGTTGTGTGCTGGACGAGTGTTGTGTGCTGGACGAGTGTTGTGTGCTAAACGAGTGTTGTGTGCTGGACGAGTGTTGTGTGCTAAACGAGTGTTGTGTGCTAAACGAGTGTTGTGTGCTAAACGAGTGTTGTGTGCTAAACGAGTGTTGTGTGCTGGACGAGTGCTGTGTGCTGGACGAGTGTTGTGTGCTGGACGAGTGTTGTGTGCTAAACGAGTGTTGTGTGCTGGACGAGTGCTGTGTGCTGGGCGAGTGTTGTGTGCTGAACGAGTGTTGTGTGCTAAACGAGTGTTGTGTGCTAAACGAGTGCTGTGAGCTGGACGAGTGCTGTGTGCTGGACGAGTGTTGTGTGCTGGACGAGTGTTGTGTGCTAAACGAGTGTTGTGTGCTAAACGAGTGTTGTGTGCTGGACGAGTGTTGTGTGCTGGACGAGTGTTGTGTGCTGGACGAGTGTTGTGTGCTAAACGAGTGTTGTGTGCTAAACGAGTGTTGTGTGCTGGACGAGTGTTGTGTGCTGGACGAGTGTTGTGTGCTGGACGAGTGTTGTGTGCTGGACGAGTGTTGTGTGCTAAACGAGTGTTGTGTGCTGGACGAGTGTTGTGTGCTGGACGAGTGTTGTGTGCTGGACGAGTGTTGTGTGCTGGACGAGTGTTGTGTGCTGGACGAGTGTTGTGTGCTGGACGAGTGTTGTGTGCTGGACGAGTGTTGTGTGCTAAACGAGTGTTGTGTGCTAAACGAGTGTTGTGTGCTGGACGAGTGTTGTGTGCTGGACGAGTGTTGTGTGCTGGACGAGTGTTGTGTGCTGGACGAGTGTTGTGTGCTAAACGAGTGTTGTGTGCTAAACGAGTGTTGTGTGCTGGACGAGTGTTGTGTGCTGGACGAGTGTTGTGTGCTAAACGAGTGTTGTGTGCTAAACGAGTGTTGTGTGCTGGACGAGTGTTGTGTGCTGGACGAGTGTTGTGTGCTAAACGAGTGTTGTGTGCTAAACGAGTGTTGTGTGCTGGACGAGTGTTGTGTGCTGGACGAGTGTTGTGTGCTAAACGAGTGTTGTGTGCTAAACGAGTGTTGTGTGCTAAACGAGTGTTGTGTGCTGGACGAGTGCTGTGTGCTGGACGAGTGTTGTGTGCTGGACGAGTGTTGTGTGCTAAACGAGTGTTGTGTGCTGGACGAGTGCTGTGTGCTGGACGAGTGTTGTGTGCTGAACGAGTGTTGTGTGCTAAACGAGTGCTGTGAGCTGGACGAGTGCTGTGTGCTGGACGAGTGTTGTGTGCTGGACGAGTGTTGTGTGCTGGACGAGTGTTGTGTGCTAAACGAGTGTTGTTTGCTAAACGAGTGTTGTGTGCTGGACGAGTGCTGTGTGCTGGACGAGTGTTGTGTGCTAAACGAGTGTTGTGTGCTGAACGAGTGTTGTGTGCTAAACGAGTGTTGTGTGCTAAACGAGTGTTGTGTGCTAAACGAGTGTTGTGTGCTAAACGAGTGTTGTGTGCTGGACGAGTGTTGTGTGCTAAACGAGTGTTGTGTGCTAAACGAGTGTTGTGTGCTAAACGAGTGTTGTGTGCTAAACGAGTGTTGTGTGCTAAACGAGTGTTGTGTGCTAAACGAGTGTTGTGTGCTAAACGAGTGTTGTGTGCTGAACGAGTGTTGTGTGCTAAACGAGTGTTGTGTGCTAAACGAGTGTTGTGTGCTAAACGAGTGCTGTGAGCTGGACGAGTGTTGTGTGCTAAACGAGTGCTGTGAGCTGGACGAGTGCTGTGAGCTGGACGAGTGTTGTGTGCTGGACGAGTGTTGTGTGCTGGACGAGTGTTGTGTGCTGGACGAGTGTTGTGTGCTGGACGAGTGTTGTGTGCTGGACGAGTGTTGTGTGCTGGACGAGTGTTGTGTGCTGGACGAGTGTTGTGTGCTGGACGAGTGTTGTGTGCTGGACGAGTGTTGTGTGCTGGACGAGTGTTGTGTGCTAAACGAGTGTTGTGTGCTAAACGAGTGCTGTGAGCTGGACGAGTGTTGTGTGCTGGACGAGTGTTGTGTGCTGGACGAGTGTTGTGTGCTAAACGAGTGTTGTGTGCTAAACGAGTGCTGTGAGCTGGACGAGTGTTGTGTGCTGGACGAGTGTTGTGTGCTGGACGAGTGTTGTGTGCTAAACGAGTGTTGTGTGCTAAACGAGTGTTGTGTGCTAAACGAGTGTTGTGTGCTAAACGAGTGTTGTGTGCTAAACGAGTGTTGTGTGCTAAACGAGTGTTGTGTGCTAAACGAGTGTTGTGTGCTAAACGAGTGTTGTGTGCTAAACGAGTGTTGTGTGCTAAACGAGTGTTGTGTGCTAAACGAGTGTTGTGTGCTAAACGAGTGTTGTGTGCTAAACGAGTGTTGTGTGCTAAACGAGTGCTGTGAGCTGGACGAGTGTTGTGTGCTAAACGAGTGCTGTGAGCTGGACGAGTGTTGTGTGCTGGACGAGTGTTGTGTGCTGGACGAGTGTTGTGTGCTGGACAAGTGTTGTGTGCTGGACGAGTGTTGTGTGCTGGACGAGTGTTGTGTGCTGGACGAGTGTTGTGTGCTGGACGAGTGTTGTGTGCTGGACGAGTGTTGTGTGCTGGACGAGTGTTGTGTGCTGGACGAGTGTTGTGTGCTGGACGAGTGTTGTGTGCTGGACGAGTGTTGTGTGCTGGACGAGTGTTGTGTGCTGGACGAGTGTTGTGTGCTGGACGAGTGTTGTGTGCTGGACGAGTGTTGTGTGCTGGACGAGTGTTGTGTGCTGGACGAGTGTTGTGTGCTGGACGAGTGCTGTGTGCTGGACGAGTGTTGTGTGCTGGACGAGTGCTGTGTGCTGGACTAGTGCTGTGTGCTGGACGATTGCTGTGAGCTGGACTAGTGCTGTGAGCTGGACGAGTGCTGTGAGCTGGACGAGTGCTGTGTGCTGGACGAGTGCTGTGTGCTGGACGAGTGCTGTGTGCTGGACGAGTGTTGTGTGCTGGACGAGTGTTGTGTGCTGGACGAGTGTTGTGTGCTGGACGAGTGTTGTGTGCTGGACGAGTGTTGTGTGCTGGACGAGTGTTGTTTGCTGGACGAGTGTTGTGTGCTGGACGAGTGTTGTGTGCTGGACGAGTGTTGTGTGCTGGACGAGTGTTGTGTGCTGGACGAGTGTTGTGTGCTGGACGAGTGTTGTGTGCTGGACGAGTGTTGTGTGCTGGACGAGTGTTGTGTGCTGGACGAGTGTTGTGTGCTGGACGAGTGTTGTGTGCTGGACGAGTGTTGTGTGCTGGACGAGTGTTGTGTGCTGGACGAGTGTTGTGTGCTGGACGAGTGTTGTGTGCTGGACGAGTGTTGTGTGCTGGACGAGTGCTGTGTGCTGGACGAGTGCTGTGTGCTGGACGAGTGCTGTGTGCTGGACGAGTGCTGTGTGCTGGACGAGTGCTGTGTGCTGGACGAGTGCTGTGTGCTGGACGAGTGCTGTGTGCTGGACGAGTGCTGTGTGCTGGACGAGTGCTGTGTGCTGGACGAGTGCTGTGTGCTGGACGAGTGCTGTGTGCTGGACGAGTGCTGTGTGCTGGACGAGTGCTGTGTGCTGGACGAGTGCTGTGTGCTGGACGAGTGCTGTGTGCTGGACGAGTGTTGTGTGCTGGACGAGTGTTGTGTGCTGGACGAGTATTGTGTGCTGGACGAGTGCTGTGTGTTGGACGAGTGCTGTGTGCTGAATACAGACGCACTAGAATGTCGTTACCATACATTTTGACTTGAACTTACAATGTTTTCTCTTTCTAATACTGAATCTCCTGTCCAGCGGCAACTTTCTGAAATTTCACCCTCAACTTACAAATTGTTCTGCGGAACTTTCTGAAATTTCGCTCACAACTCACAAATTGTCCTGCGGAACTTTCTGGGCAAATTAATTCCAACTTTGCTTTCATTTGATGCCTGTCATCCTACACATCACCGCTGTCAGCACCCGTCAGCGTAGGCAGAGACTCGCATGCGTAATGTAGGGAGAGCGCATAAATTAACTCGAACCAAATAAGGTTCTGTAAAAATAGAAGTTTCTAATAAATCTGATTGGTGCAGTATGCTATCTAAGGTGCGTTAATTCTGGAACTTATTGGTGTTCCTGTTAAGTTATTTTTCACAGCAATCTTGTTCATGTTACTCACCAACGCTACAGAAATGGTATTAAATGAAACAATCGTTTTGCTGAATTTAACATGTTTATCAAGCTTTCTGCAAGCTCGACGTTTGAGTTTTATTGAGGCGTAGAAAAAGCCGTTAGACAGTCGCGTGTTGGGGTACATTCTAGTCGAAGAGAGAATATTTTCAGGATAACTTGAGGGAACTAAGTGGGACTTCTCTAACATAGAATAACATCCATAGCTTTTATCTTAATGTTCTCATTCTTTTGTAACGAAAAAAGGACAGGGCGTAATACAATATTTGTACACACTATAATATAAGATTAGTTGTGACTCCAGCTAACTATGCCTGGAATTAGGGTTTAGTGCGTGCGCCACACGAACAAGCACAACAACGCACCTCTGTGTCGCAGGTTCGCCAGGCGCTCAACAAGAAAATCCTGGACAGCGGCACGGAGCCTCTCTCGGACAACTGGTGCTTTCTCGACTGTGAGTGATTTCCTTGCGCTTCTGGACGGATTTACTGCCTTCCTTATTTATTTCTCCTTCGCCGATGGAAATGCGCATTGTTTATTCTTATTTTACATCATCCCGATGTTTAGTACGCTCGGAACTTTCGGGTTTCTCTTTATTGTGTCGGGGTTGAATGAAAGATAGCATGCCATCGAGTTAGCAACAAACTCTGAAGACGCGAATCTGATCTTGAGATTAGTTATTTAATTCAACATGAGTGACCTCCGGTTCTGAAAGCAGAGAATCTTCTTCGGAGGCAGAGAATTTTTTTCTGAAGCTGATAATCTTCTTCAGAAGTCGGGATTTACTCCAGAAGTTGAGAATCTTTTTATGAGGTTACGAATGTTTTTCTGAGGCAGAGAATTTTCTTCTAAGGCTGAATCATTTTATGAAGCTGAGGATCTTTTAATGAGGCTAAAAATCTTCTTTCATTAATTCTTTTCACTTTTACGTCGTTCTAGAAAAGTAATGGGAAAAAATTACTTTGAACTTTTACTTAATTGTAGAGTTCAGGGCCTCAGAAGTGGTTTGTATTTAGGGAGGATTAGCACAAATTAAGAGTAGTGTCTAGCTGTGAAAAATTCATACTCTTATTCATGATTAAAGTGCCTGCGCATTTTTTACTTCAGACTTCCTTTCATTCCTTAAAGTTATCGCTTCAAAGCATAGAACTAGATATTTTTTCTTCAACTAGTGAGCTTTTTCCAAGGGATTTTTCATTCATTTTATGTAGAGTAATAAATTATATTTTTTCACATTTCGGTTATATTGCCATCGTCGTGTGCGCTGTAAATTTAAACGACTGAGTTTGCCATTATTATGCCCTGGCAAATATTCATTCAGAATGAAACTTAAACATAAGTTTCCCAGAAAAACCCAGAGCTCACATTGTGATTATTTTCTCTTACTACAAGTGTAGGACTAAGCGTTTGTTTGCAAAATACATTTTTTATCTGATCACAATTGTTAATAATACTATTTTTCTTCTAATTCAAGCATCTCTATTTTCTTACGAGATCAGTTTTGCATAGCACTTTTTTCTTGAATGTTCATACTGGACTTCTGAAATATTCTAGTAGTTTGCAATGCCTTTGCACTACTTCATCATGATTTAATCTGTGCCTTCATTTATTAAATGATCAAATTCGGCACATCGTTGTCCCACTGAAATGCTGTACGCAACGGAGTATTGCATTTCAACATGTACTACCAATAATAACTATACCAAAACCATGACTCGCCTTTTGTAACTCAAGTCGCTAAAGGGAACCATTTTCCGGGGGGGTTCCGGGGGTTTTTGGGGGCATCTGAGTCCATAGGTCGATTCTCCCGATTTTGTTTTTATTGCTTTAAATGAGTTAGAGACATGTCCCCGAATGTCTGTAAAAATATCAGGAACCTACCCCAGAGCTAACGTCCCTCCCGGGGGGGGGAGGGCATCCCTCTTACGGACCTTTTTTTTCATTTTTGAACCTAAAGCAATGAAATTTGGTATACTGATAGGAAATGCAATTTTGAATCATTTATCATCAATGACAAAATGCGATTTTCTTGAAAAGAAAACGGGAAATCATAGAAAACGACATTTTTGGGGGGGTTTTCTAAATGCTTCTCCTCCTACAGTTTTTGAGCTACAGTAATGATTTTGGTATCATTGAATGCAGAATAACGTGGACAAAAAAAAAAATCTGAAATTTTCAATTTTTTTCCATTTCATTTTTTTATATATTTCATCATTCATATTCCTCATCCCCATCCGAATATTTTTTTTATTATTGAATTTAGAGCAATGAAATTTGGTATACTGATAGGAAATACAATTTAGAATCATTTATCATTTATGACAAAATGCGATTTTCTTGAAAAGAAAATGGGAAATCATAGAAAACGACATTTGGGGGGGGGGTTTCTAAATGCTTTTTCTCTGATAGTTTTTGAGCTAAAGTAATGATTTTGGTATCATTGGATGCAGAATAACGTGGACATTCCAAAAACTTGAATGCTTTTCCTCAAATTTCCAATATAAAAATTTAAAAAATTAAAAAGAAAAAAAAATCAAAATATTCTCAAGAAAATTCAAATTTATGACGTCATAACTTTGAAACAAGAATGAATTTTGAAAAACTTCTCAATACATTGTAAAGCCCTTGTTTTTCTGCATCAAATCATACCAAAATCATCACTGTAGCTCAAAAAATGTAGGAGGAGAAGCATTTTGTTTCTTAAAAATAGGTTTTATAAAAAAAGTAACTTATCAAGACGTTTGTCGTTATAACTCCGAAGTTTACAAAGCTAGAGCAATGCGGTTTGTTGCATTTGAAAGTGAAATGTGTGTTCTACCAATAATACGGGGGGATTTTCCATTTTCCTGTAAAGCTTTCCATAGACTTTTTACCCTAAAATTATAACTTTTGCATTTTTGCATTGAGACTCTGACAAAAAAATTCATATAAATTCGGAATGAAATAAATCAAAAATTCCCTCCGTATTATAGATAGAGCGCACGTTTGACTTTCAAATGCAACAAACCGCATTGCTCTAGCTCTGTAAATTTCGAAGTTATAATAAGTTATAATGAATAATATATGTATATATATAATTTTATTTTTTCAAATAAAAAATTTTCTATGGCCTTATGAAAAAATTTTGTTTAAGATAAGTTGTTACAAATGTAGAGATCTAGTAATCTGCAAATTTTCATAGACGTACGTCCAATAGAACAAAAGTTGACCATTTTGTCAAAATGGTGAGACTCTGACAAAAAAATTCATATAAATTTGGAATGAAATAAATCAAAAATTCCCCCCGTATTATAGATAGAGCGCACGTTTGACTTTCAAATGCAACAAACCGCATTGCTCTAGCTTTGTAAATTTCGAAGTTATAATAAGTTATAATGAATAATATATGTATATATATAATTTTATTTTTTCAAATAAAAAATTTTCTATGGCCTTATGAAAAAATTTTGTTTAAGATAAGTTGTTACAAATGTAGAGATCTAGTAATCTGCAAATTTTCATAGACGTACGTCCAATAGAACAAAAGTTGACCATTTTGTCAAAATGGTCCCCTAAAGCTTCTTACCTGAACTCCTCCAGCTTGCACAGCGGAACGCTTCTTCCGCATAGACCACGGCCAGGAACACTTGCATTACGTCACCGACATCTGCACGGATGAACTCTTCCTGCTCAACCCGGAAGAAGACGCCGCGCAAGCTGGGGAAGTGACCACATCCGACTCCTCGCCGCAGCTCCGGGCCGCCGCCGCTGCTGCGCCGAACTCTGTAGCCCCTCCCACCGATATTGTACTGCCGTCTGTGGTGCGGACCGACGTCAGGTGAGCTATTTCTGACAGACATAACGGTGGATTGAATGCAACTGAATACGTTTTTTGTGAATTTTTAAATGTGGAACACTGTGAGCTGTTGTTGAAAGTGAGACTTCTAAGTTATTTGTGTTGGTAGGGGTTCGTAAAATTTTTGTACTGACTCGGAACTTGGGACAATTTAAAACAATTTACGACTAGTTGATTCCAATACAATTTTGTGTTTTTGAAGCACTTCTTTTGAAAAGCATTATTTTCTAACGAAATAGTGCAGTGAAATTCGCTCATACGAGTGTAGAATGCATCCAGCTTGCGGCGAAACTAATATCATGGAAGTAAATCAAATTTACCATTAGTGGCATTATTAACGCTTGTATGATATTTCCACCCTGATTTGGATGAATGTTCCTGATGCGTCGAAAATGAGCTTTTTTAGTAGTACTCGTACACCACGAGTGGGAGCTATACATGCATTGCTTTGAATCTCATATTCTTAACTTCACCAGTCGTATGTTATCGAAAAATTTCCTCCCTTATTTCGAGATATTTTTCTGTTGTCTTCAATTCTGTGCCCGGGAGGGAGTGTTACCTCCTCCGCAATTGGGTTTGTGTGACCGTGTTTTTCTGCGTGACCGTGTTTTCTTGTGTGGCCCACCTTCTCTGTTTGGAGGAGCCGCATGGCACGCAGTCATGAACATGATTTGAATATTACTGTGCAGCTTCGACAATGACTTAGACCTGCCCGGTTACTCAAGTCCCACCGGTGAAGCGGATCAAGTCCATAGGTTTGCCCCAAAAAGGTACTTGCATTCTCCTATTGCTGCTCGATGTTATCGTGTCACAGGACCCCGCTCCTGCCCCCGAAATGGAAAAATGGCGTCGTGTCAGCATCTAATTGAAGATTTGATTCGAACAAACTCCCTTGAAGTTGTAATCAATGCAATAACTCTACAACAATTTATCATACTTCCATCAAAATTTTTTTCCGGCAGGGCTGGTGCGATTCAAATTCAATAAATTTTTAAATATTGCTGTTTAGATTGCATTAATTAATCATCAACTCCTCTGAGTTACTCATACTTGCAATCCGTCCGTAAGAAACGTTCACAATTTCCTGAAGCAATTCTTTTACAAGTGTAGCGAATCTATCAATTTATGACCCCGTGTTTTCAAAAAACTGATCCACGACGCCATTTTTCGACTCCCTGCCTTGCGAAGTTTTCATGTGCTCCTAATTTTCGCCGCTCGCTCTTGATGGATCCACCGATCACGATGTTTTCCCAGGCCTGATGACCTCTATTTTTTAAGTTTAATATTTATTTTCTCGCTTTATGATGGATAGTTCAATAAATTGCTTGCCGGTGAATACCCCTTGCATCTCCTTTTCTTTCCGGTTCATTTCGGCAACGCATCTTCATCATGATTATTATTTTTCGTCAACATGATTTTTCATGTTATCCTTTTGAAAACTTGCAGCTAATGGAACCTTATTTTATTGGATTTCAAAAAGCTTGTTTTATACCTGATAAATCCACCGCCAATAGCGAATGGATCTTTGCTTCTTTCCAGATGATAGGAGTCTCTTCAGTTAATTTCTTTCTTGCCGAACTGGTCAATTTTGAATTATTTTATTATAGTTCAGCAACTCACATGTTGGTTTTATCGTCTGCTTTTAATTAATTTAGCGCTGCCCATTCACCCGACTGTACTCCTGGCACACCCTGTACTTTTTGTACAGAAGTGCGTAGTACAACCCACAGCCGTGTGCAGCTGAACTTCTTGATCATCGTTACATGTCCTATTCTCTCAAGGGCTCTTGATTGTGTTGCACTTAAGATCTGAAAAATTAGGTTTTTTGGGGCAGTTTTAGTCGATTTAATCGTCAAGAAATATATACTTATTCAATTATATGCGTATGGTTCTAGGCTGGATGGTTAATTATAGCTCCAAATGAAAAATCTCGAATGAAGAAACATTAAAAATTAAATATTTCTTTTAGAAAAAGTTTTGCTGTTCATCTTAATCTTCAGTTCTGTTTAAGTATTTATCGTATAGAGTAATGCATGTTGAAAATATCGAAAAGAGTTTTTTTAAATTGAATTTTGGAAGTCGACTGATATTTTTGTTCATGATCACGAAACGCAAAATTAGAGCGTTCAAAAATATTTAGCGTGTGGAAATGAAAAGTAATATCTCATACCTTTGGTAAAACAAAAAAGTACGAGGAAGTTCGATTAAACATTAAGCTTAACAAACACGCTTTGAACGGATGTAACTACAAGTAACGAGTTCACCGGAATGTATTTCACTTCACCGTTTTATTTACTAAATACACGCTGCTACGCAAAAAAATACACGCAGTAGAATGAATGCTCTTGTTTCATGACAATTGCATTCATTCGGAGAGCATTAAGCTTCTGTACCTGAAAGCGATTTTATGTTTTCGTGTCTCGATGCGAATTTCTTTGATGGTCTCGGCATCCTTAAGTCTTTATAGAAATTCAGACAGAAGCCTTTCAACAGAACGTAATGCTGCTATTTACATTGTTGATTGCTAATTGAGTTCACACGTGAACTGTAGAGCAATTTACTTGAACTTTATCTGAACAAACATGGTATTCTCACCTTTTAGAATCTCCTGAATAATATATTTCACAGAATTGTTCGTAACGCTGTGCTCAGAAATGGTTTCTTCGTCAAAATATCTCACATCCGTGACACGTACTTTGTTTGAGTTACGGTATATGTACTACGATGCGATGTTAGTATCGTTGCAATTGACCAAGGTTTTCAATGATTTTATTTCATATATGTAATTTTTTATGACAGTAAGCTACGATTACTTACAAAAATTAAAAGCTGATATGTGATAGTTATCACGTTGGTGAGAGAATCGCTTTGAAAATGGCATAATAAAGGATCGATGGAATGAGAAAATTTCGTCTAGACAGGGACGAAGCAAGTACGGTAGGGAGTACAGTTTTGTGATGAACTTAGTGTTTACTTTTTATGTTTCATTTGTCTCTGGCTGAATACTTCTTTTGATGAAATTGTGCTCATTGGCTTCGCAAATTTAACTCTGTTTACAATTCATTATCTATTATTTAGTTCAAATTTATTTTCTTCTGTTGTTTTCAAAAGTTTCATAGTTAAAATTTTAATATCATGCGGCTAGTTTTTGCTTCATTGTATTTAGCTGAAATTTACTTTCGGTTAATGTGAACCGAATTCAACCATTTAGAATACCAAGTTTTCTAAGTTCAACGATAAAGCCTATGTGTTACGCCTTGTGAATTGCATGATGAAGCATTCAAAATGCGACTCTGTTCGTTGTAAAACTTGCTTATTTTGCAACCGTCCTAATGGCTGAGCATCTTGGTTTACTTTTCAGCGCTTTCAACGTTCAGTTTGCTTGCGCAATTTGAAAGTAGGTATTAGCATGACAAAAGAGTTGCATAACTTGATGACTCAGGTTATTAGATCACATAACGAGGGTCTTCCGAAGCATGTGAAAGATCGCAACTTCGACGCCTCGTATTTAATTTGAGAAAACGATTCATGAGAATACTAAAAAATGAAACGTGATGATAGTTTGTTTCGTTGACTGGATCACAAAGCATGGTCTAATTGAACAAAAAATGTGTATTATTATTTAATATATTTGGTAATAAGAAATAGGTGTGGACTGTGACAAGCTTGTAGGTAGGTAGCCGTTGTATCACTACATAGTAAATATGCTATGAGAGTCTCCTTAGCTTTTCACTTTGGAGGCCGTTAAACAATAGCAAAGAATGTTACTTCCCTGATGCTGTGTTTTTAAATTACTCGGCGCGAGAGATCGACTTCCCGCCTCCGCCAGCGATCGCTCGATCTTAATGTAGTGCATGTAGATATGATACTTCTTAATCTGGTGTCTCCACACACTCCTTCCCCAGAAAAACGCATTAAATCTGAAGCGGAATTGGATGAAACGGAGAAAATTGGATTTATTGAGAATTTTAGCCCGGATTGCTTGGATGTATATTTCCTTCACTATTATCGAAAGCGATTTAAAATTTGTTTTATAATTAAATAATGTGATCCCGGATTGCACACATGTCACGCATTTTACCAAGCTCTGAAAAGCGTGCAAGATGAATGAGGATGCAAGAACCGCTTGCTCTCTTGCATTTTTGCAGTTCTCTTTTATTTTCTTGCATTCAATCACTTCTCTTGTATTTTTGTAATATTTGAAATTATAGATAAAGTGAACGAAGTTCAATTAGAGCTTTTCTGTAAATGCTGAGTGGGTTTTACGTTGGAGTGGGCCCTTTATGAACATTTGAAATTATGGTGACTCACAAAATGGGCTGCACAAATTTTTATTAGCTTGGAGATTTCTACATCGTGTTGGACTCGAATAATTTCATAAGTGCTGCGACTAATGTGAGATTGACAGTTATGGTTAATATCAGTACGCTCCGAACATTAAATGCAAACATGATTTTTTATCCCGTTGCTCAATGAGAAACATGCAGAAGGGTTGAGCCGGCAAGGTGAGAGTTCTGAAGTGCGTGTCAAGTAAATGGAAAAGAATTGATCCCGATGCACGTGATATGATCTTTCATTGAAATATAATAAGCCTGAAGAGTTGTCCGCGCCGGACTTTGTAGCACAGAAGTGTAGGCTTATTGGAATAGAATTGTCCTGCTTTGGAACTTTGAGTGAAGTGGATGAGCGAAGTTCTTTGCATATATTAGCGCAAGAAAAACTTTGTTGATTTCTGTTTCAGTCCAATAACGCGAAACAAGTGCGTTTCAAAGAAACAATACTGAGTGGTTTAGGGGTAATTTTAAAGCATGCATGAAAAGAGCAGCCAGTATCGGAGAAGAGTCAGAAGCAAAGCACAATTCTGGCACCTCTCATGCGCACGGCAACTCGGATAATCCCAGCTCATGGAAACTCAGGTCACAATTTCAGCTCAGCGGTTTTCTTCTTTCGTATTCCAGATAATTTAACCTAAAAGCTTATTCTAAATTGCATTTTTTTTCCATCTGTTGCTGATATGGTTGCTTTTTACTTAGTTGAATAATCAATAAAATGTAATTCATTATGCAGGCGAAAGATTCTTCATGCTTTGTATCAAATAGGTCTAGATTTTTGTGTTGAAATTTATCAAGAATAACGTTATACGGGCTTTGGAAAATGCCCTATAAAATGGCAACCTGGTTATATTTCGTTTCTGAAATAATTGGTTTGGATGTGGTTTTTCCCGAAACTTTTGTTGTATTTTCTCGCCGATATCTTATCGATTCCATGGCAATTTTAAACATGTTTCATAACTTAGGCAGTATCTATCAGTTTGTATTATGAGGACAGGAATATCCCGTGCTATTATTCTACTAACGTAAATAAAATTGCGTTTATTTAAATATTGTGCAATTCACAATTCATCTGGATGCGCTTCCGTTTTAGCATGCACTCTGTAGTATCGTGGTATTTCATCACGACACGAGGTTTAGTAACTGTAGCTGCAAACTACAGTATCGGTAGCTTTAACTACCGTATCAGAAGCCTCAACTTCAAGGAGTAGGAAAAGGAAACTCTCAGCAAAGTTCCTATTCTTGTACTGTCTCGTCGATACACCGACTCTGCTTATAAGCTATAGCGCTCGGAAGTTAAACAATGCTCTTCCGGTGCATACCAATGCGATGCGCCCCAAGGCACGGTTCCGGCGCCTGCGGTCGGGGCGCTGCCGACCCATCCGAACCCAAGTACGATAAGGACATAGGGCAATGCGCAACAAGCGCTTCCGTCGGCTTCGCTCTGCGGTTAAGACGCTTCCGCCGGTGCCGCGATATCCCAAACCAAATGTGATAAGGACATCCGGGTGCGAGGCCTATATTGAGATACTACGATTTCCCTCCCTTTAGATGAATATACATAGGCGCCAGAAAGTAACTCCGCACTGCCTTATTTTTTATATTTTATATTATAGCATATATAACGAATCATTTGAAGCAAACTTTACACCATAAAATTCTACGCCTTTTATTCTATAGATATGCATTCTCAAATTTATTTTTCTGCCACCCAGTAACTGTGTAGGCGTCATTTTATATGGAATGGACAAAGTCTGCAGGACAAAAAGAAACTCCGCACAACAAAAAAAAACTTTAATTAAAGAACAATATTGAACAATTCTGGTGATTTATCATATTCATTAGGTTAATATTTAGGGGCATTTCCTTTCTGTGCCTTAACAACCCTCAACCTCTTCGGCATGCCCTCGATCAACCTACGGCAATACTCTTGATCCAGACAGTCCCATTCTTTTATTTTACCCCAAAGTTCTTCCAAATTTCTAATGTTTTCGTGCCGTTGTTTGTGCTTGATGTTATGCCAAACATCTCAATAGGATTAAGGTCTGGAGATTGAGCAGGCCAATTCAAACAGGAGATATTGCGCTCCCCAAGGGAAGTTTTTCACATTGCGAGCCGTGTGGATAGGCGCATTATCCTGCATAAAAATGCATTCTTCATTTGGAAGACTTTCAAAATAATCAATAAAGTGTTGTCCCAGCATTTGGAGGTATTTCCCGGAATTTACCCTGCCTTCCAGCCTAACTAAAGGCCCGGGACCGTAAACACTGAAGACACCCCAGACCATCACAGATCCACCAACACCTTGCAGTGTCGATACTGTACACCTGGGCTTAAACTCTTCGCCCTTTTAGCGTCTAACGTATTGCCTGCCATCACTTCCAAGCCTATTGAATTTTCATTCATCACTAAACAGAACTTTGCTCCAGAAAAAAGCGTATGTTTCTTCATGGCTCTTAGTAAAAATTCCAGCGACGCTTTCTGTTCTTTGCGGAAATCATTGGTTTACGTCTGGCAATGCATCCCCTTAGCTTAAACTCTTGCAGCCGATTCTTGACAGTTGACACAGAGCACTTTCCAATAAGACCACACTCTTTACGCAGCTCTGGGGCACTTTCAAATCTGTTGCGAAGACTCAGGATCTTGATGGCATGATCTTCTCTGGCCGATGTCACCCTTGGACGTCCACATATTGGGATGTCATGAGCGCTGCCAGTCTTTTGATGCTTTTGCAATGTTAGCCGGACGGTTTTTTCACCACAATTCAATCGACGACCAATTTCACGGTTGGATATTCCATTGTTGTGTAGTTTAATTATCTCCTTGCGGTTATCAACGGAAAGACGAGGCATTACTAAAATTTATTAAAAACTTTAGCCCTTTATAGTCTTCACTAGCACTGATAACAATTACAAATGCCCGATCGCAGCTTAAAAGCGGACACTGTGGCATATTTACATCGAAATCCTAACATGCGGAGTTTCTTTTTGTCCTGCAGACTTTTTACATTCCATACAAAATGACGCCTACACAGTTACTGGGTGGCAGAAAAATAAATTTGAGAATGCATATCTATAGATAAAAAGACGTAGAATTTTATGGTGTAAAGTTTGCTTCAAATGATTAGTTATATTTGCTATAATTTAAAATATAATAAAAAATAAGGCAGTGCGGAGTTACTTTCTGGAGCCTATGTATGACACAAGGAAGGAAGACTCAGCAACCTATTCGCATTACAGGTTTAGTTATTCTACTTGATTTACGAGGTTCATTTTGTACAGGTGAACTGCTAACAGGTTGTAAAGCAGGAGTCTTTAAGTCTCACTGGAACAGGGCGTGCTTTACAAAATACAGTAATTGCATCAGGCAACACATCGAGATGAACGGTAACTTTAACGTTAGACTGTGAATCGGATGACAAGTAAGAATCATTAAACAGATCATCAGAGAATTGAGTTACATACATGGGCTTAGCCCTGGACAAAAAATATTTAGGATTAACTCTATCTCTGGAAGTAACAATTTTACGATTGTTGAGCGCAACAGAGGGAGTAAGTTTTGTGACACTTTGAGGAATACAATGTGACTGAAATAACGCGTAATTAGTTTGTACATCAGAGAAATTATGAACATAGTTACCGTCACAAGTATCTTTCCTAGGCTTTTGTAGAATAACTTCGTTCTTCCGCTGTAGAGGCTCACTTGAACTCTTCCTTGACACATCTTCTCTTCCGACGTTGCACTGACCACCGCTCTTTTCCAGCTGCACTATGTAAGTGCGAGCTGCGTCAAATTCTTCTCGTGTAGGTCCCCTTCGGGTAGGCTTAACAGGAGGAGGCCGTGCTGTAGTCGTAGATTTACAAACTTTAGAAATGTGGCCTATTTTTCCACATTTTTTGCATTTTAATAATTTAATTTTAGGGCATAGCTATTCTTTGTAAGGTGCTTCTGCCTAGTTCCGCAGCGAATACATATGTAATTCGGCTGTAGTTTTTCTGTAGTGAAAAACGATGAAGATGAATCCTCACGAATAATATCTGGAGCGTCGAAGCTTTACTGTTGAAGGACTTGCTGTCACACTTCTGTAGAACCGCGCTGAGAATTTGCGCTGAATGTAGACCAGCCACGAAAGCATCTCTCAAGAGACTATCGCGACAGCAATTTTCGTAGTTGTACGAGGATGCTAAGTCATTTCACGTTTTAGCATAACTTTCTATGGATTCATTAACACTTTGCTCTCTGTTTAGAAATGTACCAGATGCGCCAACAGTGGATTTTTTTATTTTAAAGTGTTGTATTAACTTTCCTTCAAGTTCCTCATATGTAGCATCAGTGAGTAACGCAGGTTAAATTCTTCGTTGTAGATCAGTAATGATGTTCACAGGCGAAGCTTCAACTATAATACTAGCTTTGTTACCACCATTGTTTCCCGCCTTCTGAAGAACGTCTGCACACTGTACTTGAATCGTTGTAGATATTACTCACTGTTTCCACTTCAACGTCGAATGGAGGACAGCAAACTGTAGAATGCGCCATCTTAATTTCAGAGCACTTGTAAAGTTCAAATTCACTTAGGAGATTCGAAATCTCGTCGCCAATTGTAGTATCGTGGTATTTCATCAGGACACGAGGTTTAGTAACTGTAGCTGCAAACTACAGTATCGGTAGCTTTAACTACCGTATCAGAAGCCTCAACTTCAAGGAGTAGGAAAAGGAAACTCTCAGCAAAGTTCCTATTCTTGTACTGTCTCATCGATACACAGACTCTGCTTATAAGCTATAGCGCTCGGAAGTTAAACAATGCTCTTCCGGTGCATACCAATGCGATGCGCCCCAAGGCACGGTTCCGGCGCCTGCGGTCGGGGCGCTTCCGACCCATCCGAACCCAAGTACGATAAGGACATAGGGCAATGCGCAACAAGCGCTTCCGTCGGCTTCGCTCTGCGGTTAAGACGCTTCCGCCGGTGCCGCGATATCCCAAACCAAATGTGATAAGGACATCCGGCTGCGAGGCCTATATTGAGATACTACACACTCTCAATAGGACTCAAATTTTATGAACGTCGAATTAACTGTAATATACTTCTACGTAACTGAACTACTGCGTAACTCTGGAATTCTGTGATGCTTAGGGGTGTTAATTTAGCTCTGCTCTGAAATCCATGACTTATTTTGACATCCATGAAGTTATGGAAGTCTATTATCTCAAATTTTTTTGAGCCCAAGCGTTCTTTGATTTCAAACTTGAATGAATGAGCTCATTTTAATTAGGGTGCTCACTTTTACTTCAGTTTTCTAAAGTGATTTTATTGACCAGCTCCTTGTATTTCAGTTCCGAGTTACAAGTCCAGCGACTTGCACAGCATATTTAACGTACTATATTTTCTGACGCTACACAGATACGAATGAACTCGGCTCCAGTTAAAGCATGGCTCGATTTCTACACGGTCGTGTGTGTGACGCATATTAATTTAAACTTCATGATTTTGTCGACTTTTCGAGCCATTTTCCAAGCTTCAAAGGCCGGCTTCTCTCCTGCACCCGACAGGAGCAGCTTGTTTTTGAGGCCGAGCTCCTCTCAGCTTCCCTTTTTGAAGCTCGAAGCCTGTCGTGCCTCTGTGATATTTCTCAAGTTCAATTTGCAGCAAATATATTATGGAGAGTCTGATTCACGGCCCTGCAAGTAGAAACGAGTTGGTCGGGTGTCATTAACGTTGTAGAATATTTTGTCGTGATCAATTTACTCATTTTTGGAAAATCCAATCACGGGACGGAAATTTTTGAGACCGGGTAATACAGTAAAATTACAGGCCTCGATAGCATTTTAAAACTTAATTTATAAAGCAGGCGATCGTATTCTTTAGTTCATGGTTTTATAACACAAGTTTACATGATCCGTTTTATGTAAGTTTTGAATGATATCATAAATAGTCAATGTTGAAGTACATGGTTATGGAATAAATCTTAAATAGTGCGCCATTAAACAGTGTGCTCGATGAAGGTGGAATTTAAAACAACATTACTTCGAGAGTTTTCGGGAAGGGGTAATTAATACTGTAAATTAGATTTTTTCAGTTTTATTTTTCAATGGATATGTTTAGTTACAGGACTTAGAGTTAAGACCTGCGGTATTTGTCGTGTCTCAGTCACAGATTTAAATTAGGGAAGCACAAGCAAACTGAAAAAATCGACTGTAATATCTTGGGGAATGTTGCTGAAAATTTCAATCAAAGAGTCAATATAACCCCGAGAAACCAAACTGTACCGTTTTAAAACTTTTTTTTTCATTGAAATTTTTTTGAGTAAAAATTCTAAATTTAGGTAATATTCAGATGCACGTACATTTATTTCATCCCGAATAAGTTTTAGTTCAACGAGCTTTTTTCGTCGGAGTTTGCTCGTTCCGCAATTCCTAAGAATACCTCGGTCAACGTGCCACATTTGTAAAAAACTACATCGCTGCGTATACTGTGAGCATTAATAATACGCACTGTGTTGTAACGTAAATTTATCCGTTTGTGATGCATTTCACATTCTTTTGCACACCTCTTAGTGTAACTCGTGTGTATGTGCGGTCTTGAGCTGAGAGTTCGTTAGGCCTTCTTTTTCTTGAAATAAAATGTTTTTTTTCGTAACGTTAAGGACCACTTTTTTTCGGTTCACAGCTGTCTTGCTTTTCAGCACCCCTGACCTTCTTCTTCTTCAATTTTTGTCTTGTTTCATGCTCTTCCTTCTTAATTTACTGCTTCTTTACGCACGGGATCCTGTGCGGGAACGCACTTTACCTTGTGCGTAAACTCTGAGTTCCCTTAAATCCATCCTAATGGTGCTTTTAACCTTTCTCCCTTTGAACATCTTTGTAGTGGTACGGGAGGCTAAAACTCGCTTGTAATCAATCATTAATCAATGAGACTCATGTTATTACTGAATTTTTCTCCATGCAGTTCGCTAAAACATATTCTCGGGACGGAACCATTGATACGCAGGTAGTTTACCGAAGAATTCACCGTAGAAATTTCCTGCACCGCTTCCCGTACTTGTCGTTAGTGTTGATTGAAGCAGCTTTTTAACTTTTCAGTATTGAATTTGGATATTGTATTTACCGGCAGCATTCATAGCGTGACTCCAGTATTTACCGTCAGTTTTTATAGTGTTTCTCCTGTATTTGCCATCAGTATTTTTTGCTTTACTCCATTATTTACCATCAGTATTTATATCGCGGCTCCTGTTTTTACCATCAGTATTTGTAGCGTGGCTCCTCTATCAATCTATCGTTAATATATTTCATGTATTCAGTTACAACGCATTGACGCAGATGCCACCGGTATTTACCGACGCATGTTTCGCTCCTATTGATAGCACTGTTCAACAATGAAAAATTCCAGCGATTAGAATACCCATCTTTTGCAGATTTCGGGTTACTGCTCGAAATAACACTTTAAATTGCATGCTGGCTCAGATGTTTTAGAATTATTTCACTATTTACGTTTAGTATGTTTAGTATATAGCTTTATTGAAATGCAGATGTACGAATAATAGGGGACAAAGGGAGGCTAAAACTGATTTATAATCTATCTATCCAATAGGCTTGTTTTTGAGGCGTCTATAAGCTATCTCCAATCGGCTGATTCGTAAGGAATTTTTAGTTTTAGCATCAAATCATCAACATCATTGTCAAGTATTAAGTAATCGTCATACTAAATGGTGCCTTCCTCCTTCCTCTCTTAGAACATCTTTTTCATGGTTAAGGGAGGCTAAAACTTTCTTATATAATAATAATAATCCCAATAATAATAATGTATGAAGAGCACTTCGACTTGTTGCATCCAATTTTCTCAAAGGTAGATCTAAGTTCTACTTAGATCTACCTTTGATGATGGCATGTGTACTAACAAATCGGGAACATTGTCAGGCATGTAACTCATTAGGATTGAGAATTGATTCAAACTGTTTATCTTGCAAAAGCTTGCGTATCTGTGGACCTATAAATAAACTCTGTTTAACCTTTATCGTACTTAAGCGCGGAAACTTTTGGCATAAATATTTATTTACGCGTTTTTTTTTAAGGCCTTCGCAAATTGCCTCATGAATCTAAGTTTTATATGCAAAGGTGGTAGAGCAATTCTGTTAGGGTTCGTTAGCGGTTCGTATGAGACGTTTGTAGTGATAAGCATCAAAGCTGTTAGTCCAAGCTATTCCGTCTACTTGAATTGGGTACGCCTCGCGCGGCCATCTCACTCACACAAGTAACAACAATACTTTGAGCACGCACATTTTAAACCTAGCACAATTTCTATTAGTTTGAAATCACAACCCTCTAACCACATATGTTGATTGTAGTTTATGTGATTCAGAAGGTTTTTACACGCTGGATAACTTTCTTTACCTAGGGCTGCATAAGCATCAGGGATTGGTGATATTTTGGTACAGTCATGCAATAGCACCGCCGTTAGGCTTTTCCCATCAGGGGATGCAACTATTCCCAGGGGGAAAATGTGAGGTCCTGAGCTGACAGTTAGGTAGGCCTTCTTTTTGTTGAAATAATTTTATTTATGCTTGGTTTTGTTAAGGACCATCTTTTTCTCGATTCACTGCTGTCCTGTTTTTCAGCCCCTCTGTCTTTCTCCTTTAACTTTTATGTTGTTTCATACCCTTCCTTTTTTTCTTACTGTTTCTATGCGCACGGAATCCTTTGCTAGAACATCTTTTGTGCACAGATTCCACGTTCCCTTAACTCCATACTAAATGATGCCTTCATTCTTTCTTTTCTTTGAACATCTGTGTTGTGACAAAGGGAGGCTAAAACTGATTTATAATCTATCTATCCAATAGGCTTGTTTTTGAGGCGTCCCCCTCAGGGGGATACAATTATTGTATCTATGGGAACTAGCGCTCCCAGGGGGACAATGTGAGGGCCCGAGCTAAATGTTAGGTAGGCTTTCTTTTGTTGAAATAGAATAGGTTTTGTTGTGTTACGGACCATCTTTTTTTCGGTTCACTGCTGTCCTGTTTTTCACCGCCTACCACTTTCTTCTTCAACTTTTTCTTGTTTCATGAACTTCTTTCTTAGCTTTCTGTTTCTGTGCCCTTTCTGCATAGATTCCACGTTCCCTTAACTCCATACTAAATGGTGCCTTCTTCCTTCCTCTCTTTACATCTCATTGTTGAGGATAGGGAGGCTTAAACTAACTAATAAACTAAACTTTTGAGGCGTCTATAAGCTATCTCCAATCGGCTGATTCGTAAGGAATTTTTAGTTTTAGCATCAAATCATCAACATCATTGTCAAGTATTAAGTAATCGTCACAGCTGAAATATATAGATAATTTTTTTAACAATTGCGAAGAGTAGATATTTTAACTTTATTCCCCAGGAGGTTCCACTACTGCAATCTGGATGTTAAGAGTTCAGCTTTGTTTTTTTTTAGTTCTAAATTCCTAACATTGTTATGAAGTTCACCTTGTGTGATTCTGTGTACGTTACAGGAAGTACTTATCGGTTCAAATGATGACGTATCAGTATCACTGGTGGTCGGTACACTTTCTAACACAGCAATTTCAGTTACATCATCCTTCCTATCACTGTCGATCAGAATGTTAGCTTGGGATCGGGAACTGGCAATCCTTATCCACGGGCCACTGGGAGAATGTCAGATGTTATCACAGGGTATTCAATCTTACTTCTCTTTGGCGTATTAATTCCTTTCTTCAAGCATGGTGTTATGCATAAATAGTAAACGGGGGTATGGTTTGTTGGTTCACGCCAACAGGCGAGCACACCAAAACGCATGAAAACGTTTTTTTCTCATGCATCCAAGCATTCAGGGTTGATGAACTCTTCATACAACAAACGTGGGAAGCCCAATTCTTCTCCTGGTCTTTGACACGACTCCCAAGATATAGAAAATATACAGTGTGCTTTTTTCACCGCAGCAGTCAATGGCTGCTCTCTGGAATCAAAAATCAAGTCATCGTAGCCGTACCAAGAGCTTTCCGGTAAATTGACATAAAAGCGTGGCATTGCTTCGCACTCAGTGGACCACAATATTTATGTACAATGTACCAAGTCACTCGTACAGTAAGTCACTGTTAAACAAAGCTGTCTTCAAATTACGAAACACACGGCGAGATGAAGTTACCTGCTCTGGAACCGCTTATTACCTCACGTGATTTATGAGACGAACAGCGACAGAAATGAACGGCGACGAGTCCATTGTCTTTCTTTTCCTCATTTTCTTCGTCTGTCACGTATACTTGAACTTACGTAATTATAACGTCCCATAGCGTTATATACAAAGTGCAAAACGTGTAATTACTCAAAACGAAGCACCAGGAGAAAATTTTAATGGTTATTTTCGGGTTCTGCAACCCAAGACTTAATGGTGATTTTCGTGTTCAGCTACTGTTGCTCCTTTTTGTTCAGCTACCGTTGAAATTTGTTGAACACTATTGATCTGTACCTGTAATTACATCACTACTGACCTCAGTATTGGCATCAACTCCATTATTTAATATCAGTATTTATAATGATTGATAATGCATTTAGAGAATGTGCCCACTGCATTTAGAGAACGTGCTCGTAATAACAAGTTTTCAATGGGTCAGGGTCAGTTTGAACTTGGACTACTTCCGTGTTTACCGCATGATTCTATTACGATTTTTTCAGTAGTCAACCTGAAAGTATTCAGCACTTTTGCTTTCGGGCTTGCATTAGTTGTTTTTTCATACTCAATCTTGTATTTTCAGTCAATATTTATTGTGGTTCACGTAATGTTACGAGTTTGTAGGCATAGTAATAAGTTTTTGCAGGTGTTGTGTTAGGCGTTTGCAGGCCTAGTATTGGGCGTTTGTAGGCTTAGTATTAGGCGTTTGTAGGCTTAGTATAAGGCGTTTGTAAGAATAGTATTAGAAGATTATAGGTGTACTATTTAGCTTTGTGTAGACGTAGTACTAGGCGTTTGTAGGAGTATTAAGCGTTTGTGGGTGTAGTATCAGGCGTTTACAGGGGTTGGCAAGGCGTTCTATAAGACGTTTGTGAGAATTGACATTTTCTCCAGTTCATGTACATTCCTCGTCATTTTCGCCGCTCCCCACGAGACCAACCATGAGCATTTACTGTGCTCACCCAGTGCTCATCGTCACGACATTGCCGTCTGTCCTCATAAGTTATTGTCTTCATGTTTAGATTCTCTTTTACATTCCTTTTAATTTCAACATTTCTACTCTCTTACTTATTAGTGTCAGTTGTTTTTCTGCTGCGGCTAAAGATAGTAATTGAAGTAGTTTTTATTTGAGACTGGAACTCAAATGGGTTTTCGTTGCCATTCACTTCTTTTTTTCAATCTTCTGGTTTCTGTCGTTTTGTTCCTTAATTTACTACTGGTCGTAAATTTTCTGCCCACTTTTTTTCTACTTTTATCTGCAAATTAGAATTTCGTGATAGGAAGTTTTTTATTTATTAACAAAATCCAACTTAAAATTGGTAAATGGTTCTCTTCATACATACACGTTCTGTCTCTTCGTGTTATCTAATACATATTAGACGTTTTCCAGCGCCAAAGGTGTTTCATATAATTTAGTTTTTTGTTCGCTGACGATTCCTTTGATCTCTATACGAGAACCTTTGCTACAGTAACGACAAAATCCTGTTTATGCGAATCTGACGTGGGCTTAGTTGACAGATACGTCACTCGGTTCGTTTTTATTTGCTCTTGTTTTATTTTTTCGCACCCCCTATGAGCTTGCTTGCGGTAATGAAGCTTTTTTCTGCTCTCTTTGTTAAGTCAGTTTCATGAATGAACGCAGCTGCTGTTCTATGTCCCTCTGTCACAATTATGATGCATAACTTCAAGAAATAGGACAAATATGCTCGTAGTTCCCAAACTAACTTCTTCGACGACATTATCTGTTACGGAGATGAGATTAGTGCCTTGAAATTATTACGCTATTTTGGATGTTGATAGCAGAAAACTGAGTTTCTTCATCGATGTTGTTGGGCAGCGCTCGAGCTCCAAGTCTGAGGCGGTTTGGGCCACCTGCCAAGTTTGGGCTGCCTTGCCAGCTCCATTGTTTCTGCTTCATTGTTCTTGATTTTTATCCTAAACTTAATAACTGCTTTGCTTATATTTCAGCGTCACCTTTCAACAAGACTGATATGGACGTTAACGCTTTCTCACGCGACCTCTCACAGTACCTCGATCGCCTCGCTATTTAACTATTCATGAGATCATTGCTCGCGGCGATCCTGACTTTGCCCTTGACTTTGCATCATCTCGTGGCCTCGTTGCCAAAAAATAAATGAACAAAAAAAATAAAATAGGAATTCTGATGACGATACTCCGATGATCTGTGGCCTGATTTTACCATTACCTTTTTCACATAAGATTGTTTGAATTTAAACTCGTAGGGAAGCTTTTACAAACTTAGTTAATCTGATCTAAACGTTCAAATTTAAATATTATGATAAATATATCAGATAAGTGTATGCTCTGACAAATGCCTCAAATGGGCTTCTACAACTTTGGGCGGCATTCGTTAGAGTAGATTGTTTTTGTACCAAGAGCTTTTCAGACCACGAATCTTTATTCTACTTGTATTTCGATGTTTTGTTGTGCTTTCTACAGGGTTAATTAACAGCGCCGGTCGTAAACAAGTGTGTGGCCGACGAGCCGTCAATGCTATTTTTATTCTTATGTTCTGGTAATTGATTTTGAAGCGAGGTCCCGAACTAACGTTTAATTAGGCCTTTTTGTTGAACTAAAATGCTTTTGTTATGTTAAGTACCATCTTTTTTCGGTTCACTGTTGTCCTGTTTATCAGCACCTACCACTTTTTTCCTCAACTTTCACCCTGTTTCATGAACTCTCTCAACTGACTGTTACTACATCCACCTTGCGCATAGATTCCGCATTCCCTTAAGTCCATACTAAATGGTGCCTTCCTCCTTCCTTTTTTTGATACGCCCTTGTTGCTGTCAGGGAGACTTAAACTAACATCTAATCTTTTAAGTTTATGAAGCCCACCACGCACAACTTGTGGCAGGTGAACATGTTTTTGTAGCATAGAGACACTATTATGTGTGCCTTAATGCCTGTACGACCGCCATGGCAGCGAATAGCAATACTTCATGCAATGTATTTCTGTGTATACATCCGCTGGTATCTCAAGCATGTGCCTGAGTAACCCTCTGACAAGTTGTTCAAATGAGCAACTGAATAAGACATGAGACACGAAAAGGCACCTCATTCAGATGTACCAGAATTTTCACAGCACATTTTCATTAAATAAACCGTTTTCTCCATGGCTAGAATGATAGTAACATCACATGGGGGGGTTACCTGAATAATTCCTCTGTTCCTTGAAGTACCCGGGTAGTACCTACCGGGTCCCTCTGAAGTAGATTGAGGGAATAAGCCAATTACCAGCATCCGACGTTTCGCATGATTATTCCGAGTGATGTGTAATTCCATGCACATATTTCAACCATATGCAGAAAAGCGCTAAATAAAACGATTTTCGTGAGCGACAAAAACCTGAAAACTCCTTTTTTGAGAAATGATGACGTGAAATCAGTTTAGATTCCTGTAGGAATGGGCTAAAGCGCGCGCCAAGAACCTGCCCAAGAAGTTAGATTTTACTCGTCGGCTGCATTGTAAGCCTATTCCTGCGGGAATTTAAAATTATTTCAGGTCGTCATTTCTCGAAAAAGAATGAGTTTTCAAGTTTTTGTCTCATGAAAATCGTTTTATTTAGCGTTTTCTGTATATGGTTAAAATATGTGCATTGAATTCCACAGCACCCGGTATGTTGTATAGATTCGAGCACTTGGTGCTGCGTGCATCGAGATATATGTCCGAGGGTCGTAACTGCAAGGCACTCAGCTCTGAGATTATCTCCGCCTCGGTTTGTTGCGTCACTAGATCGTGTTTTACATTTGCCTGTCCAGGGTTACGAGAATTTTATTGCGTAGCCGTCTCAATAATTGGTTGAAAAATTACAACTCTGTCGCCTTTATCTGTGTTTTTCCTGTGCAAAAAGAAACGCGTCTAGTACATGTGCAAGAGTAGAATGTGCAAGCCTTTTTTGCCACCTGATTAAAAAAGAAATTTATTTTTAAACGGCTTAAACGTCTTCCTCTGCTTGTTTGCTTGCTAAGCGTAGTTACGCCTCAATTTGATTTCGTTATAAATATAGGCAGTTTGAAATTACCCTTACCCTTATTTGCAGAAAAATTATGCTTGGCTTGTTTCATACATCACATTTCTGTACAATTGTCGTCATCCATTTTTTGTGATGAGATGTAACGATTTCACCAAATCTTTGTGCAAATTTATTCAAAGCGTAGTACTCTCAATTATTATTGATTGTTTTTGAAACGTTTGAATATAGCTTACTCCTTGACACTACAACCCTGACTGTTCATCCGCGTCATTTAAAGTTGCAACTTAAAGTGGTTTCGAGATGATTATCCCAGGGGAACTTTGTGAGGGCCCGAGCTAAAGGTTAGGTAGGCTTCCTTTTTGTTGTAATAAAATAGGTTTTTGTTTTGTTACGGACCATCTTTTTTCGGTTCACTGCTGTCCTGTTTTTCAGCACCTACTACTTTCTTCTTCAACTTTTTTCTTGTTTCATGAACTTCTTTCCTAGCTTACTGTTTCTGTGCACTTTGTGCATAGATTCCACGTTCCCTCAACTCCATACTAAATGGTGCCTTCCTTTTTCCTCTCTTGGAACATCTTTGTCGTGGTTAAGGGAGGCTAAAACTTTCTTATATAATAATAATAATAATTCGAGATGATTATCTCGGTGTTGGTATTATTTTATGCTGAATGCATTTATTATGCAGGCTGTGCGTAAAGTTTCAGCCTCTCTCCCCTGTTCGTTAGAAGAGGAAAAGCCCATTCCAACCCATTATTTGAAACTTTACTGTAGAAATCGGGTTTTTAAACAATATATATCAGGATTTTTTAATAATTGATATCATCATAGTCACACTGCCGCAGCATAAATCCTCATAGAAGCACTTACGCTGCTAGTTGTAACGCTACGACGACGTAAAGTGTTTAAAGTTCATTTTTGTAGTCCAGAGCTTAGCCCTGTTGGACAGCGCTCTTCCTGTGGACGTGTCAGGCGGGTTCAGCAGTCCTGGCTGGTTTACCCTTGTATAATGTTGCTCATTTCACACTCATACTCTTTATTCTAGTTGGGATCAAGTATTTCCTTGAATTATTGCTCGTACTATGCATTTGGAGGCGACATTTTCTACGAGCATTGGAATTTCGAGCTAGGAATAGGTTAAATCCTTCGTGATATTCTTGAGAAATGCCGATGGGCCTAATGAGTTTAACACAAAGGCTGGAAATGGAATTTGGGCTTCATGAAACTGCGTATAAATATATAGATGTCTTCTTACATTCGTCATTCTCTTTGATCACACAGCCTTGCCAACTTCATGAAGAAAAGTTCATAGATTAGGATCGAAATTTTTTAATTTTGGGATATCGTGCCAAGCCAGAGCTAAAATTATCCATTTAGCCGTCTGAATTTTTACCTCACATTACTGTTATGACATCCAATATTCTTGGCCTGACCTTGGCACCAGATTTTACTCGATATAAAAAAGAGGAAGGGCTGCCGGAACTTCAAAAATCACATTAGGGTACAAGTTTAGCAATATATACAGTTTAACAAATCGTTTTTTTGAATATTCTTTTAGGCTTAAATAGTTGAAGTCACGAATAACACCTTGCAATTCTTTTATATGAAATTTTCTTTTAATTTGCGGCTCTCAATTGTGCTTTGCCATTGTCACGTAGCCCGTATTTTACCTAGAGCACTTTTGCGGCATCTTGATCAGCTTCTCATGCATTTTTTATGACTTTTAAAATTTTCAGATTTATACCTTCATTTCACATATTTAATCTCCTTTGAAACATTTATGCTCATTTATTTTGCTTCAACAGGTATACTTTTAATGCTAACGAAGTAAGCTCAAGTGTAGTGTTACGTAAAGCATTTGCTGTGCACTAAAGTACCCTTTATCTTTCTCAGCCACCTGCTCGAGAAGCACACCGAGAATCTGATAAAGGCAGCCAAAATCGGCGACCTCAAGGCTGTGAGTATGCGCCCACCTTCCTGTGTGTAACTTGCGCTGTACGATTTTGTATTGCAGGTTAATACCTCATCATATTAGGTAGATACCTCATCATAGTAGGTAGATGCCTCATCATTTTAGGTAGATGCCTCATCATTTTAGGTAGGTAGCTCATCATTGTAGGTAGGTATCTCATCATTGTAGGTAGGTATCTCATCATTTTAGGTATGTATGTAGCTCATCATTGTAGGTATGTATGTAGCTCATCATTGTAGTTGGTAGCTCATAATATCATCGGACGTGTGACATTTCTAAGTAGCTTCTTCGCTAAGATCAAGTATAAAAGATCTTTGATTAGTTTCGCTTTCATTTATTAGCTGTTTCCTTGCTTATGATTTTTATTTTCACTTTTCCTCGCAGCGGGTTAGTTAAAATCATTTTCATTATGTTGCCCTAAAGCCTGACGTGCGTGGTAAGAGTATTATACGTAACGTAGAATTTACCATTGGTAACGCTGAGCATAAAGGGAAAACACAAAGAAAAGAATGATCCTGAATAGTATAACAAAGAACGATACGAAATAATCATTGAAGTTGAAAGAGCCGTAAAATTTGCTCAATGTGACCGCCAACAATGAGCTGCACTCGATCGAATTGTGCAACTTTCCAGATCAGGGGCTGGAAATATAGAATATTAGACTTCACTACAAATTACGGACGTTGTCTGAACTGTGAAATTATGGGCTGTATCGCCTTCAACTCGCACTGCTGGCCGCATTTCGAATATTTTGGTCCTCTCAAATCATCGAGGTCATAGTATCCCACACGTCATCTTGAAGTGGTTTTGTTAAATTTTTCAATTTTACTTCATTCAAATCCCTATTCTCATGGTTTTCATTTGTTACATCCTCGCATTGTAGACAGTGATATTTTTAATTCTTTTACGCTATTCTAATTAAAAGTTCTTTCGATTTTTGGAAATATTAATTTATATCAACTTCGATCCACCAAAGTAAGGTTTAAATGAATATCTTGAACTGTCAGGTAAAGGAAATCCACAAAATCATCGCTCCCAGGGGAGATACTGTTAGCCTATCTCAGCTTAGGCCCACGTGGCTCCAATTTTTGTGGCCCACTTTGCATGCCTCAGTGTTCGTACCTCCTTTTCTATTTTTACATTCTAGCTTTTCATTTCTAGCTTTTTCGACGGATGTTGTATAGGAACATACCTTGTGCATTATTTCTTCGTTTGCTACCGTGCATACTGACTAGTTTCTTCTCTACGCTTTCTTGAGATCGCCTTCGATGTGGCTAGGGAGGATTAAGCTAATTATCAACAATACTATTTCCCAGCGCCGAGTTTAATTGAGATATTGCGGTGACAGGTGAAAGAGATCCACAACGCGGGCTACTCGCTACTCAGCATCGACGCGGTGGGCATGACAGCTCTGCACCACTCCGCCAAGCACGGCCACAAAGACGTCGTCCACTACCTCATCGCGTCAGCACCGCAGTCTCTGCTCGACATGACCGACACCGAGAAGTGAGGCTTCTTCTGAACGATATTCCTGAGCGCGCGATGTTACTTTGCCTTGGTAAACTGGGCAGAGTATGTGTAGTAGGTAATCGCTTGGATTTCAAAGTCTCTTACATCTCTTAACTTTACTCTTCAATATCGAGATGAGTAATAAAAGCTTAATAGCTGATTTTTCTAAGGACCATGTTGAATTGTTCTTTGAAGGATTCGTTCTGTAGACCTATAATGTGTGTTTCGTTAGACATGCCTCGTTGGCCCAGTCTGAGGACATGGCTGACATCAGGAATTTTCTTTCATTTCGCAAAGACACGTCACGGACCTTTTGATTTCGATAGATTTATTAACGTTCTAGATATTTACATCATGTAAAAATTGCAGGCAGGAAGCTGGGCAGCCACGAGAACGACGTCAGTAAGCAGATAAACGTACTTGAGACCGCCCAGAAAACTTCTATTCACGAAGTTCTCACATTCAGATTTGTTAAAAAAATTATTCAAAATTAAACTATTATCAAATTTATTCTAGGGAACGTGATGGACAAAACGTTACCAAATTGACGTTTCCATAAAATGTGTGCAGGTTTGAAAGTTAACTTGACTACTGAGAACTAGGTGCCTTATATTGATTGATATTATAGATGTCTATGACACTGTGTTATTTTCTGTAGAATGTACAACGTAATTACAGGGGATTTCACGAATTTCAGTTGTTGGAGTATTTTGACCGGAACGTCTTAACTGCAATGCACGATCATATTCTAATAGTTTTTTAATTTTCTTGTACATCGTCTAAAATCTTAAGAAGTTCTTTTTCAGTTTTCTAAAACAAGCAATCTCTTGGTTCCGACTTCGAGAGGCCAGTTAACTTTATGTCACAAAGGCCAGTTAACTCTATGTTTCAAAAGCCAGTTAACTCTATGTTACAAAGGCCAGTTAACTCAGTGTTACAGGGGCTTGTTAACTCAGGGTTACCCTAGCCAGTTAATTGTGTGTCACAGAAGCTTGTTAACTATCTGATACAAAGAAAAATTTCGTGTGTTAAAAATAGTAATTCACTCTACGTTACAGAGGCCAGTCCGCGCTGCATCTGGCCGCAGCAAACGGCCGCCGCAACGTGTGCTCCATGCTCGTGGCCGCCGGTGCCGCCCTGTCCATCAAAGACCATAACGGACAAACCCCGCAAGCTCTCGCCAGAAAAACAGATGACGACGAACTTGCTCAGTACCTGGAAAGTAAGTGCATCATCACGGATCATCCCAGCAATCCGTCTACCAATACTCTCCTAAATACTCTGTGTGACATTAGTACGAGTATGCCTGTGAGTGTTGCAATGAATTTTCCAGATGATTTTAATCCAGTTTCTCTAGTTGTGAGTGATTTGAATAACGCTGCAGCTGGTGCTGCAAATAATGAATCTGGAGAAGAATCAAATAATTTTTCGTTCAATTCACCCACCAACGATCACCTAGTCAGAAATGTAAGTCGTTCGCACCCAAGAAAGCGAAGCAACCGGTTAAAAGATAACCTTAAACCTCAAGACAGTGAAAATGGCCCTGGTTGGTCTGTAGCCAGTGGTTTTTGGTCTCCAATTCCAACAACCGGTGATGGTTGTTCGCCACAGAGAGGTGAAAGTGGGCCTTCTTCTCCGACTCAAAGAAGTAGCGGTCCATGCTCTCCAGTTCCAAAAACTAGTGGTCCTTCTTCTCCTACATTCAAGAATAGTAATCCCTCATCGCCGATTCTCTGGCGAAGTGGTATTCATTCTCCCACTGTCTTGAGAAAAATGCCTTCGTCTTCTACTCCTAAATTATGCAGAAAATCTGGGAAATTTACTTACACTGTAACCGAAGTGAGAGATTTTGATGAATTTGAAGTCGAAAAATCGTTCGACGAAGATGACGAACTGCACGATTTCACTACAAGCTCTAGTTCTTCCGAAGAGCAGATCAATTATGGTTTTCCTGACCGGTCGGAGAATGAAAGCATGTCTTTAGACATCCAGGCAGCTTACCAGAAGCTATCGTCACAATTTTCTGACTACACAGCTGAATCTAGTTCGTCGGCCGACGGCTCTTCTTTCGATGTTGGTCCTCCATCAGATGTCGTCGTTTCTACGTGTGCCCAACCAATATTAGTTAGTAGCAACAATTATATTCCTCCAGAGCAAACATCCAGCTCTAATTCTTCTAACATTTTCGTGAATTCGACCACTTCTGTCCTCGTGCACAGCGTAAACGATGATTTCGTGGCTCCCGTCCATTCCCACAAGTTTTCTCTCGGCCGCCAAAAGTCATTGCCAGTGAATCAAGCTTACTCATCCATTTCAAATCTGCTTGATTCATCAGCGGCAATTTTAAGCTCACCAGTAATAAGTGCTGAAGACAACCCTGTAATAGGCATTTCAATTCCACGTGTTTCAACTCCTTCGAATATAGTTATACCTTCTTCTAACATTAGTTCATTCAGTCAATGCTCTATTTGCCCCGAGGCTGAATTGATTGATTGTCAAGAATGTCGAGCCGAATGTTCAGCTACATGTGGCTACGTAAATCCCTTGGCGTTTGATTCTTCTCATGTATATGAGGGAAGTTACCAAGAACCTTATCTTGCTAGCCATAGTTCCTTAGATCTTGTTTCCAGCATCGACCGCGGTCTAGGGGCCAGCACTTACGGTGGAGGAAAGGAAATGAAACAAAACATTGCGCCTGTACACCACTCGCGGTCGTTCAGGTCTATTTTGTCAAAGCGAAAAGCACGGAAATCTGAGTCTACCCGTTCCTGTAAGACCACTACAGTTCCTTCGTCCAGAATCACCCAAAGCTTGAGATCCTCACATTCTTTTCGAGTCACCAGATCCGCAACGGTTTCGAGATCAGTTGGAGGTTCTCTTAGGTCCTCATGGGGATCTTATAAGTTTGGTACTGGATCTAGTTTATCCTCCCTGCCTATTGCGAAGCCTCTTCGTGTTCCAACCCCTGTCGCTCCTGTTCGAAGTTTCCCTTTGTCAACCGCGTCCCAAGCAGGGTCAGTTGTATTAGCTTTGGCGGCGTCCCATGCTTCTAGTCTGGCCCTGGCTCATCCAACTGTTAGGAAACTGCCCTTCATTACTCCTGCTGCAGTGCGACAAGCGCAGATTTTCACGCAGGCTTTAGCAGATGCCATTTTAGAGGAAGGGCTAAAACTCAAAAATTCTCGCACAAGATCCCTGAGGGACAGCCGGGGTCGCAAAGAAAAGCGCGTCAAGGTCGAAAGACTTATTTGATACAGGTTTATAAGTAAACCCCATGTTAACAGTGGATTTAAATTACGCGGTGAGATGAGAAGGATAAGCCCTCGCCTGAAATAATGACACGAGAAGAGTAATGAGTACTTGTACCAAATTCCTCTCGATGCGTACAAAGCAGCAATTTCAGAGAAATCATTGTGTTTGTGTATCTTCAGCTACGTAGAACATACTTGATGTGAGTTTCAATAAAAAAGTTCGTTTTTCATATTTCAGGGAAGAAGAACAACTCATCGCCTTCAAAGTTGGCCTTTAAATTGCTTAAATTTGGATACAAAATGGGTATTTTCTCGTGTTTTTTCCGCGTAGGGATTCTCGTATTTATAGACCAGGAATTTTCGTATTTATAGAGTCGAATTACTTAGTAGGGATACGATTGAATGAGGTGATCGACAGCATTTTTGACTGCGAGTGAATTTTAAGAACTTTTGTTTTGGGGTTCCCTGAAATGAAACACTCTTCGTTATTTTTTGGCTTTTATGGAAGGTTTTTCGCTACCTGCCGCCATTGAGGTTGTCGTAATTAGGATGAATAAGTACAGAAGATTTATTTTGACTTCGATAACTTGTAGCTAACTCAGAATGTAGAAACTCAAAAACAAAAATATAGGAGTCTAATTTCTTATGCATTTCTACCCTAAAAGCTTCTATAACGGTAGAAATCTCACTGAAAAACGCAATCAAATAAATTTATTCCAATTAAAATAAAAGTCTTTAAGTATCAGCAAGTAATAGCTTACCCTTTTGGTATGAAAATGTTGGATGAGCGTTCGTTGTTATTTCAGTGTTTCATCACCTTTTAGTTTTTAGTTTTGTGTTTAGAAAACAATGAATAGGAATTAAGTCGAGATGAAATTATCATCGTGTTCTAAAAAAGAAATAAGTGAGCGAAAATGAAGAATAATACACAATAATGCAAGAAAACTCTGATATTTTCGAAATCTATATTTCCCTCTTGTGTTTGCCACGTATTTTACGGACGATTTCATAAAGTTGCGAGGATTGTGCATGCAAACTTGAAGCGATGTGGCTCTCCGTGGTTCTGTTATGTTTTGTGCGCATGCAAAGGGTCTATTTGTGCTTGTTTTCTCTGAAATAATTGTAACACAAAGTACTAACATTTTCGTTTTTTGCCATGTTTCTTTAGACACATATTTTAGTTTAGGCTAAATTTATGTAACCGAAAGATACATAAAAAAGTGAAAAATGCTTAAAATTTATAAATTCATAAACGTTTTTGTTATGATGCATTTACGCTTGAAATTCATTTCACGCATTTATTTTCTTTGCCTGAAATAATTCTTAACAGAAATAACAAATAACAATCAATTTTCCTTTACCATTTTCGTGAAAAATGTCCTCGTTTTGGTTTTGTCGCTTTTCCAATCCCTGTCGCCCTCCCCCACAGGAGGGAGAAATTCCTGTAAAAGAGGAAATCTGCCATTGTTTGGGCTCTAACACTAACGAATGTGAAGCTTTAAGCTCTAGACTTATTTTAACAAATTGAATTGATCATTACTTCGCTCAATCTCAAGTATGTGCATTTCGTTTATAAGTATGCCTACTTAAAACAATTAATGCACTACAGAAGTTTTCCATAAATTCGTCAAATGTCCTGTTTCATCATTCGCAATTTTCAGTGCCTGCTTATTTATTTGTATGTTTTCCTATCGCACATCCCACTTGGTTCAGGGCTTCATGGGCCGTTATTGGCAGACTGTTTTGTCTCTCACGTGCGGCTTTTCAAAGCTTATGTTATGGAAAGAACTTTTCAATTCGACTCAGTGTGAATAAATCCCTTAGGGTAATGATATATTAATTCTAGTGATTTCAACTGTCGAACAGGAAGCATGGTCATGCTCTTGCAATGTAAGGATTGATGAAGTAGTAAATTGTCTGTTAATTAATTAATTTAATTTTTAAACCCATATAAGTTCTATGTAGATTTCATTTAACGTTTGATAAATTCATTGAGTGATATTCAAGAAATATTTGGCCATTCGTTCTTTACTATTTAACTTTCTAGCTTAGGTTTACACTTGATTTCATTGTTCATCTTCTTTTTGAGGCTTCATTCTAATCTGAGTCGAAAGTGCTCGTTGCTAAAGCAAGTAAACTACTCGATTTTTTCGTAATTGATTTACTGTATCATGGTAATTCAAAAGAAGTTCATTTATAAAATTTGCCCACGAGTCAAGCCGAATTTTTGCCAAGAAAAAAAATGGCTTAGGTTACCGTTTATCACTCTGTCAATATTTGTTTATTTGATTGTTAGGTTTTCATTTTCAAACAATTCATTTATCACAAGCGATACATCAGTAGATTGCTTCTTAAGGCTTTCACAATGGAAACATTTGAGTCTACTTTTGGGCCCGAATAATTTCAACGACTTCTAGGGCAACCCTTGATCAAAATGATCAAGGATAACCATACTTATCTCCCAAATCAACTTATTGGTTTTATAATGTCGTTCGCTAATTCTATTTTATCTTCAATTCCTTAGAATGTCTTCAACAAATTTTACCGTTTATGATTTTTCCACCTCAGCCCAACACCGATTCTCCTCCCAGGATGGACAAAACCAAATCTACGTTCGCTAACCAGCGTAAGAACTCCCCAGCCACGGGGGACATGTGCTGTCAAACCACTTTATAACCGTATTTTTTTTAAGTTTTACTTCATTTTCTGCCTTTTGTTTTTATTGGTCAGAGTTTCTTTATTGTGAGGTGAAAGTATTACCCACCTATTCCACAAAATGGCGTTTTTGAATGAGTAAGAGAGCGATTTAGATGCAAACCAAGTTTTTGTCTTACGCAGCCAGGATGGCAGAATGCAAGAGAAAATGATGGTAGAATTTCTTTGGATAACGATGGTCATTGTAAAATTTAAACGTTGAATTTTTATCAGAAAGTTTCCCCCTTTAATTAAATTATTCAAATAAATTATTAATATTGTAATGGGGGTCTTCAAAAGGACTGGTGTACAATTATTTGTCCCGTTTTTAACTTTAAAATTCATAATTCTGGACTGAACCACTGGGTGAAGTATCTATCTCTATTTGAATATAAAAGCATCGTCATGCAGTTTGCCCTAAAGTTCAATGCCCTAATGAATGCAGGGCTTGCAAGTAAAGCGACTTATCACTCTCCATGAATATTTTAACTTTGTCCAGGACTAGCTCCATTTCGCATATTTGAATCAAAACTATTGGTTCTAAAGTGGTTTCAGTGCATGTTTATAAAGATTTAAGCCGTACGTTTGTATGTACGTACTGTACGTGGTTGCGTATAATAATTCTGTAAATTTATCGTTTCTGGAACAAGTATTCATTCGTTCTGCCTATGTTTTACATTTGCATAATGCTTGTTTTACTATATATGTTTTCTATATACTAAATACATTTCCATGGTTATCTTAATATTTATAAACGTAGTACTACATCGCTATTGCTTCGTTGTTTATCGATCATGCTAGGGACTCGATCATTTGGTTTGGCGTACGAGTATTTGGTAGACAGAATGAATAAAGAGGCATACCTTTCTCAAGGTGTCCTCGCTTTCAAACCTATCCAAATGCCTATACCATAACTTGCTAATCCCTAAAATGAGATAGCTACTCATTCTAATGAAATCCTTATTTCAGTATCTATGACCGTAATCTTCATTTCATGTGTATTTGCTTTCCTTGTATATCTAATTTTTTTCGTATCAATTACATTTAGCTTGTATACGCTGTTATGAGCTTTCTTTTCTTTGTGTCATCTCACAACAAGACGTGAAAATATTTACAGAATACTCATTCGCCGCTTTTGCAAAGTCTGTTGGACGGTTCTGATTGTAACAGTTTCCACACGTAAGGCTATTCAAATGCTGAAACTGGTTTTAGTTGTACATTTCAGGAAATTGAGAGCTTGGATTCATCTTTCCCCTTTACAGTGTATAGAGTTGCTTCAGATTACGATGGCCTTTGCTTTCTGCGTTTTTCTGTGGGAGTCCCTGTTCCTGTAAAAAGTATACAGTTCAACCAAACTTGTCTGGGAAATTTACCGAGTCAAGTTCACAATATTTCTTATTTCCACACAACGCTCTGGCATCTCGAAGAGTGCGAGACGCCAAATGTGAACTATATATGTAATTTGTATATATGCGAATTTAACAGAAGTTTTCCGCATGCAATCGAATTACTAGAAAAGTATTTAAACCCGAAAACAGATCTAGTCAGCTCTTTTTCGGGAACAAATCTTTGACCCCTAAACTTCTCCCTCCCTCTGTGAAAGAACGTATGTGTTCTATGCTAAGTATGTTCGCTGCTGGAGTGATTTAACGTCAACACTGCAGGACATGTACTGCTCTGACTTACACGAAACTGTCTGCTATCCAGTAACTTCAAGTCCCAAGCTTCGTTTTTAGTGTCGACAGTAACAGATTGTGTCTGGCTCCTGATTTTCAAACAATAATGCTTTGCAGCAAGCAATGAAAGTTCATTTGTCGACCTTTCCATGTTGCGTGCTGTTTTCTCTTACCCAATCCCTCAAGAATGAGCTTTTCTAAACATGACTAGAAAATTTTGCACAGAAAAAGCAGCTTTTGGGCTAATCTAGTCGGCAGAAGAATTTTCGCTGCCTGTTATTCCGCAACAACGACGTAGATTATTTCAAATATTTAACCAGGTTGCACTTCTCATCAGCAGCTTTGAAAATTTTCATGTCGGACATCGCCATTGATTCTGAGCCATGACATTCATTATAATAACACTGAGATCTCATATAGAAAATTGAAATTCATTCGAGAAGTGACAAACTATGTCCGTAAAGAAGGAATTATTTACGAATAGCATGCAAACAACTGCCTGTCGTTTGTAAGGCTGAATTTTTTTACTTTTTGTCTTCCATTACCACAGCATATAATGCACTTCTACTTCATTTTATGATGAAAGCAAATTTGTCTTTTTTGCTCTTACTTTTTTGGTGATATTTGCTTTGTTTCGCTGATGATGTTCAATTATTCTTTCGTAACTAATATGTCTGACGCATTCAGAAACGTATATATCGATCAGTCATTCTATTTCATTTTGAACAGAGTACTTCCCTACTGTGCGTTCTAGTTGAACTCTCTTCTGATTGTTTGCCTCCCTCTCAGTGGGTCTCTCAAGCGGGAACTTTAACGAGCAACATGAGGAAAAAAATTTGTTGCATTTGTATGGTAATATTGGGAGGTCCTTCTCAAAAATATTCCTGTTACGTCGAGTCCTGTACCATGTATACACAACATGTGTTCAAAATTTTTCGTGGATAAAAATCGTGTTGTAGAAATAGATAAAAATCACCAACCTGTTACTGCGGAACAAAACCGTCACGTGCTTATTCCCACGAATCATACTTCGTGAAAACCTATTTTTCGTATTCTGAGGTAGATTTATAAAAGTAAAGTTTTCGCATCAAGAGCTTTTACTCGTTTCCAGTTGTGATTCCGTGTGATATTCATTTCTCGCTGCGATCTGCATCGGAGTGTTGAAATGGCACCAAGTATCTTGCAGAATATTGCTTTTTCTTGCTAGTCATTGTAGGGGTATTAGTCACTTTCAACATTGTGTCATCTGTTGTTAATAATTTTATCTGAGCTCCTCATAAATGCTTTCTTGGCAGAGGTGATACCATTGGACATATTTCTAAGCTCTACGTGACTACACTTCTTCTTTTAAATATGCCAATAATTGTTTCGTCCGTTTGTTTCCTGTAATAACTTCTTGCTTAGAAGAGCTGTCAAATTTTATTCGTCTCCTATTACACCGCTCTCAGAAAAGTTCTACATCCTGAGTGCTTAATGTTTTCTATAAAGATTTTGCTGTAAAATTGTACGATTTCTGCCTCCTACATCAATTTCCCGCTGCAGAAACGAGCCATTTAGTAGTCTTCATTTCCATGCTGCTCGTCATAGCTTTTCGCTCTGTCGCTTCCAACATTAACTGATGTATGGTCTTTGCGGCGCCTATGTGGACTGCAACATACGCTGAGATCTTGAGTACGTATCTTTCGTAACCAACCCTTCCGTTTTCCGGTCTCTGAATGTACTAGTGCCCTTTTGCTCCCTCTGTATATTCCATATCTCCACTTTCCAGTTTTTCATTATGAACACGAAGAAAATTTCTTTCTTGCCACTTTGTTCTGCATTTCTCCGTGTATTTATTATCACTGTTAAGAGCCTCTTTTTTGAATACCTGAACGAATTTTTGATTATTTTTCGAGAAATTTCATCGGTGTCGTAATTTTGCAGTTTTGATGTTTGCGTGTATATGAGCTCGGTTTTCAACTCAAGAATAACTTTTTGGAAATAATTTTTTTCATTGCACTGCTGGTGAAGTATTCGCAAGCTTCTGACATTCTAATGTACAGGTATTTCGAGAAATAAGTCCAATAAATTTCAAAACAACATACTACTCTTTGCGTGTTTCGAAACATGCACATAATTCACAAGTCTCTTTCTGAGCAGAATTTTTGCTGGTCAGGGTTCAAACCCGAATGTAATTTTCCCAGTAGGTTGAAGCTTACTGTGTGCGTATGCTCGCCCTCACTTTTATCTTGTCCAGCCAACAACGACCGTCTCTGGTGGAGTCTGCCCTCGATCCTTTACCCCGTTCCCTCAAAAAGTTTTTACGCTGTACAGAGTGACTCGGTTCTCGGTGCTGTATATGTTCCCTAGAGAGCTCAATTCTTTAGAAAGTGAACTATACCTAACATAAGTTTTTTCCATGTTTTTATGTACTCTGGTCATTGCCATTCCCCAAGTTTCCACGCTTAACAAACTTTAATCCTCACTATACATCCCCAATTCGTAGGCCTTTCCGTCCAAGCGTATGCCAGAGTGTCTCTGTCAGAGAGTTAAGTGTAGGAGCCAAGTCTTAGCTAAAGATAGACGTATTGCTCTTACCCTTCCTTGCTATATTGATATTATTCCCTATTCCTTCCCTTGGCTGAAAATAATGCGCACCCTTTGGCTGCAGACTCTGCGGTTCATTCCTTGACATCCTAACTCTCTCACTGGTAGCACCTTGGTCCCGGTGAAAGCCTTAGGAACAGATGCAGACAAATGTGAAAAGAGCAGCTGAGGACATCGACGCGGGGTCCTACGTGACGTTTGTCCGACCTGATGGGTGTGCCTACGCAAACTACCTGTCAAATTTACTAAAATTTTCAGCCTTTAGTTAGCATCTTTCGCATTTTTCATTTGTGTTATTTATATTAATTAAATTAACCCTGTCGTTTTGAATTTTTGGTGCAAAGAGAAATATTTTTTCAGCGACGGTTATGCTTATTTGCGGAAGATTAAACTTTTATGGAAATCAAAACTCAAGATCAGTTTCACAAGACTCTAAAATTCTACATATTTTCTGAACTATTGCAGGGTGATGAGGTGAATACATTCAACTAATGCCGATACGTTTCACAACTTTGACTCTTTACATTGAGTAACTCGAGTGAACACTGTCCCTGTGAAGGTAGCTCGGAAATTCTACTCGCTGCAGAGAACGTTAAATTACTATTGAGGGTGAGGTGCCTCGTCTACTGCACGGTCTTTTCAGATACCGGCTGCTGCCTGATACCAAATGGGAAAACCTCATCTGATCACTGCTTTTTTGTCACTACTTTCTTAGCTGTTTCTCTACTTGCTCCTCGATCACGATTATTTGTTGAAAATCTTACTCAAATTTGGTTTGCTTCTTTTTATCCTGTACACTCGTTGCACTGTATTACACTTGCAAATATTTTATCCTTCGAGCTCACGCCATGCATGATGGATTTGCTTTTTCCAGAGAGTTACTTCATTAAAAGCGGGAGACGAAATATTTTCTCGTAGGAGTTAACGGTGCGTATTCTGCTCTCTTCGGTGGTGCCTAAAACACCTCAATTCAGTCTCAGAAGTTTTGACCTTTGGAAATTTTTATGGGTTCGTTACCTTGTTTTACGAGGTGGTTATGTCTCTCTTGCCTTTCTTCTCTGCCATAAGAGGTGAATGTCCTGAACTGAACTTTTAGAGGCCATTTGTACTGTATAAGCTAACCTATTTCCAATCATCTCATTGTCTCTTTTGAAGCATACTATGATGCGTGTTTATTCGAATTCCACATTTTCTTTTCTGAATAATCTAATGCGGTTCAACTTTGAGCATATGTGAAGAAAGTCCTAAATGCCTCGCTTTTTCGTTCATTCCATTGTTACGCATTCCTTTGAGCTTTAACTTTTTGAAAGCCCTTGAAAATGTTCCCACCTTGCGTCTTGCTCGCAGCCTTTTCTTCTTTACTCGTAGTACTTTCATCTACGGAAGATCCTGGTTACGCTTCACAATAATATTGTGGTTCGTTCATGTTGATTTTGGGCCCATTCTTTCCACGTTCACAAGTAAAGTTTAACCATCGTTGGTGTAAAAATACGCTAAGTTTGACTGTTGAATACTCGCAATTGTTCCTAGGTCCTACCCATTTTTATGAACGAGTTCCGAGTATTTAGCTTACATGTCGGGTTTTTTAAGTGACATGTATATATGTCAGTAGTGTTCCCATTTGTGTAACTGATTTGGTCATTGTCCCCATATTTTATAAACATTTACGGACAACTGATGTGTGTTGTCAATTTAAGCTCAGTGTTGCACATTTGTACGTAACTTAAAATTCTTACGCTATGCAGCATGGTTCATGCATAGCTCAGTAGAGATTTTACGAAGTTCTCCAGTGTTGTGGATAACTCCTTCTACTTTTCTTTTATATACAAATGCCTATCTTCTTAGTAATTTCTAAAATATTTGACAGCTTTATTTATCAAAGGGGTCAGTTATTACACGCATGTAAGCCCCCACTCTACTAGTTTGTGTGTGAATGAGAGAACCTTTTGATCTTCTTTGAAAGCGTCGTCAACGCATTTCGGATGCTTATCGCAGTCCATGTCCAGAGTCGGAAAAGACGTTGGGCACATGTTTACAGGAACAGCATTACAGCTGTTTTTATCTGCTGCTTTCGTTCATTTGATTCTAGTCGAAATTATTTCGTTCTCTGTACCTAAAAGTTAGACATAGTTATTCTAAAATAAAGCTGGTATACTTACTGATGAAATTGAACATTAAAGTCATCTACATTAGTTTAAGAACGTTTTCATCAAAGATGACGCCCAATCGAGTCGGTGAAATCTACAAACGCACGGAAATAGTTTACGTCTGTGAAATAATTCGCTAATGTGAATGAAAGTTAATCTATAAACAACTCAAGTTTATGTCTAACTCATTTTCTGGAACTAAAAAATTCTTGATTTATCTTAATTTTGTATCTAGAGTGCTTGCTCTTTTCTTCTTTTTCTTAAAAAAACAAATCAAATTTTCCTTTAACCCAAATTAAAAGAGCTAGACAAATGTTTCTTACCAACTTGTAACATTCGTTATTGAAACATTTACATTTCACCAAACTGATTTTTAGTAGCTTTTTTCACCAAACAAATGAAAACATATAATCGTACTTGAGAATTCAGTGAACTTATTTTTACTGCACAAAGTATCTCGAAAATAAATGGGACTCTTCGAACGACTTGAATATCAGTAACCAGGGTGTAGGCAGAGTAATTCACACGGAACGAAACGTTTACTGACTTACGTCATAACAAACTATGAGGATATTTTCATTAAAAGAATTTCCTTCTTTATGTTTTGAACTATTTTTCTTTTTCAAAGTATGCATTGAATACTTCGTGGATGTCATGAAAGGAACGTATATTCAATTTATCCGGTGAGCCTTAGTTATCTGATGTGCAAGCTTCGTATATTTCAAATTTTAAGTTCGGATAAAATATTTGTCAGGATTTTCAGTGACAAAGGCTTCTCCTAGCAATATAAAAAGGGGAACCAACGTAAAAATATACATTTCTATTTGTTTCTATTTTGGCAAACGTTTCGGAATGTTAAAATTCCATTTTCAGTGCTTTACCAATATAGGAACAAATAAAAATGTATATTTTTACGTTGGTTCTCCCTTTTTATCTTGCGCGTGAGACTCTCTAAAAATCGACCAATTGAAAATATAAGGCTTCTCCAAGTTTTCATGGGTAATGCACTTGATAAAGACGCGGCCAATATGGGTAGATATTACGTTATGAGGAATGAAGTCATTTTCTAATAAGTGCGTAAATATTTCAACACCGAAGCGTGTGTTTTTTCCAGGTATTTCATTGCTACGTAGGCCGAGTTTAATTAGAGATAGTCAATCAATTATGATTCAGATAATAATTTTCTAAACTGATGTTTCATAACCCAACATACATCCTAATTCAAAACTCACCTTAAGCATTGAACCGCTTATTTTATATCATGACTACTTAAAAGTCTACAATTTTGATGTTCTTAGAAATTTCGCTGAGCCAAAAATATATCACACTCAAAAAATAATTTCAACCACATGTATTTTTTAAATTAGGTCAGTATTTTTCTGTGGTCATTGACTTAGGATGGTGTGAACCATTCTTTATTGATGCTAATTCGGGAGAATCATAGTTACGTCAGAATTGAAGGCTGGTTGCATGGTATGTCAAGACACCGTGATTTCCTGTGCTGTGTGCCTGTCCCGCCCTTCAGGGGATTGTGATCACGGCATCGTTCCTCTATTTTCGTATTTTTTTCCTATTTAGAGTTTATTGAGAACGTTAATTCCACGATCGGTTTCACTTCAGAAGCATTACAGGGCTTTACAATAGTCAATTTGTTTTATAATGGAATACATTTTTAATCCTGGAAGGGGAGTTTAGTTTTTTACGACGCTACGTGCCTGTTTATAACACGTAAGTGAAATCTTTTTCACAGGAGATTGTCTGTGTTAACTTTGCATTTATGCATATAGTGCGGAAATGGATAAAGGGTTGAGCAAAGTAGACGTTGTAGGTGGCGCAGCACGAGGTTGAATGTGACAAGGCGACTTAATTTTTGGGGATCGACTGCATGAGGCTCATTGAGGGCGGATGCTAGCGGTGTAGCGTGTGGGATGTGAGGCTTCGTGCTAATTTTCGATGACCAAAACACCGCGCTCGCTCGTTCAGTCTGGTCCACCCTGAATAGTCCCTCTTCTCTTCACTGTGAAGAAATATTCGCAATACAAACAGAGTTGTAAACTAACCACTTTAATAGCACTACTAGTGGTGGCTAGAGATGAAATAACGAGCTTTCCCTTCCGAACGCGTATTGCCATGATCGGGTACCTATACTTAATTTCGTAAAACATGCGTGTATGCACTCGACACCAAATATCATACTGTTCACTCAACCAGTTTAAAGAGGCTGTGCGCTGTTTTAACCCTGTTGGTATTCTTATGATAATCATTTCTTTAGAATTCATGTTCAAGAAAAGACTTGCCCAATGCGTTTGCAACTTGTTTTCGGCAGATACCATTCTGTAATTGGTGCTCTACGGGTGCACTCATCACTTTAACGAAGTTGTTACGCAGGCAACTTGGCTTTGGGTAATGAACTAGTTTCACTAGTACGAATAAGTTTTTACTCCTACTGACATGAAGCCTCCAGTGTTTATCTGTTAACGTTTCACAAGGAAGATATGCGCGAAAATCATTGAATTGCATTTAAGGACGCTAATGTCGACTCGTCATGGTTATATTGAAGTGTTCTTGTGTTGAGTATTTGAAGGAGTAACTTTATCTTTTCCCCGCAGGTCATGCGCTGCGCCGGGCGCTGTCTCCGGAGGACGTGGAGACCACCGTATGATCCAGGAGCTTATAGGTTCTTTTTTCACCTTGCTGATATAGTTTAAACTCCTATATTTTTATTACTATTACTGCTCCAGTTACGAAGAGACTCTCGTTATGATCCCCGAGATGTACAACTGTCTGGCGACGATTGTTGCTTAAATCTATTACTGTGACAATGTGAGGGCCTGAGCTGAGAGTTAGGTAGGCCTTCTTTTTGTTGAAATAAAATGTTTTTGTTATGTTAAGGACCACCTTTTTTTCGGTTCACTGCTGTCCTGTTTTTCAGCACCTACTACTGTCTTCTTCAACTTTGGTCTTGTTTCATGATCTTCTTTCACAACTAACTGTTTCTATGCCTTTCTGCGTAGATTCCGCGTTTCCTTAACTCCATACTAAATGGTGCCTTCCTCCTTCCTCTCTTTGGATCGCAATTGTTGCTGGGTAGGGAGGCTAAAACTAACGACTAATCTAATCTAATCTATTACTGTCTTGAATCTAGAACCGTCTTGCGACGATTGTCACCAAGATGTACTATTGTCTCGGTTTGATTGTCGAGATTTATTACTCTTTCGTTGTTATTATCAAGATGTACACTTCGTTCTCGTTACTTAGTGTCGTAGAGAAATGTCTGAGGTATTTTGTACCCTGCACTGACAATAATTTTGGGGCTCAAAGTCGCCCATATTTTACTTTAACGGGGATTTTGTATCTTGTAATAATTCAAAATTCCCGTCGAGATTATTTGGCACCAGAATCAACATATCCAAGATGCTCGTGGCTCAATGCGTTGTATCGTTGTTGATCTTTTGATCGCTTTTACCGTAAGTTATCATGTATAATTCTGCCCGTTCAACGTCAGCTTGTAAGAACTTTCCGAAACTTGATATTCTTGAACTTCGTTGATGCGTTTTGCTTATTACGCATGACAGCAACGAGTGAATGTCAAGACTTCGTTGTGTTACGTCATTGTTGCCTTTCGAACGCTGTTGAGCTGATCAAACCTCGTTCAACTGGCATGGCGTTGTAAAACCAGTTAAGCTGGTTACTTGGCTGAGTTTTCCCTTCACTCAGTCCCTTCAACTGGATGAACAATACCAACAATTGTCAAAAGAAATTTGCCAATATGCTGATCTGAAACATAGGTCATTGAAATTCTTCGATTTACGTCAGCAGTTTATTCATTGTAAATTTATCAAAATTTATGCCATTTTCTTGTGATTCTCGAGACATTATGAATTTATATAAGGAAAAAACATTGTACGGATATACTGTTAAAAAATTCTGAAACACTTTTGACGGGACTTTGAAAGGACAAACTTGGATTGTAAATATGTCGTTGATCAAATTTGTGACCAAAGGTCGGCAAGACTGCTTCAACTCCGCTCTCAAAAAATTGTCCAATGTGTCGCCCACTGGACCTAGCAAGTCACCAGTCGACGTGCTGTCTCTAGCTGCACACCACACCAGTGAACTCGACATCACCAGCTTGCATATCATTATTTGTCTAGCGTTTAAGGTATTTCATGCAATATAACTTCGCATCATTATGCCGCTCACGAAGTAATTATACTAAGTCTTTGTAAAGAAATTCGTTAGCAAAAATTTTGTCAACAGGATAGAAATCGCACCTACATAGTGATAATATTAGCTTTTATTCCAAATTTTTGTCTTTGAAAGTGAAATGTTTGGTTGTTATCAGGGAGAAAACGCTACGTATTCAATTCTAATTAATCGCATTTCTCATGAAGAACTTTTTAATTTTCTTAAGTTTACCAGCTGTCTTCCTGCAACGGAGTCGTACTCTATTTTAAAATTTAATTTCTTGTCGATTCTTATTACCTTCCGAGCAAAGAATTGTTTCATTAGTCCGTAGCGTAGCATCAGGCCTGAAACGGATCGGAACGTCAACGCAATGTTGAGGAACATGTCTCTAAAGTCTAAGTAAGCCTTCGTGAGTGGTGTTGGTGTTGTGGTGGGTCCTGTTATGTTCATATGTTCAAGAAACCTGACTTCTTCAATCGGCAGTTCTACCTTAACGTTTTGTCGCACCTTCACAGCTGTCGAGTCTGGCATATGAAGAAATCTATACCGGCCCATCAGGTAAACAAACCGATTTGATCTATCTTACCGATGTTAGGTTTCCTAAATAAACCAGCCTTGAGTGAAAGTTTGGTATTTGTTAGGGAGAGGACCATAATCGATTTTCGAATTTTCGCTGCTTAAGCATTGTTAATTAGATCGAAATAAACCACTTTTCATCTGTGCATTTTCCTTCGCAAATGAATATTAAACGAGTTATAGCGGTAGGTTTAGTTTGGGTAGAGTACGTTTGGGTACTTGGTAATTTATTATTAGCCGACCCCGCGGAGCCTGCCGAGCCTGAACCCACTTCCAGGATCTTTTAGTTAACACAATAAAGGTTATCACCCATAAATAACGAGTTACAGCGGTATGTCAACTTTCGTCTTTGCGCTCGATCATTCGAGCGCGTCGGAAGGGGGAGTCCATTGTAGTCTTCCCCTCCGCCCAATTTCTTTCCGCTTCAAACACTAGAGTTGCGGTCAGTAATTTACCGCTATAACTCGTTAAATACTCATTTGCGACGGAAAGTGCATAGAAGAAAAATTGTTTATTTAGATCTACTCAACTATATGTAGGCACCGAAAAGTGGAAAACCGATTATGGTCCTCTCCTTAACATTTATCGAAAGTTCAAGTATTGCCTAACCTTTCACGTTCCCCCGGTATTTTTTTTGACTGATCGATCTTTAATAACTAATTGAGGTCAAGCTATAAATGCAATTATATTTTGGAAATGAAGACGATTTCGCCCGATATTTAAATTCAGGTTATTTATTAGAAAAATTTCAGATTGGCCTATGAAAAATTAGTTACTGTGCAAAACTGAGCGTGTGAGACTTGACAGGCACCCAGCCGTGCAGTCAGCTTGGCTTGGCCGGGCGGAGCAGAAAGTTCTGCGCGTCTCATCCCTCATTGGTGATCCAATGCACCGGTTACTCATGACTGATTTGATGGTCAGATTTGCTCGTGCTTATTCTGAGTGCTGGTCAGTTGCTTCGGGTTGTTGGACTAATTCTGAGTGCTGGTCAGTTGCTTTAGGCTTTTGAACCTATTTTGGATACTGGTCAGTTGTCCCACCTTATAAAAAAATCTCCGTTTTTTACAAACTTTCCAAATTATTATTCTATGAATATTAGGAAAATAATTTGATTTTTACTATTAGAGCATGAGTGGCGTAAAACAAAGTAAGAAATCATAACTCCAAAAATACCTCAGACAAACTTTCATATCTTTCGTTATAATTACTTCTCTCCTCCTACTGAACACGGCATTCGGGAATAAAGAATTACCATAAATTTTACATGCAATATAAATGATTTTGACTTGAGTGCGTGATATTATGGTCTGATAGACACTTTAAGCGAGAATCCTTGATTGAAAGATGTAAGTTTTTATAGTATTTACGTGTTAAGCTATAATTATCTAACATGCTCCGGTTTTCTAGTAGATTTTCTCAGGCGCTATTGCTAAAATTTCTCAGTTCAAAGATGTTTTCCGAAGTTCAAAGAGCGTGGTTAGTGTTTTTGCTGCAGCTTGCTTCCATGTTTTCAAATCCATCACCCTTATAAATGCATAAAACTGCACAGCTGGGGTATGTCAGATTTCTACCCGTTTGCCTGTTTGTATTCTGTGTAGAGACCATGCATATCACTTCTTTAGAGATGACTCAAACCTCAGCGTCGTGCCCGTGTAGCTGCAAGCGTCGCTGCGACCAAAACTCTTCTTTTCCGAACTTGTAAATGTCGTCTTTTTTTTGTTTCGAAGCGCAATTCAGGCTTGTACTGAAAGCGTCATGCACTTCTTCGTGTACTTAATTAAAGCTACGCGTGTACACTCGTGGACGCTTATTTGTACTTAATTGTTGACGTTATTTTCATTGCGATAAACAATCCTGAAGCGGGCTCCATTAGGCGCCCCTTGCAGACAGAAATAGAAGAAGCGTGTAACTAAATTGAAACTTGTTGAGGTGGAAAGTCTCTTGGTAGTCTTTTTTCCTTGAAATTCCTCGGCATTAAAAATTCCCATGGAAAACCTCGTATTGATTTGAATGCGTTTCTAATTTTATGCCCCCTCAGGGGGATACAACTATTGTATCTATGGGAATTAGCGCTCCCAGGGGAAAAATGTGAGGGCCCGAGCTGAGAGTTAGGTAGGCCTTCTTTTTGTTGAAATAAAAGTTTTTTTTTGTTATGTTTAAGGACCACCTTTTTTCGGTTCACTACTGTCCTTTTTTTCAGCACCTCTCACTTTCTTCTTCAACTTTTATCTTATTTCATGAACTTCTTTCTCATCTTACTGTTTCTATGCCCTTCAGCAAAGATTCCTCATTTTCTTATCTCCATACTAAATGGCGCCTTCCTCCTTCCTCTCTTCGATACGCTCTATTTTTGTAGCGGTTAGGGAGGCTTGAACTAACTTATAATCTAATCTAATCTTCTAATTTTATGCTTAACAGTTTGGCCTCAAACCCCCTGTCGCAAGTGCGGTAACAACTTCTGGTGTGCAAGTCTGTTGTGGGTTTTTCTTAGGGTGTAGTGATCTACTTGGTTATCCCCACTGATGTCACAGCCAAAATATCAAAAACTCCATTCCTGAAAGCGCATGCTCGATTCTACGTAGCATGGATTTTCTTCTTTGTCCCTTGTGTGATGCTCGCTTGATGCTCACAGAGGCTCTAAAAATTTAGGCAAAATATGGGTAATTGCAAATATGTTATTATTAGATGTTGTCAGCTAGTGTACCTCCAGAATGAATACGGTGTTCTGTATAAAAACTGCCTCCGCTAAAATAAGATGCTTATTTAGCTCTGAGTATACTCCATAATTCCCGGTGGGTACAATTTCGTCTGTAAGTTCTTAATTTTGCGCGAAAAAAAACTGCTGCGACGACAATAAGTACGGTAGTAAATTGAATAATTTATCTTAAAAGTAATGTAATATTTGATTTACTGCATCTACTTATGCCTCTAAATTGAATCGAAAGTTGTTGTTTGGTGACAATGAGCAAATGCTGTAATTGGTCGATATATGAACCACGATGTTCACCATTCCTTTCGTTGCCATTTTGTATTGCCTCCGATTGAGTTAGGTCAACAACTCGTATTCTTTTCATTTTTATTTTCTTAGCGATGATGCACGATTTCAGGAATTTTACCGCACGTAGATGCACTCGAAGTGACTTTCTTACGAAGACAACACAACTTCTTCTAATTTCTTCACACTGGAAATTTTGTTTTCCCTTCCGATTATATGCCGTGTGGGAAAAATTGTGGCGGTGACAGTAAATAATAATCTTGTTACAAACTTGAGTTCCTGTAGTGTGCTAAATGGGGTTTCTTTAATTGGAACCGGTATTACAGTGAAGTTAATGGTTATTCCCTTCTAATAAATCTCAGTTGATTCTGCTCGAAAAGCTGTGCTGTGGGAAGATGGCTGCATTAACGAACGGTATTCCATAAACAACCAACGTTGCCTAGGACTATAGACAGCTGATCTCGCTTTAGCTGTGACTAACTTAGCCATTTATCCAAAGGCTTTGTCTCGGCGTGAAATGGCTGTCTCGCTGAACTTCGTCTTTGTGGTAGTGTTTTGGTGAAGACGATGTTATCTACTGGATAAGTGCAATAGCCAAAAAAAAAGAATGTTTCGTAGGCCGCAACTACGGCAATTCTGATTCGAGCCATCGGCGATGTCACGGCTCGACGCCGGATGTTTCGGTGAACCTATTCATGAAGACATAGTATACCAATAAATACTTTACAAGACAAATAGACTTCATAAATCTTTTACGTTGCTTGAACTTCTCATGTACTGAGTAGATTGCATTACCGTGATACGTTATTATTTGCTATAATCTTCCTTTCGAATACATGTTCAGATGGGATAATCAACTGCTTCATTTGCAAGATTAAGCAAAACGTATCTTCACCACTTCAGATTTGTCAATATTGGGAATATGAAGTGCAAGTTCTAAAGAAATGAAAGAATTGTATAGTTAATATTTGTAAGTGTTTTTGTAACTATTTATTATAGCTAGAATTTTCCTGTATATTATGAGGTGGGTAACTAGTATTTATTATAACTATATATTTCTCTCGTTTTTTTTTGTTAGATACGTATGTACTTAAGAAACCTGAGTTGTTTCGTCCGACCCTTTTCGTCGTAGTCGCAATGTGTATTTTCATTTTTCATTGCGCCCGTAGGGTGTTGTCTTTTGTTGCCCTAGTTTTCTTACGGAATTGCTGGAATGAAATTTCAGTATTTAATGATCATGTACATTTCATCATTTGATTGGTCATGTTGCAATTTTACCCTGATGAAATGTTTGACTAGAATGCATTTCAATTCGAAGTGATGTACAAGAACCACTTACAGATTTCTAAGTTTTCGAAAAGGATTACTAGTTTCACAAAACTTTATTTTAGACGTGTAACTTCAGAATCGTTCCCTCAATTCAACCACTGCAGTAATGTTGCACCGGTATAACTTCTTAACTCCTTCCCATTAGTGATGAGCACTAGCACTTGTTCGTTCTGTGACGTATGAAAGATGGTGCGAGTAGTGACTTCATATGTTCACATTATTGAAAAAAGTGCAAGATTTAAAAGTTAAATGTGAACTAAGCAAAAAACTATCATCAAGCTTAAATGCACATGATTAGAGTATTTTGGTAATAATGTGGATATTTTTCACATAGTTTATCAGAATAAGTCAGTGGCGTATTAGTAATGGCGCGGCGCAGGTTTCAATGATTTTAGATGTTTTGAATCCCGATTGGCATAGTTGGTGAATTGCTCTGCATTTTTGAACACATTATAATATATGTTAACGTAAGTGTTAATAAGCTCTTCTCTGACCTTCATTGACGGTTGTTGCGTACCCTGTTCATTATTGTGTAGAAAATAGCGATTCATTCTCTGTATTAAATAAGGTGTTTCTATGTTCGAAATTTTATTAAGTTTACTTTAAACTCGAGAGTGAATATTTGAATCTTATGATGTATGAATTTGTTTGTAACTGTGTAAGTCATTGAGCCACATGATTTTGATGGGATGCTAAGTTTAGAAACTTTGGACTTATATTCTCGGTACAAAAATTACGGCTTCTACAATCCAAAAACCTTCGTGTAAAGTTTAAACAGTTGAATAATAAATTTCAACTGAAGATAGAATGCAACTTTTTGATCAAACGTGAAATAAGAGGAACCTGAAGAAATGGAATTTAATGCAAATTTGTTAACATATGCTTCACGATGTGTAGTGGATAACCTGACGAGCCTGGAAGTAATTTTGTGTTAGGGAACATGACAAATTTCAAAATCAAAGATCTACATCCATTTTGAAGAAGTTTTACATTTGTCGGTCGTGCTCGTTTTCCATACCCAGCTTCAGTTTACGATTTACCTCGAGTTGCTTTCATTGTTTTTCAGTTAGTAAATATTTGCGTTTCAGAGTGACATGTTTTAACATATTTCATTTTTGCAGTCTCCTTTTTCTTAGAAAATACACTAGAAAATGCTACGCATTTTAGGCAGTTTAAATCATTTTTTTCGTTCTCTGAACGAATACTGACTGAAATACTGCATTTTCTATCTGCCGTAAACTCTATTGCCTTCTACTCGCCTGTGATACATTTCTAAACAAGCTAGTAGGTGATCATCCTTATAACAATGCATGCAGCTTTCAAAGGCTCATGATTTGCGTCGCTGTAAAAGTAATCCGAGGATTACGGTAAAAATTGATGCTGCTTTTAATGGCGAATCATAGTAGAAACACGAGATTCAAGTAGAAAATCGACTCCTACATTTCTGTATGTTTCAGTGGACCTGTAATCAAAGGCTAGAAAGCATTACAACGTACCAATAAAATTAATCAATTTACCACTCGTTCGAAACTGTGGAGATCTCACGAAGTTATTCTCATATTGATCAGATATCTACGAGATATTTAGATCTTTCACCATCAAAAAAGTAATTGGTTGTGCGTCATTCTGAGCTGCTTGGGTTGTGCTCCTTCCGTTAATAAAAGTTCTTTACCCTCATTCTTGTAATGCAGAAGACGGGGGAGTGAGAAGGATATGATAGCCTGCCCGTTTTAAAACGTCAGTCGCTGGTCAACTTTTACTTATAAATGACGGTCAACTGTAATCTACGTAAGAGCGTTTAATTTCATTTCCCCCTAGTTCTGTGACTTCCATTCGTCTTTATTGTCGTGGTAAATTTTATACGTGATTCGTTGTTGATGAGCGAAGATTTAGTTTCTTTCGGTGCGGCATCATCCCGTTGAAGCTACAGTTTTTTCTTATCCCTGAAATGTTCATTTTCGGTTGTCTTTCAGTATCTACTCCATGTCTTATTTTTGTTTTATTTCCCTTCATTAGCATGAATGTCACATTTTTCTTTTTTGTTATTGTTGTTCCATGTTTCTTGAATGAACTTTCTTTTTTATTCAAGTAATTGCTTCAAAGCAGGAATCCTATATTTTGGGAAGGCAATACTATAGAGACTAGGATGCACTCTTGGGACAGGGGTACGTTAGGACACAGATCGAGGGACGTTAGGACACAGATCGAGGGACGTTAGGACACAGATCGAGGGACGTTAGGACACAGATCGATGGACGTTAGGACACAGATCGAGGGACGCTAGGACACAGATCGAGGGACGCTAGGACACAGATCGAGGGACGCTAGGACACAGATCGAGGGACGCTAGGACACAGATCGAGGGACGCTAGGACACAGATCGAGGTACGTTAGGACACTTGGGTACACCGAAGTAGACTAAGGTCCAATAAATCTAACTTGCGGAGACACTCCGTGTTGTCGTGTCAAACTTGTATAGAAGTTAAAGTTGCTCTCGACGCTCTAGTTTTGTGGTGGAAGCAAAGCTTAGATCTTGTGGCGTCTAGTTATGATACCTGATTCTGTCACGTTTTGGTAGTAGACTCTCTGGTTTCTTCTGCTGCTGGACTTGAAACTTTAGCAGCTGCCGGGTGTTCGGCGCAAAGTGGAAAACTTTGCACCTGGCCCCGTTTTCCGACTGAAGGGTTCTCAAGTTAAAAAAGAATTGTAAAACCTTTTCAAATACTGATCTTTTAGTTTGACTGTAGGCAGCCAAAGAGACCTACGAATTGTTTTCATTGAAGGCCCCAAATTTTACCGGGAACCTTATCTACATTTTGGAAATCTTTCGATTAATAGAATTCTGCGAGTCTCTCAATCATCGCTGCTGAACGTCTGCGTTGATTGAATTCTGTTCCCTGAGAACTGCCCTGAGCTTTCATATAGTGACGTTAAAACGTTCGTTTTAAAACTGTTCATCGCTATGGGAGCATCAGAGTCAGCGCTTCAACATGACTCTACAGTTAGGACTTATGTTTCTGGAAATGAACTACGGTCGTCTTTTCGTGTCATGTGTAGTGATATGCGTTACGTTGTTTTCAAATGAGTTGGGAACACTTTTTCTACGTGTTATTGAAAACAAGTGAGAGTGTCACTTCCATCCGACGGATGCTGAAGCGTGTGTCGTGTACTGTACCTTTCCTGCCGAGGCTGAGAGTGTGTAAGGAACTGTCGCTCTCCCGATTCCTAATTTTTAGTTACGTGAGAGTGAACTAAAATTTCAAAATTCACATTTTATGATACCTGATGAAGAGATCGGCGTAAATTAGTTATCGCAAACAGTCGTTTATTAGTCGACTACTTCAGGGTTGAAATGAATTTGTAGTATATTAAATCAAAAACATGTGCTTTTAAAACGCCGCATTCTCTCATCAGAAAATCGTGTCGGATGTGAGTGAGGCAAACGTTCGTACCGCCGTCATGGCAAACTCCACTACAGCTGGCCTAAGGTAGTGAGAACAAGTATTTTGGGCCTTTAGTTTAGTGTTCTCAATTCTCAAATGATTGAAGGAACGGCGGTTTGGGGCTTATTATCCGTTTCTTATGTGTTATCTGTTTCTTATGTAGGCTGAGTATGAATGATTTGGGCATATTGATACAATCGGTTACAGCAATTTTTGAGAACCTCTTGTAAGTCGCCGTCGTGATGCCGAGAGATGAGCTTCCAGACGTCGGGGGTACGATCTAGATTGCGTGACGTCACAACCAATATTTTAAAATTTGACTGCATGAAAACCTCGAAACATTTTGTAGGCGTGTATTAGTGATTTTTCAGTAGATGAAACTTCAAGAACATTCTTACTTTTGAAACTACAAAGTGGAAAATGTTACTCCTATTTAAACTACCCATTTCATGCTTCATTAATGCAATAGCGAAAGATTCTTTTTTGATATTATGGCATGTCAACCTTTTTCACAGCGTTATCTCAACATTGCTGACATTGAAAACCGAGTAAGTTTGAGAACAGTCCCTGCTAGTACGAGCGTCGCCTAAATTGAACTGTATTGCAAGACATGATTCAGTGACGCTAAAGAAAGAAACGTGGTGGTTGTTGACAAAAAACACATTGAGTGTAGTGAATATTGAATGGGAACTCATAAAAATGGCTGTCGCGTTCGGGAAACGCGTTGCATCGTTAGTTCTGTAGGTAAATTGTCCATCTCAAGAACACGTCGTGATAGTCCTCGGAAATTTCTCTACGAGATAAAAACTTTAGGTGCAGAAATTTTACGCTGTTTCTCTCGGTAGTTTCTTGAAAGTTTGAAAACAAGTCGCTATCAACTGTTGAAGAAACTTATGATAGTTTCTAACGGTCCTTTTTTCTATTTGTTTCTACTCGAATGTGAAAAAAGTAGACTAACCGTACATGCATTTATTATTGCAAGCAACAACTCGAAAACACTTCAAAACTCTTCCGTTTTATTTCCCTTCAGGAGGTATAATAATCCGGAGTTAATTCAAGCATCTGCATTGGGCTTTACTAGTGAAATACTATTACATAAGCATTATTTGGCTTTACATTGGGCAGCCATAGCGAAATACTATTTTCTGGATCCTACGAAATTCAGGTCAAAGTCTGAACGTTCACGTGTTTATAGTCAGATGAGGGAAGATCACAACCGTCATGTTTTCGCATAAATTTCTGGTTAAAATATTCCTATCTATTCCCATAACAAAGTGTTTTCATTATTTACGATGCTTGTTCTCTTAACAAACATTAGCGAATTGAAAACATTATTTAATCATATGCGGACGTTATACTGGAAATCTAAGTACCAATATTTTTTTCTCGAAGTATCACCTGGATGATTATGTGGTTTATGTAGAAACGTTGGTTGAACTAATGGTGGTATTTATCATGGGTGTGTATTTATATTTCCAATTAGATTCAATGGGACAAAACTTGGTAGCTGGAATCTGTGTGAAGGCTAACGTTTAGGGACTTTGCACACATTTTCTGTTTGTATGATGATTTGATCAAAGAAACGATGAATCTTCACCTCTGACCAAGTTTAATCGAATGAAGCCTTCTTGGATTACGTCCATCACTTTTCTAGTTCAATTGCAGATTCAGTTTCTTTGTACCGAAACATTTTCCGGCGACAACTACGCAGTCTGTTAATTTTGGGTTCTGCCCAAAGCATATTGGGAAGAGGTTTTTTGCGATTAAAATAGAATCGAACTAATGAACTTGAATGATCCCATGAAAATCAGCCATTAATTCTTTGGTTCATATCTAAAATTTACGAACGTACTACTCGGAGGCGAATTTACACGATTTGAGGTCAAGTGTTAACCAGGAGTGAGTATTGACCAGCATCTCGCGGGTGCCCTGAAAAAATCATGAATTTTTTACCCAAAATAAAAAGAAAACAAAAAATAAAATGAGAAATCTTGTTTCACCCGCAAAGTTCACAAAAATATAACCTGAATAAAGATTGACATGCTGTATTCTTAAAAAAATTGAGTCGGTATTGAAATTCATGACTAATGGACATTCGAAAACATAGGAATATTATTATATTGGTAAACAATCTGTTGAAACGCTGCTCATGACGTTCTTCCGTGAGTTATCTTTTCCACTTACAAGCCACTTACTACATGACGTCCAACCATAAAGAGCTTCTCCGTAACTGATGAGGAACTGCAAAATTTTGAATAATTTTTCGTAAGATCTAACCATTATAGAAACTGTTTGTTGACTCTGAAAAATAACTACCGCTCTTTTCCAGAATCTGATTTGAATAAAAGTTCAAATTGCAAGCAAATGCAGTCCCTCGTGTTAATTGTCAACAAACGAAGTTCAACTCTATAAACCTTTTACCATTAAATTCCTAAAATTGCTAGTAAGTTGTGAAGTACGCCTGACAGATCGATGCGTCTCTCGAGCTTGTCTCTCGGAACACGGAAGCGACCTACCATATCTTTGTCTCGGACAGGTGAGCTAAGCCTACGACGCGCTCCAATTTTGTTTTTCTCAGGGGCGTCTATGATTTTAGCCGTCCAAATATAGCTTCTGCATAAGGCGGCTAAACTTATAGATGCAACAGCGAAAAGTTAAACTGAGGCTAAACGTTATTCTTTTCGCGGGGTTTCTCATCCGTTTACTACCTTTATCGCCATTTTCTTTGGGCAACTTTGTTAGAAGTGTATTTCTCTTTGTTGACGTGTGTCTATTGTGTATATCATTTGTTTACCTCATGTATACATATTTGTTTAGGCGTTAAAGGCACACGACGTAGCAGTTTGTCAAATTATTTCTTTTAATTCTATCATCTGCCCCTTTGTGTTCAAATTCTTGCAAGAGTATGATGTTATCAACGATTATCTTCTTCCTGCAACTTCTTGGAAAAGTACATCAAAAGTTTTTCAATTCATTCCGAAGTTAACATATAGATATAATTTTTTTTAACATAATATTTACAAACTTGATCTTTGACGAACGTCAGTTCTTAAATTTGTAAAATTATGCGTTTATGATATCCCAACTGACGTAGGTTATGATTCAAAATCACTTATCGTTTTTCATACCTTATTCATATTTACCCTCTGGCACAATCTTTAACTAACGAGACAGTGAGAGCTGAAATCATTCATTTTTGTGGCTTTAACCACACACAGATGATTTTTTTCATTTCGGATAAATTTTTATTCTACATAAAAACTCGAGCGTAGACCATAATTCACGTACGCTATTTTCGTCCGCTTTTGATGCGTGTTAGGGAGCTATGAGTTGGTCTAGAGCTCGCTTTGGTGCCCGCACTGGGGTGCAGCACGGGGAAGTTGCAGCCAACGCCAGTATCGAAGTGACCTCTAGGCGTTACCATGTCCAACTTTACTTATTTCAGATTTCTTTCCATAGATGAGGGCTTACGACGGTATTTTTAATTAGCCAAAGATAGGCCGAAGGTTGTGGCAGACATCTTAAGGGTGTCATGAGACTTTGTAATGGAAAGGGGATGTTCGTGTGCCGCGAGAAGTGACCGTGAGAATATATGGATTGAGTAAATACATTATTTAAAGCATCAACACTTATAACATAAATCAGTACACGTCACTGATTGTTACCAGCCCCGACGTAGGGACGCTTGCGAGGAATTTTCAATAGCTCATTCATGACTTCACGTTTTGCCCTTATGTGGTACTCAACCATTTCCAGTGATGGACTAGTCTTAAAAATCGAACAACTTTTTTTGGCCAACTCATTATTTCAAAGTGAAAGATCTTGCGTAGTGAGTTGAGGAGGCACTCCGCTTAGCAACATTGAGCTCCACGCTCAGAATTTAAAATGAAATAATAATAATGCTAATATGCAAACACTCTCTGTAAAGTTAAACGATCTCAGAGATGTAATTTGAGGAGACGAACAGCAGATTTTGCTAACAAGTTCAAAAGTAATCGCATGATATTTGACGACAGTGGATATGCTACTTTCATGAGACAAAAAGTTGCTAACGTTCTTTCACATCGGCACACCCAACGCAGGAAAAATTAAAACAAAATGTATTTAGTGCAATTTAAGTTCTTTTCATTACGTTCACTAGCTTTTCTCAATAAATTCATTTCATTCAATAGGAAAAAAAAAATTTTAAACTTATGTTATTTTTAAGACAGTGTACAAAATCATTTTAAATTTAATGATTTTCTCACTGGAAATTTACGATTTTTAACCATTGACTTTAATTATTTTCTCAGATCATACGTGGTTAGCAAATGATTTTAGCACGCAATACCCTCCAACAATAGGTTTGTATTAACTGTTTGCGTAATTGAAAAATACTTGAATGATTTCCATCGATAATAAAATACACGATATAAGGCGACCTGGGGAATAAGTTTCAGGTCACGGGCTTTTTTCTTGGCGACGTTCTTGACTGCTTGGCTGATGCAAGAGCGTTCAGGCTTGCAGGAGACAGCGCATCTCGTAACTTTATAGAACAGAACCTGAGCCATGGGTGATCAACCGAAAAGTATTAGAATTTGACTACCCTTCACTATTTTCCTTGTACCTTGATGATTAGTGATTGATTACGCCTTGTCTTTACCATTCCAACGCATATTGTGTAGAATAATAGTGAGAAACGAATAACTTTTGAACTATTTTTTAATTCCTTATCGTGGTAGACCAATTGTAGAATGTGCGTCATTGTGGAGTGCCAATAGATGTATGGTAGTTTGAACCTTTAGGCTGCGGTCTACATAGATGCTCGAAGCCACGTGTGTATACTATGTTCCCCATGAACTACTAAGGCTTAAGTACCTACCTTAATTTACGGGAAATCATTACAACATCGGGAGTTTTTTCATAGAACGAATGCAATCCATGTTAGAAAAAATGTTTTGCGCAGAGCAAATGCCGCACGTGTCTAAAAATAATGTTACGTATTCAAAAGACAATGTTAGCCGTTGTTGTGCAATACTAGGAAAAAACGTTGCGCTCGTTCGCGTTTTTTTATTTTTTACAGCCGCTAATTAATCGACGGGTGGCGTAGTGCTTGAAGTAATAACTTCTTCAATAGCTTAAACTATTCAAACAAATTTGATAGGTGTATTCAAGCTGATAAATAGTTCAAAAATGTTTCAATATTCTACTACAAGAGGCAAAATTGGCATCTCTTTTGAGTTAGGCTAAAACGTGCGTTGTACGCTTCCAAGTATGACGAAACTTTTAGATGTGTTCTCGCTGGATTGCTCATTGGCGTTGTTTCCAAAGCGTAGTGGAAATCCTCGGTACGAGAACGGCTAAAACTTTATAATTTAATCATTAGAATTTAATTCCACATGTAAGATGTTTGTTCACTTATCTTTTGTGTAATATGGAACGAAAGAGATGGTTATTGATAAAAAGAAAATTCGAAAACAACAGTTAGTAATACAGCATAAGTAATCAGCAGAGGGTACTTCATGAAAGCATTCAATATTATAATCGTCATATTTTTCTATCAATCACGCTTCGATCACGACGTACTCCAAAAAGTTAATATCCTTTGAAAAGTAGGCATTAAATATTTGAAAAAACACCTAATCTCTACCATTATCGCATATTTATGCTGATCTATGATAAATTGCACTCCCTTCGAGAATTTAAAACATCTGTACTCGGTTAGAAATCGCCGCCAAGTGAGGCTCGCGCAGCGCAGTTAAGCGCAGTAACGTCCCAGTGAGGGCTAGCGGCAACCAGCGCTGCTCAGAGGATGCGCAAAACTGCTCCGATGCAGGCAGCAATTCACAGTGGCTGCTACGGCGGTCAAGGATTCAATTTTGCACAGCCGCAGCGCACGTGAATGCGTTACTGAATAACAACGGTTTTCCCCATTCCCGTCGACAATTTTCAACGAGGAAACCATACAAGTCTATTCAAGGGAAGGGATTCTTATTTTTATTTTATTAAATCTTCAAATTGTTGGCCCATTTGTAAAACGCGTAATTTGGTCTCAGTTGACCTACACTTTTGCTGTGTTGAATTTATTTTTTAATCTGATGTCAGGAATGATGAAAACAGTTTTGAATTTGATAAATAGCTTTTTATAGACGTATACTGTGCTGTTTACCTGAAATTGACTTAAAAAATCATAAGTAGTTCTAAACGTCATGCCTTACTGATGAACGCTAAATTGAAAACACCATGAATTTGTTGATCCCCTTTCATGAATCTTCAGCTGCTACCGTCATTGAAGTGTCAAATAATATTTTCTCGAACTCAATGGGAGAAAATATCGTAATACGAGAAGGATGCCATAGTGGTTAGCACTTTCTACGCGCACGTGCATCCGTGACGCACTTTCTTCTGTGTTTAATGAAGGAATTCTTGGTAAAATTTTCACCATTATAATATCGTTAGTAGAATCATAAAATTTGGACCATTGTTATCGGCAATCGTAGTTGGTGAATACTATTTAGGTCTAAGTCACTATTTACTATTTTAGAATACTATTTTGGGTCTGAGAGGGTCTAAGTTACGCAATGCAGTATTTTTGTATATTTTGGTGAAGAATTACAATTATGGGAGTTATTGCAGTTTACTTTCTGCTCGCTAACTACCCGGTGAAATCACCGCAGATATTTTCCTTGACATACGACAAGCGTTTGTGGACATTCGGGCCCAAACTTGATTGATCAACGTAACTCTTAGTCGTCATTTATACTGGCCCAGATGTAGGAAAATATCATGCTAAAAAGTTATGCATGATTGCAAGGCCGAAGTAATAGCTCTCTATTTTCAGCACTTGAATATTTCTCTGACTCGTTGTGAAGGCGCATGCCTCTGCGTTTAATGGTGGCTGTTGTGCCATGAGCGAATCGTAAGCAAAATTTGTGTTATGAAGTCTAATGACAATTTTTATTTGTTTAACCTTGTAATGAACTATCTATCTATTTCTATTTGCTGCCCACTCTCAGTACTGGTTCAATTTAAAGTCGATTAGTCAATGTTCGAAGAAATTTTTGTAGTCTGTTTAAATTGATTTTTTTTGCGTTGGAATTCTTTAATTAAGGAGGACAACCCAGGGATTTTCAGGCCAACTTGGCCATTTTTTTTGTTGAAAAGGATCCTTGGGTGGTGGGCCATTGTGCCCTAAAATTTTATGGGGCTACGGGCACTAGATCCCCCCCCCCCCCCCCCCCAAGGGTGTGTAAAGGGACCAAAAATCATGAATTTTTGACCCCAAATAAAAAGAAAACAAAATGGAAAATGAGAAATCTTGTTTCTTTACATTGTTAGGAATATTTTAAGGATTCCAAAACTGTCATTCGGTTTGTTGTAGCCTGAAAACTCATTGATTTTTAATCATTTGAAATATCAGATAAATTGTCATAAAAAAATAAATATTTCCCATTTTCTGAAAAACTAAGGACAAAATTGAAAAAATGAATACAACGAAATGTGTTTCCTTTTGAAAATTATATATAATGGCTTATTTCAGAAGACTCAGTCCAAAAGTAAGAAATTTATCATTCCTCAAGAAATGAAAAATATAAATTTATATTTACACTATTTATACATTTAATTTACAATTCACAGTGTAAATATGAAATTATGAATGCATTTCATTTGTAGGTGATAATACAACAGGATAATATATATTCTAGATGATAATACAACATTCCAGGTAAAATTTATATTGCTTGCCTCTTACGAAAAAACTCATTATCAACTTTCAAAAGACAAGAAGTCAGAGAGTTTTCATGCTAGGAAAAAACAAAGACAGTTTTGAAATCCTTGAAACATTTATACCAAATTGAAGTTCTTCGATTTTCCAATTTGTACAATTTATATTTTTTATCACAATTCAAAAAAAAATTCGCATATTTTAGTTAGTGATCAAAAATTGCATTTTTAAATGAAACGAAAATGAAAATAGAAAATTCAAGGATTTTAAATTGTTTGCAGTGCTTCAAGGATTCTAAAACTGTCTTTGAATTTGTTCTAGCAAAAAAACTCATTGACTTCAACTTTTTTTAAATATCACTAAAACTGAACTAAAAACTTAATTTTTGACTTTTTTTCAGAAACTAAGGCCTAAATCAAAAAAGTTACAGACGTAAAAATCGTTTTTTTAACGAAATACATATATTGACAAAATTTTAGAGCAATCGGATCAAAATTTAAAAATCGCTGGGTTGTCCTCCTTAAAATTAGTACGAAAGCAAAATTTTATGAATGCGATTTTTTCATATGCTATGAACAAATGTCAAATATATATTTCGTGACGATACAGTACTTGTATTTGTAATGACGATGACTGAATTTTGATTTTATGAAGAGTTGACTTGTTGCATCAACGTGGTCTGTTATGCGTCAAATTGAGAAGTGATGTGGAGAAAACATTGAACTTGTAATTTTAGTTCCGGATTAAATGAGAAAAAACAAGTAAATTAACCCCTTAACGTCCGAATTTTTGTACTCATTTTACCGTTAACACAACCACCGTCACTAAACTGGCTCTGGCATCAGGCAGTCACCAATATCAGGATGGGATAGGAACTGCCACCCGGCAGAGAACTTCAAAGAACACATTAGGGGACTAATTGAACAAGAAATACAATATATTGAGGGTATTTTTGAAAGAGGACACTGGTGTCCTCTGGGGCGTTAAAGGGTTAAAAAGGTACTCTACCTCGAAGCTTATGAACATAACCGAAACATTAAAACTGTTTTAAGAATAATAATATGTTCCGACTTGTTTTAGAGATAAGCCACTGGAAACGACTGGTAAATAAGTTGTTTGTAATGCCGTCATGCAACTCCAAAGCGATTTTTTAATGAATGATTGTATTCATTAAAATTGTGTCGCTTTCGACCACGCATGGGCTTGATTCATTCTAAATTACCCTTACCAGCCATCGGGACATATTTGAGAATTATTCAAAGCATTCCATGGAACTGAATTTCTGAGCAATTTATTTCTCGACTTGAGCGCACACTTTTCTCCGCTTCTTAAGTGGAGAGAAAATAAATCATCTTTGATATCGTCTGGTCTAGATTAGAAAGAAAGAAAGAAAAACAGTTTTTTTTTCATCGGTATCTTTAATACGTTACGGCTACTGCCGCAGTAAAGAACTCGTATCCGTACGTATTCATCAGTACCTTTCAACATTATAATTATTACCACTGCCGCGGTCAAGTATTCATTTTTGCATAGCCGCAGCGCACTTGGATGCGTTACTGAATCACAACGGTTTGCCCCGATCGCGTCGACAATTTTCGCGATCGCGTCGACAAAGATTAGCTTTCAGGTCTGTCATTAAGTGCTGTGGTACGCACGTCTGACCTTCGTAATAATTTCATTCCCAATTATTTACAATCCGAGCGCAAAATTGTAAGTGCTTCAGAACTATGTGTAAATTAATCGCCTTGATTATGAGGTCAGTCTGATAATCTCGTGCTAAAAGTGCTGGTGTCAGCTGGTGCGTGTTTTTCATTATCACAAGCAAATTTTGTTCGAATGTAAAGCGGAACTCCACCCTCAGAACTGTAAATTTTTAGTTCAAAATAAAATTTGTGAGCCCTGGTTACGTAACCGGATTAAAATTGGTCAGATAAAACTTAAGGATTTTTGAACTAAGTTTTCATTTAAATGAAAGAGACCATTAATTTCTCTTAAAAAAGAGCTGTATTTCTTTGAATTAAATTAGCAAGAACTAGGGCAAAAACAACGCACTCTATTCACTCATTTTCTAGTAAATGTAGGAAAAACTTGAGACTCTCTTGAAGACATGCAAATGTTAAGATCAAATTAGCCTTGTCTCTATTTTACACACGACCTGTTCATCCCTCGGCTACAAATGACGAATATCTATGCTAAAGCTAATCCAATGAATCTGAAGCTAAAAACTGTGACTATAATAATAAGCTTATCGCCTTCTTATAGACTGCAGCTAGTCTTTGTTAGGTTTTTCTATGCCTAAAATGAACAGCTAAGAGGTAGACTTTCCTATGTAAGCCCATTTATTTACTGCGGTGCTAATGTCGGCGCACCGTCTACGTTACTGAGATAAAAATCTGTGTTCTGTCTGTCGCCTGAGCGATAACGGTTGCTCGTGGGCCTTGAGAGGCATTTTCATGACTGTCTGGATCGCTCGGGTGACCAAAATCGTACGGTTTTACGTAAACTCTTTCAACCCTCTTTGTAAGGTTAAATTTTTCACCCCAAAATTTTGAGATTTTCTAAACCGATTTTGAATGTTTCTTGGCGGCAGGTATTCTATTCAAAATAATATAACTCAGTAAAAGCCAAACATTACTGTCATGTTACTTTGTACTTGAATTAACTAATCAACTAATGTCTCGTAAAGGTGAAAATGTCAGGTATCCATACATTTCTTTAGGCTTTTTCTGTACTAATTTCTCTAAAATTAAAATCACTTTTGCAAAATGAATAGCTCGATAGAAGTGTTAGATATTTTAGCAATAACAAATAATTACTCCGCAGCTTTGAATTAGCCGCAATCACTGGAAATGCCGAGACACGTCTCGTAGGCATAAGGAATGTCATTATTTGAGTAGTTAGTCCTCTTCTCTTGCGATCAACGCTTCCGCAACTGAGGCGGGGGTTCGATAAAAGTTTTTCCTGAGATGTTTAATCCAGATATTGTAAATGGATCTCGTGCTTTTGAATCTGATGCTTCTTTACATCAACGCGTTTGATATGTGAAATAAAATTTAGATTCTGAGCTCTCTGACTTTACAAGCATTAGCTCACGGGAAATACTGTTTTAAAATTGATGATATCGTTCATAGGGTCAGAGCATTTTATGCTTCAGAAGTGACGTGCATTGGCACTACCGAAAATATGAAATACGTTGTTCTTAATCTAAAATCACTCTTTCAAAAATACTACACCGTCTACTCCGTTTTTGTGAAAGCCACATCAAGTTGAAGGTAGAAGGTGTCGAAGAAACTTTTTTCAGTTTTGAACAACTTACTTGAGAAGTTCCTCTATGGCTATTGAACATATTTGTGTAGTCACTTCTTCAATGCGAAATGAATTTTCGTCTTAGATAGTAAGGTCTTTAGGTTTAGTTTTGAATTTTCCTTACTGTATTCTGTCGTTGAAATTGACTGCTTGAAACACCGGATAATGGCGGTAGAAATATAGTTATTTTTTCTTGTCGCAAAATTAAACGATAAATTTTGCATCTCTCAACACTTGAGAATAAGGATTTCGACAGTTGAGAAAATTAGTTATTTTCGGCTTCTTCTTTCTAAACATAATTTCCATTTGAAAAAGTTGTGGAGACATGCTTGTACAAAAAATACCTATTTAATCTACAGCTCATTGTTTCATGATGAAGAAGACTCTCTTTAATAATCTAGCTTAAACGAGACGTAGTTTTCAACCACGCCAGTTCATGGCTACTTCTGCTACTGCTGGTGCTCACACCGCAGAACAAGATATGAAATAGTAGTTTTGGAGTAGATTTTCAGCTATTTTTTGATCCTGAATACATTCACTGGCTACTTTTTTCGATAATAGTGCATTGAATTATACTAGTCATGTCTAATTAAAAAACAAGTCCTCAGCTTCCTGGTTGTAATTCAAACTTGACTTCAGAAATGCCGAAAATCTTCTCTGTTTTCAGCTGAGCGCTAAAGTAAATATCAATTAAATGCTAGAAAATTGTTCTCCTAAACTTGAAAATGTAAACTTATACTTACAATCGTAGCTAGTGAATTTCCGTATAAGCCCAGTGCAAATAATTGGCTAACTCTTTGTTAGATCCTTCAACTACTCGAAAATGTGACTCATAATTTTTGTTTTAAAATATACTTTATTTTATTAGTGTTTGGGACATCAAGTGTTAAGTTCGTCTGAAAGTTTTTATAACCCCAAATGTAACTTCTGGGCTACTTCAATCAGCGCAATTTACTGGTTATTTTTTCCAGCTGAGTGAATAAATTCTGTCTGTTTGCACACTCAAAATCTTTCTACCTGGGTGGCCTGTTTTTCAGTGCGTCTCTGAATGTACCTATCATATAGGGCTCATGTCTACCATTTCTATTTATCAACGCTAGATAAATTTAGTATTAAGGAAAATATCCAATATTATTAACCACTTTTACCACAATCAGATGATCCTCTTGGGTTATGTAGCTATAGAAACTAAATGTCATTTGCTATTCAACTCCAAAACCTTTGTCATATAAGTATCATTTCTACCTTCGGTACATATTATTCAACTTCAATATAAACACCCTTGAAAATGAGTATTATTTCTACCTTCACCAAACATTGATTGAATGTGAAAAGCAAACTTTACTCTATCTATAAGCAAGGACTTTGATGAGATGCTTCACGACGTCGAAGATTTCCAGGCCTGTTGTAAAACAAAGAAGATTTTTGGAGGGCGGGCAATTTAGGGAAGGATCTCGACGAATTTCGCCCAATACTTTCTCTCTTGTCTTGGGCAATTTCCAGAATTTTTAATTAAGTGGTTCTCATCATCCGACACAATGACGCCCGCTACGACAAAAATAATGGAAATTTTGGTGCAGTTATCCCAAATGAAAGATGACGAAAATCATAAGATGAATGATGATGGCATGCAGCAAAAATAATACATCCCCAGAAGCAGTTAAGCTCGCCTGGTGTGCAAGCCGAATTATTCAAAGTAATATGATTAAATTGTTTTCAGTGCCGCGAAATTCTTATAGTTGGAAAAACAATAAAAAGGTTGTTGATGCAATGAAAAGGTCATTGATGAAAAGAGGGAGGATATGGGCTGTTACAATTATGTTTCACGAACCTACCTCGACTTTCTGGTTGATGATTGTTCACAAAGAAATGTTATTTACGAACAATTTTGAAACTTTTCGTTCTCAAAGAATCTAATAGTCCTCTGTCAAATGCAAACTTTTTTCACAAAGTATTTCGTGATATTTATGTTCGCTAATTACCATTTTTCTCAAGAGAACAAAATGCGATCGAAACCTCATCATGACCCGGCGACGTGATGACGGTGTCTGCCACGGAACTCTAAATAGCGCTCTCATGTAATTAGAACTATTCTTTTAACAAATTATGCAGTGAAATTAGGCGGGAGAGACGTTCGAGAACCAGCTGCGATGGTGGAAATAAAATTGGCAAAATTGAAATTATAACATATATTAATTACGTATATCACGCCAATTATTAACCCACCACGCGCTCTTAAAAGCCTTTCTCACACGCTAATTGGCACTTTCTGTACTCGATGAATGAAAATGACGAACAATATTTCATCAAAGAAAATTTTTTCCGAAATCTTGGAGAGTAGTCAGGCAGCTCTAGCTCCCGTAGTTTTCCTTTTATTCACGCACGAATTCAATGATGAGAGTATCTTACTCCGCGGGCAAAAAAAACCTGCGATGTACTGAGTGTGCGGAATGGAAACAGCCATATGGTGAAGGAACACTACACAAATAATATTAACTTGAAAACCTGAAACAGTTTCGATTAATTTTTGTCATTTGCATTCTCGTTGCGAGTCAAGATTTATTTAAAAAAAGTCAATTTCCCGTTATTTGACCAATTTTTTTAATTTTCTTTTTGTATTAAAAAATTTTGCATACCGAAGTCCCATCGTACTTCCGATGACTGAACTTTTGTATTTCCTGCGGAATGTCAACCTATAAATCTTGATGAAATGAATACAGAATAATTCTGTATATCTTCGCATATTACGCTATGTACATGTGACATCCAACGCTGATTTCAACGATCAGGAATCTTATAAACAATTCAACCAGATTTTAACACTTAGGAAGGTTTCAGTAACTTGAAAGATATTGTTGAATCAGTTTGATCTTCAAGGTAACCATGACAGGTCTACCTTAGCAAGTACAAAATTACTTGGTAGCAGAATTTATAGACTATCTCAGATCCAGGTTCATGTAATGCACCAATGTAATGTTGTGACTATGGCCCATTTCGAACTGAGCTGGCAAAGCAAGTAGAAATAACAGTATTACGAGCCGTTTTATTCACATAAAACTCGATCGTTTTATCCAGCATTCAGTAGACGAGGTGAAAATGCTATTCCTACCTGTCGGTTTCGCAGACCATCTGCTAGATAGCTCATGCGAGCTTGCTATTATAAATGCTGCTTTGCTAGCTCAGTGTGAAAAGGGCAAAGTTTAAGTAAAGGCACATTCGCCGTTACTATCAAAAGACACAGATATAAAAAGCACATGGCAGATAAAATTAAGTTGGTTGGCATTTGCTGTACCAATTTGGGGGTCGGTATCGATAATATTGTATTTGTTACGTGAGAATGGGTGGATGGTGCGCCAAGGTTAGTCTGCAAAACTTGGCCAAAGGCGAGTTATTTTCTAGGTAAACAACATAGCACGTAAGAGACATGTAAATAGATAATTTCGAGTAACTTTGAGATAAGAAAGATATGATAACGTTTTTCCCATAAGGTCATTTCGAAGCCAAATTTGCAATGATTTGTACGTCTTCCCAAAAAAAAATACAGAACATAAGCATATTCATTTAAGAGCACTACTGTGACCTATTTTATTTTACTTATTTTACTTATTCACTCGTGGAATTTTCCTCAACTGCTGGGTGACTATGTTTATGTAAGAAACCGATAAACTGTAATCTAAATTTTATTTTTATGACAGGACTGGCCAGAAATTGAGCTTTCATGATTTTTTTGGGGGGGGGATTGCGGGAGAAGACAATCCAGTTTGCATAGTGAAATTTTTGGATCTTCAGAGAACCTTAACGAAAATTTTCAAAGACAAAAGTCATGATTTCAAGACCAAAAAATAGTATCACTGATAAATGTCTTTTCGCTTTCAGTTGAAAAAAAAAATTATTTTTATGTAAAAATTACGTAATTATTAATTGCTATGCAAGTTAAAATGCTGAATGTAATTTAACGCAAGCAAATTTAATTGATAACAATGTTCTAATATAGGATCTGATAAGTTAAAAAGAAATCAAATACTGCTAGTCTTTTTGAAATTCGTCAGAAGTTGCTCAATCGTGTCCCAAGCAACGTTGAATGTTTCTTACCAATCAATAACCAAATTTAATGAAGACTGCTTACTGATGCTTCATGAAAAACATGCAAATTGTATCGTTCACAAAGCGAATTTGATAATTCCTAATCATTTATTTGATGTCACTCGAAATATTTTATAGAGTTTTTAGTAGGACTCATCAGTATTTATGTTAGGTATCTGACGAAAATACAGCGAAACGGGTCGTTGACGAGAAATGTTTTCTCTTACCGGCAGCGATATTCCCCTATCTCGCTATCTGTCCGTGCTGAGTATTGCATCACAAACTGAACCTCGGGCTACTGTGTCTAACTACGAAATAACTCAAGCAGAGCCTTGATTGAAAGTATTATAATAGTGAAATGTCGTACTGGCATTATGCACTACTGCATAGGCGGGATAAAATTGAAAAATCTCGCGCAGTTAAACAAGTTAAAGGGTATATTACCCAAATTACTAGACAACTCATCTTTAAAATGTTAATTTTTGATATCTTATGACGGTTAGATCACATCAACGTCTTGTCGTCTTTTGTAGTTTTAAATAACCCAACAAAGGCATCGAAGAAAACCCCACCTCATGCCACCAGCACTTGTACTAGCGATCTCAGGACCCAGAGCTGCTGCTCGCAATATCATATTTTGTTGCACAGTGCAAAATAATCAACTTTCAGCATCCTTTCAAAAAAAAACATGTCTTAAATCGTTTTCCAAAGTAGCTCCAGACATAGTATTTGTGATACGAATTCATTATTTCGGTTTCTAAGACATTAATTTCAAAGCCTTACGAAGAGCGTCTACGCGTTATTCATCCACAATCAGCCAAGGAAAAACAGCGTAAATTAGGTCCACGAATCATTATTAGATTATATTTATATACATACATATGTGTTAGTCAGTAATCAGACCACGAAGTCTGAGAAAAACAGCTCATTGCTGGAGGTGTATCAGTAAGAGCGTACCCATACTATATGCCATAAAAATAGAACCGCCACCCATGTACGCATCAGTCTGGGCAGAATACCTTGACGAAATGTGAATATTCCGTCATAGAAGTTTAACAAGAGCGTCAAAAATTAGACATTAGTATCCTTTTGAAGCAAGGAAAATACTCGGTGTGAATTTTTATGTATATCGAATGGTTGCAACAGTAAAATGTGTTTTAGAATACTACTCCTCAGAGGAAGAAATCTAATGAGTGGTTTGAGCCGATATAGCACCTGATTCGAATAGAATGTAGAATAATCAATCAAATAATTTTACAAAACAAAGCTACTACATGAAAAATTTGTCAGAATAGGGTAAGCTTAGCAATTACCAAAGAACACAGGAAAAATTAAGCATCACAATATACAAAATACAGTTAAATCTAGGATACGCTTTTCATTATTATCATTCTTTTATTCATCGCAGATCTCAAGTATACGTTACGACCCGTGACCAGAAGCAAGCATGTGCAAGTGCTTCATATTTTCCCATAGAAATCTTGCGCTTCCGGGGCCGAGATGGCGCTGCGGGCCGTGTAGGAGCAGGGAGGCGCTGAGCGACCGCCGCCGCGGCCACGTCTCGGTCACTTCCCTGCAGTGAGGAGACAGAGTCTCGTGAGATGGTCATTTGCATTGGCAGGAGCATAGGGTTAAAAACGATGGGAGGATTGATGAAGATTGTTGCTCTTGAGATGGGACTTTTCTTAAGGAGGACGCTAATTGGGTTATAAACGATCGAGGGATTTGTAACGATTGTTGCTCAGTCTAATGAGATGGGAATTTTCATTGGGAGGATCAATGGGTTGTAAACGATCAATGGATTTATAAGGATCGTTGCTCTGTCTAATAAGATGGGAATTTTTAAAAAGAAAATAATTGGGTTAAAAACAATCAAGGGATTTAGAAGGATCGTTGTTCTCCTTTGAATTTGAGGTCATGAATGTGAAACGGCGAGGTGTTCAATACGTTTTATACAAGCTACCAAGAGTTGAAGAAATTGACTTCTCAGCGTTGTTAATGTCTAGGAGATCTTTTAATTTCTTTCAATGGATGGGGTATGCGTAGTCGAGTTGCGTTTCAGAAATCAAAGGCTGGTAAAGGAAAGTTATCTATGGATAATTAATTTAACTATTTAGCACAGAATTTTTTTTAAATGCAAATTCCAGGTCTGTTAAAATATTTTTATTTCTATCAATCAACTTTTATCGATTTTTATCAATCTGGCCTAGGAAAAAGATCTTTTTATTTCTATCAATCTCTATCAATCTGGCCTAGGAAAAAGATCTTTTTCCATTAGTATACTTTTTTTAGATAATGAAATTTTGAAACATTGAAATGAAATTTTGACTTGAGCTCCCTACTAATGGAAGGTTGGCAGTGCTCAATAGAGTATAAACATCGCTTCCATTCATTGATAAAAGTGATTACCTATCATCTCATGAGCGAAGATATAGAAATAATTTTTGATGTAATGAAACAAATCTTAAGAAAACATAGCGTATCGTCAAATGGACAATATTAACGAAGCCTTCCGTTCTAATTTTGTAAGTCAATATCCACGATATAACAATATTTTTGCAAATATTAGCTAACAAACGACAATGAAAGCATGCAACACGATGTCGAATACGACAAAATATTTCGAATTCCTAAGACTATTTAAACATTTTACTACCACCTAGAACTAACATCGACGAAGTAATCGTACCATCAGGCAATATCATCGAAAGTGACCTGGGTATTGATATCGACAATATCGTATTCTATGAGGGTAGTTATTGCACTTAGCTGTTATTGATAGCCTCTGAGCATCCCACTGACAAATTTAACATAATTAGGCTGAGGGGAGTGTTGGAACACAGCCTTGTCCTAAGAACACGCGTCCATGTCAATGGAAACGGACCGAGGTTTTAGCAAAAGAATATGACAACATTGCGCCAAAAAGTGTTCCGACACCACACAAATCAATGCAGTGGAAAAATTAAAGCAAGTATGCAAGTTAATGCTGATTTAATTTTCGTTTGACAAACAGTTATGGTGAGTAAATTAGTTTCTCGATTGCTTTATAGGATAGCCGGTAGTAATAATTCTTGTTTATGTATAATGATTAAACTTAATAATTGTTTTCTGGAACATTTATGTATGTAAGATTTTTATTTGTATTTATAGATCATTTTTTAATCCGTCGCCAGAAGAAACATGAAGAGGCAGAACTTCTGGGAGAATGCATTTAATCTTTTAGATCATCTGACTTCATACTAAGCAATTTTTTTCTGCGTATTTGTGTATGTTCATCAAAACCCATCTGCTCCACAGCCACTTACGGCCCCTAAAAAATGATAAACATTATAATCAAAAGATAGCATTTCGTTGAAAAATTTCTGCAAAGATTCGCAGTTCTCTTGTCATAGAATTAAACATTTTCCGACCCTGACTTTATAAATTTATTTCCCAAGCCCGTGAGAGGCCAAAAATTACCCATAAACTTTTACCCCCGAAGTTTACATCAATAATACTCACTACGACTAAAAATACTAAGAAAAATTCATGTACAAGATTTCCATTCATGTATACTTACGATATATCGAAAAACTTCACGGCAGTGTTATTTAACAGTATACCAGTGATGTAAACATCTTCCATCCTAAATCTTGACACTCCTTTTTTCGCCCTGTCTTGGTCTTCAAGAAGAATTTTCTTGACGACTTTAGTGTGTACCGCATATCCAAATCCGTGACAGTGAGGAGGATATATTTCTGAAGAATACTCTTCCTTTGTCACCACATACCGCTTTTCACAACGATCGTATTCGGGCTTCCGACAAACAACCAATCCTTTTGCTTTTGCGCAAATTATTCCTGGTCGATCTTCACTAGACACCACTAGTTTGTTCTCGGCTGAACTCATGGGACTTTTCGATTTCAAATGTAATTGTTCCTGGTTTTGTTTAGACTCGGATTCATTGTTCTCTGGGGTCCGTTGTAAGGTATTTTTCGGCTTTGATGCACTTACTCCTGGATTCAATGTGAGGCTATTCCCTGATTTTATTATCTTAGGACCGTTAGGCTTGTTTTCAAAATTTCGTGCGCTTACTTTTGCGAAACTTGCAATTTTGCCTTTTTGCTTCATTTTGAGACAGATTTTTTTGTAATCTTCGATAACTTTTTGCTGATTTCGACTCAAAAGTATAGAATTTAAAAAATATGTGTTCCAAAATGCATCTACGTCAGTTTTGATAAACCATTGAGCGTGTCCACAAAATTCAATGAACCACCTCATCATGTATATAGTTTTTGTAGATAAGTAGTCATAATCATCGATAATTTCAAACTGCACCATGTCCCCGTAAGTAGCGGTTTCTTTTTCTATTCGAGCTTGGACTTTCTTCGAGGTGCTTTTCCCTATAAAAAATAAGAGACTTGCTTGAACGGCTCCAATTTCTGATGGCATTCCCCAAGTTCGTCGAATTATTTCTCTTCTAGAAAAATCGATCGGACTCGACATAACAGCGATAAGGAAATTTGTATTTTTTGCGCATCTTTTAGGTTGGTTGATGACTAGGCGCAACTTTCCAACGTTGTCTACATTTTCCTGTCCGTTGCTTATTTTCAGCGCGAGGTGCTTTCTAGTAGTTTGTGGGGAAAATTTGTGCGACAGCTTATTTAAAAAAGCCGTCAAAACGAACAAGACGCAAAACATGCACAGGGAGTAGTGCTTTACGTAACTCCTTCGAAAGTATGCACTTTTAATCATGTTGAATTTAAATACTCTTCATCTTTCAATCTTTTCATTTAGAACAAAACAACCAAAAAATAACCTGAGTAAGAAAAATACTTGCATATATTTGAATCGGTTTTTATGCAATCTCCATATCTACTACACATCTTATAAAGTTGCAATTATTTCACTAATTAGACAATTTCTTTTTACCGCTTCCAAATAAATTTCATTATTCGAATTCACGAATTATTAATTCTCCCTCCCACTCCAAAGCTAAAAATAACATGCCGTCAGTTGTTCTCTCTATCAGATCAGCGAAGTAAAATTATACGTACATGCTGGAATGTGGCATAAAATAATAGAGAAAAATCATAACTGGAAGTTGAATAGACATTTTAATGTGAAGAGAAAGTCAATTTAGAATCGTACTCTCTCGCCCGCTCGTAGAATTGAGACTAGCACAGATCTCCCTTGGTTCCGATCAAGTGAATACTGCAGAATTTGTTCACCTCCTGAAAGGTTGCTACAAAATTTTCGCAGATTATTGGCCCCATGATGCTATTAATGTTGACTGTTAATATAAATTTTATTCTTCTCTATCTTGCAGCAGTGTATCTGCTTGAGGAAATTCGATTCGTTCGCGTAAGTCTATTTTCGATAAAAAAAACTGTCGTATGACTCAGGGATCTATTGCATTTTATCACTTGGTTCTCGGAAATACGCTTCGTGCTAGCAACACGTTACCTCTTCACCCACAACGGCCTAGCCAGCACTGATCCTTGCACGGCGCAGGAACCGCCTGTGAACCGATACGTGTCACTTCCCATTCCTGTGCGCATCGCAAATAAACTAGAGCAGACTGGATTGGACGCTTTTTCATGTTTCATCGAAACGAACAGAGGGCGAAGATGATTTTGACTAAAAACATCTCTTGGTGATACATGTCTTTACATTTAATTATTTATTTAATTATTTTTTTTAATTATGCCTACATGTGGGCTGGAGGTGATATCTATCACATGATAGCTGGTATTACAGCCTGTTGGTGGAGGTCGAACGTTGTACTCTGCTGTGGGTGACGACTTATAAACGTGTTATACATCTGGTATTTTATGCAGGTTCCAGCCTGCTAAAATCCTTACCGTAGCGTAAAGGTGATGATGACAAACTATTATGCACCGTTGGCAACGCCAACCTTTATTCATGTTTTAATTGTCATCTATCATCTATATTTAGTAATGAACATCCTTCAAATACAATTATCCGGTAATAATGATCCATCATTTAAGGTTAACTGGCAATAATGACCCAGCATTTAACGTTAACTGGGAATATTAACCCAGTATTTCAGGTTAACTGGTAATAATGACCCAGCATTTAACGTTAACTGGGAATATTAACCCAGTATTTCAGGTTAACTGGTAATAATGACCCAGCATTTAACGTTAACTGGTAATAATGGCCCAGCATTTCAGGTTAACTGGTAATAATGACCCATTATTTAAGGTTAACTAGTAATAATGACCCACTATTTAAGGTTAACTGGTAATAATGACCCAGCATTTAACGTTAACTGGTAATAACGACCCATTATTTAAGGTTAGCTGGTGATAATGACCCAGTATTTAAGGTTAACTGGTAATAATGACCAATTATTTAAGGTTAACTGGTAATAATGACCCAGTATTTAAGGTTATCTGGTTATAATGAACCAGTATTTGAGGTTAACTGGTAAGTGGTAATAATGACCCAGCATTTCAGGTTTACTGGTAACAATCACCCATCACGTAGAGCTAGTGGTTCCCCACCACGTACTGGTGGTGGCCGCCGAGCAGAGAACCGTTACTCGTTCCGCCCCATGCGCGGCAGACGGTGCAGACGGCGCGCTCAGGGAGCCGCAAATGAAGCAAAACGTGTCTGTCGCACTGCCGCATACCGCGCTAGATCTTCGAGAGAGGGAATCTCTTTCCACGCGTACACTTCTACGTCAAATGCATCACAAGGCATTAATGACTCTTTTTAATCCAAGCACGAGAATTCAAATGTGTGACCGTCAGATTTTTTATTTTATGATAATTTTTCTTCCCTTTCGGTATATTATTTGTTCAATTTAGATCGGTTCGTGTGGTCTGGCAGGATTCCTCACCTTTTATAGAGATGTTCAGGTAATGTCTATCTGTGTCTGTTGTACTTGGGAGGCTTACTGGTTCAATTGTAGCTCACTGTTGCACTTTTGGTGCTTATCGTAGAATTATCATGTTTTCTGTGGAGGCTGGAAGGCGCTTGACATTTTAGGGAGGTTCCTGTTATTCTTTTCACTTCTTTTGCCATCTTGAACATGAAAGCCGTCGTACCGTCTTCCTGACTGAGTGCAGAAGCGTTTTGAAGGTTTTATGTTCGTCATAGCGCAGCTATTTCATTGAAATGTTCATAGCCATTGTTCAACACATTCTTGACAGTTGCCAGCACTTTAACGCTTTTGAGCCTTACAGTGCGTTTTGAAACTATAACTATGTAGGACGTGTTTGTAAACTCGAATGCCTTCTTTTTGAGTGATTCTATTCATGCATGACACAGGTAGCAAAATACTACAAACGTCTGAATAAACGAGCTTCTCTTCGAGCTCATTCTTTGATTTCGAAGTTTAGTTTACGGACAACATGAATATGGGAGATGGTTTCATTGAAATTCCTGCAATATACTCAATACACACTAGACTTACTCCAATGACGATACCTCAGCCACAGAAAAAAGCACAGAGTAACGGTCGCTGAATTTTTGCAAGAAATCCGTGCTGCAAGTGAAACATACGTAGTGAATATTCATTTAAAACTACAGGATGTCCATAAAGTGTCTTTAACATTTAAAAAAATTATTGCGAGCGTAATTAATAGGATATTTTATTCAAATTTATTTTATTGTGTTCATCGTTTATTGAAATTTTTTAGCTTATTTAATAGACTTCTACATCAGCATCGTAAGTTGCAGGAAGCACAGCAAGACAGAACTCGATTTCTTGTTATGTCCGCAGTAGCATGGCCTCATCAATTGTGGCAATAGCTAACTCTGTCCATGTCTCCATAAATTTCTCGTGTCATACACGAATTGACGGACGTAATGGTGCATGGTGAAACTGGTTGATAGGTGTTAAATGAAGCAAAGTTTTGAATGCTCACTGAAACAAGGTTATGAAAGGGGACCATGAACATGCGAGTAGACTGAAGATAATTCAAGAGTTAAATCATTCGTCAAAAGCTGGATAAAATATAGAAATTTATAATCTTAAGAATAAGAGAAAAAGCGTACAGGTCATGGAAAAATCTAGATATCCTAATTTGTACACTGTTTTACAGCATTCCAAGAAGACATGAGCTCTCTTTTTTCCGTAGAACAACACATTACAACTTAAAAACTAATGAAATTCTTATATTTATGTACAATGTCCTGATGTTAACTAACGGTATTGAAAATTAGAGTTATTGTGTTCACTCATAACTGGGAAAATGGTGTTTAATTCCGATATACAGATTCAGGTACAATTTTACATTAATCTAAAAGTGAACCCGATAATACAATTTGTGAAGGTAGTTGGCATCACTTTTCATAAAATAATCTATCTTAATTCCAAATGATTCAAATTATGAGCAAGGTTTCATTGATACTGATCAACTGATAAATAAGTATTATCTTAGTCGTGTTCAAATTTCATGCAACCATCAATCGAAAAAGTATTGCTGATTTCTTCAAATACTATCCAAACGCTGCTCATAACACTCGCAGAAATATTCAAGTCTTATCTCGAAGCTAGTCATTAAGAACGGGCGGTTTGAGCGTGTTTTGATCGCATACGCGGCCAAGACATTGCTGCGGTATCGCTAGCGCCACAAATTTTTTAAAATTTATTTTTTGTACTAAATAATAACTAATTTCTCGGTATCGAATGAAGCTCTCTTTCTCTGATTCGTAAGAAGCAGAGGTTCAAATTTGGTTATCAGAAGCTGAGGTCGTTATTCTTGAGTCGTATAATCATTTTTTTTTTGTCAAGAACTTACGTCTAAATACAGTGAAAGTAAAGGTTGAAGCTTTGGTGTCAAACTATGAAATCTTTGTTGAATAATTAATGCATTTTTAAAGTAATGCAAAATTTTCTAAAACTTTAAGTTAACCATGTTTAATTTGTTTGTGCATGAAGTACGTGAGTTCACGATTCAACGCCAAAACAAATATGCAACTCAAACATAAAAATCAAAATCAGAAGTCTTTGCAAAAGCGGCACCTCTAATATGAATGTAATTAAATCTACTGTATAGCTACATAGTGTTTGTTTTTTAAATTCATGAATAGAATCAGGTTTCGAGTTAAACTGCTAGACGTTGTTGCGGCAGTGCCTTTGGTGAGAGAAATCATGTGGTGGGAGGTAGTCTTTCCGTGTAACGGGTGTCGCTGCAAGTCATTTGAAACGGTCATCTCTCCCGTTACGATCCATCACACTCATACTGGAGCGTAAGAACTCTAGCCCAGACCGGCAGGTTCTTATAGTCTGCGTTTTGGGTTGATAATAACTCGGTACAACGAATAAATGATTGCTCTTTGTATCCTAATGATTTGCATGATAACTTGATTAATTTAATAACTTAATTAATAACCTAATTAAAACCTAATTTGCGTAATAACTGAGTAAAAAATCGTTCTCATCTAGTGAGCTGCGGTTCCCAACACCATCATTCTATGGTGCAGTTTTCGTCCCGTAAGATGGGCACATAAGCCTGAACTGACTGAACCCTTCAAAAAATCATCAATTGTATATGCAGACTTACGAAAAATTGTCCTAGTCGTTGAAATAGAAATCATTTTCTCGTGAGGACGAGAAATGGATCCCTCTTGTTTTGCGGCTTCCCTCAGCCGATTACGAAACTTAGCAACCTCGGGTAAAGTTTTGAACTACCTACCATCGATTCAGTAGCTCTAGTATTAGAAGTTTAATGTGGTTCAAGTTTACGATCGAATTAGTTATATTTTCTTACTTGTGAGTGTTTCTTTAATTTTCTTCTCGCGCTGGTGGTCAGCGGTTTTTTCAGGTACCGCTTGTACTATTTCGTTGGTCGGTGTTTTAATTTTTTCTCGAGGTTGTCATCACACATCTATCATCTGCCCAACAGACATTGCTCTCTAACGAACCTGTAAGACAGTGAGCTCTACAGGGTGAAATCTATTAATTTGTCGTAGTTGTCGCTGGGCAAATCCACAGATGCAATGAAAAATTAGCTTCCTGGTTAAAATAATCCACACACTCATTTTCAGTGGTACGATGGTTGAATGAAAGGGACGGATTATGGCAGCCCTATTTTCATGAAGCCCTTTGCTTGGAAATATTTGAATACGCTCCCGAGTAAAGAGCAAGTGTCGCATCTTTAGTGTACACCTAACTAATAAGCGAAAGTGAAAGGGTTTATACTCGTAAGTACCGAATGAAGTCAAAATGCTCTTGCTTAGAGTTTTCAGACGTTCAGGCTTAGAAATGAAAGTTTTAGTTATATTCCTCAACAATAATTCCAGCTCTTTCTTACAATTCGTGTAATTTAATATTATGGAATAGGGTTGGATATTATATGATCATTACGTTATTATTTTCTAGTGATGCTATTAGGTTTCATTGAATTTTATTGGGTTATATTAGGTTATATTGGGTTGTATTGTATTTTTTTGTTTTTTATTGGATTACGGTATCCTATATTCTACTCATAAGTTATTTTTTAATGCATACATCAATGGTTTGTGAGTGCAACGTGAACACCGCTTAAGCTACTCCAGTCTTAAGCTACTGTAGTTAGTCCTCTCATAAACATAATTAGCCCCCGACACGGGTAGAGTACGCCTCGTATGGTTGTCTATCAATTAAGGACCTTTAGATTAAAAAAAAATTAAAATTCAATATGGTTTACATTTCATGTATTAACATTTTTGTAAATAAACGGTTTTTCTTTTCTGTCTTTCAACAGCAATAGCTACCAACCTGTCAAGAGTATGATTTGGGAACTTATAATTTTCTAATTTTCAGGCACTCTCACTCGTGCACATGCTGTCAGTGTCGTCAGTGTCACATGATACCGCAGGCTCGGCATCTGCATCAGTTTTTTAGGTCTATTAGTTTTCTGTCTACAATATAAGGTAGCAGGGTCTGCACCTGCCCTAACTCGTCAGGTCTACTGGCTTCCTGTCTGCAGGAAATGGTGACGCTTGAAATGAAAGGCAGCTAGTTGTATTCCACAGATCAAAGCGTTGAACGTGTGTGTGAGGGTTGATCTTTTTTTAGGGCCTTCTTAATTCCTATTATTAAATAGTTATAATTAAAAAACTCCTTTGAGCTGTAGTTTGCGTACTTATATTATTAAAGATGGATGACCTACATCTAAATAACCCTTGATTGATGTGTTCCGTTGCCTACAGATCTTACCCCGTTTGTGATTAACTAATACATCAGCAATGTCCTTAGGCAGTGGCAGGAAAAAAGGAGCGCACTGGAGTCATGTAACTAAAATAGAAGGAGACACAACTAAAATTAATTGTGACTTTTTCGGCAACAAAATATGCAACAAAATTGAGAGGGTGGAAAATCATTTGTAAAAATGTAAGGAGAAAAAACAAAAACAACAACAGAGCAAGAAGAAGGCACAGAAGAAACAGTTAGCCCTCCTGACTCAAGATGTGGCTCTGCAATGACCGATGTTAGTGACATCAGTCAGCCGTTAATTTCCTTTCCTCCTGCATTAGCATTAACTGCAGGGAAGTCAACTGCACCACCACTATTAAAACAGAGTAGGACTTCTGAGTTCTTTTGTTCTTCTCAAGGAGACAAAGAAAAAATAGCTGTTCAGCTGGGGAAATTTTTCTGTGGTTGAAATATGAATTTTGATGTAGCAGAAAATAAAGGATCTCACATGTTCTGTTCTGTGATGCGACCTGGGTACATACCGCCAGTCGGCATTGCATGTGACGATGTTTGGCATAGGTTTGGGGCAGGGGAAGTGCAAATGCTCCTTAAAATATTCAAACATTTGAGGCTAAATGCTGATCTCTAAGATAATGCTATTAAGACCTACGACTGCCAGGAGAGACTTCCACATGATGATACAAATTGTGCTGTACAACCCATAGGAAGTAATTTAGGTTCAAATTAGATTTAATATGTTAAGTTTGAAAATAGAGCCAATAAAAGAAAGACAATAGAACCTCCATTGTTCCTTTCTTTTACTCATATTACGCAACAAAAGGAATACAATTCCCAAACATGTGTAACTTTAAAAAAAACACTAAATAGGTGGGGGTTTTTAATGTTAATCCTGGTTATATTAGAAAATATTACATGCACAAAATGCTAATTGTTCTTATACTACATAGACCACGGCACATTCGTACGCTGAAAGACATCAGTTTTAAAGCAGAAAGAGACTTAACGTTTTAGTTAGCTTTCCAACAGCTGATGCAATATTTTAGGCGCATGAAAAATTCTCGACCCTCGAGTGTCGAGACGTAGTATGCAAGAATCTCCTTGACCGGTGATTTGCCTCAGAGGGCTGTCTAGACGAGTGCACGTGATGAATTAATCTTTATGCAGGTCTAAAAAGAAGTACTTTCGATATGATCATCATAACACCTCTGTTCCACGATAATGTGTGACTGTGCAGTCAAGATAAGGAAAGAAAGTTGATCTATCTGGTTCTGTGTGAAGTACATCAATCCCGTTATATCTGATAACCGTTTGATAGAAAAGAAATTGACGACAGCTATGCATAGCTGCAGGGACGACATGTTCTTTAGATTTCATCATGTTATCACCCTCACCCATGTAACCCTTTTAGAGTTCAAATTAAGTCTAGACCCCGTGCAGGCTATACGAACGAAATAGTGTAATCAAGTTAAAACCCTGCAGCGATAGCGCGGCTCAGATAAAAATTACCTTATGCATTCCCTTATCCATCAGTGACTTGACTGTTCTCCTGTCCAGCTCTGTTACCCGAGTGTACGTATTGTCGCAGGTCTACGTGACGGAACGTCCACGCTAAAAATTATCAAAGAATCCCTCACCTGTCTTCGCCGAGCGCTATCTGCGTGTGGTATTTGATGGCCTACAGACGCGGCCAGTCGAGTTAGGCGAGCCTCACGACGGTCACCAAAATTTTCCATCACTTGATGACGGATTTTATTCCGAAGTAAATTTTTGTATCTAAAGGAATTTTGTTTCTTCTAAAATCTCTGGCTGATACTCGAGTCTCAATGATTTCGTTGTCCTTTGGACAACCAGTGAACTTTCTTATTAAAACATTCATTCTAGAATTCTTCAAACATATAAACGAATTTTGTTATTCTTATACATAAATTTATTCATTTTGAGCGCAATTTTTTATTTAAAAATACTCTGATATTTTAATACAAATTTTAAAACAAAGACTACTCGTACATTCGCACGTTTTTTCACGCCTGTAACAAAAAATATCGTAAAAATTTCGAGAATTTCCAACTTTTTTTGGCCCAGTCGGCATAAAATTGCATCCACCTACATCGTGTCTGTCCTCAGCAAAGGTCTCAAATTGTATTAAATTTTGAAAAAGATATAATATGTACCCGTTACCTCCACACGATTTACGGAGTCACTGACCTTATTATTATTTTTTTATACGTTTTGATAACTGGCTTTGCTTGGCACGACTGGAAGCTACGCTGTATTTGATAAATAGAAACCCAGACCAAGTGTTCAGATCAACGCCTTTTGATGCGTCATGAACGTCCTCAATTCCCACGAATCTAATAAAAGAAGTTTTCCGATTTTTAGGGGGCTAACATGACGTCTTTGTTGCATTTGACCCTGACGCAAGTGAGGTTAATTGCCCAAGCTAAATCTTAGACAAAAATGGCCTTGATCCGCATAGAACTTTTACCTGAAAATAACCACGGATTTGATCATTACAATGTTCCATTTTAGTATACAAAACCGTAATCATCGTCTGCAAAATTGATCAGCAGGATCTCGACCGTTATTTCAATGGTCGATCACAGTCGTGGTCAACAAAAGTTAACGTAGTGGCCTTCCAAAAGTCGTAATCAAAGCTTAACTATAGTGGCATTTGTGTGGCATTCAAAGTTTCATGTACCTCCTGAGCTTTAATCCGATTCTTGTTTTGAACAACTTTTGGTCATGTTTATCGTTCTTGGTTGCAGGCTTTGAAGTACCTTCATTTTCCTTTCATTAGACTTATGTTTTCCCATGTGTGATGAAGCCCTTAACTCCGATAGTGTCAGCCTTGGTTGAGGAATTTTTCGCAGTCACCTTTCACAAATCATGCGATAACTAATTGAACAGTTTTCGGCGTTACGATAACGATAGAAAGCAACAGCTGACATCTCAAAAATTCTTTCTAATGTCAACATTCGCACATTGTGCAATTTTGATTTTTTTTGCAAAACCAACTCTTTGAATGTAGCAGCGTTTGACTGTAGCACGTCTCAGTGCACGAGGCATATTTTCATCATGTGAGGTAATTTTGGGAGATAGAAACACGTTTTACGTGGAGACTCAATAGCGTTTCACTCCACTTAGTTCATCTTCCTATTTCTTTCATTACATTTATCAATTAACATTGCCGAACTTAGAATAACTTCCTATGGATGCATTTATGTTTTTCTTTCAGTCCTTTAGTACAAGCATTCATTGACATAGGCTATCATGGCACCCATATATATTTAAATTGTTTGTCAATTAAGGACCGCTGCATTAAAACATTTTAAAAACAACGTAATTTTATTTAATGTGCTAATCTTAAAGGACATTAATATTTTCTTTTCTTATTCATTTCCTAAAATGTTCTTGTTAGCTTTGTGTGGCAATTTATCATTTCTGACGGTCGTGAGTATATTATAAAAGCAGTATTTAGGTAGTCCATTTCATGTATTACTCCAACTATGTTATCAATGTTTTGTTTAGTGTTGTAGAACAATCATTTTTATGTTTCTCACTCAGGTAAATTATTTTGTGCCACTGTTATCAGCAGGTAAACATCATAAATTTGTGCTGTGGTAAAATCTATTTTCTCTGAGGTCATTGATTGGCATTTTAGTTGAAACGTAGGAATGAAAAGACAATTCCGAATATGGACCTCATAGTCTAAGACGCAGAATTATTCAAATCCAACTATTTTACTTTCAACATGAATTCCTTATACCGCAAATTCCTGAGCTCTTATTTCAACGTGTGTGAGCACTGATAATACTGCTTTCAACAATGCGTCATAACTGCTAATAAGTCATTTTTCAACTTGTATTTACATGTATTATCCAACCTAGATCATGTAAGAAGGGGAGTACATTTCTCAAACTATTCCCTCAACTATCTATTTCGACTATTGACATGGGTATTGCGATACCCATGTGTGTACTGTATATCACCTAAGGATTTTTTTCACGTTAAGATATTTTAAAATCCAATGATGTTTGTGTATCATCATTATTGGAAATAATTATTCTATTTATTTCGTTTTTACGATAAAAATTAGTTAGACTAGATTCATAAGAAATTTTGTGTGTATTATCAATATCAGATTTTGATAATGAACGAATTAGCTCAACAAACAAGATGACTAAATCTCTCTGCCTTCAATCGCGCTGTAGTCTCACAAAATTTCATTAAAAGCTCAAGGGTTTAGTACATTACATACGAGAAATTGAGTGATCAGGATTTTGTCATGACGCTGCTATTGTCATGTTTATCAACGTCGTGACTTGCAGCCCGGAATGCCTATCACTTCAGCTTAAACTTCTCTGACGCTCGGGCCAGTATCACTAAATGAATAAATGAACGAAAGTCTGACTTGAATTACCTCCAAAACATTGTCTCATGATTATCATAATAGTAAGCTGGCAGACTAATGAAGTTGTATTACTCCATATTAATTAGTCAGCAAGGGACTTTATGAACGGGTCAACAACTTGTGATGTTTAAATTTTAGCTTGACATTATGTTTTCCTGAAGACAATCTACAGCTGTTCAAAATTCATCATTTGATGACTCAAACTTTCATATCCAAATGTTTCAAAACAGAATTCCAAAACTGATTTTAATCTTAAATGTTGAGCGCAGTCAAAACATGAAAGCTCACAGTTCAAATTCTTTTAGACCAACTGATGAAAATAAGTATTTCGTTTGTTCACTACGTTCTTATAATTGTGTTGCGATTTCAATGGTTTTCAGCTTCTTACCTTTAGAACGCGGGAGTGATGTGCAAGCTCATTAGGAAGAAGGGCTTTTCGTATTATCTCTTCTTCCCATCTTTCGCCGCTCCACGCTATTGAGAGAGAGAAGGTGCCTCTTCTGGTAAAGTTTTATATCCGTCGCAGTCCCGGGACTGGACTTGAGCTATGATTTTTCTCATCCAAAGAGCGGTGCTTTGCACTCGCGTTTCGATGAGGACAATTCTACTCACGCTAATGACATCATCAATAGCTATTGCTGTCTGGTTGTGAGTACAGAAGAAATTATTTACCCTGACGGATAATAAGGGTTTTTCCTTTGTTCAAATCAAACAACATCCGAATCACAGAGAGAAGGTTGACCGCAAAAATTACCGTAAGTCCTATTACCCTTATCCCTCTAAATATATATTAGCATACTATTAATTCTGAGAGATATGCAATTCTGGAAGTAAGAATCCTTTTGACAGTAGATGTAGTTGTAGTATTGAAACTAATAACTTGCTAACATTCTGCTCGTGGTAGTCCAAGAGCAGGTGCTTGGGAATCCCTGTCTCTACATCAGAGTTCAATGAACAGGAGTTTCCAGCCATCGGCTCTAGATGACCGCGCAAGTGTCTGCTGTTTGCCTCAGAACCAATAAATTAAGTTATCTGGCTTAACTTTACTTTTAGAGTCCTCACTGTTAGCTCTAGACAAAACGTTTTATTGAATCTTGTTACTGTCCCTTAACGAATACTACGTCTTAAAATATTATTTAAAGTTAACCAGAAATAATTAGGCCTTTGAGTGTTTTCTTTCTCTAACACAGTTACGTAATGGTGTTTAGCAGTGAGTGAGGGCTGGCACGAGCCTTCACCGCCGCATACGTAATAAGTGGCGCAGCAGCTGCGTATTTTGTCTCAGAATCACCCTCTCAGAAGAGCTCCTACGCGGCACAGCTTATCTCTAGATACGTGGCGACTGGAGCTCTATTATCTGATAATGTAAATCAAGAAATTAGGAGATGCGTACTAGAAATAGTCCCACACACACACACGCAGGTGGCCCCGCACAGTTCGCTAAACTTGTTCAACGGCCTCGGTTCTTCCTGCCAAGATGATCATTAGAAATCTCCCAATTTCGAGGTTCACATCGAGTTTAAGTGGTTCATAAGTATAATGCAGTGTTTTTCAAGGTTTCCAACAGATGCTGATGCTTAGTTTGGTGCCAAATTGTTCAAAAAAATTATTAAACTTACCGAATATATTTTGTGAGAACAAAACAATGTATCCAGTTGCCTATAAGGTTGACCCCTCAGAGGGATACAGCTATTGTATCTATGAGAATTAGCGCTTCCAGCTGGAATATGTTAGGTCCCGAGGTAAAGTTTAGTTAGGCCTTTTGAAATAGAATAGTAGAATAGGATAGGTTTTACCTTTTGATGAAATAGAATAGTTTGTTTTTGTTTTGTTAAGGACAATCTTTTTTCGGTTCCCTGGTGTTCTCCTTTCCATGCCTATTACTTTCTTCTCCAACTTACTGTTTCTATGTAACTTGGGCAAAGATTCCGCGTTCTCTTAATTCCATACTAAATGGTGCTTTCCTCCTTCTTCACTTTGAAATTCCCTCATTACGGTTAAGGAGGCTTAAACTAACATCCAATCAAATCTTGCCAAATTTTGATTGAATTACGTTGCTAAGTTTGACTTAGAAGGCTTGAAAGTCGAACCTTAATTAGGATACCGTGTTTGCGAAATAAAACAATACTTGTGGCAAATAGATTGCTTGTAGAGCGCCATTTCAACCATAACTTCAGGAATTCATAGCTTCAAAAGTCTTACTAGAAGTGAAGTCGCTCAAAAGTAACAAGTCTTGCGCGAAAAGAAAAACAAGTTTGATTATGGTACGAAATAACTTTCAATAAAACGCTAGAAAATATATCAATCCTAGAGAACATCATCAAAATAGAAATGGCTTAACTATGACAAACACTCATGCGTGAAAGAGTACTATCAGGAAAACAGGTTGCAGTTCGAGATTCAGTCTACCTGCATCTTTCAGTCTAGCACAGTGGTTCTTAACCTGTGAGGAATTCCCCGCTGGGGGGAAGGGCGGAGTTGCCAGGTGAGGAATCTCGTGCATTTGTTTCCACCCATAAAAAAATCGATAGTATTTCAAAATCTAATACATTGCATCCAAATGTTGACTTACTTTACAAATCACAACAATTTACAGACTGTTTCAATAACGAAAACCACAATAATGAGGTATTTTATGTCTTCTTTGGGTATAAGTGACAACACTGCTGGGAGGAATGTCACAGATAAGTAAAAGGAAGATGCTGTGGTGGGGAATGAAGAGTTGGCCCACTAAAAAGTGATGAATTAGAGAAAAAGGTTAGGAACCACTGGTCTAGCTAAAGTCAACTTAAGACGACTTTGGTGTCTAGTAACACTGTCTGTGTTGCTCCTGCGGTGTAAATTATTTCCTTATTCTATGTTCGTGTTAAAAAATCCATCACCTCTTTCATGGCCTCAGTTCTTGAATTATCTGGGCAGGACAGTGAATATTTAAAAATTAGATATTCTATGATCAAAAGTTAACAGCTATATGGAGAAGTAGCTAAGAAGTAAATTTGCGAAGAGGCGTCGAGCTTCAAAGCTCTCACGGGAATAAATGAGGAATGATGGGATTTCTGAGTATTACTTTGGGGAAGTTCTGTTATCTAACTTACTGGTCGGCATACATAGAGGTACTAGCATTATTCAGGGCTGTATATAACTTTGTGCAATAACATAGCACCAGTAGAATTTGTTTGACTAGTCTGTTGAGTAAGTCTTTTGAATCACTGCCAAAGGGTTGAGTAGGTCTCTCGTGTCACCGCCGTTTACGGACGGCCTGATATAAATGGTAACTCAGATTCGACTCGGGTGAAGCTGATCCAGTAAGTGTTGTAATAACTACAGAGCATATGATGAGACAGGTCATACTTGAGTTAATTACAAATTTTATAGTATGACCTCCTATGTTATGGCTGTTTTCGATGGGACGCTTTGCAGTATTTATGAGTACATGTGAGCGCTTAGTATTAGTTTTGAGAATAATTTGTATATATATATATATATGTATATATATATATGTATATATATATATATATATAGCGTTCACATGTACTCATAAATACTGCAAAGCATCCCATAAAAAACAATTATATATTATATTATTATATTATCATATTATTATATTATATGTATATATATATATTTATTTATTTTATTATTACGCTTTTAAATTTGACAGAAAATTTACCCAGAAGTTATTGCGATTTTATTTTTCATCCATATTAAGTAATAAAACCAGATAATATTTAAGTGGAATGAAAATCTGATCAAATGCACTTTAATAGGGCATAAACTTTAGGCTCAAGTTGTTCATTAATTCATCTTTTCTTGTCGAATAACAAAAAAAAGTTTAGGTCGACTGAAGTGCAATCTAGCGTATCAGTAGAAAAAGGAAAAGGCCTTAAGGGGCTGGATTTAATGCTAAAAAATGCTAGATTTCATTTTTTATCCATAAACATACATGAATTATGTTAATTTTCCCATGTTATGATTGCAATATTTACCCATTGCTTTGGTTTATTGTTCATAAGTTAGGCGAAAGAGTTTGAACTTTAATCTCGTTGAGTTAAAGAGTTTTTCTGTGTACTCTCTAACCCGCTTTCTCTGTTTTCAACATAGCTAGCGAAGCTTCTTACGGTCTTACTGCCGGAAACATGTCGTATGGATACAGGAAAAGAACCATGTAACCATCTCAGCGTCTAAGAAGATCACATTCAATCTCGTACAATGAAACCATAAATAGGTTTCTGGTCAATGTTCAGTAACTTATTTTAAGTAGGATTAAATTGTCATGTACCTTAATTGTAAAACCAAGTAGTACTCTACCTCTGCGTCTCAAAAGACCACTTTTAATTGCATACATTGAAACCTTCTATTTTTCGCAAATGTCGTAACTTATTTTATAAAGGATTAAACTGTCACGTACTTTAATTGCTAAATCAAAATTTGTTATCATTGTTGCAATGTATACTCTCTGTAAAAGCAAGGGAAGATTAATTTAAAAAACAATTTCAACTTATCGTCCTATTAAATTAATTTGCTTATTTTCTCAGCTGTTAAAAAAATGAGTCACCTAGGCCTAACTTGAAACAGTTTTTTTAATGGTAAAGTTTATGAAGGTCCGGTGAATCTTCTTAAATCAGTCTGCCTATTTATGAACTCATCAAATTAAAACTGATGCCAGATTGAAAACAAATTGAGGACGAATCATATCGATTGCTTTATTTTCAAATTCACTGTTTTACTTTCCCGTGGTGCTAGGGCTAAGCATCACAATCGTTGAAAAAATCTTATTCGATCCCGCTCCACATCTGCAGTAATTGCATTGGAATATTAGAATTTGTGCTACTCTTCTGGTTTTCACATAAAACAGATATAAGAGGTGAAAATCAAAACTCTTCTAGGCCTACTTGGTAAGTTCGCGCTTTGCTTTCCATTCGCTCGCTGTTTCTCCACCATCAAAGCATTTGAAAACTGTTTTTACAACATAATTGTAAGAATAAAGCTGTCAATAAAAGTATAGATGTAAAAGCAATTTTTCATTCATATTTTTAGGAACTCTTTCCATAAGGAGAATCAATGTTAAATTCTTATACACAAATTTAAAATCCAACTATTCGTTCGCGAAGAAAATAAAAATATTTTCAGTAGGAACGGAAGTATCAACTGTTATAGCCTCTGACAAACAGCTGTTTTTATCGAGAGAAATTGAGGAAGAGGAAATTCACTTACTAATAAAACCAGGAAGGTTGTAATATTTTTTAAGCACTGTCTCCAGATAGCTTTGTTAGGGAGAAATTGACGCTATATTTTAAATTTACTTCGAAGTTCTAAGTAATCCTGTGACATCGTTCGTTTAAAGTGAATATTTTTATTTGTATACGATAGTTTCGCTGCTAATGAAAATGTTGATGATTTAATTATTCAACACTTTCAAGTGTTGAGCTCTTATTAAACTTTCTAGTAAGTCTTGGTAATATATTTAATTACTTTGAAAATATCCTACGTAAAAAGATTTGTTCTAAATTTATGTAGCGATCCTATATTGACAAGACCATACTTTGATGAGTGTGCAATAGAAAATTTTGAAATGCTTGCCCAAAGTGCATGAGTTTGTGAAATATTAAGTTTATTTTTTAGTTGAAATTTCGGTAAATCTGAAGGATATGTCAGTTATTGATTTTCCACTTTTTGGTGCCTGAACCTAATTAATTGAATCAAAATAAACAAGTTTTGTTCTATGCACTTTCCGTCTCAAATAAGTATTTTAAGATTTATAGCGGTAGGTTTAGTTTCGTCTTTGAAGACGAATGCGCTCGAATAAACAGCTACTCATCGATTTTTGAATTTTTGTTGCTTGAATCATGGTAATAACATCGAAATAAACAACTTTTCTTCTATACACTTTTTTCGTCAAATGAGTATTTAACGAGGTATAGCGGTAGGTTTGGTTTCGTCTTTGATGACGATCACGCTGGAAGCGAGTGCGCATTGCAGTGTTGCTGTCCGACGTGCTCCTTGAATTACTTGCCGCTTCAAACACTGGAATTGCGGTCAGTCATTTACCGCTATAACTAATAAAATACTCATTTGAGATGGAAAGTGCATAGAAGAAAACTTGTTTATTTTGATCTAATTAACTATGAAATTTGCCATGGGTAATATGCAATTCGCCTTCAGTCTGCTATTAAATCTTTTATCAAATTTACTGTTAAATATAGTCTATATAACCTATATTGTAAAATGAAATATCTGATATCGATTGAATTATCTCACTGATCAGTCTAATGTGAAACTAGGTTAAGTGATTTAGGTTAAACATTATTGTACACCTTAGAATAATGTTGATGGTAGGATGCCCCAGAAGTCGCTGAACTTATTCGGGCCCACAGGTAGCTATATTCAAACTTGTCCATTGTACTAGACTTGAGAAACGTTCTACCTCTGTATCTCCTGTGGTAAATAAATTGTTTAAATAAATTGTTTAAATTGTTTAAATGATTAGGCATCAAAATTTACAAAATCAATAACTGACATATCCTTCAGATTTACCAAAATTTCTGTTACTCGGATCAGATTTATAAATCTCATTATATATAATAATTGGTTCTTATGAATTTGAGGATTTGAAATGCTGCCATAGTTATCTTCTGAATAAATCCAAGCAACAATGGGCTAATGGTTGTTTTATCTACATGAAAGTTGTTGTGAAGCATTTTCTTGTAGATTTTTATTAATTGGTTTTAAAATTTTTCTTGTGCTGCACTGGGAACAAGCATGCAGAATTCATAAATGCAATATATTTATTCAAAATTATTGACAAAAAAGCCTTAGGTTTTGATTTAGCCTAGCCTATTGGTTAAAGCTTTTCTATTTTTTAAGTGGTTTAAAAAAAAATTTGAATATTTGTTTCCATGATTCCATGAATTATATTAGTTTTTTCAATTTCTAAATTTCAAGTTGAATGTTTTATTTCAATTTACTTTCACATAGCTATATGACATACTAATAGGTCTTAATAGGTCTTTGATGACGATTGCGCTGGAAGCAAGTGCGCATTGCAGTGTTGCTGTCCGACGTGCTCCTTGAATTACTTGCCGCTTCAAACACTGGAATTGCGGTCAGTCATTTACCGCTATAACTAATAAAATACTCATTTGAGATGGAAAGTGCATAGAAGAAAACTTGTTTATTTTGATCTAATTAACTATGAAATTTGCCATGGGTAATATGCAATTTGCCTTCAGTCTGCTGTTAAATCTTTTATCGAATGTACTGTTAAATATAGTCCATATAACCTATATTGTAAAATGAAATATCTGATATCGATTGAATTATCTCACTGATCAATCTAATGTGAAACTAGGTTAAGTGATTTAGGTTAAACATTATTGTACACCTTAGAATAATGTTGATGGTAGGATGCCCCAGAAGTCGCTGAACTTATTCGGGCCCACAGGTAGCTATATTCAAACTTGTCCATTGTACTAGACTTAAGAAACATTCTACCTCTGTATCTCCTGTGGTAAATAAATTGTTTAAATAAATTGTTTAAATGATTAGGCATCGAAATTTACAAAATCAATAACTGACATATCCTTCAGATTTACCGAAATTTCTGTTACTCGGATCAGATTTATAAATCTCATTATATATAATAATTGGTTCTTATGAATTTGAGGATTTGAAATGCTGCCATAGTTATCTTCTGCATAAATCCAAGCAACAATGGGCTAATGGTTGTTTTATCTACATGAAAGTTGTTGTGAAGCATTTTCTTGTAGATTTTTATTAATTGGTTTTAAAATTTTTATTGTGCTGCACTGGGAACAAGCATGCAGAATTCATAAATGCAATATATTTATTCAAAATTATTGACAAAAAAGCCTTAGGTTTTGATTTAGCCTAGCCTATTGGTTAAAGCTTTTCTATTTTTTAAGTGGTTTAAAAAAAAATTGAATATTTGTTTCCATGATTCCATAAATTATATTAGTTTTTTAAATTTCTAAATTTCAAGTTGAATGTTTTATTTCAATTTACTTTCACATAGCTATATGACATACTAATAGGCCAATTGAAATTTTTATATTTTGTCATTTCCATTTGCAAAACTTATTATTCTTTGATTGTGTAATTGATATATACTATTTTTAAACGGTCCTTTTAAATTTCCCTTAGGCCACTGCTGGAACTCTTCTAATCCAGATATCAATATCAATTCAATACAGCATATGACTCCTTAGAACATCTGCTATATGCATATGTTAGACACTGTATGCAAGATAATTACTGTAACTTAATGGAAACAAGTTTTTTGATGTTCTTAGTCTAGAAACTCATTCCTGTAAAACGTTCTCAAATGGGTTTCTTTAGCGATTCCTAAGATCGGAATTCTTATTTTCCGTGATTGCATTAAACTTTACATTGACCAAATTTAATTTGTGCTTATTCATAAAGTTTTGCACTGCTCTAAAGAAAAAAATATATTGTTCAGAATCACTAAAACTGTTCTTCTTGAGATTTTTGAATCAAAGTTATTATTTACTCTAACTCATAAGCATCAGTGATGATCATCTTTACTTAATTAAAGGGGTTAGTTTAAAATAGTTATTACTATAGAAGTATCAAATGCTACTATTGACATAGTTTTTCCTAAAACATTTAAAGAGAAGAAAACTTTCGATCTTATTTTGAAATTACTAAATGTTTTGTATTTTTTCAAATTATTTTCATGTCATATTTTATTGTTCAGAAAGTGTAAACTTATTTTCCTTCAGCTTGCAGACTAGAAAATAAGTATGACTGATAAAATTTCTTTTGCGGCGCTTAGCCGTCGCAAGGTCATAGATTTTGACCACACGCCTTTACCACGAGTGCTCACACTCTTTGACCTGACCACGCTTGGTATTGGTACAACAATTGGTGTGGGCTTCTATATTTTAGCAGGTAAGAGAAATTTGCTAGAAATTGTATTAACATAATTAAATTGTTGTTCCAGTAGGTTTATAGGTTTGTGAATTTATTTGATTCAAATTGCAAAAGCATCATGAAAAGAGTTAAAAATTAAATTTGAAATTTTTTTTCTCAAGTTGAAGTTTGTGGTTTTATTTGTGTAATTTAATTTCTTTCAAAGATCCTTTCAAAGTAGCTCTATTCATATATTCCTGAAACTTATGAATATTGTTTTAAACTATGACATTGAGAATTTACTTACATAATCTATCACTAGTTTTGATGTTTCGTGAAATGAATTGGGGATGTTGTGTTAAGTTCATTTTTTGAAAGTTTTGTCATCATTTCTGAAATGTGATCTATCTTATCCTTTGTGTATACGTGTTTAAGGGGATGATCCGGATTTTTCAACTTTTTCTGTCCGATTCATTTGAAATTTGAACAGTATATGTATTTGTTGACAGTAAACTTTTTTTACTCCTGTAAGTTTTCCAATTTAGGCCTTATTTTTTTCACGAAAGATTAGTTTTTTTGGTGCATTTTTATGGATAAATCAAAAGAATGTAAGTCATTGAGTTTTGATGCTAGAACAAAGCTAAACACAGTTTTAGAATTCTTGAAGCATTTCTAACATACATATTGAAGAAAATTGGAACATTTGAAAAAGAATTTTTGTAAGATTTTCTTACATCAATGATACATTATTTTTGGTTTTGAGCTTATGATTTTTTTCCTCAAATTTGGACGTTTTCTTCAATATGTTTGTTAGAAATGTTTCCAGGATTCTAAAACTGTCTTTGGTTTTGTTCTAGCATCAAAATTCAATGACTTACATTCTTTTGAATGGTAAAATGTATGATTTTTCAGGAGAGCCCAAAAACAATAATATACAATTGAATTGTAATATCATAGACAATTTTTGTACATGAATGCAGTTTCCATGATCTATTTTTATGTTCAAATAATGTGCAACATTTTCCTCATGAAGTTCAATGTAACATATAAGAAATGTTGTGCATAAAAACATATATAAATATTTTATTTCATTTGAGTACTCACCATGTAGCTGTTGTTGCAACATGCAAACAGTTTTCGGTATAAATTTTTGGGCTTTTGTAGAGTAGTAGATCATTTAGATATAAGACTTGATCCTTTTTGGATGAGGGGCGGGCGTAATATTTTCTATATATATATTTTATTTTTCGCATATATTGGTATGTAGATATAAAACTCAAAAAAAGTTTCATCATATCTGGTCCCCTTCTGAACCCCCTTTGGACCCTTCCTGGGGGGTTCTAGCATCTTTAGTGCCATAAAATTTCAAGGCACAATAACCCATCACCTAAGGATCCTTTTTTGACGAAAAAAAATTCAGTCAGGTTGGCCGCGGGGGCCAAATTTGGTCTCGGATGATCTCCTTAACCCAATAATTTTAAAAATTATGGCCATTTAATTTTAATATTATTTATGTAATGCTTTGTATAGCTCAAAATATTGTGCATGATAGTTTTTTTTAGTGTGAATTTTCAACCATGAGAGATCAATATAACTGAACATGATATGTTATTTCTATTTTTTATCCTCAATCTTATGTCTGGTAGGGTTATAAAAATTTACTTCTGAAAAAGTCATTTTCAAGGTATGGTATTGGTTATATCTGATTCATGACACCTTGCAGTCCCCTCAGGGGGATACAACTATTTTGTCTATGGGAATTAGTGTTCCCAGGCGGACTATGTAAGGGCCTGAGCTAAAAGTTAGGTAGGCTTTCTTTTAGTTAAAATAGAATAGGTTTTTGTTTTGTTACGGACCATCTTTTTTTCGGTTCACTGCTGTCCTTTTTTTCAGCACCTACTACTTTCTTCTTCAACTTTTTCTCGTTTCATGATCTTCTTTCTTAGCTTTCGGTTTCTGTGTCCTTTCTGCATAGATTCCACGTTTCCTTAACTCCATACTAAATGGTGCTTTCTTCCTTTCTCTCTTTGGATAGCCTTTGTTGCGGATAGGGAGGCTTAAACTAACTAATAATCTATCTAATCGACACCTTGCAGTTCCATTATGGAGATTAATAAGCCTATTAAACTGATATTTCAATCACAGTTTTGATTAATAATGATATTGTAGAATCATTTGTTTGATGATTTTTCTGCACTTTCAGGATTGGGAGAGTTACTTTTAAAGAGAAAAAACTACTCATGTAAAATCAGGGGTTTACTGTTTTAATTTGAAGCTCTAATTACTGGGCCTTGCTGATAAATAAGATTGTGAATTTCTTCCTTGCTCAATGATCAAAATTTAATTAGTTGTCACTATCTTGAAAGAAGTAATTGTCTTTAATCTGAACACTGATTGCTTCAGGGAGCCAGGGATGGGGGCAAAAACATGCTGAGTGGTTTGTTTGATTTGATGCGGGGGCTGCATTAGAAGGGCTCTAGAGATAAGAACTTATCTGAAGCACTTGTTTGTGTTTCATTTGATATGAGAGTTTATGGTGCATACTTATGTTATCAGTCTCTAAAAGTGAATGTTTTTGTATAGCCCTTGATGTTGGTATTCAGATAAGCATCATTTATGGTAATTATATCCTACCTACTCAACCTAGGTGTTACATGAAGGTCAAATTTTGCTTTGAAGGAAATGTTAGCTCTGTAAATTTGTTGTGAACTCACTTGTGTCAGCTGGAATGTCCTTATGGCATTTTAAAAGTTCTTATAGGTTTTTGTTGACTTGTTTTGAAAAATAAGGGAAAAATTGCAAATATTACTTCCTTTGAAATAATATGCAACTCATAGATAAAAACAAGTTGAGTTACTTGTTGAAGGTCCCACATATACAGACACAATATGCAAAATTGTTCTAATAGTGTAGTTTGTGAAGCAGACTGCAATTTTTGTTAATAAATATATTTCTCATCAGTACTTTTCTACTATAAGTTCAGTTGTTGAAAATATTGAATGATTCTGAATTGTAGTTCCAGTTGCACTCATTTTATTAATCATTATTGATTTTGATGAACATTATGCATACTGCCTATTGTTCTCTAGAAATGATGTAGAAATTTTTTATCATTATTTCTCTCATCTGATATTCTGAAGAATTGACAAAAGTCGAATGACCAAGTATGGTATTGAATGGATGAGTTCTGTCATATATGTATATCTTTTTAATTCAAATTTATTAGTTTATTTGTTATTTAATTCAATTTTAGAATCCCAAGTGGACACAAGCAACTCCTATGATTGCATCTTAGAGATCCGTCAGTAGCTGCATTTTTTACTTGTTTATATGACTTTTGAAAAGCTAAAAATTTGGTATAATACTTCTGAAAAATCATCCGTAAGTGAATTTTCTCTCTGGGGGTATTGGGGATATCAACATCTGATTATTTTGAGAAAAAAATCACTCCCAATGCATAATTACATATTTTCTAAAATATCATTCTCTTTAATATCAATAAATGAATTTATTTTGCTTGTCTTTAATGCAATAGCATTTCTCTAGACTTTTCATAGTAAAGTTGGTTGTAAACCTACTGAGCTACCTATTTTCTTGGTTCCTCTTCAGGTGATGTTGCTCAATCAAAGGCTGGGCCTGCAGTGACCATCTCATTCTTGATAGCTGCAATAACTTCAGTATTTGCTGGTGAGTCCAAATGAATGTCTTGCTCAATGCTGGACAACTCTGACCAGCCATTTTTGATGAGTTATATGTGCAATGACTGATTGGGGAATGTCTGGCATCTATTTATTCATGGAGACTTCAAGGTTAAAATTGACACCTTTAAGCCTTGAGAGCTTTTTAAGTGCATTATTTCAGATTGTTAGCTGAGGTTTATCTCTTACTGCATTCAGCATTCCTTTTTCTGATTTGTGCTAATATCTTGTCAGCTATGAGATGCTTTTGGCCTTTTATCTATTTCATTCCCTTCACGTTGTTTGAGTGTGATCTAAAATGAAAGTTATATCAAAGCTCTGGTTCTCAATGGAAACATTCTATCATCACATGCCATTAGAAAATAAGAAATTTGACCGTAAAATAATTTCATTGAGCCATAACATTGTTCTGAGCACCCAATTAAATTGTGTACACAGGCTCATAAAATTGATTGCATCGTAAAATAGTATCAATGAACTAGGTAATAGCAGTGAACACACTATTAGAGAGCATGTTTTGTACCAGCTGAACAGTTATAGATGTTTATTATCAAGAAATCCTTTACTAACTGTTCTGAAGAAAAATGTACTCCTTCACTCCTAAAAGAGAATTGCAAAACTTTCACTAGGGAAATGTACAATAAAATGGGGGCTCTAGGAAGCATAATTGTAGGCAATATATCAGAGAAAATCCGAAAAAATTCTTCATTAAGAATAGTCTTTTTTTTCAGTTCAATTAGCTTCAAAACTTCTCAGTTCGCTGAAGCAGCCACTGAATCGTTAGCAAATAGGTACTACTTATAAATTTTGCTCACAATTTCAGGTTTGTGTTATGCCGAGTTTGGTGGGCGAGTACCAAAGGCAGGCTCTGCCTACATCTACACCTATGTCTGCATTGGCGAGTTTATTGCCTTCATCATCGGGTGGAACCTCATCTTGGAGTATGTCATAGGTCAGTCTCTTGTTCTTGGTTCCCTCATCTTCAAGTATGTAAGAGGTCACCCTCTCGTAATTAGTATCTATTACTCAACTGGATAATAATGTTACTGACACGGAAAACGTGATCATTTCTTGATGAAGTAAGAAAACTTGTATTGTCCCAATGTTTATTACGAAACTTAGTACTATGCAGCATGGAGTAGTCATGTTGAAGCTGGTGAGGTGGACAATGAAAGATCTGTCACATGGCGCCCCATCTTTGCATCAGGATAGGCTCCCGTTTCTGACAAGCCAGTTAAATTCTATAAAACTAGAAATGATTGAGTTTCCTGGGTAATGTTCTGATTGGAACAGATATTTAAAATTTTAGGTAAGTCTTTACAACTATACAGGGTGGGGCAAATCAAATGCCCGCGTTTTGAAAGGCTATTAGGAAAAGTAAAACAATACTTACAGAATTATTTGTTGTTTTATTTCAATTGGTATTCAACGCCGTTTGCGTGCTCACTTTTTGAAGATGGCATCAGGAAGATGGTGGTGACTACACACATCTTACCATCGCCACCACAGCCGTTGCGCGCGCTTTTCAAAACTCGGGCATTTGATTTGCCGCAATCTGTAGTTACAGTAATTAAAGATAGAGCTATAGCAATTGAAGTTTTATGTCGTTGGTTGCCAGGCTCAATGCACAATTGAGGGATGATGAATGCTCTCGCTGACGTCTTCAAACACCGCAGTTATTGTGCACTTTCGCTAGTGCGGTGATTAACCTTCGTAAAGTGAACTCGCTGCATCTTGTTTCGTGTTGACAAGAGGGAAATTACCAAAGGAGGGTCTGATCACAGCCTTTCAGTTCCATAAGAAAGTAGGAGAGGAACATCAGCCGTCAATATTTTCGACGGTAACCTGATCACAGAATCAGAGTTACAGAAGTAGACTAGAAAATGCGGATCAACAGTGCGACGATCGCGCACGATCTTGAGAATCGTGAACGCAATCCCATTTGCTGTTGCTGTTTCAAGTGTGTCTGTGGCTCCATCCGACGTGTGAAGACTGGAAAACGAATTCTTCTCGCGGTTTTCAAATGAGCAGACGAGATCCTATCATCACGCGCACACGTGTAGACACAAACTGCAAGGGGCGAGAAATTGCTGAAGAATTATATTGCGCTTAGGACTTTATTCTTTAAACTTTCACTATCGCCTTGAATGTATTTTATCTTCTACAGCTGTGCTAAGCTGCTCATTCGTTTCATTTTGATGTTATGTGCTGTATTTTGAATACCCATAATGACGGGGTTTTTATGCATTGATAATGTTGTGGAATCTATTTCGTACGAAATTCCTTTCATATCAAAGAAATTCTGGCGTTGTTCAATATAATCACTTCAATTATTTACTGCCCAGTACAGTACCCGAATTTATCATGGTAATATTAACGTAATTAAGTAACTATTTATAAATACCCTTGTCGTGGTGGCAGCAGCTGGTATGTACTCTATATAAACATGAGGAATATGCCTCGAGAATGTAGGCTTCGGTATTCTTTGTTTCCTTTCTACTAAAGTTCTTATGTAGGTGCTGTTTTAACGAAGTTAGTTACCCTCAGGGGAAAACAACCATTGTTTTTATAGGAATTTGCGCTCCCTTGGGGAGTTCTGAGGCTCCGAGCTGAAGGCTAGGTGGCCCTTATTTGTGTTGAAAAAGGATTAATTTTTTATTTTATTACAGGCCTTTTTTTCTGGTTCACTTTTCTCTTGTTTTTCGGCGCTTACTACTTTCTTAAAATTTATCTTGTTTCATCTTCTTTTCTCCTAACTTGTTGTTTCTATGCGTAGGGGATCTTGTATAGAAACACACCTTGTGCAAAAATTCCTCGTTCCCTTGACTCCACATTAAATGGTAACCTCCTCTTTCGCTTCTTCTGAAAACCTTTGTTTTGTGAAGGCTTATAATCTAATCTAACAAGCTGTGTGTTCAATATCCCTATACTTGAATGATGTCCACGTATTATAATAACTTTTTTGTTGTCCTGGTACTTCACGATTACATTGAGGGACATGAATCGTAAAGCGTTAGTGCAAGTCCGCAGCAATATTGTGAGAGTTGCGGCACCCAGCCACTGAATAGCATCTTCAGCAGTCGTGATCGTGATGATGAAGTATTACATAAATTGATTCATTTTAAACCCATATTTGAATGGCACCGGTATTGCTTCCGAAAGTATTTAGCTACGTACTCGGGGAGAACTCGTTTTGGATGTTGTAGTTTTTTGTTGATGAGCTCAAATAAGCGAATCTTGCCATTAGCTTTTGGTGTGAGTCGAAATAGCGTGACAGTCAGTTCGCGTGAACGTGCGCGGTAGTCATACTCCCGTTACCGTTTGTTTTTGTGTTCGTTATCTATGATGCGCTCACAGTTGCTGTTCTGTTATCGTTATCTCAATATGACTTGCAATGTGGATATTCATCTGACCGTCTCAGAGTTTCCCGCATGATGTTTCTTTTGCGTTTTTTCTTTGCAACTGAAAGTTAGATAGGCCTTTTTGTTGAAATAAATTGTTTTTGTTATGTTAAGGACCATTTTTTTTTCGTTTCACTGCTGTCCTGTTTTTCAGGACCTACTGCTTTCTTCTTCGACTTTGATCTTGTTTCATAACCTTCTTTCTTAACTTATTGTTTCTATGCCCTTTCTGCAAAGATTCCACGTTCCCTTAACTCCATACTCAATGGGGCCTTCCTTCTTCCTCTCTTTGGATCGTCTTTGTTGCGGATAGGGAGGCTTAAACTAACTAATAATCTAGTCTAATCTGCCCTTTCTGCAAAGATTCCGTGTTCCCTTTAACTCCATACTAAATGGTGCCTTCCTCCTTCCTCTCTTTGGATCACCTTTGTGGCGCATAGGGAGACTTAAACTAACTAATCATCTAATATTTTTCTTTGTAACAACGTGATTTTAATAGCCGTAATATAGTGTTATTTTTGTAAAATTTCTGCCCTAATCTCTTTTTTATAGTTCACTGTCGAGTGGTGACAGTGCTTCTTACTTTGATATTGGTGAACACCTGACGCCAGTGCCAGTCTAATGACGGTGGTCGTGATAACGGTAATACGAGTACAATAATGCCAACATTGAAAGGTTAACATTTGAGTTCCGGAGCACGTCGATGGTAATCGAAATGCAGTCGTTTTCTTCGGGGATTTCTGCTTCATACCGTTGTTGTGCATGGATCACTAACAGCAGTGAATTGGCAATGTAAGATTCAGTTTCTTTCAATTGAGTCCCCTCAGGGGGATACAATTATTGTCTCTATGGGAACTAGCGCTCCCAGGGGGACAATGTCAGGGCCCGAGCTGAGAGCTAGGTAGGCCTTCTTTTTGTTGAAATAAGATGTTTTTGTTATGTTAAGGACCACCTTTTTTCGGTTCACTGCTGTCCTGTTCTTCAGCACCTACTACTTTCTTCTTCAACTTTGATCTTGTTTCATAATCTTCTTTCACAACTCACTGTTTCTAAGCCTTTCTGCATAAATTCCGCGTTTCCTTAACTCCATACTAAATGGTGCCTTCCTCCTTCCTCTCTTTGGATCGCATTTATTGCTGGGTAGGGAGGCTAAAACTAACGACTAATCTAATCTAATCAATTGAATCCCTTGAAAATAAGAATATGAGTGCTCCAGAACTTGAAACTATCCTTTATTATTGTCAAAAGTGCTTACTCTTTGCTACGAAAAACGCATGTTTTCAAGTGGCTTACGATTATTTAATTAATATAATTGTCCAATTTTGAATAAGTGTTTTAATTTTGTGAATTTATGATTAAAGATAAACTTAATCTGCAAAAACTGCGTAAAATTCAATATTTTCAAGGTGTTTTCTCATTAATCGTAATGTTCTCTAGAAGGGTCACGGGTTACAACACCAAAGTTTTGTTTAATTGCACACGTTTGATAACTGACCAAAACGTGTTCTTCTCCAGTCATCCATTGATTTCTTCAGATGTCTTTGAACTTTATTATTATCTGGTAATCAAAATCAACGTTTATTTCATTCTACACTCCAATTTCGGTCATTTTTAACTAGTTTTAAGAGCTCGTCAGAAATGACGGCATTCGTTGTTGAATAATTAAACGAACAAACAATTCTAACAGGTTGGCAATTATGTAGGTACCGCAACATTATTCTCTGGTTCCTTGAACAACTGAAAGAGTGCGATGAGGGTGTCTGTGATACTGGTCATTGCTCTCATTCTATTGTTCTGGTCTGTGATACTGGTTTCACAGCCTCTCGAACTTTCCGTACCTTAATCGCTCGAAAAAGCGTCTAGCCTGTGAGACTGGTTTCACAGCCGCTTGAACTTTTCGTACATTAATCGCTCGAAAAGGCGTCTGGTCTGTGATACTGGTTTCACAGCCTCTCAAACTTTTCGTACATTAATCGCTCGAAAAGGCGTCTGGTCTGTGATACTGGTTTCACAGCCTCTTGAACTTTTCGTACATTAATCGCTCGAAAAGGCGTCTGGCCTGTGACACTGGTTTCACAGCCTCTCGAACTTTTCGTACATTAGTCGCTCGAAAAGGCGTCTGGTCTGTGATACTGGTTTCACAGCCTCTCGAACTTTTCGCACATTAATCGCTCGAAAAGGTGTCTAGTCTGTGATACTGGTTTCACAGCCTCTCGAACTTTCCGTACATTAATCGTTCGAAAAGGCGTCTGGTCTGTGATACTGGTTTCACAGCCTCTCGAACTTTCCGTACATCAATCGTTCGAAAAGGCGTCTGGTCTGTGATACTGGTTTCACAGCCTCATGAACTTTCCGTACATTAATCGTTCGAAAAGGAGTGCTAAAAGAAGTAACCTTGCAGCGACAGCGAGTGTGGCCAGTGGGTACAGCCACTACATAGACGCGATGGCCAACGACGTCATCTCTGAGGCGCTGGAGGAGGCCATGCCCATGAATGTGTCCTTCTTGGGGCCTTACCCAGACTTCCTGGCTGCTGGCCTCGTCATCCTGCTCTCAGGTTATTGGGCTCTCTTGTACCGTGCTTTGTTGGAAGTGTGTTGTTCTGTGTTATTGTTTCGTGTTCTGTAGCGGTGATGTTTATATTGCGGTTGTAGAGGACTAACGTCCATCTTTCCTTTCGTTTTTGGTCTTTCATCTCACAGCGTTTGTTATTCCATATGTGGACTTAAGGCCCGAGCTGAGAGTTAGGTAGGCCTTCTTTTTGTTGAAATAAAATGTCTTTGTTATGTTAAGGACCACCTTTTTTCGGTTCACTGCTGTCCTGTTTTTCAGCACCTACTACTTTCTTCTTCAACTCTGATCTTGTTTCATAATCTTACTTCCCAACTTACTGCTTCTAAGCCTTTCTGCGTAGATTCCGCGTTTCCTTAACTCCATACTAAATGGTGCCTTCCTCCTTCCTCTCTTTGGATCGCATTTGTTGCTGGGTAGGGAGGCTAAAACTAACGACTAATCTAATCTATGTGGACTTGAGCTGTCGACTCACTGCTCTCGGCATGTGAAATGAAGTAATGCAATTTAAAATGATTATGTTAAAGACTATTCGTTAAAGTGATGCGTGGGAATAGTGTGTTCTCGTAAAGATTTCTTGGGGACTAGATGGTCCTCACATGAAATACAGATGAATGCCGTGAGTATTTTGAGTCTTTAAAAATTAGCGTAATATTTATATGAAGAAATTCGTCGAAATCAAGTTTGTACTTACCTACAATTTGAGTTGTTCAACCCTTTCCTTCCCAGCACTTTAATTTTAAGGGAAAAATTTTCTAATGTAATTTCAGTCATTACCCTGAAATATCAGCAAAATTGCCCTAGCATGTTTTTTTTCTGCATAAGCACGTGCTTGCTTCCTTTTCGACACGTTGACTACGATTTCGCGTGTTGTGAAGTTGGTTAGGTTAGGTTGTAAAAAAACGACTGGCAAAATCGATTTATTTGCTTGAATAAGTTTCCGTCCTTTGTAAAAAATGTACAAACTGTAAGAGCTCAATAATATTTTCATGGTATGATAAAATTTCTTCAAAAAAGGTCGCAAAATAATTTGAAATGCCATCCATTTATATTGGTGCGTGTATGAACAATTTACCTAGTGGTAAACATTTGTAGCACTCCGTGGTCAAAGTGTTAAATTGAAGAAAATTATGCTTTAAAAATATATGCTTCGACGCCAAAAAACGGCCGAAAAATATGAGAAAAAATGTCAATTTAGTTTCTGCTTTACTTTATCTGTAAATACATGCACGTATGAAAAACTTGCTCAAGGTAAGTAAAAAAGATTAAATGTATTGCATAGACTACGAAGCTAACATTGAGTAGATATCAATAGCAAATTGCACGTGTCAAACTTCTGGAATGTCTAAAAACATAGTTGCAGGAATATTATTAATTGCCCTGATATTTGTCATTTACTTCAAATTATTTCCCTACTAGTTGAATTACCCTGAAATTTTGTCAATTTCCTTAAACTGGAAGAACTAGTCAGTCTGGGAACTGGAGTTCCCGTCGGGAAGCAAAGGGTTAAAGTAAGGGTAGATATAATTTTGAATTTACATTAAACTTCTTGGGAAGTCCATGTAGAGAGAAGAGTTTATCACAGGTCGACCTCAGCTCCCATCTAATTATCAGTACTCTTTTTCTTGCATCTGCTGTAACTCTTGATTAGCGTCTATGCTGGCAAATTTAAATTTTCTTCATTTCTAACACAATTTAAAAAATGAATATTTTTGTAAATATTGATACTAATTTAATATTTTGTCCCTCGATATTTATGAGACGAAATACTATCTGTGTGTGCCATTTGAGCAAGAATTCTTCTAAATGATAAAATTATGTACTAATTTATATGTTATAAACAAAATTTTAATTTTATTTGTACCATATTCGTTCTGATTTTAATATGCAATGTTTTTTGAAACATTGATACCATCGTTGATTCTTGTAGAATTGACCAAAAACATTGTAAACTTGATGTAACGTAACCTATGTCGGGCAGTTATACTGGCTTTCGGCGTGAAAGAGTCATCCGCCCTGAACAACATCATGACCATCATAAACATGTTCGTCGTGGTTTTCGTGATCATCTGCACCGCCACGCTCGGTGAGCCTTGTTGTAGCGTCCGTTATCCCTGATGGCGCCACAGCCATCTTCTGGGATCCCTGCTCGCTCTGACGCTCCTCAGAGGGGTACAAGTATTGTATCTATGGGAACTAGCGCTCCCATGAGGAATGTGTGAGGGCCCGAAAAGAAAGAAAACGTTTATTTTCCAAGTTGCCACATGAGATATATGCCAACATTTGGCTTTTAAAAATTTCTTGATGTAAGACATCCTAAAACAAAAGTTCCATACGAGGCATAATAATAGACAAACTATACGAGGTGTACTAATAGACAAACTATCAGAGGTGTAAAAATAGATAGACCATACGAGGCATATAATTAGACAAAATATACGAGGCGTACTAATAGACAAACCATACGTGGCGTGCTAATTGTCTAACTCTGTCAAGGGGTAGTTGAATAAGAAATGAAAAATATCATCTCTTGGATATTTTATATTCCAAGAGATGGCTAACAACTTATAAATAATTCGAATACTACTAAAGAATTCTTCGGAATTCCCAAGTTATTAGTTGAATTATCGAAGTAAGAAAAGGACAAAAAAACCGCTATACCGGAGCAGATTGAAACACCATCGTAGATGACAATCAAGTACTGAGAAAAGGTTAGTCACGAAGATTTATAAAGAACATCGCGCAACACAGCACGCACATTTAGAAATGCGTAAACAAACTTACACTCAAAAATGAAATGCATGGCTTGTTCGACATACAAATATAGGGATAATTTTTGCACGAGCGCTTTATTTCATTTGTCTGTTTATTCTTTTAATTTCTTCTATTCACAGAAATGCCCTTCGGGGCCATGATAGATCGATTTATGAATCAATAAACAAGCGCAATCAATTTGTTTATTTCTGGAATTTGGTTCAGTATTAACTATAAGATTTAATGTGTCTTGAGGTTTTGCTTTTTACGCAAAAAATAGAAATAGAAACATATATATATATGCATGTGCGTATATATATGTGCGAGCGTGTGCATGTGTACACTGATACATAGACATTCATGTTTGTGTGCGCACACATACACACTAATGCACACATATTCATATATATACGTATTGAAAATGAATATAAGAAAAATGCTAATAAACATAAAAAATAATCTTGCTCTTTCTACATTTAAAATGACAGTCAAAGCTCTGATGAATCGTAAGAAATGACCTGAGGAAAAAAAAGGAATAGAAAAAGGACTTTGAAAAACGTATAAATGAAATGGTTTTTTAATTTCCTAAAAAAAATTTTCAAAGAAAACTCAAGTTACCGTCGAGAAACAACAACAACAAAAAAACATGTTTCATATCTTCTCGATATTTTCTGCAACATCATGCGAAAATCCGCTGTACATGAGATAAATTGGAGATATGGTGTAAGCCGGTTACCACTCATGGTTGACAAATATCTACAAAATTTTGGCAGAAATGCGTAAACAAAACATATACTCAACATAAAAATTCATAGCTTGTACAACATACGGACAGAAATATAATTTTACCACAATTCAAATGCTCAAATTGCGCTTTATTTCATTAATTGTATTTGTCATTAATTCGATTCACAGGGGGGAATTCGATTCTCTGGGGAAGTGATAGATCTATTTTTGAATCATTTCGCTACAGCAATAAAATTTATTAACCGGATGGTTTTCGCGTAAAGAAATGAAATAGAAACATGTATATCTATTTATGTATATATATATATATATATATATATATATATATATATATACCTACATACGTACACACATATTAATATATATATATACTTATTGAAAATGAAATATAAGAGAAAAAATAGATATATAAAATAAAAAGATAGAAAAACAACCTGCCATCTACTACACCGTAAATGACAGTTGAGCTCACTGTAATCCTAAGAAATTATTCTGAAAAAAAATAACTAAAAGGATAAGAAGACTTCGAAAAACGTAAGAATGAACTAGTTTTTAATTTCTTCATAAAAATTTTCAAGAAAACTCAGGTTACAGTCAAGAACCAACACAACTCTTCAGCATTATATGGACATGTGTACATGGGATAAAATGAAGTAACATTGTGGCCGGATTTCACATCTGAGTGGCAAACATTTACAAAATTTGGCACATAAAGGTAGATTAAACAATGGTCCAAAGTGATAATTTTAATCCCGAGCTGAGAGTTAGGTAGGCCTTCTTTTTGTGGAAATAAAATGTTCTTTGTTATGTTATGAACCGGTTCACTGCTGTGCTGTTTTTCAACACCTACTACTTTCTTCTTCAACTTTTATCTTGGACTGTTTCTATGCATCTTGTGCATAGATTCTACGTTCCCTTATTTCCATACTAAATGATGCTTTCCTCCTCCTTGGAACGTCTTTGTTGCAGTTGGGAGGGCTTAACTAACATCTAATCTAATGTGCTTGTGCTGTCGAGTAGCGTGGGTGCCTGTCACGCTGTGATGTCCAGTGCGTAGGCCGTTTTAGTTCCAGTGACTGTATCGTCCGCTGTTTATTTCTCTAGTCAGCAGTTGCAGTGGCGGCCATGTATGAGTTAGAAGAATTCGTTCGTTTCATTTCGTCTGCTATTTTTGGGATTTGAGTTCATCGCGTTCCTGTGACACAAACCATTTTGGGCTCATCAATCTACTGATATGAATCATACTTAGTAGCAATGTTGCACGTACACTGAATGCGTATCTGAACCGACGAGGAAAGAAAGAATGAATGTGTCAAGTGTGGGGTTAAAAAGGAGAAGTGGTTCACCTTAGTTTCACATCTTGCTTCTGTTCTTCAGGTCTAAATATCGGGAGAAAGTCTTGCTATGATACGACAGGAGTAAACCAGTGATAGCTAGTAACCAGAAACTGCAGAAATGCCTTGCTATTGTGCGTGGGAGGCCAATACTGTGTAAAACAACTTGTCTTCCTTCACTTGGCATAGAAACGGACTGCAGTGAAAATGTATCGTTGTTGTTTAAGTTGTTTGTGTTTGTGCTAAATGTTTTTAATTTTTGGTTCAAATATAAAAACTTGCGTTAATTCTCTACTAAATCCTGTCAAGGGGCGTAGACCAGGCAATAGGTTTAGATTAGTTTGGTTTGTCTGTCCTACGCTATGGGGCTGGTGCTCCCACAAAAGAGCCCGTTAGGTTTTTTCAGCCATTGATAGCCTTTGGGATTTCTGTCTTTCGTCCCCACTTTGTTTTTTCAGTGCTTATGCCGTCTTTGCAATCTCTCCTGTCTCATCTTCCTCATTCTTCAAAACGTGTTGTTTCTATGCGAATGGCATCCTGTGTGTGAACACACTTTGTGCACTGATTCCCCGTTTTCTGTAGTCCGTTCCCAAAATTTCCTTCTCTTTGCTCTCTTAAAATTGCCTAATATATCTATAAAGAGTTTTAAACCAAATAATCTATACTATAATAAGAGCCGCGTCCGTCCGTCTGTCTGTCTGTCCGAAGCCAGCCGAAAGTGTGTGATGAGCGTATCTGTGATACAAGCTCGGACTCGTCAACTCGCGAGAGATTGAATTTTTTATTTCTTACGGCCTTTCTTTCATATTGCCGTCTTTCATATTTCAAATAAAGGGGGAGGACTAGTAATAATAATAATAGTAATATTGATTCTAAGCCAAATAAGGTATCACTGTGGTTATGGCGCGTGACTGGGATTGTTTGTGAGTTATATGTGGGTGGTCAGGATTTTGTGAGTGGTTCATGCCACTATTGAGCAAATTATGTTGACGAGACCACCTGGAAAATGATCTGTCAGACCTTAACGTTGTGAAACAAATTTTTCAATATTCATGTCCATCAAATTCAACTCCTTCCGTTTAACCACAAAGGCTCGTTCTAAAATTAATTATTTCATAATTCTTCAGTTCATCTCTCACAAATTCACCCTCAAGATTTGCCACCCGAACATTCGCGTCTCCAAAGTTGGCCGCCCTAACATTCGCTCGTCTAAAATTTGGCCTCCCAAAATTGACCTCTCCCTTCCCCTTGATGCATAACCTGATTGCGTAAGCGTGTACCTGAGCTGACAGTCGTGTGTCTCACAGCGGACCCCGATAACTGGTCGCTCAGCACCAGTGAGCTCGATGAAAAATGTCGAGTGGAGTACCAGGACGGCAATTACACCAACTACACCTCGATCGACTACGGCAGTGGTGGCTTTGCGCCCTACGGCTTCACGGGTATCATGGCTGGTGCTGCCGCTTGCTTCTACGGTTTCGTCGGTTTTGACGTTATCGCTAGCACAGGTGTGTAGATACTTCACTTTCAGCTTATTGATTGAAGCTGTTTTCATAGTTATTTAAGTCAACTGGATTCTTCATCCGGAGGTGGCGACGCCCGTTCAGTTTGAAGTTAAATGGGTTTCGACTTGCGTTGATTTTGTCGTTTTATTAGGGGGGAAGTGCTGCTGCTTTTAGACTTTTTAATAATATCCGTGTTTATTAGGTGAGGATTTTGTGGTATCAGTCTTTATTAATACAGACGTGCAAAATTTTTCTGTCCAATAGTTCTGATAATTGATGGTTCTGACGTATTAAGAATTTGAAGTCATCCGATTCATAATCATCTTATCACAGACCATAAGCAGCTGCGTCATAACAGTGTCAGTTCTGGCATGTTAGGTTATTGGCAGTCGTACACTACTTGACCTAAGCCTTCTCTTGGTTGTTCTTCTTTAACTGTTATCAAAAGCAAAGAGATTTGAGTTTGTCACTGAAGAATTCCCAGTCACAACATGTGACGGCACTTGTAACGGTATAATTCTCTGCTCTCGTCACTTTTTGTTTCTTTTTATTCTGGTATTTCAATTCCATCTTTCTTGATCTCCTATTGAGCTACGAAATTCTTTTCTTTTTAAGTGTTCTGTTGTTTTCCAGATGGCGAGAAGGCTGGGAAATCCACCAGTTAAATTTACAAAAGGTGGTCGCGTATTGTTGCGCTATTTGCGAGCTGTTGAGAGCACTGACTGTATGACGTAATCTTACTAACGGCTTTCTCTACGGAAACTTGTCATTTGCAAGACTCGTAGAAGGCATCCACTTCTGCAATTGTATGCGTACCTTCTGATACTTGCGGACTAACTCCTCTCGGATACCTGTGATTTATGATGACAATGTTACTGGATCTGCCGCTTGAACTAACTGCCCGTGAATTCACAGTATTTTTGACAGTACCCACTATTATGTGTACAGAATTAACTTTTTAATAGCTTGCTAAGTATGTGCATAAATTTATTTGAAGAGATATTTTATTTATATGAAGACCTGCATTGTGTGGTAGACTTGAAGTTCCTCGTTGCTCCTCAGTCCCTCAATTGAGCGGTCTTCTGAGCTCTGGTTTTGAAACTCTGAAGCGTATTCCCTATTACAGCTACGAACGCTTTTATATTCTTGCGTTTTCACGAGACGTGGTGAGGTGCAGCAAAAAGATCATCGAAAGAATGAAGGGCGGCATGTTGGAAGAAAATTTTGTGTCATTGAGATATTAATTCTGCTGTTGAAACGAGTCTGCTATAACTTCAGTTTTCTGAGCTTTTAGTACCGAAACTAGTATGATGAATTTTGTGTTGACTAACGGCTTCATAATTGTTTGAATTTGTAATTAACTGTTGCAGTTATGCTAGCAAAATGTTTGCCAGGAGGTTGCACGCCACCCCATGTTAGTCTTCGTATGGATGATTGCTGTTACAACCTCTCAGTTCAGATTTATTTTTAACTTTCCTTTGAATATCCTATCCCAATGACAGCAGAGTCACAAACGCTTTATAGCTTGTATTTTGTGTAAAATTTTGAGTTTTGCCTAGGCACTATCTTAGCTATCTCTGCAAAGCTAAGCTTTAGATACTTGGATAAACTTTTATTTTGTGATTTCCTGTCATTAAAATCCTGGTATCACTTCATAAAATTGCTTTACTTTTGAATCAAAATTAGATCTATTCTATTTATATTTTCTGTCACTTTTGTTTTCTTCTTTCTTGGTTCTATTCCTACTCCCATGTGTGCACGTGCCACCAATACAAAACTACATAAACTATGTAAATGTAAAAACATTAAAGCAACACGGACTCCAAAACACTAAAGCAACACGGACCCCAAAACACTGAAGCAACACGGACCCCAAAACACTGAAGCAACACGGACTCCAAAACACTAAAGCAACACGGACTCCAAAACACTAAAGCAACACGGACTCCAAAACACTAAAGCAACACGGACTCCAAAACACTAAAGCAACACGGACTCCAAAACACTAAAGCAACACGGACTCCAAAACACTAAAGCAACACGGACTCCAAAACACTAAAGCAACACGGACTCCAAAACACTAAAGCAACACGGACTCCAAAACACTAAAGCAACACGGACTCCAAAACACTAAAGCAACACGGACTCCAAAACACTAAAGCAACACGGACTCCGAAACACTAAAGCAACACGGACTCCGAAACACTAAAGCAACACGGACTCCGAAACACTAAAGCAACACGGACTCCGAAACACTAAAGCAACACGGACTCCGAAACACTAAAGCAACACGGACTCCGAAACACTAAAGCAACACGGACTCCGAAACACTAAAGCAACACGGACTCCGAAACACTAAAGCATCACGGACTCCGAAACACTAAAGCAACACGGACTCCGAAACACTAAAGCAAAACGGACTCCGAAACACTAAAGCAACACGGACTCCGAAACACTGAAGCAACACGGACTCCGAAACACTGAAGCAACACGGACTCCGAAACACTGAAGCAACACGGACTGCGAAACACTGAAGCAACACGGACTGCGAAACACTGAAGCAACACGGACTGCGAAACACTGAAGCAACACGGACTCCAAAACACTGAAGCAACACGGACCCCAAAACACTGAAGCAACACGGACCCCAAAACACTGAAGCAACACGGACCCCGAAACACTGAAGCAACACGGACCCCGAAACACTGAAGCAACACGGACCCCGAAACACTGAAGCAACACGGACCCCGAAACACTAAAGCAACACGGACCCCGAAACACTAAAGCAACACGGACCCCGAAACACTAAAGCAACACGGACTCCGAAACACTAAAGCAACACGGACTCCGAAACACTAAAGCAACACGGACTCCGAAACACTGAAGCAACACGGACTCCGAAACACTGAAGCAACACGGACCCCAAAACACTGAAGCAACACGGACCCCAAAACACTGAAGCAACACGGACCCCAAAACACTGAAGCAACACGGACCCCAAAACACTAAAGCAACACGGACTCCAAAACACTAAAGCGACACGGACTACAAAACACTGAAGCAACACGGACTCCAAAACACTGAAGCAACACGGACTCCAAAACACTGAAGCAACACGGACTCCAAAACACTAAAGCGACACGGACTCCAAAACACTAAAGCGACACGGACTCCAAAACACTGAAGCAACACGGACTCCAAAACACTGAAGCAACACGGACCCCAAAACACTGAAGCAACACGGACCCCGAAACACTGAAGCAACACGGACCCCGAAACACTGAAGCAACACGGACCCCGAAACACTGAAGCAAAACGGACCCCGAAACACTGAAGCAACACGGACCCCGAAACACTAAAGCAACACGGACCCCAAAACACTAAAGCAACGCGGACCCCGAAACACTAAAGCAACACGGACCCCGAAACACTAAAGCAACAAGGACTCCGAAACACTAAAGCAACAAGGACTCCGAAACACTAAAGCAACACGGACTCCGAAACACTAAAGCAACACGGACTCCGAAACACTAAAGCAACACGGACTCCGAAACACTAAAGCAACACGGACTCCGAAACACTGAAGCAACACGGACTCCGAAACACTGAAGCAACACGGACCCCAAAACACTGAAGCAACACGGACCCCAAAACACTGAAGCAACACGGACCCCAAAACACTGAAGCAACACGGACCCCAAAACACTGAAGCAACACGGACCCCAAAACACTGAAGCAACACGGACCCCAAAACACTGAAGCAACACGGACCCCAAAACACTGAAGCAACACGGACGCCAAAACACTGAAGCAACACGGACTCCAAAACACTGAAGCGACACGGACGCCAAAACACTGAAGCGACACGGACTCCAAAACACTGAAGCGACACGGACTCCAAAACACTGAAGCGACACGGACTCCAAAACACTGAAGCAACACGGACTCCAAAACACTGAAGCAACACGGACTCCAAAACACTGAAGCAACACGGACTCCAAAACACTGAAGCAACACGGACTCCAAAACACTAAAACAACACGGACTCCAAAACACTAAAGCAACACGGACTCCGAAACACTAAATCAACACGGACTCCGAAACACTAAATCAACACTGACTCCGAAACACTAAATCAACACTGACTCCGAAACGCTAAATCAACACTGACTCCGAAACGCTAAAGCAACACTGACTCCGAAACGCTAAAGCAACACTGACTCCGAAACGCTAAAGCAACACTGACTCCGAAACGCTAAAGCAACACTGACTCCGAAACGCTAAAGCAACACTGACTCCGAAACGCTAAAGCAACACGGACTCCGAAACGCTAAAGCAACACGGACTCCGAAACGCTAAAGCAACACGGACTCCGAAACGCTAAAGCAACACGGACTCCGAAACGCTAAAGCAACACGGACTCCGAAACGCTAAAGCAACACGGACTCCGAAACGCTAAAGCAACACGGACTCCGAAACGCTAAAGCAACACGGACTCCGAAACGCTAAAGCAACACGGACTCCGAAACGCTAAAGCAACACGGACTCCGAAACGCTAAAGCAACACGGACTCCGAAACGCTAAAGCAACACGGACTCCGAAACGCTAAAGCAACACGGACTCCGAAACGCTAAAGCAACACGGACTCCGAAACGCTAAAGCAACACGGACTCCGAAACGCTAAAGCAACACGGACTCCGAAACGCTAAAGCAACACGGACTCCGAAACGCTAAAGCAACACGGACTCCGAAACGCTAAAGCAACACGGACTCCGAAACGCTAAAGCAACACGGACTCCGAAACGCTAAAGCAACACGGACTCCGAAACACTAAAGCAACACGGACTCCGAAACACTAAAGCAACACGGACTCCGAAACACTAAAGCAACACGGACTCCTAAACACTAAAGCAACACGGACTCCAAAACACTAAAGTAACACGGACTCCAAAACACTAAAGCAACACGGACTCCGAAACACTAAAGCAACACGGACCTCAAACTACTAAAGCAACACGGACCCCAAACTACCAAAGCAACGCGCGCACCACAGCTCCAAAGCAACGCGCGCACCACAGCTCCAAAGCAACGCGCGCACCACAGCTCCAAAGCAACGCAGCAGAACACAGAAATAAAACGCCCACCATAACACAGAAATAAAACGCCCACCATAACACAGAAATAAAACGCCCACCATAACACAGAAATAAAACGCCCACCATAACACAGAAATAAAACGCCCACCATAACACAAAAATAAAACGCCCACCATAAAACAGAAATAAAACGCCCACCATAAAACAGAAATAAAACGCCCACCATAACACACAAGCAAGACGCCCACCATAACACACAAGCAAGACGCCCACCATAACACACAAGCAAGACGCCCACCATAACACACAAACAAGACGCCCACCATAACACACAAGCAAGACGCCCACCATAACACACAAACAAGACGCCCACCATAACACACAAACAAGACGCCCACCATAACACACAAGCAAGACGCCCACCATAACACACAAGCAAGACGCCCACCATAACACACAAGCAAGACGCCCACCATAACACACAAGCAAGACGCCCACCATAACACACAAACAAGACGCCCACCATAACACACAAACAAGACGCCCACCATAACACACAAACAAGACGCCCACCATAACACACAAGCAAGACGCCCACCATAACACACAAGCAAGACGCCCACCATAACACACAAACAAGACGCCCACCATAACACACAAACAAGACGCCCACCATAACACACAAACAAGACGCCCACCATAACACACAAACAAGACGCCCACCATAACACACAAACAAGACGCCCACCATAACACACAAACAAGACGCCCACCATAACACACAAACAAGACGCCCACCATAACACACAAACAAGACGCCCACCAAAACACACAAACAAGACGCCCACCATAACACACAAACAAGACGCCCACCATAACACACAAACAAGACGCCCACCATAACACACAAACAAGACGCCCACCATAACACACAAACAAGACGCCCACCATAACACACAAGCAAGACGCCCACCATAACACACAAGCAAGACGCCCACCATAACACACAAACAAGACGCCCACCATAACACACAAGCAAGACGCCCACCATAACACACAAACAAGACGCCCACCATAACACACAAACAAGACGCCCACCATAACACACAAACAAGACGCCCACCATAACACACAAGCAACACGCCTACCATAACACACAAGCAAGACGCCCACCATAACACACAAGCAAGACGCCCACCATAACACACAAGCAAGACGCCCACCATAACACACAAGCAAGACGCCCACCATAACACACAAACAAGACGCCCACCATAACACACAAGCAAGACGCCCACCATAACACACAAGCAAGACGCCCACCATAACACACAAACAAGACGCCCACCATAACACACAAGCAAGACGCCCACCATAACACACAAGCAAGACGCCCACCATAACACACAAACAAGACGCCCACCATAACACACAAGCAAGACGCCCACCATAACACACAAGCAAGACGCCCACCATAACACACAAACAAGACGCCCACCATAACACACAAACAAGACGCCCACCATAACACACAAACAAGACGCCCACCATAACACACAAACAAGACGCCCACCATAACACACAAACAAGACGCCCACCATAACACACAAACAAGACGCCCACCATAACACACAAGCAAGACGCCCACCATAACACACAAACAAGACGCCCACCATAACACACAAACAAGACGCCCACCATAACACACAAACAAGACGCCCACCATAACACACAAGCAAGACGCCCACCATAACACACAAGCAAGACGCCCACCATAACACACAAGCAAGACGCCCACCATAACACACAAGCAAGACGCCCACCATAACACACAAGCAAGACGCCCACCATAACACACAAGCAAGACGCCCACCATAACACACAAGCAAGACGCCCACCATAACACACAAGCAAGACGCCCACCATAACACACAAGCAAGACGCCCACCATAACACACAAGCAAGACGCCCACCATAACACACAAGCAAGACGCCCACCATAACACACAAGCAAGACGCCCACCATAACACACAAGCAAGACGCCCACCATAACACACAAAAAATGTAAGCACCACTAGCACAACAACAGCAACTCTGAATCTAACGTAAAGATCCACATTGCAGGAGAGGAAGCCATCAACCCTGAGCGAACGCTGCCTCTCAGCATCTGCCTCTCCCTCTTCGTCATCTTCCTGTCGTACTTCGGTCTCGGCACCGTGCTCACCATGGCCCTCCCCTACTGCCTGCTGGTGCGTCTTGTGTGCTTAGGTGACGTAGCATCGCTTCAAAATCATTCGGGCCTGGGCGTTCTTTAGAGTAGTAGCAGGATCATGTATGGTTTCTAAGCTGCCATGCGTGCTTCTTAAAACCTACTGGTTGGTGCTCGTCTCGTGTTTGCGTGTGACTGGAGTTTGAATTGGAATATTTTGTATGGTTTGGGTCATGAACGATAATGCATTGAAGGACTAGTTTGGTGCGATGGATGCTAATATTGCTTCCTGTTATGATCACAGTTTTTATCCGGTGTGGGGAATTCAACTGACTGATTGTAAATAGGGGTCCTTGAAAAAGTTCATTGCCAGTAACCCTTTAAATGTTTATACAGATACTCCTTTTAGCGTTATAAATATGTGTGTTTATCATTTGATTTCTCATAAATTGTTTCGTTTGAGAATTTGAAAGATTTGAAAAAGATTTCAAAAGATTTTAAATCTAGTAATGCTGACTATTTAGATTTGTGGTGCATTATTTTCTTAATTCTGAACCTCCAGTTCGAAAATTTTTCTTCAAAACCTGCAGTTCATCTACTGCGTCTTGATCCCCTCAGGGGGATACAACTATTGTATCTATGGGAATTAGCGCTCCCAGATAGAAAATGTGAGGGTCTGAGCTGAGAGTTAGGTAGGCCTTCTTTTTATCGAGATAAAATATTTTTGTTATGTTAAGGACCATCTTTTTTTCGGTTCACTGCTGTCCTGTTTTTCAGTTAGACCTACTACGTTCTTCTTCAACTTTGATCTTGTTTCATAATCTTCTTTCTCAACTTACTGTTTCTATGCACTTTCTGCATAGATTCCACGTTCCCTTAACTTCATACTAAATGGTGCCTTCCTCCTTCCTCTCTTTGGATCGCCTTTGTAGCAGATAGGGAGGCTTAAACTAACTAATAATCTGATCTATTGCGTCTTGATGATGAAATCTTCAGCTTTATTACCTGAAAATAAATTACTATTCTTGATACTGCCCGATATGTGTGCAAATGATTAGTAAAAGTTGCCCGGACTGCACGATATCCTGAATCTGTTGCTCGTCACAGGACAACGAAGCTCCGCTCGTGAAGCTTTATGAATACTTCGACATGAACACATCCAAGATCATCGTCAGCGTCGGCGCGCTTTTTGGCTTCTCGGCTAGGTAAGGCATTAATAAAGGTTTTCTCTATGTACGATTTCTCCAATTTTCTGTTTTTTCTGCGATCTCAATTTTTCAAATCTTTCATGCTTTCTTCTGTGCCGTTGTATTTTTCTCATGTTTGATTTCTTCAGTGTTGGTGTTCTTCATTCGACTCGTGTGTATCTGAAGCACCAGTGTTTTTTTTTCTTTCTTCTATTTTTTTCCATTTTAGTGCGAATGCTATAAGTATCCTGGCCGTAAACATCATGATCGGAGGGATATTGGGTGTTTTTTTTGCATCTGTGTAAGTCAGTCTGGGACTCGAAGCTCCTCTGCAGTAGTCGTAGCTCCTTTCTAGTGCCTGCAATGGTTCATTTTATTGGTACTGTATTCATATTTGTATCTGATTTGTTTAGTACTTTTTTGTGAGATACGCTGCATTGTGGAAGCAACTCACATCCATTCCCTTCACTCTTTAAATATGAATACGTGTGGGGGGGCACACTAGTGCTGTTGAACGGTGATATAATTATGCCCAAAAACCATCCCAATTTTTTTTAATTGAAATTGCATCTTTTTATCCATTTCAGTATAAAGAACGAAATTTTTCCCTCTCGATCACGTTATATTTAGTTTTCTATATGCTTCGATTTAACTCAAAAATAGGAATGACTAGTCGTGAGATGTGGAAGCAGTTCTACATGCTAGTGAAATGCGTGTTTCACAAGCTAAATTTGAAGTACACGCTATGTTTTTGAACTTACGAGTGCCGAAGCTTAGCTCTTGTGTTAGAAATTTTATAGCTATTGTGTCTATCAAAGTGAAGACAGATGACCGCCCCAAATATACAGTTCCCTCCAACTTACACTGCAAAATAAGGACGAAAATGTAATTGAAGTTATGTTTGTGTCAGCTTGTTCGGCGCCATCTTCCCGATGCCTCGCATTATTTATGCTATGGCCTCTGACGGGCTACTGTTCCGCTGGCTGGCTCAAGTGAACGAGCGCTTCCACTCGCCTATTGTTGCCACCTTCGTGTCTGGCGGCTTTGCAGGTGTGAGGGAGTGTTGCTCCGTGGCAATTTAGTTCTTATCTAGCCATGGACTTGCCAGAAAAGTAGAGTAAATCCTCTTCCTTCAGTGTGTCAGGCATACGAGATTTCAAGCCAAAACATTTGAGTGGTTGGTAAAAGTTTTACTAGTTTCCGGTTTGGTATTGCGAGTCAGGTACCTGTGCTGTTAATTCATAGGAGTGTATTTTCTTATTGGGTGTTTAAACGAAATGTGTGACTGTACATAGATAAAATTTATAGCAAATCGAAAATGACGAGGAGATTGAAGTGTAGCAATCTGCACTGGTATGTAGATTGAAGTATTGATTAGTAGCACCAACTCACTGCTTGTCATGGCCTTGTTGAAATATGAGATAAGGAGCCCTCACGTCAACTAAACCTGGCCAATGCTTTTGAACAATGCTTGTGCTAAGGTAGCGAGTGTCTTTGAGTCCTTGAATAGGTGCGTGATTATGGAGAGAATGATTCGAACCTGTTCTCAATGGCTAGCAATAGTGATGTTAGGTGGGTGCAAAGGTTTTATTTTGACAATACATAGCACTGTTTTGGATAAAAATAGATCACTTAATTGGAACTCGCATAAAACATGTATTTGCCATAGATAGGACATTGTGTGCATGTATAGGTTTTTAGCCAAAATTTATGCGACATTCCAATTCAAGAAGTCAAGTTTTCTTCTTTTGGATTGTCAGGTTTGCTTAGTCCGTTTCAATACATTTTTGTGGATTGTCGTGCATGTGAACAACGCAAATGTCTAGACCGGACAATGCAGGTATCCTTGGAAGCATTTCATGCCCTATCTTATTGCCCACCTCAGCTGTGATGGCCACATTCTTTGACCTGGAGTCGCTCATCAACATGATGAGCATCGGCACGCTGCAGGCGTACTCCATCGTTGCCCTCTGCGTCATGCTGCTCAGGTACGGCGCAAACATTTAACGAAAACAACAGTGTAAATAAATGTTTTACAACAGTGCTATTGCACTGCATTGCAGCTTTCTCTGCTTTCGTGTTTCTCGTTGGTTTGGTTTTATCGTAGTTTTTGATTGAGGAACATGGTATGTTTCTTGATTTTAGGGACATAATATTCCATTTTGTTGTTGTTGATGAAAATAGTACGCTTGTAATTTTACATGATTCATGAAGTTCAGTTTTAATGTTGAAGCTTCCAAGTATTTTACCTTTGCGTATAAAAGCCAGGTCTGAAGATCAAAATTTGCCTGCTGGTTTTTTAAGATTGCTTATACTTCAGCTGCTGTAATAAAATTGATAGAAACGTCACTTGGTTTGAAGGTACTGCGTGTTCCGTTTGTTAGGGTAATGACTTCATTAACTAAATAAATGATTTCATGAAGTTTATAAAATAACGAATCCTTGTGAACAAAAGTTTACAAGTTTTCACATGTCTGTGCTACAGTTAGTTTTTGCTTTGGTGTCACTCTCCTTGATGACAAGCGTAGCAAAGTATGATCTCATTGCAGTGTAGCAACAAACAAATAAGATCAGGCGACGGTAACCAAGAGCTACCTACCATGTCTCAAGTCTTTGCTTTTTTTACGTCATTGCATTTTTATTTTTGTTGTTTGTGTATGTTTTGTACTCATCATTAATGCGTTTTTCGTGGAAGTGTTTTTTCATTAACTGTCTCGTGTGAATTATTGTGTGGTCACGTTTCAGTTTTTTAACTTCTGCCTCTGCTTATTCTGTTTCTTCGACTCGTGTTCATTTCAAATTAAAGAGCTTTTATTTATTTTAAATCACCTGCTGCTTATTCTGAAGTGTCAAAAATAAAATGAATATACTCAACTCGTGCTACATTTAAAAAATCTCCAATAGGTTTTTAATGAACCTTACTATGATTTTCTTCTTGATGCCTCTACCAAACTCGGCGGTCATGCGAGGTTTCTGTAACTACCTATTCTGAAGCTATACACTGATCTGTACAATTATTATGTGGGTTTCGTTGTATAACCTAAGATATCTCATTGTAAAGGTGATTACTACTCGCATATCTCTTACTGTATTGCATCAGCTATCAGCTCACCCTATCATTTTTTCTTTCCATCTAGGCCTCATGATCCATACCCACCATCTTCAACCTGGTCATCAATCACTCATCATCATCCATCTGAAACCATCAACCTGTGCGTGTTGTGTGGTGGCGCTTTGCCGTGCGTGTTGACGCTGTCTGCTTTGTCCTGCCGCTGCTGTGGAGTAGGTACTCAGACGATCCCCACCACTGCTGCGGCACCGCCCTCGCACGGTACGGGGACTATCAGTACACCGCGGTCAGGTGAGTGGTGTGTGCTTGGAGCTCTTCCATCGTAGCGCCCTGTGCAGCAGATGTGAGCATAGTTCCTCCATTGTTGCGTTGTTGTGACCAGTACGCACATGCAGATTGTGCTGGTGCATTACGCGTACGCAGGTTGTGCTGGCATTTTGATGAATAAGTTTGATAAGGATGGTGGAAATGTTTTGTGGTCGTGCCTCTTAGAGGGAAAATGTGAGGTCTTGAGCTGAGAGTGTGGTAATTTTTTTATTGAAATTGAATGGTTATTTAATTTCGTTGACCATTTTTTTTCGGTTCACTGTTGTTTTTCAGTACCTATTATTTCCTCCTCAACTTTGTCTTACTTCATAAACTTCTCTCCTAACTCACTGTTTCATTGCGCAAGGGTTTTTAGTGGAAACACACTCAGTGCATAGATTCCGCCTTCCCTTAACTCCAAGTTCAATGGTGCCTTTTTCCTTCCTATCTTTGGAACACCTTTGTTGTTATTAGGGAAGTCTAAACTGACTTATAATAAATGTGGTCGTGTTCAATATATTGTGCTTGTTGTGCTTGTATTGATGTCATTGAGTTCTGAAACTCTGGGGCTGCTGTGCTAATCGTGAATATATTCTTTGATTATACATACTTGCCCCTATTAGGATTGTGAGGGTCAGCGCTGTGTTATAGCTCATTGTACCTCCGCAGATTGTGCGTACATCATAGCTGTGTAATGGAAATTGTAGCGCTTTTTCGTTTTTCATTCATATGATGCTAGTTTTGTTTGTGTGCATTTCAGGTAATCTTTTGCGTTATTGGTAATTTTTGATTAATGCTTATTTGTATACCGTCACTTTATCTTCGTTCAAGTATTGTAGCTTAATTGAAATGTTGATCATTCGGTGTTTGTTTCTAACCAATGGTAAATAATTTTATGTTCAGTTATTTTTCGGTTAATAATATAGTGTTCTATTTCTAATTTTTCCTTTCTTTGAGATACTTCAGCAACGAAAATGTCAGTTCCTTGTCTCATTAAATATTCATTTAATCAGAAACCTTCTACAAACCGTCATGCTGACCTTTATTTGCTGGGGAAGTTCACCGAGTGCCTCACAAGGCTGTTGGGTACATTTTTCTGGCATCTCATCATTGAAATCCCCGCTAAGTTTCATGAATAAATAAAAGCACATCAAAAGTGCAGACGTTGTGATTCCGTTTTCACGTCCACAGATACGCGGAGGACCCAGCAGACAAGGAGCTAGAGCTGCTCTCAGAGAAAGTGACGGGGGCGACCCCGCTGCCGCAGCATCGCTCTTCTGTCGTGTCCAAAAGCAGCAGCACCAGCTCCGTGACCTTCTCTTTCAAGAGCTACATGCGACAGGCCTTCAATCCCAGCAAACTGAAGCATCCTACTCCGCTGTCAGCCTCTTATGTTGCGTGGGCTACTGTTATATTTTGTAAGTTCTCTTGGTGCTGCAGTTCTAGTGTGCTGGGTCCCATGTTTTCAATCTTGGGTTGCTTGGGCTCAAGTGCTCTTTTTTAAGTGTTAGTTGGTCTGCTTGCAATCTACCGTTTGTACCTTTAGTGGCGTGGGCTACAGTGCTCATTGTGTATTTTAACAGTAGTATTTTCCTTCTAGATATTCGGTAATTTTTTAATTTTTTGTCTAATTTTGTTCCAATCACTTCTTAATTCCCTTCTTCTTACTGCTTTCCCCATAGTCAATTTATGAGACGATTTTTACGTATGTAAAATAATTGCTAGTAACCACAATAACGTTCACTTGCCATGTGTACTTTCTTAGCCTCGTATGAATTGTCTTGAATGAATATGGATTGGAGTCGTGTATGGATCAAAATTTTATTTAGTTTTTCATGTATGAACTTTACATTCGTAGTAGTTTTACAGTGCAAAATCCATCACACTGTAACCGAATTGACCAACGATACTATCTTCTGACTCTGCCAACCAAAGTATTTCTCATGAGTTATGTAAAAAATGTCTATATTTTCAGCCCGACAATGGCGTTGGTTGCATCGATACGTCGTTTCCTATAAACTGACAGTTATAGAATTTTAACAATTAGCTATGTTTCAGTAAAAATGATAAGCGAAATTCATCATATTTAACAAGTGAAGAACTCGACCAATTTAACTGAGTTGCAAAGTTTGGAAAGATACTTCATGCAGTTTTCAGAACCACGCTTTTCACGTCAGTAGCGCGTGCTTTGCTGTTTATTTCCTTCTATTGGTATTCTTGTCATGCCGCAGCTGTAATATATAAAGTGAGACGCATAGAATGTAATATCTATGTAGAACCTTACATTCACCTTCTCCACTTTCTGTGGAAATACTGGATCTTATCGGGAGTGGTTTAATTTCAGAGGGACAATTTTCCAAAGGTCAGAAAAATATTTTCAAGAGTCATTTTATGAGTTGAATTCTACCAAAGTGCTTGTGACAGGCGTGTTGTGCTTCACGCTGTGCATCCTGCTCGTGGTGCTTGCTGACGAGCTGGCCGACCTCGACCCCGCCTCCATGTTCTTCTGCATCTTTTTCTTCGTTTTGGGCACTTTGGTGGTGGTCACCATCTACCTGCAGCCCCAGTCTGCTGCTGAGATCCAGTTCAGGGTAAACCATTATGCCGCTAGCTATTGTTTTGTGTGAACTGAGCTCTGAAGGAGATTTCCAAGTAGCTTATGGCTGATCCAAGTGAAAATATGCTGGTTTTGAGATAATGTAAGTGGCACATTTTCTAGACCGCGCTGTGGTTATCATCGACCTTCTCGTGTGCATGTAAAAATAAAGCTCAAATGTCCCCTGTAGTAGATCTAAGTTGTGACCCTGCTGAAGTGCTTTAGGTATTGATTTGGCCTCTGCGTATCTCCAAGAATAGTTTTATTGAAGGAATCATTATGTTCACGCTGAGTTACGTTATGTGCGTTATTTGAATTTGAATTATTTCATCCGTAGCTCGAATGGCCTCTTTAGGTTATGAAAGAAGAAAGCTGTTCACTAAATTTTTAAATCCATTAGTAAAATGGTTTCCTCTTTTGTCCGTGGGATCATCGTCGTCGAATTTCAACTGTCAATTGATCCTTCAGGTTTTGAAACTTTGATACCGTAGCAAAAAGAATTCTAGAAGTAAAATTATCAACTTCCAAATTGACAGGGTGTCTCCCCAAAAATGACTCGCTCTTAGATTACCCAGTACTCAAGGAGTTGGTTTGATGTTGTTTATTGATATAGATACAAGTTTAATGAGCTAATTCAAAAGAGCATTCAGTATACATAATGAAAAAAAATTTAGTTGCACCTGAAACAAAAACAAAAAATGCATGAATAATTCTAAGCCAACAATGGGTAGATTTTTTGGGGCACCCTGTATAGTGAAACTACCCAAATTTAGATTTTATTCTGCTTAGCCCTTTTGGCACAGAAATAATGACTGCACGGAAAACCTTCCACTTATCAAATTATCAGTTTCCTGTTCTGAGCATATGTACCCTAGCATGGGTCATTTTTGTTTTGTTGAAACCTTGCATCTTTTCTGTTGAAATACCTAATCCCATCAAGAGAGGTTTGCCTTCAGAGGGACTACTTTCCAATGGTAGAAAAATGTTTTCAAGTTACATTTTATGAGTTGTGTTCTAACCTTAACTTATTAGAATACAGAAAAATATATAAAAATTCCTTGACATGTTCAAAATAAAATTTTGGTGTACAAGTATCATTAAACATGTGTAAATTTGGTGGTAATTATTGGTAAATTGCTGTTGAATGATAATCGTACTGTAATACTTGTATTTGGCTACTAATCATTTTTAATATTCCTGTTTATTCCTGAGTCTTAATCAGATAGTTGAATTACATTGAAATAATTCTTCTTGCTGTGAAGTAAAACCACAGACTAAAAACCATCGGCACCAATAAGTTTTGAGCAATGGTGTCGAACTATTGAGCATTAGCTTCCTATTCCCACATCACTTCTTTGTGTCCAAGACCACATCTTTTCTCTCACCAGGCTCCGTTTGTGCCGTGGCTGCCTTCCCTGAGCTGCTTCTTCAACCTGTACCTCATGTGCAACCTGCCGCCCAACACCTGGGTCAAGTTCGTCATCTGGCTCGCTGTCGGTGAGTAGCCCCATCCTTGTCTGCTTTGTTTCCCATTGCTCTCTCCCTGATCCCGTTGTCTCACTGACCCGAGCTTCTTCTGATCACTTGGTGCGCCGCAGACTTTTGCGGTGACGCTGAAGCAGAGTGCTGATATTCATGCAGCTCGGTAGTAGGTCAGCGTTATTTTATGCATGGTGCATGTCTGCATGCTTAATACATATAACTTCCTCCCTACATTAGAATGAGAATGCTTACGGGAAAGGCAAGTGAGACTGCAGAGCTCTCATATGCTGTTAGTAACAGTGTAGTAGACAGGATATTTTTTGTGGGACAGGCATTAGATATTAGTGGAAAACAAAATGAGGTTGTGCGTTGAGGCCAGTGCAGATGTGGCATTGCAGCTTCCTAAGCGTCTCCCGTATGGCTATAATATGGAGACATTACGACAAACAGGATTTCATGATCCTTGACAAAATGACTTACGCATTTGGAGTGCCATTCAAAATTTGTAAACTAGGGCTGTTTCCATTCAAATAAATATTTGTGCGCCATTTGTGAAAAATCTATCGAAAAAATTAGGGAAAATAATGAGGTTGAATTTCATGGACCGCACCACGGCTGAGGTTCCGTTAGAAAACATAATAATTGTTCTCGGTAAAATTTTTGGCTTAATACTGATTTTATAGACAAATCGCTCTTGGAGATCAAATGTAAGCAGAGGTGCCTCACGTACGTGCAAGGACCTTGCAGTGTTTAATTCATCTCATGTTATTCGATCTTATGTTCTGTAAATAGATATGTCGCTGTTGTATTGACTAAAAATGGGTGTCTGAGAAGGGCCTGGCGACTGATAGTTTCCCTTCCTTAATAACTGAAGTCATAGTGTATTTGACGATAATTCTTTCTTTTACACAGCACTTGATATTTTCCCTAGGACACCAAAGATATACGCACGCTATGCGCACATGGGATTTGGTTTAACATTTAATTGTTTTCTTGCATTTTATTTGCTGCGATTCAATGTTCTCTTTTATTTTATTATGTTTTGCTGCCTGTGATAATGCTTTTCCTCATTCAACACTAGTTATTTTTGCACTTTATCTTCACTTTTATCCCATCTCTAAATAGATAGCTTTCTATGTTCCCTTTAAACTTCAAAACATTTTCTAACATTTGTTTTGGCGAAATAATTCTTACTTCAACTTTCTTTTTCGGTTTTTATTCAGTTTCTGGACATTGGTTCTTTGTGTAAATAGTTGGTGAATGCATGTCATGTATAAATTTCAATATTTTCTGCATTAAGTAAGAGAACTTTTTGTAAAAACGTGTAATGTGCTTGTTTTTTGCACGTGCATTCATTCAACTCCCTATATGCTATTGATGTTTTTTGCCGTTACATCAGCTGTTAAAGAGCTTATTTACTTTTTCTTTTGCGAATTTCCGCATGAATTTGGTAGCCTAACGTCTCTGTTGTTGGGCTAGAACTGCTTTAATGTTGCACGAATCTCATCATCTTTTCGGTTTCTTTTGTTTCACTCAAGGTTTCGCCATCTACTTTTTCTACGGCGTATGTCACGCCGATGTCGATTCTACTACTTCGGGTAGGAAATCTACTTCTGGCGTATCGAACCAAGCATTCGAGAACGACTCAGATACCGTCATTCCTAAAATCCTGGTGCAGCCGGCTACACCTATGCCCTCTATGGCGAACTCACCCAACAGCACTTTTGTAGACGACCCTCCTCCTCCTTATGTGCCCAGGAGCAGTCAAGAAGTTGTCATAAGCCCTCTCGTAACCGCAGAACTTGCTCGAAAACAACTCCAACGAGAGGAAGAGGAACGGGCGAGAAAGGAAGCTGAAAACGGCGAAGTGAAACCCGATGTTTCAGACGATGAGGTTATCGTCCCTAAAAAACCGCTTGTTGTTGGGTCGGCGCCTCTTGGTCAAAGTATAGGGCCTGAGAATGAGGCTCTAAATGACGAACAAAATGTTGTCAAACCTGTTGTTACAGGTATTGTCGTTGACGTCGATGTCCATCAAGCACGTTCAGCTGAAGACTCTGACGTGGAAAATGAAGTCTCAGATACTCCCGCCGTTGGAGCTGATGTGAACAGCGCTGAGATAAAAACCTCTCACTCAGAGCCCGTCATGCCGCTTAAAAGTGCTTCTTTAATTCGTCTTTCTCAAGTTGCGTCTGAAGAAAATCTCTACGTAGATGAAAAAGCTCCCTCTAGCGTCCCTGCTACACCTGTCACAAAGAGGCCCGTCAACTTAAACAAGCCCTTGAGGCGGATGTCTAGTTTTGACTTCATTCCTCCTAGCTCACCCACCGATCCTCTGGCCAAGAAAGTTAATGGGTTTTATGTGATCCCTGTCAAAGAGTCTGATTTCGATGGTGACCTCCAACAAGTCCGTAAGACTTCGTCTCTGGATGAGATAGTCAAGAGCAATAACGAAAGTGAACTAATTCAGACTTCATCTGAGCCAACACTCATGGGCAGCGCTCGAGAATTTTCACATGGACTGGGGCAAGAGTTGGGTAAGGAAAGCATAGAATTAGGAGTTATAAGGGAGCGTGGTGAAAGTAAAGTTTTGGCGAATGATGAAACTTTTGATGCCATCGCTAGCGTCAGCCAAGGACGTGATGAAAGCGAAAAAATGTCCAATTCAAGCTCTGGTGACCAGAGGGTGGCGGATGCTCCCAAAGACAGCAATAACTCACCGCAGAATGAAAACGTTGCTGAAGAGTCTTCTAGTTTGAGTGCAGCAGTGGAGAACAAGACAGCTCCAGACAGCGAAATTGCCGTAAATACAGAAAATCTGCGACCCCATTTTGATCTTGGGGGTTCTAGTTCATCAGAAAGTCTTAAGACGGACTCTAACTTAGACTCGCCTAATGTGCAGTCAACAGACCATGAAGATGTTAACTCGTCATTCAAGTCGCAAAATTTCAATAAGTCCACTGTCGGCCCTGACCTCACAGATGCCAAAGACCCTATCTCATCGGAGAGTGAGACTTCAATACAAAGAGGAGAACCCAAATACGCGCCAGACAATGAGCGTATAACAGACTCCACTGTCGTGGAAACCGGTAGAAGTGAAAAAATTGAACCTGCTTCGTCTACTAGCGACAGCGCCTCTAATCCTCAACAGTCTGTTCCAGAAGAAATTACCTTCCAGAATTTTGTTCAAACCGATACCTCAGCTAAAGATTCAGGAGCTCCAATGTCAACTGATTCATGGGCTAGACCTTTGACGACTCAGTCGTCGATCAAAAACTTGATGCAGAAATTCTCGGTGTCTGATGACTCCACTAAAAATATTCCGAGAGAACCTGTTACACTAGAAAAAGATTCAGCTGTGTCCGAGCTTAGGAATAAATTCCAATAATGATAATTGATTCTTCGTGTATTTTATTAGTGTCAGAATTCTCTACTTTACGCAACTGTTTGAGACGCGTAGAAGAAGCTAGTTCATTTAGAATAACTTTTAATTCGTGATTGTCTTTTTGTGAAAGTGGTTGAAGAGATATTTGTAGTGTAGTGTTAATTGGACCAACCTTGAGCAATAATTTGAAATTCCTTGCATCAAGAGAAGCTAGAACGTTTTTATATAAATATCGTCGAGTTAAATGAGCTCATGCGAGCTTTTGACGTTTTGACTGGAAAACCTCGAAAGCGAGAGGACTGAGAGGGCTCTTTTCTGCAAGTAGTGACAGCGGCAGTCCTCTGCCACGCGAAATTAATGTAGGGTACATTATTCAATACTTCTCACTTATGCATTATTCCACATGAAAAATAGCTGAAATATAGGGTTTCTGATAGATTGTTGCCCAATGTTAAAGATTTCATATCAGCTCCTGTACCTTTTTCCCCATCATTCCTATTCACCAGGGATTTGGCATCACTGCTTACTTTTCAGCACTACTTGCACTCATTTTATGAAGTCCTTCAATTTCACTGTAATCATAGGTTCACTTTTGTATGTGGTAAGTTTTGTGCATCTGCCAGCACTAGTTATCGTATAATTCTTAGGCAAAAGTTAGAACTTCCTGTGTCGTCATATTTTTGAGACAGCTAGTTTTATTTTAGATGTCTATTTGGTTCCTCATGGTGCTTCTAATCAAAGTTCGAGTGCTAATGTTTGGCTAAACAAGAGCAAAAGGGGGCTTTTTCTTCATCACCTACTGTACTGGTAGGATTGGATTCTCCCCGTACGGAAGATAGATAATTCTAACTTAGCGCAATCGCGGTATTTGTACCTTAGGAGAGGAAGTTACGTTTCCTACACCTGTGTGACGATCACTGTACGCTGTCTTCTATTGGAGTACTTAATCACGATTGCCTTGCTTCTCTTCACACACTACATGCATCTCGTTTTAGCATCAGTTGATCGAAATTTTCTTTTTCCACCTTGAAATAACGAAAGTGTGGTAGAAATGATCGCTATTATTAGTCACGGTATAACGAATGCAAAAGCTTCGTCCTAATAATCTTCTAATCTCTTCGATCCTCAATAGCATTCCTGTCTTGATGTCGTCTAACATTTGTAATATCTTGATCTCTATCTCCTGTGCCAGAAAGTAGCGATTTTTGATTGATATCCCATGAAAAACTATTTGTTTCGAATGAAAACGCATCTTATGTTCCTTTTTAGATTTTGAAGTGTTCAAGTCATTTTTTCACTTTTTCACGCTTATGAATTTGAACCATGATGTCAAAATAATCGATTTTCTTTAAACTCGCTGTCGTTTTTAACCTTTGAGTTATTTTTTATTCATTATTTTCACAATTTTCGCTATACCTTAAGAACAATTTTTTTGTAAATAGACGCTCTTATTTTGTTAGACTTGCGTACATTCTCTCGCGCTATATTGTTTTTTTGCTCTGTTTTTGAAATTCCCTATTTTACTCGTTCATTTGCTAATATGTAGTGTATTTTATTTATTTTGCTCATTCGCCTAACACATTTTTAGTAGTTTTTGCTTTGCGAAGCGCGCTTACTGTTTTTCTGTTGCTGAACTTGTATCCTTTTATTCTACTTTGCGCATGTGCATGTCACATTAAGTGAACGAAATTTTGATAATACGGGTAAATTTATGGTAAATTTTACTCGTTCATTATAATCGTACTGTTTAAGGAAATTATACTTCGATGCAATGATTGTTGAATAAAATATATTTAATAGCATGTTTGTTCCTTTTTTCACGTTGATTTAACTTTTTATGTGTTGTTTAAAGACATTGAAAATCATGAAGCCCATGAGATTAGCTGTTTCAGCAGTTGTTGGGTCAATCCTACAGGCATATACATCATCAACCAGTATTGTGAAATATTGCTAGTAGTGTTGTGTGGGTACTTACATTTAATACGGGCTAAAATTGAACATGCAGCTATATTTTATCTGTAGTTCATACAGTTAGTCAGTTCTCTCTACGCGCTCTAAAGCGTCCATTAAGGGGACTGACACACTTTTGAAGGAACTTTTTCCCGGTTGGGCAGATTAATCTGAAAATTCCACCGCATGTGTAAAATTAAATTTTAAAACGTTTTTGCTCGTAAAGATTTTTCGAATTTTTACATAGAAAACGAGTTATCCTAAAAAGAAAGGTTTTACGAGCATTTTTCAAAACGCTTTGGAAGCCAAACCAATTGATTTTAAATGTTGTTTTTAGTGTCATTGCACTCAGAAAGCAATTTTCTAGAATCTGTTCTGACGGAAATTTCAAATTTGTTGTTACTGAAATTTTTAGAAATTCTGTATAAAAAATCTAAAAACAAATTTTTTTAATATTTTAAAATATTATAAATAAAACAAAAATCTACATTGAAACTTCTCTTCCATCAGATTATAGTACATCTAATTACGAATAAAATGTGCACTCAACCAAGTTGCCACGTCAATAAATAAGAGCAATGGTGCATTTGCCAGCCAATTAGGTAGCTCTTTACAGCCGCGAAACCAATAACAATGTGACTTCAACGATCTATATCTCCCAAACCATTTTGTCGAGAAGTCTTAACAACGAAGCCTTTGCAAACGTATTCGTACAATAAAAAATTGGATATTTTAAAAAAAATGCGAGTCAATCCCTTTAAATTGTCGAAGTATGCATGTTGTTTTGCAGCGTTAAACTATATGAGCTTAGCACGTATCTTCACCAGCACGTAGTTCTCGTAGTGTAATTGTACAGGTTATTGGTGTATGGTGTATTGAATATCGACGTACCTCGATCTCCATCGATGATTAACCTTAGATTTCGAATTCTAATGAGATATTCATGCTGCATGAAAATAACGAACTGAACGCCCATTTCCGTTGGGAAATTTTGATGAACAAAAATCCTATCTAATCACGCATGTACAAATTAGTACGGAGTACAATTGTACCATTTGCATATTTTTCCTGGTACTTGACAATAACAAGTTATTTACGATGTTGCCAAGTTTACTTTAACTTGCACAATTTGGTGCGAAATGCTAAGTGCCTAAATGTAGGAACTTGAACTTGTGTGCTATTGTACTCCGTGGTGAGCATTTACAAAGGAACACCGAAAACTCCTTACGGTTCTTGAAGTCTTCAGCTGACATTTTGTCAGGTACGTTCTTTGTACTTAATTTTTTTGTTTGATATGATTGCATGTGCCTCATTCTCTTAATATAAATTCCTTCACTTTCGCATTGCGCATGTTCGACCCTGGCTTGTGTGTTTCACCTTAATTTTGCTCCTCAAATGCTTTCTGCTCCTTATTGTGCTTCATTACTTTGCTGTTAGATGTTTCCGCGTTGGGTTTTGTTTCTCTGATATTTGTTTCCGTATAGTGCTTTGATTTCGTAATGCTATGTTTCCGCGTTGTGCTTTGTATCCCCAATCTTACCTGTTTCTGTGTTGAGGTGTGTTTCCGTATTGTGCGTTTTTTCCGTTCATATATTCTCTGCCATACTGTTTTTAGTCGGGTGTACGGCAGTTTTTTCACGAATGCCTCGAACATTGTACTCAGAGGTCTGTCCCAGATACGATGTACTACGTTTAGTGTAAGTACGACATATTGGTCCTATTGCAGCCTAATTCGGCCTATTCATGTGGTGTACTTGAGGTCTTAAAAACACCATTTTTGACTTGTGTCAGGGGGAATGAAAACGCCGTGCGTGAAATGTGGTGATTTATGCTCCATATGTGACTCTCATGATCCATTTGTAGAGACTAGAGTGACATTAGGGACTTCTGTGAGTAGCTATACCACCATTTTTGACCTAAATAACTTGCTTTACAGTGATTAGTGCACCATTATTGGCTTGCATGACGTATGTGGTCAGAAAAATACTGTTTGTAACTTCTGTGTGAGGGAGTGTTTTTTGAAAGGACGCCCTCCCAACGCCCCCTTACCTTATTGTGGTGGGAGGGTTTGTGTGTTGTGAGGAGGAGTGAGGCTATGCTGTCGGGACCTCGGTCCTGGTGGGTACAACCGTGGCAGACAGGCTCACTCGGAGCAGCCAGACAAAATGGGGGGCCATGGGAAGGCCCCCCATGTAAATAAAACCGGACCCCGGCAGTTACGGGTGATAAAGCCCCCGTTATCCCGAGCAAACAAGGGGCTGCCACGGGCCGGGGTTGACGGTGGGAGGGGGTATTCACCCCCTATTGGTCAGTGTGTGCCCGCCTCAAGTATAGATGATATATCAAATGGCTACTGACTGCTCGGGGGTCTCTTTTCCGGCCTGAGCCAGCCTGGATAGGGGAGGGGAGACCCTCCTTGACAAGAGAGACCTAAAGCAATGTGCTTGCTTCCACCAATACAATTCTGGCTGCTCACCCCCCGTTGACGACCCGGATATCAAATAAGGACACCGTACCTGCTTCTTCCTCTCAAGAGCCGCCTCTGCAACCACCGCCGCACCAATCGGTGGGTGAGGAAACAGAGCGCGGACAAAACAAAGATACAGAAATAATTCTTGAACCTTACGCTCCTGAACGCCAGCCAAACAGGCCAGGCCGTGGGCGACGTCGTGGCAGAAGACTACATCTTCTTGAGGAAACCGCGCCCTCCGACCTGGTGGAGCCAATTTTGCCAACAGAATACAAAAGATTCTTCAACATTAAAGCTACTGACGGCTCACCGCTGACGCACATCGATGTGATCATGGCAAACCGAGACCTGTGTCGTGGGCTGGGAGGTAGACCTGCCAAGATCACAGAAACTCGCGGTGGTGGTCTCTTGGTGGAGGTCCGTAACTCTGAGCAGAGCCGCAATATATTGAGCATTCGCCATCTGGCTGGCGTGGGTGTGGAAGTGTCCCCACATGGAAGTCTCAATGAGAGCAAAGGAACGATATTCTACCTCAATTATCCTGGTTACGCTGATGAGAGCCTCCTGGAGGAGTTGCGGCAGTATGAAGTGAAGGCACTGTACCGAACCAAGAAAAACGTTAATGGTGCCCTGGTGCCCACTTCTGTCTACATCCTGACCTTTGACCGATGTTCCCTGCCGTCACATGTGAACATAGGATGGACGAGGTGCAGCGTGCGACAGTACGTTCCAAGGCCGCGACGCTGCTACAAGTGCCAACAGTATGGGCATGGCGCTAAGACGTGTCGATCATTAAGAGGTGCATGCCCAAATTGTGCCGAGGACCAGCACGAACTGCCCTGTGATAAGCCCCCGAAATGTGCTAACTGCGATAAATCACACCCTGCTGGCTCTAAGGAATGTTTTTACTTCAAAATGGAAGAAGAGGTGTTGGCCGCGCAAACATCGCAGAGGATAAGCTACGGAGAAGCCAAGCGTGCTGTGAGCAGCAGGTACGTCAGAACAGAGACGTCCTATGCCGCTGCAGTGCGGGCCCCTCCAAGAAGACCTAGCTTTGTTGTGCCAGTGCACCCGGCAGTGACAGGAGCCCCCAGTGTTGCTGGTCGGGACCGCACCGCAGGTACTGATGCCGCGCGTGCTGCACGCCGTACTCTCGCTGCTGTACCCCGACCTGCTGATAGACCTGAGCGGAGCGATCTTCCTGATCTGTCACGTTGTGCTCAAGCAGACCCCCCAGTTTCTGTGTGTCTGAGTTCGGCAGTCTCCTCGGTATCGCGGAAACGCATACCGAGTGTGAGATCGCCACCCGTTGGTGGTGCCATGACAAAGGTCGCTAGGACTGCGGAAACTGTAGCATCTGATAGTAAGAGGCGCCAAGCTGAGTCAGAAAAGCGTCGTGGTGGTACGCACGCGGAAGCCCAGGCGAATACCGGCTTAACCCTTGGCCATGGGGAAGCATCGAAAGAAGTGACCCGTTCAATCGACGAGGAGCTTGCGACCCCCTACAGTACGAACAAACAGTCCGAGATGCCACCTCCCCAAGATGTAAGGACTATCCACGAGAGCCGCAGAAGTGTGAGAAAGCCGGAACCCTCAGTGGCACAGCGTGTGCGTTCATTGGACCGCGTAGGAAGAGTGCCAGAGGAGACTGCGCCTGACTTTACACGAGTGTGGGCTTTGCCCTCGAAGGTTACGCCAAGACCTCTCCCAACCGTGCCCTTGCACGCGTGGGGGGAGAGACCAGCACCAACCAAATCACCATCAAATCAAAGACCGCCTGATCCTAAAGAGCAGCCCCCAGAGAAGGGAACATGATGCCGAGCGTTTTTACAGTGGAATTGTAGAGGATACCGTAGGAATTACGGTGACCTCCTGACTATCATCCAGCAACAACAACCACTGTGCATATGTCTCCAGGAGACCATGCTGGGAGACATAACTCCGACCCCACCAGCCAACTATAATATTGAAACTTTCTCTCACGTACCAAATCCTGTCCCTGGATCTGGACTAGCTGTTCTTGTAAGGAAGGACTTGGGTTATTCCAAAGTGCCGATGAACACCCAGATCCAGGCAATGGCAATCCGTTTTTGGTTCAACAAGAAAATGACCACCATCTGCAATATGTATATCCCCCCAGCTGAACCTTTCTCGTTGCCCGATTTTGAGAATATCAGTACTCATTTGCCTGGGCCCGCTTTTGTGGTAGGCGACCTCAATTCAAAGCACGTGGCTTGGGGCAACGCCCAAAGCGACCAGCGTGGTAAGCTCATCAACCAATTCATTACGAGATCCAATTTCTGTTTGCTCAACACTGGGGCCGCCACTCATTTTCACGTCCAAACAGGGACGACCTCCGCCATCGACCTCAGTTTCAGCACCCCAGATATGTTCCCCGATGTTCTGTGGAGCGTTCTGGATGATACTTATGGCAGTGACCACTTCCCCATTGTTATGGAAGTAAGGGAGTTTACTCCAGTGCCAGCAGAACCTCGATACTGCATGAAGCGTGCTAACTGGGATACTTTTGAAGCCCTAACCCAGATGGAAGAAATGAATGACCTGCTGGAAGTTGACGACATGGTGGAGCGTTTTACCGGTACCCTCAGGAGTGCTGCTAGTGCTGCTATCCCGATGTCACGCGGTGGTGCACCAAAGTACCGTGTTCCTTGGTGGAATAATGATTGCGCTGTGGCAAACTATGAGCGGCGGCAAGCCCTGAGACGCTCTAGACGTACCGGCGAGCTGGCAGATATTATTGCATATAAGCGAGCAAGAGCGAAGGCCCAATTCATCAAGGACGCTGCTAGGCGGAGCTCGTGGCGCAAATATGTTAGCAGCCTAAATACCGACACACCTATGACCAAAATTTGGCAACGTGTGGGTAAGATGAAGGGAAAATACAGCTGTGGCAGGCCTTGTTTAGAAGTGGACGGCATACTCACGGCGGATCCTCAGCGGGTGGCGGCGGCGCTGGCTGATAGTTTCGCGCATAATAGTAGCGAAGCCCGGTATCCACCTGCTTTCCGAGCACAAAAACGCCAAAGAGAACAACATAAACCAGACTTTGCAACAGAAACAGTTTTCTCGTACAACGAGCCTATCACCTTTCTTGAAATCTACCGCACCTTGAGAACTTGCAATAATACTGCACCAGGCCCCGATGGGATTCACTATCAGATGCTCAAGAGGATGCATTCATCAGCCTTACGCCAGCTGCTTCATATATTCAATAAGGTCTGGACGACCCACGTATTTCCAAGGGACTGGCGCACTGCAACAATCCTTGCCTTTGCCAAACCTCAGAAACCGGCCACCCGTACAGACAGCTACCGACCTATCGCCCTAACGAGTTGTGTGTGCAAGCTATTGGAGAGGATTGTAAACGTTCGCCTTGTACGATGGCTGGAAGCAGAAGAAATTCTGAATCCTGCCCAGTTCGGCTTCAGGCAGCTTCGGGGGACCACGGATGCTGTCGTGAGACTGCAGAGTCATCTGGTTCAGAATATTGCCGCCCGCAAGCAGAGCTTGTGTGTCTTCTTCGACCTGCACAAAGCATATGATACCGTTTGGAGACATGGGCTCCTCCAACGTGTTTATGGATGTGGCCTTCGGGGCAATTTGGCTTTCTTTGTCCAGCGGTTCCTCCAGGAGAGGAGTTTTCGTGTAAAAGTGGGAGCCACATTGTCGCCTTGGCAAACCCAGCAGGAGGGCCTACCCCAGGGTAGTGTGCTGAGCTGCACCCTCTTCTCTCTGGCCGTCAATGACATCACCTCCACACTGCCAGCCGATGTCTCGTCGTCATTGTACGTTGATGACTTCATGATTTACTCTTCATCAGCGTATTTGCCTGCGCTGGCGCGCAGAGTGCAGTTGGCTATCAACGGTGTGAATGACTGGGCGACTGAAAATGGTTTCGTATTCTCCACTGGGAAGACTGTGGCCCTGCATTTTCAGGGACGCTGCCGACGGGACCCTCCACAGTTACTTCTCCGGGGAGTACCGATAAACTTTGCTCATAGTGCCAAATTTCTGGGCCTAACTATTGATGACAAGCTATCGTGGAAACCCCATCTGGCCGCGCTGAAGTCTGATTGCAACAGAAGAATGAACCTGTTGAAATGTGTATCAGGCCTGGCGTGGGGAGCTGACCGTGTAACATTGCTGCGCCTATACAGAACCCTGATCAGAAGTAAGCTGGATTATGGATGCACTGTATACCAGTATGCAAGGGAAACTTCGTTGTCAGTGCTTGATCCGGTGCACCACACGGCCATAAGGCTTTGCACTGGCGCCTTTCGGACCTCCCCGTCAGTCAGTTTGTGTGTGGAGAGTGGAGAACCTCCTCTTTGGCTCCGCCGTGTACAGCTGAGCCTACAGTACCTGGCTCGTCTAGATCAGCTGCCCCTGTCTCCTACATGGAGAAGCGTGCACGCGCCTTCCGGACGACATCTGCCTTTCCCGTATTGTCTGCCATCATCAATGAACTATCCTGCGCTGACGGCCGCCATGCAGCTGGGACCCATGAGAGTGCTACCTGTGCTGTTTGACTGCTCTCCGACATGGCGTGTCCCCGTGGAGAGCTTCTGCCCTGGATGTCGAGTGCCGAAAAAGGAGTCAATGCCGGCTAACATCCTGAAGGGAATTTTCATGGAGCATATACTGGAGAAACACGCAAACTCTGTGAAGATTTATACAGACGGCTCTAAGACAGGAGACGCTGTGGGATGTGCCGCTGTGTCCGGGGAAATAGTGAGGGCTAGGAGACTGCTCCCAGAGACCTCAATTTTCTCAGCGGAGCTGTATGGTGTGATGGAAGCGCTACAGCTGATCGAGGAGCACGATTGTCATTCTTTCACCATCTTCGTTGACTCGAAAAGCGTAATAGATGCTGCTCAGATGTACAACAGTACCCACCCCATTATTGCGGAGATCGTCACAAAGCTGGCACAGTTCGTAAATGAACGGAAGAGTGTCGTTATATGCTGGGTGCCCGCGCATGTGGGGATATCTGGCAATGAGAGAGCAGACCGGGAAGCTAAGCAAGCTGCTGGGTCAAGTGAGAGAACACTAAATTTGATGGTCCCTTCCCGTGATTTTTATCCTCGCATCAAGGCGGCGGTGAAGGATCTGTGGCAGCGAAACTGGACGGCCACAACTGACAATAAATTGAGAAACATTAAGCCCACTGTCCGAGAGTGGTCATCTTCTAACTGCCGTGCTCGTCGAATGGAGGTGATACTCTGCCGCCTCCGCATCGGCCATACTCGCATAACGCACGGCCACCTCATGGAGCGACAGCCGCAACCGCAATGCGAACGGTGCCGTGTTCCCCTGACTGTTGTGCATTTTCTCGTTGAATGTCCAAGATACTCTGCTATACGCAATGTGTGTTTCCCAAGTCTTCGTGGCTGCACGGAGGATGTGTTGATTGGAATACTCAGGGAAAACGAGCGCTCAGGCTTTAACGCAGCAGCGTTGCAGCTGTTCCTGGAGAGGTGCAAGCTATTTTCTGAGATTTAACATGAAGCCACGCAGTAATGCACTGTAACCAAGCGTGATATCGTATTGGAAGATTGTAGATGAAGAAACTGCAATATGGCCGGGCGCGCTACGTTGGTACCTCGGGGGGTTTCAGCGTGGGTAAGGCGTCCGGCCATAATGGGTGGGCAGCTGAAACCCCCTACGGGGTTTGGCTGCCCAGTGTGTTCGAATGTACTGTTGTATGTACAAGATTTCAATGGGGAGACAATTATACTCTTGAGTTGTAACTATAATTACGATCATATAATTTTTGATGTTCAAATAATGTTGATGTTCATCTTACGTGGTAAATCGGAAAGTCTGATACTAATTAAATTATGTGACCTCCGGTGCGATATAGTTTGAATAACTGAAGCGCTAGCAAACCTATGTTACTACTACTACTACTTTGAAAGGACGCCATTTCTGACTTCTAACGTTTTTGTGATGATTTGGACTGTATTTATAACTCTAGGATGAAATTTTTTTCTGCAACTGAACTACTTTATCTAACTACTACGTGTACAATTTTTTCTTATGTTTGTTCAATATCATTAGAATATGCTTTTTGATTATTCATATTTTCGGATATTAGTTTAATTTTTTAACGTCATTGTGGATCATTCATCTGCGTAGAAAGTTTTATTATATGCTTAACTTTTAAATTTTAATTTCGCCTTGCCACATTTTACCGATCCCGTATCCTTTCGAATAAAATTACGTACTTTGCATCATAATCGCATCGATGAAAATACAAATTTCATTTGAAGTATGTGATATTAACTAACCTCTCTCGCGGCGACAGGGTTGACCATTTACGGAGCGTACGGATTCAGGTTCAGCTCAGCTGCCTACCTCGCCAAGGGCCTCCAACCTCCCAACCCTAACGCCGAGTCCATGAGGCTCAGCAGCCCCACACCCCAGCTTCCGAGGTACCTCAGTGAGGGATCCTCTGAGGAAGACCTCGACATGGACACCCGAAATCTCATCTCGACACCCAAACCCGAGTTTTGAGATTACGACACCTTAGCTCTTCTATTTCTTAAACCAAACCTTGAAAACGAGCTTCAAATATTTAGGTTTCAAAGCATTAGAATTGGGTTGAATTTCAAGGTTTTACTTTGTAAAACACGGTTCTATTCATGGGTCTATTCTCAAGTTTGAGGGTACAATCCGTTAGGATTTGATATTATCATCAAAAAGATGAGATACTCATATGTTCCAAGACCATTCATTCAAGATCTTGCAACGCAAATGCATCGACTCTATTTTATATCTGGGTTACTACTCTTAATGGTATTGAAGAACGTATTGATAGTAACGCGATTGCGGTTCGAATGTTAAGGTGTAATTCTGCTGTAACTCCTGGTGACAAATGAAGTACGCCATTGGAGTGGCGTATGTACAAATGACATTATAGTCGTAACCATAGTGATAAAGTAGCGTAACGGTCGATAATCTCAGAAAATGACTAACGAAAATAGCGTCATTTCGCAGCGCCCATACATTGCAGGCATGGTGAAAAGTTCGTGTAATGCTTCTTCAGTGTGTTGATATCGTATCGTTTCCATGCGTAATGACTGTGATTATAATATTCGTACATCAAAATTGGGTTGTCACCCCTCAGGGGGATACAATTATTGTATCTATGGGAACTAGCGCTCCCAGGGGGACAATGTGAGGGCCTGAGCTGAGAGTTAGGTAGGCCTTCTTTTTGTTGAAATAAAATGTTTTTGTTATGTTAAGGACCACCTTTTTTCGGTTCACTGCTGTCCTGTTTTTCAGCACCTACTACTGTCTTCTTCAACTTTGGTCTTGTTTCATAATCTTCTTTCACAACTAACTGTTTCTATGCCTTTCTGCGTAGATTCCGCGTTTCCTTAACTCCATACTAAATGGTGCCTTCCTCCTTCCTCTCTTTGGATCGCAATTCTTGCTGGGTAGGGAGGCTAAAACTAACGACTAATCTAATCTAATTGGGTTGTCAGTTCGCAATTTTCAATTCATTTACAAGCCCAGTGAGTCCCTCAGTGAACATCTCAGTGAGTCACTCAGTGAACATCTCAGTGAGTCACTCAGTGAACATCTCAGTGAGTCACTCAGGAAATCTTAAGATTTCCGCTCATTTGAAGTCTTCCCTACACAATATCAGTAAGACGAATTGTTAATAGAATGCCATGTTTGATGGTTTCCGTTACGACTGCGACGAGGAAATGAATCTAGAACAACAAGAATGGCAATGTCGCATCGAACTCAGCCTTTTGTTTACTCCAGTAGAAATGATCGTCCTACTGAATTTTACGCTTTTGTAACCGCATACTTGAAAGTTTCTGGTGTTATCATCGTCGCCTCATGTTTGTACTTTTATATTAGTGCTGCCGTTGCTGCAGTGTAGTTTTTACTACTTTTTAAGCGAGTGTACCATGACAATATTCAATGATTCCGCTGCGCGGACACAACTGTTTGCATTCCAGTAGTAATTTGTGTGCGTGTGTGGACAATTTGTCTTATCTCGTTTTGTATTTGAAAGTGCCGCTTGCAGTACGCATTACGACACTGTACATTTTAAGCTCACGGTGTATACTTTTTCACTACGAAGCATTTATCTTGAATGAAGTGCAAAGAAATAGTTTGTAATATGTGTGGAGGAGTTTTCCTGAATTATTATTTTATAAGTTACGATAGGAAAAAATCTCATTAGTAATGCTCATCCGATTTTTTGCCTGTTGCGTAGCAATGTAGGAGTTTTTTCTTAGTCTTTGAGCCGCTTCTTTGTGTGAAGATGAACGATATGCACTCAAAACTGCTCGTGTCACCTAAAGTTTTTCTACTTTGGTTGCCTTCTCTTTGCTCCGCTGTTTCTCTTTTTAATTCGATATGAATTAGATACTAAATTAAATTTGTTCACATCACTTAAAACTGTAGCACATATTTCGCTCTGGGCGTATAGACATGGTTCATAGGATTGTGCTTTTTTGTTAGTTTCCTTCATGGTCTAACTCAAAGACTTGAGTGCATTTTGGCATCCACTGTTTCTGGGAGAGGGAATGTTGCCTTCTCAACCAGCTACGAGGAGACGCACTCGTACCACTGTATCTGGATGGACAGGAAACAGTACACCTGTGCCATAAGCAAGAAAGAATGCAACTCATAACATGTGTTGTATTGTTTGCATGATAATTGGTTCAAATTGATCCAAATAGGGTGCCTGGTTTTACTACACATAGAGTTTCGAAATGGTCAGTTGTGCGTACGAAACCGGCGTTGCTTCGCGACGATTTTTTGTAGTCGTCCATGATTGGCGAAATATTCTAATTTTTTCTGGCAAGTTTCTCATAAGCAGTTCTTCCTAAGGGAAAAGTAATGAAAATTTAAAGCTGGTAATGCAAAAAAAAAAATATTTATTGCGTATTAATTAAAATTTAAGTAATAATAGATGATTCATATTTCTTCTAATGTTGATTTGACTTTACGGGTGTTGGTGTGGTGCACGTTCAATGAGATGTTTATTATGTTTGGAAGTGTTCAACATTTTATATGTATGTATTTACTCTCTAGTCAACTTGAATTTTATTTTAATAACGAAAAAGAACCCTGTCTATATGGCGTTCATGTTAGCGTAATTTATAGCTGCTTGTTTTCGTTTTCGGTGATGGTACACATATTTTTAAGGACGCGCTCACATTTTTAGCATACTAGCTACACAAAGTATTTTTTAAATCTCATAATTGGTGAAATGGTGTAATAGTAGTTATTAGTAATTTTATTAATTATTTTGGTGTTGAATTTTAGGCGTCGGTGACGCCTTCACGGAGCCCTTTTGAGGTGCTGAAAAAATTTAAGAGTATTTATGCCCGGCTCAAATCACTCGCGAGTGACTACGAATAATTTTTGCCTAACTCAAATTAACTCAAATAATTTTGCCTAACTGGGTTGGTTTCCAGAGAGTTCACGTAGGAGAGACAAAAAACTGTTTACTCATTGACCTTTTAAACAGTTTTTTGTCTCTCCTACGTGAACTCTCTGGAAACCAACCACTTGATTGGACACTGTGAACATTGAGACCTTCGGCGCGTTATAGTCTTTGTTACTGAAGCGCTAGAAACCCGATTTTACTACTAACTCAAATGAATACCTCTCTTGCCACATGCAGAGTTTTGCAACAATTTTAAAAATCGCCGAAAATAACTGGTGATTAATTAACCTTACGCAATTGAGGATATTTGCGCAACTTTATTTTGTAGCACGTGGAACCATGCAACTTCCATGCACTTATAACATTCGAAGTTGTATGGTTCCACGTGATCTAAAATAAAGTTGCGCAAATATCCTCAATTGCACAAGGTTAATTAATCACCACGGTTATTTTCGGCGATTTTTGAAATGGTTGCAAAACTCTGCATGCGGCAGGACAAGGTATTCAATTAAGTTAGGCAAAGATTGCTCGCAGTCACTCGTAAGTGAATTGAGTCAAGCATAAATACTCTAATTCTAGGTAAAAAAGTACAGTGCAGAGGCTTTTTCACGTTGTATTTAATGTGGGTTTAAAGTTTCTTTTAAATTTAAAAAAAAAATTCAAAAAAAATTAAATTTTAAATTTAAAGTTTCTATCATTTAGGTGGGTAAATAGAAGGGAGATTAGATCATTTCTTAGTTTGATTAATCGGAGTACTCGGCTCAATATTCTTGTTCATTTTTGGCTTGATTTCTCTACATTTTAGAATGTTAGTGGAGTGGATGTTGACGAGGCCTTGTAAAGCGTGAGTGCGGTAGTAAAGCTCGTTATTGAAGCTTTCCTAAGACACGTATAGTGCATTTTTTATCACCTTACCGCAATAGAACAGAGTGATGGATGAAGGCTGCAACCAAAAAAAAAAGGTTGTTTTCGCAACAAATACTTATTTTGGAACTCGGTACTTTTAGTTTATAAATCCCCTCAATTTTGTAGCACACAGGTGCATCAGGTTTTATTATGAGCTAAGGAGCAGGCGATGACTATCTCAGGTACTCGGCTCTTGAAAACCCGGGCTTGTAAATTTGAAGTTCCTCCAACAGTTTCCACGCGTGTTATGTAGGCGCGTTACGGTGTCCCATTGTAATAATTATGATTGTTTTAGATGCTTTATCTTTTATTTCGATTCTGTAAATGGACGACGTGAAATTTTTGTTCTATTTCAATTTGAATCAGTCGCCGATTTTTCTCGTAAAGGATTACTTTTCTTACTCTTTCGGTTTCACTCATGGCTTTTGGATGTAAGGTTTTCATTGTAGTTCCCCTCGGTGGGATACAACTATTGTACCTATGAGAATTAGCACTCCCAGGGGGAAAATGTGTGAGGGCCCGAGCTGAGAGTTAGGTAGGCCTTCTTTTTCTTTGAAATAAAATATTTTTTGATAGGACAACGTTTCCGTAAAATTATTATTATTGATATGTTAAGAACAACCTTTTTTTTGGTTCACTGCTGTCCTGTTTTTCAGCACCTACCACTTTCTTCTTTAACTTTTATCTTGTTTCATGAATTTATTTCCCAACGTACTGTTTCTATGCCTCTTCTGCATAGATTCCGCATTCCCTAATATCCATACTAGATGGTGCCTTCGTCTCTTCGATACGCACTTTTTTTTAGCGGTTAGGGGGGCCTAAACTAACCTATAATCTAATATTTCATTATACCTAAAAAAAAAAAAATTAGTGCTCTAATTTATGAATGTTGTATTTGTATTTTTTGATGTATTTATTTTACTTTCAGAAAGGTTTTAGTAATATTTTTACAGTTAACAGATTTTTCAAGTAATCACATTAATTCTTAGCACTGCTCTCAAGGAGGTGCGTTGATGATGAGGGAATATCAGCACATCTTGGTTTTACGTGAGATTCGTGAGTTGCAATCAAGGAGGATAGTGTCTGTCCTCGCCAGTGTACCATGAGTAACTTGCGCTGTTCAGTGGTAGCCGTACAAACCCGCCTCTGAGTCGGCAACACTTGTTGCTGGAGTCCCTTGAAATTAATTTATCAGGTAGACTTTATCTTTCATTTTTTACTTCTCTATCTCTCGTGTGGGCGGCGTACCGTGAAATCTACTTCCTTCGGCGTACTGTGAAATCAAAATCAAGTGTCTTCTTTATTAATCTTCATTTCATCTTTTCGGCTCACCGAATTGTTTATGCCTTCATGTGCTAGCATAGCGGCCTGTGCTTACAAAGACACCCAAATTTTGAGCTCTTGTGTTACCTCTTGTACCTGAAATTTTGAGGAGTATCTCTGTGATAACCGCATAGCTCATCAGAGGCTAAACTTAGAATATGATAATTTTTCCTATTATACTGGCCGTTGCATGATCTGAGATTCTGGTTCTGTCGTTTTAGAAGCTGTTGTTTGAGTATCGAGCTTTTGACAAAAAATCTTGAAGGTTTGCTACTCACGAATGATGGCATTTTTTTATGTTCTTAGCTGTTGCTAGTAGTTTGCAGTTAATGAGAGAACCAGGGTGGCAGCCTTGATCAAATTATACGTATAATTATATAATCTAAAGTGTGCTTGTAAGAGTCAATATTTCTCGATATATTTTATCTCCAGTGCCTACTTTTGTCAAGATGTTATAAACATGCTTAAATTACTTAACGTATATTCAGCAAGTACAGTAAATTGAACATGTCTATAACCAATCAAGACATTCAAATTTTCTACCCATGAGGTCTCCTGAATGTGTATTGTTACACTGGTTTTTTGTCAAGCTGCTGTGACGAAGCATCAATGTTTTGCTACAGAAGTATGAATATGTCACATTACAGTTTTATGTACTGCTAAATCTAAAAAGCTGCCTATCTATCGAAGGCTTAGGCTTTCTTGTTGAGGCGGTAAAAAGTCTTGCCAAACTTACTTCCGTCCGTTTGAGAAACAATGAAGATTTATTTATTATATTTATATATCATATAAATGTGTTACGTGTGGTAGACTTTTTTGTTTGGTAGCCATGGCTGCTTGTGTTTTTTCATATAGTCGAGTGTTTCAAGTTTTACTTAAGATTTAGTTGCGGAACATTTTCTTTCATACAATTAAGTGAACTTATTTAGCTTCATTGTCATATGAACACCAGAAGAAAATTTATTTACTTACAACAAGATCGCATTAGCGTGGAATAGAATGAATTATTTCTATTGCATTTTTCTTGAAGCCTTAAAAGAGCCAATTTGTCATTTCCCAATGTATTTGTGGTTTTACATGTTAATCTCAACCGTGAAAAATAAGTAGAAACATTATCTCCCTTCTCAGGAGATGCAACTATTGTACTCCTCAAGAGGATACAACTATTATTGCATCTATGGAAATTTGCACTCCCAGGGGAAAATTCAGCCCTACTACTTTCGTCTTCAACTTTTATCATGTTTCATAAACTTCTTTCTCAACTTACTGTCATAAGTGGGTACCCATATGACATTTTTCAATAATATTTTGCAGCAAAAATAAGTTATCAATTTCTATTGCATACAGAGTGCATTTCTAGCACTCAATAATCGAAATGAGTTCGTTAGAATAGGTGTGACACAGTTTTTGTACTAATTCACGAAGTTAGTTTTCTGTAAAAAAATCCTAAGGGATTTTTGTGGTAAAAAAAGATCCTTATGACATTTTTCAAGGATATTTCGCAGGAAAAATATGAGTTTGATCAATTTCTATTACATATAGGGTGCATTTCTAGCATTCAATAACCAATAATAATGAGAGGTGTTGATACAATCGACATTAAAGCACGGATACATCAATAATCAAAATGAGTTAGAACAGGAGGAACACTCGCAATAATATACTGAATTAAAGCACAAGTACCTCGGAAGATATTTTCATACTGCTACGAGGAAGAAATATATATTATATTATAAGTTAGTTTTAGCCTCCCTAACCGCTGCAAAAATAGAGCGTATCGAAGAGAGGAAGGAGGAAGGCACCATTTAGTATGGAGATAAGAAAATGAGGAATCTATGCAGAAAGGGCATAGAAACAGTAAGATGGGAAAGAAGTTCATGAAATAAGATAAAAGTTGAAGAAGAAAGTCAGAAGTGCTGAAAAACAGGATAGTGAACCGAAAAAAGTTGGTAATTAACATAACAAAAAAAAACATTTTATTTCAACAAAAAGAAGGCCTACCTAACTCTCAGCTCGGGCCCTCACATTTTTCCCTGGGAGCGCTAATTCCCATAGATACAATAGTTGTATCCCCCTGAGGGGTTACGAGGAATAAAACAATACGCTAAATAATCCTTACAAAATCTGCTAAATCTAATGAAGGTGTAAGTTAGAGCAAAACTTTTGGTAAGTTTTCCTTCTTTCATTTCAAAACTTCAGTCCTGATGACGGAGAAAAGTGATACATCACATGCACAGCAATCACTATAGAGCACAAACCGTACAATGGACTGGCAGAATAAAAAATACAGATATATAATCGCAATAAGTTATGTTCCATTCATTTGCTTCAGTACTATTGTATAGCAGGAACTTTGAACAAGAAAAATAGCACAAAAAGCCAAGAGGACAGTATGAGATTTAAAAATTCGGAGATTTCAACGTGTTTTCATAACAAAAACGAACAGAAACTCATTTGTGCAAAGGACATTGAGATTCATTCTTTACCCCAAAGAATCTTGCGTCACACAAACAGAACGAACTCGTAAGATTTCTAACTTGCTCTTTGCCACAGTAAGGCAAGGGAAATGAACAAAAGCATTCAGTTTAAATAAAAGAAAAGTAATTATGAGGAGAGGTTAAAATCGTATTTAACTTCTAGTTATAAAAATTTCCTACCAGGCATGCTGTAAAATTATGAAAGCAGGAATACAAAAAAGAAAATTTTGTTAGCTGAAAAGCGCTGAATTTACCGTACATCATAAAAATTTCTCAACGACCTGCACTCTGATAACATCGGAAAAAGTCGACCATTCACGTATATCGTATCCAATTAGCTTGTTTGAGAAAAAATTTGTAATAAATATAAAGAAGGCTTTTCGATAGTGTAACTCGTTGAAGTAAGTTGGCGAGAAGAGGTGACGAGAAAAGGTAGAATACATATCAAGGAAAGGAAAATGAATTTTAAAATATCAATAAAAATGGCACAATTTCTGCCAGCTTAACTGGCTATAATTAACATCTAAATATTCGTCAAGAGAGCACCAAGTCACTATACAAAAAGCTCCAAGTCACAAATGCACAATATCATTGAGCTTTTCCCAAATGATATACAACTGTTAATAAACATCAACAGGAAAGAAAGAATAGCACAAAAATATTACTACGAGAAAACATAAGCCATGTATATTATAATACAAATAAAATCATAAAATTTGAAGAGCAATAACTCGGGTGAAGACATTTTAGATATCATGACAGAACTGTACATACAAAATGAATATGATGTGAATGTGAATCCAGCAGAGCATCCCAATTCAAACGTTCCACACGACGAGCGTTGTTCGCTTTGGGAGCAGCAACCTGTGGGCATTTGGTATCATTCGGTCTTTTATTCGAGAGAAAGGTAAGTTAATAAAGATATTTTATTCAAGGATAATGTAATTTAATAAAGATATTTATTCAAGGATAACGTAAGTTAATAAGATATTGAGTGACAAATAAAATTCTGAACATTTATTAAAACATTTCTAAGTAAGCCCACTTCATCTGAAAACGAAAAAAAAATACGCTCGTCGAAACACAGTACATGAATCAACACAAACAGCTAACCGATGTCGCATGCGTTAACGCGTGTGCTGTATGTTTTTTCTACAGAGATGACCCATGCTTTTTTCCGATAATGATGGGATTAACCCTTAAATATTCTTATGTTTCAAGATTTTGTTTTTTTTACTTCCCATTTCGTATTTCTGTCTCCGTAATCCCAAAGGATGTCTGTAACTACCAAGACTGAACTGTAAGTGAACTCCACTTGATCAGCAATATTTTGATTACATTTATACAACAGGGCAACTTATTTCCTAGTATTAATTTGTGAAAATTTATATGCAAGGCATGAGTTGGAAGAAAGGTTATACAACATATTGGTTGGTAAAAATTTCTCAACGATGGAGTTGAAGAAATAAATCATCGAGAATCAAGAATAATGAGATGGTTGGTGACTAACACAACACGATCGACACACGTTAATGACACGAACTCATTTTTACCTTCGAACCCAGCAAGAACTATTTCTGAGATTTAAATAGAGTGATTGCAACTCAAAGAACTTGAACCTTAATAACTGGAAAGATGAAGTATTTCGTGGAAAGAATTTACTTGTAATGCGATGCTCTGCCACAGGAGAACCCTTGCTTCGTACGGACAATCACCTGTTCTCCTCTGCACAGCTAAACTGGCTTACTAGACTACCTGGCTGAGAAAGTGTTAATGATTATAATAATTCGAGTTCGTCACGCGTCTCAGCAACAGAAATATGAAAATTTCGCAGTTCAATACACGGTCTCCTGCACGGACTGCACAGAGAAGCAACGAATTTCTGCTGATAAGGAACGTGCTCAAAAATGAAATATCAATAATCATTGATTATGTCATTACACATAAAATTTAACTAAATATTTTGGGAATAGATAACACACTAGGCAGAATGGAAACATTTCCTGGACAGATACTCGCAAGACAATGTCAAGGAAACTATTCCAAGTTACTGCTAGTAACCGAAAATACTGGAAATTGTACACAATAAGAGTACTGAAGAATGTATGGAAAATGTATTTAAGAGAACATCTAAATATTCGTCAAGAGAGCACCAAGTCACTATACAAAAAGTTCCAAGTCACAAATGCACAATATCATTGAGCTTTTCCCAAATGATATAAAACTCTGTCAATAAACATTAACAGGAAAGAAAGAATAGCACAAAAATATTACTACGAGAAAACATAAGCCATGTATATTATAGTACAAATAAAATCATAAAATTTGAAGAGCAATAACTCGGGTGAAGACATTTTAGATATCATGAACTTAAATACATTTTCCTTAGTTCTTAAACCACACGGCTCAAGGAAGTGATAAATGTTACAACAGTTCAGTGAACACGAGACTAATCCAAAGATGAAATATGATGGCTCCGTAAACACGAGCATGAAGAGAATAGCGAGAATAGCACTAGGCTGATCACCAATGCTTTAGACGTATAAATTAAAGAAGCGAAGGAATAAATTAAAAGCTCTTTATAAAGTAAAGTGAATGAACATTCAATACACAACTATGAGTTGAATTGTTACAAATAATTCGCAAGTTGTGTATATTTTTTGTGGGCTTAGGTTAAGAGCGAAGAAATTGCTGCTCAACTGCTGAAAAACAATAGCTCCTTGGTATGCAATGAGAGAGCAACTTTTCTCATTATTTTGCAGCTTGATTTGGGGTTCATTACAGGTTCAATTTAATGGTGTTCTAAATTATCTTGCCTAATTAATCACCCGGCAATTACCGCGAGCTAATGATTAACCCAAAAAATTATATTTTTTTTCATAAGTTTTTTGAAAAGGTACAGTTTGGTATTCAAGCAATGAATTATTTTTTGAGAGAAGAAATAAATTACTAATCATATATCAGTATAAACACATTTGTAAAAAAATCTTCTAATGTTCCTTTGAAGAACCACGTACCTCTAACGTCACGACCTAATTCTCTGGAAAACTTTATTAAAAGGTGAAAAAAATCATAGGGACACAAAGAACAAGCACATCTCTCAGTTTGGTTAACTTTGGCGTGACATCCTCAAGCAAACTAAGCAGCAGTTGAATAATTTCAACATCAGGCGGCAGATTTTCAAACAACTTCATGGTCGTAGCGGTACTGCCAACAACAATAGTTTTTTCTGTCCTATGGCTACTTAGCAAGGTTGATAAATGTTGTTTGTTCAAATCATTTGAAAAAAACTCATGAGATTTATAATAGGAACACAGTCCGTCGGGTTGGCAAGTCGCCAGAGGAGCTTTGGCTGTCAGCAATATCGCTACGGAGGCGTAAAATATCTGAAAATCTCCTCAAGGCCCTCATTTACAAGACAAATACAAAACAACTGCCTAATAGAGGGTTTATTCGATCGAAGCTTTTCCTAATTTTTGTTCGTTAACTACGGGTCACTGTGAAAGACAAAATCCAAACAGGCGATGAGAAACTAATGTAATTATTTGTATAAGCTGCACATTTCCTACTACACAAATGAAATTGAAGTAGAAATAGGATCGAGCTTGCTGGTTTGGAATATGAGCGAGACAGCATATGAAGATGTGAACGTAGAGACTCAACAGCACAATAACTGAATTGAAGATTTCGGATCCAAATTATTTTATGCGTCCGGTTTTAGGCCTTGGGATGCCGGAACGCTTCTTGGCAGACTTGGAGGCTCTGGCTGTGGGCTTGGGCAGCCGACTGGGGGTGAAGACGGGCGTGGGGGCGTAGCTCTGGTACACGTCCCACATGCCGCCGTCGTCCTCCTGATATAAAAATGCAGGAATCTAACTCACACGCACTACGCCATGTTTATGTTTTGGTATAGACGTTACAAAATGTTAATGCTTTGTTCGTGTATATGCATCACGCATCGTTTATATTTTGTCTGCGAATAAGCATCACATAATGTTCATACTTTGTTCGTGTATATGCATCACACATTGTATATGCTTTGTTGGTGTCTAAGCATCACACATTGTTTATACTTTGTTGATATATATGTATCACACAATGTTTATACTTTGCCCGTGTGTGTGCATCCCACAATGGTTTTCCTTTGCAGGACTGTACACATCACACACTGTTTATACTATATCCGTGTAAATACATCCCCCATCTTATTTTAAATCCAAGCCACACTTCAACAGGACACCTGATATGTCTTTGCATACGCGAAGCTAAGACACGACACAAACCCTCGAAGACCGCACGTGAGTACCTGAGCCTTGGCGAGCCTGTTGTCGGCGCGCGGCTGGTGCTTGCTCATGTTGTTGCCGGTGTAGGCGACGCACTTGAGCTGCCACTCGCCGATGTCCTCGTTCCAGTGCACGTGACGTTGGATCAGCTCCTGTCGAGCAGCACCACTTGTAAGCTAACTCGTGTGCAGTTAAGTGCATGTGTACACGCTCCGCAACTCCAACAGTACGTGATACTGTGCAGTTATCTAGTTTCTTACATACTGAACAATCACGCTCGATCAAGGTTAATACAACCAAAAGTACCAAAAATTATTCACAATCAACGTCTATAACACGAAATAAAAAGGGGCAAATTTCTCTATTCCAGATTCATTCATCCTTCCCTACCTATCCGACTTCAAAACATGTTCCTATCTACGCAAAATAAGGTTAGGAGTTAATACCTGGTAAACAGAACCTGTGTAGTTCAAATCTGGCAACCAGAAGGTATGGAATTTATACACGCCAATGAGGAAATATTAAGTTAATACCTGGTATTCAGGAAGTAAAAAATTCATACCTGGCATTCAGAAAGTACAGAGTTCATGACAGGTAATAAGAAAGTATGAAAGCGCGTATAATACCTATCAATCAGGAAGTACGGAATTTGGACACAGCACTGAGAAGGAAAGAAGAAAGGAAGGAAGACGTTCAGACCTGGTAATCAGGAGGTATAAAGGAGTCAATAACGAGCTGGTGCAGTTTGCTCTCCCTGGATAGGTGTCGGATGGTCTCGAGCAGCTCCTCAGTCTCGCGCTGCTGTTCGCTCTGCAGGTCGCCGAGCTCACCCTTGGCGCTCATGTAGAGGCGGTACACCACCTTCATCTTGCGCGTCTTGCCCGCCGCCTCCTCCTGCAGCGAGCTGTACCGCTCCTCCATGTCGATGCGCTCCGCCTGCAGTGTGGGCCACCTCAATCACACTCGACAACACAAGGGTCAATGAAATTATGATGAATGATGCATTGATCAATGAAACAATGGTCAATGAAAGAATGATGTAATAGTTAATGAAACAATGATGAATGATGCAATGGTCAATGAAACGATGATGAATGATGCAATGGTCAATGAAACGATGGTCAATGAAAGAATGGTCAATGAAACGATGGTCAATGAAAGAATGATGAATGATGCAATGGTCAATGAAACGAGGATCAGTGAAACAATAATCATTGTAAAAAAGTTCAATGGTACGTGTACCAACTAACAATGAGCAGTAAGTATCTAAAATGTCACTAGTTCCGCCTCCGACAAATAAAAGCTCAATGACACAAGTAAAACTCAAAATTATAATGACACCTTAAAAACGTTAAGAACTACACTTGCGTTGTATAGAACTCTGTCAGAGAACCACATACTAAGAAAACTGGTTCAAAACTCTACTATGATGCACCAAAATACTAAACAATCATTAGCTTTGCTCTAGCCCAGGGGATCCCAACCTGCGGTGGTTGCACGCTCTAGAGGCGCGAGACGATATTCCAGGGGTTGCCAGAAAATTCCAGGTAAATAATAGGTTATTGGCTATGCCTTGGCATCTAGGGGGTATTTTAGGGGGGTGCAAAGTTTGAATAGGGTCAAGAAAAAAACGGGAATCCATGCTCTAATTCTCTCACATTTGGTATACAGTCATAGTACCAAGACTTGGGTAATTGGTACCCTAAACTGTAAGGTCACGAGTCTTTTCGAGGCTCGTACAGTATGACAGCACTCATGGACCATTTCACAACAGGCAACTCTCTGTTCCCGATTCCAGAGCAACATTGCAAATATTTTGAGCGATTAAAAGGGAAACACCGCGATAAAAAATACCTAATAAAAGTTTATTAAATTGAAAATTTAAAGGGGTCAACCAAGTGATTTTTAAATTTTGATCTGATTCGTTTGAAATTTGGACATTGAATGTATTTGTTGAAAATAAACATAGTTTACTCGTGTAACTTTTTCGATTTAGGCCTTATTTTTTTGAAAAATACGGAATATTAGTTTTTTGGCAGATTGTTATTAATATTTCAAAAGAATAGAAGTCATTGAGTTTTTATGCTAGAACAAAACCAAAGACAGTTTTAGAATCCTTGAAGCATTGCAAACAAAAGTATGATTTCAAATTATCGATTTGAAACTTTTCGTTTTTTATATGCGATATTTTATCACTAACTAGCATGTACACTAATTTTGGGTTTTGAGCTTGATAAAAAAAATTAATTGTACAATTGGGAAGAAAAGAATCATACTTCTGTTAGAAATGTGTTAGGATTCTAAAACTGTCTTTTCTTCCTAGCATAAAAACTCACTGACTTCTATTCTTCTGAATGTTGAAAATAAGGGTTGTTAGTAATAATGCATTAAATCAATTTTTATCTGAACTGTACTATAATGGACAATTTATGTAATTGAATGCTTTTTTATTTCGATAATCTCCATGCATAACTTCATATTCACACTGTGAATTGTAATTTACAAGAAAAAAAACTATTTTTTATCAAAATAATGAACATTTATATTTTTAGTCTGATGTTCATGACATTTGACTATTAGATGTAATTTTTAAAAAGAAACACAATTTTCCTACTCGTTTTTTCGATTCAGGCCTTAGTTTTTTGAAAAAATTGGACACATTGGTTTTTTAGCTCATTTTTAATGACATTTCAAAAAAATAGAAGTCATTGAGTTTTTAAGCTAGAACAAAACCAATGACAGTTTTAGAATCCTTGAAGGATTGCAAACAAAGTTATGGTAGCAAATTTTCCATTTCCCGTTATGTTTTCTTTTTATATGGGGTCGAAAATTCAGGATTTTTGGTCTCCTCACACTCCCCTGGGAGAGGGGGGGGGGGGGGGGGGGGAGTTCTAGTGTCCGTAGCGCCATAAAATTTTAAGACCGAATAGCACACCACCTAAGGGCCCTTTTTCGACAACAAAAAAATGGCTCATCGGACCGACAGGGGCCTGGGTTGACCCCCTGAAGAACTATATTGCCTCACATCTGGAAGATACTCAAAAATATTTGCTTTAGTTATCAATTTTGACTGTCTCGTGCATTTTTAAGCATATTACTGCACACAACTGTCTCCAGAGGAGCTAAAACATGCACAAATTGATCAATTAACGAACTTTTTGGACGAAAAATTACCAAACTGTGTTGCCTCGACCCCATAGTAAAGTATAATGAAGAGGAAATTAAGAAATAAAATAAACTGAACAAATGCAAGATTTTCAAAAAGCTAACCAATGATAAAAAGCTGAATCAACAATAAATAAAAAAGATATTAACTATAACCATACACACTTCCACAGTATGTATATAGCATTTGGAAAAACAAATAATTTATTCCTTTTCATGAGACAGACGACTACTGTCAATTTACCGAAAAGATCGAGCAAATACTAACTATATTTGCAAACCACAATAGTTCGTTTGCCCTTTAGCCAGGAAAAAATTGAACCTAACAGTTCCTTGTGCGCTGTACAACTGATCAAAATAAAAAATAAAATAGCTGAACTCGTCATAGCACTTATGGGCCAGCATTAATACACGTATAACCCAAAACCTACCTCCTTCTGACTGATGGCAGCTCGCAGCTGTTCTTCGTGCCTGCGTCTCTCCTCGAGTTCCTTAGCACTGCTCTCGAGCAGCCTTTGCTGCTCCTCTGCTTTTTCCAGCAAATTCTCACCCCCCACCAAAATCTTTCTCTCGAGGCCAGCCAAGCGTTGTTTTAAAGCCTCAGATTCTTTAACAGCTTTCTTCAATTCGATTTCTTGCTTTTCCAAGTTCATTCTAGCCTGATCTCTCTCTTCCTCCTCCATGTCTTTATGCTCGTTGAGGCGATGCTTTTCCTCTTCAAGTTGCTTTCTCATTTCCTCGAGCTCTTCGTCCGTGTAACGCTTCTTTTTCTTCTTGGACGGCTTGTCTCCAGGGGAAGCGTCCCCAGAGTTTTCTTCCTCGCTTTCTTCTCCTGATTCTTCGTCGTCCCCTTGCTCCAGCTGCTCCCTCAGCTTGTTGATCTCCTCCTGCAGCTTGCGCAGCAGCGCGTCCTTCGGGTCTTCATTGACGCGCGCCTGCCCAACACACCTCAGTTACTCAAGTTGTTCCAGTCATCTTTACAAGCCGAGGTGTAGGTGTTCTGAATTTTACTATTGTTAGATAAAATACTGGAATTTCAATTAAAAAAAGCCTCCGAAACACACGGAAAAATGACCAATATAATTATATTGACAATTAATAATAATGTTTTAACTGGGTCCTTTGGACAAAGACTTTAAAGTCTACAAAAGTGAATTGTACTGTCAGTAATAATGATACGGCACAAACAAGCAATGGAAAGGATACCCTGTACTCGATAACTGCCTAAGCTATCTCGTGAAACGAGTCAATTCTGAGATTACCTATAACTTAATACGTTATAAGTGAACACAGGTTTCGTTTACCAAAATTGTTTATTCAAATAAGAAACACTTGAAGCTCACTACCAAAGATCTACACTATGTAAATTAATCGTTAGATTAATCAGCAGATTGATATATTTTCACACCTCCAATAAAAAAGTTACCCAAGCTTACAAACCCAATACGCAATACAGATGCACTCAAGCCTACTAGGCACAAGGCTGGTGAAATCAATAATTAAAGCATGCCAAGGAAGTAATTTGAATAGAATAACACATAAAATGGCTACAGTAGCCCCCTTTTGGGTGTTTCCCAAGTTTAGCGCCGTCAAACACCAATCACGCACAGGCACCAACGAAACCCATTTACAGTCATCAATTTTCAGGCACAAGCCCCAGTACAGTTATGCTCACACAATATTCCGTAGCACGACCGTAACGCAAAGTATGGTCCCATAACTTGACCATTGTCTTTGCATTATTAGACACATTGAAACCCAGATAACCTTTATCACATCATGCTGACACTACTATCTGTCAAGCTATCTGTTTAATCTCGTGTAATATTTATTGACTGCAGATCCAGTAGTCATTGAGGCATTCGACCTGCAATAGTGACCATCAGACAAGCCTTCAAGAAAGACACAGTCCCCCAAGCATCACCTGGTTGCAGATATTCTTGGCTCGGTTAGCGTAGCGCAGCGTACTGATTGTCTCGTCGTAATTGTAGCCAGCTGGGCCAACGTTGGCGCACTGCAACACAAATTATCATAAGTACACAGTTACTACTGAAGAACTGAGTCGGAAAATATAATTACTCTCATTCCAACTTTATGGCTAATACAATCGTTGACACAACACCAGCTCTTAGTTTGGCTAGGACAATCACGGTCATAATGCATGTATAAAGTATACTGAAAATAGCTAATCATTTGTATTATCTACCTATAAAATTTTAGATCTACAAATATCTACAAAAATTTCATATACAGACAGTGCTTTAGTAAAAGTTATTAGCAATTTTCTTCGTATTCTATCACGTGCAGAACAAACAATTTCGTAAGGTTGAGAAATTGTCAAAGAAATGTATGTAGAAGCGAGTGAGATATTAGCCACGCTACCAAGACTAGGTAGATTTTTAAACGTGCAACTTTGATTTGAGGAGGCCTGTGAAAACCGAAAAGACTTTATCTCAAATAAATAAAAATTAAACCAGTCTTCGTTGTTAGAAGCCTTGCCAATCACTTCAAATTAATTTACTTCTAACGAAACAGAAAATTTTAATGAATAAAAATTGCTGAAAATGTAAAGCAGGCCAACTTGAAAAAACAAAATAGAAAAGATAAGGAGGTATTAAACGTGGTCCTGCAAAGAACTCAACTTGAGTCTTAATCATTGAGCCCTCTATTACAAAAAGCAAGCCTGTGTCGACGATGGGATACTCAAGGCTAAAAAATTGACAGAGCAAGCAGTTCCGAGGCCAATATTGAACGAGCTTCACAAGTTGCTTTCAATCAGTGAATCAGATTAATTCAACGAGCAAGATTAGGAAAAATATTTCATTATCAAGAAAATACTACCGCAACTAATTCTCTCTTTATAAACTCCCAAGGGAATCATCGAATCGCCAGTTTTGACAGACAGCATTGACACATAAAAGCACAAATTCAGAACTTGATCCAAAAGGTAATAAAGGCATTAACTTGACAGTTTCCAAGCAGATCCCTGCGTCGTCTCATGAGGGGCAGATGAGCTCATTGAATATGTGTCAAACAATAAAAACACAGCAATGTACCAAAATTAGGAGGAACGTGGCTGAGAGACCAATACACTACCATAACAGTCTTGGAGTTGCCACCGAGCGAGTCCTGCAAGAGCCTGGTGAGCTTGCTGTTCCTGTAGGGGATGTGCGTAGACTTGCCGTCCACGAGGGCAGAAATGACGTTGCCCAGGGTGGAGAGCGACAAGTTGATCTTGCTGGCTTCCTTCAGACGCTGTCCCGTCGCGCCTGTCTTGCTCTGACGCTCCGAGCCCTGGGTACACACTCATTAGATTATATTATAGGTTAGTTTAAGCCACCCTAACCACAACAAAGGCGTTCCAAAAAGGGGAAAGATGAAGGCACCATTATGTTTGGAATTAAGGAAACGCGAATTAAAATAGATGATTTTAAGCTTCCCTAACTACAACAAAGGTGTTCCAAAGAAAGGTAGGATAAAAGCATCATTTAATTCAGATTAAGAGGACTCGAAATCCACACACAAGGAGTGTTCCCATGCAAAATCCCTTGCGCACAGAAACAGTAAGTTGCGAAAGAAGTTTAAGAAGAAAGATAAAAGTTGAAGGAGAAAGTAATAGGTGCTGGAAAACATGACGGCAGTAAACCGAAAATAGATGGTCCTTAACAAATCAAAAATCTATTCTATTTCAATAAAAAGAGGGATTACTCAAGTTTAAACTCAGGAACGCATTGCTCTAGTCAGGGTTGCTGTTTTTGTATCAATTCCTCTTTAATGATGAGCTTAAGAGAGAACAGAATTTTCTGAGAGCACTGAATACACACTTCTGGTCAGGACTGCCAGTTTTTCTCAGCAAATTTGAGCATAAATGAGGACGTAATTTTGAGGACGTAATTTTGAGCTCGCACAGACAGAGCTGACAGCGTTCCAGTGGGAGACAAAAAAGAATATGTGAAGTATTCCCAAATATCTCTCTTGAAAATTTAGTTGAATGCTTCTGCTTTCATTTTAATGATAGAAATGCCAAAATTTGTTTAACATATAAGAAACAAGTAAATGCGATATGTTAAAGAGGCAAATAAGACCACAGGACTATTAAATAGTTCCCCAACACAGCAATAACAAAAACTTTCAAGTCACAAAATCGTAGCGAACTTCCATACACGATCGAATAAATTAAGCAGTAGAAGCAACCCAAGTTTGAAAATTGATGAAAAAACGAGATAAAATATGTTTTCCATTACGCTTTTCAACGTCGCACATAAAAACTATCAGTTTTGTACTTCTCTTTGTTTGCTTCCCTTTTAAAATGTAGCAAAAAATTACTTCTGAATGTTCATTTAAAAACCAGCATCCCATGTAAGTGAGGAGTAAATTTACTTCTGTTTGTCAATTCATTTCTTTAAGCATGTTTGCTCCTCATGCACCTCAGTTACAGCAAGTTATACATCCAAACATTGATCGTCTATCACCAAAAGCTACAGATACACTACTCCAGCTGAGAGGCACAGCAGAAAAAGTAAAACCAAGCCCGTCACTACCGCCAAGTCGACGATACAAGCCACTACTACTCCACTACTCGAGCCGGGAGGCCCAGAAGAGGAAATAAAACGACGCTACCACCAAGTCGACGACACAAGCCACAGCTACACTACTCCAGCCTAGAGGCACAGCAGAGAAAACAAAACGAAGTTACCGCCAAGTCGACGAGGTGCAGCTTGCCAACACGCCAGTGCTGCTTCGAGTCCGGCCCGATCTGCGCGCACTCGATGGTGATCGTGAAGATGGCGTGGCTGCGCGAGCTGTGTGTGTTCATGTTCGTAGCACCCACCGACCCTGAGCAAACACTCCAATCAGTGTAGGAAATTGCTTAATGAAACAGAGACGGTGTTAGGGAATGTCCACATTTTGAGGTATTAAACATTTGCAACTGAAAGCCACTATTTTGATTTGGATGACATTTAGGAAAGTTTACAATTTAGCTCCACAAATTTGTAAAAGTGTGTCCAAAAGTTGGTACCATATGAATATAACTGACATTTCCAAGCCAACCAGTTTTAGCTATTATTATTTTAACTTTTAGTGATTATGATGATTTCATATCACTTTTCTTTACTTTCACATGAACTTCTCAACCCATCAATGCACGCTACATCCGCTGATGAGTGAGCAGTAATTTGGAGAATATCCTAAAACAGAGAGAAGAAATCTAGTGATTAACATCGCCACGATTGCCCATTTTAAGGACAAAGAATGAATTAAATTTGTACTTGAAATATTTTAAAGCATAAAAAACAGAGCATTTAGAGCAGACGCTTCTCACTACAAATTTTTCATGATCGTTTCCACTTTGTCATAGAACCTTCAATAAATCTATAGTGTGATGAAATAGCAATGCCTAAAATATCGAAGCGAAAACAGAACCGTATTTTTAGCCCACCTCACTTTAATCCAAATCCCTAGACCTCACAAAATTCAAGGATGAGTCCTTCAAACACTATGGAATACAGAAAATCAACAACTGAAGACACTATAAAAGCGTGTGAACTAACTGTTCTTGTTGCCGAGCGTCATGATCTTGTCCATCTCGTCAGCGTTGTGGACGACGTGAGTGATGAGGTCCTTGACGTACACGCCCACCTCAGGCCGCTCCTTCACCTCCAGCCTGGTGGACTGGTCGGACCGCAACAAGTCTCGCACCTCCTCGTTGTAGATCTCCAGGTACGAGACTCGCACCAGGAACCTGGGCAAGTCAACCAAAACAAGAGGTTAATTGGGCAGGCAATACCAGGCGTCGTGTGCCAGAAGTCGGTGTTCAGAAAGTTGTTACTTTCAAGATGAGAACGAGATTGCTAATGTTACACTGTCTCCTATACCAACATTGAAAGGGCCGAAGAGCCTCAAAAAACTTTCCCGTTTGACAGGCCCAATACATGACAATGAAATGATTGGCCCTTGTGGGTTATGTCACCACTTTAAATTTATGGTTTCCTTTTAATGTTAAGGTTAGGTTAGGTTAGCTTAATTAAATTATTTTTAATTTGTATTATTTTTAATTTTTGTATTGTTTCAGGCCAGAATGAATTTCTGGGACTCTAATAAGCATCGTAGAGGGACAGCCCGACACCGTCTGGACAGCTACCCTACAGAGTTCATGTGGATGAGTAAGTTATCCGCCGGATGCGACTCATTCGACGCCATCCTAGAGGACATCTCCCAGTTCATGTCTCCAGAATAAAAGGATTGTTGTCGTTTTGTGATAAATAAATAACATTCCAGAAGCAAAAGCTGTATTTTTTACCCTTTAGTAAGCCCAAAAAAGTGGTGACAGATAACCCACAAGTACCAAATGATTTAATGAATTCTACATAGAAATTGCTGAAGACAAAAAAATAGACGACTGATAACAATCACTTAGTAGTACATGCACATTGAGATATATAACACACAGTCTAAGCTGGTGATGCGATTTACTGGGCAGGACGAAGAGATCAGAATATTGTTTAAACAAGGCTAAACGTAAAATTTGTCAACCACTATAAACAACAAAAACCTTCGACTATCAAGTATGTATTATAACAGACAAAAATAGACATTAATAAGTTGTACGAATAAGACCAAGATGCAAGAGTTACGTGAATCACTAAACTCCCTACACCTGCATTAACACAAGGACGATTTGCGCGGCAAAGGGAAAGACTTTTTATTCAAAATGAATTGTATTACAACATGAATTGTACTACAAATTGAGAAGTAAATACTGAAACAAAGAAGTACATTATGAAGAAATGCCAAAAACAGCACTAAATAAAACAACGACGACTGTTAACTCGAGAAAACACAACTAGTCAGAGTAGACAGAGTAACAGCTCTCCTGAAGTGGTGTGATGTGTCACACAAATGCTTTCTTAACATACACAACTGGGCTTTTAGTTGCTATGTGCACAATAGTGAAATATTTTTAAATAACTCCGTGGAATGGAAAAACAGAAAATAATAATGAGAAAAAATATTAAGATCAGAGCATCCATGTGGGAAAACTTCAGAAACATTAATTGCAAACAAAATATTCCAATTGAAGAAAGTTTAGCAAATTTGGAGTCTGAAAAAGCTGTAAGTCATTACAAATTGCACAATGAAGCAGAAAAACAGATCTGTCAACAAAAAGTCCTATTGCGATCACTGTATTTAAATGAAAAATTTACACAAGGCCAAGAAAATAATGAAATATTTTTTACTATAACAAATTAAGTGGGCCTAAATTAATTAGATAGTTGAATAACAAAATCAAACGTGTGTGACTCCACTTTGTTGAACTAATTTTTAAGGAAGCTGAAGTGCACTAGGTTATTTTGACAGTTTATTTCTTAAGTGTAATTTTTTATGATCAATTCAAAAATTGCTAACATTCGACCATAAAACAACAACATTAAATAAAACTAAACCTTGTTCTGCAGTCTCAATTTGAATAATTATGATATACCCTAAAAACAAACGAGGTTTTTACAAGAAAATCAAAACTAGAAGAGAGAAAAGTTCTGTAGTAAGAAAGCCACTTGAAGTAACACACACCACACACAAAAAGAAAGCTCCATATGGTAACCCACTTTTGGTCTTCCTCAGCCTTTGCAATATGGCCGAAAATATGAGCAAAGGAGTTGGGGATGATGCCTCGAAGCTCAGGTGTGTCTCGAATGCCCTCCATAGTGAAGGTTTTGCCCGTACCAGTCTGGCCGTATGCAAAGATGGTGCCGTTGTAACCCTCCAGGACATTGTCAACAATTGGTCTTGCCGCCAAGTTGTACACATCCACCTGGTCATCAAACACCACTGAATTTAGAAATAAAATTCTGGTGCTGTAACAGTCTAAGTGTGGTAGATGAAGCTGTGGTTGTGAATTACACAAGCGGGTTCTAGCTATGAATGAGCAACAAGTCTGGAAAATGCCACCACTATCCAGTCTTCAAACAAGCATGATAGCAACTTTCAAGATGAGATATTTATCTTAAATACAAGGATTTTTATTAATTACCCAGAGCAAACCTTGAATAGTAAACAGTCATAAATTCTAATGAAAATATTGCACCAGTAAACTATTAAAGCAATCTTAGCCTGGCATTTTAAACCACCTAATGGGCAAGCAAGGGCAAACATTCATAAAATTTTGCGAACAAGCAGTAAGAAGTTTATTATTTTACACGTAAAGTATAACTAACTTTATAATCTGAACCAATAAAACCCTCATCATTTCCCAATTGGCGATCATTAACAACAGATGATGCATATCTAAGACAAGTTCCTACACCTTGTGCAACCATGTCTACTGAAATAGGACGAACACTAACTAAAACAGAATGCTCTTTTGAGGTTTTAACTAAAAACCGAAATGAGCCTTTAACTAACTAGTTGAAAATAATTCAATTTTGCTCATAAACATAGCTCGATGTCATAATAATCACTAATTACAATAAACGAGCAACAGCAGCAGACGTCATGAAATAAAAAGCCTCACTTTCAAATGCACACCAGTGAGTTAGTTTGAAGCAGGAGCTTGCTACACTCAATAAGGAGTAATAGATAAATTGATGGATAAAATATAACCCTCTTTTATTTTGAAGGATAGGGATAGGATTGTTTACAATTGTGTTACTACAAAAAACTTTAAGCTAGAACACAAAACAAGTGTTACAAAGTGCTCTACATAAGAAGTTAAGACACTATAAAAATGTTAAAAATCAAAAGTAGTTAAATTCTAACTTCAGATATTTTTCATACTGCTCATCTATTTATTCAATAATGCCCACTTCTGTACACAACATTAATAATGTCAATTTTATAACTTATACTTTCACTGAACAATTAATCCTGTAATAATATGGTTGCAGTATGATCAATTTACTCAAACTAGTTCAGTTCTTTTGAGAGTAAGACTAAGCAACCCCCTAATGTAACACAGAAAAATGCATTTGCATAGTCATGGCATAACATTGATGGAAATTTGAGAATATCAAATTTCAGTCCATTCAGAGGTCAAACATTTATGATTAATTTTCTTGAATAAATTACCAATTTTGAGGAAAGCTGAACCAATCTTTTTCTAGTTATAAATATGGGATAAATTTTCATAAAAGATTTAAAATAAGGAGAATGAAACAATTGATAACTACAAACATGAAAGGCTTATTTGCTCAAACGTGGTGACTTAGCTCATAGAAAATAAAACAGCAGAAAATCATTAAAGGCTCCCCACATGTGAAGCAAACCCTACCACAGATCTCTTCTATCAGCTATTCCCCCTCTAGCTGCCATGAGAGAGAACAACAACTTCATCTCATTGATATATTCTAGCTAAACCCATAATGCTAAATTCCTTCACATCCATTGCCTGTTTATACTGAAATTACCAGTCACATTCATAGAAGTAGACCATATATGCAGCACAAAATACAGTGAGTGGCAAAACAATACAACACGTTGATTGGTTGAATCAGGTTCCACATTTGAACTATATTTAGTTATATTTTGGAAAATTAGACTATACATAAAAAATAATATGAAAGGTTAATAATATATCTAAAACCCGCATACATTCAATAAAAAATTTATAAGAATATGTGTAATAAGCACATGAACAAAAGTTTACAATATATTTCAAGATATACATACATTAATACTTTGATGCACAGCCGTTATTATTAATTATGGCTTTGAGACATTTAGAGCAGATCACTATTAGCCTTTTACAAGTTTTGGGTGTAATCTTATTCCAATCTTCAATGCAAATTTTTTGAGTCTAGTGATGTTATTGGAACCTCTCTTCTTAATCCTCAATTTCAATTCCCTCAACAAGTTTTAGATCATATTGATTTTGGGGGATTGACTTGGCCATTTTAAAATGTTTATCTTCTTCATCCTTAACCATTCCTTGGTTTCATTTGTAGTATTGGACCGTTATCTTATCGGAACGTCCATCTACATATAAATTAAAAAAAAAAAACAAGCTGAAAGTAGAAGTTCTTCTTCCAATATTCCACGATATTTCCTGTCATTCATGGTTCCTCCAATGATGTGAAGTTTAACTTTAACTCTTCACGAGTAGTTTGAGGCATCTGCACCACTGTTCAGACCAATTTTGAAACAGCATTGTAGTTAATCTTCCGTGGACGGCCAGTTTGAAGCTTGCCGAGAGTCGTATTCCCGCATTTCCACTTAAGTATTATGGTTCCAACCGAGGCTATAGGAACACAGTTGTGCACATCTCTTCCAATATTCCAAACCATCATAGAGCTCCACAATGCGTTCGTGAAGGTCTTGGCTGATGTCCTTATTCTTACTCATGCTTACGACCTTTCATTCCTTACCTAACTCATACTTACGACCTTTCATTCCTTACCTAACTCATACTTACGATCTTTCATTCCTTACCTAACTCATGCTAACGACCTTTCATTCCTTACCTAACTCATGCTTACGACCTCTCATTCCTAACCCAACTCATGCTAACGACATTCAACATTCTCGAAAATTCCTACAATCATTTTTATGTAAAATATAAAAAAAAGTTGGATATTACAAACTTTTGTTTTCATATTTGTTGTACATATTCCAATATATTTTTTCTATTAAATGTTCGTGGGTTTGAGATATATTATTAACCTTTTTATACTATTGTCCATATATAGCTCAATTTTCGTATTTGTATGTGGTTTATAAATGTAAAATCTGGCAATTTAATCAATATGTTTTATTATTTTGCCCCACTGTTCAATTATGGCAACTAGGTAAGAGAAAGTTTAGGTATTCCCAGACTAATACTGCACTCTATTTTAACATAAAGCATACAATCGAAATTAAATAGGATTTGAGTACTCATGCCATCAGAACAACTAATTTTTGCACTCTCAGCACACTTTTCCTTCAGGCCAATAGTTTACCTGTTTTGAGTCAGGACCAAAGACGGAGTCAAACGTGAAGGTCTTCGGAGGCTCATCAGAGGCATGTGAGGAGGCTGCCAGGTGAGGGTTTGTAACGCTCACGCAACACGCCTTCTGATTCACCTGCAATACAATTTCTCTTTTAACTTGTTTATTAACTCATCAGATTGTGTTACAGCATCTTACCATATGAAACTGCTCTTAATGTACAGTGGATGAGGCCTCACTCTAAACTTCTCATCAATCAATAAAGGAAAAGTAAATAATGAGACCCAGCCAAGCAACAAGAACTCAAACTCCATGAATGAACCAGAAAACAGAAACGAATACAAAAATGAGACATAGATAAAACAAAAATGATAGAACAAAAATGCACTCTGGCAGTCACAAAGCCCTAGTTCTTGCATACAACCTTCATGATGACTCACAGACAACCACAATGATCTGTCTCCCTTTTTGATCTTGACCAAGTCATTCCTGCAGTGTTACCAATTTAAACTACACAATAATAACTGAAGAATCCTAACATTAAATTCCACTCTGTTAAGGGAGAAGTGATTGAAGAATTAATGGCCTATTAAAGGATTTCAGTACTGAATTTCAGCTAGGTATCCTTATATTTTAATCACAAATTACAGTACTGAAGGTATCATATAAAAATTTAAGAACTTTTAAACTGTGAGGTTAGGTGTTGCGTAAACCAATTTGCAAAGGTGCAGGTACAAAAACTCATAAAAAAATCATATAGAAAAATCAACTGAAGAGAATTAAAGCTAACCAGCTTTCTTCAAGAACTGACCACTATCAAGCAATGGATTTACTCTATATTCTTAGCTTTTGTTTGCTGAAGTGATTGTGCTGAAGTAGCTTCCACTCAATTGTTGAAAACCATGATATTTGAATGAGCTTAGGTCAATAGCTTTAACATCTCCAAAAAGTAAAAACATAATAATTCTGCAATTTTCAACATTAGAAATTTTTAAATTGTATGTATGGCTTCACAGAATTAATTTGCTCATCTATCATTTAGGATCCAACTATTGTATCTATGAAAATAAGTGCTTCCATATGGAAAAATGTGAAGTCCCAAGCTGAAGGTTAGGTAGTTTTTTTTGGTGGCTTACATAAAATTTTAATGGTCATCTTTCCAAGTTCACTACAGTCCTATTGTTTAGCACCTATTACTTTCTCTTCAACTTTTACCTTTTTTCATTAACTTTTTAATTTAGCCATTTCCATGTGTAGGCTGTGAAGATGCACATTGTGCATATATTCCCCATACCCTTAATTCTAACCAAATAATGCCTGGAACTAACTTATAAACTTATAACCTAACCTCTCATTCTGAATGAGAATGATGTTTTGTTTGCCAGGCTTACACAGCCTTTTCTATCCAGTGGCTGCCTACAAGAAAATAGGCAAGCAAAACATAGCTGATAAACATAACAGAAATATAGGACAGCAGACTAGCTCAATAAATTCAGCGATGAAACTTTCCTGCAAACTCTAGGCATTACATGGATATAGAAATACATGAACACAATAAGCTATAGCAGCTGGGATATTTTCAATTCTCATAAATAAATCAAGATGGTAAAAACCCTTCAAAACATAGGAAATAATTTAATTTAAACATAAAAATGAATGAAAGCACACGATTATCAAGAAAAATAGCCTCTATTAGTACCACAGGGATGTTAACAATGCATTTAGGTTGCAATATTATAAAAATTAAGAGAAAATTTCCAACTAATTGGTAGAGAATGAGTTGAAAGAAATAATTAATTTTTGTTCAATGTATTATTAATATCTCAGATACTTTATAATACAATCCAAGAGACATTTCAATGAAAATCTGAAACAAAATTATACTATCTGAGTGGGGCCATTTTTCCAAACTTGCAAGGCTGATAATTTTAATTTACCTGAAAAATCCTTTATTGTAAAATTTAAATGAAGGCAATTCTTTTAATTTTTTAGCCCTCAACCTATTAAGGGTTACTGATGATATATATCATTGACTTGAATTTTCTCCTTTAGTAGCAACCTATAGTGGTGCATATCGGCTTCAAAAAGCAACCATTAACAGATCCATATAGGCTTTAAAAAGTGACCATTAACCAGTTAATAATCTGGCAGATTTTAGAAACAGATACTTGAGAGGATGCATACACAAAAAAATTAAATTTATTTATAGTATTTGCTAATAAAGAAACTGACTTTATTATTGCATATGACCATGGATTGTCTTCACATGCAATGAGCATGTTCACAACAAAAAAAAGACAATGAATATACAATCTTGGAGTTCAGGTCTTCAGGATATCAAAATATTTCTCTACTTACAAGAATAATTAGATTAGAAAAAAATATAACATCAATGTAACAAAATAGATTCATAAGAAAGAAATACAATGTACCACAATAGATTTACAAGAAATATATTTAAAATCATTTATTGATCAATACCACAATCAAACCAACCTTTACAACATTTGAGTGTCCTTCTTTGATCTCCTTCTGGCTCAAGGGTCTCACTCTGACAACAACTCGTACTTTCTCATCATTATTGCTGTTTGACGCTTCAGCTTGAGAGGGCTGTAATGGAATTCAATCATATAAAAATTTATAACAGGTACTAATTTAAAATATCAAGAATTTTACAAAGATTAAAAATAATGCATTAATCATCTCTATATATCAAATTATATAACTTATCAAGTAAAATTAAATTTCCGTGAAAAACCTATGACAAAGGAAAGAGCATCTTCATAAAATTCTATAGAGAGAAATTTTCTAAGCAGTACCTAACACATCTATTTTCATTAATATCTAATATTGAATGTTTGACTTAGTGTTAAATATTGAATGCTAAACATTTTCAAATATTCATATAAGCAGAAAAATTTAGTTATTTTTGGAGAGCATACCTTTACAAATAATTGTTTTCCATCCACAAAATTGTTTGCATAATATATCAGCATTAAGTATTAATTTCTTAATTAGTAAGCTAATTAGTTTCAAGAAGAATCTATAGGGTAATTCATCAAATATCGAACTGAACTGATAATCAAACAACTTTGAAAATATGCACGTAATAAATTTAGTAAGCATCCAAACTTGCTCAGTGCCAGTGATCTTACATCTAAAACTCCTATTTTAGTGATAGAAACTCATTTCTGTGAGCTGCAAACTGCTACCAGCTGTTTCGACCGTATTTCCTATACGACCCTTACAAATTGATCACATTTTTTCACTTGAAAAATCTTACGCACCTCGGTAAAATTGCGACGGTTTAACTGTTGTTGTGCCACCGTCAACCTCCCGTCATAAATAGAGAGTAGTGTTGCCATATGATGTTCTCTTGCTGTATTTTTTTCTTTCCTGCTGCTAAAACCTTGATAATTATTCCATGTTCGAAATTCAGTTCTTACTTCATGTCAGTATTAAATAGTAAACATAGGTGTTTGCTGTGAGATATATCAATATAAATATAATAATATGTGAGATATATCAATAATAATATTTATATTGATATATATATATCAATATAAAGGCTGTGAGATATATCAATATATTTAAGGAGTGCCTTCTTCTTTATACTACAATACATTTTCTAGGTCTTAGATTTACGATTATGGCTAAGAACTGAAACGTATATCATCTGGGAAGGTAAACCGAGCTTGTATACAGTTAAGACAGAGATATTATTTTATTTTACTTATTTTTGCAACAAATATAACCTTCAGTAATTAAATTGACCTTTGACCCGTATTATACACTTTGTAATGTTAAACACGTCCGTATATATTGCCATATATAGTTTTTAGTAAGTTGTGTTTGGATTCAAAATTCAAACAAAAAACCTGTTTGGATCAAAATTCTTGTTCGATTCATGTTTGATATTGATGAAATTACGTTATTAAAGTGTTCCATTTTTAGAACAATAAATAAATTCCAACAACCTACGTTATCTTTAAAGCGACATCACAGAACACGAAAGCAACTGTTCAAGAATAATCTTGAGGCCCGCAACAGTTATTCAGAGCAAAAGTTATCGATTTATGAAGATTATTTTTAGACACACGTGGTTTCTGTTCGATATTTGATGAATTACCCTATATCTATATTCTCATGTCATTTTTTCTAATTTTTTCCGATTTTTTACAACCAGAGAAGGATTTTGTTACTCATCTAATATATATCATAGTTGATGAAAAAAAAATATAAATATTGCATTCATAAGTTAATCAATTTTTGTTCAACATAATTTCCCAAAAAAAAATTTGCAAGCATAAATCTATTCTTTCTGATATCAAAAACAAAATGAATCAATAAGGTAATACGGTCAATATTGAGTTTAAGTGATGTGGGGGAAATTAAGTATTCCGTTTCAGATAATCACTTAACACTTTAACCGCAATTGGTTAAACTTAAGTTTAACATTCAACTCATATTTAAAGTCAATTATTGTAAACACTTTTGAAAATAGGAAACGTTAACTGGATCGTGCTTTCATTTTGCTTCTATTAAGTATTTTTGAAAATTAAGTTTGAGACAACTGGTCGGTCAGCAGCATTATGAAAATCCCCTCCGTGGCCACCAGTGGTGCACGTTGCAATCAAAGTGTTAAGAAGCACATTTAAAAACGTTTTACACGAATGACATTTTTTCCGCTGATGCTTAGTTTTTGAGTTAGAGCGGTAAATTAGCGCGCCAAAAGAAGCGGGCGCACCAAGCAGAATTTAATTAATAACGGAAGCTAACCAGGGATGGAAAAAACCCTGGGTTTTTTAAAAAACCCAACCCATGTGGTTTTTTTTGGGTTAAATTGGGTTTTATGGGTTTTATTGGGTTTTTTTGGGCTTTACTGGGTTTTTTGTAATACCTGTTTTTGTTCATAAGAGTTATTCACACAGCTCCAGTTGCCCCTATTTCAGATTTATATATATACACTTATTGAGTAAATATTATTATTTGATTACTTTATTTCCAACATTATGTACATTATTATATGAATTATTACATTATGTGAACAATATATGAATTAAGTTTGTCCATCACAATTACCATTTACCAATCACCATATGCATAGAGACATAGCTCTGCAGTCTGTAAAGATATAAGATGTGCAAAGAGAATTGCTATGCTTGTCAATTCATAGTAAGTTGTTTTAGCAGCAGACAGCCGCAAGTCATGTGAGAGGCAAGCACCATGCAGATCATAAGTAACCACCACAAGCAACTTGAAGCAAGACAGCTACACATCACTTAACAGTCATGCTGTTAACAACATAACATGTGTATTGTGTGAGCTGGAGTGCTTAGCAGCGCAAGTCAAGTCAGTCAACCACACTGTTACATGTTACAACATGTGGTGACATGTTTTTTTTTTTTTTAATTTTTTTTAAACTTGCCAAAAAATTTTTTTTAAAATTTGCCAAAAAAATCACTTTTTGCAGTACAGGATAGCAACAAACACTAGAATGATTGAAAGTAAATGCTGTAACAGATTCAATTGCCAAATTTGTTCCAGTGCAGCTTGAATGTTTACCATAGGCCAGTCGTTTCTTTACTTTCTCACCCAATGATGGCCGCGGTCGTGTCAGACCCCATCTGACTATAATTGTTAGACTTATTTCAGGCAAAGCTCTCACAGGAGACAGATATTAAAGAGTGGTTGGCTGAGTACAATCCGGAGTTCATCGGTGCGCTTTATTCCTATAAATTGAAGGACTACAACATCTTCCCAAAACACATGTTCAATGAGAATATCACTAAGACAATGACTCCTTGTTGATGGTAGGATATTCAAGACATGAAACAGCAGAAAATACAGATTCCTGAAAAAACACTGGCAGAGGGTTTCTGCAAGTTCATAAGCAATCTTCATTCTTGCCCCGCAAGTTCAGGATCCATTGAGAGAATTTTTTCAACATTAGAAATTGTGTGAAATAAATTGAGAAATAGATTAGTATCAGAACGCGCACAGAAATTGGTCTCAGTATATCGCCATCTCACAAATGATCATGATGTGGAAGACAACGATGAAATGGCAGCAGATGTAGAAAGAGAAACACAGTAGTACTGTAGTAGCAGTCTAGTCTAGAAGACAGGGAAAATTCAGAAGTCTCTATATTATCAAGTAGTCAAACTGCATTTGTTTCTAAATTTTTGTTTTTTTACTTTGGAAATAGAATTCATGAAAATATATTAGTCCCTCAAGTTTTTTTTGGTGATTAAGGTTTTTCTAATTTGAAATACATAGGGTTGGTGTTTTGTTTTTCAATGTTTCCTTGTCATAGTCATATATATGACTTAGATACATTTTTTGACAAGATAAATATTTAGCTTATATTGATTCTATTATCTTGATAACAAATAAAATTTATATAACAATAATAAAACCCAAAAACCCACTATTTAGTGGGTTTTATAGTGTGGGTTTTTTGGGCTTTTTTGGGTGGGTTTTTTATGTGCCAACCCTGAAGCTAACCCCCTATTACAAATGTAAAGAGGTTGGGTCGTGAGGGGGAGGCACAGTTCTTTTAGTGAAAATTATAAATAAAGCTTCTAACCAATAAAGCTTCTTCTCCCATGGGCGCCGCCATCTTGGAGCCAGCCGATGTAAACAAGATTGCGGTCGTCACCCTAATGGGTCGGTTAGAAGCTTTATTTATAATTTTCACTAAAAGAACTATGCCTCCCCCTTACGACCCAACCTCTTTACGTTTCTAATAGGGGGTTAGCTTCCGTTATTAATTAAATTCCGCATGGCGCGCTTGCTTCCTTGGCGCCCGAAAGCCAACTTCAAAGTTTAATAATTCAAAAATAACACATCAGCGGAAAAAATGTCATTCGTGTAAAACGTTCTTAAATGGGCTTCTTAAGTGATTATATAAAACGGAATGCTTAATTTCCCCACATTACCTAAACTCAATATTGACCGGTAATACCGAGAGTTTATAAAAAATCTTTATCCTTTGATATATATCTTTCAATCAATGATGTAGAAAATCAAAACATATATCATGGATCAAAACATATACCAAATTTATCAAATTCATATTTTAGAGTAATTGCTATGTCATGATAAGTAACATTCAATTAGGCAGTCTGTAATACAAATATAAGCAAAACCATTGATTTTCAAATTTTCATTTACAGTAATATATACCTTAAAGTGATAGAAATAATTCTGTAGTTAGGTACTTGTTAACTTTGGTAAATCTGAAGGAGATGACAGTTGTCGATTTTCCACTTTTTGGTGCCTGAACCTAATTAATTGAATCAAAATAAACAAGTTTTCTTCTATTCTTTTTTTGTCTCAAATGAGTATTTTACGATTTATAGCGGTAAGTTTAGTTTCGTCATTGATGACAAATGCGCTCGAATAAACAGCTACTCATCGGTTTTCGAATTTTTGTTGCTTGAAACATGGTAATAACATCGAAATAAACAACTTTTATTCTATATACTTTTTTCGTCAAATGAGTATTTAACGAAGTATAGCGGTAGGTTTGGTTTCGTCTTTCAAGACAGAGCGCTGGAAGCTAAACGCCATTGCAGTATTGCCATACAACTCGATCAAAGAATTTCTTTCCGCTTCAAAGACTGGAGTTGCGGTAAGTCATTTACCGCTATAACTAATAAAATACTCATTTGAGACAAAAAGTGCATAGAAGAAAACTTGTTTATTTCGATCTAATTAATTATGTTAAGGCATCGAAATTTACAAAATCGACAACTGTCATCTCCTTCAGATTTACCTCAACTTTTTACACCATTGTCTAAATGATAAATTATTAACATAATAAAGCCTTTTAAAGTACTCAAACTTCATACTGTGGAATCAGAAGCAAAACTTCTGCCCTAGGTTGGGTGTAAACCTAGGCCTACATGATGCTTTCAATTTAATAAACTATTGATCCGCAACAAGCATCAAATTCCTTAAATTTTGACAAAATATATAACAAATATTTAAAAAAAAAGTAAGACTACGCAAAATTTTATTCACAATTTAGAATATAACTCACAGGCATAGTTACCACACAATCTGACCATCAGCTGACGTGACGTCAATTTTTCTCCCCTTCACCGTTTCTATGGCAACGCAATGCTCCACCTAAGCTGATGTCCTCAAGGAGTAAAAAGTTTCCTCACAATGACGTAATCATACGAATAACAGATACGCAAAAAAAAGACATCATAGTGCAACGTTCTATTGATAGTAGCATAAATTTGAATCGTTCTCACAATTTCCAATGCACACAGAACCTAATGACAGGTGTGAGTTGAACGCAGTCGATTATTTTTCCGCAGCCTCGGATAAACTCTTACTCTTTGTATTACTCATGATGAAATAATTTGAAGCTTTTCGAAAGTTACGAGTGGTTGAACTTGTGTTGTATTAGTGGCGGGGCTTATCTGGAAAACATCTGAGTGGGCTGTGATGACCCACCATACCTGGAAAGTGGGGATGGTGTTTTGACCTACTGGTTATCCCAGTGGGGCCGTTCAATGACAGCTTGTAACGAGGATTGGTGGAACCTGAGTGGCTTATTGAACAGGTCTGGTATACAACCGCTGAACTCTTATTGCGAATATTGTGAGTATTATGGATGAAATTGTACGTCGGTACAAAGGCCCCGACGCTGTTGGCTCTCAACTACAAGTTCAAGTTTTAAGAAACCCAAATTCATGGCGTATCATACATAAGTATAAAGAGTAAGTTGCATGAGTTCCTGGGCTTGGTATCTCTTATCATAAGTAAATAGAGTGCTTTTGTTATAAAAATACATTTCAATTCTATTTTTGTTTCAAATTTATTGGAAAGAACCTATTTTCTTTCTTTTTTTCTTAGGTAATAAGATCATTTTCGGGAGAAGGATTTTTAATGATATATAGATCAACACACTGGAGCTAGTACTTGGTATTTGATAAGCTATTAACTAAAGTTATTAGGTATGTATAATCAATATTACACAGATGTTCACTGATTATTAAGCGTATTCTTAAAGGGCACCACATGATCAATTTAGTAAATCTTCAAAATAAAGCTTACCTGTAAACTTTGAATTACTGTTTAATAAGATACTCAAAAGTTCCCACTCTACCCTGGTGTCAAAGATGAGTCTCGGCTTGACCGGGCGTAACCGTCATTGCGTCCTAGTGTTAGTAAAGAGGCACTTGAAAAATCAATGTACAAGAAGATATGTATCAAGTTTGATTGGAATAAAACATCCTATATCCTTTCCCAAAGTTCCGATCCATCTATACGTGTATTCAGACGTAGTCGTAGTCAGGGGCGAGAGCCGAAGGCAACGACTCTTTCTCGTGTGAAAGAAATACGATAATGAATGGCAACCTTGTCTGTTTCATTGTGACTTATCTCAAATTTGAACGTTGATGCAATGTGGTGATTGAATGCCAGCCATCAAATAAGTTTTTAGTTTGGTGTGAATTACTTCGAGTGAATGTCTTTCTTGAGGAGTGGCTAAACGTGGTATCTGAAGAAGTAAGGTACTAAACCTGAGCTGACGGGTTAAAGACAATGAAATAGTGTTGGGTACTCTCAAAAATATACTTCAAAATGGCGCTGAAATTATGAAATGCCGTTGAAGAACTGCCAGTGGATTGAATTTTTGAAAGAGAGAAAGGAAAAAATTTGGAACTGTGGTGTCAATTCAATGAATGAGTTTGATTGCTTCTGTGTGCCTCTTAAACAGGCCACGCTAGAAATGCCCTACTACCATACCTGTAATTGGTCCGTCTGAAGCTGTACTTGGGTTGTGGCTCGATGCACAGTATTCGTGCGATCGCATGGGGCGGCACGTAAATTGCACTTAGTGTTATCATATTCGCTGCAGTCTACAGATAGAGCGTTAATATGAAGTGCTTTTGGAAATAAGTTTGACTGCTGTGAGACTGGACGATGCGCTTCTTTGATGCGAACCATTACCATGAATGAGAACTGCGAGCATGTGCTCAACCGAGAGATAATGACTATATTTATCTGAGGTGAAGCACTTGTTCCTTAAATGGGGCAAATCGTATTGATATCGTTGGGGGGAAATGGGCCAAGCGCCTCAGACTAATACAATGGTTAAAGCTTTCCTATGACATCAAGAGCGTATGAATAGATGAATAAGAGCTGTGCGACTGACAAATTCAGAGCTATTCTTAAATATGATTAGGATCGGAATCCAGACACAGTTGGTCATGACCTATCATGCAATGAGTTAGCGGATGATCGATGCGATCATGTGGCACGCTACAATGCAGTACATAAAAATAAGATTATGAGTTAGTTAATTCATGATTCCCTAACTACAAAAAATATGTGCCTTAGGGAAGAAAGAATAAGGTACCATTTAATATAGAATTAAGGGAACAATCTTCTGCGATCTTTGCACAAGGGGTGACCCCCACACGCTGAACACTGAAGCAGCAAGATTGAAAGAAGTTTATGAAACACGGAAGAAATTGAAAGAAAAAGTTAAAGGTGATGAAAAAAGGATGGCAGAAAAAATAATAATAATCGATTTTAATAATAGGCAAGCCTACCTAACCATGAGCTCGGGACCTCACATCTTCCCCTGGAAGCGATTTTTCAGTGCACGAACTGCGGAACTAAACGTCCAAATTTTTTCGATCGTACGAAAGCGTTACGCGTATACACTGTGGAAGTTGATGAGTCTTGAGTTACACGATTTACAAATATAAAATATAAATATTTTCGCCGATAAGCCATCTTTAATTACTCGTGGGCCATGCTCTCATATGACATCAACCACGGGGCCTGGGTCACGTTAGATCAATCAGATCCAGTAGGCCGTCGACCACTTGTGTTGGTGTTGCATCAATGAATCACAAATATTAAACACATTGTGATATAATGAAAATAAATCAAATCCAATGAATAACATCGAATATATCGTCTTGCAAATCATAGCTGAAGAGCTATATCACCTGGGTCGCACTGTAAAAGAATAGATCTAATGCGCCATGTCGGGCTATGTTTCTTCAATTTGTTAGAAGTCTCATCGCAGTAGAAAAAAGCAGCTGACGAGCAATAGTATGTGGATCGCACTTTATAAAATACATCTAATATGCATTGTCGGGTTATGTTTCTTAATTTTTCAGAAGTATCTCAACAGTAGCCTGTCATATTTCGAATTTAAACAAGAAATGTCCATTGCCACGAAGAATGAGGTGCCAGCTCTCAAAACAAAGAAAAACCTTCCTTATATCTGAAAAATTCGGTACTAAATTCGTTTCAATATTTATAATAAAAAACAATTTCGCGTGAGCCAACTACGTTGTTGTTTGCGGGATATTTTATCTCAACGCTAAACGTTCCCACATTCAGTTAGTTTAATAATGTTTGCTAGGCTATGGTAACGTATCTAATCATTGACTGAGATTGCACTGTCGCCGTCAGAACGCTCACTGTGCTCAAGGTTGCAGCCAGCTGCAGTGACTTGAGTAACGTGTGTTTGGTAGTCTAAACTTTGTCCATGTGTGTGACATCTCCGTTGGCTACAGAATGAAAGACAAACCGTATATTTCCCATAAAATTGATGCATAAATCAACATCAGATTTTAAAATATCTCAACAAAACGATTGATTCTCAATTGTCAAACGTGCATGAACCCTGGTTTGAACAGCTAACAAGTTTACAAGCCTCGTTTCATTTTACTTTTTTTGACGTGGATTATGCTCTATAAGGAAGAGTTTCAGAGAGTAATTTTTACGATTTAGACAAAAAGTTGTACCACAGGAAAGGGAATTCACAATTTCAGGAATTTAAACGATTTGTTGTTAACTCGAAAAAGTTTTTGATTTTCATTTGGTTTTCATGACGAACTTTGCGAGAAATAATCTCGAACTAAATACCATCATTTAATTATTTTGTTACTCCTGAAAAATTCGATGCAATTTATGATATATCAGGAGATCATGAGGTCTTGCTTTGACGACACGTTCTTGAGACGAGCTGAATGGAAAACTTGCTGTCGGTACCCTGTACGGTTTAGTTTCAACCGAGTATGAAACGCCTATTAAACTTCATTGAAGTTATTTTTGTACACCTCGGATGGTTTGTCAATTAGTACTCCTCGTATGGAACTTTTGTTTTAGGACGTCCTATATTAAGAAACTTTTAAAAGCCAATATGTTGGCATGAATCTCATGTGGCAACTTGGAAAATAAATGTTTTTTCTTTTTTTTCGAGCAATGTTGTAATTGGTCGGTCAAAATTCAGTGAAAGTTTATTTGATTTTTCAGGTATTTTTCACACATCGAAAAGCGAACTTCAATTGCAAAATTTTATCATCACTTTAATAGTATTTTTTGTTATTATTGCTATTTATGTTATCATTGGATACATAAAATATTAATAACAATGAAAACAATAATATTAATATTGACATTGATTTGTCATTGATTTTGATTTCTGGTTAAATACTATTATTTGTGTTATTGCTACATGAGTAATATTTTCTTAAAATTATTATTACCATTATCATTACTAGCTAGTTTAAGACTCTTTAGCCACATCAAAGGAGATCTTATGAGAGCGAAGAGACTATAGGCTATATTTATAATAGACGGTAGGGAGCAGAGAATCAATGCACAAACTCTGATCCCACGCAGAATTTCATTCGCATTGAAACAGTGAATGGGAAGTAAGAGGGGAAAAATACAAAGATAATATAAAAAAGAGCTGCATGAGCACAGAAAGAAGCTATGTGAGTATGGATAAGAGAAATCCCAAAGGCCTTTTTATTGATGAGGTAACCTAACAGAATCCTCCTGGGGCGCCTGTCCCCGTGGCATACGATATACAAATCTAACAAACTAATCTTAACCTATTGCTCATCTTATGGCCCTCTTTTGTAAATTTCTGGATGAGATATAATACGGATAATTCAATGAAATCGAGTGCCGGCAAAAAGTCGTTGAATAACCATTGAAATTTCATGAAGAAGCATATGCTGTGCAATATGATCATCGATGGCCGAGAGATTGAGAACGCGCCCTTCATCGATAAGTGTCGGCGGTGCCGTCCGGTGTTTCTTCCCGTAGGAAAAAGGGAGAACTCAGCTACAATTCCCCACCTTACCCTGGTGTCGGAAATGGGAGCCGGCTTGATCGGGAGTAACCGTCATTGCGTCCTGGTGTTAGTTATAAGGCAATTGAAAAAACAATGTATAAGTTTATGTGTATCAGGCGCTTGACTGGAATGAAAAAACATTTTTTGCGCTATGTAGATTGAGGACGACTGCCTCTTGCAGCAAAAGTTATACAAGAAAATGACGCTTGTATTTTTTTTAATTTTTATGATGCAACCACTAAATTTAGCAGGGTTATCTTCAAGATATTCTCTTCACTGGCACTCGACTAACTCGCCATCGGCAGACATCTTTGGATTTTCTATTATTTCGTGCATTTATTACCACTATCAAAATTAGAATAACATGATCATGGAACTTAATTTTTATATTTTTCTTCCAACCTTTGGAGAAAATATATTCAATGGTTGTTATGATATTAATGTACGTTTAACGGCTGAAAATCGTTATGTTATGACGCATGAAAAACCGATGTTGATTTTATAGAGGGTGTACAGGGGTTAAAGATCGGAGGATATTAACTTACCGCAGAATAAAAAACATGAGCAGTTCTGATCAAATATTGTTGGATATCATAATTTTAATGATGAATGTTACATTTATTTCAGAGGTTCCAAATAGACAAAATTATCGAAATAAAATTAAGCTTTAAATCCTGCTCTTTTCAATGAAACGTGTTTCTGCCTTGAGCACTGATATTTTACAATCTACAGCATTTTTAAATCGGCCTTTTTTTAGCGGACGCCCTGCATAAACTTCATTGCAAACAACGGGGATTTTTTCTATCGTCTGCCAAGACAAGCTCAAAGGTGCCTACAAACCAACCAAACCTTGGGCTTTGCCAATGTGCTCCAGTACTGGTCTCAGATGCTCTTGTGATCGTGACTCACAGCTCGTTTTTGGCTATGGCTAAGCATTTTCATTTTTTTTTACACAAAATGGTCAAGGTGGGTTGAAATAATCAGATTAATTAATGGGGGTCAATTGTCTTGTGAGTAGTGTGAGTTCGTAGAAACTTACGGGCTTCAGTGTTGTTGTAGGCCAACACTTAGGTTTTTGACGCTGGACTCCCAGCTTCCCTGCAGCTGTGCTTCGTTCTAGGGTTTCTTCATAGTTATTCTGAGCTCTAATTCAGCCGTGTATTAATCCTAGAATTTTCACGAAAAAGTGGTTTGGTATGAAATTATCTTTGCTTCTAGCGACAACGAAGACCATAGTTACTAGAATTTCCACCTTCACAATTGTAAGGATATCTTGAATCTACCAAAAAATTTTTGACCTTCCCATTACCTTTTGCTGATGCAGAGAATGCTTGAAATCTTATTTGTCCTATCGGCTAAGATCCCAAAGAAAGTTCAATGCTTTCTCCACAAATTAAGACAGTCTCAGTTCTTATTTACATAAATTTTTGAGAAAGCTGCGTGAATCGAAATTTTATTCAATTAAAAGAAACTAATGAGAGCATTGATGTCAATAAAAGAAATTAATAGCATTTTTCTCTTTTCATTCTTTCTTAAAAAAAACAGTACCCAGTAGTTGAATCTGTTTCTCCATGAATACTTTAACCATTTTTACCACATTGACAGGGATGGAAATACAGAGGCAGACAGCATTACGATGAATTGATATAAGAATAATAAGTCACGAGAAATTTTACTTATGCGATCACATAAATTTATGGCCTGATAACAGAAAATGAAAGACTCTACGATGTCCTCAGAAGTGAAAAAGCCCACGCTGAAAGAGCAAGGTAAGTTTCAAGGATAAAATTGATCTTTCCCTGTCAATGGTAAGATTCCATCACAAGTTTCTATGTCCACTCAGAGAAGCCAGTACGAGTGTCGATCAGTTTGCGTTCACTGCTAATATTACGCTTCCATCATAAGTTTCTATACCCAATAAGCAGGCAGAGAAGCCAGTGCGAGTGTCGATCAGTTTGAGATGCTTCTCTTGCTCAGGCAAGCTGGTAATTTCCCTTTGAGCACCAGGTCCTGACAGCGCTGGCCTCAGTTATTTAGTCACCCTCGTGTTTAACTTATTTGAACTAATGAACGCAATAAAATTTTGTCAGTCGAGCCTTGAAGCATAAGACTGCATTCCCGTAGTGCGTCTTCTTGAGGATATATTTAATTGCATGATTCATTCAGAAATCGTCTATTTTCGTAGTTATTTATTCATGGGTTCAAACCCACGGCTTCTGATATTGCTGTTCTTATTCTTCTACTCTGTACAACATAGCCTACTATCTTTTCCACTTCACTACCGTTAGCTTAAATTAAAGTGTTTTGACGCGAACTCGCGTCTCTTTTGAATTTTTTCATTAATCTATAATGCTATTCCTAATAAAAGGAATACTTCTGAAAATTTATTATTCTCATTTCTTTCCCTATTAGGAATCGGTGCAGCACTACAATAATTTTCCATAGTAATAATAATGCAGCGTTACAGATATCAGATTAGCTTTTACAGCAGTTTTCTTGCACCGAGGCTGTCCTCATTTTTGTCGTAATTCCGTCAGATCAGAAACGAACTGCAGTGGACGGCTATACAGTAATGCCCATTATTGATAAATTGCGTCTGGTGGTAGTATCTATACTGCCGGAGCGCGCATATACTTTCACGGCGCTAAACATCTAGCGGCTGCAATCGGCCTTCATTAACAACCACAACTGAAGAACTCAATCGATCTTGAAGTGCTTTATTGCGCTGAAATGCAAAAAACCTTTGAAGGCACTGGGCCAATTTTTGACTGGGATATAATAAGCAGCGGTGAGATGATATCTTTAGATTCCTCCTTATTTTGAACTTCTTGTGTACTATACCAGCTGAAATTAATTATTTGAACAACTTTCAATGTAGATGCATCAACCATCGCTGAAAAATTCATTGCTTAGCTCAATAAATCCCTCTAGCCAAAGCCCTACTGATTCCTTAAAAAGATTATGCGATTCTCCCGTGTTTATACGATATAAAGTACTGCCCAAAAGCGCAATCTGGTTACCAACAACATACTCACAACGTGCAGGGTATTTCCCGCAGCGCTATGTGGTGGCCTTCATGGCGTTCTGGGGCCAGACTTTCACATACATGCTACGCACGAACATCAACATCGCCATCGTGGGCATGGTGAAGCCGCTCAATGACACCAACAACTCGACCGACGACTTCAACGAGTGTGGGTACGAAGACGAAGACTCCTCGAGTGCTGATGAAAACGTAAGGGATACTCGAAGGTGAACATTTGAGTATGCATGCCATACGCGATTCATACATCTTGTGCGAAGTTCAACTCAAGCGAGTGAATATTTATGCCAGTAACTCATGCATTGAATCGAGCATTGTGTTGGTTGAGTGAGAGGGACTAATTTCTATTCCTTTAGGTTGAAAATTAGGTTCGCTTGAGATGACGTATGAGTCGAGGATTGATTGCACTCTCTCCTGTGCACCAGTTGAATAATACGTCCTCTAATACTATGTACACCATAAAGCTAGCAAATGGAGAGTAAAAATGGAGGTGATAAGAAAGAAACCCATGTTCCAAGTTTACGTGTCGGACATGGATAAGAGGAATTATACTTCAAGTCACTAACAATAAGAGCTTTTCTAAGAAGTCTAGCATTAAGTCCACTCTAAAAGTTCTAAGCTTTAAGTTAGATGTATGTAATATTTTGTATGGATACTTACATGAAATTCACTGTTGAGGATTAGGTTCGCTTGAGATGACGTATGAGTCGAGGATTGATTGCACTCTCTCCTGTGCACCAGTTGAATAATACGTCCTCTAATACTATGTACACCATAAAGCTAGCAAATGGAGAGTAAAAATGGAGGTGATAAGAAAGAAACCCATGTTCCAAGTTTACGTGTCGGACATGGATAAGAGGAATTATACTTCAAGTCACTAACAATAAGAGCTTTTCTAAGAAGTCTAGCATTAAGTCCACTCTAAAAGTTCTAAGCTTTAAGTTAGATGTATGTAATATTTTGTATGGATACTTACATGAAATTCACTGAAAAATGCTACACAGTTTAAAATTAATAGTTATATATAGAAGCACTCCATGAGCTTTCAAAAATATTGCACGTTTTCTCATACATTTTTTTTAACATAGTGTCAGTGAGGTTGATGACAAAATTTGTGGGCAGACTGGAGACTTTGAATGGGATGAGTTCGAACAAAGTCTGGTGTTGGGAGCCTTCTTCTGGGGGTACATCTGGACCCAAATACCTGGTCAGTATTATGTGTCTCACTGTCCTCCTGGAAGTACAAGCGGATCCTAATACCAAGTGAGCATCATGTGTCTCCTGGGGTACATCTGGATGCAAATGCCAGACGATTATTCTGGATTTTGTGGGAGTGCGTCTCGACCCAAACTCCTGGTCATAATTCTGGTTTTCTGAGAGCACATCTGGACCCAAATACGGGGCCAGTTTTTGCGTTTTCTGGGGTTACTTCTGGACTGAAATATCAGGTCAGTTTTTTAGGTTTTCTAGGGGCACATCTGGACCCAAATGCTGGGTGATTATTTCACAGCTTGACCTTGCTCATGATAACTAGTCAGTTACCCTCGGCTGGCACATCTCTGTTTCTGATTGACGTGTGCTAGTCATAAAATGACAATCATTTTAGCAAGTCTGACATATTTACCTTAATGTACATAAAAAAATTGCTGTTTGCGTCGATGCAGAACTCCACTTTGATCAAAATTAAGAGTTTTTCGTTAAACAGCGGACGAAACGTCAGGATGACATTAAATGGATATATGAGAAACAATAACCGTTTTGAATGGCACAAAAACGACCATTTCATTTCAGTGTTACATTGTAAGCAATATTCTATAGGTTTAATTTTCTAAAGTTCCACAAAGCGCAACGCCGAACTGTGCAGCAACACCAACAATTGCACAACTACCATTACCGTCTCAACGTATATTTATGTAGGACATCATTCTTCCAAATTCGCCCTATGACGTAAACAACTGCAGTATGAGCCTAGCCAAATATTCAAAGTTCCATGAGGAAACTGTGCTCACATCAGCCGTTCTTTGAAAGAAAAGAATCAGTAAAACTCTCAAGAAAGAATCCAAAGTCTGTTTGACACTAATAAAATGCGTTGTTAGCAGCGTTGGGAGGGAATAATCCAGAAAAATGACAAATCATCAAGGAATGTCAATGAAGGTAACCCATATGTTACCCACATTGACGATTGTTCAGCTTTTCACACGTTCTGTTTTAGCCCTCCTTCACCCCGAGGCCATATATGTTCTTAACTAAATCTCTGCTAAACATGGAGTTCTTGTGGGGTTCGCTCGCTGTGTAGCCAAAAAATAGTCGTGCTTCATAATTGAAGTAGCTTATAGCAAATCTAAATTCAGGTTTAACGATTATAAATTTCAGCAGAGTTGAATCTATCCGTCTTATTTGTAGCAAATGGACACAGATAATAAATTAACCTCCAGACTGATTACTGAGAGTCACCCACCTAGCGATGTGCAATGCAGGTCACTGTTCTGAACGAAAAGTGTTTTTTTTATAAAGTTGAGAACACATAGTGATAGTTTAAATTTTGCATTTGAAATAATTTACTTACTGCCATTGAATCCTTTAACTAAAATTTCTTCAACAGTGCATTTCGTAGCTTCTTAGAATGAAAAATATTCCTGGCATCATCCATTGAAAAGTCAAAAATAAAACAGGTGCATGAGTGGTGTGTAGACATTTCCGCAAATCATTCAAATTTCCACTTTATTCCATTTTATCAACCCAATTTTCGTGTCCAGGCGGCCGTTTAGCCGAAAGAATTGGAGCCCGGCGCATGTACGCCATTGTGCTGACAGGAGGCTCCCTCATCACGCTTCTCATCCCCGTCACCGCACACTGGAGCTACGTGGCCCTCATCGTGCTCAGGGTCATGCTGGGGCTGTGTCAGGTGAATTGCAGGTAGCCAAATTCTTAGACATGAGTCAAGAGTGCGACAATTTGTATTCTTCTAAAATTTTTTATATACATTAAACTAAAAAACACTAAAATGTTCAATGTGAAAAAAACAGAATATTAATTGTTCAAATGACTAGTATCAAAGCTTTTCAATGCCCTTGTCTCGGTGCATACAACAAGAAGAAAACTTTTTGTTTGCCCAGGGACCAACTTTCCCTTCTACTCACGTGCTGCTGTCCAGCTGGGCTCCTCCCAATGAGCGCTCGATCCTCAGCTCCATGGTCTACGCAGGTGTGTGCATGTCGAGCAGAACTGAGCAAATAGTTCTCAAATGCAACAGTTCTAAATATGAATCTTGCTGGTGTATCGTTTATGGGATTAAAATTGTTTAACTTGTTTATATAAAGTAAGGGATACTGTAGTTATGGTTTCTATTTTGTTTTTATCATTCACGTTGATCTTGCCGTGCGCTCCCCATTTACAGTTAGTCACGCTCTATCGTGTAGTTCGACATCGTAACTGAGCGATCATACCACATTCAAATATCATGTAATAAATACTCGTCTACCTGGCGTTCGTACAAGCAAAGGCTTTCACCTTAACTTTTTTTTCTTTTATTCCTCTATTTTTCTTACCCCCTTTTAGCAATGGATGTAAGATGCATTCAGGTAATTAAGAACATTATAGATAGCACAATATGGGCTTAAATCCATTGAACATAAATAGATAGTACTCTGCAAAATTGAATGAACTTGCAGCGATAGTTAATATTAGAAAATTACTCATAACATATATAGCAACTATGTTAAAAATGTTCTAACCTGTGCTTTTGGACTTACAGCATATGCTCCTGGCTACTAGTAATAGAAGAATGGTGAAAGATTAAAATGCCAGCATAGTACGAGTCTTTGCTCCATGTATCTGGGCTGTTTTAGGGCCTAGATTTCATAAAAATAAGTTCTCCTGTATTGGATTGAAACAGGGTTAGAAAATGATTACGTGCTCTGGTAACAGAAGGGTCGATGTCCTCACTTACGTAACCCCAGGTATAAAAACGTAAATTTGGGTTTAACTTACCGGTGTTAGACGTGTCTCATCATACTTGTGTTACACGATGCTGAACTGACTCGTTTTACACGGGGTTCAATGTACCCGTGTAACACCAAGCTTGACATTCTTATTTACGTTATGCAGGTGCAATTAACATTTGGTTGACTGTATATCTGTGTTCAACGAGCGGGTACGTGAATGAAATTGAGTAACCTATTATCCAGAACCTGGGTAATTTTATATGCAGAACCCAAGTAACCTAATATTCAGAACCCGAGTAGCCTAATATGCAGAACCCGAGTAACCTAATATTCAGAACCCGAGTAACCTAATATGCTGAACCCGAGTAACCTTATGCTGAACGTTGCACGCTCAGGCGGCCAGGCGGGCACCATCATAGGGTACCCGATGGCGGCGGCCATCACAGACAATCTCGGCTGGGAGGCGGTGTTCTACATCCAGCCCGCCATCGTGCTCGTCTGGGTCGTGCTTTGGCTCTTACTCACCGGAGAAGGGCCCCAAAATTCTCGGTGGATCACCAAAACGGAGACAGAATACATATTGAACTCAACAGGAGATAGCAAGGAACGAAAAAAGGTGAAGTTTTTTGTTGGTGAAACGGGCGTATATTTTCTTTTAAATTGAAAAAGGGAATTCGTTTACAGGAGACTAGGAGGAGGATTACTTTCAAAATTCTTTTTTTTTTAATTTCACGCGAACTGTGAGGTAAAATTTTCTTCCCTTAAATGCACAAAGTAAAAATGATTTTCATTGTTGGGTGTCCTGTCTAAATTACTGCACTAAAATTATGCTAAAAGCACCGCTTAGATATTTATTACAGCGATAGAATCGCCGCGCCCCACACAAGTTAAACGAGGAAAAGTGCTTCGCGTCACAGAACTATACCAGGGAGAGTGAGCAAATGTTGAGATATAGAGAGCCTATTGATACTATTGATTTAGAGTGCCCCCTTCAAACCCAAGGCGCAAGATCTATCGGATACTGACCAAAAATTTGAGACACATTGTACACTGGAGTTATTCCAGCAACGCCTGCTTGGAAAATAAGCTCTTAAAATTTAAAAGGAATGTTATAACCATTCATGTATTTTGAAGTTCTCATAATTTTCAGGCGCCTCCAGTTCCATGGTTGAAGGTGTGGACATCTCTGCCCTTGTGGGCCATTCTGATCGCAGGTTTGGGCAACAACTGGGGCTTCTACACACTCCTCACGGACTTGCCGCTCTACATGAAGGAGATCCTCAAGCAAGATATTAATTCCGTAAGGTTAAAGTCTGCAGGTTAATTGAAAGCAGTCGACGAACAAGAGATCACTAAAAAGGCACATGAAATAAATTTGGCTGCGAACGTATGAGAGAAATCACAGAAGTTTGATAGTGATGAAGTGTTAAAGGTAGAAACAAGGAACATCGCAATTGAATATTGTAAATAACTCTGCAAATGAAAACTAATTGTTCTCGCACTCATTTCAGAATGCTCTTCTGTCAGGCATGCCTTACTTAGGCATGCTTATATCCAGTATCTTCATGGGACACTTTTTTGATGCTCTGAGGCAACGTGGGATACTGAGTACTGGAGCTGTGAGGAAAACCGCTAACAGCATCGGTGAGCGAATAACGCCTACAGGAGGATGCTTTATAATTCCAATCAATAAAGCCTGATACATATCAACTTGTACATTAGTTTTTCAAATGTCTCATAACTAACACCAGGACGCAATGACGGTTACCCCCGGTCAAGGGTATCCATTGCCGACACTTGGGTAGAGTGGGGAATTGTGCTGGAGTTTTCCTCTCAACCCAACGGGGAGAAATCACCACGCAGCGCCGAGATTCGAACTGCCTACAATGCATTAATTGTTCCATAACATTGAACACGCAATAAAATCATATTAGAATCTAAGTGAATATGTGTTGGGTAACCTTGGTTTGATGTATATTTATGATTTAACGACTGTCCATGTATAAGACTAAGGTCAGCAAAAGTTCAGTACTTGGGTTTGTAGCAATAGTGCGCACTCAGTTAATTTTTATAAGCTTTCTCCACGCTTAGTTCATACCCGTTTTAAATCAAATGTCCGTCAAATATACCGCCTCTCCCAGGTTATTTCAGAGACATGGAACTGTTCAATCCACCTCATCTAGCTTGATGATCTCCTCCTAGGCAAATTTAAGTTCGTAAAATTTAAGGCGTCAGCTTGCGTTTCTCTCATCTCGCTTCACATTCACCTAAAATAAAAATAAAACTCTTTGTTTCAGCCCACATAGGCCCAGCAATATGTCTCATTTCCTTGTCGTTCGTCGAGTGCGACCGCACGGCGACCATCGTGCTGCTGTTCGTGGCAGTGGCGCTGCAGGGTGGCATATACTCTGGCTTCATGGTGAACCATATCGACATCGCCCCCAACTACGCGGGTACCCTCTTCGGCATCACCAACGCTGCCGCCACCATCCCTGGCTGGCTGGCCCCCATGACCGTCGGGGCGCTCACCAATGGCCAGGTGACTGTGACATTAGGCAACACCTTGATTGGTCCCTCTATTATTACAATCAGGTTCCCTCTATTATTACGATCAGATACCCTCTATTATTACAATCAGAGAGTACAAAAAAACTTTCAAGTTCTTAACACTTTAACCGCTACGTGCGCTACCTGTCGCCACGGAGGGGATTTTCATCACTCAGCTGACCGATCAAAAGCCATAAACTCAAATTTCATGAATAATTCATTAAACCAAAATGAAGGCATGGTCTAGTTAATTTTGCTATTTTCAACATAGCTCACTGTAATGGATACCTATTAAATTTGAGTTGAACATTGAACTTCAGTTTAGCCAATTGCGGTCAAACAGTTTATCCAAGGAGAAAAGAAGAAGGTAAAGAATAAGTAAGTAGAAGTGGTCCCTCTGGTGTTCTCTCAGTAAGTGTTCCTCTCTTGACTCTTCTACCTGTCTTCTCCGTTGGTCATTACCACCAGAGAGCCTGCGGTCTGGTGAAAATATCCCCGAGTGCCGAACTGGGATCGATCTAGGGTTTTTCTAGTTCGAAGCCTGATGTTTAATTTCCTGCGCCACGAAAACAACCGAATATGAACGGGTTGAGGTTGTAGGAAAACTGGCATCAAAATTAGGAGAGCTCCGATATCTAATGCAAACAGGGAGGACGAGGATTGCCATGAGAAACATTTACGCTTAGAATCAAAGGAGATTAATTTTGTATTTAACGCCTCAGGAGTTTTTTCATCACGAGATATAATTAACGGACCCGTGGTCTTAATATCGGGCTGGTGTAAATGTGATATCAGATTTGAAGATCGTGGGTAAGAATGAATAAGCCAATGACTGTGAAAATCCTTATTCATTAACATACTCTCCATTGCTTTCAATGACCAAATTCCATCTTTTAACAAGCTTATAAATGCCTCACTTGTAAAATTCTGTTGGTTTAGAATCAAGATGCAAATTCAACTTTTTCAATTTCTTCTCTTGTTGTTAACGTAAGTCCACTAAAATGGTTCTGGAGTCCTCAGTACAAATGGAAGTCAGACACAGGTTGTATGGGCCACGTCTGTCATGTAATTTTCCTTGTGGTATCAGTAGAATCCTTGGGCACAAGAATAGTGAATGATTGGAATCAACTGTTCTTGGATGACCTTTCTTTGGCTCATATTTTAAATATAAATCACCACTTTGAAAACAAGAAAATCATCTCCCGCAACTTTTTTCATTTACGAAGTGTTCTAAATACATTTTCCTGGCGCACCTACATTAACATAGCTATGAAACTCGTTGAGTAGAAAATTTCTTACGTGATTCTGAGATGGGACAAACATGGATGCCAATATTTATGAAAAATATGAACCTAACTGAGATAATCTGAAAGAAAATCGTTTAGTTTAGTCACAAAAATATGTTACACTAATAACAGAATGCAAACAATTGACATCTAATCTTAAACATCCGTTCTAAATATTGGACATTAATTTTACACCAACCTGATATAAATAACGATCCCGCTTATTTTTATTAGCGCTTCATCGAAGCATGTGTTGCGTTATTCAGTACAGTTCGGCAGTTCGGCTAGTTGGATATGAGAAGTAGAAAACCTCAAAACTTCCAGTTTGAACTAACCTTTTGAGTTGATAGATATTTTTAATATCAGAAAAGTTGACTAATTAACGTTAAAAACGCAACTTCCTCATCGAAAATTTTCCTTCACAGTTCAAACATCAAAACTGTAAAGCGTCTGTTGTAATGCTGTAAGCTCGTAGTATTGTCAGGAACCCAATTATTGTTATTAGTGTTATTACCACAGAACCGAGACAGATTTCTATTGATTTGTCCTCACGGTGCGAGCGCACAGCACCAAATTGCAGATACGAGCGCATAAATACTCATAAGTGGTTCTTCAGTTTGGCTAAATATTCGAAGTAACAATTAAGATAACCTTTCGCTTCGAATAACGTTGTTTCAGTTTTGGGTCTCCCACGAGTGACGGTGAAACATCAACTGAGGTCACAGCACAGCGTGTAAGAAACTGTTATTCTCTAGAAATTATTTTTCTTTCAGCAAACCAACGCGCAGTGGCGTAAAGTGTTCTACATCGCAGCTACCTTCTACATCATCGACGCTGTTTTCTTCATCATTTTTGCGTCGGGCGTAGAGCAGCCTTGGAACCGTCACGCTGACGTATATAACGCGAGCGGAGAAAATAACCCACACCAAGTTTTGGCCAAGATAGAAATTACTAGCACCGTACACACAAAGGGTGAATGTAAAACTGAGGGCAACAACGTAGTGCGCAGAGGAACGAAGGATGCAAACCTCGACTTAACTGACGCGTACGATGGGTACGTGCAGAGTGGCAGCACGGCGTGGGGGCACAGCAACCCTGCGTATCAGAAAGACTGAGAAATGCTTTCGTCTGCCTCCGTATCTAAACTCTCTTCTTTCAGTTGATGTGTTATACAGTGTCTGAGTGGAGTATACTACGGGCTTGTAATGTGAACAATTTCTCGTATGAGAAATGTCAATTCACTGGAAACGAGTTAGTTTAAAATATCAGAGCAGGTTCTGGAGCTCCATACAAATATTTTTTGGCATTTCAATTATGTCGATAATTTTTAATCGCATGACATTATTTTGATAGTGTAAAAATTTGAGTGCTATAAGCCTATATGCCGTCGAGTAATAGGCTACAGACTCAGTGAAATACAGCGTTTAAGGTGAAGGTATTTTATTCAACAACCCTAAAACTGTATCGTGTTACATCCGTAGAATGGCATCCTGGAAATATGCATCGGTGGGCACATTTTAACGTTATGGGTATGTTTTATTTTTTTTTGTTCCAGAGGTCGGGTTTTCAAAAATTAACCTCGTCGCCGAGAAAACAGCTGTCAGAAAAAAATTCGTCTGACATGACTACGTTACGTATGTTTCTTGCAGGCAAAACCTCCCAAATTATACTTGAAAAAAGCTCAAGCAGGACGATACAGGGTACAGTCAAAGACATGCGTTACATAGTCAAGTCAACAGAAGTTTGCTGCCCGATGTAGCGCTGCAACCATTTCAATTCTTTGAAAAACAAACCTCGAATGAGCATTTGGAACTACGGTTGAATGATGAAAGTGATTCGTAAGCCTCAATTCTTGACTGAACAAGAAAACAAGAATATAATTTGTCTCATTTATATTTTAATGTTGCGTACCTTCATACAGGTGGATAAAAGATATTTGTCCCACGGATATTTAAATAATAAAACAACAAAACACAATGCATAAGTTAACAAAAACGCAAAAACTCTACTTAACGGCATGCTCGGTTTCGTACAATAAATATTTTAGAGATAAATAATCTTCAAGACTGAAAATATTGCGGTCAAACAGAATTCGAGATATTTTCCACGCAAAGTGAGAAAAAAAAAACAATGGCTGATTTATAACACCGGTAAATATGAGGACTGCTCAATTCACAATACTTCGTCACAGTGAAACATTCCAAGTCTTAACAGTCGAAGCATTAATTACAAAAATAGAATACTTAATGAGTGAATTAATTCCGATTTCATTTTTATTAGGGCCCACTACATCCCTCGACAACCGTGACAGCAAATCCAAACGAAAGCTTGGACTAAACAATAATACAATTTTGTAAAATTCTGAGGGAAAAAACAAGGAGAGACAACGTACGACCCACGCATGTGCAGGGAACATTTGGTAGGTGTTCTGACTGCAGGTAGCACAGCGACCACAGCCAATCAAAATGACGTAGCTGCAGTAACGAAAGGTAAAAACAACGCGCCAATCTTCTAGCCAAGAGACGGTTGTGCGAGGCGCAGGGCCCTCATCACTGTGCCGGATTAACAGGGAAAACGTGATCCGGTTATCAGGAAAACGCGATCAAGGAAGACTTCTACACGCATACAACACCCACGAGACAATTGCGCTTGAGAAATACAGTGTTTTTTACAGATGTACATTGCATTAGAGCTTTTCCACTGAAGCTGTATTCTTTGAACCGCGGTTAATGAATGTAAAACGTTGTTACAAGGAATTAAATTTGAACGTTGCAGACATCACTATACGAGTGTAAAAAGCCATTTAGGGCTATTTAAAAAGTATTCCAGAGGGTGTGGTCAATGAGCAAAAAAAAGCTCAAGTACGGCAAAAAAAAATTCTCACATAAGCAAAAGGCTAGTTTAGTGGTTATTAAAACATAGTTCATTTAAATTCAGTACACACTCCCAATTGTTGTAACGTATCAATGTCAAACAGATCATAGCCTGGCGCGCCAAACGACCCTTCTAGCATTTCATTACGCAGCATTACAGTTCATCAACACGTACATAAATATAAATGCTATCCACCCAGTTAGTTCGTGAACGTTAACTACTTGCCTCCATATAACGGAGCAAAGATATAATGAGTATAAAACGATTTTACAAGATCTTAATGAACGAATACTGTTTACTGAACACCAAGAGACTTGTCCAGTACGGCTGGTAATGCAAATGACAGGGTGCGTACAGGCTCTGAGGTTCAAAATTCCACTACTTTTTCATGACTTTTTATGCCAACCAAATCACATTTTCACTACCTCTCTCTGCCCAAAATAATGTCACACAAAGTTAAATTGCAGCACAATAAATGTATTTCAGTCATAAACTTCACAGAACATTCATCATAACTTGCAGGTCTTGTTTTCATAAATGTGTAAATGATCATCACAACACCAAACAGTCACGCTGGACAGTTCAATAGCATCTGCTATGCATTTGCCAGTGCATTAAGTTTGTCATTAATTTCCGCATTCAGCCCCTTGAGTTGTTCTTGCTTGTCTTTGGCTGATTTCCTCAATGCATTTGACTTTGCCAGTAGGCGCAAATCATTCTTGTCCTCTGCCTTCCGTGCAAAGCTGTCAGCATCCTCCACCAGCGCTTGCAGACTCTCCTCCATCCTCTTCCGTTTTGTCTTCAGGTTCTCCACTTCATCCAGTTCTCTCTTCCTCTTCTCTCCCTTCTTCTGCTTCTCTGCCTCTTCCTTCTTTTGATCCAGGTAGTGTTGATAGCGCTGTCTGCCCTGTGAAGCTGAAAAGAGGAGTTTCTTGGAAATGTCAACCTTGGAGATACCTCCTACATGTTTGATGTGGTCCATGACCACTCTCTGCGCCACGATGGTGTTCTCACCCATGTTGACTTCCATGAGCTGCCTGCTCACAGAAAAGCCCCTTTCCACTGAAGCCTGGCCATGTGACAGGACCAGTAGCATCTTCACAACCAGCCACAGTTTCTTGAGGGAGGATGTGGCCAGCTGGCTGCTCCAGAAGACATCTAGCCAATCAGTGTCTTGCTGAAAACTGTTGAAAGTGCTGATCTTCCTCTGTGCCTCATCAAAGAACTCTGAAAACTGGCTCATCACCTCATCGATGTCACCCTGGATGGCGATGAAGTAGAGGTACTAGCAGACTCTGGTACTGCTGGCACGGTCTCACTGCTCTCAGTCTGAGCCTCCGAACTGCCCTCAGCAGGCGTCGGAGGATCGGTAGATGGTTGGGAAGTCACGAAAAAATCCCCGATCTTCGGGTTGGCAAGTCTCGTCGTCTGAGCTTTCACGTTCTTGGCATGCTTTGTTCCTTTTGCATGACTCCTCACCGCCGCTATTCCATTGTTGGCGATGTCGAACTCCGACTCGCACGCGGTGCAAACCGCCATTGTTTTCAGTTTGGGATGCGGTGCTATCCATTGTTGAAAGTCTTTGTCTCGCAACCACAAGTTGTTGAAAGAACAACTGCCTGGCATGACGATAATTCCTCAGCTCAGTCTCGGCACCGTAACTCTAGTCACACACACACGGGATGGTCAAGACCGATGATAAAAACTCAGCTCGAAAATGTTCAACAGTGGCGACAGGTCAACAATGGTCCGAGCGAGCGCGTGTCTTCAGTCACACTGAGCGCGTTTGGTTTCACGTGACGCCTGAGAACCAATCAAAATCGCGGACACTAAAGACGTAGCTGTATCAACCAATCAGAGCCCAAGTAACACTCGAAGGTTACTGACAACGCCTCGCTCAACGCGGACCAAACGGAACGAAAATTTTCAACAGTAAAATTTTCTTTTCACGAAAATCCTAAAATTTCATGACTTTCAATGACCATTTTTAAAATTCCACTACTTTCGAGGCCTTGAATTTTATTTTCGAAATTCAACTACTTTCCATGCTTCTCCATGCCTGTACGCACCCTGAAATGATAGATTTTGGAAGCTACACCGAAATATTTTCGAATGCGAATGTTCTTCCTGAAGAACCAGCATTGCTATTTTACCTCAAGACTACTAACAAGAGTTCAGATGCTTGACGACCATGCAAGAGTCAGCAAAGCGACGCCAAGGTCCTACCTATTTAATTTTTCCGACAGTGGATGAAATTGGTTTTTACGTACCTGTGACATTACTTTGCTTAGAACATTGCAGAATGTTTAGAGAGACTACTACAGGCAAGGGCTCACGCACAGCTGGAAATACGGAGTAACAGTTTCAAGAGTTCACTCCATTCAGCCGCAGCTATCATGACCACAAAAACTCGTAAGAAATCCACAGACAGATAAATAGACTAGAAAAAGGTATACCTTTGCAATGGTTTAGTAAATTATCAACTTCCTGAATATAATGTCATTATTAATTACCTTAAGAACCCGGTAGCACTCGGTTCGAACTAGCGCTTAAAGTTACGAAGATCACCGTGTACATGTGTACCTGAGAGAAAAAAAGGGGTTCAAAAACAGTAACGGATGTCATAAACGTGCGACTTCACTGAAATATAACACAAGGATCACTCACTGAGAGAATTTTCACAATGCTGAGGGGATTTTTATAAATACATTAAGCAGAACCTCCATTTTCGCGCAGTTCAGAGTAAGTAGAACAAAACTGTAAACATTTCAACATTATTATTATATAAGAAAGTTTTAGCCTCCCTTAACCACGACAAAGATGTAGTAGTAGTAGTAAAATCAGGTTTCTAGCGCTTCAGTAACAAAGACTATAACGCGCCGAAGATCTCAATGTTCACAGTGTCCAATCAAGTGGTTGGTTTCCAGAGAGTTCACGTAGGAGAGACAAAAAACTGTTTAAAAGGTCAATGAGTCAGGCAAGCTAATGTTGAGAAGTTCAGCTCAAAGAGCCACGAATTCATAAGGGATGTACAATATCATCAAGCATCCTATATCTCGTCTATAAGATGGGCATCAGAAAGAAAAGCAATTAATGAATCGAAATTAAAAGCACCCCGGGGAGGGTCTCCCAGCATACCTTCCAAGAAGGCATCATGGTTATCTCTAGGCAACGTAGGGTAATATTGCAAACGGAAGTCGGCAAGGCTCGGGCATTCCGCCAGCAGGTGGCGCACCGTGAGCGGCACCAAGCAGTCGCCGCAGAGGGGTTGAGGATTCCGCTCAATGAGGTATTTATGCGTCAAGCGAGTGTGCCCGATCCTCAGGCGACACAACAAGACTTCAAGCCGTCGGTTACGATGGCTCGAGGAGGGCCAGGCTCGGACGGTATTCTTGTATTTTCGCAGCTTGTTCTCATCGATGTCGTTCCACTGCTGCTGCCAGATGTCACTAATCGCTGCTTTGATTAGAGGATAGAAATCTCGACATGGGACCGCTGTATTTCGGGGAGGCATGGTAGAGCCCGCGGCTTCATCCGCTCTGTCGTTGCCGCGCACATCAACATGTCCAGGCACCCAACACAGACATACGTGCTTCTGAGTGCGGGAGAGTCGCGCGAGGCTGCAGGCAATTTCAGCAACAATCGGATTCTTCGAGTTATAATTTCGGATGGCTAGGAGGGCTGCCTTAGAGTCTGAAAGTATTACGTATGGTCCCTGGATCTGGCGCTCCTCTACGATACGTAAGGCGGCGAGGATAGCGAGGAGTTCCGCTGAGTAGATTGAGGTTTCGGGAAGCAACCTGCTCTAACGACAAAGATGTTCTAAGAGAGGAAAAAGGAAGGCACCATTTAGTATGGAGTTGAGGGAACGCGGAATCTATGCACAAGGTGCACAGAAACAGTAAGCTAGGAAAGAAGTTCATGAAACAAGAAAAAAGTTGAAGAAGAAAGTAGTAGGTGCTACAAAACAGGACAGCAGTGAACCGAAAAAAGATGGTCCGTAACAAAACAAAAACCTATTTATCACAACAGAAAGGAAGCCTACCTAACCTTTAGCTCGGGCCTTCACATGGTTCCCCCTCAGGGGGCGCTAATTCCCATAGATACAATAGTTGTATCCCCCTGAGGGGAAAATATTTCAACCAAACAACGCGCACTTCAAAATAACAAATTTGCCAAGGAAAACTGTACACGTCGACAAATTTGGCGCAGTTCACACCCACATTTCTCAGTGTGCACTCACACCAGACTGGACCAAATTGCCGCACATGAGCTTGGTGGAAGTTTTAGTTTATTAGTTAGTTTAAGCCTCCCTATCCTCAACAATGAGATGTAAAGAGAGGAAGGAAGAAGGCACCATTTAGTATGGAGTTAAGGGAACGCGGAATCTATGCAGAAAGGGCACAGAAACAGAAAGCTAAGAAAGAAGTTCATGAAACAAGAAAAAGTTGAAGAAGAAAGTAGTAGGCGGTGAAAAACAGGACAGCAGTGAACCGAAAAACAGATGGTCCGTAACACAACAAAACCTATTCTATTTTAACAAAAGAAAGCCTACCTAACCTTTAGCTCGGGCCCTCACATTGTCCCCCTGGGAGCGCTAGTTCCCATAGATACAATAATTGTATCCCCCTGAGGGGAGCTTGGTGGAAACGTCCACTATTTTGGACATGAGACAGCGGCTTTGGCTTTCACAGTAACTGTGCGTGTCGTACCTGAATGACGGTGTTAATGTCCAATGGGAACTAAATGCATGAAGACACCCGCTCCTAGAAACGTACATAGGATTTACAGCCATACTTGACCCCAAAAATTCAAGTCTTTGATGGGTAGAGCAACTCACAACTAGATGGAGCAAAGAATACAGTTCCCTCAGGAGAGGCTAGCTAAACAACCCGTGGTAAAGCGCTCCACACTGGAAAATTTACATGATAATTTTTGTGGACTACATAACGTAAAAATAAGACAAATTATATCATTGTTATACATAAAATTTCAATTCATTGACTCAATAATGTAAAGTTAAGATTATATACATTTTGATTAGATAGCGTGAATAACTTAGACTGCACGTTTACACATGTGAATTTGTGAATGATTTCAATTAAACATGAAATTTATCTCATAAGAAATAAACTATCCCAAAAATTTAAACAACTGCCAGCTTAAGATAAGGTTAGGGACTCGTAAAAAAGGTTACACCAAATTCAATTCAAATCGTAGCATTCAGTTTGTAAATAGGGACGATAAAGTTGAAATTAGAAAAATAGACATTACTGAAAACTGATACCAATACAGATTTAAGAGTATTCAAATTATAAACCTCCATGGTGAACACATGAAATACTCACTATAAAAAAATGCCTGAAAATGGCAGCAAAGCAGACTTTAGAACATTGACGGCCAATGTGTACAGTTTTAAAACCTCGCATACCATTTGGTCACGCAATATGTAGAAGAATTTAGCATAACTACCGCTGAACTGCAACTTAATTGCACTCAGAAATAGAAAATATGTTAAGATGAAAAGACAGAAAAAAAGACAAGAAAATTGAAAAAAGAAAAGTGGACAGGGAAGGTAGAACTCTCGAAGGCTAGCAATAACTGAGGTGTCTAACAGTATCCCACCTCAGGGCGGGATTAACTGAATTTCAAAAGCAATTACTAAAAGGTTTCCCTTATTCAAATTTATCTGTAACGCGTAATGCACTCAACACGCATCTGGCATGCCAAGCTTCCCTATGGTAAGGAGATGCAAGTTACAGGCCGGTCAACAAAATGTACCCAACTGGTCTAGGAGACGGACACTTCACCTTCAAAACATTAGTTTACATTCAGTATGAATGACAGTCATGAGCTATGCCTTTAACGAGCAGGCAATGAAGGTTATAAGAAGTTGCTGAAAAGGAAAAATAAACTGAAACATTTACAAGAAAGTTTCTGGGCTTTTGTGTCGGGCTTGTTTCTCAGGAGCGTTAACACAAATTAGAGGAATTTATACGTCTGTTCCCAATCCAAAACGTTAAGTTCATCGAAGCGTCACACAAGTACAGTCGTAACTTATAAATCAATCAGAAATGACAATGATAAACTTGTACGTTCAACAAAACGTATTAATAAACAATAAACCCGAATGTTTTTTTGGAGAATACGCGGGAGTGAAATATGTGCAAACGTGAGAGCGTCTCTTTAGCAAAGGTGTGAACATATCTTTGCAGCCGATTCTCAATTAAAGAATACCATAATTTTTTAATGCAACAAGGACTGTTAGTGTTCAATGTCTCCTCACCTTAGCCTCTATACATACCTCTTAACATCAGCATAAAACTTGAAAAAATATGGAAAGCTCTGAGAAATAAATGGCAACACATTCGTTCGGAAATTAACGGCGCCATACATGGTCTGTTCCCATCACAGGGAGTAAAATACTGAAGATCTTCTTCGCTAAAGCTGATCCAAAATCTTGAGAGGCTCCTAAGGAACGTAAAGCCTTGAAGGCTGCCATCATCATTAAGGAAAACATCACTCAGATCAAGAGCATTTCTGATCGAGCAGGGGAGCAGCAAGTCCTCGAAGCACTCAGAATGACAAGAAAAAATCATTCAAGAATGTAAACACTAACAAAATAAGAAAGGAAATGCCATTATTGATGGAGGACACCGCCTCTACAAAAACAAATGCCGAAAGGCCAATTTTACTAGTCAACCAATAGACATAAATTCCTAACACTGTTCCTACCTAATGGAACATAGAACACACTTCACCACCTCTTGCAACCAAGAAGTCTTCAATGGAAACTGTATCATCCCTGGCATATAGAAGGTATGCCAATCACAGAATATCACAACAGTGTGAGCCAAAAAACATCACACTCGAACAAAAGAGCTTAAGTTACGTACATACTTCTTCTCAGCATGCAAGAAGCAACATAGCAGTACAAGCAAAACTAGTTCTACGAACATTTAAATAGAAAAACAAGTGTCTTTTTAAGAACTGCCTCGAAACAGAGAGCAAGAGGACATATATATTTCAAAATATTAGGCTTAATAAAATTAATTACGCTTTGAGAAGGCAGAAAATTAACATAACTCATCCCTTAAACACTTGGAGAAAAGATAACAATCATTTCTCAGCGCTGAAGTACTGCTGGAGGGACAGCCAAAATTGAAGGATTTTTAAGGTTAATTCTCTGAAGAAATGACATGGCAGCAGATTACCATTTTTCCCGACCAAGAATTGATTCAATGCAGAACGACAAAAAGAGTTCTAGAATAATATCAATACAGCCCGAATAGAGTCAATATACAACTGCAAAAAAGGATTTAAATGAATTCACTAAAAATTCTCAGTTTTCCCTATAAATGAAAAACTTGATTCAGTAACAACTATTTCACGGAGCCATTTCCCACCGAACAACTTCTCATTGATGAAGTAAATCTTATCAGTTACACAGTTATTCTAAGATTTCCCCGTAACACCTTAAACGCTCAAAAAGGTCCTTTGGCAACGTTTTCTGACAGATTATAGTTTAAAAAGAAAATTTTTCTACAAAGTAACTCATTAAGCCATAAAAGAGGGCACGTATATTAAATATTGCATTTTTCTTTGGAAGGGCAGCATTAAAAAAGCATCTGGAAGAAGAAGAAATTTATGTCCCAGAAACCCTCATGGAACAGCTTACAAAATACTTAGTCAAGCGGTAATATAAAAGACGAACGCATCAACCAGAAACTGCTTAAGGTACATTTGACTTTTTCGTGAATATTCTGGATTTCCCAATTGTAAACAAAAGCGTTCAAGTTCCGTAGCTATGACACTGGACAGCACAATCTAACACATTGATGGTAAATTATTTGGACCATAAATTTAATAGGCAGAACCTTAAAACCATGTCTCATGATTTAAGAGCAACCAAACCTTCACATTTCAGTCTTTAAATCTATTTCTTTCCAGTAGTGTATTGCTGGATATTTCTTCTTCCTTCTTCACTACAGAAAATCCGCCTCTCATGACATCAACAAGCTATGCATCGAGGTATGAAATCTTTTAGTGAACTAGAGGCAGTTGTCAGAGAACAGAGCGCAATTTCCAATGGCAAGTGCTGCAGCACTCGCCACAGGAGTGACGACAGACAAGACGATCTAATCAATGAGGTCTTTGGACTCGGCGACGAGATGCTCTGCTTCACCAAAGCTGCTGCTGCTGCCGCTGTTGCTCCCACAATCCGTCTGCAACAACAACACAAAAAGCATGTTCAACAGCAGAACAATTTTCAATATCATTCAGCACTCATCCGTACAACGACTTTCAAGTGAGTTCAAGACTGCATACTTAACTAATTATGTACACCTTGTGCTCTTGAGGAATTATACAAGTATTGAACAAACGGAAGAAGTGACTGAGGAAAGAACAAATACCATTGTTACCACGCATTTGTACGTCATTTGAACTCGGTTTATCTTCAACAAATGACTAAATCTAAGACAGCAAAAGATTCAACAAATTCCTGAATCTAATACCGCAAGAAATAGTCAAAAGCACCACTACGTGCAAGGCCACATTGCACCCAAGACCACCCACCCACCCCAGTGCCGTTGGTGAGTCCTCCAGCAGCGCCGGAGTCTGCGGAGTCGAGGGTGGAGAGCTTCCAGCCGCCCTCGCCGTCAAATTGCAGCAGGTGGTCGTGGAACTTCCTGAGGGCAACACACGCCGCAACGGCTGCTGTTAGGTAACGCATTTCACACAGGGTTAAAATGGGGCAGGTCGTAGAAAAAGGAAAGGATTTGACGAGGCGACGGTAGTAGGAAAACGCCGAGTCGAAATAGCGAAAATAACAGAAAAACGCTCGGGAATAAAAGGTGAAGATAATGGAAAAAATCATGCGCTAAAAAGGCAAATGTAATAAAAAAGTGCCGGGAATCGACAAAGAAGTTTCCATATGATTGATTAGAGAGAATACGAATTGAAAGACATTACAAGCCTGCTACGGCACGTGACAATAATAAATTCTAAATGAGCAAAAACGAGTAATTATAACTGAACATTACGACGCACGAAAATACATTTTATAAGTTTTACTAATTAACCAGATTCACACAATTATACTAAATTGGCATACTTGTACTTCATCACAGCTGTTGCCCAAGTAAGCAAGTACGGGAACACATCTTCTCACCCTCCCTTCTACAATCCAGGTTCGCACACCTACACCATTCATGTAAAATAATACGAATCACTACAGCAATCTCACAAGTGGTCGATTGTGTTCACATCACATTCATCACGCACACACAAATTAAAGCACTTATATGAAGTTACAACACTAACCTAATTACACGACTACCTATATAATATGTTAACACACAGACGTGATGTACACAGAATAAAACACAAGTAGGCACAAGTGCACACCGAGCATTGGTTTAATAAACGTACACTACGATATACACGCGCACTGCTGAGCACACATAGAACAGAAAACAGCGTATTTGTTTTCACAAGGGAACTGACCAGAGAGACGGGCGGTGCGTGATGGTGAGCAGCGTGATGCCAGCATCTTTGACCGCCTGATACATTTGGCCCTCCACATCGATGCTCACTGCAGACGTGCACTCGTCTAGTAGCGCGTACTGAGGGCTGCACAGTCCACACAATCTTAACTCATCGGTCTAGTTACACATGTGTCCGTTATAGATGCAGTCACAGGTCAGTCTTGGCAACTCTTAATACTGGAGTTGCTCCAGCAGCGCGTACTGAGGGCTGCACAGTCCACACAATCTCAACTCATCGGTCTCGTTACACATGTGTCTGTTATAGATGCAGTCATAGATCAGTCTTACTAAAGTGTATTGCCTTACTACTGGAGTCGCTGCAACTAGTTCCGTCGTGGAATGGGCACTGCCACCACGCTACTGATAGCATTTTGAACATATAAAAAATATCCGGCGGTGCTCTCTACATTCCGGTAAAAGACACTAAACACCAATGCTGCAAGTGACCAAATCTCAGATTGATATTTTTTGTTTTATATTTCAGAATATCGATTCTTCGGATTTAAAAGCACAAAATTAAGTGAGCACAATAACAAGAAACGAATAAAGACACGCAGCGTAGTCCTTCTCAAGAAGAATTAATCAACAGCTTACGCACGTTTTAAATTTTCACATTTAGTTACAACTATTTAGCCTATTCTTTTAACACGTTTGCTGCGTATTGGGCCATATGTGTACCGACAGGTATATTACCCATTTATGTTCCGGTATAAATGAATGACATTTTTATCCATTTCACAGCTTTTTCAAAGAATAAATTTTACCATATGAGGTGAAATGTTGTCGCGCAATTGTATATTTCACATTTATTAGGAAGAATAAAAATTCATTCAAGTAGTAAAGTCGATTTCCCTATTCTGCTACTCAACCCATTCGAGTCTGCTGGGACATATGTGTCCCACCAGATATTTAAAAAGTCCAGAGAACTATATATGTCCCAGAAACGAATTCTATTGTATCAAAACAGTTTTGATATAAGGTTCAGCAACTATTCGTTCCACTTTTCTCCTATCAATAGCACAATGTCAGAAAGCAATAGCGCCCAGTTGACCCACTACTGCTGATGTTCTTATTTTTTCTAATCTTTTCCATAGAGAATAATTATAGTTATAATATTATGAAGGAAATATACACTCAAGATTGTTTGAACCCTATTGTTTGTGACTGTCTACTGGGACATAATCATCCCAGTACAAAAACTAACATGTCTGCTAGGACACCAGTGTGCCAATGCAATAAAATGCTATAATTCTCATAACATATATAATTTTATGCTTAATCTGTTCCCATATCAATGGAGCTGACGCATGTATTTTCACCAGTCAAAATTAATTTCGAGAAAGCCGACTCGAAAGGGTTAAACCTAACCAAATCAACCGTTAAACAGCCGCGGAAACGCAGTGAACGTGTTAATTGTATAAGCAAGAAAAGCTTTCAGAACGAATTCCCTTTTTGTTCAAATGAATGATCAAGTGACCAACGTCCACATGTAATGCTTTGTAAATAATGTTTCTCAAAACCTGCTTAATATATAATTATTAGCAAACAAACGAAATTCACATTCATTATTTTCTACTTGTAAAATAAATAAACTATCAAAATAAATATTCTCCATTGAAAGTGTAGGCAGTCCCTACAATATTTCAACATAATTAGCAAATAATAGATATTTATACATCACGAAGTTGCCATACTGGTTCAAATTACGAACCGTTCGCCAAGCGGGACTTGAGTACATATTATTATCACTTAAAACACATAAAAATCCTGCCAGATAGCCTGCCATCTGTACAGTTCGGAGCACGGCGATCTCATGCATGCGTTGATTGTCTTTTCGTTTCATTAAAAGTAATTTCATTTCTGAAAATTGAGCTGGTGTGTGCCCCTCAGGCTCAAGTGTGCAGTGATTTGCAGCGAGTGATGGCTTAGGCTGTCCAAGGATGTGCATCTCGCGGGTCAAGAAGAAATTATTTTATAACCAACGCCAGAATCGATGTAAAAAAATGTTCATTTCTCTCCACTATGGCATCAGAACTCATGTTTGTCTGCACGACTCTGAAGACTTCAATTATGAATAAGGCTTCATTTTTATAATCAAATTTAAATCTAGAACAAAGCCACAACATCCTCACCAGTATCAAGAGAGCCTAACGGTTACCTCATTCTTAAAAACACTGATTGATTTATTGATTATAAGTAAGTTTTAGCCTTTCTCACCACAACTAAGATGTTCAAAGAGAGGAAGGATGAAGGCACTATTTAGCATGGAGTAAAGGGAACGTATAATCTATGCACAGAGTGTGTTCCCGCACAGAATCCCGTGCGCATAGAAACAGTGTGTAAAAAGGAAGGTTATGAAACACGATAAAAATTGGAGAAGAAAGCCAGAGTCGCTGAAAAAAGGAAAGCACTGAACCAAAAAAAAAGTGGTTCTCAACAAAATAATATTTTCTTCCAACAAAATGAAATCCTACCTAACAGCCAGCTCTGGACCTCATATTTTCCTCCTCACTGGGAGCGCTAATTTCCCTTGACGCAATAGTTGTTTCTCCTGAGGGATCTTAACTGAACTTCCGAGAAGGGTTTAGGTAAGAAGAAAGCTATGTACTTAAATTAATAAAGAACCTATAGACTGCTTACTGATGGTAGAAGAGCCTGGCCATGCCCATCCTCTGCTTCTCTCCTCCCGAGAGCACATCCTTCCAGTCCTGCCTCGCGTTCCAGCCGCCTTCCCGCCCGACGATGTTCTGCAGGTTCACTATGCCCAGTATCTGCATGAGGTCCTTGTCTGTCCGCCCTTTGCTCATCATCGTGGACAGGCTGTCCGGGTAGATCACTTGGTCCCTCAGCGAGCCCACGGACATGTACGGGCTGCGGCAAACATCACGGATCAGACGCTGTATCTAATGAATACTAACAAATGAAAAGACTGAGTGATGCAATGAAAGAAAAGTGCGAATGAAACATGAAAATTACCACCGGAAGACAGTATGAAAATCAGTATCAAAAATGAATAAGAACGTTATAATTATAACGCCTGCTTATTTCACCTTCACAGCAACATGGTACTATTAACAAAACTTTTCTCAGCATACTCCTTCAGGGCAAACCTATCAGAGCTACAACGTAGATCAAATATAATCAGACCTCATCACGGGTATAGTGAAGATTAATAATAGTCAGGCCTTACTATGGCTACAATAAAGATTGAAAATAATCAGGCCTTATCACGGCTCAAGAAGAGATTAACTGCAATCGGGTTTCATTAGGGCAACAATGAAGTTTAACACACCCGATGACATTCTTCACGAATATTCAGTTCTAAGCGCGCAATCTTTCATACAGGACGACACACAAAGCAAGAACTATGACATCAAATGGCAATCAATGTATCACTGATACACTACTTCCTATAACGCAAACCGCACGAAAATCATTCACTCTGTTCCTGAGTCATTCAACATCAGAGTTCGGGTTTTGTGATCCCTGCCGTGTAAGGACAAAGAAGATAACAGAAAAGGGAGTTCTTGTCCCCATAAGGACAAAGAAGATAACAGAGAGAGGAGCTGCTGGGAGCCCCATAAGGACAAAGAAGATAACAGAGAGAGGAGCTGCTGGGAGCCCCCATAAGGACAAAGAAGATAACAGAGAGAGGAGCTGCTGGGAGCCTCCATAAGGACAAAGAAGATAACAGAGAGAGGAGCTGCTGGGAGCCCCCATAAGGACAAAGAAGATAACAGAGAGAGGAGCTGCTGGGAGCCCTCATAAGGACAAAGAAGATAACAGAGAGAGGAGCTGCTGGGAGCCCCCATAAGGACAAAGAAGATAACAGAGAGAGGAGCTGCTGGGAGCCCCCATAAGGACAAAGAAGATAACAGAGAGAGGAGCTGCTGGGAGCCCCCATAAGGACAAAGAAGATAACAGAGAGAGGAGCTGCTGGGAGCCCCCTAAAGGACAAAGAAGATAACAGAGAGAGGAGCTGCTGGGAGCCCCTATAAGGACAAAGAAGATAACAGAGAGAGGAGCTGCTGGGAGCCCCCATAAGGACAAAGAAGATAACAGAGAGGAGCTGCTGGGAGCCCCCATAAGGACAAAGAAGATAACAGAGAGAGGAGCTGCTGGGAGCCCCCATAAGGACAAAGAAGATAACAGAGAGAGGAGCTGCTGGGAGCCCCCATAAGGACAAAGAAGATAACAGAGAGAGGAGCTGCTGGGAGTCCCCATAAGAACAAAGAAGATAACAGAGAGAGGAGCTGCTGGGAGCCCCACTCACCGCTGAGGTATGTAGAACATGGTCGACACGTCAGGCTTCTGCAGCAGTCCTGCATACACCGGCCACAGGCCGCTGATGATGCGGAACAGCGAGCTTTTACCGCACCCGTTCGGGCCTGTATTGGTACATTTTTAGCACTCATGAGAGCATATAATTATTTTGGACCATCAGGCTCGTTCTGATTCAAAATTCATCAATTAAATCACACTAAGAATAACTGAGGAGCAAAAAGCATTAACACGTTGACTGCGGTGGGTTTAACTTAAGTTAGATTTTCAAATCAAACCTCAAGTCAATTGTAGTAAACAATTTTAAAGAAAGCTAACATTAACTGTACCGTGCCTTTGTTTAATATTCATAAAAATTGAGTTTGTGACAACTGGTCGGACAGCAGCATTATGAAAATTCTCGCCGTGTACACCGGCAGCTCACATCGCGACCAACGTTTTAATGTTGCACTGCAGATCTCTAAGCATCAACTCTCGTAATCCATTTTACCCATGAAGTATCTATTTCTACCCTGTTCAGATAGTTTGCTTAAGCCTTTACCATGTCATTGCAATACATAGAGATAATTTTACACATTCGATTCAAGGTTTAGAGGCAATGACTAACAACGGTGCAAGGATGTATATTACAAAATCAATATGTTCTATTAAAATCTACCATAATCAAGAAAATAAAAACAGAAGACTAAAAGTTGACATATTAGTTGTATAACTCGGTCAATGCAAAAAGCTTAATATTTATATCAAAACTTATGGTTTCTTTGTTAAGGCTTTGAAGTAGGTGTAACTATTATTTTAAAAATATTAGTGAACAGAAATGTCTGGAGCATTTACATAATAGGGATTACTCCAACCTTGAACAAGGGATGAAAACTAGTAAAGCATACAAATTTCTCCTACCGAGCAAGGCTGAAGTAAGCCCTGTACTCCACAAGCACATCCTATAACACAAGCAAGAAAATCGGTCCGTTGTGATATGCTTCACATTTAAAAAAAAATACTTTCCTTTCAAAAATCCTAAACACTTTGCCCGCAACGTGCGCCACTGGTGGCCACGGAGGGTATATTCGTAATGCTGCTGACCGACCTGTAGTCACAAACTCAATTTTTATAAATACAAGCTAAATGAAGACACGATCCAGTTAATGTTGCTGTTTTCAAAATTGCGTACTGCAATTGACTTCAAATTTGAACTGAAAATTGAACTTGAGTTTACCAATTGCAGTCAAAGTGTTAAGCATTCACTGCTAAATAAGTTTAGAGACAAAGGGGACCAGACCAGCAATGAGAAGGTGCATGCCCGGCCTGATGGTGAGGGTGAGGGACGGCACGACCACGTCACACGCCGGCGTCACCACAGGCACGCTCTCCAGCACGATGCTGCCGTCCGTGCTCTCTGTCACCACCCCTGCGCACATACGCTACAGTTGAGGCAACCTTCCTTCGTTGGTTTCTGCCTTGCTTGGCTATCTTTTTCTCCATGTTCACTACCCTTACACACTCACGCCCCTTTCATTTAGGGCTTCATTCCTTTCTGTTTTTTTTATTTAGCCATTTATTTATTCATATATTTATTTTAAGGATGGGTAACTATATAACTCCGTTTACCTAAATGTTTTTGTTAATTTATTATCTACATTACTTATTTATTCCCGTATCTATTTAAGTGTATAGTTCCACAATACTTGTTTGTTTGTTTATTTATTTATTTATTTACTCATTGATCAGCATTTCACATGAAGACGATACCCGAACAATGCCGAGAGTACTCTTTTATCGTGATCGTGGCGAGGCCATTTCGCTATTAGAATGCAATTTGTAACATGATATTAAACTTTTTACGAGAGAAAAAGCATAACTAAAATTTCATGGGTGACGTTGAAATGATTTTTTGACTCACACCAGCAAAAAAAAAAATTCAAGTACAAAAAACCGGCAAACGAACTATAAATTAAAACCAAGCAGGGTGTAACAAAATAATGTACTCGTTCTTTGACTGACGATTACTAATGTATTTTCGTTTTCTTTCCGAAGCCCCAAAGTTTTCTTGATGAAATTTAATTTTCTTTAGTTTTGTATCTTTTTTTCAGATTTAACTAATTAGAATAGACTCGAATGTGTGTCAATAAAACCTACACACCAAAACAAAATACACGAGTCAAAGGAGTGAGCACATTTTTTGAGGACACCCTTACAGAAGACTACAACTCGGTTCCCCGCATCAAGGAAATCGTTCCAGAATTTACAACCAACACACCCCTACCAGGGCCTAAGCCTTAATAAAAATGGGCTATATCATTGTTCATTTTTACATCATTTTACCAGAGTTTCGGAAGCAAATTTGAAGTAGAAATAAGCTAATTTTTATGATCTTTCAAGTGGTAGTTGTAGTAGCAATTCAGATGTCATAAGTTATAGGATCATTATATGTAAGCAGAAAACCAATACTTCGAAATATCAGTATATGATGCTACTTTGAGATCGGTAAAATTCTAAATCCAGAAAACGAAAACTACCTCTCTTCCTTTCCATAATTTACAAATGTATCAATACGAATTTCAAAATAATTTTCAAATCAGGACAAGACACTGCAAAACGTTTAACTACATCACTAAACAGAGGCAAACTAATCTCTTTCTATTTTTCACACACGGAGCACTTAAAATAATTTCCACAAAAACATTATCTAAGAAACACTTTCCACCGAGACTCAAGTCCCTACTTGAGAACAAAATACGCGCATGCAAGGAGAATAAATTATTTAAACTGAAGCTACCTCTGATGAGAGGCATGCCAGTGCTGCTGTAGAGGAGGCCGGGGTGTGCGGAGCGAGCGAGACGACCCGTGTTTCTCTCACCGCTGCCAACGGACGACTGCAAAGCAGGACGCTCGTACCTGAGGGTGCAAAACACATGGCACTGCTACCACAGAACAAGAGTCCTTCTGTTTAAATCTGACACAGCATAAGAATAGCTTCACATTTAGATTCTAAAGAACATAATCCCAGGTGATTAAAACTGCTCAGAATTTTGAATCCGCCATCACTAAAGTAGAGGTAAAAAATAAAAGTACCAAATCTCAAAAACCGCCTTGCAGCGGATTAAGTGATAATAGCTTTAGATTTTACATTTATATAATTCTTAGTGCGAATTAGTATCTCAATTTGAGAATCTATACACCCCAATGCAGATTTAATATATAAGTGAATCTATTTCTTTCAGCATCTTCAACAGCCAGGGATGCTTATATTGCTAACGCCAAGCTTTAAATAGATCTCAATATTGCTAACGCCAAGCTTTAAATAGATCTCAATATTGCTAACGCTAAGCTTTAAATAGATCTCACTTGGACTGGTGCACGTCTCCGAAGACTTGCAGCATGTTGCCCACACGAGACGTGAAGCCTGCTAGTTCAACAATTTCCTGTTAGGAACAAAAAAAATTGATGACCTAATATCAAGCGTGAAAACCTAAGAAATAAGCAAGTCTCTCACACTGAACACTGTGCTGCTACAAACATAGAGGATCCAATAGTAGTTGTGCTAGATGTCTGTTATTGATAAAACCAAAAGAAAATGCAACCTCCGTTAGCCAAGCGAATGCACAGCTTATGGTATACTTGAATACCATTGTATTGCAAAAAAATCAATGGCAGCATGTCTTTTTATTCAGGACAAACTTGAATTTCTTTCCGGAGAGAGAAAAATATCAAGTGAAGCCGATAATCCATATAATTATCCTGGTAAACTAGTCATTGTGAAATCGACTGTAAATAACAGTGCAGTGTTATGCAGGTGAATTGAATATTGAGATGAGAAATTCTTACCAGACATTATAATTAGCCAATGTTGAAAGAGTAGCAGCACTTCCAACTATTTTTCATTACTACTAGCCCTTGAAAGATATATGGGAAATGAGAAACAATATACAAATTTAGGATGTAAAAAAATAGTTACGCCGTATGACAAGCAATATATTATTAAACACAAATTAAATCATCTCATGTGAAAGTAAACAGGCTGCTCTGCAGTAAGCAGATGTTAACTACACACAATAGCAGTAATTGAGGCAAAGTCAAAAGAGATGGTACAAAAGTACCACGAAACTATGAGGCCCATCAACTAACAATTTGAATCTACAGCCACACAAAAGTATCACCGAGTAGGGTAAAGCAAGGTTTAATATTTGGTCTAATTTGAACACCCAGTACAAACTAAGAAGTAACACAAAATGTAGCAAAGCGAGGTTTAATATTTGGTATAGTTAGAACACCCAGTACCTAGTAAGAAGTAGCAGTGAATATAGTAAAGCGGGGTATTACATTTGGCATAGTTTGAACACTCAGTACCTAGTAAGCACCCAGTACCTAGTAAGAAGTAGCAGAGAATATAGTAAAGCGAGGTTTAACATTTGGCATAGTTAGAACACCCAGTACCTAGTAAGCACCCAGTACCTAGTAGGAAGTAGCAGTGAATATAGTAAAGCGAGGTTTAACATTTGGCATAGTTAGAACACCCAGTACCTAGTAAGAAGTAGCAGTGAATATAGTAAAGCGGGGTTTAACATTTGGCATAGTTAGAACACCTAGTACCCAGTAAGAAGTAGCACCGAATAGGGTAAAGCGAGGTTTAACATTTGACATAGTTTGAACACCCAGTAGCTTGTAAGACGTAGCAATGAACATAGTAAAGCGAGGTTTAATATTTGGCTTAGTAAGAACACCGTTGTAAGAAACCTAGTAAGAAGTAGCATTGAATAGGGTAAAGCGGGTTTGAACATTTGGCTTATAATGAACACCCAGTACCTTGTAGGAGGTCATGAGGCGCTCTATAGCATCACCACCGCTGACCAACAGTTGCTTCGTCGTCGTGAAGTACTCGGTGCGCTCGGACACGCCTTTCTCTCCACTGTCGTCTGCAACACACAAAGATATCAGAAAAATGTGCACTGGAGGCTGGCTCGGTAGAACGCAAGACACAAACGATTAGCAGTCGCAACGCGCGAGCATCACACAAATTCCTCTCAATAGGCAAATGACCTGCAGTGATTAAATGTACATGCTTGTACAGTCTCCTATAAAACGCCTAAAGCAACTTACACCAGGCATATCAGACTATATTCTAGCTTGAGAAATAAACTTGTGACGATGAGGACAATAAGACTTGAAGGAATAAGTGAAGACATATCTGCCACAGCAAGGCACTAACAAAAAACCAAGAAATGGTAGGAAACAGGAAGTATTTCGGGATGGAAAGGGGCTAAAACAAGGACGAGAAATACAACACAAGGCGAGTCTGATGTGCAGTAACGCTATCCAGGGACCAAATTTTCAAAAATCTACATCATCGTAGCAGGACAACGGATAGCAAAAGCTCCTCTGTCCACTTGGCCATGCTACTCGTGCTATTTTTCTTGCCAAAATCTCATTATCTCTCTCAAATAACATTAGAAATTTTTCCCAGAAAGACAGCAGGTAGCTGGTCAAGTACACAAAAAAGCTTTAGCTGTCTGTAGTGCAACAAACGACGTATAAATTGTTTGAAATCCTGCCTCTGGACAGAAGACACAAGAAGACGCACTCAGACACCTCCATGGGAACGTAGAGTTTCTTCAGAAGGAATCAATTTGAGGCATGTGAAGATTTCCATGTGTATTAAATGCGGTCATGTGTTCCGGCCTTTTCAGATACAGGTCGTAACTAAACGCGAATGAGGTTCGGGAGTGACGATGCAGCAACGGGGTTATCGTTTATTGGTACTTCAGAGTTGACACAGGCTTGGGAATTGGCAAAGAATCAGTTAGATCGGACGATAGGTGCTTCCTCGACGGTCGCGCTTCCGCTAATGAACAGCGACGACCCTTACTAAGTGCTACCTCTACGGCAGGCCACCGCTAATGAACGGCGATGTCTCTTGCCGATTCTATTTATATACTCGGCGGGCGCACATAATGCTCCCCCCATACTTAAAAATTCTTTATGACAATAAAAATTTTTAAACGTTATTCAATTAACTTTGATTTTCCTTGACTATCAATTAATCTTACAATCCGTCAAGTCAATTCGAACAGATCAGAACGTATGACACTAAAGGCTTCCGAATAATGAACGGAGGTAGGCAGGTATGGCTTTTTCTGTCTTTAGCAAAGCATAAAGTCAACAAAATTCAACGGCAATCCTACTTCTCGTTAAACATTCCCACTTAGCTTCAAACAATTTATTTATCAATTTATTCTTGTTAATTCAATTCAATTCAATTCGAAATTATTGGATACAACACACAATTTTATTAACTTAACAAAACAAAATCAATTCGCGTACGTAATAAATCATCTCCATAAGGCACACATTTTTGAACAAACTGGACACATACCGTCAAGTCGATAAACAAATTTTTTAATGCAAATGAAAAATTTAGAAGGAAAAATCCATCATAAATCTATATTATATAAAGATATAGAATATAAATTTATATACGCAAGACAATACATTACATCACTACAAATGGCAAGGTAAAAGTTGATTGCTTCTCCTCAGGATTCAAATCATTTTACGATTCAAATTAACATATTTCAATTCAACCAATCTAAAAGCGTGCAATTCGGTTTTTATTCGCAAGATAAATAATTCGTCTCCCTTTAATTTAATTTAATTAATTCGTCTCCCTCGCTTGAAACATGAACAAAATATTTCTATAGGGCGAATAAAACAACATCAAGGGTTATAATTAACGACACCAAGAACACGTAATTTTCCGTATAAAAAGAAATATTCTAAGACAATATATTCTAAAAGAAATATTCTGAAAATATTCAGATCCATCTTGTATGTGGAAAGATCCATCTTGTATGGACGTGCACGTGGACTCTGAGAGTGCGTGTTCCCATTTTTCAAAGTTTCAAGGAACACCATCGGTGATGAGAGCACAGCGTTGAGGAACGAATGGTTTGTCATGTTAATATGAATGTAGAAGTTAGCGTTGTAGTGTTATGCGCTAACTTGAGGTGGAAGTGCAAGTATTTGCCTAGGGCTATTACAGATTTCCTTCCAAGCGGTTCGACGCAAAACTACGTCATCACCACTTAGTAATGATTGAAGTCTTTGAGGAGCTTCTTGAAATTAAGTAAGTAGTTATTATTGATTGTCAATTATTTTTGAAATTAGCTAAGTGCGCAATCCAAGTAGTAAGTAAAGGTGTAAAGTGTATGTGTATATTGTAAATCGGCATGTGTAATGTTCTGGAATTGTTCAGGAGTCGCCCCAGGAATCTGAAAGGAACCGAGACAGGAGATTAGCATGGCCACGAGTTTATAAAGTAAACAGTTGACGTTCCACACTAAGGCAACGCTTCCTTCTCATTAAGACACATTCATTCCAACTACAATGCCTGACATTGTTTTTAAACAAGTTGCGGCAGATGCGATGCAGTTCTCGCGGGCTTCGCACTCGCACTCTCGTGTCGACATTTCCACGATTTCACCTAAGTTTATCAACTCTAGCTTACGACTTGATGAACACAACCTTGATGTCGCAATAACAGTATGACAACATCCTAAGCTCGACATCTCGTCTGAAGGTGTTTGCGCAACAAAATATTTCCTAACGCAAGACATACATAAGGTCTTAAGAAAAACTCATAGAACGCACTTACAAGCTAAAAACTCATAGAACACACTTACAAGCTAAATACCATTTAAATACATATATGGAATGGCAATTTCGGAATATATGAAATAAACAGTTCCAAACTAGGTTGACAAATTTACCTTTTTAACTTATCTAAAGGCAGTACATGGTTTAAGTTCGATCGGATAATCTTGTTACCGATCTTAATATCTGCATAATTTTTACCTAGCCTTTCAATGATACCTGGTCCTAAGAAATTTAGCTGTAGTTTGTGTTTTTTGGCATGATTTTTCACTAGTACACGGTCCGTCACTTTTAAATTTTTATCGCGACGTTTCACGTTTCTATAGGTAGTTCTTTCGATTGTAGCATTAATGATTGCATTTCTAATATTGTTCACTACAATAGATGACTCTTTAAATTTTTGTTTTTGAACATCTTCATATGTAGACGCAACATTGAAGTCTTCTAAATTAGTAGAGCTAATATACACACACGTATCTCTACCGAAAACCGTGTATGCGGGGGTATCGCCTAATGTTTCATTAAAGCTATTGTTAATCGAATTCTCCACAATATCCAATAATCTATCCCACTCATTATGAGTAAGAAAATTTAGATATAACTTGAGCAGGTGTCGAATTTTTCCATTACATCGCTCAACAATACCATTAGAAAAAGGGGAATAAGCCAGAACTTCCTTTTTCAAGATAGAAAGTCCTTTTGTGAAATTTCCCACATTAGATGATTTAAATTCTACAGCATTGTCGGATAACAACACGTCCGGGGTACCGAACAAACAGCAAAAATTCCATAGACAATCTGTAACAGTCTCTGTACGTCGGTCAATAGTCGAATATAATTTAACAAAACGTGAGAATGAGTCGATAATGACAAGAATATATTTGTTCCCATTGTCTGTCATTGTTAATGGACCGTAGAAGTCTATGCTGACAGTTTGAAAGCATCGTGTTCCAATTGGAGCATTTAGAATTTTAATCGGAGTCGATATTCGTGATTTTAGAATCTTACAGATGTCACAAGATTCAACAATTTTGCGTGTAATTGTCCGTTCGTACGGATGAAAATATTTTAATTTAAACTTAAACAAGGTATGATTCAAATCTGTGTGGGACAAATTGTGAATAAATAAAATTGTCTTGTGTAGCAGAGTATATGGCACCACAATAGTCAGAATGGTGCTGGGTCTGTTGTCAATTCTTCGTCTTTTATACAAAATGTCATTCATAATCAGAAATTCATTCATGTCAGTATTAGTAACTTTTGTTGCATTCTCTAGGGCATCCTTTATTTCAGAACAAAAGGGATCACTATCTTGTTCACGTTTAAATTCGTCTAACGACCAGTTGTCGTTAATACTTGAATGGTCTGTAGTCGTGTTAACTTTATCCAGTCTGTATAAGCGTCTGGGGGCTGTCTGCTGTTCAGCAGTACTGTTGTTGTTTCTTCCATTCTCACTTCCTGGCATTGTCTCCTCGAACTCTCCCTCAGTCACTGGCTTGTTACATTTGTTACCCGCAGCAGCGGCTTGCAGCCTGGTTACAACGGGAAAAGTCTCTACATCCGGGGTTAATTCAGAACACTCTAATAGTTCTCTTTCTGTTAAGGGATTTTTGTCATGATTTAATCTGCTTAATGCGTCGGCGGCACTATTCGCTTTCCCAGCAAAATACTTTAATTTGGCATCAAAAGCTTGCACATAAATACTCCATCTAGCGAGCGTGTTGTCTTCAGGCAATTTCTTTGAAAATAAAGGAACTAAAGGCTTATGATCGGTGTAAATGACCAGATCATAGCCTAAAACAAGATATTTAAAGTACTTCAATGCTTCAACTATAGCAAACATCTCTTTTTTCGTTGTTGAGTATCGTCGTTGGGTGGAATTCAACGTTTTAGAAAAAAATGCGACAGGTCTCATGTTTCGAACTTTATCAGTAGATGACTGGAGTAAAACAGCTCCTATGCCGACGTTTGATGCATCACAAAACAGATGAAAATTTTGATCGAAGTTTGGGTGACTCAAGATTGTATTTTCACACAGTTCATCCTTTAATTTTTCAAAAGCGTTTTGACAATCCTTAGACCAATTGAATTCAACATTTTTCTTCAGAAGATTATAGAGCGGGCTTGCGATACTCGCAAAATTTTTTATGTACCTACGAAAGAAATTTACCAGTCCTAGGAACGACTGTAACTGCTTCACAGTCTTAGGAATTTCTAAATTCTTTACTTTGTCAGTACCGGTGCTTCTGGTTCCCATTCCGCTAATGGAATGCCCGAGATATTCTATCTCATCATGGAAGAATTCGCACTTTTCCGTTTTTATTGACAATCTAGCGTTTCTTAATAGTTCAAGTACAACTTTTATATCGGCAAGATGCTGTGCCTTTTCCTTAGAAAATATGAGCACGTCGTCCATAAAGACGAAAGATAGTTTTCCTAGAACAGGAGATAGCGTTTGCGTCATTACTGACTGGAAATATGCAGGTGAGGTTTTTAAACCAAAAGGTAAACGATTAAATTCATATTTTCTACTACCAACGGTAAATGCTGTTATTTCCTTACTCTCATCGGTCAGTGTAATATTATGATATCCCGACCTAAGATCTAATTTCGAAAAGTATTTTTGACCATTTAAACTATAGAGAATCTCGTCCATGCGCGGCAGAGGGAATGATTCTTCATAAATTACCTCATTTACTTTGCGAAAGTCAACTACCGGACGTATGGTTCCATCTTTCTTATGAACTACAATTATCGGTGAATTATAAGCTGAAATCGATGGTCTAATAATTCCGTCGTCTAACATTTTTTCGTTCACGACTTTCAAGTCTTCCATGTAACGGTGGGCAATACGATAGGGAGGGACATTTACGACACCCACGTTAGGTTTCAAACGTATTTTGTATGGTTTAATTGCAGCAGCGGAGATCGATTCATTGTCTATAGTAATAACGTCTCTGAATTCATTCAACAAACTCAGCAATTCAGGCTTCATTTCGTCATCGTTACACTTGATATCATCATTATTTAATTTCCGCCGACCACGGGCTATATCTTTGGAATCAGAAACGTACCCTTTGTCGACAACTCCTGTGATCCCGACAGATTCACTATTAGTGTCTTTCTTCTCGACATCTAAATGACTGTCCTGGACAACACTAGCTGCCTGCACAAAGGTACTCAATCCTCCTTTTAATTCTCCTTGTACATCTGACAAGTAAACTTCGGATTCAATGTGATCCTTCTCCACTTTTTCTAAAGTACTTATAATTGCATTCTCTGGTAAAACAATCGCTCTGTCGGAGCTATTAATTAACAACAACGGAATCTTTCTCCTATTATTAACTCTCACAATCGCTTCTGCGACACAAATGCCTTCTTTTAAAGTTGCTTTCTTTATTATGTATTCTCCATTTTTACACTTTCCAACATGTCCAACATGTTTCAAAATTACATTGGGAGCAATTTCTACTCTTTGAGTATGAACTCTTAACGGCCTTGGCCCTATGTGGGAACTGGTAACTGCAACTGCGCCTCGAACAGGCTGATTTTCTCTCTTACCATCCCTTTTTACTTCCTCACCTACTCTCGCAGCATTACACGTCCTGATAATTTCTCTCTTCTCTCTTAGCTTATTTAGGACTTTTTTCTTAGCTCTGGAAGTAATCGTGTCCGCCATGAGACACTCAGTATTCTCGATTAAATACTCGAGACACTCTGTCTTTCTCTTTTTTCGTCGTTTTACCTCTGCAAAGGGAATTTTCTCGTCTTTGATAATTAAACATCTTTGTTTTAAGTCTACAACGGCGTTCTTGTCTAATAAATCACGCCCAATAATGACGTCATAATTGTAAATACCATCTTTAATTATTAAAGCATTTGTCTTTAAACTTACTCCGTTTTTTAACTTTAGGACAAGCTCCACCTCGCCTTCAACATTACTCTTAGCGTTAACGCCTTTTATAGTCAGAGAACTTGGCTTCACGTCATTACTTATCTCACTAATTCTGTGGTAGCTGATTAGACATTTCTCTGATCCTGAATCAATCAATGCATTCCACAGGTCTGCATCTTTTCTAAGCACAATCATGGGCTTATGACTTTTTCGTATTACAAATAATTCATTTTGTCCTGTAACTTCAACTTCTTCATCTTCTTCGTATTTACAAACGTTCGTTGTCAAATGGCTTTCAACTTCAGTGCCATGAGCGTTTAGATCATTTAAATTGCTTAAATCCACCTCTCCCAGCGATTCATATCTATTTTGACACTTAATTATTGGATCTATCACCTCAACATTTTTAACGAGGGAACCTCCAGACATGTTTAACACATCAATTCTCTCGACATTTTTAACGAGGGAATCTTCAGCACCAGAATTCTCCTCGGGTTCACTAGGAGCTACTGACGTAGAGTCACACTTAGTTATTTCAATTTCATTTTTACCATTGACGTTATTTCTATCGGCAATGAAATCGTCTCTGCAGTTTACGCTAAAAAATTATCGCCACTGTTAGTTTGGCAAGTTTCTACCTGGCCTTTTTCTGGTACACGAGTTTTATGCTGTCCTCGCGCACGGACACGATCAGGTCTACCTGGTCTGTTGAAATAGTCTCGTCTGGACCTACAGTCTCTTGCGTAGTGTCCCAACTTATTACAACGAAAACAAGCTACATCACGCAGTGAACGCTCGGTGGCTGTCTGAGATGAACCCGGTTTGTACCAATCAGTCGGTTTCCTAGCCACAGTGGTTACCGACACACCTTGTCCTTGGCAGACACACACATGATTGTAACAATTCGAGCAACGCCTAGCTTCAGTAGCTGTCTCTAATGCCTGGACTTCTAGAGTTCCTAATTCACGATCTCCAACAAAAGATTTTACGTGAGGTCTAGCACGGAAAGTTGGTCTTGGGAAATTTGGTCTCCAGTAGGGCCTACGCGTCCTACCTCTACCTTGAAATCCGCCTCTTGTCATTGTATACACTTCGGCCATACTCTTATATTCTTAGACCTCTAATTACCATTAAGAGAAAAATGTTCTACACACATTTAATCATTAAATGAAAACATTCTACATACGATAAAATGATAACTTACATTTTCAGTGGACTTAAAACAGGCTAATTCAGCACCACAAAGTCAAAGCTCGTGAAGGTCGGCAGCAAACTGAACAGAGCAAGCTGCTCCGGCTTACTCTTATGTGCTAGAGGACAATGGGTGCTAGAGAGCACTGGCTACAACTTCCTTCAACTGTTCTAGAGAACAATGGGCTACCGCTTCCGCGTACACGCTCTCCCACTCCCAGGAATCCGCGCTTGCAATGCCTATGCTGCTCGCCGCTCAACTTCCACTCCCAGGAATCAGCGCTTGCAATGCTTACTGCTTACTGCTCGCTGCTCAACTTCCTACTCATTAATTTTATATTGATGATGTATAATCATTAAATTGAGCGCATGCTTATTTAATTTGCAAGCAACATTATCGGCGTACACTTAACTTGTTGGTGACGTTGAACAATATTTTGGCGATGCGTAGCTCTCGTCGATCTTCTCGCTGCAGATGACGGTGCGTAAATGCGTAGATCTCGTCGACAGATCAGGTTGTTGATCTGGACCCCTCACTTCATCTTCTCCTTTGAGTAGCGATGATCCAGGCTGGTGAAGGCTGAGTTAGCGTGTAGATTTTCAATTTTTTCTCCCTCGAAGAGTTTCTTTCTCGAAGAGTTTCTTGGAAAGAACTTCGATTTTCTGCGCTGACGTCCTTCTTCCTTTTCTCGATGCTCTGAAGTAATGTGATAACTATGCGGCGTTACTCCAACAGGGTGACACTCCTCACACTTAAAATCACGGATCAGCAGAACCGAAGATCACTTCTTGATATTTTTCTTCTTCAATGGGCAATGTGGCAATGTGGATATCTTTAATGTGGCATCCCCATACACGGGCCACCAAATATGTTCCGGCCTTTTCAGATACAGGTCGTAACTAAACGCGAATGAGGTTCGGGAGTGACGATGCAGCAACGGGGTTATCGTTTATTGGTACTTCAGAGTTGACACAGGCTTGGGAATTGGCAAAGAATCAGTTAGATCGGACGATAGGTGCTTCCTCGACGGTCGCGCTTCCGCTAATGAACAGCGACGACCCTTACTAAGTGCTACCTCTACGGCAGGCCACCGCTAATGAACGGCGATGTCTCTTGCCGATTCTATTTATATACTCGGCGGGCGCACACATGCACGGCCTGAAGACAGAGCACACCTACATTACAGGTCACTTTGCTGTACTCTGATTAAGTGTATTGTGATGAGTGAACGATACACCTTCACAGGCGCAAGGGATTATGATGAGTTTGTGCCATTGTGATACTGTACGATTAAAAATTGTCATCTTTTATAATATGAACATTTTCAAATTGAAAATATATTCACATATCAGAAAATTACTATTTCTAGGATGAAAGTTATCATATTTTTAGTACAAACAATCCTCACGAGACTAGATTGTGAGATTCGATTTCTTTTATTAAAATAATGTTTTAATTAAATAGAGAGAAATACTCTATATAAGACAGAAAGTCATACTTTGTTAAAAGTTTCAAGCTATCCCAATATTAAGGTAGCGATAATGCATAAGTGTTTTTAATGACTATTCAACACTACTATGTAAATACCAATACAATATATAATTTATAACACAAATACCGGCACTCTATTAGATTATCTCCAATAACTTACTCATTGCTCGTAATGACACTTAAATCTCAGCTAACAGGAATTCACAGAACCTCAAGTTTTTAGGCAAATCCAGATCTAAATATTCCGCTGGGTGAATATTTTGCTTAGGCACACTAATCAACGGAAACTATGCAAATAGTGGGACGTTGATAGAATTTTTCGGCCACACTTGAGCTACCTGATACCTGAGTTCCGAACCATCCACGTTGCCTTAGCAGTCCCGCATAAGTTCTTCTAAGTAGACTGGGCCAAGTTATATGCTGTAAACCACGGACTAGCCCCGTTGACCAAAAATAATTAACGCTGTGATCTGTACTGCTTAACCAACGTATATACTTCAAAAATTTAGCCCGTGACAACACTACAAAGATGCAGATCAGACTTAAAATTAGTATACGTTTTCCTAACCACAACTAGGGTGTTTCAAAAAAGAGGAAGAAGTAAGGCACCATTAAGTATAAGCTTAGGGAACAGGAGATCTATACACAAGATGTGTCCTCACGCCATGAGCATTAGAAAAGCAAGATCAAAAGAAATTCCCGCAATGAGATATATTGAATAGAAAGAAATATAGATGCTGCAAAAAAGGCCAGCAGTGAACTGAAAAAAGATCCGCAACAAAAGAAGCCTATTTATAACCAAAAGAAGGCCTAGCCAACCTTCAGCTCGAGACCCCTTTTATCTCCCGTAATAACTCTCACAAATAAATACAACAGATGTATTCACCAGATAAGCCTGGCGTGTTGTCTTTCTGGCCTATTCGCCCGACTTTTCAGTCCACGTAAGCACATCCCATTCTGCACAGAGCAAGAACACCCACTCACCAGACTGGGACTTGCCCCGGCCGGTCAGTAGGGGTATGGAGACGATGACCATGCCGGCGCCGGACCACACGTACTTCATGAGGAACTGCTCAAGCATCACGTACCACAGCCGCTGGCTGAAGATGGTGCCGCGCTGCTGCACCAGCCGGCGGTAGCACACCTCCAGCATGTTCTGCTCCACCTGCACGTCACATTCTGAGTTAGTTTGTGCCTCCCCTAACCACAACAACACGCGTATTCCAAAGAGGGGAAGGAGACACATTATTTAGCCCGGAGTTAAGGGAACTATGTATACACAAGGTGTGTTCCCACACAAGATTTACTGCGAATAGTAACAGTAGATAAAGAAGTACTGTATATGAAACGAGATAAAAGTTGAAGAAAAAAGAATTAGGGGATGAAAAACATGACAGCAGTGAACCAGAAAACGATAGTTCGTAAGAAAACAAAAACTACCCTATCTTAACAAATGGGAGACCTACCAACTCTCAACTTGAGACCTCACTTTTTCCTACCAGAGGCGTAAATTCCCAGATATAATTGTATTCTCCTGCGAAGTGCTCAACCTGAATCGTAGCTGCTCCTCTGCAGAGTCAGCTACAAAATACCTAACTCTCATACATTCAATGGAAATTCCTCAATAATTAAATCATTTTCGAGTGGCTCCTTCCGCTGCAACGAGGACTTACTGCCGTTCAATGCATGAATTCGGAAAACTGCGGTCAACCGCGAGTAATGAATAAATCTTTGATACTTAGCGTACACAATAAAAACTAGATAAAATTAAATTCCGGATAGATATTAATGTTCTTGTTTCAAATTAGGATTTTCATCTATTGTTCTCAACTCTGATTTCAAGTCCCTATAAATAAAACGGAGCTCATGAGGACAATTTTGTGTACTTTATTGTTCGGCTATGGCACGCTGCGCACAGAAATTTACCTCGCCTTACTTCATCCCTGTAAAGATTTTTTATCATTAATCCTCACACAATCGACCAACTAACATCACAGGATAACGTTGATGGAATTGATGACATTCACTTTTTTTTTTAAATTGGACACCTCAATAATTTAAAATAATGAGTAGCTTAAGTTAATCTTTGTATCTGTAGTCTTTTCTGAATTTCCAAAGGGACTTTCAAAGGCTGAACGAGATAATTATTCTTACTAAGACTTTAGGTTTCGCCTCGCCGAACAAGTAAACTAAATCTTATTCATTTTGAAATTGTAATATTTTCATCATTTCTATTTGCACAGCTTTCAGCCCACGTACGCACATCACAGTCTGCAGTTCAAATTTGCTTCAAAGTAACAGCAAGAGAATAAGTCTAGCACACGTCACACAATGAATCGGCTGGGATACGTTCCACTTTTCGGTTGCGCATCATCATTTTGTGAATATATTCGTACCGCACTACGGTGATGAAACTAAATCTATTCACTGGAATGATTCTCCGACAACGACTATCAGAACAAATATAAATGAATGACTTCACAGGAAATTGACGCTTAACTTAAGTTGAGCCATCAATATACGATACACACTTATACGCAACACTCTAAACAGTCTGAGGCAAAAAAAAAAACACTGGAAATTCGGTTCATATACTAAAAACATTTTTTATGTATATTTGTGGCACAAAGAAAAAGTGCATTTAATTTGTACGAGGTTGATTGACCCGAAGAGTTGTTCTACAGATTTTATCAGTTTGAGATACAGCGCAGGTATAGTACCAAAACATGAACCAACAAACAGTTGGCAAACCTGTAACTTGCGACGTGATAACGTCCCATCGTGTAACCCTTGCAGATCTAACGGAAGCTGATTTGTGAACTTAATTAAACTTCCTCACAAGATAAAAGCACATTCGTTAAGTAGGATCTAATAGGTCCGACTGTTCACTGTTCAGAAGCACCAATAAAAAACCGGCAAAAAAATACCATCCAAAATACATGTACCATCGCCGTTTGTACCCTGACAGTCGAAAGTTTCACGTTAGATCTTTAGGTGACCTGTGATCAAAAATATAATCCTATACAATTCGTCAAGGACACTATCATACTTTATCATCAATGCTGACAGTGAATAAATGATTAGAGCTCTGCCTGTTCTATGATATAAAACAAAGTGACGGTAGGTAAGGGTACGAATTACTATTTTCTTTGCTCAAGTACGATAGAGCAAAATCTGTATGAAGCGACACGTTACCGTCTTCAGAAAAAAGTATTTGCACGAGTTACGTATTAAAAATTCGATCCTATTAATTCAAAACAAAAACAAAACAAAATTTAGCTCTATTAGACAGACTTTGTTAGTTTGCAAGAGACAAATGAAAACCAAAACAGGTGTAGAAAATCGCTTTGCTATACGAGTCGAGCAAACAAGTAAATGAACACAGTTCAGCATGTGGTCAGGTTACGTACTAAGTAACCCACGCTCGTCCGATACTTGACCAAAATGAAACAAATACAATCACATCCACATATTGCACAACGGTTAACATTTTATACATGCATATACGAGACGCACATTTCCTTTTCGCAAGCGGCCTGAGAAAAAATACCTCTGGAACGCATCCACTGACAGGGAAGACAAAACTGAGATTTTTTACTGCAGATCTAGCTCGAGCAAAAAGTAGCCAGCCTCGCCACGAGCACAAGGTCAAAAGAACGCAAGTTTTTCTTTGGATGCAAGAAAAACTTGGCACGCGTTTTGCCGCCCGCCCAGCTACATTGCATCGACTAGCCTTCTGTTCAACAATAGCGTTTACCTGAATTACGCACAAAATTTCTACAGTAGAAAGAAGATTAAATTGATACACAGTCGAAATAGGCCGTGAGCTACTTTACATTCATTTGTACCGACTAGTTGGCTCACAGCTACGTTTAGTGATATTTGAAACGATATAACGTGAGTAAAAGCACTCAAGTGCTTACGTCTTTTGTTTACGTTCTTTACGCTTACGTCTTTTGTTTTAGGACGGTGGAGATGGAAATGAATAACGCAGCCGGAGCCAATAAAACATAAGTACCGTTTGGTCCCATAAGGACGATTCACAAAAGCGCATTGAACATTTGCAGAGAACTTGAAAATTTTTTCCCATTATAATCCAAAAATGATATTTTAATATGCGATGGAAGTAAAAGTAAGCGAACGCTATTATGGCTAATTCATTAAAAACTCAACTTTTTTTCGAGAGAAATATTACCTTAATGAAATAAAATTCCCAATAACTTCAAACTCTTTTCCATAGGACAACGTATCACAACACAATTTAGACAATTCAAGCAAAAAATATTACGATATACTTGAAAACTGAAAAACTTCCTACGCCTACTAACATAATTTGTTCTAATACGTGGAATTAATTCAAGCAGCGAACACCTCCACGATACACAATGGAAAGTGGTACAGCGACTTAACACCATGAATCGAACACAAATCAAATTTTGATTCTCATGCCCAGCAAATGAGACGAAATGAAGTACACATTTACCTCGGTCTCCACTAGGTTTGGCACTCCAACGTTGAAGTTCATACTCAGTAAAGTCACATCTACTCCGCTCTCCACTAGGTTTCGCACTCCAACGTTGAAGTTCATACTCAGATAAGTCACATTTACTCCGCTCTCCACTAGGTTTCGCACTCCAACGTTGAAGTTCATACTCAGATAAGTCACATTTACTCCGCTCTCCACTAGGTTTCGCACTCCAACGTTGAAGTTCATACTCAGATAAGTCACATTTACTCCGCTCTCCAACGTTGAAGTTCATACTCAGATAAGTCACATTTACCTCGGTCTCCACTCGGTCTCGTACTCTAACGTTGAAGTTCATATTCAGATAAGTCACATTTACTCCGCTCTTCACTCGGTCTCGTACTCCAACGTTGAAGTTCATACTCAGATAGGTCACATTTACTCCGCTCTTCATTCGGTCTCGTATTCCAACGTTGAAGTTCATACTCAGATAGGTCACATTTACTCCGCTCTTCATTCGGTCTCGTACTCCAACGTTGAAGTTCATACTCAGATAGGTCACATTTACTCCGCTCTTCATTCGGTCTCGTATTCCAACGTTGAAGTTCATACTCAGATAGGTCACATTTACTCCGCTCTTCATTCGGTCTCGTACTCCAACGTTGAAATTCATACTAAGATAGGTCCCCCAATGAGATGATGATGACTTTACCTTTAAGGGAGAGTGGAAAGCGAGGCAAGTTGCGATGCCACAATTCAGGCCATACCTTGTGTCCGCCATAGAAGGCGATCTCCTCAGCGTTGGTGATGATGCGGGAGTGTGCGGCCCGCAGGTCCGCCTGCCGCGCCGCCTCCTCAGCCACCAGCTTGCCGAAGCGCGGCGACACAGCGCGCAGCACTCGGCCAGTGATCACCGCCACGAAGAACCCGATGGCGGGACCTGAATGACAGGTAGATTATATATGTTAGTTTAAGCCTCCTTAACCGCGAAAAAAGAGCGTTCCGAAGACAGGAAGGAAGAAATCACCATTAAATATGGAGATAAGGGACGCGGAATCTATGCACAAGAGGCATTCAAACAGAAGCATATATATAAAGTTGGGAAAGAAGTTAATGAAACAAGACAAAAGTTGAAGGCGAAATTAGTAGGTGCTGAAAAACATAACAGTTAACCGAAAAAAGATAGTCCTTAACTTAACAAAAACAATTTTATTTTAACAAAAAGAAACCCTGCCTAACTCTCAACTCGAGCCCTGAACCTGGAGGACGACAGGAAACTTGACAATTTGGCCGCAACGTGGGCCGCTGGTGGCCACGGACGGGATTTCCATGATACTGCTGACCGACCAGTAGTCACAAACCTAATTTTCATAAATACATAATCAAAGCTAAATCGAGGTATGATCCAGTTAATGTCAGCAGTTTTAAAATTGCTTACTACAATTGACTATAAATTTGAGTTGAATATTGAACTTCAGGTTTAACCAAATGTCAAAGTGTATGAGGTCAAAGTGTTGAAAGTGATAGTTTGGAGATATTTCAAACGAAAGCAGAGATGATGAAACGGTGGGTGGTATACAAAAGACCGCCTGTGGAACTCGATGTGACTGGTGTTTTAGGATGTAGGGTGCACGGACATCGGAAATAAGAGTCTAAGAAGTAGGAGATTTAAAGAATAGAGGATCCAAGCGCCAAGCGATTAAAACAGCTTACCTAGACATAGGTGGCTACTGAAATTGGGCAGTGAAGTAACGCATCCAGAAATAGGAAACCAATACAATATGGAACAATATGGAACCAATACAATATACAACATTTCAATCAAGTCGAGCGCGATTGGAACGTGGAAGAGGCGAATTCATAAAGGGAATTGGGAACGAGGTACAACACTAATCCAAGGGAAAGAATGAGATACAGCGTCTAAAACAGACCCGGTTGTGAGCAAATAATGAGAAAACGAGTAGGCGCAATTTTAGATAAAATTATGAAGGATGCAGAGCAGTGAAGCCCAACACCGAATGTCTATCGTTCCTTGCGGGCTTGCACCAGAGATATAATAAAACAGTGTAAATCGCAAATTTGTGACACTTGCACACGCACTTTTTATTCAGACACACAGATAAGCTACTGCGTAACAAACAAGGCCGATAGCTAAGTCGAGAATTTAGGCAAACATTCAACGAGAACAAGTTTTGGCCAAAGGCTCAAAAGCTGAAATAGAAATCACCTAGAGGTTGTGATTTGGACCATTTACTAGTATTACATTAAAACGCCAATGGTACAATCATTTGCATCAATGATGCAACACTGAGGCATTCCAGCTTGATGAGGCGAAGACCCTGCTTTCTGCTGACGAGTGTGACTGTTAATTAAAACCACGCACTGTCCTGCCCATGGCAACGTGCGTGACATCGCCTGCACGATATTTTAAATAAGCACACGGCCTTTATATCCTGGAAAACATGTGTGCGACGTGTAATTGACGCCAAAAATTAGAAGTGTGATGGGAATTCTATTTTCGCTAACATTAAAACAGTTGTTGTGATACAGCGCTCCAAAGAAAATGAAATTCTATCGAACGGTAGACGTTTCCATTTGCCACAAAACCGAACTACTCCAACTATCGAAATTTAAGCGTAGGTTTTGAAGGCAGAGCTACAATAAGCCAGCAATAGCACGGAAGCGACTATCTCGCTGCGAGATATTTTTCAGAATTATGTATGTACGTATAAGACGTATATATCAGCCCAATGAATTTGCTCATCAAATTCTCATTACAGGACCTGAGGACCTGACTGAGTCAAAATGCCGACAGGACTCGAGTGTCGCTTTCGAAGACGTCTCTAGTCGTCGCTATGTAAAATGTATTCGGATACGTGGGTTGCAAATATTTATGGGAGCTCGCGCAATCTCTTTATGCTTCTCTTCAAAAACATGGGAAGGTATTTGCTGACGGCTGGTGTCACATTTGATAATATCTACGCAAAGATTAGTTTTATTTCAAGCACCACTTTCAAGAGTGCATGTATCAGTTAATTGAGTCCTCACAAAGCAAATACTTTTCGCATATCAACAGCATATTTTACGATCAAAAATAAAATTCGCATTTGTTGGCCGTAGATCCACAGAGTATCGAGCCAAGTTGACAAAGCTCCGTTACTAAAGCCTCAATAGACTTTTTCACGCAGTTTTTTCTATATCTAGTGGGACGTCAGAGCAATATCTAGGCGAAGAGCGAGTGCCTTTATCAGCACTAGAAGTTTTGAGAGTCAAAATTTAGCTGTATTGGCTGTTTTGCAGAAATCGATCGACCAAGTGATAGGGAGAACGAGCATTAACAATTCCGTATCATTACTACTAAAAATTCACCTACCAAACCTATTCAGTCCAAAACCTTGTGGAAAAAGACTTACGTCACTAATCTCTGAGGACATCAGTTACAACCTAATCTAGAGCCATAGACGGCTCAGTTCTAAGCTACCGTCTATGGCACAATTCATTACTGTGTGTAGCTAGACCAGGAGAGAGAGAGAAAGAGGGGGTCGGATGGCCAATACAGCAGGACGGAGCCCCCAAGTGATGAAGTAAAAATCGAGGGCGGTATTATCAGCTGAGAGAGGCCGGAGAGATAATATGGGTCATCACAGCACGGTTGTCAGCTGGGCTTTTTCAGCGCAAATCTTCAAGCTAAGGCTCAAATCAAATTCGACCGCAAAAATCACTCATTTGACCACCCTGCTACGCAGACAAATGTTCAGGGCCATACGGTCGAAATTTATTTTAAAAACTCCAACGTGCGGATTTGGTCACAAAGGAGGCTAAATTGGCAACTTTGCATAGAAATTAGGCTTTTTCAGCGATCAAGATACCATGCTACGCATAACAGCCTGCATACTGCGTCACGAAAGACCGCAAAAAAGAAACACGTGAAGTGTAGTACGTACAAGTTACCGGGAAAAGAAAGTAAAAACAATGCAATAGAGTTACGACATGCGAAGCACAGCACAGCAGAGCTCGGCCGTGTTGACGAGAAATCAACTGATAGGTTTGTCTCAAGTGCTGTAGGGAGAGGCGATAAAGATTGCAGCTCCAATATAACTAGTCCCCTGAATTAGGGAAGCGAAAGCTGCAGAGAAACTGTGCATGACAATGAATGCAGTACAAAGATTATTACAATTCGGGCAAATACCTAAACGAAGTGATGAACAATTTAGGTAATAACATTTGAATAATTAAGCAATATTGTTAAATATTCCGGACAGATTAACTATAATATTTTCAAAAAGCGCGTCAAGATTTGATTTGGTTAGTTTAAGCCTCGCTAACCGCAACAAATGCGTTCCAAAGAGAGGAAGGAGGAAAACACTATTTAGTATGGAGTTAAAGGAAAGCGGAATCTATGCACAACGTGCATAGAAACAGTACATTGAGAAAGAAATTCATGAAACAAGATATAAGTTGAAGTAGTAGGTGCTGAAAAACTGAACAGCAGGGCACCGAAAAAATATGGTCCGTAACAAAACAAAAAACCTATTCTACTTCAACTAAAGGAAGGCCTACCTAACCTTTAACTCATAGAAATGTCGCTCCCTGGGAGAGCGATAATTCCCATAGAAAAACTCATTTTAGCCCCCTGAGATGTACAAGCGCGTAAAATTGAGTACGGTGCTGTTTGCCAAGGTAGTACTTAGCTAGTTACCGGAAATTAAGGTAGTAAATGACCAAAATCATCGTTAATTTAACGAGACAATTTAACTGAAACAGAGCAAGAAGTGCTAAAATACAAACGATTTATACCTAAGATTGGTTGTGCTTATCCGTATATAGACGCGTTGTTATGTAAAGTGCCTGAATATTTTGAAAAGTAGTTATCGAAAAAAAAATCAAAACATGGACATGTTGTGTTGCAGCGGATGAAAAGTTAAGTATGAAAAAAGTGTGAGTAAATGGTGGGTAGTTCTAGGCATTACAGAGTTTAAAATTCGTGTCGGTGACAAAATAGAAGCAAAGTGAGCAACTTCATAGAACAAAATACAGGAGGAATTTGTGTAGATTGAATGTAGAAACTAGAGGAGGATACTGAATATAATTTGAGCAGCGAATCAGAGAGTAGTAAGACACCCTTGCTCAAGTTATTATCTGCGTATTTCGCTGCACGCAACACTTGACTATCGCTTGAAGGCTGCATGGACTCCAGAGAATACATTCTGCACGCGTCCTATCAAGACGGACGGACGCCCCGTTTCCTATTAACTCGGACATTTTACAATTAAGCGAAAAATAAGCCAACATTGGAACAATAGCGTCATCCAAGCAAACATGGCTCATCGAGATACATCGTTTTACACCAACACAAACCTCACACGAAATGTTTACAGCCGGAACTTATCCAGGCAGATATTGAGAGTTAAAATTTCGATGAGAAAAAGGAAAGCATTTGCATCCAACCAACATGTTATGTACTCATTGCCGAATTTCTCTTATTAGATGTTTTAATGTTAGAGCATTCTCGCACAACCAAACGTTTTTCGGCAAGAACGTTCTGAACCTGAGCAGAAGGTAAATTTTAAATAGGAAATCAGGCCACGAAGGATTAACGATTTATCAATTATATTCGGGAAATAGAAGACACTCTACATATTAAATTTGACAAAATATCAAGAGGAGCAAATTTGATTCAAATATACCGTACACACATCAGCTAATGAAATTGATGCAAGTGATTTTTTTTAGTCTGCAACGATCGGGTCTTTCGTCAGTACCAACGAAAAGTGTTTTATGATGATCGTTCGTGACGCAGACTACGCTACATTACTTACGATTATCATAATGATGAGTAAGGTAAAGACTCCCTAACAACACAAAATGCGGCAGCAAGATAGCGAAGAAAAATGACTATTCAGTGTGGATCAAAGAAAAGGGGTTCACTACCTCAAAGGTACCTGTATGTAATTCGAACATTTACACGAGTACTATTTTGACAGAAATATTTGTTTGGAGTCTGCAATTGAATGATGAGTAACGTAAAAATTTGGCAGGTATTTCATATTTCATGCATTAACCAACCTTATTGAATTATTTATATATTGTATCTAAAATTATCTTCAAATGTGATCATTTTTGACGGGTAATGTAAAAATAGGATTGCTCAATTCATCGTTAAGACAGTACTCACCAGGTACCATGGCCCCACTTCTCTGTTTGGCCAGCTGGGCGAGGGAAATAGTGATGAGAAGAGCATCGAGGATGGGCTTGGTAATGTGCGAGTACAGGTGAGCTATGCTCGAGGTGAATGCTTGGATGTCATCCGTAAGACAATGGTCAGCGTTTTCGATGCGGCCATCCAAGTTGGATATTCTATAATAACATTGATTCTTGAAGTACAGGTCGTAAGAATACTTGACGAGCCGCGTTCGGAAAGACATAGCTAAGCAACTTTCTAAAAACCGGATCATGGAGTTGATGAAAGTAGCAGGGATGGCGATTGTTATCCATTGGGTCATCATGAGCGCAAATTTTGACACGTCTTTGCGTACTATATACTTAACAACTCGACCTTCTAGCTTGGCAACGTAGATTGAGAGGAAAGTTCGTGCAATGAGAGATGCGGTGTGTAAATAAAGAATACCAGCTTCTTTGGACAACGCGCTCGGAATGATAATCTTGATGAGATGTCGAAGTTGCTTCAAGAACTCCTTGTTCACGGCAGGACCTTTTTTGCTATTGCTGCCACTTTTCTGCGTCGATGTCGACGCATTACTGCCATTTTCAGAGGACGATTGCTTGGGCTGGGCAATAATGAGGTGCTTCACTTTAGGGTAAACTGTTGTGTAGAAATACACAACGCAGATGGCGGCAATGGCCCCCCGTGAGAACGTCCGTTCAGACAACCCTAGCGTTTTACTGGCGCTCGACACGAGCTTCGAAGACACGGTTGGCATCTTGACGATTTGGGCAGCACCTTTTTTTGAACACCCTTGAGAGCAATTTTCACTTTGCAAATCCTATTCGGACTTAGAATTTTCTCATGAGCTCTAAAAATGCATACTCTCACACAGACTGCTAATTTACTTTTGGGTCAGGCCGAAGAAATATGATAAATACTCAGTTGGTATGAATTTTGAGCATCTTCAGTCCAGTTGCAGTTGCAATAAAGTTGAAGCCCACAAAATTTCGAGGTCACAAAATCGATTCAATACTGTTTATGCAGTAAATGACCTCTTTTTTTCACCAAAATGCTTACGCAGGAAGAAATATCAGAGGTTTATTATGCACATGAGGCATAAAATTTTTATGAGTTTTTAATCACTAAATTTTTTAATATTAATCACTTTACTACAATATTAAATATCCTGTCTGCTATTTTCATTCAAACTAAGGGACAAATTTAAACCAATTATGCCTAAATTTAAACTTTTACTGGGGTTAGAACTGGAAATAAAACAAAGTAGGGAGTTGCAACATTCATGAATTAGGTATAAAAAATTAAGAACACTTCAAAATAAATAGGAATATGCAGAAAAAATTACACAATATTTTTAGTTAGAATGAAATTTTTTGGCCTGTACTGCACCACACAACTTCCATACTGAAGCAAATAGTCATAAACTAGTACAGTGCATAACAATGTAAAAGTCTTGTTTCAATTTTGGAAAACCAAATCACTTTTTATTTCAGAGGCAGGGCAACAAATATCAAAAAATGATAAGAATGATGCAAAAAGAAGCAGCATCAAAGAAGCATGCTCCATAGCACACTGATCTAAGTAAGAGACAGAGAGAGAGTGAGAATGAGCAAGCATAATGAAGAAATATTCACTTCAGAATACATAGGGGTAAAATAAAAAATGAATATCTAAGGAGCATCATGCATACAGTTAATTCAAGTTCACCCTTTTGAACTCAAGACCCTATATATTGGTGTGGTGATGCTTACCTTTGATTGTTTGTACATGAAAAACTCATAAAAGAAGTCACATCAGGAGGCCTTGGATAGGTAAAATTTCCAATATATTGCTAGAGTGCCCAGAGAGGAAGGTTTGCATTGAAAAAGTTTCCTGTTTTCTTTGAAGTCAATGTTCAAATGGTCAAGTATGCTAACATATCACCCACGCTTCTCTTACACTAGCTAATAAAAGTTTGATTGAACAAGTCAGCTTGAGCCTCACAAAAAGAAAGATACTCCAAAAAATGGAAGAACAAGGCACCATTTAGTATGGAGTCAAGAGAATGGGAAATCTCTACAAAAGAAGTGTTCCCCTGCAATATCCCTTGAATACAGAAACAGTAAATTAGGAAGAAAGTATTAGAAACAAGATATAACTTGAAGAAATTAATGAGTACAGAAAAACAGGACAGCAGTGAACTGAAAAATAAACATTCAATACATTCTTTTGCAATATCTTTAATTATGATAAACTGAGTAAAGCCTAAACAACCTAAAATTTTAATTAGGAAGGTTTTCAAGCATATCAAGAGTTGAGAAGTAAATTACAATTATGATACTGAGAACTTTAAAACTGAATACCCTTTGGTAACATTATATGTTAAATTATAAATATTAATAACCCACAAATCACATGAGTATTTTTGTACAAACATATAACAATGAGAACAATGTGCACTGCTACACCCTTTGAAGTTTCTGCCATCTGGCAAAGGGACTAGGCTGTGTTAAGTTGGTACAGGTAGGTTATGATAGGCTTCAGAACAGATTTTCTTTTTCACTGTTTTAGGGGGCTTAACCCCTTAATTCTAAATAAAAATTAAAACATGGCAGGTTCACAGAAGGTGGTTTTAATTTTTCCAAATGAATATACAAACTAGCATCAAATTTTTTAATGAAATCCAGGTCTAAAATGAAAAAATAGAATGAAAACTGATTTCAACTATTAATAAAGATGGCTGCACTAGCACAAAATTATCATTTATACTGGTTAAACAGTAAAAAATCAAAAGCTAACCAAACATGAATATACGTAAAAACTTGAAAATGCACTAGAATGTATCACAAAATTTAATTAGAGTTTTGAACCCAGTTGAAATAATTTAAAATACTAACTCTAACAACTAGATAATTGCCCATTTCTGTTCACAGTTCCAGCAAACTTTTTTGCAATTATCAACAGCACTTGATTTAATCAATAAATGCATAAAATTATGTTATATGATCAAATCTACATATGTCAACACTTCAATTCTCGTTAAATCTAAAAAACAAACAGAAACTATCGAGAAAAACGTCGACCCTAAATCGAGGAAATGGCTGTCACATTTGTTTGATGGGATCTAGATCTAAAATATTTGATATATGTGTGTATTTTTGAAAATAAATAGGGGTGGTCTCCCAGACTTTTCCCCATCTTCACAATACTTACGGAGATAATGGTGAAAATTGGGTGAAAAAAGTAGGGTATTTTCAAAAGCTATCTTCTCCTCAAGTCATTAAAATAGAGCAATGCTTTAAATTTCATTGAATGCGTAAAGAGTTGCTGCATAGCCAGACGAAGAATAGATTTGAATTTCTTAATAGTTTATTTTTTATGAAACTTTAAATTGCGGTTTTAAAAAGTCATGGATTTTTCAATAGATTTTTCAATGTATTTAAAAAAGTCCTATGAATTTCAAACTGATTCTCCGTCCAGCCATGCAACCACTTTTTGTACAATTAATGAGACCTAAATCATTGCTCTACGATGCTAAATTTTGGAGGAGATAGTTTTTGAAACAGTTTATCTCAACAGTTCAGGAAACGCATCTCTCTACTGAGAAACAGGCTGGCCAGCTGGGCTCGAACCCACCCCTCTTCCCGATCCCGTTTTCCCCTCTTACAAAGCACATAACATTCTGTATCTTTGCTAGCTTGTGAGCTAACCATTTCTCAACTGAATAAAACAATAAAAAAAGATCAAGAATTTCCCAGGGTGTGTGTAAATGACTAAATATTTGGAATCACGATTAAAAACTCATAAAAATTTTAAGCCTCATGAAATTTTATGCCTCATCAAATTTTTGATGCTAAACTGCACTATATCATTTTTGTAAAATGTCTTAAAATGTCTCTAATTATCTAAATGTGGCAAAAAAAAATTCTGAATTGTTGACAACAATAAAATTAATATTGACCAAATAAATAATAAAAAAATTAATTATTTTCCAGGTTTTGGGCACACGTTTCTCCTAATGATTCCTTAGGCCAGGCTGTTTTATTTTTCCTTCCTCTTAAGAAAAATAATATATAGCAATTGACTGTAATATTTCAACCATACATAACATTTTAAAAAAGTTATTTAAAAAAAACTGTGCACTATCAATGCATTAGTTATCATAGATTATTTGGTCTACCCTATGAATTTTAGATGGCAGACATAGAATTCTGAAAAAATATCCATATTAGTAAATTTGGCTAGTCTAATTATGAATTCAACATTTTTTATAATTTCAATGATGTTTACAATCATTTTAGATATATTTAAGAAAATATACAATACAATACATCAATTAGACAAAAATACTCAATACAATTAGTGTTAAGTGACAATCTAACTTATTAATATCTGTTGTGTATTTATTCATATATTTTTTTGGTGTCTGCTTCTTAAGAAACATAGGATGTCTGAGTTTGTAGTATCATGGATACCAAATTTCTCAGTATAACATTAAAAGATAGCCATTACATGCATTGACATGTTTGACATTAATCAGGATAGGTTCGTTCTGGTGAGGTTCAGTCACGCTAGGATAGGAGAGGTTAGCATAGGTTAGGTAATATTGACAGAATTTTTTCACAATGTCCACCTAGCTTATTGATGACATTGTCCATGGAATTTCCATGCGTTTTGCAACTACCTCACAATACCTGTGGTTTATTTGTTTAGAGTCCACTTCTTTCATTTCTCTGTCATGCTCATAAAGATAGCTAAGATGACCGTATCTTTGGTAAGAGTTTCACCACTGCGCATGTACTATAATATTTTTTATTACAGATACTGTTAGGATGGATATATTTGCTAGTCATCCACGTCTGGAAGTTTTTGCAAGAAAGGTATTGGATTCTGTCATAATAGATGGGCCGTGCATACTAGAAAGTAATAAATCACGGTTGAAATAAGTAATTTCATATATATGATCATTTGAATTACAAAATTTGATACTGGTTTCCCATGTTTTGAGTCCTATAAAATATAGAGTAAAGATAATTACTCATAAACATGTATAGTTTTAAACATGGTTTATAAAAATTAGTAACTTATAGGGTATTTGTTGAGGACTTCACACTAATGGATTTTCAAATTTTTGATGCTTGTATGATGGTAATGACATCAAAATTTACAACTTTTCTTCTATTCGCTTTCCATCGCAAATGAGTATTTAACGAGTTATAGCTGTAGGTTAATTTTCTTCTTTCATAGCAGTTTTGTTGTTTGTAACGGTAAGACTTAGTTCATTTTTGGTTTGACGGCTGGAATAGACGTTTGTCAGGTTAGGTTAGTTTAGGCTGTGTTAGTTTACGTTGGATTAGGCTAGGTTAGTTACGTTAAGGTAGGTTGGTTGAGGTTGGGTTAGGTCATGTTAGACATGACTGCAAATCAATTAGTGTGAAGTGTTCAACATTTATCACTTTTAGAATATTGAATGTTAGCACACAGTCATCAATGAAAAAAGATAATTAGCCTTTATAAAAATTCCTTTACAGTTTGCATATTTATATTTAGTGCAAACTATAACCATAAGACTATGATGCTGTTTTATTGAGCCTAGTTTAAGGATACTGAAATAAATATTTGAAGGAATATAGAAAAAATATTTTGAATCAAAAAATAATAAAATATTTCAACACGTTAAGTGTGGCGGGTTAAACTGAAGTTCAATCTCCAGCCCAAATTTAGAGTCAATTGTAGTAAGAAAATGGTCAATATTTACTTTATTGTCGTCAACGATTTTCATCATTTCGTTGCTATAGATAGGTAATATAGTCGATTTTAAGATGTTTCAAATGAATGAAAATGTGCTCCCAAATGCTTAGTTTTTTGGTTATTTAAGTTTGAAGTTATACGAACGGCACTCCTGAATGGCCATTTTTGCGCAAAAGCAGCCATTGTTTTTACAATAGAAATGGAAGCTAACCCCCTATTAAAAACATTAAGAGGTTGGGTCGTGTAGGGTAGCCACAGTTCTTTTAGTGAAAATTATAAATAAAGGTTTCTAGTGACGTCCATTTATATCGACTCCAAGATGGCTGCCGCTGTCCTGGTTCCCTATTTTTGATTCTACCGGTGTCTCGTCATTGTTGTGACGCGGTTTTATTTCTTTTTCCGTTGCCACATTATTCATTGTTTCATGAATGATTTATCATCATTTCTAATGACATATTTTCCATTGTGATTACTTATTTTCTGATGATCACTAACAATTTGCAGTTTTCAGATAAATTGAAAGGAAAATGATCAGAAGGTTACAAAGCAATTTACTATTAAAATGATGACGTCTTTGGATTCATAATGGATGACACATTCAATCAGACAGTAAGATGATATACATTATATGGCTTTTTAAAAGAATCAACGAATAAAAATGATGCTATTGAATCTCGATAATTACGTTAACTTCAATCAATCAGATGTAATCATAATGACGCATTTACAGGAATTAATCTAATGACCTTATAATAAGCTCATATTGAGGTAAGGCCTAGTTACCGAATCAGTTGGCAAAATATAGATTACCTAACACATTAATAAATCCAACGCTCGCATCCTAAGTATAGAATCTTGACCTAATACGCAAAGCAATTGGAACAGAATGATTTAGTGGAATACATGTAATAATGGGATACTTAGCTGGGTTATTTTAGAGTAGCATTTTCTGAGTCTGATTAAGTCATATCATGACTTCAATCAGTAGCTCTCGCCCACCCCTAAGGGCTGCAAGGCAAAAGCACGTCTTGCACCTTTGAGCTCTCGATCTGTAATGCCTGCTGACTCCCTCAAAGGAGCGGGCGTTGCGCGTCTGTTATGCATAGGAACATACATGTTCTCAATGACAAAGCTTTACGTTAAATTTTCATAGGAAATGGCAAGTGCTGTGAGATAAATAGAATGGATTAGACTTTACAATTGATTAACAAGCAATTTATGTAGAATGAATAAGATCCTAAGTGTCTAAGGAAGGAATAGAATATACCAAAAGATATGGAAGTGTTTGGCAATACGGCTCGATTTGGAACGCCTGGTGGCGCGGCGCTCGCAGAGGGTATGAGGGGCGATGGCGGCTACCAATTGATGTTGGTCGATGTTTTAACGGCTGGCGATATCTGGGCGAAGTCTGTAGAGCTAAGCACATGCTGCGCTTTTTGATGAGAATATATTTTCTGACGACGGTTCTTTTCAAGATGATGGTTGTTAGGCCAGACAACCCTTCTTTGTAACGTTTATTTAAACACGGCATAGAGCAGTTACAGTGAAACTATAACACCGCCATCTTGGGTACCGGGTGGCACCATTGGAGATGATGTAAACGGACGTCACTAGAAACCATTATTTATAATTTCCACTGAAAGAGCTATGGCTACCTTTTATGACCCAACCTCTTTACGTTTGTAATAGGGGGTAGGCTTCCGTTATTAATCAAATTACGTTAGGCGCGCGCACTTTCCTGGTGCGCACAAGCCAACTTCAAAGTTGAATAATTTGAAAATAACGCATCAGCGAGCAGAATGGCATTCCTGTAAAACATTCTTAAATGTGTTCCTTTATTGATTACGAGTTATAGCAGTAGGTTTAGTTTTGTCTCTGATGATGAATGCGCTCCAATAAACAGCTACTCATAGATTTTCAAATTTCAGTTGCTTGAATCATTGCTTGAATCAAAGTGCATAGAAGAAAACTTGTTTATTTTGATTCAATTCATAAGGTTTAGGCACCGAAAAGTGGAAAATTGATTACCGTCATATCGTTCAGATTTACCAAAAAATATCCAGCTTGAATTGATTACACTACACCAGCTTCAAACTTCTGCCGTGTATCTCACTCTTTGGCTTAGCATGCTATTATTGACCAAGACCTATCACAAATTTGCATTTTCAGCTGGAATCTAACAACAAGCTTTGGCTTAAGTCTTGCTGAGCAGTGAAGCCGCTCATCGAGAATGAAAATGTCGATTATAACTGGAATTTGATGCTGATTCCGAATATGCAATTTGTTTTGACCGCTCTCGATTTTTTCGATTTTTTTTTATTTTTTTTAGAAAGGCGGCTAGCACCAACTGAGGTGGTGCCCAAAGAATGCCATGTCCGTACAGGTTAGGTGGAACCCGGCCCTATCCGTTACTCAGGTCTTCAAGGCACGGTCTGACCATGTTGGGTCGAGAACGGCAGCGAGAATGAAAATATCGATTATAACTGGAATTTGATGCCGATTCCGAATCTGCAATTTGTTTTGACCGCTCTCGATTTTTTCGATTTTTTGTTATTTTTTTTAATTTTAAATTTTTAAACATTTTTAATGTTTTTTTGGCCTGCACCACCTCATGATCCAAACTCTGCCATTCTCGACCCAACCTGGTCGGACTTGGCATACTTTGGCTTGCACCACCTCATGATCCGAACTCTGTCATTCTTGACCCAACCTGGTCGGACTTGGCATACTTTGGCCTGCACCACCTCATGATCCGAACTCTGCCTTTCTCGACCCAACATGGTCAGACCGTGCCTTGAAGACCTGAGTACCGGATAGGGCCGGGTTCCACCCAACCTACACGGAATGGCATTCTTTGGGCACCACCTCAGTTGTTGCTAGCCGCCTTTCCAAAAAAAAATAGAAAAAATCGAGAGCGGTCAAAACAAATTGCATATTCGGAATCAGCATCAAATTCCAGTTATAATCGATACTTTCATTCTCGCTGAGCGGCTAGACTTAAGCCTGGCAGAGTTTGGACCATGAGGTGGTGCAGGCCAAAGTATGCCAAGTCCGACCAGGTTGGGTCGAGAATGGCAGAGTTCGGATCATGAGGGGTAAATCTGAAGGATATGTCAGTTATCGATTTTGTAAATTTTGATGCCTTAGCATAGTTAATAAGATCGAACTAAACAAGTTTTCTTCTATGCACTTTCCGTCTCAAATGAGTATTTTATTAGTTATAGCGGTAAATGACTTCCCGAAACTCCAGTGTTTGAAGCGGCAAGTTATTCAAGGAGCACGTCAGACAGCAACACTGCAATGCGCACTCGCTTCCAGCGCGATCGTCATCAAAGACGAAACTAAACCTACCGCTATACCTCGTTAAATACTCATTTGACGAAAAAAGTGTATAGAAGAAAAGTTGTTTATTTCAATGTTATTACCATGATTCAAGCATTAAAAATTCGAAAATCGATGAGTAGCGGTTTATTCGAGCGCATTCGTCATCATAGATGAAACTAAACTTACCGCTATAAATTGTAAAATACTCATTTGAGACGGAAAGTGCATAGAAGAAAATTTGTTTATTTTGGGTCAATATTGAATATAATGTTGTCAACGAATTTCATAATTTTGTAGGTATAGATGGGTAATATAGTCAATTTTAAGATGTTTTACACGAATGAAAATGTGCCTGGAAATGTTTAGTTTTCGAGTTATTTAAGTTTGAAGTTATACGAATGGCGCTCCTGAATGGCCCTTTTAACGCAAAAACAGTCATTGTTTTAGCAATGAAAATGGAAGCTAACCCCTATTACAAATGTAAAGAGGTTGGGTCGTGAGGGGTAGCAACAGTTCTTTTAGTGAAAATTATAAATAAAGCTTTCTAGTGCCGTTTGTTTACATCGACTCAAAGATGGCTGCCGCCATCTTCAGCCGGTTGGCGCCATGGCGGCAGCCACCTTGGCGTCGATGTAAACAAACGTCACTCAAAACCTTTATTTATAATTTTCACTAAAAGAACTGTGCCTACCCCTCACGACCCAACCTCTTTACGTTTGTAATGGGGGTTAACTTCCGTTATTAATTAAATTACGCTAGCCCTGCGTGCTTCCATGGCGCGCACAAGCCAGCTTCAAAGTTGAATAATTCGAAAATAACGCATCGCCGGGCAGAATGTCATTCATGTAAAACGTCTTATAATCGACTATATTACCCATCTATACCTACGAAATTATGAAATTCGTTGACAACATCATATTCAATATTGACCTTATTTTGATTCAATTAATTAGGTTCAGGCACCAAAAAGTGGAAAATAGACAACTGACATATCCTTCAGATTTACCTCATGAGATGGTGCAGGCCAAAAAAAAGCATTAAAAATGTATAAAAATTTAAAATTCAAAAAAATCACAAAAAATCGAAAAAACCATGAGCGGTCAAAACAAATTGCAGATTCGGAATCAGCATCAAATTCCAGTTATAATTGATATTTTCATTCTTGCTGAGCGGCTTTGCCGCTCAGCGAGACTTGTTCCCAAGCTTTATTTAAAGCAAAAAAAATCAATCTTACAGCCATAATTAGGCCTAAACTAAATTTATTTTTTTCCAGGAACCAGACAATTTTCTTTTCGATGTTAGTCATTGAGTGTAGGCTACAAGCATTTATTATCCACTAACTAATTAAGAAAAAGTCACTTTCTCCATAAAATTTTCAAGACTATAAGATACACTCCATAATGAAACTTTTCACTAAGCGCTAACAGTTCGGTACACATTCAATACTCAGTATTCCATCTTGCAGAGCAGCCCTCGTGAAACAAAATGTAGGTATCGTCATATAACACTAGAGAAACAAACAAGTGCATATAAAAGTAATCTTCAACATAGCACAGAATTAATCTCAAATTAGTTTTCTGAATTCATCTCTGCTTACAAAGTATTTCCAGTAATAAGCGTAAGAAAACCATGTTCAACCACACAAATTTACACTACACCACCGCTTGTCTATCCCTGACATCTACAGCGGCAGCACTTTTTGAGATTTCAGAGACAACCCCCGAAATTGTTTTGATGTGTTTTTTCTTAGGGTAAAATTTTAGTTACCCTAAATTTGGATCACTGATCTAATAATGATCTATCATGTCGAGTGTTTTGGGTTTGCAAATTCAGTATATTTTTTTCCACTTTTACACCTAAGGCACTGTTAAAATCACATGAACGACGTTTTTTTCTTCTGACCAACAGACAAACCAACCTATGAATTAACTTGCATCATCAACATCATGGCATCACACCAAAACAAACGCTCATTAGGTGATTCAAATATTTACAAAATTAAAGCTGTCAAAATTCTATATATGATTATATATCAAAAAATACATTTTGTCCTCGGTGGAAGAGAGGCAACGAGTGAGGGCGGAAGAGAGGCAACAGATGCCGTTTTGAGACCATGCACTGCTGAAAACACTCTTCGGCATCTCTTAAAGTTTAAGGGGAAAAAATTATTCTAACCAAGATTTTGTCAAATATTTGTTCATCTTAACTTAAAATTAGTTTCAATTTGATGCCCAATAATCTTCTTTGTGCTCACATATTACACAAGGTTCTCAAACTGTTATTTGATTTTCCTGAAATTTTTGTCAGAAAATTAGAAATTGACTTTTTTACGTCCACTAAGTCCCTCTAATATCATTGTAGTCAACTACAATAAGCAACACAGCCATCAGCTAAATGAAGCAGAACATAGTCCGTTTTTAGGATTACAATTGTTTTTCTTTTTCTGTATTCATATTTACCATCCGTACGACGAACAAGTTCTGAAATTACACTTTGTCTGTATATCACTTTACATTTTTCTATAGATACGAGTGTTGTGCAAAATTTTTTATAAGTTATTTTTGTCTAACGTTGTCTCGCTACTATAGAATCATTTACGACGGTATTTCAGTCGAGTTCAGTAGAGCTTATTCGTGTCTTTTCTTTTTTTTCACTTACAGGGAAGGATTTCCAAGGCATTCTTTAGTAGTGTATATGGGTTTTCAAACATCTTACCAAGCATGAAATATCACAGAGAATATATTTTGTTTGTTTCTCTAGTTGACATAATTAACCCTTGTTGTCTAGTTTCTTTTCAACACAACATGAGGTTTATTTAGCTGTGTCTGTAAACTACAGCTTCAATAGCTTAGACTACCAAGGCAGGAGAAGGAAACACTCTGGTACGCACGTATCAGTGTACTATCCTCTGTCGGTTATAGACTTCCTCTTCTTCTTGAACCAGCCGTGCCGGCAAATCAGGCAGGAGCTCGTAACAATGGCTTCCGGAGCTCCTAAAGGAAGAGCGTGTCGGGTTTTTCCGTGCCGTTGGTTGGTTTAAATGTAAAATATTGATTTTTTTTACGGCAAGAACAACTCGATCAATTCTCGAAGCGTAAGGGAAAAATTATGAGAGGGATAATGAAAAGCGGTTATGGACTCAGCTCGTTTTTAGGTGGAGTTTATTGGAAGAGGAAACCAGGAGAACTGGCTTGGATCTTGATCTCGGAGAGCTTGTCTAGGTGGGCAATCCTTGCCGGAGGGCCAGGCTGGCGTTGACGAAGGCCGGCACGCGATGGAGTAGGCAGGGCGAGTGAGTTGTATTTGGGAAGTTGAATTAGGTAATTTGAGATGATTGAGCGAGGGTCAGTGACGTAGTTCAGGAATAACTAATGACTCCAAAATAAGGTGGGGTGTGAGTGAGCAAGTTAAATCAGGCTCATGTGAGCAGAATCAAGTCGGCACATTAGCAGGAGCAAGTTGAATTACTTGCTCAGATTAGTAGTAGCAAGTTTAGTCACTGCTTATGTGGGAATAGCTATTAAGCAATCAACATGGCGCTCAGGAAACCCAGGGAGATTAAATTTTGTGAGTGTTGCGTGTATGGCGATGAGGTAGAGGTCGAGAATTTGCTGTAACACCGCCAAGGTAGGACGCCAAAACAAGAGTGGCTTTTTGAACCAGAGACGCGCATTGCGCAGTATTGCCACCAGAGGGCTTCTCTCTCGAAAAATGTCAAGTGTTATTTTTATTATTTCATGCATTTACACAAAAACTTCAATGATTACGAATTAGAAGTAGAAAATAATTAATAATAAATTAGAGTAAGATTTTTAATGCTACTAATTAATTTATTTAAGTATGAATGGCAAATTTATAATTTTTACGCTTATGTAGCGGTATGCTACATTACCCCCCAAGGCGCAGACCGAAAGGTCCACCCGCTGCAATCATCTGTAGCGGGAAGGAGGGCGAACTACACGACCCTGCCAAGTTCGGCAATTGGCAAATGATACTGAGCGGGGAAGTTTCACCAAACGGGTCTGCAAGTTTAGATCGGCAAGAGTCCTAGGAACAGGAGTTACTGCAGCGGGCTCGTCTGGTCTCTCCAGACTTGTCGCTGTGTCAGTAAGAGGGCTAGGATTAGAGTCTACGATAGGCTTAGGGATAGGGTTTGAATGTACAGACACGTAGAAAGGGTTACACTCAAGTTGACTAGGCAACAAGGCAGCCAACTGAGGAAGCTGAGATGATAGATATGATCGAGTCTCAGTGGAAGGAGAAATCTGCGGAGAGGAGGATGAGTTATGAGTTACACTATGATCAGAAGTGTATGCGACTTTTAATCGATCAATGCTCACAGGGTCGTGTGAGCCGAATCTTTCGAGGATGAAATATTTTTGCTTGCGTTTAAGTACTTTGAATGGGCCATCATAAGGGCGCGTGAGTGTAGGTTTTATAGCATCATTGCGGACATACACATGTGTGCAGTCTTGCAGGGCAGAATCTAGTCTGTCCTGAGTCTGAGGCATTCGTGGAGCCACATACTTGATCTGACGCATGCAATCTTTTAGGCAGGTTACATAAGCGGAACGGTCAGCGGATGAAAATTCAGGCAAAGGTTTTGGGTCAACAATGTCGCCGGGAAGACGAAGCGTCTTCCCGTACAACATTTCAGCCGCTGTGCACTGCTGATCTTGTCTGTGTAAATTTCCGATGCTAAGTAGTACTACTGGAAGTCTATCAGTCCAATCGTGACTGCAATTAAGGCAGCGCAAGGCAGACTTGAGGTCTCTGTGGACTCTCTCAATAAGTCCATTTGACTGCGGATGATACGCTGTAGTGGATGTATTTGCACACCCTAAAGCGGTGCTAAGCTCACTCCAGAATTTGGAGGTGAATTGTGATCCCCGGTCATGTGTGACACTTAGGGGAACCCCAAATCTAGAGATCCAGTTAGATAAGAACGCGCGCGCTACAGTCTCAGTTTGTGTATCAGGAAGAGGGACAGCCTCAACCCAACGCGTGAACCTATCGATGATGGTCAACAAATAAGAATAACCGCGCGATAAAGGCAAGGGACCCACCAAATCGAGGTGTACAGAGTCAAACTTGTGACCTGTGAATGCACAACTCTGCAGCGCTGCACGATTATGTTTCACCACTTTACTACTCTGACACGCATGGCAATTTTGCACAATTTGCTTGACCTCCTTACGCATCGCTGGCCAGACGTAGCGATCAGAAATCAAACGCAATGTACGGTTAATACCTGGATGAGAGAGGGAATGGTAATGCAGGACAGCTACTCTGCGGAGAGTTGCAGGAAGGTACAAACGAGAAGGTCGCTCGGCATCACGGTACACGCCGTCAACCAAGGTTAGTTTCGGAGAGGAAGTGTTAGAAGGTTTGAGAAGGTCCTGAAGTTCAGGATCCTCCTTCTGAGCATTACAAATATTGCCAAATGTGATTTCACCACCGGTTTGGACAGTATTGATTCTGGAAAGACAATCAGCAACGGTATTGTCTAGTCCCTTAATGTAACGGATGTCAGTGGTAAACTGACTTATAAACGACAAGTGTCGAGCTTCCCTAGGGGAATGTCTTTCAGAAGGCATTTTGATCGCTGAGGTCAAAGGTTTGTGGTCTGTGTAGATCACAAACTCCCTCGCCTCTAGAGCATAGCGAAAGTGTCTCACAGATAGGTAGATAGCAAGAAGTTCCCTACCGAACGCGCTATAACCACGCTCAGTGGGCGACAGCTTTTTGGAAAAGAAAGCAAGAGGAGAGATATTAGTACCCACTTGTTGTTGCAACACAGCACCTACGGCGGTACTGGATGCGTCAACAACGAGGCTGAAATCAGCATTAGCAATAGGGTAGGATAGTTCAGTCGCGGAAGCTAACTTGTGTTTGATTGTATCAAAAGCTTGGCGCGCTTTTTCCGTCCATTTTACCTCAATAGATTTGCCTTTTCGTTTCGGTTCGAGGAGGTCAGACAAGGGCGCTAAAGTTTGAGCACAGTTGTGTATGAAACGATGGTAGAAGTTAACAGAACCTAGGAACCTTCTTAGTTCCTTCTGGGTCTGTGGAAGGGGAAAGTTTTTGATCACTTCTACTTTGGAAGGCAAAGGTTTTAGACCTAGGCTAGAGATTTCATGACCTAAGTAAATCAGTGATGGCTTTCCGAGCTCGCATTTTGCAGGGTTTACGAGGAGTCCATTGTCGGACAATCTTTGAAAAACGACCCTAAGATGGTCTTTGTGCAACTCTGGGGTTGTGGACGCCACAAGGATGTCGTCTAAATAGACATACGCGAAAGTGAGATCAGAGAAAATTTCAGCCATGTGCCTTTGGAACGTCTGAGGAGCGTTCCTCAAGCCGTAAGGCATTTTTAGGAATTCAAAGAGACCAAACGGAGTGATTACCGCGGTCTTAGGAATCGCAGACTCCTCCAAGGGAATTTGATGGAAGGCAGACTGAAGGTCTATCTTAGAGAAAATTTGTGCTCCCTCTAAATTTGCACTGAAATCGTGAAGGTAAGGAATAGGATATCGATCAGGTAAAGTAACGGCGTTCAACCTGCGGAAATCCCCGCACGGTCTGAATTCACCGTTAGCCTTGGGTACTAGCAAAAGAGGGCTAGCCCAAGGGCTTTTGGAAGTGCGAATGATGCCATCTTCGAGCATCCTAGCGAATTCTTTCTTAGCTAACGCCAATCGATCAGGCGGCAGTCGCCTAGCACGGGAGAAAACTGGCGGACCTTGCGTCTCTATGAAGTGCTTTGTACATGTTTGCATGCTGTTAGAAACTAAGTTAGGGTTTGTTAATGCTGGGAAATTTTTAAGTTCCTGTTCAAACATGCACTCCTCCTTGAAAGCAATCGAGAAGGAATGCAAGACATTAGCTCTAGTTATGCTGCAAGCGGGAATTGAGATCTGTGTCTCCTCGTCCCTAATACACCGGTTCTTAATATCTACAATGATGCCAAATTTGGCTAAAAAATCAGCACCTATTATGGGCTCTTGGACTTCAGCTATCAAGAAGGTAAATCTGAATGTTCTCCTCAATCCCAGACCGCACTCTAATATTCTCTCACCGTAACAGGGTATTGGCGTGCCGTTTGCGGCGCGTAAGGTCGCCAACCATGGTTTGTTTTTGTCTTTCACTGTGGCTGGGATAATTGATACACTGGATCCAGTGTCAATTAAAAATCGATACTTGGTGACGGGATCGTGAATGGTCAAGAGGCGAGTAGTCTGGGAATGAGGCAACGCAGTACTCGCTACTATGCGTCGCTGATGGCGTTTCCCGACGTCATTTCGGTATAACGAGGACAGTATCTAGAGGCACATTTGCGAGCTTGGTCACCAAATTTCATGTGGTACCAGCATAAATTGCTACCAGCATCACGAGAGCGCGACCTGAAGCGGCGGTCTTGATTTGACCTATCAAAAGATCTACCTCTATCAAAGCGTTGAGGAGGAGGAGAAGGATAGTGAGAGTGATAGTCAGAGGGATAGTCGTAGGCATTTTGGTGGCTTTGGAATCTCCCTGGGCCTTGCTGAATGTGAGCCACACTTTGACTCTGACCTATTTGAAAATTTTGGAGAGCTTGGTTTATTTCAGCGATGTCCTGCTGCAGCTTACCTATTGTGGCTGAGGATTGACTAGGCGCCGTATTTGACGGGCTAAAAGTTGTAGCTCCTACATTCAAGGAAGCAACTTGTGGTTCTCGTGGCAAATTAATATTTCGGATCACCGTCTCTGCGGCTTCCGCTAGTTTCTCTAACGTTTGCTCGGGCCCTGCTAGCGATAGAAATGGACGCACGTTAGGTGACAGCTTAGTCATGAAAACTTCCTTCAGAAATCCCTCAGCTACGGCAACACCCGTAGCGAGTTTCCGAAGTTCTTTCACTAGCGAAGTGGGAGAAAAAGAAACAGAGACAGATGGAATTGCTGAGGCATCTACAAGACTTCGGAATTTGTCCGCATCGGACATCTGAAGTCTTGCCAAGATTTTGCCTTTTAAGATTCCGTAAGGATTATGATCTGGAGGGTTTTCTAAGATGTCATTAGAGTTATTCAAGAGTTTTGTGGGCGCGGCGCTCACAAGAGCATAGAATTTTTCTATCTCCCTACTTATTTTATTATACCTAAATACTGCTTCACACTGCTGGAACCAGGTGTGAGCGTCCTCCGGAATAAAAGAAGGGAGCCTAATGGGATTTGTGGGGGCTCGATCTTCATTATCTGATTCAGGCATGCTAGCGATCACTTTTGGGATGCAATTAATGATATCAGTGCCTAAGACTTGGGAGGAGGTAGCAAGGGTTTGCGTTAATTCGTTACCTACTCAATCATTCAAATTAAGTTGAAACAGAAGGAAGGAAATATGAAATTGGAAACGAGAAAAATTTTTGCGGTATGCGGCAATTTGCGTAGGCACAAAATTAAAGCAGGTGAGAAAAATTATTTTTCTACCTACTCAATCAATCAATAGCGTTGAAGAAAACGGAAAGAGAGAGAATGGAAGCGAAGATTTTTGCGGTAGTCAGAAATAAATGCACATCACGGAAATAAAAAAAAATATTTTCCCTACCTACTGAGGCACATAAAACAAACAAACAAGGACAGGATAGTGCTGACGCTGAAAAAAATTTTGTTAGAGCTGCTCAGAGAATAATTAGCACGGTCAAAAATCCACAGGAATCTCTCAAACTACTACGAAATGGGAAAACTTATCACTACAATGATACGCCAACATTATCCTCTCACAATCTCTCAAACACTTCGAGTTGAGTTTTTATTTTTACGAGTTTCCCGGCCAATGCACCAGTGTCGGGTTTTTCCGTGCCGTTGGTTGGTTTAAATGTAAAATATTGATTTTTTTACGGCAAGAACAACTCGATCAATTCTCGAAGCGTAAGGGAAAAATTATGAGAGGGATAATGAAAAGCGGTTATGGACTCAGCTCGTTTTTAGGTGGAGTTTATTGGAAGAGGAAACCAGGAGAACTGGCTTGGATCTTGATCTCGGAGAGCTTGTCTAGGTGGGCAATCCTTGCCGGAGGGCCAGGCTGGCGTTGACGAAGGCCGGCACGCGATGGAGTAGGCAGGGCGAGTGAGTTGTATTTGGGAAGTTGAATTAGGTAATTTGAGATGATTGAGCGAGGGTCAGTGACGTAGTTCAGGAATAACTAATGACTCCAAAATAAGGTGGGGTGTGAGTGAGCAAGTTAAATCAGGCTCATGTGAGCAGAATCAAGTCGGCACATTAGCAGGAGCAAGTTGAATTACTTGCTCAGATTAGTAGTAGCAAGTTTAGTCACTGCTTATGTGGGAATAGCTATTAAGCAATCAACATGGCGCTCAGGAAACCCAGGGAGATTAAATTTTGTGAGTGTTGCGTGTATGGCGATGAGGTAGAGGTCGAGAATTTGCTGTAACACCGCCAAGGTAGGACGCCAAAACAAGAGTGGCTTTTTGAACCAGAGACGCGCATTGCGCAGTATTGCCACCAGAGGGCTTCTCTCTCGAAAAATGTCAAGTGTTATTTTTATTATTTCATGCATTTACACAAAAACTTCAATGATTACGAATTAGAAGTAGAAAATAATTAATAATAAATTAGAGTAAGATTTTTAATGCTACTAATTAATTTATTTAAGTATGAATGGCAAATTTATAATTTTTACGCTTATGTAGCGGTATGCTACAAGCGTAATAACGGCTTCCTGAGCTCGTAAAGGAAGAGCGTAACAACAGCTTCCAGAACTCTTACTCACAACACCAGTGCCACTATTATGTGTGCTCGCCATAGCCGTGTGTCTTTAGGCCCTGCCCGCCGTGCGGGAGACCCGGGTTCGAGTCTCGGCGCTGGTGGTGATTTTCTCTGTTGGGTATAGGGGAAAAATTCAAAGCACAATACCCCACTCTACCCAGGTGTCTGAAATGGGTAACGGTCTTGACCGGGGGAAAGCGTCATGGCGTCCTGGCGTTAATTATAAGGCATTTGAAAATCCAATGCACAAGGTGATATGTATCAGACTTGAAATTGGAAATAGAGCATTCGTAGATGCCTTCATTATTATTATTATTATTATTATTACTATTATAACGACGCATATTTTAATATACAACAACCCCAAACAGGGCTATTGTACTCCTCGTTTGTTTTGTACTCCTGTACTCCTCGTAGGGGGGGAGGGAGGGAGGATAAGCTATTTCTTTTTACTTATTCCTTTTTTCTCTATTCAAAGTTAGCACTGAATTTTAAATCAGAAGTAACCCTTAATTTCAGTGAAAAAATTAGCACACTGACCCACTGTTCCATCTACGTTTACGTGGCTACATTTTATCCCATGTACCCATGTCCGCTTGATGTTGCAGAGAATACCGAGAGGATATGAAATATGATGTTCATTGTAGTTGTTCCTCGACAAAAACTTGAGTTTTCTTAACATTTCTGTTAGAAATTAAAAGCCATTTCATTTATACGCTTTTCAAATTCTATTTTCCTCCTACTTATTTTTTCCTCATGTTATTTTTAACGATTACTTTGAGCTTGAGTGTCATTTTAAATGTAGCAAGAGCATGATTATTTTTATGTTTACCATTATTATTTTTCTTACATTCATTTTCAATCCGTATATATATATATATGAATATGTGTGGGTAAGTGGATGCGTGTATGTGTGTCTGCACACGCATACATGTACGTATATGTGTGTGTGTACTCATGTGCATATTAATACATATACACATATATGCATACTGTATACATGTTTTTATTTGTATTTTTACGTAGAAGCAAAACCTCAAGATACGTTGCATTTTACCTACAGCTCTGCGACCATGCAGTTAACAATGAACCATACTTCAAAAATACATATATATTGCACTTGCCCAATGATTCAAAAATAGATCTATCACTACCCCAGAGGGCGTTTCTGTTGATAGAAAAATTGAGAAACATAAATAGACAAATAAAATAAAACACTTGTGGAAAAATTATCTCTCTGTCCGCATGCTGAACAAGCCATGAATTTCATTTTGCGTTTAAGCTTGTTTACGCATTTCTACATGTGCGTGTTGGGTGATGTTCTTTACAAATTATTTTTTGACTAACCTTTTCTCAATACTTGATAGTCATTTACGACGGTGTTTCAATCTGCTTCGGTATAGCGTTTTTTGTCTTTTTTTACTTCGATTCAACTAATAATTTAGGAGTTTTGAAGAATTCTTTAGTAGTAATTTTTTTAATAATAATAATAATGAAGGCATCTACGGATGCTTTATTTCCAATTTCAAGCCTGATACATATCACCTTATACATTGGATTTTCAAATGCCTTATAACTAACGCCAGGACGCCATTACGCTTTCCCCCGGTCAAGACCGGTACCAATTTCAGACACCTGGGTAGAGTGGGGTATTGTGCTTGGAATTTTTCCCCTATACCCAACAGAGAAAATCGCCACCAGCGCCGGGACTCGAACCAGGGTCTGCCTGGACGGAGGCAAGTTCGCTAGTCTCACGACACGACGAGCATGAATTCGATTAGATAGTATTCGAATTATTTATAAATTGTCAGTCATCTCTTGGAATATAAAATATCCAAGACATGCTATTTTATAATTTTTACTCAACTATCCCTTGACAGGGTTATTCTATTGACACGCCACGTATGGTTTGTCTATTTGTACACCTCTGTTAGTTTGTCTATTAGTACACCTCTGTTAGTTTGTCTATTAGTACACCTCGTATAGTTTGTCTATTAGCACGCCTCGTATGGTTTATCTATTTGTACCCTTCGGATAGTTTGTTTATAAGTACTCCTCGTATGGAACGTTTGTCCTATCTTTCCAATCTCTCTGTTGGCTGGTTGGCAAAAAGATTGGAGGAAAGCATCCTCATGAAGTTGGCTGGTTGACTCTTAAAAAATAAGGTACTGTAACATTCTCTACCTAGCCAAGCAGAGATTTTGCAAGTGCCTACTTAAATAGCCTTATTCTTGCGCCGCAACACAGCACTGCGTTCTGCTGCCTTTGATTTAGCTCTTTACGGATGCTTTATTTGAAATTGGACGTATCAATTCCACAATAGACATCAATGGATATGACACATAGCATAGCATCAATAGATATATGTAATATAGCGAGTAGTGTAAGTTCTAGTTAGAGAGACCAAAAGTTGGCAACGCTCGAGAGAGCAACACTCGCAAGTCAGTCTGCTAGTGGCCTCGGGTTCAACAACAAGTAAATGTTGACCGAGTGTGTATATAAGTAGCTACTGTGGTTGGTATCTAACTTCTTAAGTTCTAAACTAATGTACTAATTCTATTCTACTCTATTCTATATATTCCCGTCTATCTCCGCTCTACTCTTGCTAGCCACAGTACTGCAAATTGAGTATTAAGTTAAGGTATCCCCGAGGTGAGTGAACTATTTACCTAAATTGCTGTGTCATTGCATTATCTATTTTGTTCAGTATTATACCTATGTTGTGTCTATGTGGAACCTATACTGTGCTCTAGTGTAGGGTTACCTAATCTATTATACTGGCGACGAGGATGTTGGTAGAACTGCTGGGAATGACTAGTGAGGGAACATAGAATTTGCCTAGTGAATTTTCTTCTGCTCACTGGAGTTGCTAGACTGGCTAGACTAGTGAAGAAACTCGGAATTGATCAAGTGATAGTACTATTTGTGCTGTGAAATTTTTTTTTGACTTTTCACAGTGTGTTTGAATAACTAAAAAAATTCAATATGCCATTGATAGGTTCAGTGGGAGAATTTAATCCTGTAGAGGAAGAATTTGGAGACTATGAAACTAGGTTACGCTGCAATTTTTTAATAAACAAAATAGGGGAAAATCAAAAAGCCCCCACCCTAATTTCACTAGTGGGTCCTAAAATTGCTAGGTTGATTAAAGACCTTATGTCTCCGAAAAAAGTCCTTGATGCTACTTATGACGAGATTGTGGAAGCGTTGAGACGGCATTTTAAGCCAACAAGAAATTCGATCTTTGAGAGGTTTAGGTTCCATAAGCGGAACCAGAGACAAGGGGAAAGCATTGCTGATTTTGTGGCTAGTTTGAAAGCCCTTTCTCATACCTGTAATTTCAAACAGGAAGTGCTAGAAGAAACCTTACTGGACAGACTAATTTTGGGTGTGTCCAGTAATGAAATTCAAAATTGCTTGCTGAATGAAGCTGGCCTGACATGGCAAAAGGCCATGGATCTAGCTACTGCTAAAGAAACCACACTGAGAGAAACAGTGGGGTTGAGGCAACCAAATTCAATTCTAAATGTAGGTCAGAGCAGAGTTAAGCAAACTGCGTACAAGCCTCAGGGCAAGACTCAGACACAAGCTAGCCCCAAATCAGCATGCAGCGGCTGTAGTGGTTTGCACTGGCGTAGAGATTATTGGATTTAGGTTAAGTAAGACGAGACACTTGGAGTTTGTATAATCAGTACACACAGCAGGACACACTTTACATCACGAAGGGTAGCGGTGGAGTGGGCTCCAGCCAAGCCCGAGAACCATGAGCTCAGTTCCACAAGAACCATGAGCGCAGTTCTCAACGCAGAGTACTGTCTAAACACATTCTAACACAAGAGCACTGCAACATTATCAGTTTTATACACATATACATTCAAGGTGCTACAATAAAGGTTTCAACAGAGATTGCCCCTATAAAGACAGTAATTGTCATGGTTGTGGCCAAAAAGGTCATCTAAAAAAATGCTGTTTCAAACTAACAAAAGGACAGAAATCTGATAAAGGCAACAAAAATAATTTTGTGCATGCTATGCATGAAAAAAGGGGGAGGGAAAACCACCCTAACCCTAATGGAACTAGCAATGGAACCAGTGCAGACTACCCAGCCCCCAATCAAGGATGTTATGGGGAAATATTTTGTTTAGCCGAGGAAATGAAACCCCCAATCAAAATAAAATTGTTACTAAATGGTGTGCCATTAGAGATGGAGGTAGATACAGGTGCTGCCAGGTCTATCCTTTCAATGGCCACCTACTCTAAAATACCAGCTAAGTCAATACCCGAGCTGAGACCTTCTGATGTTAAGCTTAGGACTTATGGGGGAGCGGAGCTAGTAGTTTGTGGGGAGATTAGGGCTAACATCCAGCGGGGAGGGGCCTTGCTGGGTAGGGACCTGATTGATTTCCTTGGGCTAACTATAGTATCAAATAATGTCAACAAATTGACTACCTGCCCTGAAGAGTTAGCAAATAAATTCCCCGACCTTTTTAAACCAGGTCTAGGTTGCTTTAAGAGAAGGAATTTCAAAATAGAAGTGGATCCAGCCGTACCACCAAAGTTTTGTAAGGCCAGGAATGTGCCTTACACACTTAGACCTAAGGTGGAGGCAGAACTTGATAGACTGATGCAGGAAGGTATCCTCACCCCTGTACAGTACTCAAGATGGGCAGCGGCTATCGTCCCTGTGCTCAAGGCTGATCAAAGCATCCGCATCTGTGGGGACTACAAATTAACAGTTGTCAGGCCGCACAGGGGTTGTCGAGCCTTTTTGTGTTAGTTACCCATGATCTTAAGTATTTTCTTCATTTGTCCAGCTCTCTGAACGCCGACTTATCTATTTCCCCGCGCTGATGTTGCGTTTGTGCATTTACTTTAGTTAGCCCTTAAATATCATTTGTATTACATGTCAATATTCCAATGTTTCTTGTGTTATCTAGTTAAATACGACTAATATTTTTTTTAATGCAATTTTGAGTGTTGTACCCTGTTATGCAGTAGCTCACGTCTGTACGCACTATTTTTGCAATAGAAAATAAATCACTGTCTTTGTTAAAATATATCAGTGTATGTGATAGGGACTTCAAAGAGATCCAGCAGTAAGGATACCATCCCAGGCCCTTGCCAGATTCTGTCGATTCCATGGTCATTTTGCATACTTTTGTTGTAAAAGGACCCTTAGGTGGTAGACTATTCGTTCCTAAAATTTTATGGCGCTACGGACAATAAAAGGCGACCAAACTTTTTCAATTTTTCCGATTTTGACCCCACATAAAAAGAGAACAAATAGGAAATAAAAAAAGCTCAATGTGAGTTTGTTAGAAATGTTCCAAGGATTCTAAAACTGTCTTTGCTTTTGTTCTAGCATCAAAACTGAAGGAGGAGTTACATTTTAAAATATCAATATAAATGAGAAGCACCCAAAATTTTCCATTTTTTCCCGATTTTGACCCCATATAAAAAGAGAACAAATGGGAAATGGAAAAAAAGCCGAACGTGAGTGTGTTAGAAATGTTCCAGGGATTCTAAAACTGCATTTTTTTGTTCTAGCATCAAAACTGAAGGAGGAGTCCCATTTTGAAATATCAATATTAGTGAAATATCAATACCTAAAAACCAATATGTCAAATTTTTGCAAAATCTAAGGCCTGAATCAAAAAAATGAATAGAATCAATTGTGTTTCTTTTCGAAGGTTACATATCATAGTCAAATTTCATAAGAATCAGACTGAAAAAAGAAAAAAATTATTTTTTTGATGAGTAAAAATTTTTATAATTTTTTTTTATGAAATCACAATTCACATTTTGAATATGAAGTTATGTATGGAAAGTATCGAAATAAAAATTAAAACTGCATTCAATTACATCAATTGTTCATTATATTACACTTCAACACAAAATTTTATTTTTTGCTTATACCCAACACTTTGAATTTTCAACATTTATCCTGGGACTAGTTCTCGAGTTTTGATGCTAGAACAAATCCAAAGACAGTTTTAGAATCCTTGAAACATTTCTAACAAACGCTCGTTCAGCTTTTTTCAAATTCGAATTCTTTGAAAAAATATATGGCTCTAAACACAAAAAATTGTTGCTGATTTTTGAAATTTTAAAATTTTTTGAAAAAATAGAAAAAATTTGAATTTGAAAAAAACTGAACGAGTGTTTGTTAGAAATGTTCCAAGGGTTCTAAAACTGTCTTTGTTTTTGTTCTAGCATCAAAACTGAAGGAGGAGTTCCAATCTGAAATTTCAATAAAAATATACCAAAAACACATTTTTCGTCAAAAAAAAAGTAAGGCCTAAATCGAAAAAATGACATGAGTAAAAAGGTTTACTTTTACAAAATACAAATACTGGCCAACTTTCAAACGAATCGGACTAAAAAAGTTGAACAAGTGGGATGATTTCCTTAAACAAGTCACACCCTGAGGCCAAAAGAGTTTCCTTTCTCCTTGTTGACAGAGGCTTTAGTCTTATACGACACTTCGCCTAATAAGGGGTTTAAGGAGCCACCTCGGAAGGACGAACTATTTCGCATAGTTTGTCGATAGGAAGACGCTGTCGCAGTTCGGCACTAACAGAATTCACTTCTGTTGCCCTAGAGGTCTCATACGGCGCAGACAGTTGCTCGTCTTCCTAACGGTACCACCGTAGTTCGGCACTAACAGAATTTACTTCTGTTGCCCTAGCGGACTTATTACGGCGTAGGTGGTACCCACACACACACCTCACCCTAGCGGTACCACCGTAGTTCGGCACATAACAGAATTTACTTCTGTTGCCCTAGCGGACTGAATACGGCGCAGGTGGTACCCACACTCACCTCACCCCCCACACACAACGGTACCGCCGTAGTTCGGCACTAACAGAATTTACTTCTGTTGCCCTAGCGGACTGATTACGGCGTAGGCGGTACCCACACGAACCTCAGGAAGGGCAGCTGCGAAGAAAAGCTAGCGCCCCCGGAAAAGGTAGCTGTACAGAAGACAGCCCCTTTTCCACGAACCCTCACGTCGACCACACGACGGTATCGACATATTCTGGCGCCCGAACAGGGACCCAGAAGCTTTGCGCGACTACCAACGTTGTCTGGGATTTCTGGGTTCTAATCAACTACGCGGACACCGCATCACTTAAACAAGATGAACCTCGTCGCTCAAGCTCGAGAATACGTCGAAGCCCTCGGCCTCACTCCCACCGATGCGGAGTACCGGGAAGAATTTACCAGCCGCCTGAGGCATTTGGAAGAAGCCGCAGAACGAGCAGCGGAACGAGAAGAACGAGCAGCAGAACGAGAAGCCGCAGAACGAGCAGCGGAACGAGAAGCAGCACAACGAGACCGCGAGCTCAGACTCCGACAACTCGATGCTCAAATCGCTCCCCAAAATGCTAGAGTGAAGATACCTCCACCGGCTCCATTCGATCCCACGAAAGAAAGGATGGACGAATTCTTGCAACGCTTCTACACTCACACCACAGCGATGGGATTTACTGAAGTCGATGCTGTTGTCATGCTCCATAATTTGATCACACCGAAGGAACGTCGACTCATCGATACCCTGCCCGCAGCAGATCGCTTCAAGCTTCCTGAAATTAAATTGCTCCTACTAGATGCTCATAAAGTTACTCCGGCAAAACTACGTGCCAACTACTACGAATTGAAGCCAGAAGAAGGCGACAATATGTCACGTTACCTACGGCGACTCGAACAACCCTTTGACGCTTGGTTAAAAGGATGCAACATCGAAGCCAACTACAAGACTCTTCGTGACTTCCTAATTGTTGACCGAGCTTATTCAAGCTTGCCGCCCTTCCTCGCTACTCAGTTGCGTGACAGGGGTGGTAACACAGTCGCAAGCCTAGGAGAGCAAGGTGATGGCTTCTTACAAGCAAGACCTCATACATCGCTCCATCAGCTTTGTAAGGGTCGCACACTGACATCATCGACGGATGCGGGCCCTCCAGCACTCAAAGCATCAGGAGCACCAGAGCGACGCGCGACATTTCCTGTCCGAGCCCCGAGCACTCCAGCAAGATCACCCAACTCCAGCAACAACTCTCGAGGAACGCCGCCAAGAACTTCTAACACACGTGGTGGTCCCACCCGCTCAGGATCGGTTAACACTCCGCAGCGCGAACAACGAGGACCTTACAATGGATTTTACTGTACTTTTCATGGCCCCAACCAATCGCATTCCAGTGACGAGTGCCGCCAATTGCAGAGGAGGCAAGGTGATGGTCACAGTAATGGAGCAGCCCATGCAAGCCCACCTATCTCCAGTACTACCGCTCGAGTAAACAATCTAGCAACGCATGAAGAAGCAGATGAATACGACGATATTCCCCCAGTTGCATGCAATCACATCGCCTCGAACAAGCTGATCGAATTGGGACAGCTGAAAACATGCTCTGGCACCGTGAACCAACAACCCGTTCAAGTACTACTCGATGGAGGAGCAACGGCGGTCTTCGTCAAGAAGGCTCTCGTCCCAGCTGACGCCATTTTGAAGAAAGAAATTACCGTACGGCTGGCCAACAATCACTCTTTCGAAGCGCCTCTGGCCCGGGTCTCTCTCGTGTGCCCCTATTACCACGGAGAGGTGACAGCCGTAGCCATGGAAGAGCTCTCCCACGATGTCATTCTCGGCCGAGTTCCCGGAACCACCTCCTTCGAAGAACAGATGACCGACTATGAAGAGCAACCAGTTGCTGCAGAAGTCTCTCACGTTGTCACAAGGGCAGCAGCAAAAGCGATCGAAGATCCCACTGCCGCACCAAGCACTGTCGATATATTGCAACACAACAAAGAAGACTTCAAGAAATTACAGCGGGAGTGCAAAACATTGCAGCTTTTATTTAAGAAAGTTGACACTGGCAAAGAAGAAACGCACAAGGATGGCAGAGTCATTACCTTTGAACTCCATGACGGCATTCTCCATCGGAAAACGTTACGAGACGGTCAGGAAACTTATCAACTTGTGGCACCTGCAAGCGTGCGCCCACAAATCTTGGAAATGGCTCATGACAATCCACTTGCTGGCCATTATTCCCAAAAGAAGACTCAGGCTCGACTAGAACGCGATTTTTATTGGCCGTCCCTAGCAAAAGATGTGGTCCAATACTGTCACTCCTGCCATACCTGCCAGACGCACGCTCCATCTCGACCAAGAAAGGCACCTATCTCAACCCCACCGATCACCACTCCATTCTCCGCGCTCAGTGTTGATTTGGTAGGCCCATTACAACCAGCTTCGGCACGTGGCCACCGATACATTCTCACCGTGGTGGACCAAGCAACTCGGTACGCAGACGCAGCCCCGCTCAGACATATAGATGCAGAAACAGTCGCCCAGGAGCTACTCGAAATCTGCAGCAGAGTTGGTTTCCCTCACACGCTAACAAGCGACAACGGCACTCAGTTCACAGCTGCAACCTTCGAAGCTTTCCTGAAACTCGTCGGTATCCAGCACCGATTGACGCCATTATACCATGCTCAATCGAACGGCATAGTCGAACGCTTCAATGGTACGCTCAAAGTCATGTTGCGGAAGTTAGCCGTAGAACAGCCGCGAGATTGGGACCTGTATCTGCCTTCACTCCTTTTTGCTTATCGAGACGCTTCTCAGGCCTCAACCGGGTATTCTCCTTTCGAACTCATCTACGGCCATCGCGTCCGTGGACCTTTAACCGTGCTCAAGGAATGCTGGACCGATGGTAGCTTGCAAGACGACACGAGCACTGCTCAGTATTTGATGGAAATGAAGCACCGATTGAAAGAAATATGTAAAATCGCTCGCGAGAATCTAAACAGGAGCCAAGAGAAAAGCGCCAAGTTCTTCAACAGACGTACCAAGATGCGAACTCTAAAGCAAGGAGATAAAGTCCTCGTATTTCTGCCCGATTCTCGAAAGAAGCTACTTATGACTTGGAAAGGTCCCTATACAGTGAAATCACGCCTGGGAACCTATACCTATACATTGGACGTGGATGGAAACAACAAAGTCTATCACATCAACCTCCTTCGCCAGTACCACGACCGGGAGCAGCAAAGTTCCGCCTCACCAAGCGAGAAAGATCGCGAGGAGGACGACGAGAGAGTAGAGGAAGCATTTGCAGCGGTTGGCCTCGCCCTAGAACCTACCTGCGAAGAAGAAGAACTCGACCGGAAAGTACCAGAGATACCGTCACTCGTCGGAGAAACCATTGAAGACTGTCTCATCTCCTCTACGTTGACTACAACACAACGCTCAGAACTCCAAGAACTACTTGAAGAATATCGCGATCTTTTCACAGATACTCCCGGAAGAACCAGCACGGCAGTTCATGAAATAAAATTGAAGGACCCTTCCAGTTTTCGACTTCAACATTCGTATCCACTTCCCTTAGCGCTGGAGCCTGAACTGCGGTCAAGTTTAGAGAAGTGGATGAAGATGGGAATCGTGACGCCATCCACATCACCTTACTATTCACCGCTCCTTGCTGTCCGGAAGAAAGACGGAACCCACCGATTTTGTCTGGACTGCAGGCACCTCAACAGCCAGACAGTATTCGATGCCGAGCCGATAGCAGACACCACTGCTATTTTCACCAATTTAGCTGGCAAAACAATATTCAGCAAAATGGATCTGACCAGTGGATATTGGCAAGTACCTCTACACCCTGAGTCCCGCCAATACACCGCCTTCAAAACTAGGTCTGGCCTCTATGAATTCAACGTACTGCCTTTCGGCCTAGCAAATGCTCCAGCCACTTTTTCCCGCCTTATACGTCAAGTCACTGCAGGACTGCAAGACACCGAGGTCTACATGGACGACATCTTAATCGCCTCGACAACCTGGGAAGATCATTGCACAGCATTAGCTAAACTGTTCGAAGCTCTCTCTCGACATGGCCTTAAGGCGAAGCCGTCCAAATGCGAATTCGGATTTGACAGCTTCCAGTATTTGGGTCATCAACTGAGCAGTAATCAGATCCAGCCTCTGGAGAACCGAGTCGAAGCCTTGAAATCGGCTCCACTCCCAAAAACCAAACGGGAGCTCCGAAGTTTTCTCGGTACAGTTGGGTACTACCAACAGTACATTCCTAACTACTCTCAACTGACATCTAAACTCCATGATTTCCTAAAGAAGAACTCCCCAGAACAAATACCTTGGACCGATACAACAGAAGATCTGTTCGAAAGTTTGAAGACAGCGTTAGTCAAGAGACCGGTCTTACAGTTACCAGACCCCAGATGTCCTTTCATTCTGAGGACAGATGCCTCCCAAACTGGACTTGGAGCAGCTCTCCTCCAGCCAAGCAAACGAGACTTCCGTCACTACGCGCCGGTAGCATATGCTTCACGTCGACTGAGAGGAGCAGAAATAAACTATTCTACCATTGAAAAAGAAGCGTTAAGCATCTACTGGGCTCTACAGAAGTTTGAGGTCTACCTGAATGGACGAGAATTTGTGTTACAAACCGACCATCGACCGCTCCTTTATTTGCAACAGGCAGACAAGTTGAACCCCTGATTGAAACGCTGGGCTTTGTATTTCAGCCTTTTCAGGTTCCGAGCAGAACACCTTCCGGGAGTCGACAACCACCTTGCAGATTTCCTGTCTCGGCTATCGTAGCAGAGACACCCTCCCCCGGGCGTGTCAGGCCGCACAGGGGTTGTCGAGCCTTTTTGTGTTAGTTACCCATGATCTTAAGTATTTTCTTCATTTGTCCAGCTCTCTGAACGCCGACTTATCTATTTCCCCGCGCTGATGTTGCGTTTGTGCATTTACTTTAGTTAGCCCTTAAATATCATTTGTATTACATGTCAATATTCCAATGTTTCTTGTGTTATCTAGTTAAATACGACTAATATTTTAAATGCAATTTTGAGTGTTGTACCCTGTTATCCAGTAGCTCACGTCTGTACGCACTATTTTTGCAATAGAAAATAAATCACTGTCTTTGTTAAAATATATCAGTGTATGTGATAGTGACTTCAAAGAGATCCAGCATTAAACAAGTCACACCCTGAGGCCAAAAGAGTTTCCTTTCTCCTTGTTGACAGAGGCTTTAGTCTTATACGACACTTCGCCTAATAAGGGGTTTAAGGAGCCACCTCGGAAGGACGAACTATTTCGCATAGTTTGTCGATAGGAAGACGCTGTCGCAGTTCGGGACTAACAGAATTCACTTCTGTTGCCCTAGAGGTCTCATACGGCGCATACAGTTGCTCGTCTTCCTAACGGTACCACCGTAGTTCGACACTAACAGAATTTACTTCTGTTGCCCTAGCGGACTTATTACGGCGTAGGTGGTACCCACACACACCTCACCCCCCACACACAACGGTACCGCCGTAGTTCGGCACTAACAGAATTTACTTCTGTTGCCCTAGCGGACTGATTACGGCGTAGGCGGTACCCACACGAACCTCAGGAAGGGCAGCTGCGAAGAAAAGCTAGCGCCCCCGGAAAAGGTAGCTGTACAGAAGACAGCCCCTTTTCCACGAACCATCACGTCGACCGCACGACGGTATCGACAACAATCAACAGAGCCACTAGGCTTGATACCTACCCCATACCCAGAGTGGAAGATTTATTTAGCGGGTTAGCCGGAGGAGTTATATACTCCAAGCTAGACATGTCCCAGGCGTACGCCCAACTTCCGTTAGATGATGAATCCAAGGAGCTCACCGTGATCAACACCCATAGAGGTCTGTTTGCTTATAATAGGCTAAGCTTTGGCATAGCCTCGGCACCTGGAATATTTCAGCGTGCCATGGAAGGACGATTGCAGGGCCTCCCAGGAGTGTTCTGCTACCTGGATGACGTCCTGGTGAGTGCCACTAATGAGCAAGAGCACAAAAAGCGTCTCCATCAAGTCTTATCTAAACTACAGGAGGCAGGGCTAAAACTGAAAATGGATAAATGCCAAATTGGAGTGCCGCAGGTATCCTACCTTGGATACCAAATTGACAAGGATGGATTGCACCCCACTGCAGAGAAGCTAGCAGCAATCCAGAATGCACCAGCTCCTATTAATGTGACTCAACTGAGAGCCTACCTTGGGCTGTTAAATTTCTATAGGAAATTTCTAAAATCATCTGCAACCATGCTGGAGCCCCTAAATACCTTACTGAGGGATAAAACCCCTTGGAAATGGGATGCAAGTCAGGAGAGAGCCTTCCAGAAATCTAAACAAGTCCTCCTGGACTCTCAGACTCTAGTCCACTTCGACCCTCAGAAACCCATAGTGGTAGTGGCTGACAGTAGTGCGTATGGTGTGGGAGCGGTACTGTGTCACCTTATTGATGGGATTGAACGCCCCGCCTATTTTGCCTCCCGAACTCTAACAGCAACAGAACGCAACTACTCTCAAACTGAGAAAGAAGCCCTAGCTATGGTGTTCGCACTTCGAAAATTTCATTGCTACCTGTGGGGACAGGACTTCACGGTGGTTACAGACCACAAACCTTTGTTAGGACTATTTGATCCGGGTAGAAGCATTCCTCCGATGGCATCCGGGCGCATTCAAAGGTGGGCTTTACTACTGCAGTCCTACAAGTTCACCTTGCGTCACCGGTCTGGCGTGCTGTTGGGCACGGCTGATGCTCTCAGTCGTCTACCTTTGACAACTCCCGAGGAAGCCACACCTATTCCTGCGGAATGGACGTCCTTAGTAAACTTCCTCGAGTCAGCTCCAGTCACCAGCACCCACATCCGCGACGGCACCCTAAGGGACCCAGTACTTTCAAAGGTATACAAATACTGCCAAGTAGGCTGGCCTTCGACGGTAATTGGTGACCCTGATCTCGCTCCGTATACTAGGAGGCGAGACGAATTGTCCACAAAAAATGGCTGTGTGCTCTGGGGAGCAAGAATTATTGTACCCAGAGCTCTCAGACAAGCCATTGTGAACGAACTTCACTCTGGCCATGCTGGATCATCCAGGATGAAGGAGTTAGCTCGCAGCTATGTATGGTGGCCGCTGCTGGACAAAGATCTAGAAGAAACGACTAAGTCATGCAGCGAGTGCCTGAGCACTCGAGCTGCACCAACGAAAGCTGAACTCCATCCGTGGGAATGGCCTGCGAAGCCTTGGCATCGCATACACATTGACTACGCGGGCCCAATGGATGGAAAATACTATCTAGTGATCGTGGATGCACACTCTAAGTGGGTTGAAATTTTTCCCACATCTACTACAACCTCTAGCGAAACGATCTCGTGCCTGAAACACACTTTTGCGACATTTGGATTCCCAGTAACAATTGTTTCGGACAACGCAACGTGTTTCACATCGGCTGAATTCCAAGAATTTGTGAAGGCATGTGGTATGCGACATATTACGAGCGCACCATACCACCCTTCAACTAATGGACTGGCAGAGCGCATGGTACAAACGTTCAAGAAGAATATACGAAAGTCAACGGAACCCCTACGCCTAGCACTAGACAGGTTCCTGTTCAACTATCGGCTAACACCCCACACGACAACAGGTGTTACGCCAGCCGAACTGATGTTAGGCAGGAAAGTTCGCTCTCGTCTTGATCTGCTTTGACCGTCATAAGCAATCGCGTCCAAAGTTGCTCAACGCCAGGACGCTCAGAAAAGATACCACCCAGGGTCTCGCGCGGTTGACATTCCGCCGGAGTCACCTGTGATGGTCCGTCAATACACGCCGGGTTCCCCAAAATGGACCCCTGCTACCACCATTGAGAAAACAGGCCCGGTATCCTACAAGTGCCAACTGAAGGGGGGAGAGGTCGTTCGTCGACACCAGGACCAAGTTATTACCTGCTCGAACACCATCCCTGAACCCTTGGAACAACCTACGGAGGAAACCGTTGTGTTTCCACAACCTGCTCAAAATTCATTTCCACCACCTCCGACCAATGAACCTGACTACGAAACACCTGAGTACCCGATTCCCACCCAGGAGGCTAGGATGCACGAGCCTCCAAGTGCTAGCATCTCACGCAGGTCTACCCGGGCTCGGAAGCCTGTGGTGAGAATGGACCTTTAGGATTGACTACATTGAATAAGGGGACTGGGGATACAGGGAGGGGTTTCTAATTAAGGAGGGAGGGGTGTAATATAGCTAGTAGTGTAAGTTCTAGTTAGAGAGACCAAAAGTTGGCAACGCTCGAGAGAGCAACACTCGCAAGTCAGTCTGCTAGTGGCCTCGGGTTCAACAACAAGTAAATGTTGACCGAGTGTGTATATAAGTAGCTACTGTGGTTGGTATCTAACTTCTTAAGTTCTAAACTAATGTACTAATTCTATTCTACTCTATTCTATATATTCCCGTCTATCTCCGCTCTACTCTTGCTAGCCACAGTACTGCAAATTGAGTATTAAGTTAAGGTATCCCCGAGGTGAGTGAACTATTTACCTAAATTGCTGTGTCATTGCATTATCTATTTTGTTCAGTATTATACCTATGTTGTGTCTATGTGGAACCTATACTGTGCTCTAGTGTAGGGTTACCTAATCTATTATAATATAATAAAACATAACACAATAGCACACTCACCTCTGGGATATCTTCTTAGCTCATAACACTTAACTAAATGATGACCAAGCGAGACAGGAGCAGAAGAATAGTAATAATGAAATAAAGCAGTGAAAATAGGAGTTATTAGTGGGTAGTTAAGAGTAGTTAGAATAAGTACTTAGCCTCACTTATTAACTTAAGAACACACTTGGTAGCGACATCGTCCGCTAGAACTGGCTGTGGGTGTGGCCATCCCCAGTGATGCCAACAAGAGGTCTTTATAACTAGTAACCTACATTTTACGCTATATTAAGCCCCTCCCTCCTTAATTAGAACCCCCCCTTGTAACCCTATCCCCTATCGTATCTAGTCAATCCTAAAGATCCATTCTCACAACAAGTTTCCGAGCCCGGTTAGACCTGCGTGAGATGCTAGCCCTTGGAGGCCTGTGCATCCTTGCCTCCTGGACGGGAATCGAGTTGTAAGATGTCTCTGGGTCAGGTTCATTTGTTGGAAGTGTCGGGTAGGGTTTCGAACAGGTTCTAGAACCAACACTGTTTCTTCAATAGGTCTCTCATTTGGTTCGGGGATGGTGTTCGAGCTGGTAAAAACTTAGTCCTAGTGTCGACGAATGACCTCTCCATGATCAGTGTTGGCCTGTAGTGAACGCTTCCAGCCTCCTACCAGCCAAAATTTACGAATTATTAAAACGTCCATCTAATAATCCAAGTATTGCATAATAATCACTCTCATTATTTTTAGAGTAAGAAATTTACTCAACATTACCCATAATCTATTAAAATTTTGTTCCAAAAAAATATGTCTCTGGAGAATTCAGTTCAAAAAAGTAAGAGACCGCTCAGAGATGCACCGTGGCAACACCCGTCGCCAACAAGCTCACCTTTACAAATTCACTCGGTGTGTGCGTTTCACGTGTACCTTGTCTCCTCGGGTGAGATTCTTAATTACTATATTCTGTGTTTTTTTGTGCTTTACGGTTAAATATTGAGCTTACATGTGTTTCCGTGAGTATGCCAGGTTTGTCAATACTGTAGTCATGTCATTCTTATGTCACGAGCAGTGTGTTCGTTTTTGTTCCTTAGGTTTGGCGTCACTTTTCCCGCCTCAACTTCTCGGAAGCTAAAATCCTAATGTCAATAACGCCGTGTGCTTTAGGAGCGAGAAGATAGGATTGTTATCTCATTATTATTTTTGATAGCTTAAGAAGTATTGAGCAAATTTAGGTGCCGAGTCATTTTTGGTCAGGAGTTTTTACCACCACAAAGACCAGCGAGATCAAGTTCAACCTGAATTTGGATTCCACTTGGAAATTATTTTTATTTACTGTCGTGCATTTTCTTCACTAAGTTATCCGTTCTCCTTTGTATCCAATTAATTTGACAGTTAAATTTGCTGGTAATTTGAGTCGATTTTATTGTGCATTTGTTTTATCTCTTCACTAAGTTATCCTATTCTCCCTTTTATCTAATTAATTTTGACAGTTAAATTTGCTGGTAATTTGAATTGATTTTACCACTAGGCATTAATTTTCAGCGTGAATACTGGTTAGGGAATCCATATTAAGTCAAGTTATTTGGAACTCAGTTAATTTAGTAACTTAGGAACATTTGCTATTAAATTAGTATTTAGCAAATAAATTTCCTGAGGATGGAGAAGCAAATTATTTCTGGGAAGTCAGAATTAAGCTATCACAGCTCCGTGTTTCTTGAAAGTATTTAGGTGTTAAGCTGGACTCCCTTAATTTTGAATTGCTTCAGTGTGTAGCCTTTCATTTTTACGTTCAGTTTTTAAGTTGACTATCACACGCAGTTGTAGTGGTGCTGGCCTAGTGATTCTCGTGACGCCTTGAAGTGATAACTTTTCAGAAATTGATTTTTTGGTCCAACTAGACATTGTTGTCAGAGGGTATAATAGTAATAGTATTCAGGAGTAACCTGACTCAGTTGGATTAGGTGATTTGTGTTTTATTTCTGAAAAATTTCTGAATATTCTAGATTACCAACTCCTCAAATTTTCACTCTAAAAAATACCCTAGTTCCCTGGGTTGGAGTATTAGTTCAACCGGCAAATTCCTGTTGTCATTATAATGCATATTCTCCTCGCACACATGGTCATTTTAGGGTCGATTGCCAGAAGTGATGTTGTTCAATATAATCATTAGGATGCCAAAATATTCTGTGCCATCCTTGTCATGTGTTTTCCCTTTCCCTGCCGCTAGCTTCTAATTAAGTTTTTAGTGTGCTCTCAATTATTACGATTTTTGGCATTGTGCCTTCAGGTGTTGCTGATTGGCTAGGTAAATTAATTCCCCTCTGGATAACCGAGAAACACCCTTATGGTTCTTGTATTACTCAATTGTTAGCTTAAGAGTAACACTTAATTCATGCTAAGATACTCATAATTTAGCTGTTGAAGCTCTGTGGTGCCCCCTGATATTTTTCAAATGGGACAAGCTAGCATTGATTCAGCTAACCTTAGACTTAGTATGGCTAGTGCAGAAAGTCCTTGACTGTTTGCTGAGTGTAAATTGTTCTAATATAACAACTGCCAATCCTAAGGCACTTGTGTATTCTATTAAGTGTACCCTAGGGTATTTGGCTGCAAAATTCTTGATTTCAATCATCCAAACCCCCCTACGTCGACTTATCCAGTAACGACCTCTTTAATCTCGTAGAATGACCTTGCACTCCATGCTGGAGATAGTCAAAAGAAAGATATGCCGTGCTCACTTCTAGTAGTACTCTGAGCATAGTCTTGGGTTAGAGAAATGGGGGAAATTGCACCTGGGAATTTCAAGATTGTCCATAGGATTTACTCAATGTTGCGATTGCCGTCGGCCGTATTCGGGCGCCAGAATACGGTTGAGGTACCTGCATAGAGACTCCTCGATCCGAGGCAATCTGGTTAATCAGCAGTAGCTCGCAGCCTGGCTTGTGCAGCGACTGTTCTCCCTCTTTAACTGTGCTTGAACAAGTGACCCAACTCCTCTCTCCCATACAGAAGAACCTACGAAGCCAACACACAAACACAACCACCTAGTCCTCAATCCAAGCCATTGAGCCCAAAAATCTGGACCTTCCTCAGACCCCCCTCGCGCCATCTCGCCCTTGTCGCGGGGAGGGGGCTTGCGTGCCTCTATGATGCCCAGGGCTGTGCTACCCAGGTGCAACCATGGTAGAGTGGCCTGGGTTGAGAGGTCAGACGAAGAGAGATGGCAGCATTGTGACCACCCTACTGACATGGACTTTCTATATGGATTTGTGTTGACTTTCTCTCTTCGTATGACCTGGACTTCTCCTGGATCACGCTCTGACCTCTCCTTGGGAGCTGGCAGGAGCCTAGGCCCGTCCTGCCAGTTTGAAGTTGCATGCGGCGAGGGCTAGTGGGAGGGGTGGCTGGGTAGGCGGGGGGCTGCCTAAACGTCCTTGGCGTGCGGGAACGCGCCTTCCACTAGTCAAGCGCATCAACCTGCTGATCCTGGTCACTCTGACTGCTATGCCTGTACCTAGCGAGCGTTCCCGTTGGGACTACGTGTGCCCGACATCAGGGATTCCCTTGTAGCCGGCCATTTTTGGTGCTGGCTCGGGGTGACAGGTGAAACCTTACCTTTTCTCAACATGGAAAATCTTCCCGCTATATCTTCGGTGACGACTGGACCCTCACGCACGGACACCAGTACTGAATCTTCCCCAACTTTGCCATTGGCGCAGCAACCACCATCACAGTCTTCTGCGAGTGGTGACGCTGAAGCCGGGTCGTCTGAGAAAATAAATATTATCCTTGAACCTCATGTTCCCCCATCTCAGAGTCAAAGGGTGCAACCCACCGACACAAGCACCGTGTTCGGCGGCAACATTTGTTTGCAGAGCCCCTGGCCAGTGTCGATGATAACGAAAATGCAGCTCTCCCCACGGAATTTAAAAGATTTTTCATTATTAAAACCAAGGATGGATCGCCCATGAGCCACGTTGACGTGATTGTAGCCAATCGTCACCTGTGCAGGGGACTTGGTGGCAGACCTGCGAAGGTAACAGAGACCCGGAACGGCGGTCTATTGCTTGAGGTGCGCAACCAGCACCAAAGTGCGGCTATCTTAGGCCTGCGATCCCATGCGGGAGTTGGCGTGCAGGTATCTCCTCATGACAGACTTAATGAGTGCAAGGGTACCATATGGTACGCCAATTATCCTCAGTATAGCGACGACTGCCTCCTGGAGGAACTGAAGCAATTCGAAGTGAAAGCATTGTACCGGATCAAGAGATTTGAGCGGGGCGTTTTGATGCCCTCGTCAATATACATCCTCACTTTTGACCGCTGCCACCTACCACAGTCTGTAGACATAGGATGGACTAGATGCCTTGCGCGCCAGTACGTGCTGAAGCCCCGCCGCTGTTTCAAGTGCCAGGGCTATGGGCATGGTGCCAGGTCCTGCCGTGTTGAGCCTGGCATGTGCGTCAAATGCGCGGAAGAACAGCATGAACTGCCCTGCACCAAATCTCCCCGATGTGCCAACTGTGGTGAGCAACATCCTGCTAGCTCTCAGTCTTGTTTCTTTTATAAACTGGAAGAGGAAACCCTAGCGGTGCAGACAAACCAGCGCATCAGCTGTGGCGAGGCTAAGCGCGTGGTTGGCAGCCGTTTTAATAAAACCCGAGTTACGTATGCAGAGAAGGTTAAAGCCCCTCAAGCGGTGCCCACCAACCGTGTTCCCGGCCCTGCTGGCCGGTGCCAGCTGAGGGATACTGCAGTGGAACGGGAGCCGGGTGCTGGTGGAGCGGCCATCCCAAGAATATCTGCAACTGAAGAACAACCACCTGCATCCAAAAGTAGAGCGAAAAGAAATCCAACGGAAACTTTGGTGGCGGACCAGCCAAACACACCTGGTGAACTTTTGAGAACAATACCTTCTATAATAACCTCGAGAAAGCGTACACAGAGCGGCACGTCGCCGACCCACAGCAGCAACATGGGGAAAATGGCAAAAGCCCCTAGAGTCACCGTAAGAGCTCTTGATGCACTTCCAAGCCAGGCAAAGTCTATTCCGGAGCCGGAGCCGGCAGCCCCGCCTGTTGGTATATCGGAACCAGAATGCAAAGTGGATAGAGTGCCCCGACCAGGCGTGCGGATGCCCGGCCGTGGAAGTGGTGCTGTGGGGAGCGCTGGGCGTGACCTTTTGGTTCCTCGTGCGGACGGTCGCAGGTCTGAGCGGGATAGTGAGCGACATATTGTGACTCAGCGTGTTCGCTCTCTGGAACGCGTCACAATTGTCCCAGAAGATGTCGCGTCGCATATGATGAAGAAATTTCCTACCCCGCGTGGCTTCCCAACTAAGCCACCTCCCGCAGTGCCAATCCATACATGGGATGATAGACCCATAAGCCCCGTGCCACCTAATCTGGCAGCCGCTCTGAATGAGGGTACTGAGAAGGACTCCACGCGTGCTAAGCCTCGAACTGGTAAACCGTGAACACCTGTATCCAATGGAATATTAGAGGATTTCGACGTAACTACGGAGATTTGAGGGCCCTCCTTGAGGAGTACCAACCTTGGTGCGTTTGCCTCCAGGAGACCCTTCTTGGAAGCCTGAACCCTACACCCCCAAACAACTATTGCATTGAGGTTTTTTCCACGGTGCCTAATCCAGTGCCCGGAACGGGACTTGCAGTACTTGTGCGGAGAGATGTGGGTTACAGTAAAATAACAATCAATACTGGACTACAGGCCCTGGCCCTCCTTTTGTGCATAGGGCAGCGTATGGTCTCCGTATGCAATATCTATACCTCACCCGGAGATCCCTTAACCTCACAGGACCTCATCCTTCTCAGTAACCAACTAGCAAGACCAGCGTTCATCCTTGGAGACGTAAATGCCAAACATGCTCGTTGGGGCAATTTGATAAATGATCGGCATGGCAGAGCGGTGGAAGAGTTTTTGGATGCTACCGAGTTGTGCCTGTTGAACACCGGAGCCCCCACTCACTTTCATGTACAAAGCGGTACCTCCTCTGCAATCGACGTCAGCATGTGCACGCCCGACATTTTTCCTGATACGCAGTGGTCTGTGCTAGAGGATACGTGTGGTAGTGACCACTATCCTATCCTTTTGAGTTTGGTACGGTACCAACCTGAGCCCGTGGATCCACGCTTCAATTTTAAAAAGGCAAACTGGAGAAACTTCGAATCCTGCTCGCGAAAGGAAAAACCAGATGAGAGTTGCAGTGTGGATGAGCTGGTCGATCACTTTGTCAGAACAGTGCGTGCGGCTGCCGACGCTGCCATCCCGAAGTCCCAGGGAGGCTGTCAGAAACATCGTGTTCCATGGTGGAACAACGAGTGTGCAATAGCTAATTGTGAACGGAAGCGAGCCTTGCGACGCTACCAACGAACTAAAGAGCTGGCCCATAAGATCGCCTACAACCGAGCGAGAGCTCGAGCGCAATTAGTAAAGGATGTAGCACGCAAGACATCGTGGCAGAAGTATGTCTCCGGCCTGAATACCGACACCCCTATGGCCAAGGTATGGCAGAGAGTGAACAAAATGAAGGGAAATTTTGGACACAAGTCACTGTGTTTGGAAATTGATGGCTCTCTCACGGCAGATCCGGATCGTGTAGCAGAAGCTTTGGCTCGGAGCTTCTGTCGTGTCAGCAGCGGGTATCCCTCCTTGGCTCTCAGACGTCAACAGGAGCGGCAACCACTTGATTTTTTGACTAATTCCACCTACTCTTACAACGATCCCCTCACAATGGTAGAGCTTTATTGTGCCTTAAAAAAGTGCAAAAACACAGCCCCCGGGCCTGATGGTGTTTACTATCAAATGATGAAAAATATGGATCATACGGCAATATCATTCCTTCTCTATATATACAACAAAATCTGGAGCACACACACATATCCGCAGCAATGGCGAACAGCAACGATCATGGCTTTTGCTAAGCCCAACAAGCCTCCCTCTAACCCAGATAACTATCGACCTATTGCCCTGACTAGCTGCCTTGGTAAGCTGCTGGAAAAGATGGTAGATGTACGGCTCACGCGATGGCTGGAGGCTGAAGAACTGTTAAATCCCGTACAGTTTGGTTTCCGACAACACCGCGGAACCATAGATGCTCTGCTCCGTCTACAGAACTACCTGGTAACTAACCTCGCAGAACGCCGACAGACTGTATGTGTTTTCTTCGACCTGCACAAGGCCTATGATACTGCGTGGAGATATGGGATCCTCAAATCATTGCATGGATATGGACTCCGTGGTAATATGGCCTTGTATATCCAGGAGTTTCTTGGTGAGAGAACCTTCCGGGTTAGAGTGGGTGGTACGTTCTCCTCACTGCAGCTTCAGCGTGAAGGCCTGCCTCAAGGCAGCGTCATGAGTTGCTCGCTATTTAATGTCGCCTTGAACGGTATTACTTCAGTCCTCCCCCCTGGCATTTTAGCCTCTCTGTATGTGGACGATTTTATGCTGTACTCCTCATCTGCATTATTGCCTGCAGTGACTCGCAGAATGCAGAAAGCCATCAACAAAGTGAACAACTGGGCTCTTGAACATGGCTTCACCTTTTCTACTGAGAAGACTGTAGGCCTCCATTTCCAGGGACGTGGCCGATGTGATCCTCCTCGACTGGTGCTGGGGGAGGGACGGGTGGCTTTTGCGCACAGCGTCAAGTTTTTGGGGATGACTGTGGATGATAAGCCCACCTGGAAACCTCACTTGGCAGCCCTCAAGGTTGAGTGTGCTCGGAGAATGAACCTCGTTAAGTGTTTATCCGGAGTAACGTGGGGAGCAGACCGAATGACGCTGTTGCGACTATATAGAATTCTTATCAGGAGTAAAATAGACTACGGCTGCATAGTATATCAATATGCAAAAGAATCCACACTGGCTAAACTGAACCCAGTGCACCATGCAGCTATCAGGCTAAGCACTGGTGCTTTTCGATCCTCACCCTCTTACAGCCTGTGCGTGGAGAGCGGAGAGCCTCCTCTGTGGCTTCGACGTGTGCAACTAACCTTGCAGTACCTAGCCAGGCTGGAACAAGTCCCTTTGTCTCCTGCATGGGCTAGTGTGCACGCGCCCCATGGACGACACCTGCCTTTTCCTTATTTCATACCTTCGTCTGTGGACTACCCTGCGATTACGGCTGCTATGCAATTGAGACCCATGCAAATACTTCCAGTACTCTTAGAAAATACTTCGACGTGGCGCGTCTCTATAGAAAGTTTTTGCCCCGGATGCCGGATGCCCAAGAAGGAATCCGTGCCAGACTACATCCTGCAGGGAATTTTTATGGACCATGTAATGGAAAAGCACGCTAAGTCTGTGAAGTTCTACACTGATGGATCTAAAACGGGAGATGCTGTAGGATGTGCTGCTGTGTCAGGGGAAAGGGTCAGTGCAAGGAAGCTGCTCCCAGAGTCATCAATTTTCACAGCGGAATTGTACGGTGTGATGGAGGCGCTGAAACTGATTGAGGAGTATCCATGTGGGTCTTTCACTATTTTCGTTGACTCAAAAAGCGTAATTGATGCCGTACAGATGTATAATAGTACACACCTGCTCATTGCTGAAATTTTCGTGATGTTAATTAACTTTGCGAGTAGACGCAAGAGTGCCATGCTGTGCTGGGTGCCCGGACATGTGGGAGTATCGGGCAATGAGCGAGCTGACCATGAGGCTAAACGGGCTGCGGAGACGAACGAGGAGACGCTGAACTCGATGGTCCCTTTCCGAGACTACTACCCTCGGATAAAGGCTGCAGTGAGAAGCTTGTGGCAACAGGAGTGGGATAAAACAATTAACAATAAATTAAGAATTATAAAACCCACCGTACGTGAGTGGACATCGTCTAGTTGTCGCCCTCGCCGGATGGAGGTGATACTCTGCCGCCTTCGTATTGGCCATACACGTTTGACGCACGGGCACTTGATGGAGCGACAGCAGCAGCCTCGATGTGAGGGGTGCCGCGTTCCTCTGACTTTCAAACATTTTCTTGTTGAGTGCCCCCGGTATGCTGCTGCCAGGAATGCGTGTTTCCCGAGACTGCGAGGTTCTGATGAGGATGTAATGATCGGAATGCTCAAGGAAATCGAGCGTTCAGCTTTCAGTGTGACGGCGCTTAAAATGTTTCAAGAGAAGTGCAACTTGATGTCTCAAATTTAGCCAGGAAAGGAATCGCGTAATCAAGGAACTTTTTCACGTCTGAGATGTGGATGACTAAACTACAATATGGCCGGGTGCGCTGCGTAGATGCCTCTGGGGATTTCAGCGTGGGTAAGGCGCCCGGTCATAAATGGATGGGCAGCTGAAATCCCCCACGGGGTTTTTGGCTGTCCTGTTTTTGCGGATTGTGCGTCGCTCTGTAGATGATCTCTTCAAAGATCAACTGGGACTCTTATAAAGTGACAATGATGTGGGTGGCAATTGAGGCGGTCTTTTTGATGGCTGCTGTTTGTGTTTCCATGGTGGTGATTGTGTCAAACTTTGAAAAACATTTATATAGTGTGCTTTTGTTGTAACGATGTGAATTCTGTATTTTAGACTGTGAGATCTACGGCGCGATATAGTACGAATTACTGAAGCGCTAGCAAATCGATGCTAATACTTCTACTACTACCTTCCTCAGACTCACTTGAGAAGTTCCTCACATTCACTCAGCCACACGGCTCCACACGCAGCAACCCTACAAAGGTGCTGCCTCTTTTGAGACCTCCTAATTAAGCCATACTTATCACCCGCATCCGCGGATAACTACACTAACATATACGTCCTCGTCTGGACCTACAACGGATTCCCGCGAGCCACAGCACGCGGCTGGAGTACGTCGCCTTACTGGACCCGGACCTCCTTTCTCAAGAAGCGGATCCACCCCCACGATTGGCCGTAGTCACGGCACCCATAGGCGACCCAATAAACCAGGCGAGAGTTTTCGTTGTATCACTGTCCTTCAGAGGATAAGCTTGTGCAAGTTATCTGGAAAACCACGGCGCCAGTAGAGCACCCGATTACCTACTCCTTCTGAGTCAAAGGGCCATATCAATTCATATAATATATTGATGCCTTCCCAGGCATCTAGTGACCCTGTCAAACGTAATAACGTAATGACCTATCATTTGATAATACCAGCACGGCAAACTGGTATACTTAAAACAAATAAGTAAAAATTTGAAATTCGCCCACCAGGCTAAACTTCATAGGCCCTCACTGCCACAATGTCCCCTAGTGTAAACGGCCCTTTATGCTCAAAACACTTCACTACATTACATGAAGCTTCTCACTTTCTCTTACACTGCAGCTTCACATGCCCACTTATATGCCCAGGATTTCTTATGAACACTTCTATCCAAGTATTTAAACATGCCCCCCAAAATTAATTGAAAGTATTGTATTCTCGATACCGAAGGGACTCGACAACGTATAGGTTTGATCAAAGACGTTTGTTCAAGACGAGCCAAATACGTGTCGGGTTTTTCCGCCAAAAGATAGTGATTTTTGTTACGGCAGGAATAACTCGATCTTTTTCTCGAAGCGTACTGGATAAATTGCGAGAGTGATAATGAAACACGTTGGTGGAACTCAGCTTAGTTTCCGTGGCGGAGTTTATTGTGGAAGCGGAACCAGGAAAAAAGAAGAGCTGGCTTCTTTGGCTCTTGATCTCGGAAAGCTGGTTGAGGTGGCAATCCGTGCCGGAGGACCAGGCTGGAGTTGACGAAGGCCGGCACGCGATGCAATAATCGTGGTGAGTGAGTTGTATTTTGGGGCAAAACTTGAAGGAGTTCTAAACAGGGACTTAATGTGATCACGTTATGAGGTCTGCTTTCCAAGCGTCTAGCAGACAATCGAGCTTGGGTGAATGGAGTAGCTCAAAGGTTTGAGGCTCAGGTAGATTTGCTGGCCTTTCCCAAGGTAATGCCAAATGGCTGGCTCAATAATAAGGTAAGTTGTGTGTAATTACAGCTTGACTCAGGTTAACAACGTAACATTGAACATGGCACTCAGTGAAAACCCAGGGAGATTTGACTGTGAGGGTTGTGTGTATGGCGCTGTTGTAGAGGTCCTGCACAGGAGTCCAGGATGCTGGATTAGGCGTTCCAGGAGAGACATTAAGACATTCCCTACTGAAAATCCAACACAATAATGACAAATCTTCCCACACGGAGAAGTCCGAGAAACTCCTACAGGTTCGACTCCAGCTAACTTGAGAAGAGAGAGAAGAATTTAATCAAGAAAGTCTGATACGACTGCTGTTGCTTTAAATGCAAGGCATGAAATTTAAGATTTTTTAGTAACCTATTTTGATTCTTCAAAAAGGCAACCGGGGAAAATTCCCCTGAAATCATGGAAGGCACATGATTTAACAAGGCATGGCTTATGAAGCAAAAAAGGAGAATTACATCAATTAAGTAAAATACGTAGCATGTGGATTTAGAATTTTTATGTACTCTAGAAACATCTCGATAACTGTACGAGAATACAGGGAGAAAAATTCCCTAAAGTTAGTTGATAAAGGTTTTACTGAATTGTTCTGATAAATATCGTTGGCAAGAATGAAAGGAATAAAAAGAATATTATTCCCTCTGATAAAAGAAAACAGGAACACTGCGTTTTGGATCTCACAGAAGGAAAATACGCAAAGAAAAAACGAAAGCAAGAATATTTCGTGCGGCGGTGGACCCAACGGCTTCACGCGTCGGCATAAGCCAAAACCGCCGGCGTCTTGCACACACTCAATGATAGGCAGATAGTAATGGGTGTTTGTCACACGAATGCGATGAAGTAAATTAATTCTATTGAGATGATTGATATCGAGTTGAGTGAGGTTACGTAAATATATGGAATTAGAATAAAGTTCCAAACTTTAGCAAGTAGACATGAATAACTTCGTAATTTAAAAACTATTTAAAAAGGACATCTTTAATGATTATTTTGCGTTTAACAAGTTTAAGAAAAGAAAACTGCTAGAAGTGATTTGTAAAAAAAATAAGAGAAAATACTATTAGAACACATGCTTAAACTGCAAATAAAAAATCACGTAGTAGTGACAGAAGACGGCAGAGTTTTCCGCCATTAAACAAGACGCTATCGGCAACGAAACGCCGGCAATTCGGTCGCGTTCGTCCACAAGTAGTTTATGAAAGATTCGTGATATGATACTGGCAAAACCGCAATATATGTTTGCAGTAAGGAGAAAAACCAGTACGTTAACTGAATAGCTAGTATGAATTCACGCGGGAGTTTGAGAAATGACACGCAATATTCACTCTATAAAACACATGCTAATCTCAGGATCTTAACACTAATTTCTTTATCCCTAATTCACGACACTGAGCAGATCTTTAGATTAAAAACACACAATACACCGAAAAACACATGGCACATATTCTTACCCGGTTTTACTCTTATTTTACCCTAAATATCACTGGACTTACGAGATGTTCGCGCCACCGAGCCACAAGCAAAAGTGAGTGGACTAGGCGACGCGCTTGTATGTTGCCAGACAGGCTGCTTAAGAACTCGAAATGTCGATTGATTATTTGATCTCTCATGTATTTACACAAAAATTTTAATGATTACGAATTAGAAGTAGAAAATAATTAATAATAAATTAGAGTAATATTTTTACTGCTACTAATTAGTTTATTTAAGTATGGATAGCGAATTTCTAATTTTTACGCTTATGTAGCGGTATGCTACATTACCCCCCAAGGCGCAGACCGAAAGGTCCACCCGCTGCAATCATCTGTAGCGGGAAGGAGGGCGAACTACACGACCCTGCCGAGTTCGGCAATTGGCAAATGATACTGAGCGGGGGAGTTTCACCAAACGGGTCTGCAAGTTCAGATCGGCAAGAGTCCTAGGAACAGGAGTTACTGCAGCGGGCTCGTCTGGTCTCTCCAGACTTGTCGCTGTGTCAATAAGAGGACTAGGATTAGAGTCTCCGATAGGCGTAGGGATAGAGTTTGAGTGTACAGGCACATAGAAAGGGTTACACTCAAGCTGACTAGGCAACAATGCAGTCAACTGAGGAAGCTGAGATGGTAGATATGATCGAGTCTCAGTGGAAGGAGAAATCTGCGGAGAAGATGATGAGTTATAGGTTACACTATGATCAGAAGTGTATGCGACTTTTAATCTGTCTATGCTCACAGGGTCGCTCGAGCCGAATCTGTCGAGGATGAAATATTTTTGCTTGCGTTTAAGTACTTTGAATGGGCCATCATAAGGGCGCGTGAGTGTAGGCTTAATAGCATCATTGCGGACATACACATGTGTGCAGTCTTGCAGGGCAGAATCTAGTCTGTCCTCAGTCTGAGGCATTCGTGGAGCCACATACTTGATCTGGCGCATGCACTCTTTCAGGGAGGTTACGTAAGCGGAGCGGTCAGCGGATGAAAATTCAGGCAAGGGTTTTGGGTCAACAATGTCGCCGGGGAGACGAAGGGTCTGACCGTATAGCATTTCAGCCGCTGTGCATTTCTGATCCTGTCTATGCAGATTTCTGATGCTAAGTAGTACTACTGGAAGTCTATCAGTCCAATCGTGACTGCAATTAAGGCAGCGCAAGGCAGACTTGAGGTCTCTGTGGACTCTCTCAATAAGTCCATTTGACTGCGGATGATATGCTGTAGTGGATGTGTTTGCACACCCTAAGGCGGAGCTAAGCTCCCTCCAGAAGTTGGAGGTGAATTGTGATCCCCGGTCATGCGTGACACTTAAGGGAACCCCAAATCTAGAGATCCAGTTAGATAAGAAGGCGCGCGCTACCGTCTCAGTTTGGGTATCAGGTAAAGGGACAGCCTCAACCCAACGCGTGAACCTATCGATGATGGTCAACAAATAAGAATAACCGCGCGATAAGGGCAAGGGACCCACTAGGTCTAGGTGGACAGAGTCAAACTTTTGACCGGTGAATGCGCAACTCTGCAGCGCTGCACGATTATGTTTCACCACCTTACTACTCTGACACGCATGGCAATTCTGCACAATTTGCTTGACCTCCTTACGCATCGCTGGCCAGACGTAACGATCAGAAATCAAACGCAATGTACGGTTAACACCAGGGTGACTGAGGGAATGGTAGTGGAGGACAGCTACTCTGCGGAGAGTCGCAGGAAGATACAAACGAGAAAGTCGCTCGGCATCACGATACACGCCGTCAACCAAGGTTAGTTTTGGAAGGGAAGGGTTAGAAGATTTGAGAAGGTCCTGAAGTTCAGGATCCTCCTTTTGAGCAATAGCAATGTTGCCGAAGGTGATTTCACCACTGGTTCGGACATTATTGATGCGGGACAAGCAATCGGCCACAGTATTGTCGAGGCCTTTTATGAAACGAATGTCAGTTGTGAACTGACTTATAAAGGAAAGGTGTCGAGCTTCTCTAGGCGAATGTCTTTCAGAAGGCATTTTTATAGCTGAGGTCAAAGGTTTGTGATCTGTGTAGATCACAAACTCCCTTGCCTCTAGAGCATAGCGAAAGTGTCTCACAGATAGGTAGATAGCAAGAAGTTCCCTACCGAACGCGCTATAACCACGCTCAGTGGGCGACAGCTTTTTGGAAAAGAAAGCCAGAGGAGAGATGTTAGTGCCCACTTGTTGTTGCAACACAGCACCTACGGCGGTACTGGATGCGTCAACAACGAGGCTGAAATCAGCATTAGCAATAGGGTAGGATAGTTCCGTCGCGGAAGCTAACTTATGTTTTATCTCTTCGAACGCTCCCCGTGCTGCGTCTGTCCATTTTATCTCGATAGATTTTCCTTTTCGTTTCGGCTCGAGGAGGTCCGATAAGGGCGCTAAAGTTTGAGCGCAGTTGCGTATGAAACGATGGTAGAAGTTAACAGAACCTAGGAACCTTCTTAGTTCCTTCTGGGTCTGTGGAAGAGGAAAGTTTTTGATCACTTCTACTTTGGAAGGCAAAGGTTTTAGACCTAGGCTAGAGATTTCATGACCTAAGTAAATCAGTGATGGCTTTCCGAGCTCACATTTTGCAGGGTTTACGAGGAGTCCATTGTCGGACAATCTTTGAAAAACGACCCTAAGATGGTCTTTGTGCAACTCTGGGGTTGAGGACGCCACAAGGATGTCGTCTAGATAGACATAAGCGAAAGTAAGGTCAGAGAAAATTTCAGCCATGTGTCTCTGGAACGTTTGAGGTGCGTTCCGGAGACCATATGGCATCTTGAGGAATTCAAAGAGACCAAACGGGGTGATTACCGCGGTCTTAGGAATCGCAGACTCATCCAAGGGAATTTGATGAAAGGCGGCCTGAAGATCGACCTTAGAGAAAATTTGTGCTCCCTCTAAATTTGCACTGAAATCGTGAAGGTAAGGGATAGGATATCGATCAGGTAAAGTAACGGCGTTCAACCTGCGGAAATCCCCGCACGGTCTAAATTCACCGTTAGCCTTGGGTACTAGCAAAAGAGGGCTAGCCCAAGGGCTTTTGGAAGTGCGAATTATTCCCTCTTCGAGCATCCTAGCGAATTCTTTCTTAGCTAACGCCAATCGATCAGGCGGCAGTCGCCTAGCACGGGAGAAAACTGGCGGACCTTGCGTCTCTATGAAGTGCTTTGTACATGTTTGCATGCTGTTAGAAACTAAGTTAGGGTTTGTTAATGCAGGGAAATTTTTAAGTTCCTGTTCAAACATGCACTCCTCCTTGAAAACAATCGAGAAGGAATACAAGACATTAGCTCTAGTTATGCTGCAAGCGGGAATTGAGATCTGTGTCTCCTCGTCCCTGATACACCTATTTTTAACATCTACAACAATCCCAAATTTTTCGAGAAAGTCCGCGCCAATGATAGGCTCTTGGACTTCCGCGATGAGGAAAGTAAACAGGAAAGTTCGCCTCAATCCCAGACTGCACTCTAAGGCTCGTTCACCGTAACAAGGTATTGGCGTGCCGTTTGCGGCGCGTAATGTAGCCACTAATGGCTGGTTTTTGACTTTTGCCGTGGCTGGGATAATTGAAACACTGGATCCAGTGTCAATCAAGAATCGATACTTAGTGACGGGATCGTGAATGGTCAAGAGGCGAGTAGTCTGGGAATGAGGCAACGCAGTACTCGCTACTATGCGTCGCTGATGGCGTTTCCCGAAGTCAGTTCGGTATAGCGAGGGCAGAAACGGGACCCGCACTTTCGTGCTTGGTCACCATACTTTGTGTGATACCAGCATAAATTGCTACCGGCATCACGAGAGCGCGACCTGAAACGGCGGTCTTGATTTGACCTATCAAAAGATCTACCTCTATCAAAGCGTTGAGGAGGAGGAGGAGGATAGTTAGAGTGATAGTCATAGGGATAGTCGTAGGCATTTTGGTGGCTTTGGAATCTCCCTGGGCCTTGCTGAATGTGAGCCACACTTTGACTCTGACCTATTTGAAAATTTTGGAGAGCTTGCTTTATTTCAGCGATGTCCTGCTGCAGCTTATCTATTGTGGCTGAGGATTGGCTAGGCGCCGCCGTATTTGACGGGCTAAAAGTTGTAGCTGCTACATTCAAGGAAGCAACTTGTGGTTCTCGTGGCAAATTGATATTCCTAATAACAGTCTCTGTGGATTCAGCTAATTTTTCTAGCGTTTGCTCGGGCCCTGCTAGCGATAGAAAAGGCCGCACATTAGGTGACAGCTTTGTCATGAACACTTCCTTCAGAAATCCCTCAGCTACGGCAACTCCAGTAGCGAGTTTCCGCAGCTCTTTTACTAGCGAGGAAGGAGAGAAAGAAGCAGAGACAGAAGGAATTGCTGAGGCATCTACAAGACTTCGGAATTTGTCCGCATCGGACATCTGAAGCCTTGCCAAGATTTTGCCTTTCAAGGTTCCGTAAGGATTATGATCTGGAGGGTTTTCTAATAGATCATTAGAGTCATTAAGTAGTTTTGTGGGCGCAGCGCTCACAAGCGCATAGAATTTGTCTATCTCCTGATTTATCCTATTATACCTAAACACCGCTTCCACCTGGTTGAACCAGGTGTGAGCGTCCCCTGGAATGAAAGGAGGGAGCCTAATGGGATTTGTGTGTGCTCGATCCTCATTATCGGAGTCAGGCATGCTAGCAGTCTCTTTTTGGGGGTGCGCAATTAAGAAATCAGTGCCTATGACTTGGGATTAAGTAGCAAGGGGTTTGCGTTAATTCTTTACCTACTCAATCACTCAAATTAAGTTGAAACAGAACATAGGAAATATGAAATTGGAAACGAAGAGAAAAAAAAAAAATTATTATGCGGTATGCGGCAATTTGCGTAGGCACCAAATTAAGCAGGAGAGAGAAAAAAAATTATTTTTCTACCTACTCAATCAATCAATACGTTGAAGAAAACGGAAAGAGAGAAAATGGGACGAGGATTTTTACGGTGGTCAGGAATAAATGCACAGCACGGAAATAGTAGAAAAATATTTCCCTACCTACTGAGGCACAAAAAAAACATAGACAGGGAAACAGCATAAAAGAAAGATAAAAAAAAATTTTTAAGCTGCTCAGAGAAAAGTCATTAGCATGGTCAAAAATCCACAGGAAATCTCTCAAACCACCACGACATGGGAATTTTTATCACTAATGATACGCCAACATTTTATCCTCTCACAATCTCTCAAACACTTCGAGTTTAGTTTTTATTTTACGAGAATAATGATTTCCCGGCCGATGCACCAGTGTCGGGTTTTTCCGCCAAAAGATAGTGATTTTTGTTACGGCAGGAATAACTCGATCTTTTTCTCGAAGCGTACTGGATAAATTGCGAGAGTGATAATGAAACACGTTGGAGGAACTCAGCTTAGTTTCCGTGGCGGAGTTTATTGTGGAAGCGGAACCAGGAAAAAAGAAGAGCTGGCTTCTTTGGCTCTTGATCTCGGAAAGCTGGTTGAGGTGGCAATCCGTGCCGGAGGACCAGGCTGGAGTTGACGAAGGCCGGCACGCGATGCAATAATCGTGGTGAGTGAGTTGTATTTTGGGGCAAAACTTGAAGGAGTTCTAAACAGGGACTTAATGTGATCACGTTATGAGGTCTGCTTTCCAAGCGTCTAGCAGACAATCGAGCTTGGGTGAATGGAGTAGCTCAAAGGTTTGAGGCTCAGGTAGATTTGCTGGCCTTTCCCAAGGTAATGCCAAATGGCTGGCTCAATAATAAGGTAAGTTGTGTGTAATTACAGCTTGACTCAGGTTAACAACGTAACATTGAACATGGCACTCAGTGAAAACCCAGGGAGATTTGACTGTGAGGGTTGTGTGTAAGGCGCTGTTGTAGAGGTCCTGCACAGGAGTCCAGGATGCTGGATTAGGCGTTCCAGGAGAGACATTAAGACATTCCCTACTGAAAATCCAACACAATAATGACAAATCTTCCCACACGGAGAAGTCCGAGAAACTCCTACAGGTTCGACTCCAGCTAACTTGAGAAGAGAGAGAAGAATTTAATCAAGAAAGTCTGATACGACTGCTGTTGCTTGAAATGCAAGGCATGAAATTTAAGATTTTTTAGTAACCTATTTTGATTCTTCAAAAAGGCAACCGGGGAAAATTCCCCTGAAATCATGGAAGGCACATGATTTAACAAGGCATGGCTTATGAAGCAAAAAAGGAGAATTACATCAATTAAGTAAAATACGTAGCATGTGGATTTAGAATTTTTATGTACTCTAGAAACATCTCGATAACTGTACGAGAATACAGGGAGAAAAATTCCCTAAAGTTAGTTGATAAAGGTTTTACTGAATTGTTCTGATAAATATCGTTGGCAAGAATGAAAGGAATAAAAAGAATATTATTCCCTCTGATAAAAGAAAACAGGAACACTGCGTTTTGGATCTCACAGAAGGAAAATACGCAAAGAAAAAACGAAAGCAAGAATATTTCGTGCGGCGGTGGACCCAACGGCTTCACGCGTCGGCATAAGCCAAAACCGCCGGCGGGTTGCACACACTCAATGATAGGCAGATAGTAATGGGTGTTTGTCACACGAATGCGATGAAGTAAATTAATTCTATTGAGATGATTGATATCGAGTTGAGTGAGGTTACGTAAATATATGGAATTAGAATAAAGTTCCAAACTTTAGCAAGTAGACATGAATAACTTCGTAATTTAAAAACTATTTAAAAAGGACATCTTTAATGATTATTTTGCGTTTAACAAGTTTAAGAAAAGAAAACTGCTAGAAGTGATTTGTAAAAAAAATAAGAGAAAATACTATTAGAACACATGCTTAAACTGCAAATAAAAAATCACGTAGTAGTGACAGAAGACGGCAGAGTTTTCCACCATTAAACAAGACGCTATCGGCAACGAAACGCCGGCAATTCGGTCGCGTTCGTCCACAAGTAGTTTATGAAAGATTCGTGATATGATACTGGCAAAACCGCAATATATGTTTGCAGTAAGGAGAAAAACCAGTACGTTAACTGAATAGCTAGTATGAATTCACGCGGGAGTTTGAGAAATGACACGCAATATTCACTCTATAAAACACATGCTAATCTCAGGATCTTAACACTAATTTCTTTATCCCTAATTCACGACACTGAGCAGATCTTTAGATTAAAAACACACAATACACCGAAAAACACATGGCACATATTCTTACCCGGTTTTACTCTTATTTTACCCTAAATATCACTGGACTTACGAGATGTTCGCGCCACCGAGCCACAAGCAAAAGTGAGTGGACTAGGCGACGCGCTTGTATGTTGCCAGACAGGCTGCTTAAGAACTCGAAATGTCGATTGATTATGTGATCTCTCATGTATTTACACAAAAATTTTAATGATTACGAATTAGAAGTAGAAAATAATTAATAATAAATTAGAGTAATATTTTTACTGCTACTAATTAGTTTATTTAAGTATGGATAGCGAATTTCTAATTTTTACGCTTATGTAGCGGTATGCTACATACGTACGAGTTTGACTACGGATGCTTTATAATAATGAAGGCATCTACGGATGCTTTATTTCCAATCAAGCCTGATACATATAACCTTGTAGATTGGATTTTCAAAGGCCTTATAACTAACGCCAGGACGCCATGACGCTTTCCCCCGGTCAAGACCGGTACCCATTTCAGACACCTGGGTAGAGTGGGGTATTGTGCTTGGAATTTTTCTCCTATACCCAACAGAGAAAATCGCCACTGCCAGCGCCGAGTTTCGAACCCGGGTCTCTGCCGCACGACGGCAGAACCTCTAGCACATGGCTATCGCGAGCACAAATTGACTAAGGTTACGTTATTAATGTTTAAGTTTAATTATGAATCATTTGGAAATCCAATGCATGACGCAGTAATAACTTTAAATTATTATCTATTCAGAAGAATATACCCCTGCTGACAGTTTAGGTGAGAATAGCACTTGCTTCACCGTAACTGCGGACCACGTGCTGCGGACGTCGGCTGCCGTCGGCCTAATGCAGAGTTATTTGCAATCCAGACAGCATAGAGCATGTGACTAAAGGGATGAGCTCCCATGCATGTAGAATAATACTAGAGTTAAAGTCAAAAAGCAATTATGGTATGTTTTTTTTACGTGACAATGATCATTTAATAAATAAATGTGTAGCAGCAAGGATTAAAGTGGCATAACCTTGCTGGTAGCGTGTTTACCGGCGCGAATGCTGACGGCATGTTAGAGGGCTGACGGCCTTATTCTCGCCAAGTCATTGGGGAAATTAATTTATTTTGAAATGTATAAAACTCAAGTACTTTATTAATTCACTTTTTATTTATTTTACATTAAACAAACATGTTCATTTTAATAGCTAACATTTTCTCCTTTATTGATGCATTTTATTTTAGTTGACCGTGTGTTTGTGGTCATTGTTCTTTAGTTTTATGAACGCTTGCCGACCATCTGCAACGGACAACAATATTGAAGGTTTTGAATTTCTTTGTTTTGGTTTAGGAAAAAATTATAATTCTTTAGTTTATCAGGATACTCAAATACCTGTTGTTATGGCAAGCCCATGCCTGTGCAGCTGGGAGACACAGCACTCACCTATGTATCTCTAGCACATAGCAGTTGAATCAGTTAAGGCCATTTTACATTGATGGTGTCTTTGCGCTCCACACCGTTGCTCCATCCATGTTCTGCAAATTATTCGGTCGATGTGAAGTTTCATGCAATCACGGAAAACATAAATGCCGATCCCAGGAATCACCAAAGGAACACATTTCAGAACGTTTTACAAGAATGACATTCTGCTCTCTGATGCGTTATTTTCGAATTATTGAACTTTGAAGTTGGCCGTCGCGCGCCCAAGGAAGCGAGCGTAATTTAATTAAAAACGGAAGCTAACCCCCTATTACAAACGTAAAGAGGTTGGGTCGTGAGGGGGAGGCACAGTTCTTCTAGTGAAAATGATAAATAAAGGTTCTAACCCACCCATTAGGGTGACGACCGCAACCTTGTTGACATCGGGTCCAAAATGGCGGCGCCCATGGTGGTCGCCATGTTAGTTGGCCGTCGTGCGGTCGTCACCCTAATGGGTGGTTTAGAAGCTTTATTTATACTTTTCACTAAAAGAACTGTGGCTACCCCTCACGACCCAACCTCTTTACGTTTGTAATAGGGGGTTAGCTTCCGTTTTTAATTAAATTACGCTCGCTTCCTTGGTCGCGCGACGGCCAACTTCGAAGTTCAATAATTCGAAAAAACGCATCAGAGAGCAGAATGTCGTTCTTGAAAAACGTTCTTAAATGGGTTCCTTTAGTGATTGTTTGGAATATCATTATTATTTTCCGTGATTGCATGAAACTTCACATCGACCAATTATTCCGACAGTATTGCAAGAGCAATACTGACAATTACTGTCTTGGGGGAAGGAGCGGCAATGTAATAGTAAGCCGGTGTGCTCTGACGCTAAATATTCCCGTGGGAGGATCTGTAGGAAGTTCACCATTGCTCCAGCCCGCTAGTGTAAAATGAGCTTTATGCCTGTAAGCTGTAACGTAAGGTTTGTGTTGGTTTATATGTGAAGTCTTACCGTTGCTTATAAAGCTATGGTTTGTATATCTGGGTAATTCTAGGGTTGATATTTACGGTCAATATTAAGTTTAGGTGATCCACTAAAATTGAACCTTCCGTTTCAAGCAATCAAGAAAGAAGCCCATTTAAAAACGTTTTACAAGAATGACATTCTAGGCACTGATGCGTTATTTTTGAATTATTCAACTTTGAAGTTGGCTTTCACGTGCGCGCACGAGGAAAGGAAGCAAGCGCGCCAAGCGGAATTTAATTAATAACGGAAGCTAATCCCCTATTACTAATTCGAAAACTCTCAGACAAAAGAAATCTTAATCTTTTGTTTTAGAGTAATATGAAGTTGATAGATGCATTTATTTTAAAGTTACAAGTGAGTGGACTTATGTGTTGCACTAGTGGCAAGGCTTAGGCCTTATCCAGAAAAAAATAGAAAAAATGCCTATAAAATAATATTTTATATAATTTTTCAGCTTTCTCCTGTAATTTATTTTAGATATTTTCATTTTTTATTAATTTAATGGTAAATCTGAAGGATATGTCAGTTATCGATTTCGTAAATTTTAATGCCTAAGCATAGTTAACCCTTTCGGCGCGATTGGGTTATATATGTCCCAGTGTTTTAAATTAAAACACAGATGGGCTGAATATGACCCAGCAACTACCAAAAGTTAACAGATATTGCATGAGACCTGTGTTTTAGCCATAGCTAGTTAGTAGTCTCAACAGCCATCACCCAGTGGGACATTGAAAGAGCTAAAAGGAGGGAGTGTCTCAAGCTGCTCCTTAAAATGCAAGTGTATTTGCATAGTTTTATAGCTAATGATAATTTTTTTGCACTTGATTTTATGTAAATATTAGAAGGAATCTATTTATAGCTATTTGTCTTCATAAATATACTTTTTGTGATGCATAGTTGTAATAAAAAATGAAGTAGGATATGTGTGTTCCACTTGCACTTTCTTTATCTTTTGTCCCACTTGTATGTATCTAAATTTGGGATATATTTATCCCATTAGTACTGAATTTTATATATGGCTGCATACTAATTTTGGTATAAAAATGTTTTATTTTTATGCAGGAGCCAAAAAAGATACTGGATAATCCGGAAACCAAAGAGCTCTTTACAAAACCTTGATAATGATGAGGAATTCACTTTCAATAAAAGCTTAGATAACTCTATTGATGACTTTTTTGGGGATCCTGACTGCACAGTAATAGAAAAATAGGCAAAATACTGCAAAGAGAGTGATGACACTTGTAATAGAGAACCAAGGAAACAAGATGAGGGTGACATCAGCATTCAGGAGGAACAAAAAGAAGAAGATTATGTGGATTGCACTCATAAACTTCCCCTTATTTGAATTGATGATATTGCTGACATTGGTTGGCCAATACTGTCAAATGGATTTGAACCCATGTTTTTATTATCAACAGCAGAGAAAGGAGTAGTAATATGTGCTTTAGATAGACTAGCCTCCCCTTTGGAAGCATTTAAATGTGTGTTCACTTCAAGTTTGTTCATCCAAATAGCATGCATTACCAATAAAAGAATAAAAAAAGAAAACAACAAAAAAACTGAGTGTAAATTGATGCATGCATGAGAAATAATGATTGTGCCAAATGGGCTGTAATCAACTTCCAAAACTAGAATTTATTGGAGTGGAAATAAGTCTCTAAATAATAAATGCATCAGTAAATCCATTTCTAGGGATAGATTCATGTTTATATTCTCAAAAATGTACTTTACAAATCCAAAGTAACCAAATGAAGCAAGCAAGACATATTATATACGTGAAGTAGTTAGATGCTTTGAGCCACACCATAAATAAAATGCGTTTTTGTATGTATTTTGTCAAATAAATTTTTTTTTTCAAATAAATGTGAAATAGCTCAGGTTTTGAATGAGTAGTTACTCGTAATATCCTTTTTTCTAGAAAATGAGTTATTATTTCCAATACAAGAACCATTTTCTATTGATGTTTTCATTTTCTACCTTGAATAAGGAATAAGTATGTTAGATTGAATGTATATTCAAACATTGTATATGTTAGTTTGAATGTATATTCTATTTTTTGTATTTCCTGATGGGGCACATATGTCCCCCTCTCAACGACAAATGGGACGTGTATGTCCCAGTACAAAAACTTACAAATTTAAAAAAAAAAATACTGCCAAAAGTGTAAGAGCATCTAATATTATGCCAATCAATCCTAAAACATACTAGAATGCTCCTGGATTTAGCAGGAAAAATTCCGCCTCAAAAGGGTTAATTAGATCGAAATAAACAAGTTTTCTTCCATGCACTTTCCGTCTCAAATGAGTACTTCATTAGTTATAGCGGTAAATGACTTACCGCAACTCCAGTGTTTGAAGCGACGAGTAATTCAAGGAGCACGTCGGACAGCAACATTGCAAAGCGCACTCGCTTCCAGCTTGATCGTCATCAAAGACGCAACCAAACCTACCGCTGTACCTCGTTAAATACTCATTTGACGAAAAAAGTGTATAGAAGAAAAGTTGTTTATTTCAATGTTATTACCATGATTCAAGCAACAAAATTCGAAAATTGATGAGTAGGGTAATGTTCGAATGGCCGGTCTGTTCGAATCTTTGGTCATTCTTAGTTAATTTTCAATTTTGCCGATCGGTAGCAACCCAAAAGCCACCCCGTAAGACGCCTAGCAGATTACACCACTACAGGCGACAGGCCTTGCGGGTTTAGTTTTTAGATCGCTACCGAGCGCAAAAATTTAAAATTAACTAAGAATGACCGACGATTCAACCCGACCGGCCATTCGAACATTACCCTAGCTGTTTATTTGAGCGCATTCGTCATCAAGAGACGAAACTAAACCTACCGCAATAAATCGTAAAATACTCATTTGAGACGGAAAGTGCATAGAAGAAAACTTGTTTATTTTGATTCAATTAATTAGGTTCAGGCACCAAAAAGTGGAAAATTGATAACTGACATATCCTTCAGATTTACCAATTTAATTATTTAACAAGTTAGTGTCAAGCCTACTTTTTAAGACTGAATAAAGAGGGGGTATTGCTAATATTGAGAGGTATGATCTACAATTTGGTACTGGCAAAAAGATAATGATTTTCAGATCTTGCTCATCAATGATAGGATGTGAGCTTGTTTCTATTGCATATCAAGTAGGCATGGTAGGTAGTTTGAGCATAATTTGATTTCAAAGTCATAGTTGATAGTATTAATTAATTTGTACATTATATTTCCCTGAAAAAATTGGTAAAAATTTGGCAGTTGCAGGATGTTTTAGTGTTATAGTTTTAAAAAGCAATTCATTGCAAAGATTTTTTGTTGAATACCCTATATTTATTTGTGTTTTACTATTTCAGAATTGTTTTGTAATATAAAATAATTTCATTTTACCAATATAAAAAAAATTTCAGTCAGCAAAATGCGTCGTATGAAATTGAAGTTTGCCCCTAAAGTGGCTGTACCCAAGGCAAAGGCTACAAATGCTGTTTCTTTGTTGGAAGCAGAAAGTGCTAGTGGAACCCAAGAAGCAATCCCTGATGGCTCTTCTAGTACATTGTGTCATCAGACCTCAATTGAATCTCAAAATTCTCCATCCTTGCTTCCAGTGAAAATTTCTAATACATCATCAGACAATATTTTAACATCTTTGAATGTATTGTCAATGGGAAAAATTGCTGCTGAAGCTTCAACTTCTGGTGATGTACCTCAACATTCATCTTGTAATCCGATTGAACCTGTTATTGAAAACTCATCTTTTGGAGCTATTCCATCTTCCTCTTCTGTTTCTTGTGCTGAAAATGTGCTTCCTCCTTCTACCAATTCTGTTACTTCAATCTATTCAAAAACCAATTCTGAAGTTGATATTCTTCCATGCAGTGATGCATCAAAAGATTCTGTTGACTCTTGTCATAATAATCTAAAAATTTCAACTACTGGTAGAAAAACCTCTGATGGATCATTTACTTCAACGCCAATGGGCTCTTCAGTATCTCCATTGAAAAAAGCTAATGTTGGAGATAAAAATTCATGTTCCACATCTGTAGGTTTAGACAAACAAAGTGCATTATTCCACTCATCCTTACCTTTGGCAGTCAAGTTATCCTCTTCAAAAGATTCAAATGCTGTCTCTTGTGATGTTGACTTGGTTGATGGTAATATTAAAAAAGAACCTGAAAAATCAAAGTCAAAGTCTGGTACATCTTGGTCCAGTAAAAAGATAAAGCCCAATTTACATTTGAAAAGGCATAATGCTAAGATTGATACAAGTAAAAATGCATCACAAAATTCAAGCTCCACAGCCAAAGAAACCTTGGCAAAAGAAGTTGCTTGCATTAATAACCTTGTAGAGGCTGTGCCTGATGATTTGAGTGGTAGTATTTCCAATATCCCATCTAAAGAAGCTTCTCTTAAAGAAAAAACAGGAGTACCATTTACTCAAACTAATACAAGATCAATTGGCACATTATCAGCTGAAAATATTGCTTCTCTCAATAAAGCTAATAAAGAAAACTTCAACGTTACAAGACGAAGCAGGGACAGTGATGCTACATCTCAGAGCTCGGTAGACACATCTGAGGAAAATCGCATATTTCTAGAACGCAAGCAGAAGTTCCGCAACAAGCTTAATGAAGGAGCTTTGGAGAGTCAAATGACCATGTTTGACTTAATTTATTTTAATCCTGCAAACAGTCCAATGCCTGGTAGAGAAACAACCAGCTCATCAAAACGTCGTAAAAACCAGGATAGCAATACTGGAAAAGCAGAACAACATACTGAAGAGGAGTCTGTTGATGATGTCACTCCCATTGAACAAACCAAGGATGATCTGGAGGAGAAAAGAAGGCTTCTTTCCATTGACTCCGTTGACTCTGGGACATCAGCCAGTAAAGCTTCAGACGGGGCTGCCTCTGGTGATGATGCATCATCTGTTCAAGAGGACCAAGTGCAAGATGAAAATTCAGGTGACTGCGATTTCTTGGCACCTCGACTAAAGGTTGGTCCTGATGGTGAACTTATCATAGACCAGGAAAGTATATTAATAAAAACCACCATTGACAAGGAACGTCTTGATGCTCTCTCGTCTGAAGTCATACAAGAGTCTGAGGATACCCGCAAGTGTTTCACTAAGAAAAGAAAGAGAACGTCTGACTGGACAGCCAGTGAAATAGCTTACTTCTACAAGGCTCTGTCCACTGTTGGAACAGATTTTTCACTAATGCAAGAGGTTTTCTTCAAGAAGTGGCGCACTAGAGAAGAGCTCAAGATGAAGTTCAAGAGAGAAGAGAGAGTAAACAAAGCACTTATTGATTCTGCAGTTTCAGATTCTCTGCAGTATGACTTATCTGTATTTGAGTCTGAACCAGGTAAGCTTAACTGTGATAGCCATTGTTTAGGGCTATTTTAAAATTTTTATGACAGTATTCTTGAATGGTGGAAAATTTGATTGGAGTATGGTGAGAGCTTCAATTTTAGATCTAACCATTTAATTTTATCATGTACTGTATTTGCATTTCTGATTTAATCTCAAATTTTGTAAATTAGGAAATTTCAATTTTTTTGACATCAGGCTTCGGATTGTTTATGTTCTCAATACCAGGAATTTCAGGATTGCTTGTTCAGCTTCTGCTTGAATCTTTAGCACAATTGAAAAACTTATTATTTGCCAATTATATTTTTTGTTATACTGTTATTCCATATTATGCACATGCTTATAGTTTTTGTGGTTTTTATTTGCATTTTTAAATCATGCATATTTGCAGTTAGAGGATTTTAACTAGGAATGCTTTTCTGCTTTGTTATAATTGAGCATTATTAACATCAGCAAAAATTTAATTATAGCTCAAATTTTTTATTAACACTTTAACCGCAACTACTAAATATTAAGTTCAACACCAAACTCAAATTAAAAGTCAACTGCAGCGCGCGATGTTGAAAATAGCAAACATGAACTGGATCGTGCCTTCATTTAGCTTTGATTAAGTATTTATGGAAATTGTGTTTGTGACTACTGGTCGGTCTGCAGCGTTGTGAAAATTACCTCCGTGTACCACCGGTGGGTCACGCTGCGGTCAAAGTGTTAAGCTTTACACCAGATGTACAACAATGCTCTTTCTGAAGTTGGAAGTCAACATAACTGTCAAACTTGTAGCCAAAGGCATTTAGATGGTATTACTATTTTACACCTTTGAAATTTATTTGAGATAGCATTGAAGTACTTCTGTGTGTAATCTTGTTCTTTTGTGCTCAGAATTTGATGCTGATGCAGAAAGAGCCAAAGCAAAGGCAGCAGAACGCAGTGCTGTGTTGCAGCGCAAGAAGATGCTGCAGCTTCAAGTTCAACGAGCCAAAATGATTGAGCGAGACCATAAAAAGAAGCAGAAGCTGGAAGACAGAGTGAGGAAGAAGGTTTTGAGGAAGGTGGAGAAACAAACAAACTCCATTAAGAAACCAAGAGGTGTGTGTAGTGATGCAAAAAAAACGGTTTTATTTTATTGCGTTTTTTTTGCAAAAAAACGTGTTTTTTATGTGTTTTTTTGTTTTTTTTTGTTTTTTTTTTGCACACCTAATTTTTGTTAAGCATATGTCTGGATTTTTTTTTGGACACCTGAAATATATTAATATCCATGTTTTTTAGTCATTTCATTGTTATAATAACATCAAAAAGAAACCATACAGTAAAAGTGGTGGCAGATAACCCACAAATACCTAGAGGCATCTAAGAGGAACAGCAGGAGCCACAGAACTTATATTGATGGAGTCAAAATTCAGAGCTTACTATCTCTACTATGCCTGATTTTATTTTTATGTGACCAAAAAAATCAGACTTTGCAGAGATAATAAGGGTAAATCTGAAGGATGTGTCAGTTATCGATTTTGTAAATTTTGATGCCTAACCTAAGCATAGTTAATTAGATCGAAATAAACAAGTTTTCTTCTATGCACTTTCCGTCTCAAATGAGTATTTTATTAGTTATAGCGGTAAATGACTTACTGCAACTCCTGTGTTTGAAGCGGCAAATAATTCAAGGAGCACGTCGGACAGCAACACTGCAATGCGCACTCGCTTCCAGCGCGATTGTCATCAAAGACGAAACCAAACCTACCGCTATACCTCGTTAATTACTCTTTTGACGAGAAAAGTGTATAGAAGAAAAGTTGTTTATTTCAATGTTATTACCATGATTCAAGCAACAAAAATTCAAAAATCGAGGAGTAGCTGTTTATTCGAGCGCATTCGTCATCAAAGATGAAACTAAACTTATCGCTATAAATCGTAAAATACTCATTTCAGACGGAAGGTGCGTAGAAGAAAACTTGTTTATTTTGATTCAATTAATTAGGTTCAGGCACCAAAAAGTGGAAAATCGATAACTGACATATCTTTCAGATTTACCATAATAAGCTCTGAATTTTGACTCCATCAATACAAGTTCTGTGGCTCCTGCTGTACCTCTTAGACACTAGGTAATTGTGGGTTATCTGCCACCACTTTTACTGTATGGTTTCTTTTTCATGTTTTCATTACAAAACAATGACTAAAAACCATAGATATTAATATATTTTAGGTGACCAAAAAAATATGCTGTTTTTTTAAAAACATGTTTTTTTACAAAAAATTCTGGGTCAATGTGAAGTTTAATGCAATCAGAAAATAATAATTAGCGATCCCAGGAATCACTAAAGGAACCCATTTAAGAACGTTTTACACGAATGACATTCTGCTCGCTGATGCGTTATTTTGGAATAATTGAACTTTGAAGTTGGCCTTTGCGCCAAAGGAAGCGAGCGCGTGAAACGGAATTTAATTAATAACGGAAGCTATTACAAACGTAAAAGGGTTGGGTCGGGAGGGGGAGGCACAGTTCTTCTAATGAAAATTATAAATAAAGCTTCTAACCAACCCATTTGGGTGATGACCGCAATCTTGTTGACATTGGCTCTAAGATGGCAGCGCCCATGGTGGTCGCCATCTTAGAGCCGATGTAAACAAGATTGTGGTCGTCACGTTAATGGGTGGGTTAGAAGCTTTATTTATAATTTTCGCTAGAAGAACTGTGCCTCCCCCTCACGACCCAACCTCTTTACGTTTGTAACAGGGGGTTAGCTTCCGTTTTTAATTAAATAACGCTCGCTTCCTTTGGCTCGGGAAGTCCAACTTCAAAGTTCAATGATTCGAAAATAAAGCATCAGCGAGCAGAATTTCGTTCTTGTAAAACGTTCTTAAATGGGTTCCTTTAGTGATTGTTTGGAATATAATTATTAATTTCCATGATTTCATTAAACTTCACATTGACCAAATTCTGAGTAATGAAAATGAATATTAATATATTCACTGGTACCAAATATAACCATGCTGTTTTTTTTTACAAAGAATCATGACTAAAAAACAATACATTTTATGTGACCTAAAAAGCCCCATGCAGTTTTTAAAGAAAACATGTTTTTTACTAAAAAATCATGATTGAAAAAACATGAATAATATATTTGAGACCAAAAAAATGTTTTTGTACTAAAAAATCATGACTAAAAAACATGAATATATTTATGAGACCTAAAAAACCCCATCCTGTTTTTAAAAAAATGTTTTTTTACAAACAATGATGTATAAGGAAATCTGGATATGAATATATTTTATGCAACCAAAAACCATGCTGTTTTATTTTATGTATTTTTCATAAAAAATCATGTCTTAAAATCATGGATATTAACATATTTTATGTTACCAAAAAATCCTTGTGTTTTTAAACATGTTTTTTTATTAAAAAGGTAATATTATTCATTTTTTGGTCACGAATTCTTTGTAAAAAAAAACACCCCTCAGGAGGATACAATTATTGTATCTATGGGAACTAGCGCTCCCAAGGGGACAATGTAAGGGCCCAAGCTGAGAGTTAGGTAGGCCTTCTTTTTGTTGAAATTAAATGTTTTTGTGATGTTAAGGACCACCTTTTTTTCGGTTCACTGCTGTCCTGTTTTTCAGCACCTACTACTGTCTTCTTCAACTTTGATCTTGTTTCATAATCTTCCTTCCTCTCTTTGGATCGCATTTGTTGCTGGGTAGGGAGGCTAAAACTAATGACTAATCTAATCTGTAAAAAAAACATGGATATTAATTTATTTTATGTGACCAAAAAACCATGTTTTCTGAAAAAAAGATTTTTTACAAAAAACATGTGTTATTAAATTTTATCTGACCAAAAAAAAACATGACATTTTAAAAACCATGTATTTTTTCACCAAAAGTCATTAATATCCATGTTTTTTAGGCATGATTTTTTTTGGTTAAGAAAACATGATTTAAAAAAACCAGCATGTTTTTTTGGCACATAAAATATATTAATATCCACATTTTTTAATCATGATTTTTCTGTAAAAAAAGATGTTTATTTTAAAAAATACAGCATGGTTGTTTATGGTAAAATAAAGTATATTAATATTCGTGTTTTTTAGTCATGACTTTTTTGTAACAAAAACATTCAAAAAACAGCATGGATTTTTTGGTCACATAAAATATTTTAATATCCATTAGAACCGTACCAGGTCTTAGAATAAAATATCCACAAAGAATCTATTCACTCTATAAAACCTTTCGGAGACTAGCTCCATCATCAGTAAGTCATTCAGTCAAATGTTTTTCAAAGGAACAGTGAAAATTCACTGTCCATTTCACCAAATTTTACAGAATGACTGAGGATGGAGCTGGTCTCCGAAAGGTTTTATGGAGTGAATAGATTCTATGTAGATATTTTATTCTAAGACCTAGTACAGTTCTAATAAACATGATTTCAATATTAACAGCATTCTTTGTTTATAAGTTTCTAAAGACAATTCGATTAAAGAAAACTAACTTTCCTGATATTTACATCTGTGTTTTTTTTAGTCATGATTTTTTTTTAAATGTTTATAAAAAAACTTTTTTGGTCCAATAAAATATAATAGCCATGTTTTTTTAGTCAAGATTTTTCTGTTAAAAAACAATGTTTTAAAAAAACAGCATTGGATTTTTAAGGTCACAAATATATTAATTTCCATGTTTTTTAGTCATAATTTTTGTATAAATAACATGTTTTTAAAAAAAAAACAGCATGGTTTTTTAGTCACATCTCTATCAATGACCATAAGTAAAGATATGTTATTATAACACACCATTTTGGGAGTTTAAGGTCATTCACATGTATTGTAAAATAAATGAAATATCAAAGCATGAAACCGCAGAAAATGAAAAAGTTCATAAAACCATAGAAAACCATCAATTAAGAAGTATGCTGTTTTATTTTGTAATTTGACATGAAAACAAATAATGTAATGTGGTTCTTTTTCTTGCTGAGTTATTTTCTGACAAAATATTTTTTTGAGTCACATCTCTAGGTGTGTGTGCTGTAGGCCATGCAGAGATGAATTGTAACATACATAGAGTGTTCCCTAGCCAATTTGCTGTTCAACTATCATGCATTGACAATTTTTCTGGCTTCTAAAATATGTATTTGGCAAGTATTTTGCGGAGCTTTTGCAAAAAATACAATCATCAGCTGTGCAGTAAAAATCATCATCAGCTTCATCTTCACCATTTCTTAAGTGTTGTCCTTCAACAGTAGTCTTTGTTCAGAGATACTGTAACGTAAAGGGTAGGTTGGTAACACTACAGGGATGGATTTAAAAGTCCAAATACATGTTAAATAAGTAACGATAAAAATGCTGTCTCTACTTTTTTGTTATTCAGTTACTGTAGCCAGCCTCGGAACCAACCGTTTGCAATAAACGAGCGATAACTGCACAGCAATGTAAACTTGAATGAATTCTTCTCTTTCCCCATGTGTGAGCAAGCCAAAAATCTGCTGATGTGCTTCAGTTTTGAGATTTGAATATGAAATAGAACGTTGGTATTGTGAGTGTACATATGTGCTGATTCATTCTATACAATCGACTAACCTACATGCTTGGCAAATAACCAAATCTGTGATAGACAAACATCAAAGATTAAATGAGTAGTTTAGTAGGTAAGTTTCTGTGGGGACATTGGCATGAATATTAACTTTAAAATTGAGTAGATGTTTACTTAATCTGTTATACTCATAACTTAAATTTATTTTGTTTTGTTATTCAGTGTTCAACTTTTTGTACAGTTTGATCTAGTGATAATTTTAGTTTGAATTACTTCCTATAGTTTTCATTTTCTTGGTTAATATTTTGAATGTAAGGAAAATGTATTTGGTGAGGGATATCTGTAAACTATTCTTTTGGTTATAAATTGTTTTACCATGAAAATTGTCTCAAAGCATTAGTTTCATTTCTATAACAACTTTTTCAGCAGTCATTTTCAATAGACTACCCTCTAATATTCTCATTTTGGAGGGTGGTGTTTGTGTATTCATTATATTGTTATGTAATATTTTACTTCATTTTGTATTTTAGGACGTCCAAAGAAGTGTACAAATCCTGACTCAGAAATTGACGTTGGTGCATCTGGTGGTTGCCAGGATACTTGCCAGAAGTCATCTTCTAACCTTCCATCTGAAAATAATCAGTCTGATGAGTGTTTCAAAATAGAGGCATCATCCGATCTCCACGATGAAATGCTTGACAATTCAGGTTCCTCGGTTTACAATGAAACAAACGCCACACTTGATGAAAAGCATGTTAAAGTTCCAAGAACGTTTGGAAATCATTCAACATCAAATAAAAAAGGTGCTAAGTCCAAGAAACCTCGCCAGAACAAGAAAGCAAAACACACCGAGAACAATAGTACTAAGGGAAAGGAGCAAATTGCCAGCTCGCCGTCTGACGACATCATTGCGCCTGTGCGTCGTAGCGGTCGCGTCAGAACACAGCGCAAGGTGGAGTATTGTGCTGAGGACGAGCTGGGCCTGCCGTCTGACATTGAAATATCTGACGATGATGGAGACGAAGACTACGTTACAGGGACTCTGTGCTCACCTATTTTGCCCCTGAAGCGTAAGAGAGGTGGCAAGAACATAAAGAACCTCTTCATGCAAGCTCAGTCAGAGGAGAGTTTGAAGAATGATGATCATGCAAAAGTACAAAGGCTTGAGAATGGACAGGAAATTCTTTCGCTCTGTGATGAACCACAAACAAGTACTACTCCAAAAGATGGAATTCGGCGTAGTTCATCTGAAATTGAAACTAGACATGTGCATTGGAAGGAAAATGCTGAAAGTTCAAAACTTGTGGAAGAAAATGGAGATTCTGGTGATGTTTTTGATGTGTCCATGATTGAAGATGATCCCACTGATAGTCCTGACATAGATGACACTGGGTAAGTTATTATTGAAGTTTGTTTCTTATCATGCCCTTGAAAAGTTAATTAAATGCCAAGGTGCTATGAGCCACTTACTTTAGTAGTGACAAGAAAAGGTGTTCCATACCTTTTATGGTTTGTAATTGTTTTAAAGGCAAAATGTTTAATGTTTAGCTTGATTATAAACCTTTTATATTAATCAGTTAAAATGAAGTAACTTTGCAAGCGGGAATTAACATTGCCTGGTTTGCCATGGTATAAACTAAGCATGATGCTTTCACTTTTTTGGCTGAATAGTATTGATATCTAAAATGGCATTCTCGGTAGTGTTCTTCCCTATGCTGCGGCGGTGCTCTCTATCCGCGTCCTTTTCAACCGCTTGAAGTTTTTAGGTTTGTGGCTCAAATGCTGCTTTCTTTTGTTAAAGGTTTCATAGGTAGAATTTATTTTAATGACAGCTTCCCCCATAGGAATCTATGATTTTGAGACTTATTGATAAATGAGGATTTTTGCTGCTATAGGAGGTGTAAGTCAGGGACATCCTATGAAAAAATGAGACTCGTACGTTGACTTGTTCGCCTTCTACGGGGGTTTGAAGAATGGGGGGTGGGGAGGGGGAACTGGTATTTTATCGTGTTACACTTCCCCCTTGGCTCTTTCTTCACGGCGCGACGTTGCTATGTCATCTCCTATGTCTCTGTATTACTCTATAATAATTTCAGGGATCTAACCTGAACCAAAAATTTGAAAAAAATTTAATTACAATTATGTACATATCTTTGTTTTGCTTATAGTGAACACCTCGGACTTTGTGGTTTTAAAATGCTTCTTCTCCTACAGTTTTTGAGCTACAGTGATGATGATTTTAGTATCATTGGATGCGGAAAGACAAAGGGTTTCCAAAAACTTGAAATGTTCTTCAAAATTACTTGTTATTCAAAAGTTATGACGTCATAAATTTGCATATTGTCTAAAAAAAAGTTACTCTAAAAATTTTGTATTTTTTTATTTAAAACTGGAAATTTGGGGAAAAGTTTTTAAGTTTTTGGAATTTCCACTTGTTTCCGCATCCAATGATACCAAAATCATCACTGTAGCTCAAAAACTGTCGGAGAAGAAGCATTTTGAAAACCCCCCAAAAATCTCATTTTCTATGGGGGAAATCGCATTTCTTTACGAAAGACAAATGATTCCAAATTGCATTTCCTATCAGTATACCAAATTTCATTGCTCTAGGTTCAATAATAAATAAAAAGTTCAGGAAGGGGAACGCTGTCCTTAAATGCATTTGAAGGTATTTTCATTGCAACTTCTGAAAGGTTGCACACTATCGCATCAGTTCATGCATGCCCTTTGGAGCACCTCAGGTCTTCTAGTTAGGTGTATCTTAAACTCTCCCACAGCTTATTGGTACTTTTTATAGTATATCTGTTATCGGTTCTATTTATGAGTAAAATTAATTTAATTTTAAACAATATTTGAATACAACAAGATTCATACGTAGTTAGTCAATGAGTGTGCCATTGCAGGTGTGCTATGATAATACCAAAATTGTCGTATTGATTTGTTTTGTGGAAACATGCTCACTAGTTGATGATGGTGTGCGGCCACCATTTTAAGTAGTGCTGCAGTAAATGAAGCTCACTACCGACAAGTGGGAGGCTCAATTGTATGGGTGGAAGTATGAGTCTACCTGGTGGGATACTGTTTGTTGTTGCATTTTAAAAGTGCACTCTAGAAAAAAAGAGTTCTTGGAAAGAATTTTTGGAAAGAATTTCACTTGGATAAAAGAATTTCACTTGGAAAAATTTTTGGAAAGAATTTTATTTAGATAAAAAGAATGGAAGAAAAAAGTATTTTAGATTTCATGTTTAGATGTCAATGTTTATTCATTGCTCAGTTTTTGAAGGGATCTGTTTTATGTTTAGATATCACGCCACGTTTCCATACTTCATTTTTTCTTGTCACAGTTGCTCACATGTAGTGCTAATGAGGAAGTGTTTTTGAAATTACTATTAATTTTTCATTCTTAATTTCTTATATGACTGTCCAGGCCATATAACTTGCATTGAAGCAGTGTTCATTTAAACTCATAAATAACCATGCTGAAAATACTCAATATACCTCAATGCATTTGTTCCCAAGCCCAATAGTAGAGTCTCCCTGAATACCACACTGGGCTACCAACGAATCGTGGGGTATCGAATGTGAATAACTTTAGTTTGTAGCCACGTACTTATCTGACAAATTACTTAAGACTTGTCACACAATACCGTGTCATTCTACCGACAGGCCGTGCGACACCTCAAGAGCCATGAGAGCCAACGACGTGTCTCAAATTTTGCTGGATCCTGCAGCCTGTCTCTCCAAAATAGACTTGCTTGGTGAGTACAATCAGGGTTACCAGACTGGTATTTTTTGATGGAAAGCACAAAGCTGATTTTTCATTTTAAATTGGATCACACTGCATTTGGCATTCCTGGAGGTTTGCCAGGTGCTTAAACGGGGCATTCCAAAATGATAAATAATGGAAACTATGTAGAAATTCTAAACAAGGATGCAAAATACTTCGTCATAGCTAAAAGTGTTTGGTATCCCTGTTTTTACATTATGTGTGAGCATGAGTTTACTTGTGAAAGCATAAACACAAAAAGTGAAGTAATAGTATGAAGTTGAAATAATACGCATCATAGTTTGCGAATTTCTGGTGAAGGTTTTTGTGATTAAAGCTTACATAGTTTCTAATTGAATTTCTCTTTTGTTTGCCTTAGTTCATCTGAAATTGATACCCTACCCAATCATTTTCGTTGGCCTAATAAACTTTTCTTGTACTTCATAAGTTTTCATTTGTTACTGTAAGTGTAATTTTTCCTGTTAGGGTATTTATTATTTTTTCAATGATGGTTACGCTGTTGAGCGTGGGTAAATATGGTATTTTGTCTCATAAAATGCTGTAAATGCATCATCATCGAGAAAAGAAAATTTCTCAGATAAGTGACGGTGATGAATAGTACAAATAGCAACTAAATGGGAAATGTACTGCAAAGCTAACTTTGAATTATATTAAATTATTATTATTATGCCGGTGAAAATGAGTTAGTGAGTGTCCTATGAATTTTGAATGTTTCTTCCATCAAAAACACTTCACAGATGTTTCTTCATTTGATCGGTATTTTTGGTAAAGATTCCTCAGCCTCCTCTTCAATGTGCTGTGCATTAAATGCTTCTGTACCGGTGCTTCCTGTTTGCTTTAGGAGTATGGGGCTCTCATTTAATGTGCATGTACATTTTATCTCAACAATATTCCGTTTTAAATTGCATTCTCTGGGATAGAAGGGAATTTTGTGGAAATAGCAGAATATGGGCTCTGAGTTGTCTACTGGTACTAATCAATCGCTCCCTGTTTGACACTTTGAAATCTGTGTTTCAAATTTGTTTGTTCTCATTAATGCGTGTAGTTAAATTTTGTTTGTCTCATCACCGCATTTCTGGACTACAGGCGTGTTTGTATTTTACTGTCAAATTTTGTTTCAGATGTTTCTCTGGAAGATGCAACCGATTCTACTTCTTCCAAGAGTTGCAATTTCGAGTCCGTAAGTTCTGTCGCACCTGCCGCTCTCGATGACCTGGACAACTCAGTCACCAAGTCCTTGCCTCAAACCGTGCCCAAAGCCAAGAGCTGCGATGTTAAATCACGGAAAAGTATAGAGAAAAAATCTAACAAAAGTCCTAAAAAATCGCCTCTATCGAAGACCAATGTGACGAGAACAAAAAAATCTTCACATCGACGGAGGCGGACCAAAGTAGTTGTGGCATCATCGTCTGAGGATGAAAATGAATTTGAGGAAGGCTCTATCCTAAAAGACACTGACCGGCTGAAGGTCATGGAAGATTCTGGAAATACCATCAAACTCCAGCTTCAGGGCATTCGATTGGACGAACTTACTTCGCCTCATCCTGTAAAACTCGGTCCTATTGCAAACACGAGCTTGAGAGCGTCTCAACCTCAAACGAGTCCTTGCAAAAACTCGAGCAAAGAATGCGTTGAAGAATCTGGAGAACCAAGTCACTCAGGAAACACCCGTTCGATACGTCCTCAAAGTGAAACTTCTAGCGAGGAGTCAAAAACTCTTGACGATGGTAGCACTTTTGATGAAGAAGAGGATGTGCGTTCATCTGCAAGAGCTTCCGACCCCTCAACATTTTCTCATGATCCTGAGTCAAGCTCTGTTTTGAGCTGCAATGATGATGGAGGTGTAGCCGATTGTCACTCAAGTGTTCTCAAGGCAAATCATATATCGCAAAATCAGACAATGGGAAACGAGCCAACTAGTCATTTGAGCGACCGGGGAATTGAGAACTCGACGTCAACCCACGAAAACGAATTTGGGGTGGATCCGAGTGCTAAAGTAAAGTTTTCGTCATCGGGAATAGGTGGACCTGAAAAGGAGTTGCTTACTACATTATCGCCTTCACCAGATTCATCTCATACTATAGACAAAATTGACTCATGTAGTTTGACAGTTAGTGATAGTTGTGATACAGAAAAAACAGCGAATGGGCCTGATGCTGGAGGTACAATATTGCCCACAGAAGAAATTCGTTCGTGGGATCTAGACGATAATTTAACAAAAATAAGTAACTCGCCTTCGAATTCGATTGTTTCAATGGATGAGAAGGACCTTTCTTCACATACTGATGAGCAATCTTCTTTTAAACCATGTGAAGTTTTGGCATCAACTTCTAATAATTACAGTACTTATTCTTCTGAAAGTCCCGTTCCAAGCACAAAAGATGGCACTGTTACTGCTCAAGGTGAGGTTACTGCTGCGTCTGCGACTTGTTTAGAAGCGACCAAAAATCTTTTGCCTGTTAGTTCAAGTTTCCAAGTACCAGTGTTGGAAACAAAATGTACTGCTGCAAATTTAGCTCACTCCATGTCAGTTAACATGAAAGATGTTACGGCCTCTTCCTCGCATGTTGCCATGTCAGATTTAATGCCATCAAGCGTAGGTGCACCAAAGTGTGTCGCTGTAGCGTCTGTTAATGAGAATGCAATGAAACAGACATCCACGTGTAGTACGAGTGGGTCTTCTGTTAACAGTGTTCCTCCATCTTGTTTGCCTTCTACCAATCCTTCATGTAAAATTTCTGATGATCCTCCTGTAGTTGCCAAGAGTACCGTGACAACTGCCTTGCCACGCCGTGCTAAAATCAAAATAGCTCCCAAACTCAAATCCTCCACTTGCCAAATTCGCCTCAAGGCGGCCCGTGGCTCGCCAGCTAGCAACGTTTCAAACATCATCCCGAGCACAACTTCTTCAACTGTGCCTTCAGATCAGGAAGTAAATGAAAAAAGTGATACGTCCGTTGATAATGCTGATCAAGAATCTGTTTCATCTAAATTTGAGCAAAAATGCTCTGCGTCTAGAAATGATGTTGATGATAAGTCTGCCACATCAACGATTGATGCTACCGACGAATTTGATGGAACTTCGAATAGTACTGAGAAGGGATTAGAGCGTTGTGTTGGTGATACTGACGATGGATCTGTGCTTCAAAATTCTTCTCCAGTTACCCTAGAAGGGATTCCTAATTTAACCGCTAGCATTCTTCATAAGTCCAAAATTGGTTCAAACAATAATTCGTCTCATGAAGTTGAAGAGCAGTCGTATTATTCAAATAATTATTCAGACGTAACTGTTTCTAATGAAAAAGAACGCGAGTCTTCGGCTTGCAATCTTGAAAAAGAAAATTTAAATGCTTGCGAAAATGCGAAAATCACAAGAAAACAAGAAAATAAACTTGTCGGAAAAATTTCTTCTGATTTGATACCTGGCGCTCAGTCTGGTTGCACTGAAACGACGTTCGACCGCTCGTCCGAAAAACATCCAACTACGAGTAATCGAAAAAATCTACCTGAGGACAAAGAAGAACAGCCTGTGTTGCCTCTTGTTTTGAAAGGATCAACGGGTATTTTGCAGGATCAAGAGAAAGACCGCGTCAAAACACCTGAGGCCGATAATATGGAAGTGGACTTAGAAGAAAATAGCGATTCTCCAGGGAAATCCGATTCTATGCTAGATATTGAAGATGTTAATGAAGAAAGTACTAGCAACAGCATTTTACCAAAAAAATTACTGAGAATATGTTCTGAAAAGTCCCCAGTACACGTGTCGGTTGCGAACCATCCGGGCGATGAGTTGCCTGACTGCATCAGCACGGCTGCGACTCCTCGGCTAATTCCGTCTGAGGCGGAAGTGGAAGTTGTGGGGCGTTTGGTCAAAAAAATGAAAGTTATTCAAGGTAGTGAACATTCAAATGCGCAAAAAATCAACAGCAGCTCAGAAAATGTAGCTAACACTGTTATTAAAAGTAAGGATGTGAACAATACGTTGAAATTTTCCGAGACGAATATGCCTATGAACTTGAATTCCATGACAACTCGTGAACGAGTTTCCGTTGGGCATAATGTCGTTCAAGATTGTAGAAAAATAACTTCAGGATGCTCTGCTGAGTTGCAATGTTCAAAACAATCTTCTAGTCCATCTTGCCTGGAAGTTGGCAGGACAAATGTTAATAACTTCTCCCCGTCGTCCCCCAATTCTACATCATCTGAATTCAAAGATGCCGATGTTTGTAGGCTCACTAACAACTATTCTGGTGTTATACCAGGGACGCTTCTAACGAATAATTTTTTGGACTTGAGTATGTCGAGCCAACCAAGTGTTACCATCCAGAGTATAGTTCCTGGTGTCCACATGACAAATATTCATTCACAAGGTGCTCAACCTGCTGAACTTAGAGCTTCTGCTTCTAGTAATTTTTTGCAACAAAATTCTGATCGTTCTATGAGCTCTTCCAATTCTTCACTCAATTGTTCTGTCATTTCTACTGGTATTCACAACATCAGAGAACCTGGTGCCATCATATCTGTTATTTCTCACAATAGTCAACGACCAGGTTCTGAAATTTCTCTCGTTTCGCAAGACGTTTGTCAAGTAAGCTCTGTCATCTCTACGTTACCCCCTGGAGTTCAACTACCAGGATCCGCTATTTCTTCTTTTTCCAAGGATATTCATAAATCTGCTTCTGTAATTTCTTCACTCCCGCATGGTGTTCAAACAGATTCTGTGGCCTGCAATGAGCCTATCCAATGTCAACAATCTCACTTAAGAATGTCGACTTATTCTAGTAATGTTTCTCCTTCAGGACCAATATTTTCAACGGATTCTGTGGTTCGTCAGCAACAGGGCTTGGGTGTTTCGACTCTTCTTGCAAATGCTTCCCAACCAGGGATGTTAATTTCTGCTCTTCCTCACCAAATCCAACAGTCTGACCCTGCAATTTCTCACATCACTCGACCCATACAACATGAATCCGTCATCTCTTCTCATACTAATCCGAGTCTGACAGCTGATTTGAGAAGTCCTTTTAGACCTCAAAACATCCAACAACCAAATACTGTCATTTCTACTCTCCCTCACAGCGTGGAAGACCCTAGTCCAATAAATTCTCCACTTCATCGCGTGATTCATCAACAAAGTCCTGGCATTTCTGCTCTTCCTAATGGTAGTCAACAGCATAGCAGTATTATTTCATCACTCCCTCACATAATTCAACGGCCAAGTAGGGGACCGTCGAGGGAACCTTGTGACCTGAGTGGCTCAAGCTCGTGCCAATCAATTCCCATTGTTAGATCACCTTATCTGAGGTCACCTCAGGTTGCCTCGCCGACGCTTGTCGTTATACCGAATCAGGGCACTTACGCTTTGTCCAATCCGGAGGTATTACCTGGAACATTTCGCAATTCACCAACAATCATGCATTCTGCAGTTCCATCTCCAGTGTTTCTCCAACCATCTCCTTCTCCTCTGGTCTATCAGCCTTCTCCTCCTTTGTCTGTACTTCATCGTTCCTCTCCGATGGTGTATCAGCCTTGTGCTTCACCTCATCGGTTCACGAGTAGAATTCCAGCACCGAACGAAACTCAGACACACTACATAGACCCTAGTCAAGTGTTCTCACATCCTGTCACTGGTCAGCGGCTCGTCAGAGTGCAGAGAAGCAGCGCGAGCTCTTCGTCGCCCGGATACCTCGACATTCCTGCGCCAGACCCGCTACCTCCTGATACTCGCTGTATCGTCGTGAAGGCCACTCGTGTGGTACAAGATGGAAAAAGAGCTTGGAACTACACCATGTATCTTCAAAAGCGCTAGTCTAACTTTAGCTATACCTAGACAGTTTTTACCTTTTGTTGATAAGTTTTAGTAGCTTGTTCATGTGATGTGAAAAATTCGATGCAGTTGTGGCCATGATGAAAAATATGGCTTTCTGATCATTTATGTTCTTGACTTATTTGCTTTCGGTAAACTGTGTTGAAGCTTGAGAATATTGCTGACATGGGCCATGCAGTAGCACATTGTTAACTCTAATTTCACACTGTGTAGATTACGACCAGTAATATTTGACAGTTTCAGGTTTGAGCTCCATCCTGTATGATACTCGCGTTCGGTCGGATAAGAAGTCGCTTTAAATGATGAGTGTTAGCACCAAAATGGTCATTTGTTAAACTCTTACGAGTTTCAACCAATTTGTTTAGTGAAGATAGGAAGTTCAATTCATCTGGAGCTAACATGACGGTTTTTTTTTGACAGTTCGACCTCGTATGATTTCGTATGAAAGCAGCCCGTTTAACTCCTTACTTAACTTGTCTCTAGCTTCTAATATTCCGCACGCAGACCTAATTGACATGGTGATTTATGTTTTTCTTAACAAATTAAACACGTAGCTTTTTATAATTCATTCATTAATAAGGCCATTCGACTACTAAAATTTTCTTTCATTTTGCGATAATATATTGGAATGAAGGAGGTTTCATTCGCTTTTATTTTCTCAATTTCAAAGATTACAAATGCCTCGAAGTGAACATGTTAAGGTGCAATTTTCAAATGTGTAGGTCATCAAAGGAGCTCAAATTCAGGTCGAATTACTGAAATTCTTTCAATTAAGTGCGTCCGTAATTTCGCTGTTATTTAAATACACCAAAGGCAGCATTGCCCGATTTTTCTTTTTCTAGCTAAAATTCCCAAATTTATTCATTGAACCTTATGTGGTCACAAAAATTTCAGAGCTGATGGAAACCCTGCGAGGTCACCTGAGGAGATGCGGCTATGTCCAAATTTCTATTAACGAAGGCAAAGTTGGATAATTTTGGGCAGAAAAAGATTATCTGGTAAAGGTGGTGAGAAGTTGTTACCCTCATTGCTGCCCCTACTCAGAACATTTTCAGCCGTAATCGTCTGAATTTTGCTTCATTTAGCCAGCATTAATATCCCTACGCGTATTTTTATTCTCAAGACGTATTTATGGACATGTTGCATTAAAGAAAAAATTACGTTTTCCAATGCAGTTGAAGCGTACAACTCGTTCGTTCACTCTTATTTGAAAATTCCAGCATTAGTTAGGAATGTTTTACCATCAACGAACAGAGACTGCTCGGTGCAGCCCCTGTGGATTCGTGTCACAAACTTTTATGTTTTTTGCTTCTTGTCGGATGTTTCTCAGCAGTGCTGAATGATTTCTCGTGTATCTTATTTTTGGTACTCGCTCACTTCTTGGGTTGTTACGAAGTTATTTTGATGCGGTGGGTTGAGGCCGGATGTTCGGAAGGCCATGTGCACTTGTCTTGTAATGAAACGATGTCTTCTGCATAATACGAAATACAAGGTTATGAAATGAGTTGCAGTTAAGAACTATATTGGAATTGAGTAGCGTCAGTATAAGAAGATAGGTTGCTCGCTTGAAATTACCTGAATGAACGCTATTATTACCGATTCGAAAAGTGTACTGTGTCTTTTGAAGCGCCGATGCATTTTTGTTGTTGAAGTTATCACGTATATCCATGTTGAAAAGCTTGACTACGAATACGTTCCGCTCAAAATTTTCTGACACATTTTTGATACTTTTATACATCTTGTTACTGCTCATGTTGAGTGTGTAACTCTAATTTTTTAAGTAATTGACTCTCCCTCGCTTAATTAAATTTTCAGTGTCATTGTGTGAATTTACCTGTTTCAATACTCTTCAAAGAGTTCTTTTAAAGAAAAATTTAAATATCTCTGTTGTCTTTTTGGTTTAATTTTTTTTTCAATATACTGCCTCTCTTTAGCTATACGCCTACCGTGAGCTGAACTGCTTCTTGGCTCACGCCTCTGTTTGTAATGAATGTAATGAAAGATGCTCGAGTTTTCCTCCCTTCCGATATCGTGACCGCTGGTAAGCTCTTCCAGCACACGAGTGTGGGTTTTTACTAATATTTAAATCGAAACTTCGCTCCTCAAATGTGTGGTCTGTTTACTAATATTAGTAGATAATTTGTTGAATCTTCCTGCTTGTCCCTGTTTTTTTACTCAAGGATTTATTTCTAAAAAATTCTTTTATAACTAAACATTGTGGGGATTCATGTGCTCTTCTCAGTTTCACAATTTAACTCATCTTTTCTCCGAGTCGGAAAAATATTATGCTCAACTTTTATATATTTTCTGTTTTCATATTTTTGTACTACTGTTTACTGGCATTTCTATTTTGAGTTGCTGAAGTTAGGGTCAGTATGTACTAAGTTGGCATCAATTTTAAATTTTTGACTGAGACTGAGTGGGGGCATTTAAAATATCTGTAGCAGTGGCAAATTTGGCATTACCTAACCTTATATACCTTGCCTTATTCATGGTGTTTAATGTGGGTTTTGGTGGGTTCTTTTTGAATCATTTTAAAGTTGCCGTACTCTACTAATGGGGGTAACATTGATGGGCATTGTTTCCATTTCTTGAAAGGCGTTTTTTGCCAGTGTAGGCGTGAACATATATGATAAGGCTTGACCCGTTTATAATTGTACGGTTCGATCTACTAAGACAGAGATCAATCCGTGGTTGTTAGCATTCGTTCTGCGAGGAGGCTTTCTGAAAAGATTGTTCCTTTCTTGGGTATATAGCGTTCCAGGGGATGGATACAGGTGGGATTTTTGCATTCCAACCCTAGGCAAAGGATGAGCGTGCAATTAGTCTGTTCTACTACTCCCCGCTTTTTGGGATTGACGCTTTTGTGTTGTTACCCCAATTCCTGATGACAGGGTTGCTGTCGCATGCGCCTGCAGCTGTGTGGGCTTGATGGTTTGGTCCTCCTTTGTACACCACTTCTTGGTTTGCTGGGAGAAAGATCAATGGGTCAGGTGATTGATTTATAATACGATAGATTTTGTTTTAATGTTTGAGCTTTTACGTCTCATTGGGATTCGTTCGCTGTTAACAGCTGCGGACTCGTCAATCTAGGTACTGAAACTCAGCATCTAGGTTACTCGTTTGTGAAAGTGAAGTCGACAATTTCGTGCAAATCGCTACTTTGAATTAAAGAAATTATGATTACGCATTGTACTTTAAAATAGAAGTAGTTAAAGAAAAACTGTTAACTTCGTAAACCCAACGGCAACGCATTCAAGGGGAATCTTAGGAGGATGCACGCACTTGTCTGTTGGTTACACTTTCGTTGTTGACAAATTTCCGTATGTTGATGATGTCTGCCATCAATAATATCCGAGTATCAGCTTAATCGAAACCGGGCATAGTTGTTGGCCATGGCGAATTTTAAGAACGGTACGGTTGAAGAAGTAGGTACCGAGATTCACCTCGTTATTCACATCGTAACACGACTGGAAGCGTAACACGTTCGCCGCGTTTCCGCTGTTGTAAACGGTTGGTTTGTTTGGTTAAGTTGAAGGTAGCAGAATAGGGAAATCGGCTTTAATGCTCAAGTATAATTTTATCCTTAGAAATATGACATAATTCCACGATATATTTCACCTGGTATGATAAACAGTTATTTCTTAAAGAGGCCGCGGAACAGAAGAATTGTTCATTTAGACTGGTCCGTAAATGAGCAATTAACGGACTGGTACACAGATGGCCCAATACGTGGGGAACGTGTGTAATTAAGGGCTAACAATCCTCAGTTTCTCGGCTATTTTTCGGAACAGGTAGAGCATGAGAATTTCTTTAGCATGAGACACTTCTCTTGAGCTCGCTTAGCATGATGCGGCAACAAGAGAAGTCTTTGAATTGGGTACCATGACCGTGCGTCCAATTTTTTTTAAGAGGAATGCCTGCTATTTATTATCGTCCTAGTATCAATATACTCAGTCTGAATAGTTTGTACTTGTATATTGACGTACTTTCATCGTTTTTCACACAGTTTCGAGAGTGCTAGTAGTATTTCCACGATTTTGCGTTGGTGATGTTGCACGTTTGATATTTGTTGGTCCCGAATTTTCCTTTGCCACCGATCAGACTTTTTGGACAACTTGGTCAGTATGTTTCTGTGTGGGATCGATTTTCTTCACCAATAGCATCTTGTCACTAATTGAAGTGTGATTTTTTACCTATATATTGCAAACGTTTATCGTCGCGTGAACTTCTTACTTTTCAAGTTTTATGCTACATAATTGAGATAGTAATTCAATGTAATGAATATAAAATGCCACCTCTGGTCAAGCTCATTTTTCTACTTAGTTATCTATGGATCTTTTACCGCTTGTAAAATTTGATCTTTAGTCTTGTTTCATACAAAAATGTGATAAATTAGCATTTCGGATCTAGCGTCATACTTCAGTTGTATTTTTTGTTTGGCATCATCCATTATTTTTCATTGGGTGATGAAGCGAATGAGCTATTGAAATAGTTTTGTTTCTTCATGATGGATCGTTAAATTGCCTCGTTCCTAAGAATTTCACATATTAACTCTTAGGATTTCTTCTCAATTAAGAGAAAGTTGATCTGCTTTGTATTTTCTCTTGTTCTGCATAAATAACTTCAAAACGCATCTTGACAATATGGTAGTTCTTAGAAATGACTCATCATACGAGTTAATCATTCATACTCTTAGTTTCTTTATTGTGATGAATCGACTACGCGTGTACACCAACGGGGAGTACAAGTGACGGAGATTGTTTCCCAGCGCAGGATCGTGAAGGAGATGTGGGTTCTTGAGCTTGGCTGGGAGGGTGTACCATAAATGTGTGGTCCTCGTCATACAATTGTGTCCGTGAGTTAGTACTACTTAGGGAAACCCTAACTGTTTGCACCAGAATGAGTGACGAATGCAGGCGTTGAAATAAAATTCAGTTGACGTTTTCATTCGTTTTCTTATTTTTCTATTTTTCTCGTGGAAAGAAGGCTGTAGTTTGGTGCAGCGCTTTTCATGAATGTTTCGATAATTCGTCATTTTCGATGGTACATTTCATCTCGTTGACGTTGTCGCCCGCTTGAACTCGTATGTTCTCGGGCGGCTGTGGTGCTTAAATATTATGTATTTTTGTGAATAATTTCTTCTGTTGTAAAGCTGTAGGCTATTTACGATCAGAAATTCATCACAAATGCGAAAATGTTTACCAAATGAACGATTTGCTGGTTTTTGGCTGATTTTCACTGCAATTATTTCGTATTGTTCACGCACTTGATACTGAAAATATTGCTCTTGTCGCAGTCGAACATAGGCTACGTCATTGGAAGTATAGGTACGGTGGGCAGCCAATGGTAACTGTATTTTACTAATTGCTAATTCCTTCGATCTAAGCGCACGTAGCACGTTTCTATTCATGCGATCAAGTTGGGTATTTTTTAAGTGTTGAATTAGTTTTTTTTGCGCTATTACTCGTTCGATACAATTCATGTTGACGTGTGGTTTGACCTATTTCATTGACTTATTCTACCTCTCATTTGGCTTCATGAGCTTGAGAAGTGATGTTGTTGACGTGTTTATGAAACCTTTATTTCCATTATGTGGCCATTTTTATAGCTGTATGCGAGAAATATATCCGTGGACTATCTGGTTACTTTGTTTACCTCCCTGTGATTCGCTTCAGTACGTTGACAAAAAGCCGGTTTTTCGTAAGAACATTTTTCCCGAGTGTTGGTTCTCTTTCAAGTGTATGAACACATGAGCCTACGAACTTGAGGGTGTAAAATTTCTCGAGGTCTTCTGAAGGACCAAAACTGTCATTTTTTAGGCGACGACTGCTTCAAGAAAGACAATAACAGCTGAGTAGCGTTGCATAACTTTTTCATCTTGAAAATATTTCATGTAAATCGTAACATATGAGTTTTTGAATGTTATACTCTACAACGTATAACATTCATCGACTAAAAACATTATCGTAGAATAAATGCAATTGCTTTTTTCTCGACCGCAGGCTGTCATCGTACATTGTTGTCGCTGGTGTTGTTTCGCTGCCGTCCAGGCCTCATTTCGAGAAGTCGATGGTGTCTCGGAACTCCGTTGTTGGAGCAATCCATCTATGGTACTTCAATTGTTTAAGTTTACACCCACGAGAGCGACTGAAGTGTGCAGCTACTGTAGGAGCATTAAGTGAGATATGTTGATATTTACATCTATAACCAAAACTCCTTTTTAACTGGTATTTATTCAGGCGAACCGCTTGAAATTTGCGAAGTTTTGCACAAATAGAACAGTGATATCAAAAGACGGGCTGGGAATATGAGTTTAACCTTCATGAGCTAACGTACAAGTTTCTATATTCGTTTTCCCATTGATCTATAAAATTACTTTCATCTTTCTGCATGAAACTATTCGTGCACTCGTGACGTGGTCGATTTCATGAACATCTCTGCCGCAAATGTTGAAAAATGTCAGTTAACACAAAACGGAAAGAACATTGATTGCTCTCAGTTGAATTCCCCTCAGGGGGATACAATTATTGTATCTATGGGAACTAGCGCTCCCAGGGGGACAATGTGAGGGCCCGAGCTAAAGGTTAGGTAGGCTTTCTTTTGTTAAAATAGAATAGGTTTTGTTGTGTTACGGACCATCTTTTTTTCGGTTCACTGCTGTCCTGTTTTTCACCGCCTACCACTTTCTTCTTCAACTTTTTCTTGTTTCATGAACTTCTTTCTTAGCTTTCTGTTTCTGTGCCCTTTCTGCATAGATTCCACGTTCCCTCAACTCCATACTAAATGGTGCCTTCTTCCTTCCTCTCTTTACATCTCATTGTTGAGGATAGGGAGGCTTAAACTAACTAATAAACTAATCTCAGTTGAATTTTGCGCTCGTTTTCATTGTCATCGTCCTTAAGGGTTTGTATTATTAGCAATTTACGCGTTTATAAACGGCTCACTCATTAAAACCCTCACTGGTTTTCGATTAAATTCCATAATTTTTTATTTCTCTCCGTGAATCGTCACTGGTCTCTCAGTGGATGAGGCAGTGACTTGCTGCTGAATAACCACACCATACAAAGGAGGAATCACACTCCACCAAAATTTTTAGCCTTAGGAGTAATGAAAAGCGTAATGATTTTTGGAATTGAGAACGTCTAAAAAAGTTGTACTTCGCAATTCAGTAGTCCTAATTTTTATTGGCATAGTACGTGACCGAAACTCATATACAGAATTCATTGATGTTCTCATTCTTACGGTTGAGCAAATTTTGTCTCAAAATTTTAAAGATCGGATGCTAATCCTGTTCTGAGCTGAGCTGAGCTGGTAGGTGCATCGCAATTCTTTCCTATAATCACCTTCCCTCCTCCCCTCAGGGGAGGGGGGGGGGGGGGAATACAACTATTGTATCTATGGGAATTAGCGCTCCCAGGGGAAAATGTGTGAGGGCCTGAGCTAGTAGTTAGGTAGGCTTTCATTTTGTTGAAATAAGATGCTTTTTGTTACGTTAAGGACCAACTTTTTTCGTTTTACTGCTAACCTGTTTTTCAGCACCTACCTCTTTCTTGGGATTTTTAAACAGTAAGAAAGTATCGTCTATAAAATACCGGCTTGAAATCCACAGGGCAAGAGTCAAGCCATCGTTGTTCGTGATAGCACATGAAAATATTAGCTGAAGTGGGCCCCAGTGGGAGACCCATACCCAACCCATCAAGTTGTTGATAAAATTTACCACTTTCTTCTTCAACCTTTATCTTGTTTCATGAACTTCTTTCTCAACTTACTGTTTCTATGCCCCTTCTGCCTAGATTTCGCGTTCCCTTATCTCCATACTAAATGGTGCTTTCCTCTCTTCGGAACGCTTTTTTTTAGCGGTTAGGGAGGCTTAAGCTAACATCTAATCTAATTTGCTATTATCATCATGGGCGCACCTTCAGTCGCAAGGGAAGTCACGCCCCCTGGTCTCGGAGTGCAAGCCTCACCTGATTGAGGAACAGAGTATTGCTTACGTTTCAATAATTTGTCTTTTTCGTGGGCACTTTTCATCTCGTTGATGTCGTTGCCTGCCTGTACTGATGTGTTTTCGGGCGGCTGCGGTGTTTAAATATCATGCATTTTTGTGAATAATAACTTCTGTTCTGAAGTCGTAGGCTTATGTACGACCAGAAATTCACTTCAAATACGGAAATGGTTGCCAAGTGAACGATTGCTGATTCTTGGGCTGATTTTCACTGCAATAATTGAGGAAGAGAGCTGGATGTGATTGTGCACTTAGTTCAGATCTACTGATGGTGCGAAAAAGGGACGTTTTCAAAAACCCAGCCTAGCACTGAGCACGTTGTGTTGCGTACTGTATGGTGCTTGCTGAATTTATCGTGCACTGAAACTGAATTTCTCATTTGCATTCATTCGAATTTATCGTTGCCTGTAAACACTCGAGTGGGCGAATTTTCTCTAACTGTAGAGTATGGATGTAAAGATTTAATTTTAGCGTATGTGTCATGATATTGTCTATCAACAATAGTGAATAAACATTCGTTCATCCCTCAGGGGGATACAGCTTGTGTATCTATGGGAATTGGTACTCCTAGGGGGTCAATGTGAGGTCCCGAGCTGAGAGTTAGGTAGGCCTTCTTTTTGTTGAAATAAAATGCTTTTGTTATGTTAAGAATAATATTTTTTTGGTTCACTGCTGTCCTGTTTTTTCAGCACCTACTACTTTCTTCTTTAACTTTGATCTTATTTCATGCACTTTCTTCTTATCTTACTGTTTCTATGCCCTTTCTGCATAGATTCCTCGTCCTCTTAAGTCCATGCTAAACGGTGCCTACTTCCTTCCTCTCTTTGGATCGCCTTTGTTGCGGATAGGAAGGCTTAAGTTAACTAATAATCTAATCTAATAAGCATTCATGAAGGAAAACAATTTTTTTAGGTAAACTAATGTGAACGTGTTCTATTTTGGAGAAAAAATGAAACGTTTTCTCAGAGGTAAGAATTTGCTAGGTTGACGAGGAAAAAATAAACATCCATGCATCAGAATACGTCCAAGGGTCGAAGATAATTTAAGTTATAACCTGAAGGCAGTTGTAGCATAATTTCATTCCTATCCGCACTTTTCTTCGTCGTGCCTGTGGTCTGCAGCGTCCAGGTGGGTATGACTCATGTTTGAAAATAAATACTGTAACTCAGTTCAACATTCGAGTAAACGTAGAAGCGTATTACGTACGACGATCTGGGCTTGAAAATGAATTTTTTAATAAATTTAATTTCCGTTTTATCGATACGAATCAAAACATTGATCTTGGCTTCTCAAAACCATTATAAAGGCACTCTTATTAAAAATTTCGCCTATGTTATGCAATGGCTTTCAGCTCGAGTCCTAGCAAGATTTTGAACCGAAATATGGGATATTATAAAATATGTACTTGAAATTAACAGCCCATGGTAAATGTCCCCAAAAAAGCTACTTGTGTTTCATGGCAAGAATACAACAAGACTTGAACATTTTGTTGTATTCTTGTAGGCAAAATAGCTCAAAAATTCTCCCTTCAGGCGCGTGTAAAATGTTATGTACGAAGCAAGTTGCTTACAGAACCCCCATTGGGGGCTCGTGCCTGTTATTTCTGGAAAGAGTATTTTCACGTTCACCAGCTCAAAATTTCATATATTCGTCGAGCTTCATACACGTTGATAACGCATTTCCTAAAAAGCACTACGGGGACGTCGAAACCTCTTCAGTGATTGCAAGGACGCACAGACATCAAATTCTAACTTCTATTTCACCATATCGAAATGAAGTTTCGTTGAATGTCCGTCGATGCTCAACTTCAAATTTCCCAGCTAAGGACGTCGAGTACGAGCAAGGGCAGTCTCCAGGACCGAAACAAAGGGAATATTTCTACTACATCGACCATCAAGGAATGGTGAGTGCACTAAAATGATTTGCCGTCGATCTCGAGCTTCACAGCTTATAATGCGAGCGCCAACTTATGTGGATAAAAATTAGTATGAATTTTTCAGCTAATACAATGCTTCATGTGAATTTTGGATACCTGGGTAAATTTTTTATTCATATAAGTTGAGGAGTAAAATGATGGTGCATACCTCGAAGATCGACAGCACCTTCATATTTTACGAGGCTTCTGCAACTTTGGCTGGGGCGTGAATGCATTCCATGCATATGACAGTATTGAGGTGGTCGGCGATGAGCACAAGAAGTACATTGACGGTCGAAAAACAGATGTGCGAGGCTTACTTCCATGCTCGCCGCCTCTCTCCATTATCGTTGTTTAATTTAATAACACAGTAATACTTAATGCTCTGACATGTAATCAGCGGATCAGAGTTAACGCGAGACAATGGGGAAGTTTATCTTTGTGTGAACAGTGTATTCGTGTTTGTATCGTAAAACATATCCCCTCTTGTTTTAGGGCGAAAATTGAGTGATATTTCATTCATCTAAATAATAATATTTTGCTGAAGGATTTATAATGATTAAATTTTTTTTACTCTTAAGGTACGCGCAATGTCATATTTTACAGTTTAACAATACTGTCTCCCGTTTGAGAGCGCCATCAGAGAAAGACTTAAAATACACTACATAAATTTAAATGACTTTGTCTACGTGAGGGGTCTATTTTTGTTTCTTAACGTTATGACTAGGCAGCTTAAAGGTGGTTCTTATGATGATGACGTTATAAGAGCAAGTTTAGCTTTGTTTTATCACACTGCTACTTCGCAAAAACTTCATATTGGCCTCAGGAACTGTAATTTGGTACTTAAACCGGGTGTAGAAACTCTTTTGAATTTCTCTAATTCGTGGTTGAGAGATTTTATATCAATCGTGCATCGCTTCATTCTGATTCGAACTTTAATTTTCAGTTGTTCCTCGATGACTCTCGAATGAAGAATTTCACCTCGTGTTTCAAAGGTGAGATTTTCCAGTGACTACATCGTGTTGTTCCTAACTAACTTAGAATAGAAAGAAATTATACTCGCGCTTAGTAGTAAATTGACCCTTTGGAGATAAATGCACCAGGAATTTCAAGATTGTTTTTCCACTCATCGGGCTACCGTAGTGCGAGTAATTGAAAAGCTCATAAAAATTACATACAGGTACCAAAGCTAAATGGATCTTTTCGAAGGATATCTGTTCAACAGGAGAACGATGGTATTTAACAGATGCTTATTACTTTTGCATCAGTTTTTTATATACCTTTTTGCAGCACACACGCACCAGTAGGCAGGAGTTATTCAGCTATAGCTACCGGTGTGTCAGGATTGGCTAGAATTTATTTCTTTGTTAACTCAAACTGAAGGATGACTGCGGTGCAGTCTTGGGTAAATTTTTTTCTGAACGGGAAAATGACTTATTTTCTGAGGAGTATTGGAAAGAGTCTTAAACAAGCTCGTTCTGATGGTTAAGAAGCTCAGCAGGAAATCTACATATCATGGGAGTTCAATCATTTTATGACCTCTGTAGTTACCCAATACCACCCGCCGAGGTCGGTACGGATGTGTGTGAAAGTAATAGTTAAATTTTGAGAACTGATTTAGCTTTTTGACATAGCTTTATTAATGTACGTGTCCTGTGAGGTGGCTTATGATTTAAACCTCCTATCTTGCATTCATAAATGTGCGGAAGTTTATAACCCCTCAGGGGGATACAATTATTGTATCTATGGGAACTAGCGCTCCCAGGGGGACAATGTGAGGGCCCGAGCTAAAGGTTAGGTAGGCTTTCTTTTGTTAAAATAGAATAGGTTTTGTTGTGTTACGGACCATCTTTTTTTCGGTTCACTGCTGTCCTGTTTTTCACCGCCTACCACTTTCTTCTTCAACTTTTTCTTGTTTCATGAACTTCTTTCTTAGCTTTCTGTTTCTGTGCCCTTTCTGCATAGATTCCACGTTCCCTTAACTCCATACTAAATGGTGCCTTCTTCCTTCCTCTCTTTACATCTCATTGTTGAGGATAGGGAGGCTTAAACTAACTAATAAACTAAAACTGCGGAAGTTTATTCCTTGCAAGTGTAGACGCGTGTTGTAACAATAGCCTATTTTTGCTAGCTTTTCTCGATTGCGTTGGGAAAATTGTAATGTGTTCGTTTGTTCTCTCACGTCATCAACTGTTTTCCGATAGATCGAGGAGCTGATATTAAAGAGAATGTTCACCTCTACATGTTCCAATATTCTGCCTATTTTAAAGCCACAGGTCAATCACTAATCGTGTTGCTCTTGGTTTTCAGAGAAAAAATTCTTAGAATTTTTCTTCCGTCGGATTCGCGTGAACACCAGCACTCGCTACCCTCAGTTTCCGTTCGTGTCCCTCTGTGGCGTGGAGAGGAACTACATCCGCTGTGATGACTTGCCCATTGTCTACACTCACCTGGTACGTGCGGGATCTGTTTTTGTTCCTTAACACTTTAGGTGCGACGTGACCAACTGGTGGAATTTCATAATTCTGCTGACCGACCAGCTGTCACTAACTCAATTTCGATGTTTAACGAAAACTAAATGAAAGCGTGATCTATTTAATGTTCGTTATTTTCAAAATGGATCTCTAAAATGAACTCTACTTTTAGTTGAATATTGAACTTCAGTTTAACCCACTGCATTTTAGCGTGTTAAGGTTATAACTAGGCAGCTTACAGGCTTCTCTTATGATGATGTTCTTTGAGCAAGTCGAAACACGTTGTGGCCGCTCTAGCTGTGGTCTTTTTTTTTACCGTCCGGGAGCATTGTAAAATCCACTTCAATGAATATCTGAGATGCATTTTATTTCTCTTTCAATTCTCACTCGAATGTATTCCTTAACGTTCGCACCTGTGAGGCAGTTCTTTCCACATTTCGATCTCGTTGAGAGCCTGATGCTAGCACTAGTCCTTCAGCGATAATTTTATCATAATTACGAGGCTTGGTAAGAAATTGTGCGGGTAAAGAGCCAATGCTGTTACATACGAATTAAGTTACTAAAAATGCAGTGGGTTTTCCATTTGACATTTGTATTTCTCTTAGTATACATTAAAGCTTTCTTAGTTTCTCAAGAAAAAGAAAATTTAACATGCTCGTTTGAGAAAAAGAAAGAAAAACCGTAGATTTCCAAAAAAGTTGATACATGAAATGTATTACAGCACATTGGATTTTAGATTTTGTTAGTATAGAAGTCCTTCATTGATATACTAATCATACGAGGTGTACCATGGCCGTGTCTGTGGTTAATTATGTTATTGAGAGAAACAATCGAAATATATTATCTTTAATATTTTATCCACGGCAAGCTGACTGAAATCTTATAAATACTTTAAATACCTTAGCTATTAATTAAAACGAAAGAAGAAAAAATACGAAACGCTCTACCGAAACAGGGTGAAACATCATCGTAAATGATTTTCAAGCAGTGAGAATGGGTAAGCCAAAGGTAATTTAAAAAAAACCTGGCACAGCACGCCCTTTTAGAAACATGCAAACAAACATACACACAAAATGAATTTTAGAGCTTGTTCATAGTACGGGTAGAAAGATAATCTGTTCACGAATTGTAAGCTCATATTGTACTTTTCAATTGTCTATTTACGTTTTGGGAAACAGCAACATGCGACGCTCACTGGGGTAGCGATAAATCTCTTTTTGAAAGAGTGAGCAAGCATGTATCCGAGAATGACCAAGATGAAAAACTTATTGTTCACAATGGCTTTGACTCTTGTAAATGCCGTACACTTCTCCCATTGTTTACCAAAGTATTTTATAGATAACTTTTCTCTCATTTATGCATTACGCTCGTAAAATACTAAAAACTGAGAAAGATGTTTCATTGAATTATATACTATATATTTTTAGTCTTTATAATGAGCTTATTTTAAAGTATTTGTTTTAATAATCGATGTGTGTTCAAAATCTGTTAGCTCGAATATTTTCGTAGATTTTTGACGAAAACGACCCGGCTGTGGACTGCAAGTTACGATACAACTACGGCAGCGACAGCATGACTGCAGCATTCCAGCCTGAGCAGGTCTGTTTGTTGTCTCTGTGCTGTAGCGGTGGTCTGTCTGTGTCTTCTACGGTCTGTCTGCAGCCTCTGTGGTCTTTCTGTGTCTTCTTCGGACTGTCTGTTGCCTCTGTGATATCTTTGATCTACGGTCTGTCTGCAGCCTCTGTGGGTTGTTCATGTCCTCTGAAGTTTGCTTGTGGCCTCTGTGGTCTGTCTTTACCCTCTGTGGCGTGTTTGCAGCTTCTGTGATCAGTTTGATACTTCAGTCACTTCTGGTTGGTTGAATGTCCAGCATCCTGCTATGGATCTAGGGACGGATTTTCAAACGATTGCCGAACCGTTTTCTTAGTATTAATCGTAGGGATGCAAGTCTTGAACAAGTGACATCAAGTCAAGCCCGGAAAGTATCGGATGTCCAGAGCATCACGTACCTTACGCATGCCAAAATACAAGGCCTCTGACGTTCTGGTATAGATTAGATGAGCTCTAGGTTTAAGTTTAGTAATTTTAATATTAATTTTCATTTACATCTCATGACCCTACTTGCGGAAAGTGAGCGTTAATATTTGTTTAACATAGGAATCGGTGTGTCACTATAATCAACATTGATCAGAGAGCAATTTTACTGGTGTAAGGTGACCATCCCGGGGCCAAATTGGGTCCCCGAATGGAAATGCGTGTTTTTGTTGAAAAAGGATCCTTAGGGGGTGGGTTATTGTGCCATGAAATTTTATGGCGCTACGGACGCTAGAAACCCCCCCACGGGGGGTCCAAAGGGGACCGATAAACATCAATTTTGGACCAAATTTTTTTTTTGTTGAAAAAGGATCCTTAGGGGTTGGGTTATTGTGCCATGAAATTTTATGACGCTACGGACGCTAGAAACCCCCCACGGGAGGTCCAAAGGGGCTCTAGTGAAAAATTAGCATTTTTACCATTCATGCCGTATCAACTCATTGAGTTTTGATGCTAGAACAAAACCAAAGACAGTTTTAGAATCCTTGGAACATTTCTAACAAACGATTATTGTTTTTTTTTCAAATTCAAATTGTTGGAAAAATATATTGCTCTAAACTCAAAAAATTATTTTTGTTTTTCAAAAATTGAATAAATTTTGAAAAAAATTGAATTGGATAAAAAGACTATTCTAGTTTGTTAGAAATGGTTCAAGGATTCTAAAACTGTCTTTGGTTTCGTTCTAGCATCAAAACTCTGAGAGTTGATACGGTTTGAAATGTACGAAAAATGTACCAAAACACGAATTTTTCGAAAAATAATAAAAAACTAAGGCCTGAATCGAAAAAGTGACATGAGTAAAAAAGGTTTACTTTCAACAAATACATATACTGGCCAATTTTCAAACGAATCGGACGATAAAAGTTCAACAACCGGGAGGCCCCGGGATGGTCTGGGTTTATTTCTTATTTCTGGGTTTCACAGTAATTAAAAGTCGTTCAACTGCTTGAAATTAAAAATCATTATGTATGAATTACGGTATAAGAATTATAATTTATGGCTCCTAACAGCTACATCAGGCCCGCTATTAATATCACGTGGGGCGAGAAAAAAATTGAGCCACGGCAGCTTCTCTGGTTGTGCCGCGCATGGACAGTGACGGGCAAGAATTGAGCTCACGACGAGCATCTTATGATTCACAAAACTATAACATTAACGCTGTGACACAGACAAAGATTCTACCTCTTTACTCAAAAGCCAGCGACACTGAGGAAAGAGTGGGCCTACTACTGGCTCTGCTCATGGCTAAACAATGGATATAAAAGACTCCTTTCAAACTAGCCTTTCAGTCACATTTCGATTGGTGCTGATACAATTTATATTTGCGCTCAATACATCGGCTGACTAAACTGAAGAGTGTGCCATGAGTGAGCTATGTTCATAGCTGAACAAGACATAAAGCTAGAATATGCTGATATTCTAGGTCTTCCCTATAGTAACCCAGCAGCTCACAAAAGCTAAATCTTACAAGAACACAAGCACATCACAAGGCCTCTTGTTACGACCCGGCTACGTGCCGCGGTTATGTTTACAACGGAAGTGATCAGATCTGAGGATGTTGCCAGAGCATTGTGCTGATGGTCTTCGGGGCTGTCTAAATGCGACAGCCGTTTTTGAATAAATTTTTTAGGGGGAGTCATATTTTTATCAATAAATGTTTGATTATAATTGATAAGAACATACTCGTTTTAAATAAAATTTCAATAGAACTGTCGAGCCGTCCACAGCTTATCATCAAAAGCAATCTGCGAAACAATAGACATCTGGGTGTCAGGTAAGAGTGAGAACTAAAACGTAGATGTGTTGCTTCGAATATGAGAGAGATAAAATCAAAATTCAAAAATTGAAAAAAAGAAGTGGGAAAAATGAAACCAAATTTAACGTGCCTTGCGCACTTGAACTAACTATAAAATTTTATTACTCTGAATTATAACATGTTTACAATAATAAGAAGGTGTTTTTTATTACACGAATGCTATTCAAATTTTGTTTCTTGCGAAGTTTTACTAAAAATTTATTACATAAATTGTAATATCCAGAATACTATAAATGTTTACTCATGAATTAAAGGATAATTAAGTTAACAACACACTTGACTGACTGCGCATGCGAACAGATCATAATGGAGCCGTTGACGGGCCGAGTATACCACCCCGCACCTCCGCTGCTGGAGCGATACTGTCCCGTGGCGCTGGTGCACACCAAGCTCGCCCTCCAGCTCGCCTCAAGGTTCCGCTTCGATGCGGGGGAAGATGCGCCTCCCACTCACATACGCTGGCAGCAAACGGACGTGCCTCTCACCCCCCACCTGCTGGAGAAGCTGCAACAGATGGCTCCCCTCAGGCGCTACAGCCTGGGTTTGTGAGATCTTCCTCAAACACTTCCACTCTCATGTCCGATTACTCCGTTGCGGTGATGAATTTGAATGCCGTTCAACCGGTGACGTTTTTGTTTCCTTGCAGGCCACCATTGAGCTGATTCGTTGTTTCCATGTTAAATCAGGAGAATGTGTCCATGGAGTTTTATGTCACGAACATCCGCGTGTGTGCGGCTAGAATGAGAGCGTCTTGAACTCGTAGTTGCAAATTTTCAGACTTGAGTTTCGAAAACATGAAGATTTTCATTTTTTCTAAAACATAAATTTTAAATGTAGAGCATTCCTTCATTTTTTTCTCTTGACTTCCGCCTTCATTCTCTATTTAGTTTAGTTGTTGTGGTGAATATCGAGAAGATATGAAATATGTTTTTGATGGTGATAGGGCTTTGCATATTTTTAGGGTATATTTTTCATTTCTCATTCAACTACCCTTGACAGAGATAGACTATTGGCACGCTACGTATGGTTTGTCTATTAGTACGCCTCGTATATTTTGTCTATTAATATGCCTCGTATGGTCTATCTATTTGTACACCTCTGATAGCTTGTCTTTTAGTACACCTCGTATAGTTTGTCTATTATTATGCCTCGTATGGCTTATCTACTTGTACACCTCGGATGGTTTGTCAATTAGTACTCCTCGTATGGAACATTTGTTTTAGGATGTCCTATATTAAGAAACTTTTAAAAGCCAATATGTTGGCATGTATCTCATGTGGCAACTTGGAAATAAACATTTTTTCTTTTTTATTTTTTTCTTTAATATTTCGTTATATTCTACTTTTTAACAAAGCGAATTATTTTGCTTATCAATACGATTATTTATCGAGTGCATTCAGAATTTGTGTACAATTTTCAAACAGCATTTTTCACAAGCAGAATTTTGTTAAGATTCTCGTTTTTTTATAGAATACTTCGAGATATCTCGATCTCACAGCTGCTAACAGTTCTTATGGTTTCATGTTCAATTGTTCATGTGAAATCACACTTCTGCAACCAATTGTCAAGTTCTCATTATTCCAAGTTATTTCGAACCCTGCTGCTACGGCTTCAATTGTTAATGTTGAGATATTCGTCACCACCAGCATCAAAAGTAAGAAAATTACTTTGACATGATAAAATGAATTCAAGGAGTGATATGATCGAGTGGTTCATTTCGGCCAGCAAAGCCTGTTAATTATGTGAATATAGCCGTATTTTCGCCCGAAGCATTTATCCGTACGTGTTTAATAATATATCATGTTTATCGCCATTTTTTTCACCTTTATCACACCCTCTTCCTTGCTAACAAAGGAAACTAAAGACCTCTCATTTCGGTGTTCACGATGATCACATCTCACAAAGCTGTAGCGAGAGAAACATGGTTAGACATGATTGTATTGATAAGGACAAATATTACAACTTCCAGCATTGTATTAGTGATGTGGTAATGGAGAGAGAAACGGTTAATTGTATCAAACTTCAATTAATAATAATTGGATTCGGAGTGGTTCCACCTTCCTATGATGTAAGTTTTGGAATCGATGAAAAAAGATGTTAAAGTCGCAATATGCGAGTCAAACACTTTTTCGCTACGTTATCACTACCAATTGTAGAAACACCGCCATGTGGTGACGTCCCGCTGTTCTTAAGCTACATTTAATGCTCTCACGTCTCCACCTTGTCTTTCCTGACTGACTGAGAGCAAGCGTCTAAGCCAACAAATATGTCAGTTGACTTGAACAAATATCTACTATCCTGATTAAAAGTTGAGAGCTGAATTCTACTCCTAGTCTCCATAAAATGAATTAAGTTTCACATAATTAGGGGTATAAAGACTTAGAAGTATAATCTACGAAGCAATTCGATGACGTAGCAGCCCTCGTAGAAGACGGATGGAGAGCAAGTAGAGGTGAGCAGATATTGGCGTCAAAGGTACGAGCAATGCCGTCGTTCCTTCGAATGTACGCGCGCAGGAGAAGAGGCATCTTCGTATTTAATATACGTGATGCGAGACGTCTTCTGAAGGATTGTGGAGTAGATGGTACTCATGTTCTGATGCTTGACGAGGCGATACCTCTTGTGAGTCAACGTTGCAGTTCCCTCCGAAGCCTAATGGAAAGATACGAGGGTCAGTCGCATTTTTTCTTCGAAGTGCTTATGCTATTCACATAAAGATGAGGTTATGGGATAACCACAACATTCGGTAACACGACGGTTATTCTTTGAGAATCCGACACCTGCTGCTCCCTAACTTTTGGGGCCTCTTGATCGGACTGGCGAGTTAAGTAGTATGTATGAAGCGTTATGTTCTATACCTTAAAGTCAAGATTTTTTTGCTGTAAAGCAGCACGGAATTTTGCTCGTACTAGTATTGCTTTGAGCATTCCATAACTAATGACGTCCGGTCTATTCAAGAATATTGTTTTTCTGATTCTCTTTCTTGTTTAAATTTTTTAAGTAATTCCTCATTGTATACGATTGCCAAGTTTAGTCTATGCTGTATGAGTTTATAAATTGTATTCGGTTGACCGGAGTTAAAATTCCTGCTCGGAAATAAATCCTTGTCGTTAATTTTTTAAAGTCTGAAAAATTAAAATTTGCAGTTGATAATTGAACATGTTTTCTGTGATGTTCCTACCACACACCCCCCAGAATTGCTCCCTTTCCTCGTCACACCCAGCAGTTCTAAGCCTTCCCAGGCCAGCGTGCAGATCCGCACTGCTTAATTTTTGCATGTTCTCAGAAGTTACTCAGTTCATGTCTTAATTTTAGTGTTTATCGTGCCTGAAGAAAGTTTCTTCAATGCCCAAATGAGAGTCACGTTTTGTATTATGAGCATTTGTCGATTGTATCGATACTCGGCATAAAATAGGCGTGATGACAACATATTTTCTTAATCATTTGAGTATTCAAACCGTATGCATTGTTATCGGAACATTTTGATGAAATATCTGCCATCCTAAAATTTTATCAATATGGCGTTTTAGCCTCTAACTGTTGTTATTTGATTTTTATATTTTAGTTTTCTGGTTTTGGTTGATGGTTATCATTACGTATTCGTAGTCACAATTAACCTATCTTATTTTTTGCACTTTCCTCTGCTATTGTGCGGCGAAATATAAATCAAGTTTGCCCGCGCAAAGTTTACCTTGAATACCACTGGTGAAAGAGATTTGATGTCTATTAGTCCGATTAATCCTTAACCAAGTTTATTCCCGCTAATAAAATCGTGAACTTAACATGAGTAATTTACTAGCACAAGACAACCAAACAAAAGGCAAAAATTTTTCAACCTGTAAGCTGAAAATTTGGGCCAACCTGATTGTAAGTTCGAGTCGGAAAATAATAATATGGGTTTCAAAAATTACAAAATTTATTGAAAAGGGCCCACCGAAAACGAACTTTACGGGTAACTTCTACCCGGTCTCCGCAACTTCGTATACACCAAATCTATATTGTATGTCCGCGGGCTCAAAGGTAAGAGCACACGCCTGAACTCAATTCTTAAATGTTAGTCATTGCCTGCTATTTTTATGGAACAAGGTGTGTTATTTCATTTGCAGTTAAACTTTGTATTCAGAGTATTATTTCATTTGCAATTAAACTTTGTATTCAGAGTACTATTTCATTTGCAGTTAAACTTTGTATTCAGAGTTTATTTCATTTGCAATTAAACTTTGTATTCAAAGTATTATTTCATTTGCAATTAAACTTTGTATTCAGAGTACTATTTCATTTGCAGTTAAACTTTGTATTCAGAGTACTATTTCATTTGCAATTAAAGTTTGTATTCAGAGTATTATTTCATTTGCAGTTAAACTTTGTATTCAGAGTATTATTTCATTTGCAGTTAAACTTTGTATTCAGAGTATCATTTCATTTGCAATTAAACTTTGTATTCAGAGTACTATTTCATTTGCAGTTAAACTTTGTATTCAGAGTACTATTTCATTTGCAATTAAACTTTGTATTCAGAGTACTATTTCATTTGCAGTTAAACTTTGTATTCAGTGTACTATTTCATTTGTAATTAAACTTTGTATTCAGAGTACTATTTCATTTGCAGTTAAAATTTGTATTCAGAGTACTATTTCATTTGCAGTTAAACTTTGTATTCAGAGTACTATTTCATTTGCAGTTAAACTTTGTATTCAGAGTACTATTTCATTTGCAGTTAAAATTTGTATTCAGAGTACTATTTCATTTGCAGTTAAACTTTGTATTCAGAGTACCATTTCATTTGCAATTAAAGTTTGTAACAGTTTGCGTGGCCAGTAAAAGTAGCTGTCTTATCCATGTCATGACATTGGATCAACTCTTCAGTCCTCGGCTGTCTTCACCGCCGAAGCTCAAAAATCGTCCTTAATCGAAGAAAACTTAAAGAGTGACATCAGAAGTAGGTAGCGAATAGGACGGACGTGCTGGTCAGATGATTTAATAAGAAGAGAGATCAGGAAATTGAAGAATTTTAATGCCAGTGCGAAATGCCCAATATTAGGCGTAGTCTATGCTTCTTGAGAAATTCGACAACAATAGACATCTACTCTCCTCACACAGGCATGCACCATCTGTGCCATAGCCGGTTACAGGCTCCGAGAGAATACGAGAGGAAAAAACTGAGGCAATTTAAAATCAACAAAATTTTTCGTTTCTCATACAGTGAAAAAATATATCGTTTTCAAAAATATATCGGTCGAATCGTTTCATATTCCTTGTAGCGAGCACGATCGAATGATGTTGACAATGACGTGCATTGATCTGTAGATCCTAACGTATCCTTTTGCAAATCATTAAGAAATTCTTTCATCAAGAAAAACTCTCAAATGCCCCCGTTTTGTTCCTCCTATATCTCATCCAATAATGCACGACAAAAAATGTACTAACGTCAGTATCTTACTTTAAGAAGACAAACGAATGCTCAAAAATACATAAGTATGATGAGATTAGACAAGTTGTTAAACGACGTAGCATAGAAATATATAATAATCGTTTTTTTCAAGGAGTGTGTGCTGAAGATTATTATCTTTTAAAACTTCTATGGGACTTAGCGCTACTCATAAATTTATCCAAGTTTCACATGAGTGGCACGCTGTCTGTTCTTGTCTATGTATCTTCGGGAACAAGCGGAAAAGCTACTTCACTTCTTTCTGTCTAACGGGATGGAGTGTGGGGGGGAGGGACAGCGCACTGCGTAACCAACTTCCTGCATACGCGTCTTTTTGTTATAATTACTTGTTCATATTTTACCTTCTCGTCACATCGAAAGTTTTATGCTTTGTTCTTTAGCGTGGTTGGCTGTGCCGAGACCGTCATACATGGTGCCTTCATGGTACTATTTGAACTTACGAAGTTTAAGTATCGCTGAGTTTCTCTGCGATAATCACCCAACCAGACGGAAATGGAAGTTCAACATTGAATAAATAATGAGTGAAGTAATGGTAGCCATTGAGTAGTCGTAATTTTTCATTGGCCTAACCAGTCTCAGTCACTTTCTGCCTTTCTGCAACTGTTAATTTTTTTTATTCCGCGTCGCTTTAAAATTCTTATCATAATTTTTCTGTCGTGATTATAACTATGATTATTACATTAATCGTTTTTTTCATACTCATTCAAGTCTAACTTAATAAGTTGGTAGTTTCATAGAATCCAACTTTAAAAATTTCACTGTATTATTCTTGCCTGTATTAGTTGAATTTAATACAGCTTTTTTTGTCACAATGTTTATTGAGGAATTCCATTCGTACGACCGGAAAACAACTTAAATTAATGCACAGGAACTGCGCATTTTTTCTAAGATTCAAGGTAAGGAAACGCTTTGGAGGAACTCGCTTTATTGTGCTTCTTAGTACTTACAAATTCATTAGTTTCATGAACACTTCTTTTCAAAAACGTTGCACTAAATTTTTAGGAGTGTAAATATATAGTTGCATCAGTCACATGAACAATTAGTACAAAAGTATTTATTAATGTTGCTTCTTCATATTTACTGCATTTCAGCCTCAAATAAATCTTAGAAAAAAGTTTGCGCTCCATAATTTGAAATTAGCCAGCAAAGAATTGAAGGTTTCTTTTTAAATTTTGCCAACTTGTATCATCTCGACTTGGAGCTCTAAACAGCACAGTGAGGTGTGTACGGATGGTAGCCTGTCTACCGCTCTCATGTATTTTGTTTCTAAGTAATGACTGTCATGGCTATGTATCTGGAGGAGTGTCTTCTAGTGGACAAAAAAAGATGTGGTCGTGCCTTCGCAATTCCTTTAGATGAAGTTCACGAGTGAAGTTCCATTTTAGGTATTCTGGTAGCACTCGATGCAGATGCCTTCAAATTTAATGTTAAACACTCTTGAAGAGTTACGACGTCGGCTTCGTCTCCATCGACGACGCCGGCGTCGTCGTCGTCGGCTTACAGTTTTTCATATTCTCCAAGGGTGTCATTTTTAAGTCAAAGATATGCATGTCAGGGAGGCTCCCGATAGCCTCCATCATACACTCAGAGCTGAGATCCAGAAGGTTTTCCACTTGTGAGGTAAAAACATACGCAGCATCTGGAAAAATCAATTATGGGAAGTTTATAACAAGGTCAGCATAAGAGAGTCTCGCTTGTTTTTGTAAATCACCTTCCTTATGGAAAATTGTTCATGAAGTAATGAAGAAAAAATACCACCAAAGTGGATAAAAACATCCTCAGGTAAGCTGTATTGAAAGTTAAGCGAAATGAGTGCGAAACGACTCATCTTCTGCGTCAGGAACGAATAAAAATTTTGTGTTCACTACAGGAAGAATGAGAACCAATTTCTAAAAACTAATGACATTAAAATTAGAAAATTCCTGTTCTAAAACCATGAGAAGTGCACATGAGTCTGTTTCGTTCAATTTTGTTAAGTTTGGTGAATGAATACCTTTTTAAATAGTGCAACATACTGCCCATTGAAGTGTCCAACGATTTCAGAGTTATTCTCTAAAATTTTGTGATCAATTGCATGGAATTGGTCTTCAATACTGCCTTGTAAGCTATTGGCTGACACCCTGCCAGTACGGACCGAAAGCATGTGTGCTCTGCGATGTGCGTTACAAAGTTTCGAGTAGAACAAAAGAGAACAGAATACAGCAACAGAAACGAGCCTAGTGGAACATTGTTGGGTTATTTCCAATTCTAAGATGTCAGGTACTCGTCACGCATAGTCACGATCGAGCGGAGCCCATTGCAATAGATTATTTTCACGCGCAGGCACCATTGAAAAGCTCGGAATTTACTAAGTAATTCTTTCAGAACTAAAAATTATTCTTTTGATCTTAGCAGCTTTCATGAGAGACTTATTTTAATATTCGTTCCTTTACTTTTTATTTATTGTTTTAAAGCGTCGTTAGAGTCAGTATTCTTGAGTATGCAGTATGCCCTCTGTCATCCTCATTGTAAAATTGCACGGTATATGAACTCACGGCTGGAGCCGAAGAATCCGTTGCGACAGGTCCTCAACACCATCTCCGTTTCCGACCAGTATATAATGGCCAGACCTATATTGCCATTAGAATCAGCGTTCAGGACTGAAAAATAAAATTTCAATTAGATTTTTAAGATAAACACATTTTCATTCTACCACTGCTAAAAAACACTGAGTGCTGCATCGTGTTTTCGAGCAACCTAGTGAGCATCCGTAAGTTTTAAAATTGAACGTTCAACTAAAGGATACTAAAGGATTCAACTAAAGGATACTAATTAAAGGTTATTCCTCAATATAATTGTACAGCCATAGAGCTACCAAAGCTTTTTCCAGTTAAAATTCGATTTACCCTGAGAGAAATTCTGACACACCTATGTGTGTCAAACAGTTATTCTCAAATATTTGGGTAAACCTTGGAGTATTTATCTTTCCCTCATATTAAGGCGGTTGAGAGAGTTAAATCACATATTCACGTTGCAAATGACTCAAAATATTTCGTTGAAAACCGAACTGTGTTTGAATTTTGTGAATAGAGTATAATTCTCTGCAAAAATCTTAATACCTTCGCTAAATTTTCTTCTATTTCTCAGACGTTGTCCTTATATTAGTGTAATCAGTAGCCAACCAGAGAAAGTGAGATATTTACATGAAACAAAATTTACTTACGTTAATAAGTGTATTGTATAAGCCAATGAAACACAAAAGTGGGTATAATGCATAGACTGATGATCTATATTGTTGACATACTTTTGTGTGCCGGTTTTGTGACAACTTGACACACAAAAGTGTGTCGATTTTGTGATAAAAATTTTCTCAGTGTATACCTGCCGAGACGTGTACGTCCTGGCATGCTTATTAATTGCGCGTATTTGTCGTATTAAATGTCGATTACGCTAAGCCGGACGCACACGTGCAACAATGTTGTGAATTTACTAAGCTACTGCGAAATATAAAATTCGATCAAGTTATTGGCACAATCAGGTTAAATGAAATTTCCATGCTAACTCTCGTATTTCTACATTTCTTACCTCACGTTCCATTTCTGCCTAGCAACAAGTAAGTGAGTCAGCGAATTGCAAGAGAGGGCGAACAAGCAACCAACTACGCCGCACGATTAACAAAGGGACCCCAGAAAATGAATGAGTCGGTGATAATAACTTGATAAATAAATAAATAATCTTGTAGGACCTGGCTCCCCGAACTTGCGTGTAAAATCTGTCCGCACCTTCCATGCAGCAACCCGCACAGACGAGCACAAACAACGGCTCTTTCTTTATCTATTATTTGCATTGCGTCACATTATCCATAGAGAAATAAAATTAGTTGGTGATGTCTCTAGAATGTAAAATACCTTAATAATCAACCCTGCAAAAGCGCAAATCAAACATAACTTCTAGCGCACCTGTGCGCGGATTCAAGTACGGAAGTTTATTTGTGTAATTGATCTAATCTATAAATAATTTTAGTGAGTTGAAGATGAAGGGATGATTTTATTATGCACAGTCTGACTTTTTCGCGGCTCACCTATGATTTTTGGCGTCTAAATTTTGTATAGCTTCTGAATAGCGCGGCCAACGCTATAAATGCAGCTCGGAAATGGTTAAGACTGCGTTAAATAGATAGGCTTGAAGAAGCGAAATCTGTTTCACAGATATTCTCATCAAACACCTTAATCTGTTCAAGACCAGAGATTTCAGTGTTACGGGTTAAAAAAGCTTCGTTCATATATGCTCGTGATAAATTACATATATACACCAACAGCTCATATCATCCATGGTAATAACAGCCGTCGGGTATTTACAGACATATTTTTGTCTACACCATCGAATATTCCGTCTGTAAGGGCTGAAAGGACTTAGTGATAATAAGTTATCTGCGATATGAGTTTCATTTGTTCAGGGAAAAGTTATAATACCTTAGCTCTGAGTATTATAACTTATAACTTAGCACTGCCCATCAAAAATGTGGGGATTCACTAGTTTCCTTTAAATAAGTCTCAAGAGATGGAGGATAAACAAATAGAGCCATCCTAATAATACCGCGATTAAAATATTCTTATACTTGTGCACTGGTGAAACTCAAAACACAGATACGATCCATCAAATAAAATCATAGAAGCTGTTTCTTAATTAAGAAGCGGACACGAAACAAATAAACGAACACACCAAGGGTATTATTGGGTACAAGATACATTTTTTCAGGATCAAAGAGTGGAGAGCGACAGTAAGTCATTTTGAATATGGAGTTTTGCGTTAGATCAAGCTACAGAACTGCGGTAGTTTTGTACTTGATTCCTTTGGCCTCTACGATAATAAGATTGATGCCGTTGATGATGAAACGAATTACTCCAATTTGTTTTCAAATGAATGAATATTATTGGAACTTTTAAAAATGTTCACGACTGTGATGCTAGTGAATACTGCAGATGACGAAAAAGAAGGCGATTAAAATGTAATGACCTCCGAAAGCAATGCCTCGAAATAAGGCGTACATGCCCTTCTTTTAGTGGTACTTTAATGTTGATTGTATCAACACCTCTCATTATTATTATTATTATTTTAGTAGTCCTCGAGGCTAAATAAGGCTAAACTGAGTCTAACGAGTCGCTAAATTGAGCTTGACGAGTGACAATAAAAGGCCCCAGTACATCACAGGGTGACAATAAATGAATTATGACTGTCATTACCGTTTAAAATTCATGTAGCGCCGCCTTACCTCCTGCCTCGAATTTCATGAATCCATCTACGTCCTCTTCAAAAGGTTTAAGTAGCAAGTAGTTGTAGCTCTCGTGCATCGTAACGTTGCCGATGTAATTAAAACTTTCACCTTCTCCGTCCCTGAAATAAGAAGAGTTACACAGTAATTAGTTAACTTGCTTTCGAAGCAATAAATTAATGCTACTGCGCACATTAGAGATGTGTGTACATAAATGAGTGTAAAGTATTTACTTGATGTACGTCGCCTGGGCCTTTACATGGTTGCAAGGTGTTGCTCGAGGCAACACCTGCTCTATCAATGATATTATTAAATCTACATCATTTTTCGAATTCATAATTTTTGCCGATGACAGCACGCTTTCTACATTCCTTCCAAACCAAAATCCCGCTCTGATTGCGGAGAGTATGAATAACGAACTCCAAAAGATTTCACTGGGGCTTAAAGCTAATAAAATAAACATTAATATCGATATAACAAAATATATTACATTCTCATACAAGAAAAATGTACCTTTCACCCGCACAAAAATTGGCGAAGGTGAAATCGAAGAAACCAATTCATGTAAGTTTCTGGGCATCATAGTAGATGAACATCTGACCTTCAAAGAGCACATCGCCCATATTAGCACTAAGTTATCAAAATCCATCGGAATCCTAAATGAAGTTACAAATTTCCTGCCTGAAACAGCTTTACAAATGCTCTACTGAACGCTCATTTCACACCATACTTGCAATACGGAATAGAAGCATGGCACAGAACTGATAAAAATAAAACCATTATACTTTTTACTCAATTTTTGGCTATTTTTTGCAAAAATAGCCATCAGAGCGGTAAAGAATATAGAATATAATGCTCACACAAATGATTCATTCAAAAGTTTACAAATACTTAAACTTATGGATCTCTAAAAACTCTCCATGGGTAATTTCATTCATAAAACGATGACCATTGATGGCGAAAATAACCTCAAACAATTATTGACTGCACAAACTGGTCGTCACCACCATTTAACCCTTAGAGAAGTAAATTCATGCTTCCTTATTATTCAAAGGCTCGGTCGCAACACAGTCTCCTCTTCGTTGGAACTAAAACTTGGAACTCAATCCTTGCGGAGATCCGTGCAAGTAATTCTAACAAAGTATTCAAAATAAATCTTGAATCAGATTTCCTATCAGAATACTAGTCGTGGAAGATAACCAAGTCAAATCTTGTTTCCTACATGTCTGGTCCTGATAAGGTAATTTGCCATGATTAATATCGTTGATCGTCAGTCTGTTCTTAAATCGTTATTGAATATACTGTTAACATCTAGTCCATATAAACTATTTTGTACAATGAAGCATCGAATATCGAGTTAACTATTTCATTGATCAGTCTAATGCGTAACTAGGTTATGTGAATTAGGTTAAACATTATTGTACACCCTAGAACAACGTTGATGGTAGGATGCCCTAGAAGTCACTGAACTTATTCGGGCCAACAGGTAATTATACTCAAGTTTGACCATTGTAGTAGACTTGAGAAACAGTCTACCTCTGTTGTGAATAAATTGTTGAAATTGTTTTGATATGGTGCAAGTCGATCTTTAAAGTTTCGTTTAGAACGTGCACAAGTATTACAGGGTATACCCCTTCAAAAATGTCACTTTAGCTGTGACTTCGGTAGCGTACACTTTATTCAGTGATCATGAATTTTACCTCTCAATGCTGGTGTCTGTTTTTCTGGTAATATGTGGGTCTGACTAATGCGTTTCAATGCATTACAAATCTTTGGAATAATAAACGGGACTTTACTGGCTTGCACAATGTCGAAATTTCCGGCCTCTATTCAAGGGATCTTTAACTCTAGTTTCCCTAAGAATTTTATAAGCGCAATGGAATTGTTTTTTTATTTCCAACAGAAATGAAATTTCCTCATCACATCACGCTGATTGACCGGCAAGCAAATTGGCAGTTTCGACCTCAGGTTACCTAAATCTGCATTTTTTAAATTTAAGCCGTATGGTTTAGACACAAAATTGAAACATGAATTTTACGTGACATTTTGCAGGCGAGTGTTGAAAACAAAGAATATGTTGTCGATGACAGAGTAAGTCCCGCCAGTAAAGGAGAATAATAGGTATGTGATCCTCAATACAACTAAAAAAGCTCAGTATAATATTAGACCATTGATATGCTCTATTTTGTACGACAAGGGCTCAATAACTCTTTCTCTCGTCTCTGCTGCTTCAGTATCTCATGAGTTCCATATGAACGCCCTGGTTTTCACTCATTCAATATCCATGGGAAGAAATCCTCAAAAAAGGAGTATATCGTGTCATCTAATCATCTCACGCTCGGAGTTTTAAAATTACCAGTACTCCAGCTGAGGAAAAACCGTAGTTCATTCCGCATGAATTATTCAGAGGCTTCATGCCAAATCATTTGTGGGTACGCATATCAAATCATTAAACTTCAACTGAAAAAATTCAACTCACAGGCTTTTAGAGCCCAACATAAAAGTGAAGAAGTTTTCAATAGGAGCTAGCGTTGCAATTTTTGAGTCGCATCCTTGAAGTTGATCTTTTTCAGATGGCGAGTCCATGCCAATGAGGACCATTTCGTTAAATCCCTGAAGAGACAAACCATAAATTATGTTTTGACACATAAAAAATTGATATATTTTCAAAAAACAATTTGGGAAACAAATTTATTTCTAGGTTTAATTTTCTGGTGATTAATTAAAAGTTAGTTTTCAAAACCTAAATGAAATGAGAGTAGAACTCGTTCACTTCAATGCTGAATAAAGAAAATTAAGTAATACTAACTGCACAAACATTCACCAGAGCGAGCGCATACTGACCAAAGGTATATCGGATGCCCTTGTTATTTCGATTCTATTTTCGTTGAGCCCCAAAACCAGAGAATACATCACCATCAAAACGTTCAACAATTTATCAAATATTTGCTAAGTTTTCTATAACAATATTGAAAATAACTTGACCAGATGATTTGATCACACGGGACCTGTAGGACCAGGTAGATCAGGTATAAGCGAGCTTCAAAAAATAATAGCACCAATGATTTACCGTGAAGATACCAATCTGTATGTAATACATTTTTTAATAATTTTTTAGATTCAGACGTAAAGTTTTGCTCTGTTGAGTGCAATTTGAATTAGGATTAATACTCGATAATGTGGAGAAATAAAACCTACATATTGAAAAGTCGAAATTTTTGATAACTTCTGTACTTCTAAGCTTTTGATTCATTCTTTAGCTTTTAATAGTGTACCTCAGCCAATGCCAGGGGACGACTTCTAAGTTAGATATTTCTACAGCACAATAATCGAATCACGTACCATTGCCCCGAACAGAACAACATTCTTGTAAAATAAGTATGCTCGAGATAAAGAACTTTCATTTAAGCGAGTAAAAAAGGCTCGTCAAAAAATTACGACTTCCCAAATGTGTAGTGAAGAACTTGATTTATCAACTGCAATTAAATGATAAAAAATTATGCTGGGTGAAACTTCAATTTCAACCTAACCTAGCATTGCTTATCTTAAACTGAATTGATCGACAAAAAAATTTTCTATGGTCAATTCCTGAATAAGTTCAAAATAAATCGGTCATCAAGATGTATACGTGTACAAAGTTTTTAAGCTGCGCATAACTTTTTCATGGTGTAATTTCGAAAAGATTGAGGGCATCGGCATCTTTTTAAAAAACATAAAAACAACTAAGAAAAAATATGACAAGCACTCATGGTGGAAAACTCCATGTGAGCGAAAATCAAAGAAACTTTGAAGAGGACAATCGAAGCACGGAATAAAATGTGCCCTTAACTACTGAGATTGGGGAGGCGTAATTTAGGGTGATGCAAAATAACTCAACTATACCGGATTTCTTGAATATACTATGATTCTGCGCGTCAAAAAAAAATATTCTCTGCGCAATTGTAGACAAAATAAAATTATTCAGAGGTCGAGCCTACACTTGAAAATTATAAAAAATTATGAAAAATCCTGAATACAAATCAAATAAATCATTTTTTTAATTTTCGTCCCAGCCAAGACTATGCAATAAATGTTGAAATTACATTATTATCTAACATAGAACTATAGCTGACGTTACAAGTCAGACAAAATAACAGCTCTCTGAGTTTTAAAATAGCCCCAGACGTCAAGTAAGTCAGGGGTGTTGAATTACAACTCAACTTGAAGTGCAAACATCAAAAGCTGAGGGAGGTATAGTGCGGCTATCTTTATCTAAATATCCCTCAATTTTTTGGCATATTGTGGGATAAACATGCCAGCAAGGAGCACAACTGATATCTGATTGAGTGGCCAGCAAACAGATGCGTATTACGTGATGGAAGACGAAGAACTCACCATTGTTGCGCATAAGCAACATTGCTGTTAAATTACGTTTGTAACAAGAAGGAAACTGTACAAGGCGCATTAAATTTCACTGTTAATGATGTGCTAAAAGTATTATAAAACGCAGCAATATCAACAACCAAAAAATGTAATCTTGTCAAAAATGAAATAAACTTCAGAGTGAGTGACAGGCATTGAAATAGAATAAACAAAGGAGTTCAAACAATCATTTAAAAAATAAAGTTCCCGGAAAGAAAAGTTGCTTCAACTTTTTGACATAACACATTGTTAATGCCAACAAAATAATAACTATTGATGTATACTGAGAGTTTCTCTGTCGGTAGAGGGAAGGGCAAAAGGGGAAATAAAGAAGAAAAACCAATGCTCTAAAAAGAAGCTTCAAAGAAACAACAAGCTTTAGAGAAATTGTGAATTCCTCAATCAAGTTTATTTGATGTCCTAACTAGACAGCAGCAAGAGCTGCACCAGTGCTCCGTGTGATGCAGCAACTGAGTTGGAAGAGGCGTAAGTTGGACTAGTTGGAACCCGGGAAAATCTTCAACATCAAAACGAGGGCGTTCAAGGAAAGAGAATAGAGTTTTAAGTGACAATTTAATCTCAACATTAAGTTTGGAGAAAATCAGGAATCGATCTGCTGCTCCAATCCTTATACCTAAGATACCAAACGTAGGAAAAGAACCCGAGGATAACAGCGTAGGTTACTCAACTATTCGAAGAGCAAGACGGAAGGAAAGGGAATGCGTAACTGGAAATCTCTCTAAACAGAAAATGAAAAAGACGCTAACAATACCAGCAGACCCAGATCCACTTAAGAAGGCACACATGAAATATTGAAGGCGTTCTCTCGGAGCACCTTCAAAATTATGTTACTGCTAACTAAACATATTTTTTAAAGTTCTGAGATTGTCTTCGTCATTTTTGAGTAAACAAGTGGAAGATCGGCCATCGGAAGAGTTAATGAATTTCAAAGAATGTTGTCTGTCAAGTGAAAGTGATCAATAATATTTCTGAAAGAGGCATAAAATTGAAAGAAGTTTACGAAACAGTTATTAATGATGAACAGTAGAAACAATATTTGTTGCAGGTCGCATCATAATATCGACAGAAACAGATAAAAAAAACAAAAAACAAAACCGTTTATTTCCAAGTTGTCACATGAGATACATATGCCAACATACTGGCTTTTAAAAGTTCCTTAACATAAGACGTCCTAAAACAAAATATCCATACGAGGAGTATTAATTGACAAACCATCCGAGGTGTAAAAATAGATAAGCCATACGAGGCATAATAATCGACAAACTATATGAGGTGTGCTAATAGATAAACTATCAGAGGTGTACAAATAGATAGACCATACGAGGCATATTAATAGACATAATATACGAGGCGTACTATAATAGACAAACCACACGTGGTGTGCTAATAGTCTAACAAAGTTCCATACGAGGAATACTAATTGACAAACCATACGAGGTGTACAAATAGATAAGCCGTACGAGGCATAATAATAGACAGACTATACGAGATGTAATATTAGACAATACTATCATAGGTGTACAGATAGATAGACCATACGAGGCATATTAATAGAAAAAATATACGAGGCGTACTAATAGACAAACCATACGGGTCGTGCTAATAGTTTAACTCTGTCAAGGGTAGTTGAATGAGAAATGAGAAATATTATCTCTTGGATATTTTATATTCCAAGAGATTCCGGTACAGCGCTTCTTGCCTATTTCCTACTTCGATAATTTCAACTAAGAACTTGGCAGTTTCGAAGAATTCTTTAGTATTTTTCGAATTATTTATAAGATCATCGAAGTAGGAAAAATACAAAAAAACGCTACACCGTACTAGATTGAAACAACACCGTAAATGACAATCAAGTATTGAGAAAAAGTCTCGAAATAATTTGTAAAGAACATCGCGCAACACAGCACGCACATCTAGGAATGCGTAAACAAACTTACACTCAAAATTGAAATGCATGGCTTGTTCGGCATACAAATATAGAGATAATTTTTGCACGAGTGCTTTATTTCCTTTGTCTGTTTATACTTTTTAATTTCTTCTGTTCACAGAAATGCCCTTCGGGGTCGTGATAGATCGATTTATAAATCATAAAGCAAGCGCAATCAATTTGTTTATTTCTGAAATTTGGTGCAGTGTTAACTGATCGCAGAGCTTTAGGTAAAATGTAATATGTCATGAGGTTTTGCTTTTTATGCAAAAGGTAGAAATAAAAAGCGATATATGTACATGTGCGCATATATGTGTGCGAAACGTGTGCATCTTTACACTGATACATAAACATTTATGTTTGCGTGCGCACACGTACATACTCACGCACACACCAACACACATATTCATATATATACGTATTGAAAACGAATATAAGAAAAATGCTAATAGACGTGAAAAATAATCTTACTCTTTCAATATTTAAAATGACAGCCCAAGCTCTGATGAATCGTAAGAAATGACCTGAGGAAAGATAAGGAATAGAAAAGGACTTCGAAAAACGTATAAATGGAATGGTTTTTTAATTTCCTAAAGGAAATTTTAAGAAAACTCAAGTTACCGCTGAGGAACAACAACAACAAAAAAAACATATATCTTCAATATATATCATATATCATATCTTCTCGATATTCTCTGCAACATCATGCGGACATGGGTACATGGGATAAAATGGAGATACAGTGTAGGCCAGTTACCACTCATGATTGACAACTACCTACAAAATTTTGGCAGAAATGCGCAAACAAACATATACTCAACATCAAAATTTGCTTGTACAACATACGGACAGAAAGATAGTTTTACCACGATTCATACGCTCAAATTACGATTAATTTCATTAATTGTATTTGTCATTTATCCGATTCACAGAGACGTCCTCTGGTGTAAGTATAAAACGAAGAAAATACTCATATCTCTGACTAAATAGCGAAGCTTTAGCTCAATATGCATTAGATCGAGTACACATCATGAGCAATTTTCAAAAACAGTGGTATGATAGGCTTGCTGAGGAATTCGTATTGAAAAAACGAAAGAGACTATTGCAGTAGCTCTTGGGTGTCTGGGAAATCAACAAATTTTCAGGTGGCGAGCACGAACTCTAAATATTAAAGAAAAATAAAATTTGTATCGGATATTTTCCGAGTATCGTTTTTGTGTGAAATTAATATAAAAAATATATTGATTTAAGATGGAATCTCAGTACTTTCATAGAGATAAATGTTTTCCCCCTATTATACATTACCTTAATACATATACACATAAATATATAGTATATATAGTATATATAAATATATATATATATATAAATATATATATATATATATAAACCTCAAACGAATTTTAATGAATTAAGCATGTAACATTGATCTCGAACATTACTGTCAGTATTAGAACTATGGTGCCAGCCCAGAGTGGAGGGTCGAGTATCAATGAGCTTCATCTTTTATTTAGATTAAAACTCAAGTATTATGGTACATATCAAGTAACTATAAATAGAACTTTAAATTTCCAGCGCTATGCAACTTACAAGAGAATTCTGGCCTTGCTGCGTGAACATCATGGGGTCGGTGAAGTGGCCTCTGGTGTCGCACCAGTACAGCGTAGTGAAATAGGCTGATGCCAGGGGCGCCAGGCACAGGGTCAGGAGGATGAGCTTCATTTTCTCTGCTGACTTAATGATGAAAAATTTACGAGTTTTTTCGTGTTCAAATGACGAATGTCATTGAAATTTAGGAAAAAATTCCAGTTGATATAAAGAAGCTAATGTGATTATGCTCATTGTAGGTTACAATATAGTTGAAAAAATACTACCAAGTACGGGGAATTGTATTCATTTCTATCTTGTAAGCGGTATAAAGAATACAAAAGGCAAATCGCACATTAGCTGTGCACAATGTCATTCACGCTTATTTTACTCAATGTCATAACTTGAAATTCCTTAAGTGAGATTTATAGGAAAATCTATTTCTACAAATTTCTTTCTTAAAAAGGTGATTATTTTCTAAAGAAGGGATGTGCACCCGAGAAATTTATTGGCATGAAGATTCTTCCAAAATAAGATAACTGTGATCAATAGAGAGCTTATTATAACTTATAAGTCAGTTATTTTAGAAAGGATGAGAAATTCAATATAAATATATAAATTGAGCAAATTGTTACAGTGGAAATTCCATACACAAGCCTACATTCATATCTTCCATGCATCTCGGTGAACAACCGAACGATTGCTTAAGAGTTACAGAAGGTAGTAGCTAAGCATTACCGCTCATCAAAACCTAACTCTCCGTAGGAGATAAATTTGAACAGCTTAAATACTTCGAAGACGATTTAGGCAAGTGAGGATTAAACATCGAAAACATTAGCGAATAATTCGGTGGTACAGAATGCCGGCCTATGAACGAAAAACGGAAAAGAAATGTAACGCTTGACAGCCAACTAAACTGGTCCTTTTAGTATTTTTTGTAGATTGCGATGAGACTATCATAGAATGCTACTGAAGAATGCCATTCCACTAATATTAGATGATAACAAACACCATCAACTCCTAGAATGATTCGTTATACGTCTCCTAAGAAGCGAGCTCCTCAACGTACGCCAAGAGAAAATCCATTCTGTTTCGAACAATGTTAGTAAAAACCCAATTCATGTTTATGAAATAAATGAGACTCATTTGAAGATATGAACATATACGAGACTTGAAATTTCGCGTCAGTAGTCGGGCGTGATGAAACTTTGAAAAGAGGGAATAAGTGATGTTGTAGTACTGTTTTTCGTTGAGAACTGTCGCAACAACTCCTAATACCTAACTTTCGCAACACAACCGAAGTGTAGGCTCAGTGTTGGTTGCTGGGGAATATTCAGTTATATATATATATATATATATATTAGGTTGGTGCAAAAGTAATGTCTGATTTTTAAAACAGAGCTTTAAAATTAGGTTGATTAATTATTCACGTTCTGTTTTACGAGTAGCATATTTCTGTCACTAAACTAAACGATTTTCTTTCAGATTATCTCTGTACCGTTCATATTTTTCATAAATATTGGCATCCCTGTTTTTCCCATATTAGAATAGCATAAGAAATATTCTACTGTTGAGATTCAGAAAAACATTAACGTTAGTCCGGCAGCAAAAAAAAAATAGTTGCAGAAGATGGTTTTCTTGTTTTCAAAGAGATGATTTCACTTTATAAGATGAGCCAAAAAAAATTCGTTCCAGAACACTTGATTCCGATGAGTTAAATGTTCTTTCGTCCTACAATCCTACTGCTACCGCTAGGGAAATAGCAAGACAGTTAGACGCGGCTCATAAAGCCTGCTTCTGATTTTAATCTGTTCTGAAGACTTAGGAACTATTTTAACGGACTTAAGTTAAACACAAAAGAAGAGATTGAAAAAGAATTGAATTTGTAGTTAGATTCTAAACAGTAATAAGCTTGTTGAAAGGTGAAATGAGGTCATTGTAAGCAATGGAGTTTATTAATGAATAAATATTTCCATCATCATTTTCTTATTCATTCTTTCTCAGGATCTTTAAATCGGATATTACTTTTGCACCAACCTGATATGATGCTATGAGACAATATACTGAGGGGTACAATACGCAAGACTCAATATCGAGATAGTGATGTACAATAGCATTGTATTGTACTATTCTCACAATACTATTGTACCCAGCCTGTACGCACGGCTGGGTGGAATCGGCCAACTTCACTTTACAAAGTCTGCATGGTGTAGTAGAGGGAAACTGAGAGAGGGCGCATGCAAAATAAATAATTAGAGACATTCTGGGTGAAAGAAAAAAGGGTACTAGCGTGTAAGCAGGATGAGAAAGTGACAGGATGAGGAAGGCAATAATTCAGTTTTTACAGTTCTTTGTCATGTTCATGTATCTTGAACTTATCGTTTATCTATTGACTCATTGCTCTGCATTTATCTGTTGGAAATTGATATGAAACGAACTTGTAAGAAATCTTTGCTGCATAGCTGTCGACATCGTAAAATTAGAGTACTGAGAAAAGGTGAACAAAGAATACGTCAGGGCTTATGCACTAAGAAACGTTGTCTCATTTCTGTTAATCATTCCGCTAAACTTGTTATCATACGTACTTAAAAGAATCAAAAATGCACTATAAAAACTTAAAGAAGAGCAAATGCAACAGGTAGGTCTTACCTAGAACCACACAACTCGGGTCACTTAAAGATTTGGTATAATATACGATTTTATGTTCTGACTAAAGTTTTCACTGTTTACCAAGTGACAGTCGACACTAGAATGATAGCAAGAGAGTGCCACTGGTCCAACTCAACTCCGAGAATGCTAAGCACACGTTCTGCTCCCCTGTAATTGCCAAGCTCTGTTATGGCCCTGGCATGATACGATGTTTTCCGCGCATCATGTGTTGACTGATGGCGAAATATTACACGTGGCATTGAATCTGTAAAAAGGGAGAAACGTCTTAAAAATTTACCAAACATAAAATTTTCTCAGTGTGATTGAATAGTCTTCATACAAAGAGACGGATATAGTGCAAATTGTGATGTTTATTATTTGGGAATATTACGAGTTATTGGTTTTCAGTGCAATCATAAGTGTGAAAAACCATAATTCAATTTGAAAAAGAGTTAAATCCATAATTTTCATTCGTACATGTGCTATAGAAGAAAAGTTTGTCAAACCTTCAGAAATTGCTAACTACCTGAAAAAATTTACAAATTAGTTTCATTTACAGCAACAACACAGGATGAAGAATGTCAGCCCCCTTTTGTTTATTTTGCTAATTTAATCTGAAAAAAATTCTTCGGCAATTTCAAAGTCTACAGCAGCGAGCGTTACTTCAGCTTGTTCGAGAATGTTCTCTTAGAAAAATTTAGGGAATGCACTCTTTTGTGCGTCAACTCGTCATCAAACCGACTCATAAAAGTGTGCCGTAAATGCAAAATATAAATCTAGGTATTGTGACACACTTTTGTGTGTCATGGGCTGATACGACCCACGTAAGTGCGCCTAACATGGCATACTTTGGTTGAGTATATTTAAAAAAAATGTTTCACTTCTTTAGAATAGCCTATATATATATATATATATATCTACGTATTGACAGATAATACATGAGATTTGAGTAAATGAATTGCAAATATATTTTGATCTCTGACGAAAATGATATTCTAGTCTCCAATTCCGAAGCCCACCAGTTTTTCTGGCGAGAAATTTATCACTATATGAAACATGAATATGTGATCAAACTTTTCCCATAGCTTGAACACATTTTCAAAGGTGGCGCATCCAGATGTAGTGCAATTTCTTTGAATAATTGTATAATTGACACACACAGATATGTCAAAATATCTCTGGGTGTGGAACGGAAACATGGAAGCGCACGCGTTCTGCTAAAACAGCCTCACGCATGCCTCTTTTAGTTCTTCTCGACAAATTAAATGCTGCATGAACTTATGATTTTACGAGTTAACTTTGTACCGTAGGAGTAGGATTGTACATGAGCAATCATAATCTACTGAATTGAATACCTCAAATGGGCTTCAAATGGCTTCTTTGTCTAAATTCAAGGAAAAAACAAGGAATTTTGGAGAGAGAATTTACTTGAACGGAAGTCCAGTACAACGAAATCGCAAGTTATTAGTGGCTGTAGTTAAGAAACCTTATTGGAATCTGACTTTGCATCTGGAACAAACCTTTCAAAATTCAGTTAGAATAACGAATTTTAAGCTGAACTCTATTTCTCTATGAACCAGAGTAATAACCTTGATATCCCAAATTATCCCAACAAATTCCATAAAAATTTTTCTCGAACTTGTAGAGCTCGGAATCATTTTCATCGAACTCGGCAAAATAAATGAAACTCTAGTTGGAAAAAATTTACTTTACAAATGAATTGTCTTTAGATATTCGTGGAAAATAGCAACGAGTTAAAATTAGACAATACACTGAACAAGTAATCTAGTTAACTTATACTAGAAGGATATGTTCACTACCATTGAAATTGCTCCCAGTTGTAAATCACCTCTGTCGTAGAAAGCAGATACAAAAGGAGTAAATAATTATAAATAATTACTCCTACATTACTATATTTATTACTTTAATTATTTAAAAAAAATTTAAAAAAAACAATTTATTTACCACAGGTAATACAGAGGTAGAATGTTTCTTAAGTCTAGTACAATGGTCAAACTAGAGTATAGCTACCTGTGGGCCCGAATTTTAATTTACAGTAAATAAATTTACAATGAATTAATTGCAGTAAAGGAGTACGGAATCACGATAAAAAAGAAGTTAATAATAATCCTAGGGAAAATATAAATTAAAAAATTGTTCAACACGATGAATGTGAGCAAACAGGTTGCAACTTCTAGGTGGTATTAAAATTTCAACCTATATTAACCACCATGTATATTGATTTCCTAGTAACTATCGAAAACTAAATTGTCTACAAATTTAAATTTTTTTATCCCTATTTTGATGTACACATATTTTAACGCGCTGCTTGTGTTTGCTTGCCTTTTTAGTCCGTTCGTATTTCAATCCTTTGTCTACTCAGGGAAGTGGAAACCTGAGCACTACGTGATAGCTGAATATTTGTGCCTTGTAGAATAATGGTTTATTCTAATTGATTTAGGTTTATCATGATGTCATCGAGATACAAAAAAGAGGAATCGGACAAAGAAATTCTACCTCTAAAAAGTGCTAATTTAAAGGCATTTGTTACGCATGAATGACGGCTCGGACGTGAAAAACGATGGGTTTTATGACCATAAATTTACAATACAATCTGTCTGTATCCTTTAAAAAAAAACTGAGTGAATTACCTTATATAACTTTGAAATCGTGGTCTGGTTACACGAAACACTACAGGAATTGTCTTTTTTATAAATTTCAACTTATTTATGATGAATTTCAAATGAATTTCTTCTGCTATCCTCAAGTTTTAAATAGAAGCAGTAAATTAATCTTATGCTCTATCGACCGTTCTGTAATGCAGCCACCGAACACCATGGAAAGCCGTGCATACTAGGTTGATGTGCTTATACCGCATGTAGATCAAATGCATAGTTTTAATGCATATCGTTATTCTCACGATCTAGGAAAGCGCTGTCTTAATATTCACTGGCATAGACTTGCATCAAACCGCCCATATGATAAACCTTCACCAGCCTTTAACGTGACTTCTTAAGATGAACTAATACGTCTGTTCGTCGTACTGAACCCTGTTTCTTCGTGTTGCTGCAGTAGCTGCTACTGGTCTTATCTGATGAAGTGGTTGTTATTATTTGAGTGTTGTTCTTATTACAGCAGCCCAGTGACCCGTTAAATGCTGTTGCTGTTGTTGCTGCCGTAATCAAGAAGGAATATCTGATGAATTGAACTTAAAATATCTTCATAAAACTTAAATTATTTTCATAAAACTGGTCCCAAAAGATAACGCTTCTTGGGTTTTCTGGCTGGCTGCCCAAGCTGACATCACAGTAAAAGATATCGCGCCTGCGATCTGTCTGAAAATCTTTAAATCTAAATTTTATAACACAGTTTGAGGTTTAAAAATATTTGCAAATGTTGCTCACACTTATCTGACTTTGTTTATTAATATATTAATGAAAGAGATTTCAAAATTTACTTGGTGAAATTTGGTATCTTGTTCAACAGATCCCATTATCTAATTGTTTGAATAATCTAATTTTTCAAATGGTGATCAGTTATTTCCACCGACTTTCAAGCATCCGCATCGACTTTTGAACTTACTTTCAAGACAGATATATATATATATATATATATATATATATATATATATATATATATATATATATATATATATATATATATATTTACACAAAGAGAAAAGGAGAAAAAGAGAATGTTTTAAGCCAAGTTAGAGAGTGAAGCCCCAGCGAAGTGCGAAAGTCGAGTCAGTTAGTCACTAACACACGCGCACCAGCACACACCTGTGACACGTTTACCTGCCGCCCCCCCTCTCGTCCTCAGTTCTCGTACAGTGCAGAAAAAACATACTAGTGAAAATCATGCTTAAATGCTCAAAAGCGCAGAATTCATTCGATTAATGTGAAATTTCCATTACTATGCTTGTAATAATTATTATAATATAAGTATAGTTTTTTGCTGTTTCTAAAACTAACTCCCCTAAAAAATTTTCCCCGTACAGATGACTCCCAAAGAAATTTTTTTTTTTTGAGATATCTAAATTAGGTACTTTAACTTAATTTATTATAGGTCAAAAGGAAAAAAACCATGCTTTTCGAAACGTGAGGGTTCATGGAAATGAAATATGCTCCTAGTGATGCTGGATAACGAATTACACCATTTTATGTTAATCAATTTTGTTGAGCCGATTTCACCATAAACATGGGAAAATAAAAATCATATCTGAATCAAAGTTTCGTTAAAACACATGCAATGAACCTTCAAACAATTACTCAAACTGGCCAAACTAGCCCTGTTACAAGTTCTATAAGAAAACTGAGCGCTTCAACTGTAGAATAACATAAAGCCAGTTTTGCAAGAAGACTCTCTTTTACAAGAATGCTTTCTTTCGCAAGAAGACTCGAAAGAAGCAAATTCTCGTAAGAAGAAGGTTTTCGCAAGTAGATGACTTTCGCAAGAAGATAATTTTCGCAAGAAGAAGACGAAAGCCTGTCTTGGCCCGACTCTCACAAGAGGTTTATACGGGCCACGGTAGAGGACAAGGTAGGTTCAAACCAGTCTTTTTTTCGTTGACGGTTCAGTTTTGCTGACGTCACGGCAACGAACCAATCGCAGCGCTCATATTGCATCTGATAGCACTGCTACCCCAAATCTGGCTCTACTATTGGCCTAACGACATTGTGTTTTGGTGACGTCATGAGGTTTGCTTGAAATAAAGCCTATCTATTGGCTGGCCGAACAAGAGGAGGTGTATTTCCTCCCACAGAAATGACCCTACATTGTTTCCTCTACCGTGATACGGGCAGAGACAGGCACGAGGCCGCGGAGCTTCGGCTTCCAAGACACGCCTATCGACAAGGGTGAGCTGAGTTCTGAACTCCGCCAGATCTCGTCTGGTCAAGCGCAAGCACAATACGAAATTCGCAAGTCCATTATATTCCAAGTACTTCCAAGTCCAAGAGAAGTTTTGGCGTTACCAAAAGGTCTTTTCAAAAATGCAGAAATGTTTACAGTAAGGTTAGAACGTTTTGGGGTATCGATGTGGTCAGCGATGTAATGGTAACAACTAACGAGAAATAGAAATAGTTTAACTCGCTGCTACATACACATGCCTCCCAACTGCAATTTAAATAATCACCAACTAAGACGACTGACTGCAGCTATTCAAATATAAGTACAACTACGATCTCTGAGAGTATTGAAGACTCTGAGACGAGTAATGCTATTTTTGAAAAGTACATGAGCATCAACGCTCAGCATGCTTTTCAGGACTTCAAAAGCACATCAACGCTCATTCGCTAGAATTCCTTCATAAGGGCACGTCTCCAACACTACTATGACTAAACGTTCCCATGTTCGTTCAGCTTAACTTTTAGAAGTGAAAGATATTAGTAAACATATTAGGTAACTAATATTAACAAAAATATTAGTTTTTTAAATTAATCTAGATAAAATGCGAATGGAAAATGTAAAGTATATTCTACAGGGTGCTATGCATATATGCTCGAAATTTAAACACCCTAACGTCCTTTCTGAACAGAGCACGCTGGAAATAATCTTCATAAAAAAGATACGTATCACTGATGCAAATAGACAGATGATTTTAAGCGAGTGCCAATGCCTGCACTACAAAGAGGAATTAAAAACTATTCAAATTAGTGACAAAATAATTGTTGTCGAAGGCAGGTCTGTGCTTTGGAGTCGCACTTAATGGATTTTTGATGCCATGAAGTGAGTGAGTTTTAATCTCACCGGACTGGGAAACATTCTCTCAAATCTACACAATAGCGCTATGAGACAAGAAAAAGCGAAAAAGCTGAAGTTTTGTTTTGCTTCAATAATAATTAGCACCTCATTGTTATTGAAATTACGGTAATGCCGTAACATTTTCAGCAGCCATTAATATTTATTTGAAAATGTGAAGAGAAACTGCAATATTGTTCACCATAATAGCTATCCTTATTTAGAGTAGTGGAATAAGAAGCGTTAGCTTTTGCAAAAATTTTGCTGCTTTTTACGAAGTTTATAGAATACTACCTTTGCCGACGAACACAGTTCATTATCGATGATTCTACCTGGAAAACATATCAAACGGGTGTAAATTTTTTCTTTGTTAACCGAGAAAAATTTTTAACGTATAGAAAATTTCACAGGGTAGGGAGATTTGGATTTTATAAGTTAGCATTTTAAAACATATGATAATCTCTTCAAATAAGATGCTACATTGGTTTAAGCCTCCCTAACCCCGATAAAAGCTATCCAAAGCGAGGAAGGATGGAGGCACCACTGTGACCGGCACTCGTGCGGACGAGTGTACTGAGCTAAGCGACGTGGTCCTGTGACGTCACGGCAACACATGTGTCGCGCACCTGCTCTGATGTGGCCTTATGACCTGCGTGCCAGATTCTTCTTCTCAGCACAAATTTATTCCCCTTTTCATCTTTTTCTAAGAAAAATTGGCAACGAAGACCACTCAGTATATGACTGTTCTCAAGAGTTGTCAAATTCTCATTGTTTTCATGATCAAGTTTTATTCGGACGGAACAAAATTTGACGCCGTAGGACAAAAACGACCAATCTGGCATCTTCACTCAGGGGGGAGGGCTGCAGCTGCTGCAACCCGTGCCAGATTTAGCTGTGATGGATGGTATTCAATTTCATCCAGTGAAAATGTTTTTACCAAGACAATATTCTGGAGACACAATGCATCACGAGAATTTTTTTTCTAAGATGTAAAGCTAAAGCATAAAATTAAATAGTTGTTCACTCTTGTTTGAGGATTCCAGCATTAGTTAGAATTGTTTTCCTATCAACGAGCACAGACTTGGTTTGACGCGCTCTCTGTGGATTTGTCGAAGACTTTTGGACATTTTGTTTCTTTTTTGTATGTTTCTTGGCGGTGCGTTGTTATTTCTTATGCTTCCTCTTTTGGTCCTCGCGTATGTGGTCGTTACGAAGTTGTTTAGATGAGTTATGGTGAGACCGAAAGAACGAGGAAGAAATCTAATAAGTACTTCGTAGTAATGATCCTAAATCATAAATACGGATGTAAATAAATAAGTATAAAACAAAATAAATGAATACGGTTAAAAAAACAATAGAGAGCAATCAATTGCTAAATGAATAAAAAATGAATTACATTCAAAATAAATATGTAAATAAAGTATAGAAGAATACACATACGAATGCTGCTTATTATACGTTGAAATCTCCACACCTATAAAGATTTCAAAACTTTTAGCTAATATTTATTCATACTCCTACGATCTGATAAAGGACAAAGTTATACAATACGTTCAGAATGGAGTTCCGTAACACTTGAAACACCCAAAAGATTTTTTATTCAATTCACTGACTACATCATTCGCAAAAAAGCTTGAATGGGAAAACTTTTATTCGTTACGCTCAAAATTAAATTTCCTATTTGATTCATGTGAACGTCTTGTTCCTGGTGCCCAAGTAGGATGGGTGGCGCTAATTTATAGATCAATTAACCCTCAATAACTTATATATTCAATTTAATTTAGTCAATTTACTGGTTTCAACAAGCTTTTATAGATATCGTTTGACGTTAAATTCATATTTATCCCCTGTGGTTTTGCTAGTTTTTCGTCAGGGTGATTTTTAACACTTTGTCTGCGACGTGCACCACCGGTGGTATGTCACGATACAATGCTGCGGTCTAGCACGTAACGTAGGAGGAGTCTCAACCCCCACAAGTAAATATAATGTACACCTTTGTGCCCGCGTGAATACTACATAAAAGCATGGACAATGAAAGATTCAAGATTAAAATTGGTTTATTTTTCCGATCACGTGGATTAAAATACGAGCACACAAAATATTTCAATGCAATGATTAAAGCACAAGGAAATGTTTGCATGAAATGAAAATTGCGCACAAGTGCGCCAATGCAAAATGCTCATGATCTTACCAGTGTGAAATTCAACACGACACAGCATTCAAAATGTAAAACTTCCCCGAGAACGTCTATCGTTAATACTCAAGAGCTGACAACGATTCACAAAGAATGCACAAAGTTATAGGAATCCCTACGCAACACAAATCAGAGAACAATGATGACAAACATACCGGTTGTGAACACAGAAAATTTTAACATCGCGCAAACATAAGACACAAATTCATTACACATCGCGCCACCTTTAATGCACTGAGCAGCGTGTCGCACTTTGATTCCACTATTACACTTTGAAGCACTGTTTCAAAATACTCGATACCACAAAAATTTAACACTTCCGTGAGGCGCGGTCGCTGAATATTCGGTGTAGACTCTTTCCAACTTTGCGGGATCCCCAACAGAGTTCTCATGTGTGTCTTTTCTTGTTTCCTTCCGTTTTATTGGTGAACGCGTGACTCCAGATTTTAATGCTGCGGTTGTCTGTGAGCTTATAATTAGCGCAGAGATTCTCCATGGGTGTTTCACTTCACGTTGAATTGTTGATGTGCTCAGGCCGTAATTCTTCGAGCGAGTGCTCATTGCAGGGTAATACTTCGACGATACAGTTGCAGTCTCCTTGGGCGTTCGGAGAGATTATCCGCACACACGTCGAGCGGGTGTTCGTTGCACAATCTTGTCGTTAGTGAAGGAGTTAAATGTCGGCTTCGATTTCTCGAGTGAAGTCAATCCTGACTTAACACTAGCCCGGGAAATGTCGGCCTGTCGCCGAGATTTCCCGGTTTTTGCACTCCAAAGCCTGACGTGTATCGTTTTGCGTGGCTGAGACCAGAATCCTCTCAATTCTTGTCGTGAATTCTTTTTATCCGCGTCGCCTCATTCCTTCTCGAAAAATCCCTATCCTTCGCCGTTTTGACACAGCATCTCAATTCTTATTGGTTGGAGACTCGCTTACTTCGACATCTAGAAGTGGTATTGGCTGTTTCTTTGTGTCCGCGTTCCCCTCGTTGCTTTCATTGGCTAGTATCGTGGGCAGTTTCGAGTTTACTTCCTTCCCGCTTCACGACTGGTTGTTTTGACCCGTAGCCACGCCTATTGGGAGCACTGTTCTCGACCGTGAATATCTTCACGGCCTGCGTACGTGTGTTGTGTGTGCGTCTTGTTGTGTGTTGGCCTGAGATTTGTGTTCGTGTGCCAGACTGTGTTTGTAGACGCCTGAACCTTAGCCCTCTCGTCGAACCGCTACCCACTTGAGCTCGACATATTTATAGCCAGACTCATGTCGAAACCTGAGAACAACGCCGTTCTTGTAGAGTTCTGCGGTTGCAACATCCTGTCCACTGTCCCTGGCTCAACAAGATATTGTATTTCCCCAAGTAAAGTATTTTGAAGTTGTCACGAGAAATTGTTACCCTTCACCTCCTTGTTAACATTTCATTAACAGGAAGATTCGGCTCTCGGAATTGAGGAATGGCCCACCTCCAAAGTATACATATGCAACACAAATTAATGAATAAATATCGGCAATTACAGCACATATACTAAAAAAGGAAAGGTACTCACCGGGGATCGCTGACCCACTTACGCAGCGCATTTTCTGGGCGCCCTCCGTTGCATTACGATGGATTGCTTCTAATATTGTGGGGCATGATACACAGGGTGAACTATGCTTAACATTTATAATTCCCAGCTATACGTGATACAAACATCAATGAGCGCACACACAATGATTGGTGTTAGGAACAATGCTAATTAAGTAATGAAAGCAAATAGCATACGTCAAATGACCTTCTGCACATAATTACACAGAAATTTGGCTGGCCAGCCCTTCCCTCACTTTCCCACACATGAATATGACAGAAAACCCCTCAATTATTGTGGCGTTCAGCAGTACAGATGTGGTCATAACGTTCGTTCACACGTTCCTTCTCAAAGGCACGAATCCAGTTCAGTCTCCACAAGTGATTCTCAGTTCAAAAAATTTATGACGACCACCTTCCAAATCTCCACTTCTGACTTCTAGCGCGAAACCTCCAATCACGTTAGACATCTGCGACGACCGCCCTGCCTGCAAATAATTTACCAGCTCGTTACTTCTTTTAATTGCCAAAAAAATTGTGCTCAAAAATTATTTTAAATTTTTACGTTAATGTGACATTATTTTTCATGACTTTTTATTTCAAAACTTCTTTTCAAAAGGAACTGTATATCTTATGATCCGAAATACTCCTTACCCGCCCAACTGTCGTTCAAATTATTACTTCATATACTGCACAGTTTGGTTACGATGTTTTCATTTCTGGAAAATAGACGTGACATTTTTTTAATTTCATTTTAATTTACGGGCTCAAAACAACTTATTCAACTTCCTCTATACGTTCAATATATTCAAAATTTTCACTTATATTTTTCAGAATGCTTTTCCAGTATGACACTTAGTTACACGTACTTCTTTCTATGATGATGAACCGCGTTAGACTGCTCGCATCTAATCAGCTCTGTCCCTCCGTTCAAAAGCTGTACTCCCCCTTTTCTTTTTGTGAGACCAATCATGTTCTCACGGGCTTCTTGAGCGTCCTCCTAGGCTTCCCTCTAACGTTCCCATTGGTTTTCCCTGAGGCTGTCCTTTTCTTATTTGCTGTTGAAATGTTTTGCCAAGCGCGCCGTAATCTCCGCCTTCTTCTGAGGTTGTTTGCTTTTCGATAATACCGCTCGCTCTCTCACGGACCTCCTAAGCCTACCATGGTGTGTCATAAATCTGTCACCCTCTTCTGTCCAGCGTCCTCAGCCCCAACGCTTACAAGTGTTTTCAATAAATTTCTCTCCATGTGGTTCAGCCGAACCCTCTCAAGTTTCGCTGGCCTCTTCTCCTCATGTTATTTTAAGATCGCTCTGTCTACAAACACTTTTGTGGAAAGGTTTCTCTGCCCTGTAAGAGATCTTGTAACCAAGTTCCCTCAGAAATTCCTTCGTGGTAAAATAAATACAAAACTGCCCGATGCTCTTCAGATTGGCCTTACCAAAACATTCTTTCAACGAACGTGTGGGCTCGATCACTCTCTGTACCGCTGAATGCGCACCCTACAATGTTTTAACAACACATAAAGCAAAGCCCACTGATGTATTTTTTCTTTTTAAAGTACAAAATTTGTTACACGTAAATTTGTTACACATGATCAAAAACTCGAATTTATCCCACCTGGTTAAGATTTTCCCTAAATTCTCATTTCTAATTCGAAAATTGATTATTCTTAACAGATTCTCGACAGACGGCCCTCCTAGAGTTAAAAAAATTGGCCTGACAATTTTTTTTTTGAATTAGCCTTCAGCTATTTATTGAATAATAAGTACTACAGTATGCAGCCAATATAAGACACACATGGTAAATTCTACTTAAGCACATTATCATCTAAACTTTGTTCCGCAGAAACAGGGTACCTTACAATTAACACTACAATCATTACTATCAGCCACAGCGTGATATATTGTGTCGTGTTCTTCTAACCGATGTATCTGTTTTTCCCGTCGAAGTAAAGTGCGTACTAAATACTTGAGTACTTAACCCTAATAACATTCACAAAATTTCACGGGCATCTTTCCCACTCCTCAGACATCCTAAAGTATCGATGATTTTATGTCTCGTAGTTTCAATTTACGCTTGCGTTTTCTGTTCTCCAAATCCTTGCCGCTGCAGTTGACTATTCGATGTCGATTCCTTTGGTATCGTTGACGAATTTGCTCTCTTTCCATGCTTCTCTTCTGGCATTTCAATAGCTTCACACACGCGTTGAAGATGGGTACTTAATTTCATGAGGAAGTATTGCGAGCCCAATCTCCAGACTCGTATAACATTTCTATACACCACACTACCTGCACGATTTCCTTTTGTAAGATGTATCATTATCACGATTCAAATTACCACTAAATCATGTTAAGTGCAATGTTTCACATATATTTTTATGACGTCTATTCAAACTCCAATTTTTAATCGGCAGATTACTCATGAATGCCTCTTCGTTGATCAGACGAATTGGCAGATCAGGAACTTATGTTGACCTGTCGAAGAATACGAGTAGAATCGTCGATAATTTCATTCAATATAGTCTCCCTTCGCGATAGGGTTCCTAATACCACGAAGTAATGCTGAAGTATTCCGAGGCACAATCCTGCGCAGTGCACGCTGGTATCCTGTAGAATTCCCCTTCAGCATTCCTTGACGTCGACGTGGAATCCGATAAACACAAATAATATTTCATTTTCTCCGAGTGAACATTCTTATTTATGCGAGAATTTCATGGGTTAATATCCTTTGAAGACCGTACGTATCATTCAAAGGCTATCCGACGTAATCTCTTTTAAATTTTTATTTCACGTATAAATAGAGATGCCGAAAATGTGGCTTCAATATTCCAATGTGATAATTTGCCTAGTAAAAATTCACAGGACACTTGCATGCGAGTTTCAGGAATGCCTTTCTAAGCGTTCATGTCACAATGCAAATTCCAAATAAATCAAGTTAGATTCCATACTCAATAATATAAAAGCATTATCATTGGTTCATTTGGGTACCCATTTATAAAAGCATTTTTGAACACTATTACATTACGGCGCCCTAGAACATTATCTGCTTTATTTTCGTATTCTCTTCCTTCCTTCCTCATCGTGATGTTTAGTCACCCGGTGCTGTTATCCACTCCGAAGCATGGGCACTAATTACTTGAGATGCCCTTTCCTGGCTCTGCTTGTTAGCGACCCATGTCTACAGCCACAGCTCGACCGCGAGTGGCTCTGAGGCAATTACTTGTGCCCTCCGCATTCTTCTGAGCATGCTCCAAGTTTCCAGCTATACATTCGTCTTTGTCGCCTCTCACTGCAACGCTTGAATTTGGGCAACCCTTTTAAACATCTCCAATACAGGTGCAATGTGTCCCCTATGTTGTGTTGTTGTTCTATCTTCTTCGTTCTTGTAAATAATTGCTAGTGTTCCACTTGAATTTCCTTGGTTTTGCTGCTTATATGAGCCGCATTCGTGTTATGCAATGTTCTGGCCTGGTTTCTGCTGAAGTACATACTACGCTAATCTACCAAGAAATTAATTCCTTAAGTCTGAAAAGAAATGTACTATACTTCTACAGAGTAAGAGGAGACTGATTCCTTCCGGAATACCGTGTTTACGATATTCTTTCAGGGCAAGAGAAAGACACAGAGTCAGAATTTAACGCTACAGTACAAAAGAATACGAAATTTTAATATGACGCTAAACTTATTTTCCCCGTTGTGAAAATGAACGGTCTAAAGGTATAGATAAAATCAGCTAGCCTGAGATAGCCTCAGCCTAAGAACTTCTGATGAAACTTAATTCATTCGCTAGAGCTGTCTCGTATGAAGCGCGCACGCTTCACGAGAAGCTGGCGAGAATATAAGCATCCTACAAAGGAAACAAAGTACTCCTTTTGAGAAACACACGACGTTAACCTAATAAACGCTCAACTTCCCTTTACTTAGCAAGAGAGAAAATGAGAACTACGCATAGTGTAAGATTAGATCACTCAACAAGATTTCGTCTAAACGAAATTTCTTGTGAGCAAAGCAAGTTGGAGTTACATAACCTAGAGCATATTCCTATTGAACAAAGCATCACACTCTAGTGAGTGAGATTAGTTTCAATTCACAGCTAGAATAACACAATTCTACTAAAGAACACATTTAGATTAAAGCAATACAACGCTAAAAAAAAACTCACTTCTACGCAAGAGTTTCTTAAAATTAAACACACAAGAACACATCCCGCAAAGGCAAGTTAATGCATGATTTCAGTCCTCCGCAGTTCGTTTCTAGTTGGCGGTTCACCTACACCGAGAACGCAAATTATAGCTCCGCTGTGTCCTGGCCGCCGCTCTCTCGTTCACGTGGTTTTCTGTTCTCAGCTCTTCATTTTCACTATCGACTGTTTCATATCCGGTTCCACTTCCTGGTTCAGCTGCGACGTCCGACGTGCCGGGAAAAGCCTCGCCCCGTAGGTAAGCAACTTTCAATCTATCCAAATGAACCCTTTCTTGTCGGTTACTATATAGTGCTTTAATGGTCGCATTTGTGGCATTCCTTTCAAGGACACGAAAAGGGCCTACCCAGTCGGTAGGCCACGCGTTTGCAGCTTCGGCCTTTCCTGTCGGATTGTGTAATAACACAATATTTCCGCTCTCCACCTGGTTGTTTTTCACACCTCTTTCCTTCATTTGCACCGACTTGTCGTGTGACGCCTTGGATTTGGCCTTCACCACCTTGAACGCATTGTGAAGTCGGGCGCTCACCTCTGCACTGTAGTTGTCCCCAAGAGAATAATCCATGCGAGGTGTTTTCAGCCAGTCAACAACAGGAATTTCTGCGTCCCTACCAAAAAACAAATAATACGGAATTTCTTCAATTACACTTTGATAACTTGTGTTCAGCGCTAGGCACGTCCAAGGAAGTGCATCAGGCCACGAAGATTGATCGTTGGCGGCAAGGTGTGATAAAACAGTCTTGATATTCTGATTTTGCCGTTCGGTCATTCCGTTGGATTGGGGATGATATGCTGAAGTGTTGTAGTATTTTATTTTCAATTTTTCACACACACATCTGAACAAAGCTGACGTGAACTCGGTGCCCCTGTCTGAGATGAGAGTCTTGGCAGTGCCGTACGTAGTAACGAACTTAGTCAACGCTTTCGTTACTTCCTCAGTGGTCTTGCTTCTGAGCGGAAACGCTGCAACATATCGACTAAAGTGATCGACCACGGTTAGGATGTACTTGTGTCCCTCGTTCGAGACAGGCATTTCGATTAAATCAACGCCTATTCTGTCCAGAGGCTTGTCAATTTCAGGGAATGAACCCATGCTAACACAAATGCGATTGTTGATCTTACGTTTTTGACATTGCATGCACGAATCGACGTACTTGTTAACGTCACGCGCCATGTTAATCCAGTACCCGAATTCCATGAGCTTTTTCCACGTTTTAGCACGACCTTGGTGTGCACCAATTGTGCTATCATGCGCTAACGTTATTGCTGCTTCTCTCAGAGCGTCTGGCACCACGATCAGGTGCCTTGTTCTGTTAGGCTTTCGTTGCGTCTTCCTGAAATGCAAGATGCCTCCGTCAGTGAAGATTTCGGATTTCAGAGCGAGACTTGGTGCGTCCCCTGATTTGTCACCTTCAAGATACCTCAGAACTGGCCCCCAAACGGGATCCTTCAACTGTTCTGCTCTCACATTTTCTTTCTGCAAACTACTTTCCGCCTCTTGTACATTGGGAGTTTCATCTAACATCGTCGTGACGAACACTGTTTTAGGTGCTTCGTCGTCTGGATTTTCTTCTTCGTTGTCGTTCGCAATATTTCTCGACAATGCGTCGGGCACCACGTTCTGAGTTCCTGGCCGATAAATCACCTCAAAATCATATTGAGAGAGTGTAAGGGCCCATCTCATAATTCTGTTGTTCTTGGTATTTTTACCTTTGAACAAATATTTGAGAGCCGTGTGATCCGTAATCACAACAAATTTATTGCCGTACAGGTAAGGTGAAAAGTGATTCACAGCCGCTACTACTGCTAATCCTTCACGTTCAGTGATTGAATAACGTTTTTCAGCATCATTGAATCTTTTGCTGAAGTATCCAATCGGTTGTTCCTTTCCGTTACATTTTTGCGCAAGGACCGCGCCAGAGCCCTCATTTGAGGCATCACAGCTCAAGTAATACGTCTCATTTAGAGAAGGCTTCTTCAGAACTGGAGCTTCTATCATGAGTTGCTTAAGTTTGCAGAAGGCTTGCTCGTGTTCTTCCTTCCACTGGAACCTTGCCCCTTTTTTAGTCAGCGCATTAAGGGGTGCAGCTGTTGTGGCAAAGTGCGGAATGAAGCGCCGGTAGAAATTAAGCGCTGCCACGAACGAGCGCACTTTACGTGCTGTAGTCGGCCTAGGGTAACTCTGCATTGCCTCCACGTTTTTGGGGTCTGGAATAAGTCCCTCACGACTGATGTAACATCCTAGGTACTTTACTTGTTTTTGTGCAAATTTGCACTTGTCCAAGCCTATTTTTACTCCGGCACATTGAAACTCGTGCAACACTTCCCTTAAATTTTCTAGGTGACTCTCAAAAGTCATAGAGCTAACGCACACATCATCCAAGTAAATAGCGGCGAATTTTCCAAGTTGCCTTTTCAGAACATGACAAATCACTCTCTGGTACACTGATGTTGAGCACTTGAGTCCCATAGGTAGCCTAGAGAATTCGAAGTTGCCTTGTCAAGTCTGAAATGCCGTGTACTGCTTACTTTCTTCATCGAGCTCAATTTGATGGAAGGCTGATTTTGCATCGACAATGGAATAGTATTCTTTGCCAGCCACCTCCTCCAGTGTCCCTACAATGTGTGGAATTGGATAATGCTCGTTTATCACCCGCATGTTTACAGCTCGCAAATCAAGGCAAACTCTGTGGCCTCCTCCTGGCTTCTTTACGAGTACGAGCGGGTTTTTCCAAGCACTTGTACTCTCTTGCACAATTCCACTTTCGATCATCTCCGAGACCTTTTTATCAATAATTTCTTGGCTGGAGTATGGAATACGCCATCCTTTCGTTTGAATTGGCCTGTAATCACTCAGCAAAATTTTGTATTTCACTCCTTTCACATGGCCAATATCCATCTCGTCTGCACTAATCGTCTTGTGATATTCCTTCAACAGGTTTCTGACTTGTTCTTGTTTTTCAGCAACCAAGTGACTGAGGTCAAGCTCATCAATTTGCTGGAAGCGCTTCTCTCTGCGGTGATCTTCTGCTTCGCTATTTTCCGCATTGTTTTCTTCTGCAGTTGCATCTTCATTCGCGATTTCGTGGCATGTTGCAATTATTGCTCCTTCGGTCAGAGCGATTTCTTCGGCAAAAGGGTTAAGTACAGGCATCAAAACATACCCGTTTTGTACCCTTGCAGCGGTGGCTCCGACGTAAGGCGCCCACTTAATTCTAGGCTCTAAAATTACTTCCTTTCCATCAAACTTGCCATCTGCTCGGCACTTTACCATGGCTTGCGTGCGAGGCTTCACTGTAATGTCCTCAGCCAGAGTTACCGATTTTTCTTCCCGCGTTACACACAGAATTTTCGGAGAAGCGTGTCCTGGTGCTGAAAACATGTTCACGTGAGTTCCAAAGAAGGATGCCCTACATTTTCCGAAGTCTATCTTTGCGTTGACTTTGTTCATTACTTCCACCCCTATTAGCAGGTCTCCTGGGAATGCATTTTCCTTCACAACAAAGCATCTCTGTACAATTTTCTGACCGTTAACTTTGATTGGCACATTAATCTTTCCCAGCACTGGTACGGGTTCCTCTCCAATTGTCTTTAATGCAGTGGATGTTCCTTTTACACTAGCATTTTTAATCCCCGCAACCACACGCTCTTTTACCAAGCATATATTTGCTCCGGTGTCAAGAAGTGCGGTAACAGGTGTACCATTCGCTTGGAGTATTACGCTGGGATTTATTATAGGAGCTAACGGTCTCCTATTCCGTTTTTTGGCTGTCCTGCAAACTGTTGCACCCTGCAATCAGCCCTTAGGTGCCCAAATTTTCCACAGTTTACGCACGGCGGTGGCACTGTTCTATACTGGGCTAAGTCCACTGCAGGTGCAGGTGGTGCTTCCGAATGCGGCTGTGGCTTTCTTGCGTAGTATATTTGGTGCTGATGACTCCTAAGCCTGCCTTTTTCGCTCCAGTGGGGTGCTTCATAATTTCCTCTTCGATGATAAGGAGAGTGTCGTATCTGTCTGTTCCTTTCTCTCCAGGGTGGCACTTCCTGGCGGTACCCTCTAGGCCGTTGTGGTGAATGCCGCATCGTATGGCCGACACGTGCAGTCTCATGCTGTGGCCTCCTCTCGCTTCGCTGCGCTCTTTCTCTCTCCGGTTCCCTCTTCTCTGTCGTTTCCCTTGGCACTGGTACTATCCGTCGATTTTCCACCTCGATTGCCATGTCTCTCAGTTCTTGTACTGTCGTAGGTCGCGCATCACTTCGAAATGGTCTTGTGATGTTCTCCCTTAATCCGAGCCACATCAAATCTACAAGGATTCGTTCCGGATGTTCCAGATAATTCTCGTTGTACAGCCTTTCCAGGCGCGTCAGGTACTCTGACACTCCTTCCCGGCTTGTTTGCTTCTTGGTTACTATTTCAAACAGCGCTTGAGTTGGATGTTCGACCTGGTCGGCGTAAGAGCGCAGCCAGTTTTCTGCTTCTCGTAGGTTCGTTAGTGTATCAATTATTTGATTGCATTCCTTTGCCTCTTGTGGACCTAGGCAAAGGAAGAAGGCTTTCACCTGCTCACTGTTATTCAGATTACCCGTCAAAAACTTCAATCTTGCCATATGTTCCCCCACATTATCGCCCCTCCTGAATTTAGCACCAATGGCTCCCACGCAACTCGTTACCACGGGCATGTTTACTGCTTCCTCTTCGGGTCGTGGTGGCGTTGCTGGCGCATTTCTGCGGTCGTTGTTCCTTCTCCCACGGGCAGGCATATTGTTGATCTTCTCCAATTCACTTTCTCCAAAAACTCAAAAATTTGCGATCACTCAAATGTTTTCCACACCTACTCACTGTAAAACTTTTACTGAAACTTTGAAATTAATCGAGTGAACACACCAGAATTTTCTCACTCAAACTTATCACTTTTATAACCACTTTCACTTTCTTGATCTATATGGCAGTGTGCTTGCTGGCCTCTCACACCGGAACACAGAAAATCATCACTACGAGACATGTACCTCTACTGAATTTTTGTACGTTTTGCACATGAAATAACTACGCAAAAAAAATACAATGCAACTGTCATACTACACTCACAAAATATTACAAAGCGATCGTGTTGATCTCACCAAATTCTGATGTCACGAGAAATTGTTACCCTTCACCTCCTTGTTAACATTTCATTAACAGGAAGATTCGGCTCTCGGAATTGAGGAATGGCCCACCTCCAAAGTATACATATGCAACACAAATTAATGAATAAATATCGGCAATTACAGCACATATACTAAAAAAGGAAAGGTACTCACCGGGGATCGCTGACCCACTTACGCAACGCATTTTCTGGGCGCCCTCCGTTGCATTACGATGGATTGCTTCTAATATTGTGGGGCATGATACACAGGGTGAACTATGCTTAACATTTATAATTCCCAGCTATCGTGATACAAACATCAATGAGCGCACACACAATGATTGGTGTTAGGAACAATGCTAATTAAGTAATGAAAGCAAATAGCATACGTCAAATGACCTACTGCACATAATTACACAGAAATTTGGCTGGCCAGCCCTTCCCTCACTTTCCCACACATGAATATGACAGAATACCCCTCAATTATTGTGGCGTTCAGCAGTACAGATGTGGTCATAACGTTCGTTCACACGTTCCTTCTCAAAGGCACGAATCCAGTTCAGTCTCCACAAGTGATTCTCAGTTCAAAAAATTTATGACGACCACCTTCCAAATCTCCACTTCTGACTTCTAGCGCGAAACCTCCAATCACGTTAGACATCTGCGACGACCGCCCTGCCTGCAAATAATTTACCAGCTCGTTACTTCTTTTAATTGCCAAAAAAATTGTGCTCAAAAATTATTTTAAATTTTTACGTTAATGTGACATTATTTTTCATGACTTTTTATTTCAAAACTTCTTTTCAAAAGGAACTGTATATCTTATGATCCGAAATACTCCTTACCCGCCCAACTGTCGTTCAAATTATTACTTCATATACTGCACAGTTTGGTTACGATGTTTTCATTTCTGGAAAATAGACGTGACATTTTTTTAATTTCATTTTAATTTACGGGCTCAAAACAACTTATTAAACTTCCTCTATACGTTCAATATATTCAATATTTTCACTTATATTTTTCAGAATGCTTTTCCAGTATGACACTTAGTTACACGTACTTCTTTCTATGATGATGAACCGCGTTAGACTGCTCGCATCTAATCAGCTCTGTCCCTCCGTTCAAAAGCTGTACTCCCCCTTTTCTTTTTGTGAGACCAATCATGTTCTCACGGGCTTCTTGAGCGTCCTCCTAGGCTTCCCTCTAACGTTCCCATTGGTTTTCCCTGAGGCTGTCCTTTTCTTATTTGCTGTTGAAATGTTTTGCCAAGCGCGCCGTAATCTCCGCCTTCTTCTGAGGTTGTTTGCTTTTCGATAATATCGCTCGCTCTCTCACGGACCTCCTAAGCCTACCATGGTGTGTCATAAATCTGTCACCCTCTTCTGTCCAGCGTCCTCAGCCCCAACGCTTACAAGTGTTTTCAATAAATTTCTCTCCATGTGGTTCAGCCGAACCCTCTCAAGTTTCGCTGGCCTCTTCTCCTCATGTTATTTTAAGATCGCTCTGTCTACAAACACTTTTGTGGAAAGGTTTCTCTGCCCTGTAAGAGATCTTGTAACCAAGTTCCCTCAGAAATTCCTTCGTGGTAAAATAAATACAAAACTGCTCGATGCTCTTCAGATTGGCCTTACCAAAACATTCTTTCAACGAACGTGTGGGCTCGATCACTCTCTGTACTGCTGAATGCGCACCCTACAATGTTTTAACAACACATAAAGCAAAGCCCACTGATGTATTTTTTCTTTTTAAAGTACAAAATTTGTTACACGTAAATTTGTTACACATGATCAAAAACTCGAATTTATCACACCTGGTTAAGATTTTCCCTAAATTCTCATTTCTAATTCGAAAATTGATTATTCTTAACAGATTCTCGACAAAGTGAAGTCTTTCCTCAAATAAAGTATTTCCCAAATTTCCCCGAGTAAAGTATTTCCCAACAAAGGTGAATTATCTCCTGAAATAAGGTATTTCCCAAATTTTCATCCTTCTTCGAATAAAGTATTTCCCAAATTTCCCCGAGTGAAGTATTTCCCCACAGGTACACGGAGGTTATTTTCATAATGCTGTTGACCGGCCAGTAGTCGCAAATTCAATTTTCAGAAATATTTAATCAAAGCTAAATGAACGCAAGATCCAGTTCATGTTTGGTATTTTCCAAATAGCTTACTACAATTGAAATAAAATTTTAGTTTGGTGTTCAACTTGATATTTAGTAGCCGCAGTCAAAGTGTTAAATAAGCTTTTTGCCTGCTTACCATAACTTTTTCAACCTTGCGAAGATTTTATGTTAAAGTTTAATACACTCTTCCTATGAATTCTTTACTTCTTTCTCTGTCGTGAAGGGTGGAAGGGGGGATTGGCTCCAACCGACTTCCAATTTACGTGTCTTTTCATTCAAATCCATTGTTTTTATCGGTCTCCCCCTTTTCGTCTCATCAATAGGTGTATTTTATCAGCGTAGTGGGCTGTGCCCATGGAGATAATGAAATATTGCGCCCTCATGGTGCTATTTGAACATAAATTACACCAATTTTCGCAGTAATAATCGCTCAACCAGACGGAAATTGAAGGTCAACCTTGAAAAAATTATGAGTGAAGTAATGGTAGACAATGAGTAGTCGTGTTTTATCGTCGGTCTTTCCAGCTTATTTTCTTTTACTGTTAATCCCTTACTACGCACGGCTGCAAAATTATTGTCACAATTTAATTTTTGTAATTATAAATGATTATTGTCTTTATCACTTATTTCAAAGTCGTTCAAGTCTAATTTAGCGAATTGGTCGTCTCATATTGCCTAACTTTAAATTATTCAATGTATTATCTTTGCCCGTGTCTTAGTTGAATTTACATCCAGCTATTTTTGGCAGCAATATTAATTGCGGACTTCCATTAGTACGACCGGAATGCAACTGTAAGTCACAGTCACTGCACATTTTTTCAATGACTGAATTTTCGCAAGTTGACTGATCTAGGCTTCGGGGTAAGGAAACGATTTGGTTAGAACTCATTTTATTGTGCTTCGTAGTGCTTGCAAATTCATTAGTTACTCAAACAAAAACTTATTTCAGAAACACTGCAGGAGACTTCAATGAAGGCAAAGGCGAAGTTACGCCAGTTACGTGAACAATTAATGGAAAGGTATATACTGATAGAATTTATTCATGTACATATACTGTATCCCGTTTTATCTTGACATAAATCTGGAGAGAATTTTGCGCCCTTTAATTCAAAATGAGTGAGTAAAGAATTAAATCGTTCTTTTTCTATTTGTCTTCTGGTATGACCCTGATTTGGAGCTCTGATTAACATACTGTGCCCACGATCTCAAGTGCGTACGGATGATAGCCATGCTACTGCACTCATACGTTTTACTTCGGAAATTACGACTTTATGTTAGCCAACTTGGAGCATCTTGGTGAAGGATCTCGAGGAAGTTGGGTCTCTGTAACTGCTTGATATGTGCTTTAAAAGTGTAGTTCTTTTTTTCAAGTTAATGTAGGGCTCAAAGATGGTGCATCCCAAATCATTGTGCAGGAGTGACTTCTCCTTGTTCGCAAGCCATTACTTCATCGTAGGACTTGAACTCCATGTCTAAGGAGCCCATTTGAGGGATGCTGCTGATGACGCTCTTCATGCATGTTGGATCAAGCGTGGTAATGAGGTCCGCTTGGGAGGAGAACAGGTATGCAGAATCTGCGAAGAAAAAGATGCAATTCTTCACAATATCCATGAACTATAGTCGACCGTATTTCTGGAATTATGGATTCTGAACGTTTCAAGCATGAGATAAAGAGGGATGCATGAGACGTATTATTAACGGGTGTTACATGTATCACAGAGCAATATTTTGCCAGTTATATGCTAGGGAACAAGAATATTTCCTTCTAATTTTCAAATTCGAAACCAAATTTATCTAACACAAATGATACACAAATCCTCATCTTGCTCTGACTAAGATGATGTTTTTTCTCAGCACTACAGTTTGTATTCATGGGCTATTGAAGAAATGTTCTTTGAACTTTTTTTCCATATTATATGTACTAAAATGTTGTTTTAGATTAACGTGGATGGCTTGGATACAGAAAATATATTTTTCCAGCTTAGTGTGAGTTAGCAATTTTGTTTTATTCATGTAAGTGACAAAACAAAGTATTGTTTTTTAACTTGTCACTGAGTTTCGTGGGCAGTTTATTATCATAAAACATGCTTTTAAAAATGAACAATATTCATTTAATAGAGCAATAAGTTTCTGTTGTTCAATTTTTATCGACGTAATAGTACACATTATTTCATGTGGACTTCTAAGTGTTAAGATTTCAGATAAAGGAAGAACGAAAATGAGTTTTATCATTACACTAATAATGTGATATTGTCAGTTGATGTTAGCTAAACTGACATTTTAATGTTAATATCATAGTTGATATTCTGCCAATATATTCAAAATTTTATGATAAACTAAAAAGCACGCTGTTCACGCACGTCCACAAGGGGGCAACATGCTCGTCTATATCTATTCAACCATTTCACACCACACATCTGAAGTGAGCTAGCGGTAAAATTACCTGCAAACAGGGGAATTCTCATTCCCTCATTCTTGAAATGAATATTTGTATTCTCCAGGGCGCGTTTTTCGGCTGTTTTACCATCGTATAATCTGGCAGAATTACAGTCATTGTATTTCAGGGAGGAAATTCTTTCAAAGGCACCTTAAGGCTGCGCGCTCTTTCAAGTGATAGTTTTAAACCGAAAATTTCTTAATTTTTAATATGTTACGCATTTGAAAAACGATTAGCTTCTGGTTCCTTTTCTATGAGACAATGCGATTTTATCGTTATTATTCCCATTACTCCTATTTTAATTACAATTATTATTATTATTTTTATTGCATTTGAAAGATGGAATGAACTTACGGCTAGAGCCGAAGAAGCTGTTACGACATGTCCTGAGAAGGACCTCCGTTGAAGATAGATAGGCGACGAACAAACGCACTCCATTTGAGTCAGTGTCGAACACTGAAATGATGATTTAAATCAGATTCGCTAAAATGAGACCAATTTTATATTGTTGAGTAATTGTGAACATTTATTAACGACGGCCGGATGCTGTTCAAACGCGTGTTCAAGTTATATATATTGAACACAAATATACTTTGAGACTTATCATTTCCCGACATGGTCTCGAGGATGGCGTAACCACGGCTGACACACAGGCGGCGTACACACGCACCTGTGTGCTTTTTTAAACTTGCAGAGCTCTCATCAATAGCCCAAGGTTAACACATGCCACCAGCTTTTGATTTCTGTAGGATACCACTATATTGTGTCACAGGTTGATCCGGCAATTGTACTCTCGTTGAAAAAAATGACATACGGATACAGATCTCAGTTTCCTGCCGCAATTCTAACTATGAATGCAGTTTTAAAAAATATTCTCCTTGAAGTAAATCAATTAGTGATTTTGCTTAAAAATTCCACGAAATGAAGGACCATAGCTGATATCAGTTAGGAGTCATAAGGGAAATTAAAAGTTTTGATCTTGCCGTAGCTGATATTGAGCTGCAGACATGTGTGGAATAAAGTTTATGGATCTAGCCATAGCTGCTCTTGGGCTGGAGGCACGTCCTTCGTCTAAAGGAGAATAATCTGTATTATTGTTGTGGTACGGACAATGGAGCATGGTGATTTAAAGTCACGTTGAAACTTTCATTATTCGTTGGGCAGAGCAACTATGAAGTTTGAGAGTTTGCTTTCGAGCACTTGAAAATATCTTAGTTTTGTATTTTGCCATTGAAAATCTTTTTCAAAAATCATCAAAAGCCAGCATTTTACGCAAAATACGCAATGATCGTTGTCACCAGATGATAATCATACTAAAATTTCACAAACCAAATGCACACCCAGTTATGACTGCTGTTACCAGGTTGAAAATTTATAATGTTAGAAGTCATAGTTATAAAGTATGCTTTATTCTAATCAATCAAGCCTGATGCACATCATCTTGTGAATGGGTGTTTCAAATGCCTTATAATTAACACCAGGATGCAATGACGGTTACCCCCGGTCAAGCCGGTACCCATTTCCGACACCTGGGTAGAGTGGGGTATTGTGGCTGAATTCCCCCTTTTCCCAGAGAGCCATTTCTTCAGAGCCATTTTTCGAACATACTCGCCATTGTCACTATTTATAGTCTTTCCCTTTTCATGCTTGAATATATCGTTATTCAGATGTGTATCCTCATCCGTCATGTTCCTCTCCGATGATTCAAGTGCTGTGCTTACTTTCGATTTAAAGAGTTAAATAATCTATTTTAGTTACGTTTTATATTAGTGTAACGCCACCCTACCTCCAGTAGGAAAATTCTCCATGGAAAGTGATTTTATAACATCATCAGAGAACGGCGCAACTTGCAAGAAGAGATTGGCGTTTTGGGCTGTCACGTTACCTGCGTACGCCACGCTAGCGCGGTCTCTGAAATGAGGAGAAGTTGCTCAGCAATAAGTCAACATACTCACAAAACATCGCATTAGTTTTGTGTTGACATGCAAATAGGTTATGGACGGTCTTTGTTTTTTGAAAGCTTTGATGTATACGCCATCATATCATAATATACGTGAGGATCAATGATGTTTATTTCAGTCAGCTCTTTAATAATAATTAAGACAGGAACGCTAGAGTGTACAATGAATTGTACTTTGATCTTTTATTTAAGACGTAATTATTCATTTTTAAACTGACGATGTAACGGGACTCTGAAACGTTTTCTTAGTATGAATGAAGATGATAAATTTCCTTGAAATTTTTCTCGTTTTTAGGTTTCTACAAGTTACTCATATATGTTAAATCATATATAACCTAGAAATTGTACTTTCGAAGCAAAATATAGACCTTGCCAACGAGAGTAGGAGTGAAAAATAAGATTTGATGGAGGGTAGAGGGCAGGTATGAATAACCCGGAAGAAAACAAATAAAAGATGTGAAAAAACTTGGCATTGGGCATGATCCGGTGCACTTTGAACACTGATTTAAAAATTTTACTCGACTTCAAGCTAAGTAAATATCTAAGCAAAATGTTCCAATCACATTTAGTGGGATATAAACACAAATATGGAAGATGAACTCACTGATCAAACGCAGTTAATCTGAGCGCGCTTCCTTCCCCTCGGAGCGATAATGACATCCGGGGGCAATTCAAATTGTGATCCTGTTCAGTCGATGAATGCATGGCGACGAGCACGAATTCATCTATCTCCTGAAATATAAGTTTGAAATCATCGTTGATGAATGGCGCAAATGATGCAATTTTAAAAACAAGTTGGACTAGAATTTTTTTCTAGTTGAACACTTTTGGTGATTTGTAGCGCGTCTATCCTAGTAAATAAAGATCTGCGTGAAGTAATATTTGCTTATTTTTATGCTGATATAAGAAAAATTGCCATTCATGCAAGAAATTTCATCAATATTCTGTTAGCGCACGTTGACGAGCAGTCTTAACATGGTGATCCAACTATTGTATCAATGAGAATTATAGCTCCCTGGGGCAAAGTGTGAAGTCCCGAGCTTAGGGTTAGGTAGGCCTTCTTTTTGTTAAAGTAAAATATGTTTTTTTTTGTCATGGAAAATTTTCATTTGGTTCTTTGCTCACTTTTACTTACCAGTACCTCTTACTTTCTTTATTAACTTTTATCTTGTTGCGTAACTTCCTTCTGAACATACTGTTCCTTTGCGGAAAATAGCTTGAGTGGGAGCTCACCTTTTGCACTGAATTTACGTTCTCTTAAATCCATGCTAAACGATGCTTTCATCATTTCTATATTTGGAACGCCTTTGTTAGGGAGGTTAGGGGCCTAAACTAGCTTATCACTGAAAGAAATAATAGCCCTATTTTGAAACACCCAGGTGCATCTGACGTTTGTCCCAAAACCGAGACACGCAGATGCATCATTAATGAGACACCCAAGATTAAGATGCATACCAGTGTTTCCAGACCCGATTTAGAGACGCTCTTGTGTCTCACTAAAAATAACTCAGTGTCTCATCGATGAGACACTTGGGATTGAGTATGATGCATTTATAACTGATGTCTCACACAAAACTCTACGGATATTAAGCTGTAACATTGCACTGCCAAGCAAGGCTGACGCTTCCAGCGCCATGATAAAATTTGGATACGCTTACGTATTCTTGAGCTTAGCGATAGTTGCTGGTGGTGACATCAACGCTTGGTTTTACCGCTGAAGAGCTGCGTCAGGAACTACACACGTCACCAGCAGCTAGACCCTATCATGCCACCAGCTCCACTTCTCGTTCAGCCGAGAGCGTTAGCGATTGAGCGTTAACTTCCCCTCACGAGACTTTTACGACAGTCTACAGGAGAAGTTATATACGTAACAAAAATTTAATTTGGTCCGTGTTACATTTACTGAACACTTAAATAACTAAAGTCAGATTTGAGGGGTGACTAAGCTATTACAGTATCATCGCCAATAAAAGATAGGCGGCATTTTGAGACACTTTGCGCTCATCGAGGTGTCGCACTTCCGATGAGACATCTGCTCTGTTTTTGAGACGTTCTGGCTATCTATGAGACACCTGAACAGCCATGATACACTTCGAGAGGCAAAAATTTCTTTCAGTGATGTGTCTAATCTAATCTAATTGACAACCGGGATACTGTTAACCGATACTGATCAACGTCTGACTATTTCTTTCCATCTAGCTAAATTTTAACCAAAACATTCGCCATCCGGATAGTTGCGATAATATTTTAAATTTGTGGCAGCATTTTAGGACAGAACTACTCACGTACCCAAATGTCAAATCTAATCATGAAAATAATAGCCATGGTGTAAATACGTTCACATTCGTCGTAAATTAACACTTAAGACTTTTCGGTTCGTATGTTGATGAATGTTGGGGCTGCTCAAAATGAGTGGTTATATATTCGGCACTCATTATCACTAATTGAAGTACAAAAATGTTCTACCCGTTTCCACCAATTTTCAGTATTTTTAAAAAGGGAGTTCCATACTTTTTTAATCGAAGCAAATTATTCAAAGGGAAAATCTGTAATAAGGAATTGAAAAATAACATAACATAACAAAGCCATATGACATTACGTTGACTTCATATGTAACGTCGTTTTGTCGAAAATATGATATAAAACGTTTTACTGAATCAATTGCGGTTGAATTAAGTTAGGTCACGTTAGGTCTTTTCTGCTCGTGTTGAATTAGTGTAAAGTGTTTAGAAGCAGTTTAGTTTTAGGTCCCCAATTCTTGAGGCAAGGCCCTCGCGTATTGATGTCTCCCATTTGTGTAATTTCTGACAAATATATGCTTTTCAGTAGTCATTCGCTTGAGGGACTTAGGGAAATGAGGACATTAATTTTGTAACTGTAGGTCTAACATTAGCTTCTAATTAATATTTTATGCCGTCTCGACATGATCTAAAAGGAGCTAACCTGACGTAACCTAACCTGAATAGATTGTTTTTTGATAACGTGACGTCGCACGTGACTTCATCCTGACGTCAGATCGTGGTTTTATACACTTTTTTCAGTCGTTTATAGTTTCTTTCCCGTCCCGCATTTTAAAATTTAAAATGCATTAAAAAAATTAAAATTAAAAAAAAATTTAAATGCATTTTTTAAAGGAAGCATTATTGTAATTGAAATATAGCATTGAAATTGCGTACCATAATTTTTTTTCAAACCTTGCGATGAAAATTGAGGTAAATCGGTCGAACACTTAAATTAATCATAGCGAATTATCATAACGAAAGCCCATCATTTTGAAAAATCCTCTAAAGCCATTCTGCCCAAACAGCCCTCAAGTTTTGATTTGTGACAAATATATACCTATTTATGAATATAAAAAAAATTTTCTCAGTAACCATCAAACTTTTAAACCAGCTCAGAAAAAAACACTTGATGAGCGTATCTGTGATAAGGGTTTTAATACTAAATATGCTATTCAAATCACGGTTTTTGTTGGGAGAAATATATTTGTTTTGTGTGCGTAAATGAAGGATGACTGTTCGAAAAATTCAACTGTTACTGATGTCTGTGTCGCGATACGCTCACCTCACACTTAAGAAAAGTTTTTATGTCTGTTTACTTGAATGTTTACTTGTAGGGAGATAACAGTATCCTATAATTTGAAAGATTCAAAATTCGTCCTCACAGTCAGTACGAAATAATGTCGAACAAAACACTTGGAAAAATTATGCTTTTTCTGGGTCACGAAATAATTTAATTCTGAGTCGTTCTAAACGCACGTGAAGCAGTGACACGAAATGTCATTATGTAGTAGTTTTTACTGCAATTAAAATTTACAGAATATGGCGCATATCAGAAGCTAGCAATTTTTTTTAAACGAAGCATTATTGGAATTGACGAATATGTTTAAAAACAAAATTTTATATTTTTCCCATCTAGCCAAACTTTAGTCAAAATATTTTTCCACCTGGATAGTTACGATAATATTTGTATTTTAGCACATTTTCGACAGTGATTACATACGTGCTCAAATGCCAAATCCATTTATGAAGATAATATCCGTCTTGTAAATATGCACACGTTTGTTTTAAATCAAATAAATTAATTTGGGAATAAATAATAATATTAAAAATAAATAAATAATAAATATAAAACCATTATATACATAAATATATAAAGAGGCCCCACCAAAAATACAAGATTCATCTCAACTTCGTGTGTGATGACACACGGCGAACATCGCTGAGGATGTAATCGTTACGTCTGGACTGACTTGATGTTTATTACATATGGGTCACATTATTGAGCAGTAATTAGGAACTCAAAGGGGTCTCTTACCAAGAGATCACTAATATGCTTTAAATGTAGCTAACACAAAGTAAAAATGTTCTCTGTGTGAGTTAGTGCCCATGCAACTCTCAGGATGAATGCTTCATGATTATAATAGCAGCTCATACAATTCTTTCCAGACAATAGAAACTCAACTTTAATTTCATGAGAAAACTCGTCAGAAATATGCATCGCTACACAATTACACTCTTTGTGAAGTTTTCTTCAGAGGAACATAATTCTCAGTTTTGCCTCTGTCTACAGCAAGCATTTTGTCTGTACAGCAGAAGATATTTCACAATCAAGCTTTCTTTCTCCCTTCCTGTACTTTATTTCCAATGTTTTAAATTTTTTCTTTTGGTGAAAATTTATTGCAGTGGAGGAACTTATGGCTTCCACTTTCAGCCTAGTAGGCGAAATGTTGAACATTCAAAACCGAAGCTGAGGTTGATTTTTAAACAGAAGCAGAACGCTCAAGTTTTGGAGTAGCGCAACTCACCGTAGGTCGAGCTTGCTCCGTGAACATGAGGGGGTCGGAGTATACGCCGGTCGAGTCGCACCAAGACAGCGTCGTGTACATAGCTGATGCGAGCGGCAGCAGGCACAGGGTAAAGGCGACCTGATTCATCTTTTTTCTGTTTGTGTTGAAAAAAACCATCTTTACTCGCGTGATAAATCGGATTTCGAAATTCCCCAAAAACCATTACTGACGCAACGTGGCAAGAGAGTTTAAAGTTTTGAGATTTTTTTTCCGTTTGAAAGCACAAAGCTAAGTCCAAATTTGTTTCAAGTCTACATTTTAGAAAATAAGTTACAAACAACCCCATTCTAGGCGGGAAATAAGCTGACGTCGAAAGCAGTAAGCTCCAACCAAAATTGTGTTATTTTGGAAGTTTTATGTAATGTCCCAAGTAGAACTTTATAGTGCTATCTTTTTTCAACATTTATTTTTTTGACTTGTTAAAAGTCAATTAGAATATTCCATTATCGAGTATATCTGCGAGTATAGTTTATGCTTTGCACGTAGACTGCATTCAATACAGGCAAGCCTGTTCAACGTGCGCACATCCTCCGACATGCAGATTTATTTTACACAAGGGAGAATTTCACTTTACATCATCAAAACACGACGTGTTTCTTGCTCGACTGATTTATTGCACAATGCAAAAATTAAGTATCATTAATACACAACGCCTGCATATATCCACTTATTTAACAATTTGGGAAACCAAAAATATCCAATAAATATTTAACTATAATGTGTGAACACTTTCAAACGTAGATTGAACGGGCTTTAGAATTATGTAAACTAAGCTACTCATCTAACTAAATGTGGTTTCGCATTTGACGCAGTTTTGATTAAGGCCATTGGTAAAGTACTAAAAAATTAAAACTTAACCTACAACCCAATTGCAGCTCTGTCACAGGTGATAATTTCAGAGTAAAGGCCCTCACATGCAGAGTCTCACAAGAGATCTGTAATTTGGATTTCCCATGCAACACAGCTACGTTTCTATACCTACACACTATTTCTTTCATCAAATGCTATGTAGACTTTCAGGGGACAAAACTCTATCCAATGTACTGGTATGAATTCGTTGTAGCGTGACTGTCCAAATCGTAGAATAAAAGGACAGACACGAGGCAAACTTAGAAGTCCCCAGGATTTATGCAATGAGAGCTACTTTCTTATTTCAGAGAGTCGTTATGCCAAACTCTGTCTTCTATTTCTTCATTGAAAGTAAATATACTCTGAGACAACTTCAAGTCACTTGAATACAACTTCCATGTCTTACCTGGTTATTATGTAACTCAAGAAATTTCAAACACTAACGTGCGACGTTATTTTTCTCACGAACTCAAGTCTTCACTGTTTACCAAGAGACAGTCGACACTCGAATGATAGCAACAGAATAATACAGTCCCAAATTGACCACAAAACATTATTTGTACGCTCTGTTTCTTTGTTAACTGCAGATATTATCGCAACGTCTGACACGCTAATATTGATCTTATGCGTCATGCTGCAACTGATGACGACATCTTCCACGTGTCACAGACTTCAAAAATTAAAAGCTGATGTTTCAAGAAACTTGTGTGGGTGAAAAAAATTTTCATGAAAGAATAATTCCGAATTCGCGCAACAATACGCGAAATGATTGAACAATTTTAATTTAGGATATGTTGCACATTACCTAAGACAAATATGAAAAAAATATTCAATATCCGAACCAGTTTAAGGTACGAAAGAGTGTAGTGTTTCAATTTTGTTGGATAGGCCCGCAATGCAAATCTTTTACCCTCCACAGGACAGCGCCCCAGCTGCTGAAGAAGAGGTCCGGCCATACAGCATCAATTTCTTATCTACACTGACGCAGGGCAAATGTTCGAATTAATATCAACAATGAAGATGAAAAGTTAAGAATATATTCATTAAAAGTCAAGAATATACAAATTAAACGGGCTTTAGAATTGTGTAAAGTGAGCTACTTGTATAAGTTAATGTGATTCTGCATTTGGCGCAGTCTTGATTGCCGCCCATGGTGAAGTACTAAGAATAATAACTTGAATTACAACCCAATGATAGAAATACAAGAAGACGAGCGCGCTAAAAGCACGAGCATAGATATTAAGAGCACACGAAATTATCAATTGCTCGTTCATCTTGCATTTTTCCCTCAGTGCAGTTTTTGTAGTGTTCGAGGCCGAAGAACGTACTCGCAAGTAGACTACCCACAAAAAACATTTACTCCTACTAGCGATCGAACTATAATGGATGTATGTTAGTCAAATTTACATTGCTGATTGTAATTATTTTCCGTGATCGGCTCGAAAAATTAAGTGTGACTGTGATTGGTGAAGAGATGATAGCGTTTTATTAGTGGAAAATAAGTTGTAGTGAATTATAAAATAACGATCTACAGCGACAATCTTATTAAAATATTCATATCTTTACAGGTTCCACACATGCAAGTTACATTTTAAAATACAAGTTAAAATGTAAATTAGGAAAAATTCTTCTGGAAAAATAGCGAGAGTTATTTACATTCATCAATCCAAATTTACGTTATGCGCATATTTACGTATCGGAAATTCTGAACAAACAAGACGTCCTGAATAACAAAGAAGAAAATCCTGTACAAGCTAGAAGAAAATCCTGTACAAGCTAGAAGAAAATCCTGCATAAGCAAGGAGAAAATTCTGAAAAAGCAAGATATATTTACGTTAGGATGAATGCTACGTTAGTCATCCGAGATGTAGCCTACTTTAAAGATGAGTGGGAAAGAGGGAGGGTGAGTATACCCTGAGCATCACAAGTTAAAGTTTACTTTAAATTACCAGAACGCACACTACTGTTTACCTTCCTTTCGACGTTTTTGCCTAAGCACAATTGCCTTCACTACAGACATGGTCCAGCCGGCATTGATACTTCTAATAAATGCTGACACAACGATATCGCTGTGGCAGCTAATGCTGGTGTAGGTGTTGCTGCAGTTGGTGTAGGTTTTGCTGCAGTTGGTGTAGGTGTTGCTGCAGTTGGTGTAGGTGTTGCTGCAGTTGGTGTAGGTGTTGCTGCAGTTGGTGTAGGTGTTGCTGCAGTTGGTGTAGGTGTTGCTGCAGTTGGTGTAGGTGTTGCTGCAGTTGGTGTAGTTGTTGCTGCAGTTGGTGTAGGTGTTGCTGCAGTTGGTGTAGGTGTTGCTGCAGTTGGTGTAGGTGTTGCTGCAGTTGGTGTAGGTGTTGCTTGTGAGGAAATACTACTCTCATAAAATGTTTATGGGAATTATTGAGAAATACTCTCGTAAAATATTTTTTTTGGGGAAACAGGCTCGTAAAATGTTCTTTGGGAAAATACTTCACTTTATGGTTGAAAGATGCTGTGCTTTATTTGGTGAGAGATGTTACAGCAAGGATTGGAATTTGACGGTTAGGCCGGTGAAGCAGGCGGCGGCGCGCCAAGCGGGGCTGCTTCGAAGGGAAAGGGGAAGACGTCAGCAGAGAACCAATTGTGCTACACCAATGAACGCTTGCCTAGCGATCACGCGAGAAGGTGTGTCTGAGCACACACCAATGGGAGTCCCAGACGTCAGAACAAACAAGGATTCCGCCAATCAGGATGCAGATGCTGCCTCTGTACAATGGAATGATCTGGATCAATCTCGAAGCAAGGAAGCGAAACGCTTATAAGGAGGGTAGATGAAGCCTAGAGAGGGATTTTTGAACGCACGTGAGGACACTGCGCACGACGTCTGAGGGTGCACTACACAGCAGGTCGGCATCGCCGGCTTGCCTTCTACCAAACTGCAATCGGAATGTGGAGTGAAGTTAACAATTCGAAGTATAAGAAACAACGTTGAACGTCGCAACCGTTGAAGCACCGTCTTACAAAAGAAGCCTGATCGAGGCAAACCAGCCTCGCATCGGTGGTCGTCATGTGTAAAAGCGTCAGAGATTCAACCGGGAACTTTTAAATATCTTTGCATCGGGTCAGAGCTCACAGGCAACTGCAGCATCAAGATTTGGAGCCACGCAATCGCCAACATTGCGAATGTCAACAGTCAAGTTCGTTCACAACAATGCGAAGATCAACGCACGAACTACAGTGAATTGGTTCACCAGCACTTCAAGGGATCTTGGGCAGAACGAAACTCTTAAGAAATTCCAGGCACCAGAGCAGCAGCGAATACGAGTGTGATGCCGGCGGCACGGAAAGGGAGCGGCAGCAGGTACCGCCGCAGCGCGTTAGAGAGGCATCAGCACAGGACAGCAGCGATTCTCAGCAACGACGAAGGAGATCAGCGAGTGAACGATAGCACATCGGCAGTGAATATCTATCAGTGAATCACTTATTATCAAAATGGCGAGTGTTTTTATGGTTGTGAGAGCTCTTTAAGGTGGTGATAGAAGTTCAATTTCAAATGTAGAACAGCACCCAGAAAAGTGCTTGTCAGAGTATCGCGCAAATCATCTAAATTATAGGAAATCGGTTACCTGTGTTTATTTGGTCGAGGATCGAATTCACGTTGTGAATGGTGCGGCGCTTCATATAATTCTACCCCTTGTCACAAGTACAGGTTAATCGTGATATGTTATTCTCGCAAATATTGTGCTTTGTGTTGCTTGTGGAACCTGCAATTTTTTGGATGCGTAAATTGTTGTCAGCGATGGAGTATTGGTAACTTGAATTCTCGGTAAGCATCACATTTATATCATGTCGTGTTTAAAGTCTTATGACGGTAGATATGTGTGTGCCTTTCTTTAACGCAATTGTGCCCTTTCAAATCATTTCGTTCCAATGCCTTGTGTACTTTATCGACGTGTTTCCCAAAATAAAGTCATGTAAATCTTCAAATCCTTTTATTCTCCATGTCTGGTATGCAGGTGTACGCAAGCATGAAGGACAATACTTTAACATTTGCGGGGGTTGAGAGTCCCTCAGCGTCTGGGAAGGGGGTCCTAAACCCACCCTCTTCTCTGTATCGCAACATTGCTGCAGTTGGTGTAGGTGTTGTTGCAGTTGGTGTAGGTGTCGTGACCCTCTTTATTTTGTCTCGCTGAGGTCACGGTCTTCATTTTCTTCTGCCGTCATTCTTTGTTGCGATGCATGATATTTTTCCATGTGATATTATTAGTCGTGACATTAAGATTATTCGTCACATTTCTTTTATTTTCTACTTGTTAATATCAAGGTAGCTGCCACCAACTCAGAGTAAGTCTGAGTAAATATTTAATTCAATCTTCGGTAAGCGTTGCGAACGGCTTAAGGCCATAAATTAATCGTGCATTCTAGCCGTGTTTCCTGGCTTCAAACATTATCTTTTCTTTCCAAATCAATCTATCTCATCTCTTCCTATCTATCTGAAGGATATGAAGAACACAAGGACATTAAAGAAATTCGCTATTGGACAAGAGAAATTATTGATACATTAATCATCGAAATAACGCATTAATTGAATAAATGTGACTTCCGCACTCGCAATCCTAACATACTTAGAAGCTTGAGCGGGGACTCGGATCGACATAATATCAGAGAGGGACTTAACTGAGATTTGGAGATCCGAGTTCGCAGTTTGAACGTCGCCTGGCTGGCGCGCTGGAGCAAGCCCGCCATGTTTTGTTGAGGGTAGAGAGACCAGGTTGATGGCTCCGACAGTTAGCAGTCTAGATTGGCAATCTCTAATTTACGTTAAATTGGCACTGCGGTTGAGTATTCTTGAAGTAAATCACTTTCGAGCGAATGAGGGCACAGATGTTCTAGGATGACTTGAAATAGTGGATTTAAGAGGCAAGCCTCGACCCATCTGGGCCGGGGTTGATAATTTGAGCTCGTACGTGACCGTTCTCGTTCGTCTTCCTCGCCCGACTGACGCTCTCTCCCTCTGAGTCCCTCGGCCTCAGGCAACCCGCCTCTGGCGTCACCTTGAGGTGCCAACTTTGAATAACATCCTAACAAGGTTACCAATAAGAACGTGATATATCCCTACTATCGAATAGAAAACATACATCATTAACCTTACCCTCATTACTATATAAAAATCCCCACAAACAATGTTATACATATTAATTAAAGCAAATGAAGACATCCGTTGAGGTTCTTGGCATCTTCGGCTGGCGTGATCGTTCGCTACTTGTATCGGCGACGTTCGAACGTTATTCCTGAAGAGTCGATTGTTCTAGAATTCAACGATGTGATGCTTTCTCGCAGAAATCAGGCTTAATATTCGGTCTTTTGAATCATTTATGAATAAGTCGTTGGCCGGACGATTATTCAGATCCTTAGCGATGTTCCGTACACAGTTATGCGGAGAAGCATAACAAATCCCCGATGGCCGAACAAATTACAAGCTCCCGCTTGTATTCGAAAGGCTTATCTTCGACGTTGCTCATCACGTGTAGCCGACGCCTTAATGCGTGGATCGTGGAAGAGTCAAGATGCTTACAACTGGAGTTTGCTCTTCTGGCGAGCGCTGATTCAGAGTCGTCAAATAAAGGAGTCATTATAGTTGTCCTATGGGCAGAACCGTGTCCTATAGATGACACCGACTTCTCCCTCCGTTGCGTGGATCACTGCAGTAATCCTTGAGAGTAAAAACCCTCGGAAGTGTAGCGAACACTTCCAAATACACCCAAGTCGTATAATCCTGGGCTGCATGACTTGCTCCACCACTTTGCAGAAGTCTTATAGAGATCTCCGAAATATATTCCGTGTGTCGTCGGTCGAAGTGGACTACTATCTCGTGGAGTTCATCATCTTTTTTGGGGTTGCGTAGGATTCGCTGCCTTTATGCTGAGATCTTTGAGTTGATACGTTGATTTTCATCTGGGCCTCCGTATTATTTTCATCGTCGTTGATTACATCTGAAGCCGTCGTCGTCGAATCCATCCAAAGTCCGAAGTCGTGATTGAAATCCCAATGTTGAGCTGTCCTTTAAATTTTAAATGCCAGTCGTTTTCTATTCACAGTGCCTCAGTAGAAAATTAGCCGCGGTCGTCGACCCAGTCCGCTGATAAGAAATTTTCTTCGCGTACTCGTTTTCTACGAGTCGGCGTGCGAGCTCAGGTGGTTGTCGTCTTGCGTCGTGCTCCAAGCGTCGTGTAGATGGTGGAGTAGGGAGCGGGGTGCAGCGTGTGTTCGTGTGTGCGCGGCCAACCCGTGGTAGTGATACCGTTCGAGCAGGGCGACGGTGAGAGCAGAGCGGTGGTGCAGCGCGTGTTCGTGGAGGTGCCAGCGCGTGTGCTCCGACGCGCTCACCCGACGCCATCCACCACTCCTGGAAGGTCAATCCCATTAAGTATTTGTTCTGATGTCCTTCTTTAATTTTTCCCAAGTCTCCCTCTACATCACATCAACCAAGCCTTCCCTCTCAAACTCCCAAGTATTTACAAAAAGACTTAAGCATCCTACGTTTGAGTTTTACGTTATTATAAGCAAATTACGAATAGAACATAAGGTTCAAAAAATTATTTAAGTATAGATCGCAAAGCTTAAAATTAATTACATCCTACGAGTACACACGCATTTATGGAATTATCGAAATACATGAAAGTGAAATAAAATTGAACTATTTTCCCCACGCAGAAATATTAATTACAAAAATTATACATATTATTTAAATTCGATCAACTCGACACAATGAAGTTCATAGTTATGCTCGGGACCAGTATAACAAGTATGCGCAAACATATTAATACGAGATCGTCGAGATTGAATAAACCCGTTTGAAATAAATCATCACCCTTATGAAGTTTTAGATTTCTGAATTACCAATTCACTGTATTATTCAGATGGATTATGGATTATCGTGACTTCACAGCTGTTTCCATGTTATTAATCCATATCGCCCATAGCCAGAATCATTATGTGACGTACCTCGCAGGTAACTAATTATTTTAAGAGTAATAGTAAATCTAATTCTTTAGATTATTCGCCAAAATGAAATTGTTCCGAAGAATCGTGATTAAATTTTGAAACCTTAACTCACTAGTAATTCTAATAGCAGACAAATGTCTCCAGTTTACATTCATTCTCATTGGAATAATGTCGTTGGTAATTGGATTTGAATTCATTGTACGTAATACCCAGACAATTGATCAAGAACTCGCACAACATATTGGAAAAAGATAAAATTTATTATACGTTGACTTTAAATTGTAATAGCAATTCCTAGCATCCGTAGTAAATTCTCAGACAGACTTCGTGTAAGATCGTTAGTATTTAAATTTTGAAAATAAAATTCACATGATATTGACATAATTACGCCGTGGTATCCGCAGAAATTTGTTTGATGAACGTCGAATTAGAATTTTTACACGCAGTAATGATGAAATAATTAAATTTTTACGTTCTCACATGTAATTAAATTTATTTTTCATTAGAAAAACGTAAATATTACATGCCTAAACTAAGAAAATCGTGATTCACAACATTTATCGTTCGCATTATTGAAGTTTAGAATCATGGAAAGCTGTTGAGTGTGGCTTTGTGACCATTTCTGCGGGCGAACGAGCGATCTGTTTACATTTGGCCTTCCATCGGCTCGGGGTACGCGAGGCTGTGGCTTGGGTGCCAAGAATGTTCGATTCAATATTCGTCTCCAACATAGCATGTTGTTACATTTCAGTTTTTACATTACAGTTTTAACGTTGGGTAGTGCAGAAAATGTTACATACATGGTAGTTAAATTTAATTGATGGAGGGATACGTTGCACATCCGTACCTATTATGAGTCTATCGACAACATTGAAATATGAAATATTAATACAACATTACTTTATCGTTCCAAATGACATTCTGCAAATAAGTATTCATTAGGAAGAGAGAGACGAGATGATTCAGATAAAGAAATTATTTTTAGTCGGCCAAATATCAATTTTTAAATTTGAATGTTTGAATGCACGTATATATTTTTTTTCGGAGGTGTGAGTCCGGTAGGCATGAGATTTTACAGTAACATTTACATTTAAAGCAAAACTCAAATCCCACCGCTCAGCCGCCATATGTCGTGACCCTCTTTATTTTGTCTCGCTGAGGTCACGGTCTTCATTTTCTTCTGCCGTCATTCTTTGTTGCGATGCATGATATTTTTCCATGTGATATTATTAGTCGTGACATTAAGATTATTCGTCACATTTCTTTTATTTTCTACTTGTTAATATCAAGGTAGCTGCCACCAACTCAGAGTAAGTCTGAGTAAATATTTAATTCAATCTTCGGTAAGCGTTGCGAACGGCTTAAGGCCATAAATTAATCGTGCATTCTAGCCGTGTTTCCTGGCTTCAAACATTATCTTTTCTTTCCAAATCAATCTATCTCATCTCTTCCTATCTATCTGAAGGATATGAAGAACACAAGGACATTAAAGAAATTCGCTATTGGACAAGAGAAATTATTGATACATTAATCATCGAAATAACGCATTAATTGAATAAATGTGACTTCCGCACTCGCAATCCTAACATACTTAGAAGCTTGAGCGGGGACTCGGATCGACATAATATCAGAGAGGGACTTAACTGAGATTTGGAGATCCGAGTTCGCAGTTTGAATGTCGCCTGGCTGGCGCGCTGGAGCAAGCCCGCCATGTTTTGTTGAGGGTAGAGAGACCAGGTTGATGGCTCCGACAGTTAGCAGTCTAGATTGGCAATCTCTAATTTACGTTAAATTGGCACTGCGGTTGAGTATTCTTGAAGTAAATCACTTTCGAGCGAATGAGGGCACAGATGTTCTAGGATGACTTGAAATAGTGGATTTAAGAGGCAAGCCTCGACCCATCTGGGTCGGGGTTGATAATTTGAGCTCGTACGTGACCGTTCTCGTTCGTCTTCCTCGCCCGACTGACGCTCTCTCCCTCTGAGTCCCTCGGCCTCAGGCAACCCGCCTCTGGCGTCACCTTGAGGTGCCAACTTTGAAAAACATCCTAACAAGGTTACCAATAAGAACGTGATATATCCCTACTATCGAATAGAAAACATACATCATTAACCTTACCCTCATTACTATATAAAAATCCCCACAAACAATGTTATACATATTAATTAAAGCAAATGAAGACATCCGTTGAGGTTCTTGGCATCTTCGGCTGGCGTGATCGTTCGCTACTTGTATCGGCGACGTTCGAACGTTGTTCCTGAAGAGTCGATTGTTCTAGAATTCAACGATGTGATGCTTTCTCGCAGAAATCAGGCTTAATATTCGGTCTTTTGAATCATTTATGAATAAGTCGTTGGCCGGACGATTATTCAGATCCTTAGCGATGTTCCGTACACAGTTATGCGGAGAAGCATAACATAGGTTTTGCAGCAGTTGGTGTAGGTGTTGCTGCAGTTGGTGTATGTGTTGCTGCAGTTTGTGTAGGTGTTGCTGCAGTTGGTGTAGGTGTTGCTGCAGTTGGTGTAGGTGTTGCTGCAGTTGGTGTAGGTGTTGCTGCTGTTGGTGTAGGTGTTGCTGCTGTTGGTGTAGGTGTTGCTGCTGTTGGTGTATAGGTGTCGCTACTATTGGTGTAGGTGTTGCTGCAGTTGGTGTAGGTGTTGCTACTGTTGGTGTAGTCGTTGCTGCAGTTAGTGTAGGTGTTGCTGCTTTGGAAACGATATAAATGTAGCAGCTAATGTTGTTGGTGTAGGTGTTGCTGCAGTTGGTGTAGGTGTGGCTGCAGTTGGTGTAGGTGTTGCTGCTGTTGGTGTAGTTGTTGCTGCAGTTAGTGTAGGTGTTACTGCTTTGGAAACGATATCGATGTAGCAGCTAATGTTGTTGGTGTAGGTGTTGCTGCAGTTGGTGTAGGTGTTGCTGCCGTTGGTGTAGTTGTTGCTGCAGGTACGAGTCTGCTGCGTTTGTCACTGCACTGGTTTAGGCACTGCTGTCACAGTTTATTTAGCTGACTCTGCTATACATAACTCAGTCGTCGCTGCTCCTATAACTTTTGGTTTACGTGCTCGTGCTACAGTTGTTGCCATCCATTTTGCTGCTGTTGCAAATGTTGCGAAAAAGTGCAGTTGCCATTTCAGTTGCAACTCATTCTTCTTGCAGTATCTATCAATTTTTGAGAACATTCTAGGAAGAAATGCGGGGAAAACACTCAGATATTCAGGTTACTAAAAATTCTCCGAGGCCAGACTTCCAAATGGAAACTAAAAAACTAGAACAATGTACGACGAAGCTGTTACACACAGGAATAAGGAGCATAAAGACATTAGAACGTACAAATGCAGTCATGTCAGTCTCCAACTCACGAAAACCTGCGCACACCTGCGACTTGTGCACTTGCTACTTCAACTCGCGTCCACAACTTTCGCTCGCTGCTCAGAAAATGTGCAGGGGGATCCAAGAAAGTGTACTCACTTTTTGCCTGCCCAACGCTCATGCATTTTATTTTGATGTAGATATTTATTGATATTGATACAAATCTAATGATTTCAATCGAAGAACTTGTTATTAACATGAAGGAAATTAGATGTTTTAATAAGGAAATTAAGCTGGATACATGATTAATTGTCGGTGAAACGGTGAGTACATTTTTTTGGAACACACTGTATGCAGAAGCCATCAGTGGTGATGGGGGAAGACGTACAGACGCCATCAGTGGTTAGGTGCGTTTACGTACAGGATTAATTCACAAGTAACAATTGTAGTCGCTGAGTTTACTTCAATTTCCAAAAGTTGCTCAACTGATAAATTGTCGTTAATGTGCATCCTGCGATTTGAGGTAAGAAATTTTATAGAATATATAAAAGCGTTCTTATCGGATAAATCGCACTTTAAATTTTTCGAAAGTTAAGGAGATGAAAAACGAATACGGAAATAAAATAAGTTCAGCAACTAAAATAAAAATTTTTGCCCCTACAAATTAAATTTACAAAAGCGTCTCTCTAAGTTACAAATGTGATGAGTGGAACTGAGAAAATGTGACGCAACTCATTTCTGTTCTACAGAAGTCGAGTCAGAACTTGAAAATCAAGCTTAAGAAGCTTTGGTGGATTGCGCGTTGTTGTTTCTACGAGAATATTGAAAGTCGTCACAAAATCAGCTGAAAAGTTCAGTAATGACATCATCATAAATATTTAGAAAGATATCCTATATGAATGAACTCAATACTACAACTTCCGCGAAGTAAAATTGATCGGAATTGGTAACTTCTACACAAATCTTCTAGTCATTATTTCTGGAAAGGTCTGTTTTCTGTTAAGATCGGTTTGGGGTCCTCTTTTGTTTTTGACATTAGCCAATGAAATGGTAAAGTGTACGTTATTCGTTGATTTGATTATTTTTTAAATGTTCAACCATTACAAGTTAAAACTATGATAAAATGGCAAACAGAATATAAGTGATCTAGAAAAATCGCTACGTTACTTAAAACAAGTATCAATATCAATAAGACAGAATATGTCCTGTTCTCCAATAACCGAAATGCATATTTTCTAATCTTCAAATTCGCTAATGATAAAATTGTGGAAACTGATTCGTCTAAATTTCTAAGAATTTTCAATGATAAGAATCTAACTTTCCAGGAGCATATCCAGAATAATAGTCGTAAAATATCTAAATCAATTGAAACTTACAATTATTGAGCGAATAACGTATCGACTTGTGAAGCTCTAGAATTAATGTATAGAACCTTGGTACATCCGTTTCTTCAACATGGAACAGAAGCATGGCACGGAATTGACAAAAACGAAACGAATGTTTTTCTCTCAACAAATGAGCACTATCAAATCAATAAAAAAAAACAGTGCTCACACAATTGTTTGTTTGAAATACCTCGAAATAACACGGTATCCTCTTCATTGGAACTAAGAATTGGAACGCAATCCCTGCTGAGATCCGGGAAAAGTGTTTTTAGAAAGTTTTCAAAACAAATCTTGAATCCCTCTTCCTATCGAAATATCAATCACATAATATAATTCAAGTCAATTTATTTCTTTTGTTATACGACTTATCGTGATAAAGTAATATGCCATGATTAACAATACAGATCTTATGCTCCTAATCGTTTTTCTTGAATATACTTTTCACATTGGGCTCATATTAACTATTTTTTTTTGTTAAAAAATTACGCATCGAAACATGATCAGTCGTGAATGCCTCTAGGTTAAGTAAATTAAGTTAAACGTAACTGTACACGTTAACAGTAGCTTTTGATGACAGGATGCCCTAGAAGTCGCTTAACTTATTCGTGCTCGCTAGTAGCTATACTCAAATATGTCCATTTTACGAGACAATGACTTAAGTATGAGACAATGACTCGTACTAGACTTAAGATACAATCTATTGCTGTATCCCCTGGGGTAAATAATTTTTTTAAATTGTTCAAAATTGCTTGAAATAATTACGCTCTCAGATCTCTATTTTTTCCTTGAGTAAGTTCATGAATAAAACTTTGAATGAAGAGGGCAATAAAATTATTACACAATAAGTATCTCCTCAAACTGGCCACAACGATCGTTCAACTCTCATAGATACCAAAGTAATTCATACTCCCTTATCAAACGCAATCTCAAGACAGTTTCCACTTCATTGTAATTAAAACTTGGGACTCGATGCCTTCTGACATCCTTGAGAAAAACTGTTTTGAAGCTCTTAAAGTCTTAAATGTAATTTTTTATCTAGGTATTGATGGCTCAAGCTGTTAAGAAATTGCTGTCCTCTCTCTGTTCGATGGTTCAAAATGATAGACTTACTACTCTGTTCAGTATGGGATCTACTGTTCGTTTTTCGTGAATAGGTTTTAAGGATGTTGTCCAATAAGGTGTCGGAGAAGCCATTATTGATGAGTGCTTGTTTCAATTTCCCGATGCTTGCGTGAAAAAAGCGGCCAGGAAGAAGTTAGTTTTTATGTCCAGTGAATGAGGGCTTTCTTGATTCTGATATCTTTATTGCGTGGAGGAGTTTCGCCATTTGCATGCAAATTAATACCTGTGTTTGTAGGTTTTTGGTGTACAGATGTTTTGTAATTGTTGCCCTTGGCTTCTAAGTGGACGTTAAAGTAATTTATTTTTATTTCGCCCTTCAAGCTCCGATGTAAATTTTAATAGCGAATTAGTTTTAAATCGGTTTTTATGTTTCGTGAGGGATTCAATGCTATCTGTGACGATAAGGTGGTCATCAACATGGTGGTGGTATACGTTTGTTTTTATGTCTAGGAAATTATAAGTTTTTCAGGCACGTACACACTCTAAAAAAACAGTAGATAACATTCAGATGTGTTTTTTTCATTTATTTCCAATTTTCATTCAATTTTTCTTCGAAGATTCAAATTCAAATTCAACGTTGCATCATTTTAAGACATGTTTTCAATTAACCCCCATTGAAATTCAAGTTCATATATTAATTTCCAGCCCGTTTCAAAATAAACAGTTGAGTTTTGAGCAATTCTGGGTCGTTGCCTCAGACATTTTCCAACTCGTGTTCACGCGCCACATCTCCTCAAATTGCTAGCCTCAGCGCTGCAACTCGGTCATTTTCACGGCTCCTCGGAGACTCGTTTCATATAGCAGCGTATTTGTACTGCTCGTGTTCTGTATTTAGGGCTTATTGTGCTCGAAGATAATGATTTTTATACTTTGATTTCGTATTTTTGTGTTAGCAGTATTTGCTAGCTGAATCGAAACTTTGGAGGGAAATAGGTCAAATAAAGAAACTTTGTTCATAGTTTCTTCCTTTCTTTCTTTCCTTCTCTCCTTCCGTTTTTTCTCTTATTCTTTTTGAGTTTGTTTTTTCATTCCTTGTTTCTCTTTTTTTAATCTATCATTTTCTTTCTGTCTTTCTCTTTCATTCATTCCTGTTCTTTCTGTTTCCATATTTTTTCTTCCTTTTTCTTTCATTTTCTTTCGAAACTTTTCTTTATCGATATTTTTCCTAATATCTTATTTTCTTTTCTTGCAACACAACACATCATCTTATCCAGGACCCATTTCTCTTATGCTTTGGCAGGAAGGCTGGTGACTCTTTCCACTAGCTCGATATTTTGTTTCTGACATTTCCACAGCCAATTAATTAATGAACTAATAGGAACAAAAACCATTTTATAGAACTCATTTTATTGTGCAATTTGGTACAATGAAGTCATTGAATATTCCCGCAGGTATTTTATGTTAGAAGTTCTGCAACAAATTTGCAAAATAGATAAAAATTCAGCGCTTCACATTAAGAAACCAAAAAAATAGTTATTGAAGTTTTAATCTTCTTCTGAATATGTTCGTTCGAGAATAGCATCTCCGAAATTTTTCTTGCGTACTGAAAGGTGGTGCCAATCAGCAAGGAAATGAAAATTTCTTTCTAAATTTTGTGTGCACGTCTCACCTTAAGTTGAAGGTCTAAATAGCTTAATGTCGTGACCGTCCTGGGTATGCACCATGGTGGAGGGTATGCACCTTGGTAGAGGGTGTGTACCGTGGTGGAGGGTGTGTACCGTGATAGAGGGTGTGTACCGTGGTGGAGGGTGTGTACCGTGGTAGAGGGTGTGTACCGTGGTAGAAGGTGTGTACCGTGGTAGAGGGTGTGTACCGTGGTAGAGGGTGTGCACCTTGGTAGAGGGTGTGTACCGTGCTAGAGGGTGTGTACCGTGGTAGAGGGTGTGCACCGTGGTCGAAGGTGTGTACCGTGCTAGAGGGTGTGTACCGTGGTAGAAGGTGTGTACCGTGGTAGAGGGTGTGTACCGTGGTAGAGGGTGTGTACCGTGGTAGAAGGTGTGTACCGTGGTGGAGGGTGTGTACCGTGGTGGAGGGTGTGCACCTTGATAGAGGGTGTGTACCGTGGTTGAGGGTGTGTACCGTGATAGAGGGTGTGTACCGTGGTGGAGGGTGTGTACCGTGGTAGAAGGTGTGTATCGTGGTAGAGGGTGTGTACCGTGGTAGAAGGTGTGTACCATGGTGGAGGGTGTGTACCGTGGTAGAGGGTGTGTACCGTGGTAGAGGGTATGTAGTATGTCCGATGGTAGAGGGCATGTCCCGTGGTATGTACTAATGGTAACCTCTCTCCTACTATCAGATATTTTATTTCAAAGAGATGACTGTCATACGAATTGATGTTTCACTGCAATAAATTATATGATAGTAAAAGTAGTGAATTTCTGCTCCAGGAACTTGGATAGTGCTTGACGCACCAGCCTTCAAAAATGACGTTAATCAGCCCCGGTGACTTGCTCACAGGTGTCTGGAGTGTCCGAGGACATCATTTGCAGGTCAAATCTGTCCATGTAAGGGAGGTCCTTTATCGAATTCGCCAGACATTCATGGTCAAGTGATGATAATATCTCTCCTGCGTTTGTGCTGAAAACATACGCCGCATCTGGAAAAAATAAGATGTACTTCATTCGGCAAGAAGTTTACCAGTGTTGTTTGCGTGCAACAGTTCTTACGATTTTGTGAGTACTTTGAGTTTTAAAAGTTCAGTCCTTGGAAATTGCAAAGGTCGCATGAAAAGTTTCAGGGGATGGAAAAATTCGTTGACTACGTACATGTACTAGCAAGAGATTTTTTCTTTTTCAGCGTATTATTTGAGGTCTGACATCCCTGAGGAACAAAGTGCACGTCTGCCCACATCTCTCGCAGAATAAGACATGTACTCAACATCACTGAATATATTCACGGACAGTGGAAGACAAAATCATGAAATTTCGTTTTTTAATTTTTGGACAAAAATCGGGTTTTAGATAATGGTGCATAAAATTGCTACAGTGAAAGAAAAATATACAGTTTTTAGGATGAAAACCATTTTACTTAATGCCTTTCATTTTTGTAGAGAATAGGAGTTTTTATTTTTATAATTGCTAATTTCTTAATTAAGAAAATTGTGATAGAAAAAGTAATAGCTCTTGTTTTGTGTGAAAACGAAATACAGTGGGATAATCACCGTACCAAAGTTTACAGTTTCAGATTACCGCCAATCTTCGAAGAAGGAAAATTTAGGATCATTTAAAAACTCCTTTTGGGATCAAACTCCTTACTTTACCACCTGTGTTCCAATTTGCCTTCCTCAAGAAGGGACAGTTGTTTGGCGGAGCGATGGTTAATTCATCGATACTCATATTCATGAAGATAGCAATTCGTCAAGAAATTTTCTCGCAATCAAAAAGTTTTTAAGGTTGAGTTTTTCAATAACAGTTTTTTTTCACTCTGTTTCATTGAGTTAGTGTAGTTAACATTTCGTGCATGCTCTCTGTTCACATAATGCGAGAACAAAGGTTTGAACTTACGACTAGAGCCGAAGAATCTGTTGTGGCAGGTTCTCAATACGATCTCCGTTCCCCCCCAATAGGTGACGAACAAGCGGACCTTACCATTTGCAGCGGCGTTCAACACTGAAACAAGGAATAAAATCAAATTTCTAAAACGAATAACTCATTTTTCTATCCAGGCAATAGCTATAGTTGTTAACAGCGCCAGGATGCTATTCGAACTAACTTTGAAAGAGACGCAAAACACATGTAAATATTAAAACTGTACCTCCAGTGTGGTCATGTAGCCACATCGCTGCGACACGTAGTACTATCTGGATACACTGAGGTGTACACCCTGAAGAGCCTTGCAGGAGTGCCGTGTCAAAGCACAACATTCCGAAAACAGTCAAACAAACCACAATAAACACGCTCAGAGAGGTCGTGCGAAGTTTGCGTAGTGTCACTGCAACATGCATCGGTTCTTATAAATATTTACCATACATGCTAGCGTAAAATGATATACTACCAGAACTACTACAAATAATACTTCTACTGCTACTACTACTACTACTACAACTACTTGATGAATGATATAGTACTACTCTACTACGACATATATGTAAAATATATATCGTACGTAAAATATATAAATATAGTAGATCTCGTCCTCTAGAAACACATCTCACCGCTACGTTCCAACTTAAAATACCCTCGCCTAACTTCCTAATTTTTTTCGAGAGAAACCATTACCTATTGATCTCAGTAGAGATTGAGTTCCAAATTCAAAAACAAAGACTGAGATGTAGGGCTTAAAGTTCTAGAGTGTTTAAATTGTTTTAGAGCGTCAGCGACAGACACAAGACATCTTGTGAGATTCCACCCGAAAAAATGTGCTACTGAGTGTGGAGAGCGTGCAAAATTGTAAAAAATTATCAAGCTTCTAACGTGCAACCTTTAACCTTCTCATCTAGTGGCGCGGTAAAGGCAAGCTTTCCAGTGATTAGAATTGTCGAGTGATGCACTGGCCGACTATGAATATAAATGAAGCTCAAATCAAAGAAAATGTGGTGCACATATGGAGGAAAATTTTTTTGGTAAAAAATTTCCGAAGTCCCCAGAACTGTGAAATTTAAAAAAAAATTAAATAAAATATCTGTCGAAGAACGCTTAACGCTAACTTCTCCTGCTGCAAAATGTCACGGTGAATTACTAGCAAGGGAACGGATACAAAGTATTAAAATAAGTTGTTTTCAACTTAATTATTTTAATCATTTTGGAAATATGATGTTTTATTTTTGATACCCAAGGAATATGCAATGTTAATTTTATAACAAAAGTGAAGAAAACGTGGAATATTGGGATTTGCCTCTGGTATAGTCAGATCGACTCTTCTCCTCGTTTGAAGGTTGGAAATTTGTGTAATAAGAGAAGGTAAGGCAAAATCATTAACTTTTAATTATTTTTGAGACATAACATTCAAGAAACGTTCTCATACGTTAGCGAACAAGGTTAATTAGGAAACTAGTAGGAGTCGTCTTTTTGCCCACCATTTCATCTTGATCGTCTTGGATATGTAAGGCCATTTGAATTAAGCTTTTGTTTGAGCAAAGTCCCTGAATTTTTCTTTGCTCACCTGATTTTTTTATTAATTAGTATAAGGCTCTTATTTTTCCAGTTCCATATACTTTACTCTTCTATTAATCGTTCTATTGTAAGGATACTATCAAAACATAAGTATTTATTGTACAAGTTATGTTTGAGAAAATTCCTGATCTGATGAGATTTGCTATGAAATTGGTCAATTTAGAACCGATGCAGAATATTTACCTCTCGAATGATCACATTCGATCTGTGAGGTTAATTTAGGAAAATTAAGAACTTTAACTTCGCTAAGAAAACTCAAGTGAATAAAGATCAAGAGAATGAAGGATATGTGCCATCTAACTTTTAACGAAATATATATATATTTGTATTCATACCTACATATAATATATTTATCTTAACGATCAGACTAATTATAAAATTTAGGGCAAGAACCACACCACAAAGCATATTATTTTTTCAAAAATTAAAAAAACATATTTGTGGTCATCTATAAGAACGTTTCGGGCCGAAACCCATCATCAGCTAGGAAATCTGGAATGATACAAAAAGTCGTACGTAAAATAGAAAAACATGAGCCAGATATTTGAACAAAAAACATTTATAAAGCAAAAAATTTTTTTAAAACAGACACGAAAACTGCACCAGCTACGCATCACAAAGGAACAAAAGACAAAACGCTTAAAAATAAAATCGAAGCTAACTATCCTAAGATCACAAAGGGACGGAAGGGCAAGTGATCACTGGAATTCGGTGAGAGTAACTGACTAACCAACTAAAAGTAGAGGATGCGCACTTTGCATGTCGTTGAGCTCAGGTTTAGATTTATGAATATGCAGAGATTCTAATATTCTAAGTTTTATGGAAGAACTAGAGGAGCCAATGATAGAAAAGTCAGAGTCTGAGATTTTTACGTTACATTGAAAATCAGTGTGTGAACGGATCGAAGAGTGGGATGGGTGGCAAAGACGTGCACCTGTTCTATGACTGATTCCAACGTGCTCAGCTCGCCTAACGCGCAAAGTTCGGTTCGTAGAACCAACATATGCAGATGCACACTGTGCACAACGAAAACGATAAACTAAGCAAGAGCGGAGACACATTGGAATTTTGTCTTTGTAATGGAACAAGGAACCTATTGTATAGGAATTGACAGGGATGAGCTTGAGGGAAATTTGGGGAAAGTAGGTTGACACAAGTTGCAATAATTCACGTTTCAATTTTTCAGATTGCTGACCAAAGTATGGCATTGAAACATACATATCCAATTTCGCAGCGGTCAAAGGCGTAAGATCAGCTTTGTGTATGCTATCCAGAAAATACCTAATTTTTGATTCAACTAAATTAAGAGGAAAACCATTGTCAGTAAAAAAAGAACGTAAAAATTGTAGTTCAGCATGTAAAACCTCATATGTCGAGCAGATCTTATAAGCTCTAGATAGCAGAGTTTTAATTGCATTGATTTTAAATTTAAAAGAACAAAAACTAAAAAAACTAGAACCAAGGCCCGAAAAAGAGGGTTTCCTAAACACAGAAGTTTCCAGCGTGCCATTGCGCCTGGTGACCATGGTATCTAAAAACGCTAACTGGTTGTTGCTTTCGCATTCCATGGTGAAATTAATTGAATCGTGTTTACTATTAAGATATTCAAGGAAGAGATGGGGATGAGAGGGGTCCTTAAACAAAACGAAACTATCATCGATGTATCTCTGATAAAATACTGGGGCAAACTCTTGAGGACAATCCCGCAACCAAGCCTTTTCGTGATGGCTCATAAAAAGATTGGCAAACGTTGGCCCCAGGGGAAGTCCCATCCCCAGACCATCAAGCTGCCTGTATAATTTGCCCTCGAAAATAAAAAATGAATTAAGAACACTATGCTCAAGCAAGGTTTTAAACAGATCCCGCGATAACCCTAAAACAGTGGAAGCAGCATTTCTAAAAAGCTGCGAAATACAAATATCCATGGTTTCTTTTAAAGGTACATTGGTGAACAGACTTTCAACATCAAAGGATTCTGTATTTTCGTATGCAGATGTAGCCTTGTTGAAAGAGCTAGGCCGTAATCCGAATCTGGTAGTGTGTAAGCCTGATAAGGGCCGGGGTGTGGTCCTTGTTGACAGACCGGTATATGTCGAAAAAATGACCGCTATTATTTCTGACCCCACAAAATTTGAATTAATAATTGAACCTATTCATCGCTACGCTACCAAAATAGAGGATAAAATCAACAACTTTTTGCGCAAACTCAAGAAGATTTCGGTGCTCAGTGACGGAGTTTACAATAGCTTGTTTGTTTCCGGTTCTGGCCCAGGCATACTATATGGCTTACCTAAGGTTCACAAGGCCGATTTCGCTAGGAAGTTTCAATTTAGACCCATATTTGCCGCTTATAATACTCCTAGCTTCAAAATTGCAAAGTATCTCGTTCCTGTTTTGAACCCACTTACCACTAGTAATTACACTGTTGATAATTCATTTGTATTTATAGATAGACTCTCCAAACTAAGCAGTTCAGCTAATTATTTTATGGCATCCTTTGATGTTGAAAGTCTGTTCACCAATGTACCTTTAAAAGAAACCATGGATATTTGTATTTCGCAGCTTTTTAGAAATGCTGCTTCCACTGTTTTAGGGTTATCGCGGGATCTGTTTAAAACCTTGCTTGAGCATAGTGTTCTTAATTCATTTTTTATTTTCGAGGGCAAATTATACAGGCAGCTTGATGGTCTGGGGATGGGACTTCCCCTGGGGCCAACGTTTGCCGATCTTTTTATGAGCCATCACGAAAAGGCTTGGTTGCGGGATTGTCCTCAAGAGTTTGCCCCAGTATTTTATCAGAGATACATCGATGATAGTTTCGTTTTGTTTAAGGACCCCTCTCATCCCCATCTCTTCCTTGAATATCTTAATAGTAAACACGATTCAATTAATTTCACCATGGAATGCGAAAGCAACAACCAGTTAGCGTTTTTAGATACCATGGTCACCAGGCGCAATGGCACGCTGGAAACTTCTGTGTTTAGGAAACCCTCTTTTTCGGGCCTTGGTTCTAGTTTTTTTAGTTTTTGTTCTTTTAAATTTAAAATCAATGCAATTAAAACTCTGCTATCTAGAGCTTATAAGATCTGCTCGACATATGAGGTTTTACATGCTGAACTACAATTTTTACGTTCTTTTTTTACTGACAATGGTTTTCCTCTTAATTTAGTTGAATCAAAAATTAGGTATTTTCTGGATAGCATACACAAAGCTGATCTTACGCCTTTGACCGCTGCGAAATTGGATATGTATGTTTCAATGCCATACTTTGGTCAGCAATCTGAAAAATTGAAACGTGAATTATTGCAACTTGTGTCAACCTACTTTCCCCAAATTTCCCTCAAGCTCATCCCTGTCAATTCCTATACAATAGGTTCCTTGTTCCATTACAAAGACAAAATTCCAATGTGTCTCCGCTCTTGCTTAGTTTATCGTTTTCGTTGTGCACAGTGTGCATCTGCATATGTTGGTTCTACGAACCGAACTTTGCGCGTTAGGCGAGCTGAGCACGTTGGAATCAGTCATAGAACAGGTGCACGTCTTTGCCACCCATCCCACTCTTCGATCCGTTCACACACTGATTTTCAATGTAACGTAAAAATCTCAGACTCTGACTTTTCTATCATTGGCTCCTCTAGTTCTTCCATAAAACTTAGAATATTAGAATCTCTGCATATTCATAAATCTAAACCTGAGCTCAACGACATGCAAAGTGCGCATCCTCTACTTTTAGTTGGTTAGTCAGTTACTCTCACCGAATTCCAGTGATCACTTGCCCTTCCGTCCCTTTGTGATCTTAGGATAGTTAGCTTCGATTTTATTTTTAAGCGTTTTGTCTTTTGTTCCTTTGTGATGCGTAGCTGGTGCAGTTTTCGTGTCTGTTTTAAAAAAATTTTTTGCTTTATAAATGTTTTTTGTTCAAATATCTGGCTCATGTTTTTCTATTTTACGTACGACTTTTTGTATCATTCCAGATTTCCTAGCTGATGATGGGTTTCGGCCCGAAACGTTCTTATAGATGACCACAAATATGTTTTTTTAATTTTTGAAAAAATAATATGCTTTGTGGTGTGGTTCTTGCCCTAAATTTTATACATATAATATATATTAAGCAAGATTTCAGTACTATTGTATTGTATTTTATTTCAAATGTTAACCAGGAGCAATTATATGCTTAGGAACTTCGGAGACGATAGAATGAATTGCATCGTTTAGTGATGCTTGGCGGCAGTGCAACACCACCTCACCTCCTTCCTCAAAATTCGAATACCCATCGAGTTGAGCCTCCTCAGCCACGGGCTCAGCCATCATGTAGTTGTTGTTGTTGTGGGTCGTCACATTAGCGAGGTAGTTAGTTGTAGCGCTGCCGTTGCTGCGGTCAGGAGAATTACACAGAAATTTGTTAAGAAAATGAAGGAAAAAATCGTTCCGTGTCGTTCCGTTCTGTGTGAAAAATCGTTCGAATACGTCAATGATGCAAGGTTATTAACTTCTCGACGCGTGATTGCTTACGAACACTTGTCTAAGAAAACAACAGTGATGGTCATTTTGCTTTTCGAAAAAAACATTTGTCAAGAATTCACTCGTTTTTATTTTAATGGAAAACTTCACACGCCGAAAGCTGCAAACAAGGCAGATGAAAAATGAAATGTTGATAGCCAAACTTCGATTGCACTGCCCCAAGAGTAGCAAGCACAGTCTAAGCTCCTGTGCGTAGTCTCCAGGACTTCTATGTAGAACGTCAGTAGCGTAAAAACACTGTATAATAACTTATAGAACAATAAATCGTTTTATATCTCGATGAAAATTATCTTGGAGCAGTCACGGGTATATCTTCAGAGGCTCTCTGTTTTAAATATTCAGACAGATCTTGAAGAGGGTTAGTTAATACAATTTCACCTGCTCTTTGAATATCGATAAATTCGAGCCATATTTTTTCCTTCCCTATTCATAATAGCTGGACTATTAAATGCCACTCAAGCACAAGCGTTATTTTTATTTCTTTATTTCCGGTATTCTAAGTATTACGCGTCATTGTTCCCCAGCAGACGCATCTACCAATATCTTTAACGACTCGGCTAAATAATAATCGCTGAATTTGTTGATGATCCTGTGACTCTCGGGCTGTGAGATCAGCGTGATGTTGGTTGATGAAAATGAAACTATACAGTGAGGAAAAGCATTACTTAGGCAAAATGGATAGTTGCAATATTAGAAGTACAAAAAGTCTTAGTGTATAAATTTTATTTCATATTATACCTTGAAACGAGGGGCAAAAATATTTTACATATCAGTTTTAACTAGTTTTAGTCACCGATAGCTCATCGTTGCAGCACCATGTCACTGGTAGTTCTAGCATCGGCCGAACTGGTATCCCATTCTCGCTGAGTAGGATACCTGTATCGGCTCCTACGTACTATCTCCGTTATAACTTTTACCTGGGAGCAGGGTCGACCAGGCCACGTCAGCCCGAAATTAATGAACCAATATTTTTTTGCGACATATGTTCTGTTTCCGTAGAATTTTCCAAAACAGTCCAATTTCATCACCGTTATGTAATTGTACAAAAAACAGCTACGCTCTCTTACCGTTTGTAGCTTTGAACTCAGCTAAGAAAGCCGAGGGAGGTTCGTTAATCAAACGAAAACTTTTTAGATATCATCTAGATTTACTAATGGGATGAGCCATGAAATTTGGAAGGAATTATCGTTCCACTTTCACCAATTGTGATTTCATTAAGAATTATTATAAAAACTATTAAACTTTTAATGTCAGTGCCACGCGTCCGTTTACAGGATGAAGCAGAATTTCACTGAGTCTTACCCCACTTAAAATCAGGACTTTGGAACGTTTTCTCAGTAGAGATGATTGATTTCCTCGGATTTTTCTTCATTCTTAAGTTCCTGATAAAACCAATATTAACTAAACTCGTGTTTCGTTGTAAAACCGGAGATTCAGCAATGGCATTGTACTTCTTCTATGTTAAAGAAAAATCATCTCTGTATACTTTTTGAAAAATAGCAGAATGCTGAGAGATAACAAGCAAGTTCCGTTATTTCATTCGTCGGAGCTGTTTCAACATGAGTCGTGAACTTTAACCTACCTGTCCCTATGTTTTCATTTCTTCCACATCCATGTAAGGAATCCTCTGAAATTTATATAATAACGTCGCTGTATTGAACATTTGCGGTTTGAAAGTTGAGAGAATTTTCGTTGAATGTAAAAGCAATCCTTCTCTTGGCAAATTGTACGGAAGTACAATTAGTCCCACACACGCAAAATTTTTCTGAAGGTCTGGAAAAAGAGTTCAACTTACCTTTTATGTACGACAAATTTGATATATGTGATGTTTGCGTTTTCAAAAAATGACAACCAAGCACAAGTGTAAAGTTGGTCCGGTTCTGACGTCGAATCCAAGCCAATGAGCAGAGCGTCAGTAACGGTCTGAAAATAAAAATTTAAAATCTTCATTAGCGAGTAACATGACTAATTTAGTTTCCAAAAATTTTTTCTAGCTCACATTTTTCAATTTTCCCTTCAGTGAGCGTTTTTCCAAACAAATGAAAATCTGCATATAATTTGCTGTTTTCTTTACAGAATAATAAATAGCCAACCTGAGAACCAACTTATACATTTCTCTGTGGGCGCTCATCGACCTCATGTTTATCGAATACAGCTACTTCTCAAAATCTGAGTTCATTTTTAACGCGTGACCTGATAATGGACCCCAGTACAGTATAATAAAATGTTTATGTAAGTATACCGGTACCGTGGGAATTACAGCAAATAATATAATAAGAAATTATTAGTTTCGTATTCATTGTATACTGGTGCGGAGAAAGTTCCATTTCATATCAGTAATTCACTGGCGGTCACAAAGTTTAGCACTGCAGTAAACAATTTCTCTCTTTTCTGTTCGATAGAGCACGTGAATCATTTAATATACAGGTATTGGAAATCGACTTCTTTCTTGAATCTCTAAATCGACCTTGTATGCTCAATAATGTTGAGGTCTGGGGATTGTGGTGGCCAGATGAGGTGCTCAACTTCACAATTTCTTAATAGTCTTGGCTGCAAATTTTTCCATAAAGGGAAATCTTGGAAGCAGAAAGTTAGGTAATTATCAATATTTTGGCGACAAAAATTTTTTTTTCTATGCTCACCCCTCGACGGATGTCAATAACAATTTACTGAAATGGGATTTTTTAGTACATCCGACTTGTACTCACTAAGGTCTAATAAAAGCAAAAATATTAACCTCCTTATAAATTCTACCTTACATGGATATGAAAGATGGAGCCCGACGATTTCCAAGAAATAGCACCCCAGATCATCACAGAACCCCTGCCATGTTTTACGGTTGGGAGAAGGTAGTCTGAATTAAAGGATTATTTCTGCTGTCTCCAGAAATACACTCGACCAGAGGTCAGAAATAGGGTAAACGATGATTCGTCAGAGAAAATCACTTTTTTCACTCTCGACGGACCAATTTTGGTTGTTTCTACACCACTCTAAGCGCTTCGAAACATTTTTCTTTGAGAGCAGAGATTTTTCAATTGCAGCTCTCCAGTAGAATCCAGATTTGTGCAGCTCTCGACGAACAGTTTTTTGGGAAACTGGGTTATGATTCCAAAATGTTAGGTGTTTCCATTATTTTGTCCTACCCCTGAACTCGCAACCATGCAATGGTCTTTGTTTACCGCCGTCGTCAAAAATTATGCCATTTTGGGTGCATTAGAGCAACAAATCTTTCCTGAATACCGTTTTCATATTAACAGTTTTATTGAGTAACCCATCTTATTTCAATTACTTCATTTTTATGGTGGGAAAACATTAGAATAAATTTTAACTCAAACAAATAACGTGCAATTAAAAAACTGATTTGCTATCATCACGTAGTGTTCTAGTAGCCATTTTACTGGATGAGAACAAAGGCCGACAGACTAAGCAAGCAACAGACTGAGTATCATAGCAGCAGGGGAACTGTCTGATTATTCCTGTATCTTTCATTTTCTGACTCATTCTTAAACATAATGGGGTACGGGATCTGAAGAAAGTTTGAAATTTAATATATCTTCGAAGTAAAGTAGTGAATCGTGTACCTGCGCTGCGAACATAAAAGACGTTCAAAATTACTCACAAATAAATATTATGGCAATCATTTAAATACATTGTGTCAAAAACCACTAAAATTTCAAACTGAGCGGGAAAACACTTTTCTATGTGCAGGGGCGATTTTTTCGGTCGGTCTACGAGGCAGAGAAGAAACAGCAGTTCTGCTTGGTTCATTGCTGCAGCAACCTCAGTGTCACTTCATACGCCATAATACACAAAATTGGCTGCAAAGGAACTCTGACAGCAGTTGAAAATTCGACAAAATCATTCAAGAGCTTCACAAAAAGCACTCTACGTTAGAAATTATTAAAAATACTTCGCTGAGATTAAATTACCATGAAAAAATCTTCCAGTATTACCGGGTGTGCGCAATGCTTCGCTCACACGAAAAAAACAGCAAAATATGCGAGTTGGCGTCACAGCGATCGCTACACGTGATAAAAAGAGAAACTCGGCTGCAACTCTCTCCAAATCTAATGAAAAGAACGATTTTTTGGGAAATATGTTGGCAGCACGAATGCTTGTTGCGAATATTACTGTGCACGTCTGCACGTTTCTCGTGCACGTCTGCACGTTTCGGAATTAAAAAAATCATAAAAAGCTTGAATGAGATATAATGTGTCCTCAAAATTCGTAAATGGGTACACAGTGCATGGCATAGTTGCATCACGTTTATTCTTTATTTATTCTCTTCTGCTCATTTTACAGACCTAGCCGAGTGATATTTTTAAGGTAAATATCTTCAGGTGTCGAGACGAAGAATTGTGCGTAAAAACACGAAGGCGATAATTCTTATAATCCACAAACCCTATTAACAAAATGCGATCGCCATTTTCATAAAGGTACTCAAAATCGAATAACGAAAGTCAGCGGCTGTTTTTATTCTGGAGCATTAATATCAATATTTTGGCAATTATCAATATTTTGGCGAAAAAATTTTCTTTTCATGTTCACCCCTCCACGGATGTCAATAACATTTTACTGAAATGGGATTTTTAGTACATCCGAGTTGTACTCACTAAGGTCTAATAAAAACTAAAATATTAACCTCTTGATAAATTCTACCTTACCAGGTTATGAAAGACGTAGCTCCGGAACAACGCAGGAAATTTTAAATCGAAGTCCCTAAGTATCTCAATTTCAATAAGAGGTTATCACTACAAAATACAACTTATGTACCACTTTAAAGGCCATTAATTATCAAATTTAGCACGTAGGCCTACTTCAAAAAATATTAGAGTTAATATGGAACTGGCACGGAACGGTTACCTTTAGCAGCATTAGGAAACAGTATTGAATTTACTCATTAAACTTATTAATTAAATAAACTAAATATCAATTAAATAAATGAAATATTAATTAAATAAATTAAACTTACTAATTAAATTATACCTACCAATCAAATTGTACTTATTAATTAATATTAAACCTATTAATTACTTATTTAACCATAAGTAATGTAGTTACGGATTCATGTTCAACATGTTATTGTTGAAGTACTCACCATAGGCAATATTTGCTGCGTGAACATCAAGGGGTCGGTGTAGAAACCGTAGGTGTCGCACCAGTACAGCGGGATCCACACGGCTGATGCCAGGGGCGCCAGGCACAGGGTCAGGAGGACGAGTTTCATCTTCTCTTCTGTTAAATAAAACGAAGTTTTGCACAACGGAAGTTTATCACCAGTGCAACTTGCAAATTTAATTGATATTCACCTAAGAAGACACACTTAGAAAGCACAGCATAATACTCTGTAATTTATTTTTTCCATTCTCTATATTTGAAGGCATAATACAATAAAAAGTTGAATTTGTATTAATTTCTGATTTATTTGGCAAAGAATTGAAAATTTTATTTTTTGACTTGAATTATCAGAGGTAGTCTGTAAGAAAGAACAGAAGCTATCGAAACTTGTTCTTAAAATAAAAGCCTTCCCAAATAATTACAATAAAAAGTTATTTTGAACGAGGTAAATTCTCCATGCACGTTTGCGAATAAAAACTGTTGCACCAGCTTCTGTGCAACGAATTAATTTGATCTACAAAATATCTATGTTTCACCTTTAACAGAAGTACATTTTTCTATGTATGGAATTAGGATATCTATGTACCACATCATTCAGCGTAATATCATCCGCTGTCACAAGAACTTGCAGACCGTCACGTAATGTAGGCATTGACATCTTTTCTCACTAATTTCACTACTGAAAGAGTACATAAAATCATAGACATATGGAGCTATCATCGCATTGTGTCATTTATATTTCTAATTTTCGCTCGTTCCACATTTCTTTCACCGTTTAATGCTAAGAATATTTACGAAATGCATTCACTTTTCTATCACTGTGCTGAGAAAAATTATCATTGATTCGAGATAATTATAAAGATTTTAGGCAAGTGACGACAGTAAAATCTTGTGAACTTGTTTTTGAGTTTCTTGTGCGCCGTCCATGTGATCCTACCCATCGATATACAGGAGCTGATTTGAAAATATCTCTGCCCGCAGAACAATCAGCTTAAGAGGGCTTTTCTTCTTCTGCTGTGACTGTGAAACACTCAATATAACAGATGAAAGCACTCGCACACAATGCACTTGAAGATTTAACTAAGTGACTGCGATGCGAAGGCCAAAAAATACCACTACAGTATGCAATTTCTTTGATATGCTAAACAACAGAATCCATCACCATACTGCTCGAATGACACTGTATCCTTTCCCTCCCTAGGAAGAGAAGTTTTTATCATAAGCTGAAGAATATTTGCAGGAAAATCTTCACCCCCCCCCCCCCCCCCACTTCTTCCCGTTTCCAATATAGGCTTATTGAAAGCTTACTCCGTGTTTATGAAACAAACGAGACCCTCTCCTTTTCAAGGCATTACGCGTTGTCAGATGAGTGTGAGGCGCTAACTGCACGGTTACCCACAGTGATCTATTATTTTGGTCTGATGGAGTCAGCAGTATTACGAATCGAAATTGGAGAGATCCTAATTTATTACTAATAAAACCCAGTGAATGTTGAACTACAAACAATTAACTAAATAAGACAAGAGAAGGCAGAGAATATAATGAAATGTGAAGAATCCAACCAGCTATGAATAACGGGTGGATGATAAGTTGCATTTTTGCAAAGGGATTTCATAAGACGAGTAGCAATTGAAGCGGCACGCATGCGACCAACTGCAGAAATGTAGTGACCAGCAAGAAGCGATGAATATAGGCGGGGAAGAGCAAAGAAATCACAGAGGAGTGAATAACTATAATTTTCCAATGAGCCTCAGCATTTTTCATCGATATAATCGGACTTATAATGCGGTTTACGTCTTTAGTGGCAAAATGAACGGCATTTTCTGAATTATTCGTAATTGTCAGAAAATAACTCAATTATCGCGCGAAGCTGATGTGCAGCCTTCAATTTTATAGCAGAATTATCATATGAGGGAGAGTCTCGTTGTCGTACAGCAAATTTTATGGAATGAATTGTTATAAACAACACAGCGTGGTTGTCCATATCGTGGAATTATGGTACTGAAATAAAACTAGCGATGACTGCGCAAGGATTTATGTAATAAAAGCCACTTTCTTATTTCATAAAATTATTTCGCCAAATTCGTTTTTGTGGTCGTTTAAAGTAACCATAAATACATCATGTAACCTTGATAAAAACGTAAATACTAGAGTTGACTCTCACCTGAAACTACTCAACACAAGACTCTTCAGACACTGAGATGAGAAACGATTTTCGGTTCAGACTCGTCTTCACTGCTTACCAAGTGGTAGTCGACACTCGAATGATCGTAAGCGCATAGTACAGGTACACTTCAACTGCGTAAGCTTAAAGCACCCAGTTTACTGCTCTGTAATTATCTGACCCAGTACGAGCGACTAGCCTGAAATTATATTTTTCCTGCGTCTTGCGTTTAATGAAGACGGAATCTTACACGTGGCTTTGAAATCACGTTATTTGGTACGCGTCAACGATATAATTTAAATCCAAATAGCTTTTGAAATGATTTAATGTTCTTTGTTACGCGATACAAGTGTACTGAAACTTGAAATTCATTACATTTGACAACCATTCAAGCAACTCATTCGTAACGCATGACCTTGAAAGTTAAAAATTAAGGTTCAACGAAAATGAACATTTCATTTAATTATTTGTAGTTGCATACATGTACACAATCCTTGGAGAAATTTTCCAGACCATAGAAAAAAGTATCCGCTTGAAATGAACAACAGATTGTATTAGTTCAAATCACAAAATATATTCGAGAGCAAGAAACGGTAAGTGATTCTTGGGCGCTATAATACTTTTTAGCTAGAGCAGTTGAAAAAATTGTTGAAAATTGATTGAGGGTTATGATCTAAGATTTTACAGATGCATGTTTATTTATATTTTTCTGCGTGTTCTAAGTTTGTCTATTTATTTCATGTTTGAGCACGTGAAGATGGAATTTTAAATACAGCAAAACGTTTGCAGTAAACAACGTATATTTTAACACTTGTTCTCCTCTTCATCTTTTGTATGAAAGATAATAGCTACGCTTCACATCACATTAGCTTAGTCAGGAACATAAAACAGCAACAGAGAAGTTTACTCCTGGTGCCCGTACGACAGCATCACGTCAGCTGATTTTCATTCTTCCTGATAACCTTGAAACTGAAAGAATGAGTGATTTTTAAAAAGCCCGATTTGTAAAATAGGAACGGCTAACGACCATGAACCCACAATTAAATTTATCAGAAGAGCTTCAAATCTCTTACTTCTGGAAATTCACTGGAAGAGACGCGAGTCCTATGTTCGAAGTAAGAATATAGTTTAATACAAAACCAGTAATCGATTATCCCGGATTAAAATCAAGTTTGCACTGTGAATTTTCTCATGTCAAGAAATCGGAGCGTAAGCAGCTCCAACAGAGTTGATGCTAGGAACGTGAGTTGCATTAGTTTGATTGCAACTTCTAGTGTTGTAGTTCACCGGTCTTCCAAAGTGGTCACCTGCGCTGAAAATCAACTGTCGTACATACCCATTGAGTGCTAATGTCAGAGTTCAAAGAATGGGGCTTTGAATATAAATATTTCGTTTGAAAGAAAGGTTGACCTTTAAAATAGGGTAATTTGGCTTTACATGTCATTATCAACAAAAGTATACAACAGAAACAATATAAAGAACATACTATGTAAGAATTTAATTACCACTGAAAGGATTAGAAGCGCTGAACAGCTTACAAAAGGTTTGCGTCGTTGATTTGTGGTTTGCGGAGTGCAATAAGAATTGATTCAATAAAGCGAAAGTCAAGAGGGTTGGAACCAGTGGCTAAAAAATTGAAATCAACTAGTTTTCCAGAAATTTTTCAGTATTTAAAGTAGGAGTGAATGGCCAACAGAGTAGAATTAAATGAAGGAAGATCAGTACCAGAGCTCATGCCGATATGCTCAGCTATGTCAGCATACGACGCTCTTCCGGTAGAACCTACTTATTCAGACGCAGATAGTGTACAACATCGTTTATAAATGACTGGAGAGAAGTGTTTCGAGGCAGTTAAAAAAGTTGATAATTTGGTTTTACTAATATGACGAAAATGAAAATTAACAGTCGTGTAAATTTGGATGTAAACAAGTATATTTTTTATTTCTTCCGATTGTTAGTAGATACATGTGCGGAACAGAAAACTCTCTTTACCGAAAGTAGACACTGTGTCTACTGCGGGCTCTGTTTTGTCATCCAGCAACAAGATTGTACTGCGTGTGCTTCTCTGTACGTAGGCTCTACCACTGGAGTGCTGCCTGTTCTCATTGCTGAGTTTGACGGATGGAGATTTAGTACTGATCTCTTAAATCCTACTCAGTCACACATCTGCTCCAGTCTAGAAAGTGCCTTCTTAACACACAACTGAATGATTTAAATGTTTTAGCCCCTGTTTCAACCCTCTCTGTGTTCTCCTTTTGAAGTCACTTTTTGATCTTCAACATAAACCTCCGTTGAACGACGTTCAAACAGGTTACAGTGGGCGAATTTTTGAATGTTTTCATTCCTCTAATTGTAATCTGTTTTAGATAAAATTAAATGTGTGCTAAATGTATTTCTCATATCGTATCAGATGAATTATTTGGTTGATCATGACTTTTTGGATCGAACTGTCTGTTCAACGCCGAACCTTTAATTAAAATATGGTGTTTATATTAAATACAATGTTTACATTCAAAATCGTTTTCTTCGCTGTATCATTCATTATTAAACTTTTTCATTTTGTTAAAATTTTTCAGATAAGAAGCCATGGTTTATGCAGTACATGCCTATTGTTGCCATACGTGCGCCATGTCGCAGAGAGCTCGGCAGCAGCATGCGCGTAACGCCAGGGTGGCGTATCGAGCGTTGTTGTCCAGGTAGCAATTTGAACAACCGGAGTCGGGCACCAAAGTTCACTACAGTTGCGCTTTAACTCCTTTGAATTTTTCAAGAAATCTGGTGAGTACACAAATTAAAATTCGAAGCAAATTTTATCACACTGTGTGAGAATAAAAAATATTAAATGCGTAATTCCAGGCCCGCACACTTAAATAAAAATAAATTAACTTTTTTTAAAGTTTATTAGACCTGAACTTTGCATTTTATTGCAGGTAGACTTCAACTAATTCTTTATTAACATGACTATGCTCCGTCTGATCCTGTGTACCTAAGTAGGCCTTTGAATACAAGCGCCTTCAAGGTCTTTAAAATCCAAAAATCTGAATTAACTGAAAGTGAAGCGAATGTTTTTGCTTGTTTACAGTTGCATCAATCACACAAATTGAAAATTTCACTATACGACGCTGGTTACTCATCCCGCGTAAAATTAAAAATCACTTGTACACTTTTATTCTTGGTATATCATTTTATTTCGTGTAAATGTATACGAGTGAATACATGAACGGCAACAAGTAAATAGAAACGCAATAGAAATGCCACAATTTGAGTTACTTTTTTTGTCTCTTCAACCACTTACGCACGTGAACTTTGAGCTCCCTGCTTTCATTCAGAGCTTTGCAACTATGTACAACATCTGAGAGAATAAGCATTCTTAGTCTCGCACTCAAAACATAATTATCCGCTTGATATTAGCTAAAGGGTGATCAATGATTTTTTTATCATGCGCTGGTGACACCAAATTCTACTTGTTAAATTCCTCTGCGTTAGGCCTCAGCAGAGCGGATTGGTGGGCTATATTCTACTGCAATGAAATAAAAAATGAGTTACGTAGAACTCCCCGTTTTGAAGTAACACGAATAAGATGGCTTTTAAAGCCCCCTTACAGTGGAATCTCACACAGATGCGATGCATTGAAGCGTGAACTGAGAAGCATTTACACAAAATTAATTAAGCCTCAACGATCACAATTTACGTGATCTAAATATTAAGACTTCTCTAATAAAGAGGAGCTCATAAAAATTTCACTACTGCCATAATACTGGGTGTGCTCAATTACACGTAATTATATATTACGTTTCACTGGGTTAATATTGCTCTCATATTCACTGCTCTGAGCTTGCACTGACCAGGCTATGTGCACAACTTACGTTTGCCCTTTACGTTAAGTTTTCATTTGCTGAACAGGCGTGTCAGCTTTTCCAGTCGCTGTCACTGCACGAGTATTCAGCTGTGTTACTTCGAACAGCTGTAGTTCCTGCCATTGGTGTTAGATCTATTGCTGCAGTTCTCATTATATAAGTGTTATTGTCATGACAGCCAAACCACTGACAGTGACTGCTCTTACCATTGTAACAACAGCTGTAGCTGTTCTTCCCGTTGCAGCAGGAACTGTTGCTGCTGTTAACGTTGCAGCAATAACTGTTACTGTTCTTACCATTGCGACAGTAGCTGCAGTTTGCGGTTCATACCGTTGCATTATTTCTTTTGCTGGCGATATAACTAAAACATTGACGGTTGCTCATGTTGCTTTTACCGTAGTAACATGCTGTTATAATAGCTGCGCGTAACAATGTTTCGGCTGTTACTGTAGTAGCAATAACTTCTGCTGCATTTGCAGTTACCGTAGTAACTGTTGCTGTTGTTACAGTTGCACGTAAAATTGTTGTTGCAGTAAAAGTTACTGTAGTAATTGTTGATTCTGTTACAGTTGCAAAGGTAACTATAACGGCTGTTACAGTTGCAAGAGCAGCTGTAGCTGCGGCTAAAGTTGCAACAGCAACTGTTGCTGTTGCCACATTTGCAGCAGCAGCAGCTGTTGCAACTGCTACCGTTGTAATTGCTATGGCCTCATTTGCTCTTAACGATGCAGCTGCAGCTGTGTCAGACACGAGCGCACCAGAAGTCGCCCACAGGTCCGGACACACACCTTACATGACATCGTTACCACGCTACAAAACCCTAAGGAATGATGAGAATGAATGAAAATAATAAACATTATAATAATTACTTACAGAGGAACTAGCTTAAATTTTTAGCAAACAATTTGCGCGGGGCAAAAGAATGAATATGGATACTCTCGTTTGACTGTGTTTTTAGCGCGCACTTTTTCATTGAAATAAAATTTTTGCAAGCCGTTAATAACCATTTTTGGGCTCGTAGAAGTATCATGTTAGTTTTTAGAAAATATTACAAGTGTGCAAATAAAATTAATGGTAACAGACGCTGTTGATGTTGAGTGTATGAAGTTTACTGTACATGATGCCACGCCCAACACCACCACAGCTCATGTGTTAGTTCGCGTCTCTCTGTCGAGCGCTTTGCTCTCTGTACTATGTAAGCATAGTTGACAAAAGTCGCTGTGTGTAACAACGCTGTTACAAAATCTTCCTGAATTCTTCCTTCTCCTGAATTTCTGAGTGGTTTCTCCTGTCTCCTGAATGCTGAAAACTGATGTCTCTGCACACCATTCTTTTCTTAAAAGGTTTTTAAAAAGTCATAATACGAACGCTTTGGTGCCACAGAATACCCTTGAAACAGCAGTGAGCACATAAAGAAAATTGTGCGCTGGAATCAATGAAAAAAGGGTGCCGAGTTCAAATGAACTGCAGAAAGAGGAATAAACCGTGACGTGTACATCTGAACACTTGGCTACTTCAACGGGGTGCGTCAGTACATACCATCTCATCATTTGGATACCCTCGAGTTACTCAGAATACCTCAAAATCAACTTTTCGTACAATACGTGAAGTTATTCGGTATGAAAATAAAATTATTACTGTCAAAAGACAAACGAATTTACATTATAGTTCTCAGAAAATTTTTAAGGATATTGTTAAAACATTTGGTAGTTAAGAAAGTTAGTTATTCATTGTTTTGATATACCTGAATAGACTTCTTTTTCCGGCATGATGGAAATGTAACTAAATAAGTAAGTCGATCTTAAAAGCAAGTTCGACAATTTCAATTCCCATACCTATTACTTAGTGCCGTTCTGTCGTTTAATTTACGCATAAGGATTTATTTTACGTTAATTAATAAATACCAATTTCTGAAACTCGAATTTGGAAATTTTCTACGTGAGAAACCTCGAAAGATAAAGATTTTTTTTTTTGGCTTATGAATTTCTCCAGTGCATGGAGCCGCCCCTGAGTGAAACTCCCCTCTCAAAATTCCATACTTTGAAAAATATGTTGCGGAGCGCACCGTTTATTAAAATGCTGAGTGCATCAACCAAAAATTGATTTAACAATTAACTTCCTTAACTATTAATGAGTTTGATTCTTGACAATGTATTAGAAATTTACGATAAAGAGTTGGCGTTCATGTTTTTAAATATAAAAGTACAATTTATGGGCTAATTCATTCAGTCTAGTTAAAAGCTAAAGAACCCTAAGCTAAAGAATTTTAAGTTAACTCACAAAAATTCCAAATTTCAATTTAAACAAACCTAGAGAAGGGCGAATTTATAGAATGTAGAATTGTTGAATTTCCAAAAATATTAAGATATCAAAACTAGTATAAATTTGAATGTCGCAAAATCTTAGGTATAAGCTAAAATAGGTATCGTGTTCCTAGCATTTGAAAATGTTTCATCTTATCTCAAAGTTTCGTATGACATTTTGAGCGCACTCTTATTAGTTGAACTGAAGAGTTATCAACACTAATAAGTGCGTTAAATCGGGGTTTCATGAATGATGCATATGTTATTCAATATGCATCATAAGGCTCTACGTCTTAGGTCTGACATAGATGTTAATATCGGAGGATAATAAAATATTTTATATTTGTACTGGTATTTTATTTATCAACACAGTAGAATTTATTTAACAAAATTAACAAAACAGAAGTCGTAGTTAGTCCGAAAATAATTTCCAAAGGTAACACAGAAATAGGGAATTTCTAAATCAACGATTACTAGTTTAGTAGGCAGGTGCAAAAATATCTATAAAAATAAAGTATCCACGTTTCTGCTAACTTAAACTTTCAACATTCACATGTCATTTGAGAATATCGCGTGAATGTAAAGCATCTCCATTTAATGTTGATACGTGTTGATTTTGTAAGGAAAACTAAAAATTTAGAAATCTAGTCGGGGAGAGTGTTGTTTTTTGTCGAGATGATTCAGATGATGAATTTGTCTTGTAGTGCACATATCATTTTTACACGTCAATTAAAACCTGCAAACTATTTTAGCAGTATTATAGGGGAATAATATCAGAACTTGAAAAAGGCTGTAAAAAATTGAAATTGTGGAATCAAAATGATTTTAAACACATTGTACACTTTTAGTAAACATTTATTCGAATGAGCGCAGAGAAGCTACCGAATGTGATGCTTACGTAAAGTTCAACGGTAACTAAAATTTCATTTCAAGTAGCTTAATACAATAAATTACTTCCAATGGACCACTCAGCAACTCATCGCTTCCTGAAATTCTATTCAATGCTGAAAACTGAAGCAACTGCGCAACATTCTTTTCTTTCAGGGTGCTCAGAAATTCGTTACCCAAAATAAAATGCGTTAAAATTGTTTGAAAAAGAGATAATAAAACAATAAAAACTGTGAGAATGTTCAGGTATAACCTTGTAAAAAATTGGAGACGCTGTTTTGAATTGAACTCTCTCTGTCTGAATTATCTTGTCAAGCTTTAGTTGGATGTCGCCTACAGAGCCGCACAGTTTTCTCAAAGTTTTCTCTAAATTTCTCTAAGTTTCTCTAAGTTTTTCAGCATGTTCTCGCTTTAGAGATTCAATCAAAAAATCGGCAGTGCCAGCTTCTTTTTAAACACTCTTAACTCAATAGGCTCAAGATTTTAACACTTTACGAGTTTATCAATGTACTGACGTTCTTAGTTTATGAAGTTCAATTTAGTCGCAGGTTTGCCCTTTTTTCAGGGTAAATTTAAATTATAAAACGAATCAAAGCTAAGAAAAATATCAGTAATTCAGAACATCTTACGTTATTTTGGTACCAAATTAACAAATTTTTTGTATAAGTTTACTTAAAAAATGAATTCAACTAAAGAAATTTCGCAAAATGTTTCTATATTTGTATAAGAAAGTTCAACGACTTTTTGCGCACCCTGTAATTTCACATCGCGTTCGGCCATTGGACGAAAGAAACCTAAATGTGAGACATGACTTAGCCCATGTTGCTCTTGACAGCCAGACTTACAAACGAAATTAACACTTCCTAGCGACTAAATTGCTTAAGAAAATTGAAAAAATGGTAAACTTTACAAGGCACTTAAGTTAGGCACGAAAACCACGAAAAAAATTCGCCATATGTAAATTAACTTAATACTTGTTCATACCAACTCTGGAGCGTTCATGCTATAATCTACTCAACTCAAGTGGAGTTCTGAAACGTACGTAAATTCCATCTAACGCAGCATTAATTTTTCCGAACTTTCAAGTACGGGAAAATTATTTTGGTAAAAAAATGTTAAGTATTTTCAGTGTTAAAAATCTTTCATGTCTGTAAATCAAACGAAGAAAATATTGGAATGAATTCATGTGTGAACAAAGCATTTCACTGGAAACTAACGCGTGAGAAGTGCCAGTGAAACGTGTAAGTCGAGTCACGTTAGTCGCTAACACACGCGTACCTGCGCACACCTGTGACACGTTCACTTGCCGCTCCCACACTCGTCCTCAGTTCTCGTACAGTGCAGAGAAAAACATACTCGTGCAATTTGTACTTAGCTGGGTCCGCACGAATAATTCATTCGCAAGAAAAATAATTTTAGGGTTTAAAATTTTCATAAGTAAAACTTTAGACCAGTAAAAATTTCGAGTAATTTTTCTAGTAATATTGTTGATGTTTTTGCTAATATTCTTCGTACGCTTATATAGGGAAAAAATTTAAGAAAATTATCATGATGAAAATTAAAAAATTGCCGTTGACCTTGTATTAATTTTGATCTAGGAAAATGTTATTCCTGAAATAATTTAGGTTTACCACGAATGTCACATCTGTTGCCGAGACACAATCTAGCAGCCAGTCATAAACAAAGAAAACCCATCATGCCTATGCAATGACATCTCTTTTTTAGATGTATGATTGTGATTAAAAATGAACATTTCGAACAGCAGCGTTGCTCTACGGATATATTCGTTTGCGTACGAGGATCGTGTACGTGATGAGAAGGAAAATGAAATCATATTTAGAATATTCATATTTGCATCGCGGAGAATACTAAACCAAACTGAAGAAACTCGACAGGAAATCGACTCTCTGTCCTGGTACAAACAAAGAAAATGAACTCACGATTTTTTATGACGCGAAAAAAATGAAAACTATTTAAATTACGGGTAAACAAACCAAACAATGCGTACGAATAGGGATAACTAGTTTTGAATGTTAAAATAAGTATTGTATTGAGTAAATTTAGCCTTTGAATATTTATTTGACTGCAGGGGTAAGTTTATCTTACGCTGTGATATTGCGCATACCAGTACTTTGTTTTAAGGGAATCAAAAGTTGGCGTGCATTCCTTACTTTTTATAGTCTCATTTTTCCGCTGGTTTATTAATCATTGTTAGAATTTTTTGATGATGCCTAATTTTTCTATTTGGCAATCAATCGTCGGCCTGTTTCCAGGCATACAAATAGTTACTAATTTTTGTTCAGCTTATTTGTGAGTCGTTAAAATAAACTCTCGGTGATATTTTATTTTCGATCAATGTTGCATAAAATCGATTAATTCAAAAAACCCGAAAGTAATGAAAGACTGCAGCAATTCATGAGTATTTTTTCACTCAATGTTAGAAAAAACTATCAAATTGGTGTCTAGAAATTCAAAAAATTTCCCAGATTTGAAACGACACACGCGTGACGCGCCGAAACATTTTGCTGAAATTTTCATCCCCGAAGTAAAAAGGTTAGGGGGACATTCCACAGTGCACTGTGGTGTCCAGTTTACCATGCGCCAGTATTGAGCGTAATTTTCTGGTAACGAAGTCATTCTTTTATTGAGAATACCACCTTTAAAATGAACCACAAGTAAGTTTAAAAACATGTTGATATAAAATTCAAATGGAAATTTTTATTCGTTTGCTGTAATAAACAAATTTGTTTAGAATTCGCTCAGCCTCTAATCTGAACACCAAATTAGAGTTCGAGGAGAAATTTTTAATCTTTCAAATCATATGTTGTGAAGCTTTCTGAAAAAAATACGTTCCAATAAAAGTTCCTATAAAGTTATTTATGAGCTAAAACTTAGTTTACGATGCGGTGCTAGAGCCCGAACAACACGAATGCAATTTCACGTGTACGCCAATTGACAACAAAATAAGTAAAAAATTAATCGCCCCCTCAATTAATCGATATCAAGTACGTTTTATTGTATAGTTTCCACGCAAAAATGAAATAACATTTACAGAAAGACTTATTATAGTATAAAAATGATACATAATAGAATTCACATGAAATTCAAAAAAATATTGATTAAAATTTAAGAAAAAACCTCCACACCATAAGTGATAGTGAAGAGTAAGTTATTAACCATTCTTTTCTAACCTTACATATGAGTGAGGCAATCCCTAGTTCACATCCACAGTAATTTTTGCATCAAGAAAATGTTAGAAATTTGAAACTTGTGCTATCTTGGTTCGGAAACACAATAATGAATGGGCTTCCGAAATTCATTTGTATTAAAAATTTCATAGAAGGTTTATTCAATAGTAATGGGTGTGAAAATAAATTTTCGGAAAAGAAAAAACTTACAGTAGAATAACTGATCAAAAATGATTTAAATCAACGACACAGCGGATATTTTCAAGAAAAGATCCCAGTTCTGGAGACGTAATTATTGTTTTCGTGGCACCATCAAATGTGAACTAACATTTGACGCTTCGAAGACTAGGAAACTTCATCTCACGCCTGCGCAGTTGCGCCACGTGACGTGGGAGAGTTCGAGGACACAGTACAGGTTCAAAATCTTCTTCTTTATTGATTAGCAATTCAATTGTATGGAAATCTCGCATGCAACGCTGTATTAATATTCAATTTTTATAGCTAAAAAATGCAAATAAAATAATGCAAATTAGAATAGTAACAATAATTAGAATAATGTTAAAAAGATAACAAGGGAATTTATGAAATTTTACGGCTCTCTTACTCCGTTTCTTTAAGAAACTTTCAGCCGACAAACTTCTGTTCAATAATAACCGTTGCCTTCAGAAAAAGTTACTAACAGGCACACCGAATTTTTCAAATTTGATGCTAACACACTCCTACAAGCGTGGAGAATTTTGCATTTTATAGACAAGCGTTTTTAAGTATTTGCAGGAGAAAGCCGTGGTAATCAGTTCAGATTGATTACAAGTTTGTTTGAGCCTCCTTAACCCCGATAAAAGCTATCCAAAGCGAGGAAGGATGGAGGCACCATTGTGACCAGCACTCGTGCGGTCGAGTGTACGGAGCTAAGCGACGTGGTCCTGTGACGTCACGGCCCCACAGGTGTCGCGCACCTGCTCTGATGTGGCCTTAGAGCGTGCGTGCCAGATTCTTCTTCTCAGTACAAAGTAGTTCCACTTTTCATCTTTTCCAAAGCAAAATTAGCTTCAAAGACCACTCAGCACCTGACCATTTTGCAATATTGACAAAAGCTGAATGATCTTTGTAACCCAAAATTAATTGAAAAATGATGACTTATTAGATGAAAAACGATTAAAGCCAATCTAGCAACTGTGGTCCACATGGAACGCTCTGGATCTCTGTTTTGGTGTTGATGATCAAAAATGCGCAGCAGAACACCAAGAGCTCAACTCAAAATCCGCCATTAAATAAATGCCGCGAAATTTGAAGAAATTTGACTTTCTTGACTTGGATGTGCAGTATACATGCTGCGAAGGAAACAACGAAATTTTGCAAGCAGGAAAAATAAAATAAAATATTATAATGAGGACTTTTGAATTAGTGTTAGTAAATAGTTCAAAGGCAGTAATAAACGAAGCACGAGGAAGTATGCAAAAAATGAAAAATTAATTAAGAACAAGAAATTACCTTCAAGTAGTTAAACAACAAAGTGTACAGTAAAAAGGTTAATTGAAGTATAAAAAAGAACACACAGGAAAAGTTAAAATGGAAATTGTAAATGAAGCATATGGCCACAACAAAGAAATAATTACAAATCGCGAAAATTAATACATCGTAAATCCCGAAGTGCTTTATGGGTGAAATCAGGTGAGTGGTCAGTGTGAATAACACAATCTTAAAATTTTAAATGAAAAGCTGAAATAAACAAAATTACCACATGAAATTTTGAAAGGTATAATATATGGAAATACTTGACCTAAAAAACGGTGTTATTTTTCGTATCTTCTTAGATTTAAAGGTAAAATTATGACAATAACATTATGCATAACGCTCTCACCTGCATGGAAACGTAAGTGGGGAATAATTACTCACCACAACCATCTCCTTCATCATCACAACCACCACCACCTGCATCATCATCACCACCACCTCCATCATCACCGTCTTCATCATCATCACAACCACTACCTCCATCTCACCGTCTTCATCATCATCACAACCACCACCTCCATCATCACTGTCTTCATCAACATCACCACCACCATCACCACCACCTCCATCACCACCACCATCATCATCACCACTGTCTTCGTCACCACCACAACCACCACTGAGTTACCAAATAGTGTATCAGTTGCTGCAACACAACGCTATTTAAAAAAGTATTTCCCAATGGTTTGTACTACAAGGTATAAAACACAATGTACTCATTAAAAATATTTTATGTGAAATGTTATACAACTATTTTAATTAATCCGAATGAATATTTTCCTTGTATGTAATGAGACGAAAAAGGAAAAAGTAATCGTCCATCTCATTTCAGAGGTGTGGTAGGCTTAACTAGGCTATGAGAGCTCTTTTATATTTAGGGCAGAATCGGGAATTTTTGAGCTTTTTCCTGTTACATTTTTCCTTTTGAAATATTTAATAAACCCTTAATTATAACCCGCTGCTGAATATTCTTAACGTACAATTTTTAAAGAAAGCAATCGTGGAGCAACACGCAGCGTAGGCAAGTGGACTTATAAGAACTTAAGCTGCCCATTGCATCGGTAAGATCTGCTGCTGGGCTTCTCCCTGCCTATCTCGAGAACACAATTAACCGACGGGCTGCAAAAAAGTGTAATTTCTATAAAAATTGGGATTGAAATGCGTCACAAAGAACTGGATTTGAAATAATTCCTTTGCAAAAGGTGAACGCAACCTTTCGGGACGGCACAAGTGACTATTTATGAATCCTTGATTCATAAATAGTCTATGAATCCTTGATTCATAAATAGTCTTATGTGATTCTTAACTTATACGCATAAAAAACATCCGTTATTCAACTATTACTCTACTTGATTCGAAAACGAACTAGCGGGATTAATTTTTATCTATTCAAATTGAGGTTCCGTATGAAATAATATGGTATAACTCGAAGATCGACTGCATTATGATCAGTTTATAATGCCAAGTTCATGTTGCATGCGACTAGGGCACAGCTAAGGGCACCTACAGACATTACTGTCCGAGGGACACCGCGTTAAAATTATTCGTAACTCGAAAATTTCTGGAGAGGGAAATGGGAAAATACCGTTCACTAACCAGAGGAAGAGATTGAAGTTCAGGTGTCATGAACTCACCAGTGGCGAAGTACATCATTAAAGGCTTACTGAGCTGGTTGAGTATTCTGTATTCTGTCTTAGTTTCCTTTGGAATGAAATGAAATCCCGCTTTATACAAAGCCTATAAAAAAACGCAGTAACTTCCGTTGAAAGGTGCAAGATTTGGCAACCGGAGTTAGAGTTCCACTTACACAAACGCATAGAGAGGGATAATTTGAAATGTAAGTGGAACTGGGAATTTCTTTCAAAGTGAAATGTAAGAGCAAGTTCAATCTTGCAATGTTCTATTAATCGAGAAATATTATTTATTTCCATTATTTGCGTAAATAGGAAATTCTCATTCACTCCATATTCATTTCGATAATTCATGCATTATCGTTTCACTTCTCAAGTAGTTAAATTACACTCACCTGTGTGGTTGAAGAAAACATATTAATCCTTTTGCAATTACAAATTTCCCAATTCTGTTCAAACCAAAATAATGCTGTACTGAACGCAACCATAACGTTCGACTAATAGTTTTTAGTTTTTATTTACTTATTAAAGTTCAAAGTAGCCAAAAATAGCAGATGAAAAAAGGATTCGGTTTCAAAGGAGTCAATTTTTGACAAACCACCTTCACAATCTTTTTTACCACCAATACCATCATTCCCTCAAACCACATGAGTGCAGGGAAATTTATGCATCTGAACAATAGTAATGAACACGCATTCCCATTCGTACATTTATAAATCATGAGAGTAAGCTCTAAGTGATTGTAGCAGTTGTGCTGAAAAATTTTTTCTTTTTTTTACAATGTCTTGCCGAATATGAAGAAAGAAAGTTAGATCAGCATTGTCCTGAACCCCTGGAGCAAGTATGCCGTATCTAAGGGTGGGCAGTGAGTAGACGAGTAGACTTCAACGTGTACTTGACGTAGAGAGACAGTAGATCCAAATGCGCTCTGAAGAGCTGAACACGGGGCATTTATACACACAAATCGCTGACTCAGCGGCGCACGGTGCCCAAGTCGCACCAGGCGTGGCACTGAACGTACGTACTAACATATGTACGAGGACAAGTGCGTGACCGTATTGGCACACACCTCCCCCACCATACCTGTATTGTTACTCAAATTGAAATAAATCGCTCAGAATGTAAAAATCATAACTCCAAGAAATGACAAAGGTATCTAAAGGCGTAAATTTCTAAGATTGAAAATTACTAATTCGTGACAGAAATAAACACATCAATGTAAATTGATTTAGATATGCAAAGTGAAAATGCGCAATATACCCCCACCAACAAAAAAATAAGGCGATAGCCGCAGTTTAGGATCATCTTTTGTAAGCAATACTGAAAGATATCCTCTTTTTTAAGCAATAACCCGTATTGAAAAGCGCACTAGTACAACAACAATAATATATTTATCGAAATAGAAAAACATCCGTAAATAAAAGTAAAACGCGTCGAAGTAAAGTCGACAAGAACGCAACAGAACAATATCAGCGTACCGCAAAAATAGTGAAGACATTCAGAAATATCGTACCAAAAAAAATCTACGGTACAAGCTACCAACATTTAACTATCTCTACCGTTGGAAATACCCGTAAGGAACTCATCGAAGAAAAATAAACGTTACGACATTAACGAACAACATCAATATCAAACTACGTAGGCATCATATTAAATTAAAAACAACAAACAATTTTGTTAAAAAAATTTTCAACTTTAAATTTATTTATTTTTTATATTTTTGAAAAAAAAAAATTTTATATTCATTACGTATGAAGAAGGATAATTATTAAACATCGCATGTATGTACCTATTACATTTACATCAACATTCGCCATGAAATCACAATTACCGCAAACATTGTTTTGTGATGAACAGTGTAAATGCTAAACGCAGTAAAAATAGAAAACCGCATCTTTGAAACAACAAGTAAAATACTTTTTATTCAAACATAATTAAGAAATAAAGATTTATACTTGCCATGAATTTGTAGTAAGAACAATACATTCGTTAAATATAAGAATAATCACGCATGAAATTAATTCCAACGCATTGTCTATGAAATTTAGTTGATCAGAAAATTCGCATGACATTTACTGAATTCGGAAACCAATTAATACATACTGAGTTACGTGAACATCATATTATTTTTGAACATCAATGCTAAAAATTAGAAGGAATTACCACAAATACAAGACTGGAATCAACTTAATACCTTATAACTAATTCCTGAGGTATATGTTAAACATAAAACTAGAATTCCGTTTTATAACGCATGAGAAAAATAGTGTCGCTTAGAAGACACGCAAAAAAAATAAAGTCCACATATTTAAAAACAAAAACACATGCTTCACTGACACCTAAACTTCGCTATTTGCTTGCAGGTGACGCAGCGGTTGGTCAGCGTTGCTCGACCTGAGCTGCTGACGGCGGAGTAATGCATCTTCAGCGCTAAGGCGATCCGCCAGCAAGTTAATTTCACGACGAAGATAGAAGAAGGAAACCCCTAATCCCAAAGTTAAGGGAAAGAGAAGAAGAATACCTAAATCAGATACTCGATCGGGTAGGATGTCGACGAGGGCATTCGCCTTGACCCAATCGTTTGACACCCTTCCCTGATGTTGCTCCAGGGCATTTGTGAGTGCCTCCACCGACACATGGGTCATCCTATTTCCCATCGTGGAAGGCAGGAAAGTGAGCGTGCTCGGTCTGAAATTGAAACAAACACAGAGTTCAATTAGCATGGCCACATAAAAAAATTTCAATCAGTTATTATTACGTCAAATTAATTAAAGAAACCAATAGTGACAGCTGGTGACAGCTGCAATGAAAAAAAAAAACATCAAATCTGCGCGCAGCAGATCCCACACGGCTTCGACAGCTGCACACCTAATTGCAAAACAAATCGGGAGCCAGCCTTCGCTCCCACAGCAATGAGGGGCCGCGTTTGTAAACACAGGATGTTATTGAACCGAGCAAGGCTCTCGGGCAGATGTAAACCTTGGAGGTAAAAGGAAATGTCCACTACTCAATTTCGCACGTAATAACACGGTACACCAAAAACGAAACGAAAATATAAGGTAAATACATACGTTTATATAAGGAAAGTTCCAATTAAAAATATACGTAAAATTAACATCGAAACAAGAATCACACAATAGAATTATGTGGACCTAGTAACATCGTCAGTCGTAAGTCGCATAGTATTCATTCAACACTTTTTTCGTAAAGGTAGTACATGATTTTTATTACTCCTGAATGTTTTATTGCCTATTTTGATTTCTACGTAATTTCGGTTAATTTTTGTTATAATACCCGGACCATTCCAGGCGAGATCTAGTTTGTTTTTTCGCATGTGATTGCGCAATAAGACACGGTCATTCAGTTCAAAATTTTTATTTGTGCGTCGAAGGTTGTGATACATTGTTCTTTCACTGGTGTTATTTATTATTGTAGCTCTAACGTTTTCAACAATGCGGGCAGCTTCCTGAGCTCGAAATCTTATTATATCCACGTTCGTGTCGTGACTGTAATTAGGTTCGAAAGTTACAGCGCTAAAGCTCGGACACGTATCGCGATTGAAAACAATGAACGAGGGTGTATCCCCCAATGTGGTATTTAAACTATTGTTTATCGCGTTCTCTGTGCTGTTGAGACACTGATCCCATTCCGTATGCGCTAAAGAGTTAATATATAATTTTAATAAATTCGTAATTTTGCGATTATTACGTTCAACAATAGCGTTACTGTGAGGACTCCAAGGGAGGACCTCTTTTTTCGCAATACAATGAATTTGAGAGAATTTTTTAACTGCCGCAGACTTAAATTCAAGAGCTTGGTCACTTAGAAGTGTTTTAGGATAGCCAAAGGTTGAGAAGCAGCTGTCCAGACAAGAGACAACTGTATCTGCTAATCGATCTGCTGTCGCGTAAAGCTTACAGTAACGCGAGAATAAATCAATCAAAATTAGAATATATTTATTCTGCTGATCTGTGACAGGTAGAGGACCAAGGAAGTCCATTGATACCACCTCAAACGGTTCTTTAGCGATGGGAGCGTCTAATATTTTAATAGGTACAGTACTGCTGGCTTTTAGAATCTTACATACATCACACATTTTGACAAATTTACGTATGATACTCTTTTCTAATAAATGAAAATAACGCAACTTAAATTTAAACAACGTATGCGTGGCATCAGTATGATATAAGGAATGGATACTGAGCACCGCCTTGTGCATTAGCGATGTCGGTATAACCGAAGTGAGAATAGTACTTTCCCTAGAGTCTATTTGTCGTCGTCTATAAAGTATGTCGTTCAGAATTAAGTATTTTTGTAAGTCAGGGATCGTAGATTGTCTACTAGATAGTAATGCGTCCTTAACCTCAGAACAGAATGGGTCTAGTTGTTGCTCATTTCGGAATTCGTCTAAAGTCCATGATACGTCTTTTAACTGAGGTACGTAGTCAGTCAGTCGGGGTTTTTCAGTCGACTCTGGCGCCACTTGATTAGAGGGCGTCGCGTCTGTATCGTCTACGTCGGCGGTCAGTGCACCACGGCGTGTAGTTACTGCCAAGACGTCAACCTCATCGAACTCTGAGCATTCTTCAAGATCAGAAATAGTTAAATGCTCGGGTAATCTACTTAGGCAATCTGCAACTAGATTCTTTTTCCCGGGGAAATACTTTACTACGGGTTCGAAACATTGCACTGTTAGACACCATCGAGACATAGCCGAATCGTCAGGAAGCTTTTTGAAAAATAAAGGTTGGAGGGGTTTGTGATCAGTGTAGAGATAGATCGGATATCCAAGAATGAGATATTTAAATGCTTTAAGTGCGCTCACAATGGCGAAGAACTCTTTTTTCGTCGTTGAATAGCGCTTTTGTGTTGAATTTAAACTTTTACTGTAATAAGCTATAGCCTTCATGGATTTTTTTGAATCATTATCTTGTGCAAAAGTACTGCTCCAATGCCATAGTTTGAAGCATCTGTAAATACATGAAAAGGCTTGGAAAAATCAGGGTGCTTTAAAACGGTATCTGATGTTAAGACAGATTTAATCTTTTCAAAAGCTTTCTGACATTCAGGCGTCCAGATAAATTCAACGTTTTTTCGTAATAACTGATAAAGTGGATATGAAATTGAACCAAACATTGGGATATGCGTCCTAAAGTAGTTTGCTACACCTAAAAAACTTTGCAATTCCTTCACATTTTTTGGGATCGGAAATTTTTGAAGCTTCTCTGATTCTTTGCATCGAATTCCGTCTGCCGATACGATGTGTCCAAGATATTCAATTGAGCTTTTTAGGAAATGGCATTTTTCAAGTTTAAGTGATAAATTTCCACTACGTAGCTTCTCAAAAACACTCTGTAAATCTTTCAGATGTTGGTTCATGGATTTGGAAAATACTAGTATATCATCAAGGAATACAAAACATAATTTACCGATGATATTTGCAAGAACAGAAGAAATGATTCTTTGGAAAACTGATGGACTCGAGGATAACCCGAATGGCAACCTCTTGAACTGAAATTTCTCGTAACCGATACTGAACGCGGTGAATTTACGGCATTTTTCTTCCAACTCGACCTGATGAAAGGCTGAGCGGAGGTCTAAACTTGAAAAAATACTATTACCACCTAAAGAATAAAGAACTTCGTCTATGCGTGGAATGGGGTAACATTCCTTGATAATTATTTTATTTAATTCACGAAAATCTATGACGGGTCGAATCTCGCCCGACTTCTTTTTCACAACGATTAAAGGAAAATTGTATTCGGAGCTCGATGGCTCGATAATTCCTTGATCCAACATCTGTTTATTGGCTTGCAACAATTCATTTTGATACTTATGTGGAATTCGATATGGAGGGATGTTAAGTACTGGAGCATCAGGTTTTAATTCAATAGCATGTCGCATGACATTCGTGACTGCAATATTTTCGCCTTCGAGAGTAATTACGTCTCTAAAATTGTTTAATAAATTCATCAGTAATGGTTTAGCATCATCATTTTCACAATTTACATCGTCACACGTCAGAGGACGTCTCTCGTTACTACCTCCTTCTGGTACAACATCTTTGTGTGCATTAATTCCCACTTCATCAACACGATTATCGTTACCACAATGCCTCGTTTCTGCAGATACTAAACCAACGTCTTTACCAGAGATGGCATTGAAACTTCCACCATTAACACTGTCGACTTTGGGTAGATCCGCATTATCTTGGGCATCGCACAAATTTGCATCTCGCACAGCTTCGTGCACGGTAGACATGTAAATCTCGTGTTCAATATCCATGTCGTCAATCTCATCAATCGTACTTAACATCGTATTGTCGCTCATATATACCACGTCCTCCGAGACGTTCAAAAGCATTACAGGGACAAACCCATTTGACTTGATATCCACAACTGATTCGGCGACATAAATACCATTCGCGAGAATTGTCTTATTCATAATATACCTTCCGGGCTTAGCCTTTTTGACATACCCATTAATAACATGTAAGCAATTTCTGGGCATTTCCACTGCTCCACAATGAACAACTATTTCTCGTTTTTTACTATATGTCAAACCTCTCGCATGTTCCTTAGTTTCTCTTATTCTCTTCGCATGCTGTTTATTTTTTACTTTCCCATTATTCTCTCGCCCTGTAGTTGGGCCTGGGGTACCCCTCTCTTCTGCAGTATTTATCTCTAGACCATTATTATCGTCACTTTCCTGGCTCGCAATTTTTGATTCTCTCTGCTTCAGCAGATATTTTCTTATTTTCCTCCCATTTGCAAGCATGTCCGCCATCAGACATTCTGGATTACTTACAGTATTCAAAAATATCTCCTTCCTACTTTGCTCGTGCAATTCCTGCACATCATGAAACGGTACTTTTACGCCGTCGAGAACAATGAATCCTTCTTTGAAATTAATCACCGCATCTTGTAGAATATCCCTACCTAGGATTACATCATATTTAAATTCGGCATCTTTCAAAATCAAAGCGCTGGTATTGATTTCCTTACTATTAGGCAGCGTAATACAAAGATCGAGTTCTCCTGATACCTGGCTTTTGGAATTTACACCCCGAATACTCAAGGCACTAGGCTTAATTCGCTCGTTTATACCTTTTAAATTCCGGTAACTCACTAAACATCTGTCGCTACCGCTGTCGATTAGAGCGCTCATCAATTTGTTATCATTACGTAATATAATTGTAGGCTTCTTAGAACGCCGTAATGAAAATAAACCATCGCTTTCTTTCCTTAAACGACCTTCCTTCATTATCGTCGCTGACAAACAAACTTCTACAGGTAGTTCAGAATTTGCACCTACATCAAGTTCTTGTTCACCTAGTAATTCGAATTTATTTTTACACAAGAAAAGCGGATCCACCACAGCAGTCGACTTTATAATAGTATCTGGTTTCAACACCACATTTTTTGTGACGGGGATAGCAGCTCCAGCCCCGGGCACTGGCAACTCCTTCTCTACTCCAAGACACTCTGAATTTTCCGATTTTTCTTTGTCTACTCTAAAAAATTTTCACCCTCGCAAGATGCAGCGTAGTACGCTTCGCCTCGCCCTCTACTACGACCACGCGAAAGACATTCACGTGCAAAATGGCCCGTCTTGCCACAAGTGTAGCAAGCATGACCTCGGAAATTTGATTTGCTTTGGCCTCTTTTACTCGTGCACATACTTTGAACATGACCTGCGGTATTGCACAGTGAACAAAACGATTTATCTTTACCACTCTGTTGTGGGTTAACTACCTGAGCCTCGTGGCACTCCAAAGAACCTAAAGGTCGATCTCCGAAGTAAGCATGCTGTCTTCCCCTTGGAAATCTAGCAGGTCTCCAATTGCTTCTAAAAAATGGTCTCCGACCTTGAAATCGTCGGCTGGTATTTTGTGATGCATAGAAGACCTCGGGGGACGATTCTTTCTCATCCCACTCTCCCTCTTCAGGCACGACCGCTAGATAAGTCTCTCTGGTTTGATACGGGTACTGGGTATTATTTTTGCGCGCAAGTATTTCTCTTCCCTCAGGGTTATTACGCACAGCGGAAACTAGACGAGCTAACAACTCTTCAGAGGTATTGAACGGCCTCGCGAAGATTTTTTTACAAAAGTTCTCTTCAAAAAGGGGACCGAGAATGGCTGTAGCAAGACTGAAAACTACGAGGTCACCCGAGAATTTTTTTAATTCGTTTTGATTTGTACTAGCAGTTACAAATGGATGTCGTTGTAATGCTACTTCATTGCTATTAAGAATATGATCACTCAAATTTCTTATTTTTGACATCGCCGTAACCAATTGAGCAGACAATCCTTCGTTTCGTAACAGCCGTAGCTGATTAAGGTCACAAGCTAAAGCATGTACAGATCGTTCACCTTTCGATACATAGATATCATCGAGAATATCGATAACCTGATCAAATGAATAATTAATAGCAGGGTCTACTAATTTTGTGACGACGCCATTAAAGTCGCCAACGCTTTTGTGTGCGCTGCGCACAAGTAACTCTTTTTTGGCGTCATCGGAAGTGACGTCGGGCAACAAGCACATGTACGATTTAAGATTTGCCACATGCGTTCGAAAACTCTTTGTTTCACAGAAAATCGGGTCACTGACCCTCTGACGGCCCTTAAAAAGAGGTAGCTCTGCACTGGACAGTATAGTACTCCCCCGTTGTAAAGTTGTGGAAACACTACCACCCGCCATCGGTCCACTAGAAGACGTCATTGTAGTAACACTCGGCGTACTGAACGACACAGTCTGCGTACTAACAGTGGTCGTAATTACCGTCGTGGTCTGTGGTCCAGACATAATCACACTTGATGGAGTATGTGCGCACGTACCAGGTAACGTACCACTAAAAGCTGGAACAGAAACCCTTCCGCTACCAGTAATAGTACTCGTAGAACGGATAAATTCTGGTTCTGAATCTGAGTCTCCCATCAATTATCGCAACAAGAAAACAAGTCTTTCGCACAATGCTAAAAAATGAAGAATCCCACTGACCAACGCAAGATTCCAACGCCACAAAAAAAATAAGACTGCAGAACCCCAAAAAAAAAGCTTTACCTCGCAAAAAAATAATCACATAACATAACGCTAAAAACACACGTTACGCCAAAAATGGAGATAGTACACGGTTAAATCTCCAATTAAAAATCATTGAAAATTGAAACCCCAAAATTTTTTCTTGCTACTTGCAAACCGAACCGAAATCAATTACTAACAAGGAACTCGTTACACGAATTCAAAGGTATCGATCCCAACAATTTTTGAAACAATAAAAAGTAACAAAATGAAAACTGACGAAGTCACGGAAAATTACCTAACAATCCCAAACAAGAACAATATAGTTACAGAACACTCAACTGAGAATCAGCAACGCAGCCACTGCAGAGTAGCTCCTGCAGTCAGGGAGTCGCCACAGCTGTCGGCAAGGTCGAGTTGGTAGACTGCCCAGTAACAGCAGCAGCGGGTGCCGTGCAGCCTGGCTCAAGGTCGTCTGCGTAGCACAGCCACAGCACAGCCAGACGTCGAGAGTGCCGGATGCCAAGGTCGTACACGCAGCGCCGACACACAGCGGAGTAGCGATGGGAGCTCGAGCACGTTCTTGGAGTGTTTACGTATGTTCACGGTTCCACACTGCGCGTAATTGCACAGCCCACTGTTTATGTACACGTATTAATTACGTTAACACAGTTTCTTTATAAACTTTAAGTAAACACACTTGGGTATGCAATCTATTTATCACATACACGTTACACAAATGTTCTCGAAGATGTAGTATCACAGTAAATGTTCGTAGAATTTTATGAACACAACCACTGATGCATTCAACTGATAAATGACCACGTTACTTTTTCCGATGGAAATTTACGCACAATTTCATGACGCAGTGATCTCCTTCCTGCTCCAGGTCGACACGCGCTTTGTAGGGCACTCCTAAGGGTATTTGCAAATCCAATTTGTAAGAATCCAGCATAGCTTTTTCAGGAATAAGTTTCACTATAAATCTAAAAACGTTGTTATATACTTGCGGTGCTTCTTCAATTTCTCTTCCCGTCGCCGCAGTATTCTCCATAGCACAGTCGTCGATCGTCGAGCGTAGACCGCCACACGCAGCACTTCCACCAACCTCCGTGGACACGCGATCTTCAAATTGTCGTCGATAAAACAAGCCGGAAATTCCCGATATCTTCAATCACCGTACTCGCTCCATCCAAATCACAGCACAAGTACCAAGTATAATTTCACGTCGTGGGTACGTACGAACTGCCACCAGTATGCCGTATCTAAGGGTGGGTAGTGAGTAGACGAGTAGACTTCAACGTGTACTTGACGTAGAGAGACAGTAGATCCAAATGCGCTCTGAAGAGCTGAACACGGGGCATTTATACACACAAATCGCTGACTCAGCGGCGCACGGTGCCCAAGTCGCACCAGGCGTGGCACTGAACGTACGTACTAACATATGTACGAGGACAAGTGCGTGACCGTATTGGCACACAAGGGAAGAGTTTACCATTGTCAGAGGTCGTCCCCTCTTCGCCAGCAACCCATCCAAGCAGCTTACAATGACAGTGAATCACAATAAATCGTTGCATTTTACTTTAGAGAGTAGGAAGAACCCGGAGTTATGAAATTATTTCGCTACTCACTAAACGCATATTTTTGTTTGCACCTTCCTGCGCCACCAGTCATTTTTCAATAGTCATCGAGTTAAAGTCTTTAAAAGTTCCCCTTTGAGGCTGATTAATTTGGTAACTCATACTTTTGGATTACGAAATTTACGTTTAATTCGTTATAAAATTTTCGTGAACTTTTCTGCTAGAGACACACATCAGAGGAAGATCATGGATACTCTGCATAGTGACTGACTAATAATGAGGTACGGGGCAGTGATGAATCAATATTCATGGTACAAGAATTCGTCAGCTTCTTCACAGTTATAATTCTATCAGTTAGTTAAAGACTCTTTCACAGTAACAAAGGTACTCTCAAGAAAACGAAGACAAGGACCATTCACTATGAACAGTTGAAAACGAGGAATTTACGCAGTAGGTTTTTTCCACACAGGATACCCTGCCCATAGAAACAGAAAGTTAGGATGGAAAGATGGAATAAACAAAGAAGCGATAGCGTAGATGGTGTGAAAATGAAATGAAGAAAAGTATTCTCGAAATAGGAATAAAATTCCCGGAAAAAACTGAGGTAATTTAGCAATATCCCTTCTAGGCGCGCCAGCTCCCATGACATGAGATAGACAAACCTAACCAACCAACTCACTTCCTGTGCCCTCTGAGTTGGTTTCATCACGAGTCGCAAATCCGATTTCACTACAAAAGAACCACTACTATTCGAGATATTTAAGTTCCACGACGCGCATCCGCTGCGAGGAATAACTCCTCTGGGCCATACCCCCTTTTCTCATACACGTAGGAGGCGTTGGCCAGGTCCGCTTCTCGTGACGGCCATACTTGTAAAAATAATAACGCGTGCATGAGCTGATGCCCGAAAAAAATGACGTTTTAATAAATTTATTGTGGACTGACTCTGATAGTGTGATAATAGTGGCAAATCCGTCCGATGACTGGAATTAGCAGGGAAAAGTATCAAAGCAAAACCTTCTGAATATTTGTCACTAAATTTTGTACGTTCCAAGTTTGAAAAGAAAGCAATGAAGGAAAGCAACCTCATGCAGATTTTAGTGAGTGTTTTCAAAGTCAATCAAATTAGATAGCATAAATGAGCTAAATTTTGATTTATCTAACACGGAAGGATTCTCCGCTATTTTAGAAGTCAACGAAATAGCTGGAGTTTTTTCCTCTATATATAATTTAGGATGAATGGAAGGAAATTTTGAAGTTACGCCATCATCAACGAGGAAAAAATGCTCTCACATTATGTTATTCTGTTTGAAAATAAATGTAACAATTGAAAGCTTCGGACAGCGTCCCAACAGCGTCGGACAGCGCAATCACACAAAAAATAAAATCTTGGCAATGAAGAGAAAACTGAAAATTTGTACTCCATATTTAAGTTGCTGTAGTTTACCAGTTTACGGGTAAATACCGACTCATAAAATTTCGAAATAAACATAGTTCAACCAAGTCATCATTTATTTCATCATCATTTTTACATCAAGAAAATATCGTGCCTTAAAAAGTAGTGCTAATAAGATTAAACCTATACAAAAGTTGTTGAGTGAAAATCAAAGGAAAAGTTTGCATTTGTATACTTTGAAAGGAATTTGTATTTGAGGTGTTCTATTCACTGTCGAAAAAGTGAATGGAACCGTCAGGGCCATCGAGAGGTCGTCCGAAGTTTCCTCGGCGGTCCGGGATTTAGGAGAAGGGTTGCCATTTCTTTTGATGTTTAGTTTCCTGAGAGAGCGGTGTCTCTGTCAGCGCTATATTTTCCGTCTTTTGTTTGGTAACAAATTTGGTTTCTAGGGCCCTAGTATGTAGTGTTCCGTTATGTTCAGTTTTGCATGAGTTTTTTCACTCCTGTTGGAGGGCCGGTCAGCTTAAATCCTTAATTAGGGGGGCTTTTAATGGATGTGAAGAGCGAATTGGCTCAATTATCTACTCCGGTAGCAGAGTCCCTTAACTTTGCTATTAAATTCACTACTCTAGTAGAAAGCAGCTAGACAGCTGTCGAAGTCCTAATTTGACTGATCAGCTTTCTCTAACTTAACTTAAGAAAATTAGAGGTCCCCTCGTCTTGCGGTACTAATCTTAATTAACCTTAGCATTCTTACTATTCTGGCCGGTCCTTCGGTTTCCTCTTCTGTGTTCTATTAAGCGGTGAAATCGCCACTTCGAGGAATATAATTCGAAGGTTAGTAATCTCTTAAGTGATCAACGTAATTAATGGAAAATGATATAAGCTCTGCTATAAATATCGTTCGCGTGCTAGGTATCCTAATTTAAACACTCAATGGTTTCTTTCAGTAAGCTGCCGAAATTCATCCCTAGCGAAAAAAGCCTGTTCGTCGCTACTTCTAAAGTAGACTTCACGAAGTTAGTTCGGTACGTTGCTAGGAATAATAACGAAAATAGCGTGATATTTTGCTAAATATTGAAAGGGTTTTATATAAATTTGGTTATAATTTCGTTTGGTTTCGTCATGGGATTTATTAGCTTCTTTATTTCATTGCAGTGACCTAGCTTCCGTGGTTGCTAGAGCGTATTGACTCCTCGCCTCTTGTTACGAACGGCAGCTCCTCGAATAAAACCTCAGCGAACGTCCGTTGTCTTTTATTTATTAACAACTTTTTCAGGATAATTTTCCTATTGATTCTGTCAACGTGTTTCAGTTGTGACTGTAAGGGCTTTACTCAATTCATACAAATATGAAGAACAGCTTATTTGGTAATTACACATGACTCTTCACTGCAGAATAAATTAAAGACGCATTATTCTGGGAAAGAATATGCATAAATTTAACGTCTTTTTTAAATTTAACGTGTCTGACCTGCACAACGGGCGTCCACAGAGGTGCAACAATGTGTTTGTCATGGGCTGCCTTCACTCTCTCTAACAAATTGGGAAATTCAATGCTCTCCAACGGTGGTGCTAGGGGAGTTTCAAGCCAAAATGCTAGCATTCGTGCTAGCATAATTCATGACTTGATACTAAAAATAATACTAATACCGATCTTAAATGCGCCTCATTTATATATTCAACAGTCCAGAATAAAATCACCAGTCATGCTCCCTTCATTTTACGGAGGTTTACTAGATGATGAGAGCTACACAGGAAACAGTACAACTGGATCTTTGAATTTACCCATTTGACGAAGCGTACAGGCAACCACCTGACAATTTCTTCAGCGTAAAATTTGCGAGAGTCAATAGTTTATCACGCAATTCAGTAATCTCCAATAACACGTGGTTTTATAATCTAATTTGCAATTACAAATTTCAATAAGCCATTTCTTAGTGTTTCTTAGTACTTGTTTCGTAGTGTTTCTTGGAACATTTTCTAAATCGAAAAAAACAAGTACTTTAATTTGCTGTAATTTTCGTAGAAAATAAACGATAAACGAATAATTCATCTCAGTCGCAATAGAAGTACGGTTTTCTTTTTAACTTTTTTGTAACCAATGTCTAAAGAAAATTCAAACTTGACGCTACTTTTGGTGCACCCCAGACCTTCGCTGTCATTTGCAAATTAAGTGTCTTCAAATTGGGGCATTCGATCAAGCTGAACTTTTAAATTTGTTCTTATATATAAATTGGCATAATATTCATATCAAATTTCCAGCTTGCAATTTAGAAGAAACTGCGTGAAAATTCAAATACTAACTTCACCAGGTTGGGAATTAGAGACTAAATGCCATTTTCAAGCAAAAAACTAGAATTCATTTGGAAAAATATAATGAGCTTCGAGTTTAATTGAGGAATCTCATTTATCATAACGCAGCAGTTGTCTCTGGCTCCCCCAGCTGGAGCACAAATGATAGCTCTCGGCTGGACGCTAATATCTTCATTTTGATCTCACTGATCACCTCATGAACAAATGCCACTAATTTGATTTTTAGCACTTGTGCATTGCATTGAAGAAGCTCTTGCCTTTTTCATTTGAGCGCATTCCATTCACCAGCACCAAGCGAGGCACATTCGTTTGCGACAGAAGCTGTAGCGGCTGAAAAATTAAGTTTGCTCTCTAGCAAAGTTGGTGCTAAACAACGACGATTTCGTGCTCTATCGGACTGCGATGACAGCCATGTGAGATTTTTTGGGGTATTTCTCTTCAATTTTGATGTTTTTTCAACTAGTTTGAATCAATATTAGCTAGTTTGAGGCACTCCGTCAACGTGGAATTGTTCTTATGGCTTGCTTTTGCGTTAATTCTCGTTTTCTGTGAGCCAATAGTCTTCTACTAGGAAGAAACCAAACTCCGGTGTTAAGTCCACAGAGTAGCAGAATCCGTATTATTATAAACACTCGTGTGATTATGTACATGGTAAATTCATAATCCAAAGTTTATAGAAAATTATCGTTCCCAGTGAGATGAGGGTTTTCAATATAGTGACAATGTCAATACAATGAGCGTGGAAACTACATCTCCCTTAGGTAAAAATTTTTGAGTCGATCAGTACGTTCATTCAATTGAATTTTTCCTAATTGTTTACTCGTAAGTCGAATAACTTTTTCTTTTGGATGGACTAACTGTTTTCATACATCGCTCAATAAATTAAAGCAGGTTTGGGCAGAAAGGTAGCGTATACAACATGCTATAATTTTCAATGTCATATATTACTCATAGTCAACCAAAATAAATGTAAGCTATCAAACAAAATAGCTGGAGCGAACTTTACCTAGATACACAGTCAAACATTGATTCAGAGTCGCTAATGTTTTCCGCAGTTCGGCCCAGAAAGGCACTTCAAAGTCGATTTATGGCAGTGTATTTCGCTAATAATTTTTGTTGAGTAAAGATCGATTGCAACTGCTAGATATTTAGTGCCGTGAAACTATAAGTGAGTTACAGCAGTACATACTATAAAAAGACACAATAGGTCAACAATGGGCACTAGTACATTGCCAACCTCTGCGTTTCGTTTTCGATCAGTGGAATGAGCTGACGGAATTACCGCAATGACTCGCAATATTATTAGTGTTCAAAACTGGTGTAACAGTGCACCGATTTTTGATAGAGTTATTTATTGTGAGAAAACTGTACGAAAATGATGCTCAACTGATACGCAATCCCAATTCATTCATCAGTTGCACGAAAAAGTATTGAAACATAGTTGATCCTCGGCTGTACTGATTAAGCCGAGTGGAAAAATTCGGCAGAAACTGGATATCAGAGAAAATACGGTATTCAAAATTGAAGTTTGCCTCTAAACGTAAAATTCCAGAAGGAAGAACGCTTTCTATTTTACAGCTGCAAGAACTGATAAAATGACATAGATTGGGTTGGTTGGTCACATGAGATCCCCTGCGAGCTGTTAGCAATTCGATCGATTGTTTTCTTTTTTCTGCTTGCATTTTCATAATCCTTCCATGCATAAGAATGCAAAAGTAGAATTAATTTAAAGATTAATAGATCTTTTCGTTATTGTTTAAGAAAAGTATAATCTTGACCAGAGGAAATCAGTAAAAAGTCAGTAAATGGCACTTCGAAAATGCTAAGCGCGACTCAGTAGCTAGTGCGCACAGCGAAAATTTAGTAGATAGCTCGTATGTGACCTGCATGGGATTTCTGGGTTGTTCAGAATAGCGAGATTTACCAAGTCAAAGCAACCTACCGTACAGACAAAACTGAATCGCGTCACTCAGACGTCGCTGGTACCATGCACTGTGGAACGAGTTCATCATCAGTCAAAATCCATAGTGTTCTCATACTCTTACTTGTTGGTAGAATAGCACAACATTCAGAGCACGAGGTATAGAAATGTAATTCTTAGAGATGTATACTTACCTTTTATCATCGTGTTTATACTTACCGTTTATCATGGCGTGTATGCCTACCGTTTACCATGGCATGTATTCCTACAGGTTATCATCGCGTGTATACCTACCCTTTATATCGCGCCGTGTATATATACCGTTTATCGCGGCGTGAATACCTACCGTTTACCGTGGCGTGTTTACCTACCGTATATCGCGGCGTGTATACCTACCGTTTATCATGGCGTGTATACCTACCGTTTATTATCGCGGCGTGTATACTTACCGTTCATCACCGTGCGGATACCTACCGTTTATCATGGCATAAGGAACTGTACTTGTATGCCTCGGTGTTATTTCTGAACACACGATGTCCTGTATTTTATTGACCATACAAGACCCAGCCAAGGACTGCACTGTCATTGTATATAAGAGCCTGTTCCAAGCCCAGCCCTCGCACCACATCCTAAATGTATCAAACGAAAAAACAACGAAGCCAATTGGAAAAGTGAATTAAGAAGTGTGAACAAGTCAGAGTCAAAATATTTGTGATTAGTTCTCATTGTCGATGATCAGTCGAGTCTTCTTCAACTCATTCGAATCGCCAAAGAGTGAACGCTTTAGCTAATTTTCTTATTTTCTCTGCAGGTCGAGGGAGATGGTGCTAGTCGTGCTGGTTGGCTCCCTTCTGCCAGCATTGGCTTCAGCCAAGACGGTGGTTTTTGGCAGCTGTGGTGACGGACTCTTTTTCTCGGACCGTCTAATGCAAACTAAAGAAGGAATTGAGATCGTGAGTGGAAATGCAAAAAAAGATATCCCCATACTGTTGGAAATGTAGCCAATTGATGCATGACTTTTGAGGATAATCTTAGTGAATAATTTTACAAAACTAACGTTAAACAGAAAGAAATTTTCTAAAGAGAGATTTATCGCATGCAAAAGTTAACATTATGCTCTTTAATACGTGTCAAAGAATGGGAACAAATGGCAACGGTGGTCAAACATTTTATCCAGCCATTTTCTTGAACTGAGTTGATTAAGTACATGTATAATCTATCAACGTACGTCTTCTTTTCGGATTTGTTGTAACTCATTCTTATGATCATTCTTCCTATACTTCTGATAAGATCAGAACCTGTATTTGAGGCCGTGTGTGCATGAGTGCGTGTGTGTGTGTGTGACAAGTACATCAGGTATAATTTGTATCCTGAGAAATGCTCCGAGAGTTCGAATATCAGTTAAGTATTTACCGAGCTAAAATCTAGCTACGCATGTGGGCTAATATTCTTCTCATTTGGTCAATTCACAGTTGTCTGAAAATTCTCAAAGAAACACGCTTAGTGAAAAACTTTAATTGTCATCAGAATCTCACAGAATATATTTTCTCCTCACGTAGGAAGGATCCTCAAACGCAAAAATTTTTATGAATAATTTGCGCTTGAAACGTGTTATTTCACCGTCGAATTTACAATCAAAAAATAAAACTGTTTAACCGGTTGTCATTCACTAACAACATAATCAGGCATTTGAATGATAATTATGACAAATAAGAATTTGATTATTTAGTGTCATAACGAATGACAAAAAGTTTAGTCTTTTAAAAACAATGAGTCCAGGCCTAAAATACACTGTCATCACCACTGACCAAATCGTGGACTCCCGCTGTGGTATCTTAATTTTTACAATTCAATCTTTTTACCTGCAGATGAAAAAATGGAATAACTTGAAGTTGGTCGCCTGGAACAAAGATTCGGAAGCCACGCAAGTCACTTGTTCCAAGTTATCCGTATCAGACAACATACTAACGCTTGACTTTAAGCTCAAGTAAGTTTTACACTTCCAAGCTATCTGTTCAATGCTGAAATTTTTATCGGAATAAATATGAGCTTCTACAGGCAGTACGTTGAACCTAGGATAAATTCGAGAAATTATTCGAACGCATTCTTGCTCATTGAAATATTTATGATTATCACAGAGGTCATACCATTCCACGAGAGGCAGTTACCGACGTCACCTTAAATCGAGGAGCGTACAATTGGATAGTGACACAGTCGGTCTTACAAAAGTCTAAGAAGTTATGACGTTAGCAATTAAATATTTCAGTGCGCATATGAGATTAAATTAGAATTAGTACACTAGTGTTGCTTTATTATACATTTTATAAAAATGCTGCGGCTTATACGTCTAAAAATATTAAAATGACCAGCTAATTCCTGCGTCGAATTTTCATATAGTAGTGAGTTATTCCGTAGATTTTAAAATAAATCAGTCCGAAATGGATCTTGAGAATTTTATCCCTGCAGGCGGAAGGTAAGTCGGAATTTAAGCTTTCTGAAGTTATGGGGCGTAGCAGCCAAATTTATCATAGGTTGGAACATAGGCATGGGATATTCTGGGATATTCCCTCACTCTTGAGTCACTCGAGTATGGGGTGCGCTAATCCAGGAGAAAATTCAACGGGCGTATCTGCCAGCGAATTATCCTTGAGGGTAGAAAGTAACGAGGTTTACCTGCCGCAGCGCTCACATTCAGGAGTAACTCACAAAAAACGGATTTTCAAACAATTTCTGTGGCAGTAGCGGATCGACAGGCTACGTAAGCTCTTACGCAAACTTGACTACGCTACGAGTTACCCTTTCTTGCCAAGATATTCAAGATAGAGCTTTTCTCATAAAATAGGAACACCGAGCAACTGACAATCCAGCGGGACTGCCGTATGCTGAATGTTTACGGGTAGATTTCTTGTCTCCATTGAGCAAAATTTATGCCGATGATATCAGACAGCTTACAATAAAATTGATTATTAGTGAAGCCTATGCAGACAAATCAAATTTATGTGAACTTTTTGAACGCTTTTAAACGTCTAATGAGACTGGGATTAGAGCGACATTGACAAACAGTTGGGTTCTCGTTCTTACTTCGATACCTATGTGTATTAAAATGAATATTCCCTATCATGGTTGTCGTTATTGATCTACAGTTAGTAGTAATTTCTCTCACCAGTAAGTCGCGTAATTACAGTACAATAATAACAGTACTTAGTAATTTCCTTGTGAATAAAACTCGCTTCATAAAAGCAATTACTTAGCATTTAAGCATTAAGTCTTTTTGTATATTTTTCATAATTCGATAGCTTCACCTGAAAAAAAATAAATTTAAAAATACATGGACGTATTGTACATTTACAGGGGCTCAGGTAAGACAATCACAGGAGAAGTGGATGTGGTTCACAACAATGGCTTGAATAACTACCTCGATGTGAACACCAACAAAGGCGGCGGAGCCCCCATGCCAACTGGCTGTGAGTGCAGGTCTTGTTGTGATAGCTAGCGAGTAGCTCATTCTTCTCGTCTCTTCATTTGAATTTGCTCTAGGGATGCTCAACTGGGCTCACGAGTTGTGTTGGAAGAAACGCATTTAGCAGCAGGGGTCGATGTATTTAATGGTCATGTTTTCAAACAATAGGTGACTTATTAGTGCCCTGTAATGACATGTACTGTGATTTAAGTCAATCATAAAGTGAATTTCACGAACGGCTGATATTACTGCTTTTCGCAAGTTGTTGAAGCTGTTCAGAACAATAATAACATTATCATTTATAATAATAATGACAATAATACCATACATTGCAAAACTACCAGTTTATTAATTTTATTTTGCCCTATTATCAGGCACTGTTTGCCCATATTTCATTTTTTTGTGTGTGGAAGACAGCTGATTGTTTTCTGTATTCTATTTAGCGAACTACATATTTATAAATTTTTATATTTGATTTGAAAGATTAGGAATAATGTGATTTTAATTTCGATGAAGTTACACCTACGTGACCTTCAGTACTGTAATGAAGACATTGATTTGTTAAAGAATTTAACGTCACTAACGACATGAGTGCAACAATTTTTAAAAAATTTTTTTCTCTTTTCAAATTTTTGTCACACAATGACAGCATGGAAAGTCACTCGACTTCGGTTGTGTCATGCCCAGCGAACAAAATATTCTTACATCCAATATTCGCTGTTTCAAATTTTTGTCACACAATGACAGCATGGAAAGTCACTCGACTTCGGTTGTGTCATGACCAGCGAACAAAATATTCTTACATCCAATATTCGCTGTTTCAAATTTTTGTCACACAATGACAGCATGGAAAGTCACTCGACTTCGGTTGTGTCATGCCCAGCGAACAAAATATTCTTACATCCAATATTCGCTGTTTCAAATTTTTGTCACACAATGACAGCATGGAAAGTCACTCGACTTCGGTTGTGTCATGCCCAGCGAACAAAATATTCTTACATCCAATATTCGCTGTTTCAAATTTTTGTCACACAATGACAGCATGGAAAGTCACTCGACTTCGGTTGTGTCATGACCAGCGAACAAAATATTCTTACATCCAATATTCGCTGTTTCAAATTTTTGTCACACAATGACAGCATGGAAAGTCACTCGACTTCGGTTGTGTCATGCCCAGCGAACAAAATATTCTTACATCCAATATTCGCTGTTTCAAATTTTTGTCACACAATGACAGCATGGAAAGTCACTCGACTTCGGTTGTGTCATGACCAGCGAACAAAATATTCTTACATCCAATATTCGCTGTTTACCTTTGCATGAAGACTGAAGTTGGTGGAACACAAATGAGCTGTTCTCAATGATAAAGTCTGTATTTGTTCTTTGAATGAAAAATTTTCAAATTTCAATTATGAGATGGACTAATTTTTTAGTACATCCGCTTTCAAAAATATTCAAAAGAAGTATCTTGGAAAACATTATCAGCTTTTATATCAGTATAAACTTAAATGTGTATCAGTCGTTTTCTGGGCAATCTATTAAAATGGTTAAAACTATCATATGTGAACTACTAGTTTTTATTTTTTGTTACGAGACACGTCTGTTTTCTATTCTACGAGACGTATTTCCCTTATTTATGCAATTTTTACGTAACCTTCCCATGTTTTATAATTTCTAGAAAAAATTTTCTGCCTGTGCAGTTAACACGATACCTTCCCCAGTCTTTATACATTCTACGAGACACTTTTTTACTTTAATACTTTTCACTACACCTTCCCTTGTTTTCAAAGTTTTAATCAACAAGACATTCCCTTACCTTTGTAATATTCATAATACTTTCTTTTGTTCTTAATATTTCTACAAGACGTTCTCTTATACTTTACAGTTTTACAGAACGTTCCCTTGTTTTCATTGTTTTTGCAGTGAGTTCTCTTACCTCCGCCGTTTTTACGAAACCTTCCCTTGCTTTCAATGTAATTTTTCTGGAGCTCTATAGTCTTCCTTCAGTTAACATTTTCTAAAATAACATTCTGTAATTTAAGAAGTTATTTTCTAGTAGTCTTAGTGTTTTATTTCTTCTGCGCGGTATTCCACTCATTTGTTATTTTCTTAAAAATTTAGCTCTATTGTGTTGATTTAAAAAATAATTTTTTATCTCTTTGGTCGTTCTTGGTGGAAATTTCGTTACATTTTTTGTTTTGCCTTTTTAGGTTTGACTGTTGACAAAATTTGAATGTGCTGTTGTTTGCATTTATTACCAATACAATAAGTGACAAGCTGCTTAACATTTTGATCTCGTCTTTTGCTGGCCGTCATTCTGGAACTCTGCTAGCTTCTCTTGATAGCAAAACTCGAATCTTTGAACTTTTTTTTAGCAATTTATTTACCACAGATGATGCAGAGGTTGATGATTTCTAAAGTCTAGTACAATGGTCAGATTTGAGGATAGCTACATGTGGGCCCGAATAAGTTCAACGACTTCTAGGGCATCCTACCATCAACGTTATCCTAGGGTGTACAATAATGTTAAACCTAATTCGCTTAACCTAGTTACGCATTAGACTGACCAATGAGATACTTAACTTGATATTGGTTGGTTCATCAAGTTAAATATCTCATTTGGTCAAACGAGATGGATTACAGGGCACAACCTATGGATGAAAAATCTTTAAGAAGAGCTCACGTTAGCAAAAGTGTGTTATTTCTTTTTGCATAATAAGTAGATAACCATGACCACTCTTTACTATCCAATGACTGTACACTTTAAATGCAATGCTTACTTCAGAGCGAGTGCAAGATTTTTATCGCGTGCGCGCCGTGGCTGATATGAAAATGTTACACAAATAATTGTCACACTAAATTTTGAGTCTGAAAATGTCATTTTAGCGTTGGATTCTACAGGAATTTTAGGTAAATTTTGACTTGCGTGATGACATAAATAATTAATGTGAGCTATTCAATGGCTTTCAATTTAATTCAGACAGAAGTTATTCTTTAAGCATATAAGCTCTCCGAATATAAGAAAAACCTCCTCTCCTTTTTCTTGTATGAGTTCCCAAACAGCTATAGCTATCAATAGAGAGGGAAGAGAAGGCACCACTCGTCACGTGGTAGCAAGAAGGGGAAGTCAGAAATTGTGTAGCGCGGTGATAGGAGGAGCTTCGGAGATGTAAATAGTAGGGGGTGGTCATCCAGTCTTGACAATGAGCAACTGAAAAGAATTATTGAACAAAATCAATGTCAGTCCGTAATAAAAAAAATGTCTCTGACTTTTTGGGTCAGTACTACAAGAGTCTGACTCCACTGGCACATGATTGGTACGCTGAAAAAGATCGATAAATGCATACCTCATGCGCTGAATTAGAATATAAAATTCAACGTTTGAAGTGTACTCAATGCTTCCTCTGCGAAACGCAAATGACTCTTTCCTTGACCGAAAAGTCGCATGTGGCGAAAAGTGGACTCCTTGTGATAGCTGGAAACCTCAATCAGTGACTTGTGCGGGATGAGTTTTCCAAAAATATTTCAGAGTTAAAATTGTGTAATCAAAACATAATGTCTCCTTTCTGGGGTTTTACAATTAATGTTTTCTATTACAATAGTCTGGAAACTAATAAGAGTATTATGGCAGATATTTACCGCAATCAACTCGTTAAAATGCGTGTTCGCTTTTTGAAAATGAGTGCGAATTGATGAACCTATCTCGGCTAATTTTACCCCGTGTTACAAGACAGACATTGCAGAAACTCTCAGACTTGCGCTGCGAGAGTCTAACAAGGTCCTTAATATTCTCTCAATCTTCCAGCCGCTGAATGTCATTTTTCAATAACTAATGCATATTACTAAGTAGTAAAAGTTTTAGTTCCAAAAAAGAGGTAAAAACAGTTTTCAACAGTTTTATTGCATTACATACCATAAGTTTCCGTCAACGAAGAATTGACAATCTCGTTTATCAGGGGCAGATATTCGTTGATGGTCAAGGCATCTAATGGAGCTTCATTCATGTTTTTTTTACTTGTTTTTGACTCTGTTGGAAGATTTGAGCTCTTAAAGGTAGTGTTGAAAAATTTCTTCATTTTAGGACTTTAGACACCATTGTTGTGTTGCGGATGAGTACTTTAACTCCTCAGTGAGCAATTGTAAGATAACTGTTTTGCATGATCATCGATGATATTAGCTGTTAAGAGTAGCTTCTGCATGCATATAGGGCATCTAAAATTATATATTAGACTTAAGATTAGAATAAAATACGCAAGATTGGCTAGAAATCAAAACGTATTGATTTATTTCAGTATTCCAGGCGTCGGGAGGCAAGATAAAGATGTACGTACATTATTTGTCGGAGACTGAAGTGGCCATCAAAGCTTGCCGAAGCCTATTTCTTTCCGCGATTGGTAAGTATAATATTAGACAGAACCATGTAAAATTCTGACATTCCGTGTATATTATATTCAAGTTCCTGTGCGACAGATTCAAACGCAAGGTTGATGAATCAAACAACATCCCAATGTTGTAAATGCTGCCTAAGACATATTTTGGTTAAGAAGACATCACAGTTTCGGTGAGACACATATCGCAAAACACATTTTCCAATTAATTAAATAACATGTGGCCTCGGTAGATCGGTTAGGTTTTGGTACATAGGTAGATAGGTTTTGGGTATCAGTCACTGTGTGGAAGAAGCTATTTATCATGAATTTCTTTGATTTCTCGATTGAACGAATTTTTACGTTCTCTGAGACTATACAAAAGTTTCGCTTCAAGAGTCAGTTCGTAGGCCAACTGAAGGACTAAATTTGGATACTCAGTGTCTCACAAGTGCGATAAAAACAGGAATTGTGAAGTGAAACGCTTGATTTATTTTGGTATTACGGCAAAAAAAAAGTCATTTCGTCTGCAAATCTTCAGGCTGAGAAACTAACAATGAAGTAACTTTAACTTATGTATTTCACTTTAAAATCTTATTTATGACCTCACACCCACACTAATACCCACCAGAAGTGTCGCTTTGGTGCCTGATAAATATTCAAAATATCTTTTAATTGAGTAATAATGGGACGGGAAAAATGTCCCATTAGGAATTATATGGAAACATGTATGAAATATTTATATATGAACGTGCTTCAAACGATATTGCAATTTAAAAGATTCGCAATCATTTATTATAAATATATGGGGAAAATATATTAATTTCTGAAGTTTTCCTTTTTTGCAAAAAAATGATTGCGACGACGGTTTTCATAAAAGCATGTGCTCTGACAGAGCTCATGAGTTTCTGTTTGAGCAAGAATGTTGAGGGGGGAAGTTCTGTCTCGTTAGGTAGCTAAGGAGCAAATCTCCACGGCAATGAAACTCAAAAGCCTTGCTTACGTAGAATTCCAAAAAACATATATTTTCTTGCTCTGAGTGTATTCTTATAGGAAGCATGGGAAATTGAAATGTGGTAAATAAACCATTATGCATGTGTGCGAGAATAAAACATTAATTTAAAAAATGAAGTAAATTTCCGCGCACTTTCTCTAAATAGAACGAGTTATTGCGTCACTTCTGTATAAATTTCACGAAATTCGAGACATAAAGCTTGAATCATATCGTGTTTGTAATTTTCATAAAATATTTAATAATGATTATAAATTGAAGGTTACATAAATTGTAATGATTGCTAGTATAACTGGAGATTATGAGAAAGTTAACAGAAACACGAGCTGAACAGAACGTGCAAAGATTAAAAACTACTTTCCATAGCTTCCAGGAAAAAAAGAGAGCGGTTACTATTAAGACTGTATTTACCATTGAAAGTTAAATTTCTTGTCTGGTTGTGAGAAATCATGCGCTGTTTTTATTAATTTTAAGATGCTGCTCGCATTAACGTAGAAGAGGAAATGTATTTCACATTGTTTTTTCCGTGAAATTTCTAGTTATTGTACTGTAATTAACGAACAATTTTTTTTCAGAGTCCTTCTACGTGTTTTCGTCTCACGATTATTCCCACCTTGACCCAGAATGCATAACGAGAACAAGCGGTCGTTGGGATAATTTCCAAATGGTATTGACCCCCGATTGCTAGGAGAGATGTGGTCGGCACACCGCTGGCTATACCGTAGAGGACAGAGCAACATACATGTATGATCGGGCACCGAAATCGCTTGTGCATCACAGGTAGACCCCAAATGATGTATTCATATAATAGCCAATCTGAAATGGTCATCACACTTAATATCGAGAATTGCTATCAGATTTTAACAATATTTACAGATCTTTTAATCATGACTGATTTCATAGTCCGAGAGTCGGAGATGTTTGTGCAGTTATTCTCAAAATGAGGAATGTGCACTTCTCGTTAACCGAAATCATTGGCAATCCTTTCTCAGAAATTTCACTCTTTCAACATTACATAGTGGGTGAAATTCTTCAACCCAATAAGCATCTTAACGTCATTCAGTAATTTGTAAACAAGCATAATTGTGTTATGATCCTCTGTATGTACTACCAAGTTGGAATTTGGCAAATAAATTCGGAAAAAGTAATATGTTGAAAAATTGTGTTCTTCTGAAGAAGAGTAAGAAAAACTCGATGTGCCTTAAACAAAGTTAATGTCAGTGAAAATCCCTAACGCCGATTTTCTGTTAAACTTAAACTACTGAAGCCTTACAGCGAAATGCAGTGAAATTACTAATATTTGTTTTAGAACTCCAAAGTTGTGCTTAGGTAGAGAAAAATTCTTTACTTGGCTCCATTATGACTTTTAAATCGTGAACATGTTTTTTAGCATTGACAATAAAAAGTGTCAATAAAAAATTGCAGCCTTGTAAGCCTATTAATTGCCTACTGAACTTGAACACCGAGCGTCCCCCGAAGTGCACCAAAAAGCTGTAGCCTCTCGCCCTCTTGACGAGCACAACTGACCATGAGACACGAGGTAATTCGTAAGATCGCTACCGAATACAATGATTAAAGGAAGTTTAATTTTCTTGCTCCAATCTTCTGGGGATTTTTTCTATGAAGTTAACTGCAGTTGATCCCAAAACAACTCTCAGGAGGGCGATTGTGAGAAGGAAAGCCGACTCCATAAGTTTGGAATATGAACTTTTTGTTCAAGTTGACCATTTTTCCTCGAAAGCATTTAAAATTTCATTGCGTACTAGGGCTTGAAAGAAGATTTTTGAATTGAAATCACAGTTTTATTTCAGAATGAAAGCAATAATTGGAAAATAACCTAAAAGCAAGTGAAATTAGAATAACTTGACGTATATTAAACTGAATCAGTTTCCTAGCGTTGCGTTCATATTATAAAAAGGGAAAATTATTAGTCAGTGCGGTTTCGTTTTAATCCAAAAAAATACTTTACACGTACAGGGTGAGGCAAGTCAAATGCCCGCGTTTTGAAAAGCTATTAGGAACAGCAAACCAATACTTACAGAATTATTTGTTGTTTTATTCGAATCAGTTTACAACGACGTTTGTGAGCTTTTTTTGAAAATGGCATTAGGAAGACGGTGGTGACCACACACATCTTACCATCACCACCACACCGTTGCGGGCACCTTTCAAAACTCGAGCATTTAATTTGCCCGACCCTGTATAACGTGTTACCAACAATTCGTAAAATGGATCATACGGAATATCAGAACATTTATGAGCGTGCCAAATATTTTCAGAACTGTTTTTTCCCGCATTATTTTAGGACATTCGGGTTTCATTCAAGGGAAGAAACAGAGACTTGTCTATGAGAGAGATTTCAACTTCCTGCAATACGGCAGAAAAGAGACGAAATAAAAGACCACGAAAAAATGGATTTTAGGACTTGTAAACAAAATCTCATTTGGGACACACTGGGGAAATGACAACAAGCATAGGGTGTCATAAAAATTTTCATTCTCCCCGAAGCACATAAAAATATAAAGCATAAAGCAATATGAGAATCAGTACCGAAGCAACCTTGAAATCGATGACCAGATTCAACCAATAAATGGCACACGCGTAATATCTCCCTGTTTCTGAAGTCAAACCTACACATCTTTAGGAAAATCGAGGAATTACCATGATTAAATACCATCATCAAGCCTACGCGATGTTATTGCAATACGTAAGAGCAAATTTTGAACACATTAATCATGATCATTTAAGTATTTATTCTCAAGCCGTTTTAAAAATATCAACTTAAATAACAATAATCCAAAATCAATAGAAGTTCTGGTTATAGAAGTTTCTTGGATGTTACTCAAAACGCCTTCTGCTCGGGGTCAAATGATACTCGGGGCTTTCTGTTTCAAAAATTGCTCATTTTTTTTTCTTAAATCGGGAAGTTGGAATATTTTGTTGGGCGTTAATTTATCAACGATAATTAATTGATCATTTTACACTTACTAGTCGAACAAATATAATTGTTTATTCCAAAATAATTTGTTAGAGTAGAAAAATTATGCAAGTTTCAATGGAATTATGCTAGTCGCTGCGAACGAATTGACTCGTAGTCGGTACCGTGCGTGTTAAGCTCCATTAATTTTGTCTGCATTTCGTTCAGAAATGAGTGTATTCTGTAGGTCGGTGTATTCTTCATGTAAACATTATTTTCGATTCCATGAAAGCCACAAACTTTATAAAAGGTTTCTGCCTTGATGTGCGCATCTCTGACTTAGCGGTTAAAGCACTGTCTATTTGTACCCATTCACACGAAATTGAAGTACCCTCAATTTGTTCCCATTGACACGAAATTGAAGTACCGTCAATTTGTACCCATTCACACGAAATTGAAGTACCCTCAATTTGTTCCCATTGACACGAAATTGAAGTACCGTCAATTTGTACCCGTTTACACGAAATTGAAGTACGGTCAATTTGTACCTATTCACACGAAATTGAAGTACCGTCAATTTGTACCCGTTTACTCGAAATTGAAGTACCGCCAATTTGTTCTTGTTTACACGAAATTGAAGTACTGTCAATCTGTACCCATACACACGAAATTGAAGTACCCTCAATTTGTACCCATTGACACGAAATTGAAGTACTGTCAATTTGTACTCATTCACATGAAATTGAAGTGCCCTCAATTTGTACCCATTGACACGCAATTGAAGTACCGTCAATTTGTACCTGTTTACAAGAAATTGAAGTAGCGTCAATTTTTACAAGTTTACACGAAATTGAAGTACTGTCAATTCGTACCCGTTTACACGAAATTGAAGTACCGTCAATTTGTACCCGTTTACACGAAATTGAAGTACTGTCAATTCGTACCCGTTTACACGAAATTGAAGTACCGTCAATTTGTACCCGTTTACACGAAATTGAAGTACCGTCAATTTGTAACCGATTACACGAAATTGAAGTACCGTCAATTCGTACCCGTTTACACGAAATTGAAGTACCGTCAATTTGTACCCGTTTACACGAAATTGAAGTACCGTCAATTTGTACCCGTTTACACGAAATTGAAGTACCGTCAATTTGTAACCGTTTACGCGAAATTGAAGTACCGTCAATTTGTACCCGTTTACACCAAATTGAAGTACCGTCAATTCGTACCCGTTTACACGAAATTGAAGTACCGTCAATTCGTACCCGTTGACACCTAATTCACTGGGGTTAAAAATAACGACTCTGACAGAGTGCGGATTAAATTTAAAATCAGTACTATATCTGTTATTTTATGCTAATTTTCACAGAATTAATTAACAAATAAGTTAATTGTGAATAACTCTTTCTTGATTGCTCACTAAAACTCACTTCCCTTTTATACGTTCTATGTGCCAAAAGCTGAAAACGTTAAGATCTTTGTTCAAGTTCTCATGTATTTACTTGAAACAAGGGACATTTGAAAATATCGAACATCGTCACACAACAATTCGCTGTGCACAGGTGAGCTGCGGATAGCTGAGGTTGCTGCCAACTATCAATTAAAAATACACGAGCGAGGTATAAAATGATCTGCAGCACGTTTTTGCCATCAAAACGCTATCTTTCTCACGGTGAAGTCGGGTTGTGCGTCTGTCCAGAGAACAAAGGTTGAAATAAGTGGCATTCGTTCTGCTGCTTTGGTTTGAGTCGGATCAATACAAAGTGAGGTTCTACTCTATAGTTTATTTTAAGTCCCGCTCGGGATAAAAATTAGCTTTAAAATAATTTGCAGATTCCACATTCGTCAGTAAAGAGCTTTATTGTCGAAATGTACAAAAACGTTTTGAACTGAAATGTAAATAAATGGGTTAGTTACCATGAGTTACGGAGAGCATTTCCTGTGCGAAAGCTAACGTAATTTTAAAATTTGTTTTATTTTATAACTCAACATTTAGAGTGAGGAATTTAGCCAAGTTATTGAAATGACTGGTGGCCTGTAACCTAATATTCGGTGTAAGAAACGCTGATTTCTGTTTTTTTTTCCAAATTTATCCGTCAGATTTTGGAGGCTTATTGCAAGTATTTTTAAAGGTAAAAACAAGTTTATAAAATCTAAAACTACATCCGCATTAATGCGTCTGATTCTTAAAATGAAAAGCAAGGCGAAAATTGCTTTACGTGTCGTCAATTTTTCTTATCAAAATTAATAAAGTCTAAAGGAATAAAATAGAACGTTTCGAACTAAACGGTTCATCATCATTAGAAAAAGTTCAGCGATAAAACCAAATAAATATGAGTAAATCAAAACTACAACACACGAAAGTAAACTAAACATACAAATATAGTCGTAGATATCAAAATCTGAAAAATAAAAACAAATGAACACGTAATCGTCAGTTCGAGTTTTCATTTGTTTTTAATTTTGTGTGCTGTAGTTTTCTCTCGTGTGTTGTAGTTTTGATTTACTCATATTTGTTTTGTTTTATCGCAGAACTTTTGCTGATAATGAACAGTAGAGTTTGAAACGTTAAATTTTATTTCTTTCGACTTTGTTAATTTTAATAATAAAAAATGACCACACCTGAGGCGATTTTCGCCTTGCATTTTATTTTAAGTTTACAAACGTGCACACTCGTATACTCAATAGAGATACATATGTATATGTTTGTAACCATAGAAGTGCGAAATTAAAGCAACTATATGTTTGTTGCATGTGTGCAAAATTGTTTTTTCAAGCAACATTTTGCCGCATGTGTTGAAAATCCCCACGCTGAAACTGTTTCGTTGGACGCTATGTAAGGCTTGTTAGGTTGTTCATCAAAAACATTCTTTTCATCATCATCCGAGACGTTGATTTCCCCAGTTATTTAACTCTATATCGAGTGTGCTGAGCGATATAGCATGTGAGGGGTTAAGAGTATAGAGCTCCTGCACTACCTTTCCAAGAGGTTGGTCATCGTATAGGATTGGGGGAGTCTACGACTGTAGTGTCATTAAGCCATTAAGGTTTCTAGCTCGCTGGAACCCGAGCCATCAAATTTAACTTCTGTACAATTGCAACAGCATGTCGCTAATTAGGAGGGAGACCCTTGGGAGGGGGAATTTGTTTCAAAACGGTAACGAGCATCAGCGTTTTGTCGATCCACTGCTCATTTTCTCTCATTGTTATGAATTTTTCGAAGCATGAGTGCATAAATGCTAATAAGATTGAAGCACTCAGGTAATTTTTCTAACATGTTTATCGTTAAAAATTTGACTCAACCGTTAATAAAGATATAATGGGAGGGTTCCCTTTTTCTGAGGCATCCTGTGAAGGATTTAATACCAGTTTATTCACTTATTTGTTAATAAAACAATATTGTGAAATTTCATTTTGAATGATTTTTTCAAATGAGGATCACGTTTAAATTTAAAATTATTTCGAGGCACTGCAATTTTTTCACGGCGTCTATCAACCGCTGATGTTTGATTTGTCAATTTATTATATTTTTAATTTTATTAAAACTTCTTTAATTATGAAAAAAAGAAATCAGATGAAATAACTGACGGATCTCCAATAACGATGAAAAATTGTGTGCTCCGGAATGGCTTTTCTCTGACATTTAGAGCGCAGAAATTACCAGATATGTAAAATCTTTTACAAATGGAAGTGAAGCAACTCTTGAAAAAACGAAGTACCAGTTCATGAGAACAATGCATAAAAACTATTTTAGGGTATTTAAAAATTGGCAATCGATGAAAAACTAAAATTAGATAATTGATGAAATCATTTTACTTCATAGAATCAAAATATAAGAATGAAAAATCATAAGAGTTTCACTTCCTATAAAACTTTCTGGTTGTGTTTACATTAGTACGTATTTTTCCCACACCAAAATTTTCGTAATTTATAGTCACTGGGTTCACAAGTCGGCAATAATTGAGGTAAATGATGATTTTGTAGAAAATGATGTTTTATTGTCAAGTTGACAATTGCTGAGGCAAATAATGTTTTTTTAAGATACACGTGACGATGGCATCCACAAATATTGTTCTTTTATGAGTACCATCTCCCACTTCAACAAACTGATGTCTTGCACTAAAATGGTTGCTTTATGCATTCTTCCCCATAAGCTGCTTAGGTGTTTATTTCAAAGTTAATATACAGTAACTGCTTTAATGCATGTTCTAATTGCACTGTCTTCTTTGCATAAGTGTACGATATTAGACAAAAAAATGATAACTGTATGATTTATTTCATAAATTTATATAATTTAAGATTCTATTTTTCCCAAATAATAAATTAAGAAAAAATGTTCTTAATTAATCTTAATAACAATTGACACGCTTGAATATAGATAGCTATATAGGTGTTGACCCCCACAAGTTCGTAACAAAACGCTATAATAAAGTGCAGAATAATGTGAATAATCTTCAATGAAGTACACTAAACCTAGTCGCACATTAGAATCATTAATTAATTGGTTCACATGGAACTCGGTATTCAAGTAGGAAACAATATTTCAAATGAGCAAAATGAGAACTGTAAGTTTTAGAATAAAATTAAATCAATTTCCTCTAACTTAATGATTCTTTTGAAATTATCTAGTAGAAATTTTTTCTCTTATTACCTAGCGTTTGTATTACTTTGATAGAAATGGAAATCCAAGACTTATTTTGGAAACTTTGTAAGATCTTTTTCATAGATTTTCCCATCATTCACTTACGTACAACTTTTCGGGTATCAATTTTCAATTCCTCCGCTTCATTCATTGAAAATAAAACCTAATTTAACTATCAAAATGGATGGAACTAACAGGATTTTTTTTATGTCAACATAGCGACATGACTTTCCTGCGACTGACGCTGGCGCTGACACTCGTGGTAATGACGTCAGCAGAGTTCCAGTTCGCAAGAGGCTGCAACTCTGACCGTGATTACTCCGACCCATTCGTGACGACCCAGGAGGGATATTATATGGTGAGTTTGTCATTACTCCGACCCATTCGTGACGACCCAGGAGGGATATTATATGGTGAGTTCGTCATTACTCCGACCCATTCGTGACGACCCAGGAGGGATATTATATGGTGAGTTCGTCATTACTCCGACCCATTCGTGACGACCCAAGAGGGAAATTATGTGGTGAGTTTGTCATTACTCTGACCCACTCATCACGACCCAAGAGGGATATTACGTGGTGAGTTTGCCATAAAACGATCAATTATTTAGGCAAAGTTTGCATTACCGTGAAAGGATCAAGATGTGTTCGTTGCTTTCGTCACGAGAGTGACGAACACTACAGTGCGCTTAGTGAGCGCGAGGAATTTCGTTGTTCTCTAGCGTAGAGTTCGGTAAGATAATTATAATTCTTACGCAGCACTTCCCGACTGGGTACGCATGAGTCCAGATGCGTAGGTCGAGGCAGCGCGTAGCACTTATCATAGTATTCCTCCATTTGATAAAGGTTATATACGATGCGTAAAATGGGATAAATAATTTCTTGCATTTGAGAATTAACGTGCGATGAGTTACATATTTTTTCGGGGCTTCTTTGGAACGCAATCTGAACGACGATATTTTCTTAATTTAACAAATTGATTATTTTAGTGGATGCAGTGATATTGCATTGCGACGTTTCATAATTATGGTGAAACCAAAGGACAAAAAATTAAATACCTTATATATTACCAGTGAATTACAGAGATATCTGCAAACAAAAGAGAGGTCATTCCTGCTTTTTCACAATTTTCTCAAACAGATTTGGTCGAGGTGTGGAAAAGTCATTACTGCTTTTCCTCAGTTTTTCCTGAGAAAAATAATCGAGAGGCGATTGGAATATCTTTTTATTTGCTGCTCTCATTCTTTCCATAATTTGAACTTTAAAACCAGCTGTGTTCTTTCAAAAGCCTGAGTATAAACTCTTTCAATAGAATTGACTCAATTTTCAAATTATTGACAGCTTTGTGAATATGATTCAAATTATTTAAACACTAGAATGCGTGCCATGCATCTGAGTAAGTGATTGAATTTTCTTGAACTTTAAGCTAAATGTTGGGTGTGAGTGCTGCATTATCTCACGTCCGCTCGTAAGCATATCAGCAGTCGTCGTCTGTTTTTAAATTGAATACTCGCAGGCCATTTGTCCGCATTCTGCCATTTCTGCCGATACAGTTCTCCTATCTTGTCTTACTTTAGAGTTCTTTCATTTTTACTCCGCATCTCTTCATTTCTTTCTTCTTTCATTTCTACTCCATTTCTACACCATTTCTTCATTCTGGCTAAGAGAAACGTTTTATTTTCCATCCTGTTAGCCATTTTTCATGAGAAAAACAGCTGTTTTCTTTTCATTTTCAATTATTTCGATGAATTTTTTAGCTAACTTATGAAGGTTTTTACTGGCGAAACAGATAGAAACTTGTAAAAATGTATTAGTGATCTATCAGAAAATGTGCTATGGAAGTATAGGCTATCTCTTATTTAGTATTTTCACTCCCGAATGGGAAAAAATTCTTTTGATTTAACAATTCCACGTATGTAGTAATGAGTTGGGAATAAATATTATAAAATGTTTGGAGCTCTTTGCAACGTCAAAAACTTTTACAAAATTTATTGCCATCTTGATGTTCTACCCTCTTTTCTCCCTTTGCTCATTGAGCACTCATGAGTTACGCTAATCTAATTAGAGATTAATTTTGAAGTATTTTTGTATGCTAAGTATGCATTAGCACCACAGGAAGAATTGTTAAATATACATTCTTCTCTAACGACAGCTGAAGTAAATTCAGCCGACACCTTCGGTAGCCACAACTATTATTTTATTTTATCTGCATCATGTATGTAAAAAATAAGGAAATCTATCCCCTAAGACATTCCTTATTTTCTCATTATATAAAGGTGCATTTTTCACCAAAAAGTGTAGCGGCTTAAATACGTTTATTTTGATATAACACACCAGTATCAATGAAAAAGAATGCGTCTTATTGTATTCATCGTTATTTTTTAAAGTTAACGCTTTCTTTCTTAAACTAAATCAGCTAAATTTAAGCATTTAAGGAAAAAATGTACTATGCAACATAAATGAATAAACAAACCTTGGCAAACGTAAATTCAACTTATGAAACACGTGTAAAACATCACACGATGGACGTTTTACGAGTTTGATATACCTCAGACGCGTTTGTTTGAAGTGTATCCTATTCATGTGTTTCAGAGAGAGTTAATGTGGTCAAACATTTCTTTCCAGCTCTCAAGTCTCGGCGAGATGTTCTTGGTCGGTTCGTCCTCGACAGGCAGCGAAGACTTGATGTACTCCTGCCCTAGACTTGAATTCATCACTCGAGGAATGAACATAACGATCAAGTACACTGGCGTCTCGTGAGTATTGTTTTGTTGGTGTCGTGTTGCTTCTCCCTTACTTGCCTTGCATCGAATTTCCCTGAAGCCGCTGTGCTGTGTCGGGAGGAAGGTCGCTCATAATGTACCCCATCTTAATTGGTACGGTTAATTAATTTGTTCATCCTGTATTCCCGTGGTGTGTTCATAGGTCCTTATCAATAGGTTTATTTCATCAAGTTAACTTCGAAAATGTACGCTTATGTGTAAGCTTATGTACAATTTTTATCAAGCAAATTATTATTATTATTATTAAATATTTGAAACACAAGATAGTTCTATAACTAACAACATTTCACACACATAAATTTACCAAAAATACAAATTTGAACTTTACTTTAAGTTCTACATTTAAAAAATTATTCTGAGGTCCAGTGTTAGTTGTAAGTTCGAGGCACCATGTAGGATGTAGCAAACGCAGCAATTTCACGCTGTTTCACTCGTCTATATATAGAGCGACTGAAATTTGGTGAGGAATTGCCTGGTGAGCAGCAGGGCTCAAGTTCTAGTATCAGCTGTAGAGACTTATACGGCTGTTCAGTTTGCAATGCACAGCTGTACAGTTTGCTCCGCGCCCAAAGACAGTAGCCAGTCACAGCCCAGGTCACTGATGTTACGGTTGCCCACAGCGAGGACGGGCAGGACGTGACTTTTGGGGCCCTCGGGACGCTCTCCAACACCTACAATAGGATCCAAGCCTCGGCGGTCGAGGGAGTTGAATCGTTCCCTGAAAACGGTAAACACGAGCCCTGAGCTACCATACTCGCTATGTGTGGTGCATCACCTCGCTTTTGTCCCATCCTGTGCATCACCTCACTTCTGTCATATCCTGTGCATCACCTCACTTCTGTCATATCCCGCGCATCACCTCACTTCCGCCATATCCTGCGCATCACCTCATATTCACTCTAGCCGGTGTGCCACATCATGCGTTAGTCAGCATCGAACGACGAAGAGTTTTGCAGTCAATCCCAAGGGAAAGGACAGGATTTTCCGGGTACTGTTATTGAGAGCTGTGCCAGTGGAGGTATATTAGCTGATTTATTATCGAAATATTTGTTCGCTCATCCGTGACTGCGGTTGCGCATGAGCAGTTTTCTACAATACATCCACGTAACAATGACCTGCTATTCCAGCTCGCATTGCTTCAGTATTGAAAGCGAGCCTGCACATTTGGCTCTCATGATCTCGGCCCTCAAAATCTCTTTAAGATCTGTTTTGGCTCTGAAGATCTCTTTGAGGCCTTGATCTCTTTAAGATCTCTTTTAAAGCACGCTTAAGATCTTTTTAAAAACCAATGTTTCATCTTTATTTGAAATAAACTGTTTCTCTTTTACATTGCAGTACTGAACGCAAGAGCCAACGGTGCCTTGGTTCTTCAGGTGTCTTTCCTGTCGGAGACAGAGGTCGTCCTCAGGTCCTGCAGAGGTGCCTTCTTGGGCTCCTACCGTGAGTGGTGGCTTGGGTGGTGGTGTGGTGGCTTGGTTGGTGGTGTGGTGGCTTGGTTGATGGTGTTGTGGCTTGGTTGGGGGTGTGGTGGCTTGGTTGTTGGTGTGTGGTGGCTTGGGTGGTGGTGTGGTGGCTTGGGTGGTGGTGTGGTGGCTTGGGTGGTGGTGTGGTGGCTTGGGTGGTGGTGTGGTGGCTTTGGTGGTGGAGTGGTGGCTTGGTTGGTGGTGTGGTGGCTTGGGTGGTGGTGTGGTGGCTTGGTTGTTGGTGTGTGGTGGCTTGGGTGGTGGTGTGGTGGCTTGGGTGGTGGTGTGGTGGCTTGGGTGGTGGTGTGGTGGCTTGGTTGGTGTGTGGTGGCTTGGGTGTGTGGTGGCTTGGGTGGTGGTGTGGTGGCTTAGGTGGTGGTATGGTGGCTTGGGTGGTGGTGTGGTGGCTTGGGTGGTGGTGTGGTGGCTTGGTTGGTGGTGTGTGGTGGCTTGTGTGGTGGTGTGTAGTGGCTTGGGTGGTGGTGTGTGGTGGCTTGGTTGGTGGTGTGTGGTGGCTTGGGTGGTGGTGTGTGGTGGCTTGGTTGGCGGTGTGTGGTGGCTTGGTTGGTGGTGTGGTGGCTTGGTTGGTGGTGTGTGGTGGCTTGGTTGGTGGTGTGGTGGCTTGGTTGGTGGTGTGTGGTGGCTTGGTTGGTGGTGTGGTGGCTTGGTTGGTGGTGTGGTGGCTTGGGTGGTGGTGTGTGGTGGTTTGGTTGGTGGTGTGGTGGTTTGGTTGGTGGTGTGTGGTGGGTTGGTTGGTGGTGTGGTGGTGGCTTGGGTGGTGGTGTGTGGTGGCTTGGTTGCGGTATGTGGTGGCTTAGTTTGTGGTGTGTGGTGGTTTGGTTGGTGGTGTGTGGTGGGTTGTTTGGTGGTGTGGTGGTGGCTTGGGTGGTGGTGTGTGGTGGCTTGGTTGAGGTATGTGGTGGCTTAGTTTGTGGTGTGTGGTGGCTTGGGCGGTGGTGTGGTGGCTTGGGCGGATGTGGTGTGGGATTTCTTTCTTTTTAATAGCTATTTTTACAAAAGTGTTAATGAAACTAAATAATCAAGTCATATTCTTTCACGCAAGATGAATCAAAAGCCTTGAAAAATTTTCTATGGATTGAAATTGATCCTAAAGCATTTAGAGAATTTACTGCTCCTATTTTACTCAGTTAAAATATTGTTGTTAACTCAAGCAGTAAATTTTGTGTGTAGATGATTAGTCTACCGAGCAAGTGTGTCAAGAGTCCTATGTTGAACAAAAGTGTTCACCGTATATAAGCGTTTAGATTGGTTACCCTATACAAAAGTCGCTGAACTTATTCGCACCTACAAGTAGCTATACTCAAGTGTGTACATTGTAATGACCTTATAAAACAATCCTCTCAAAACATCACTGGAGGTGGATAAATTGTTCAAATTGCTCAAGTTGTGCGTTCTGGAGTGTGTCTTGTTGATGTGACTCAAGTTTTTTCAGCGTTCTAGGCTAAAAATCCGTGAGTGAACTTAGTCACCATGATATTCTATACTCATCCATTTTTGTTTGTTTTTGTTTTTCATCCCCCAACAATGAAACAGAATGTAAATATTCCAGCACACTCCAATACCACACTTTTAGACAACAGTACTGATTAAATTTTACTTATGTAGCTTATTATTTTGATGAGGCAAGCGTGAGGCTCAGTCGTGTACGGCCGATATGGATAATGTAGCCTAAAACCTTTCAAATTTCATAGCTTGTATTTCATTTTGTCGTCATAAAAGATAGAAGATAATCCTCACATTAGAGCCGAGAAACGCTCACATTAGAGCTAAGAATGAGCATAGAAACTTAACACACCCCTCTCTCCACATCTAGTGGGTACTTTGCGATAGCAAATCAGGCCTTGAGATATTTTTCAAATTTCACATTGTACTGACACGAAACCCGTAACGATTCATTTCACAGTATCAAACCTACTCAGTTTCAGATATTCAATTCAGCATCAAACCGATACACAGTTCTCCCTCTGACAGTTTCATCGAAACATCTACAGCTTGAGCCGCCTAGTTTAGAACCTATGTTTTGAAGGCTAAAATTATAGGTGCTTCGACGAAAAAGCAAGGTTATTGACACTGCGTACAGTTCATGTTGCTGATGTAACTCACAGTTCATGCAGCTCATGTAAAGCCAGTTGCTTCCTTCCGTAGAGAACTTATTTTATCATACCCATTTAGCCTATATTCTACATGGGATTGAACTGTTCAAACTTTTAATATCTACACTGTACATTTAAATTCCCGAAACTTACTGTATTTTCGTGCGTTTTTCAGATACCGCTTACATACTCACCAAACAGCCAGAAGCCCTGATGACTTTGAGCGACGAGTGTATCTCTGACACGGTCAAGACTTTTCCAGGCAACGGAAGATACACCTTCAACATGTTCTGGGACAACATGGAGAACTGCTAAACAATAGCATCCGTGCATCAGCGGCTGCGTCTCTTATTCTTAGCTTCAATATAATCAACTGAACATTACTTCACACTCCATCCCATGATTCTGGCTTTTAAAAAATTGGAAACCTTCATTGAATAATGTTGATTGAACTCTAAATAAAATTGTGAAATAATTTTAGGGATTGAAGTAAACATTATTCTCACCAGAAGTATTATTACTACCGTCAAGTCGTTAAAGAACATGATCTAACGCACAAATTTCCTGCCTATAAAAGAAATCGATCCCGTGGCAAAAAACTCAATAAATTAGTGACTGAGGAAAAACCAGTGAAACGAGTTCTCTGAGCTTTATAATACAAGGTAATTCATTGCTCTGAGCACATATAATTCAAGATAATTTATTTCTAAAAACGCTTTCCAGCACCAAATAAGCGTTATTTTCTTAATGGTTGCAGCTCCTTCGAACATTCAAGAAGATATCTAAAGAGCCTTCAACCCTGTTCCATGCAGTAAATTTGTTTGCAATTCCAGCAGCTTTGGCATAATTCGATGAAATCATCCAAATTGAAAAAAATGACAAGTACCTTACCCATCAATTGCTAGTAAGTTTTTTCTCGATAAAAGATCAATTAGTAAAGGAATGATCAAGAAGATAGAAATGATAAGCATGGTAGAAATACTTCGAAGATGTGCGGAAATTACGCCCACTAAAACTTCAAATCTAGAGTTTAGCCGCAACGCATGGCTGCATGTCATGCGAGGTGGCTAGGGAATCAAACGTCTCCCGCGGTCGCCTGGAAATGGCCCGCAATTAACGAGTCCTTCACAGTCCTAAAATAGTTATCACTTACCTAATGGTCTCCTCCTAATGCTCAACACATGTAACACACATTCGAAACGTTGCTAGCAATCCCTTACAGGTGTTCGTATTTATTTATCGAATTATCTTGTACATATTTATCATTATCTTGTACATATTGCATTATCTTGTACATATTTATTTATCGAATTATCTTATCATACATTTATCCTGTATGTGAGCTTTGATGTAATTATTCGGTTTGATGGCAAGTTTTATCGCTTCAATCATCGTGTGAACTTGCGTTCATAATTGGCGGTTCAATCACGTCTCCGATTATCGGATAAGTGAAAATTCAGTTAACATTTACTTGCATAGCCACAGCCTACTCATTCAAACTTCAATTCATGCGATAAATACACCTACTGACAAACGAGCACCTTTTAACGTGTTTTGACGTTGTTCAAACTTCGCTCAAAAGACAACTCGGAGAACTTGTAGAACAAATTAGGTGACAGATCAAGCGGCGCAAAGTACGCACAGTGTTACGAGCGTAGGGACAAAAACTACTCATTGATCTCCCGCCACCAACATTGTGGGAATCATGGTACTCTATCTGGGATATCATGACTATCAGGTGCATCGTAGCAACGGGGATTGCGAATGCCGCTATTGTTGAAGCAAAGCTTTACAGATGACTGACTAACTCACTTATTCCCAACGTCAAACAAAGAAAAATATCTGCCGATCCATGTTGAAGTTCAGACTAGTTTTTCCAAAGTTTTTTTTGCAGTTCAGCGCTTTAAGACTCTTGAGGGGCGGCATAGAGCAACACACTGTGCTAATCGTTCCAGTTACAGCGAAAACCGACTGCAACTACTTGTAATATTGGGGCTTAAAAACAGGGGATATTCTGCAGCGTATGCTGCCCAAAAATACGATTTCTAAATAGTGTGGCCTACTGTGTAACCGCCTGCTAGTTTAGTGACGCTCAGTGAAGTTCATAGATGGAATTACTGCTGAAGTACTTGCAGCTGTGGAGCAAGAAAACTACAATAAATCAGGAAACGACATCTGCGTCACTGCAAACAATATCACAGCATTGAAATGTCATAGTTCTGTATTGATTTTCAATTTGGATGTTCAACACTTAATAATAATTCATCAGAAAAAAAACCAAAAGTACAATTAGATTATTTAATGCGGCGAATTCGTACTGCATCCTATACCTCCTGTAATCGCTTCTGCCCGAGCAATTTAGAAATGAAACTTTTGGTGACTAATTTACAGGAAGAATTAACATACCTTGACGAACATTTCTATCCCCTGGTGCTCAGCACTAGTTGGGTGTTTTACTCTGAACTGGATGCATATTCGATACCCGTAAAGAGGAGAAGAGTTTTCGGTACGTTAGATTACACAACAGGATTTATAGTTCTGAAAACATAATACCTTTGAATCTAATAATATATTAAAACTTTATATAATTAAAAAAAAGATCTATTTCATTCGTTCAAAAATTTTATAACTACTGTATGTCCTCGTAGTGAACAATCCGGAAAAGTGGGAGGATAAAAAAGGACGACTATACACGAAAAGATGAAAGTTTCCCGGCAAACGCTTTGTTCTTTTGTGGCTGATTGAAACTAATCAAAAAGACTCCCAGACTATTATTTAATTTTAGAGCTTAATAGTAACTGTCCGTGTATATAGGTAATGAATTTTCTAAAACAGCATTTCTGTAATTAAGTCAAAATCGTTTACTGTAACTAACAAAATATACTGCGATTTTGGTATCAAGAATCAATGCGTACCTGGATACTTCATATGCATGAATAAAAGCCTTCATTTTCCTTTCGTAAAATAAGTACTACAATAATACGCAACAACTTTGCCTCGATTTAAGGCCGACGCTGATGCTGGTTTGATATCAGCGAATAACAAGTAACACAGACATAGATCTAACTATTTCAAAACTCCAATCTCATCAGGATTCAATTACGCATTACGCATTAGTTGAAGTTAATATTATAGAATCATTGTGTAGACAAGCACTCATTGGCGGTTCAATCACGTGACTGATAATCGGACTCATAAAAATTCAATTAACATTTACTTGCTTAGCCACAGCCCACTCATTCAAACTTTATTTCATAACTAAAATCTGTGAAGTTTGGACTCGACTCCTTGGTCAAAATTCGGTTCCATTGAGAATTTCCCAGCGTCTGGAACTGGTCTCACATACGGACACCGCTCACGTCCTCAGCCAACTGCACGGCGGCGATCATGGCAACGAAAATGCCGGAATTTATCTGCAAGAAATCTGTGATTGAAAATTAAATCACTCTGGTGAACAGGATGTAATTTCTTTCAAGTCTATACTCTCTTCCGTGTGAATGAGGTGAATTGAACAAATCTCGTGATAACATGAAATAAATTAGTTTTGACTTATGGAATGGTAATTTTTTATTCAAAAAAGTCTCAAAAATTGAGTAAAGTATCTAGCCTTTACCGATTTTGGGTAAATGAATTCCTAAAATATTCACAATACAAGGCAAATCTAAATAGAAACACTGCTGACGTCTTCCCTTCAACTCTAGGTTGTCTCGTTCATGGTACTATAATTCGTTTGCTAATGGATATCAGTTTTGAAATACCTCAGATACGTTTCATCAAAGATTACTTTCACTCACTCTAATTTTTAGTAAGAATGGACAAAGAAACAAAAACTTTGAAGTCAACTTTGTTAGCTGTCTTCCACGTGAAGAGGCATCAAGCTTAGCCTTCACACACCATTTCCATTTCCTCGCCAACCCAGCGCGCTAACCTGAGCTTGTGTGGTCGACTTTAGTCATTTCCTGGGGCGCTATCGACGTCTTGTATTTGGGGCGAGGAGCTCGACAATACAGGAGCCGTGGTCACATTGTGGCCAGTCTTGCCCGCTCCTCAGGACACGCTATTCCATCACGTTCAATTGTCCTTGTTTGATTGGCAGGAGACAGTTCTCGAATTCAGACGTGGCCCTCAGCTTCATTCTGACTGCAGCTCGAGCTTCTTCTCTTCCAATCACCCTTAATTTGTGAAGATTATTTGTGTCACAATGGCGAATTTGGTGTTCTTCACGCCCACTCTTGTGACACAAGCGTGCCATGAACGCATAGGTATTGAGTTATATATTGTGTAAGGATATACTAAACTATATATTTATTTGTTTGCCTGGAGCAACCAGTTTGTTTATGGTCGAACTTTAAAGTCGAGAGCCTGGGCTTGTACAAGAGTTTAATTTTAGTTGTTTGTGGAGAGAAACAAATTTGCTAGTCCAATGATGAGGTAGGCTCATTACGAGCCATGCCAACCAAACGCATTCATACAAATTTTCATCAATCCGCTGTTTGTGCAAAAAATCCTGTTAGCACTGTTTTTGTTTTAATATGTACAGATAATAGTGCACTGCTGGAATCGAAGAATTGAAAGAACCTTATATTGAATTACTTGATCCTCATTGTTTCTGTTCTTCAATGAATGCAAAATTCAGACGAATGCAGCAAGTGTTTCAGTTCAGTATTCCCTTGGAAAATCCTGCTAATAATTAAAAAAACTCATATCAATCAATTCGTGAGTAATAATTTATTAAGCCCTGAAGTGAATAAAACATTTATTTTATCACGAATGCTGCTTTGAAAGCGCTGAATGAAGAACATATTCTAATTAAGTGTAAAATTCAACGAACTCATGCAACTTTGTTATAGATTTCAATTTAAGCAAGAAATGAATGTATTCTTATTCAGATCTCGACCTGCGCATTTCTAATGCTGTTTTTTTCATAACCAAATCATTAAGTTATTACAACGTATTCAATATGCATAACTGCAGTAGCAGTCAATTTTTTCTATAAATATAAATATTCTCAATTAATGATGTTGATATTTTGGGATGATATAATTCTTGTTTTATTCTTATTTTAGCCTCGGCGTTTAATTTTCCGACAGAGAAATCAACTCTGTCTCACTTTCCCAAGCAAGACAAGGCAAAATAAAAACACAGAAATAAAATAAAATTGAAGCGCAATCCATGCGTAAAACGACTAGTATTTTGAGAAAAATTAGGCAAACCATATTGAAATACTTCTCATTGTTTTAAAAGTTTTTGAAGTGTTCAGTTCAAAGCTCTTGGCATTTCCAAACCTGTAATTTCTGAGGCTCTCTCGCAAACTTTCCCTGGAGACATTCCAATCAAAATTCGTCTGTATTCTTCAATTCGGGTCTATTTTCATCAGATCAGCGCTGAAAGCGTGTGTCATTTGCTAGCAAAATAAGGAAGCACATTTTGGGTCGTCTGTTTTTTACCGCTGGAAACGAATCGCTCTTGCACGTCGCGGTCCGTAGCTTAGAGCGTTCGAGATCACCGATAAATATTTTCTGTGGAATTATTTTCTGCGTATTTCTGAAATAAACCGCGTCTGGTTGATATTCAGTTTAGCTCTTGGCTTGGAAGATCAAATTTATCGGAAACATATTTTTTTTTGTCCGAGGTACAGAAAAGCTTGAAGGTAGATTTCAAAGGAATTCAGGACTTCAAAAGGAGATGACTGTAGTCAACGTCTGTTGCAACGAATCCATCAAATCAGACGAGAAAACTTATGCAGCTGAATTATAGTAATCATTTTTGATACAAAAGACTCATAACGTTTGGATTTTCATTTTCAAGCTGACATATATTTTTACCGTACTAATAAGATGTACCTAACACGGGAGACTTTATCTTCGCTAGGATGTTATTGGCATAACTTTCTGGAAAATTGTTTCCATAAATAAAACAAACTTACATTTCTCATAAGTACACTACCATCTATCAAAATCCTGAGGCACAATTTACATTAAAGATTTGAAAATTTATTTAGCTTTAATAAAGGTATTTACATCTTTACTCATATATTTACTACGCCCTTGGTTGTGTCTTCCAAAAGAAGCGTGAGCAAAGCGACGGAAGAATGAAGAAGTGACCATATTAATACTGCTGTAGACGTGAGAAGACGGCCAAATCCAGGCAGCACTCACATCTGATACAGCAGCGTTCTCATATAAAAACGAACATGATAACAGTGTGAAGATTAATGACTTGCGTGCCTGAGACTGTTACTCTGTCACCTAACAGCATTTCTTTCACCCATGCAGAGGTCAGTCAGTTGTAGTCACCTGCAGCCGCGGATAGCATTACCAATAGCTCTAATGCTGCAGTTCTTTGGTTCCGTTACCTCTTCTCCTTACCCGTTTCACTCCATTCTTATTCTAGTGTCTGTGTGAGATAGGTGTCTAACAATGGAGCAACTCCACGTATTCGAGTTGCCGCATTTTTTATTGTCTATTCTACCAATCTGCTATTACCTACATGGTTCTTCTTCAGGCCGTTCCAAATATGACTTAGCTTTTTCTATAGTTGAAAACTCAGAACCAGCATGAACGACCAGCGCCAAAATAGACCTTAGGAACTGATCGAATCAGAATATTGAAGCTATTTCCCGTCGGAACAAATGATGCAATTAATACTTTGTCAGTGAGAAGACAGTGAATAATTATAATCAATGCCAACCTCCGTCGGGTCAGGCTGGCTGCACGACGGCCACTCGTGGAGGCATGTGCAGTGACAATGTAAGAAGAGCATTTTGTCTTCGTTGCAGCAGTTCATCCACAGCAGTGATTAGTTCAGAGATATTTATTTAATAACATTCTACCTATTTAAGAATGGCTAGTGGAAAATAGTCAAATTTTGGCTGTGATGCCACGTTAACCTGAACTGGTAGACACAATAAGTTCAAGCAAAAAAAAGAACAAGTAATTTTGATCTGCCAGTGTGGAAAATGGCATAACAGATGGAGAGAAAAGAACGACAAGGGAGAGGGGCTTGCTGATGCATGGAAGTCTCGAAGTAATATTTTAGTCTCCCTGGTCGCTGAAGAAGCCTTGGGGAACGAAACTGATTCTTGGAGTAAATTGATTTGTACGAAGTTCCTTTGTTTGCAATCCCTCATCAGGGGATAGATTAAAACTTAGGGAGTTTGTAACATCGGCCCCTTCAGCTCTAGGCATGTCGGCATTTTGGTCGCTCATTTTACATTTTGGCTTGCAACAAAACAAAGCAATATTTGATGTGCTTTGCCTCTGCTTTATAGATCGCTATTTTTCAACATGTCAACTACTACGACAACTAAACTAAGTACTGGTTTCGAGTCATTCGTTTGGGTAAAAAAAGAAAACTGAAACATGAGGAAATGAATACAACGTTCTATTCAATACAGGCGTTCAACGTTCCGCTTTCTGTAGATTACCTGCAGATTGCGCACTCGAAAATTTTCGCTCAAAAATGAGCACAGTTTAATGTGAAAACTGATATTTTTTCCACCCTCCTGCTGCTTACGGAAAGAGTTTGGGCTCTATATGCGCATTTCTGAATCTGGTGCACAACTCCTGAAAGAACCGATCCAATATACTGAAGCTTGGTTTCAACAGAGGTGTGAGGCGACAGATAGATGGCGACACAAAGGACACTGCCATGTAATAGAACCATCGAAAGTTTTTCGTCGTCAGTAATTATTTTGTTTCCTAAGAATATTTTATTTAGTCAAAATGATGAGGCCGCTAATCGGTCTATGTACTAGAGCAATCTGATTCAACCTGATCATAAAAGAGCGCTAGAGAGCGCTAGAGCGCTAGAGCGCTAGAGAAATTATAATTGAATTACGCAAAATTTAAATACTGTTCACATTCCTCAAATTTTAATTGTGTTGAAACAAAAAATTCTGAATAACTCTCACAACAAATATGAATAAAATGATTCAAGAAAAATGCGCTAACATCAAACAGATCCTGATGCGAGGATACAATACAAAAAATGTGAAGTTTGCCCTGCAGCTACCTCTGAGTTGATCTTCTCTTGCTTTGTTATTTTACGAAGTGATGATAGCTCAATTGGAATCGTCAAAATTTCCGGAGCATCGTACTAAATTATTTAAAAGTTATATGTTTTATTTAAATTGATTCGCTTCTGAAAAATAGATCTGTTAAATGAATCTTAAATAGGGTTTGCTTTTATGAGAATAATCAACTAGTGAAAGCGTAAGTTTAGCTTGATTTTTCTTTTAAAAAATATGTAATTATCCATCGAAAAAGATGAGTTAACTAGCATGTAGAGTACATAATTTTTTTACACTATTGGAAATTGTTTTTCCATCCGAGCACCATAGGACTGGAAAACAAAAAAAGAAAAGCCGTTTCGGGAGAGTGAAAATCACGGTGAAAATCACGTCGTTTGCTGTTTCCCGTGGAGGTGGATATCGTCTCATGCACCACGCTCCCTGAGCACAATCTGCGCCGTCTACCTTAGTTAATTATGCTAGCGTATCTGTAACTAGAGTACTACTACTACTAGACAATGGCGAATGGACGCCGAAACACGTCGCAACAATCAGTTTTAATACCTTAACTGCGGCGTGTAAAACTGAAATTCAATATTCGAATTAAATTTGAAGTCAGTTGAAGTAATATTGAATAAACGAAATATTAACTGGACCGTCTTTCATTCAATTTCAATTGAGTATTATTAAAAATTGAGTTTGTGACTACCGGTTGGTCAGCAACATAATGAAAACTCCCTCAGTGACCAAATATGGCCCACGTAGCAGTCAGTTTTAAATTTGACCATCTGTAACCTTTTTAAACTTTTAGATCTATTGATAATTTGTCATTTTAGAAAGATTGAGAAATTTAATTAAAAATTTGTGACAACGAATTTCAGCATTAATTTTAACCAGACATAAATGTATTCATATATATATATAAAACACAAACATACACACATACTTATAAGTGTGCGTACTGAACCCCAAAATGTACAAGTTCACACTCGTAGCTTCATATCTCAATAGCGAGACTTCTACCCAAAACCGTCGGACGCTCTGTTCAAAAGTAGCGTTCTCATTTCAATTTCATTCATCACTATATGTATTAATGCCACAATTTTTTCTTTTGCAATCTCTGCTGCAAACATTGTTAGATAATTACTTTTGGAAAATTTATTTTTAATTGCATAAAGGGTTTCGTCACAAGGGAATATATTTAGGAAAATGTTCAATTGACATGCAAGCTGTTTCTGCGCTCTCCAACAACTTTCAATTTTCCATTCGAATTGATCTCCAATTTTACGCGCACTTTCTTTGCTCTGCCACGCATCAAGTTCAATCAAAATTGAACAACATTCTTCGATACAGCTGGCAGATTAACATTTTTCAATAATAGTTGCGATGTAGATAGGACTGCGCATATATATACCACACTGTTCTTTGAAGTCCAGTGCGTTTGATTGTATGCTGTTATTTATAGGGCATCAGAGGTACATCGAAGAAAAAGTTGGCAAAAAAATACGAGGTAATATTTGATACAAGAGAAATATCTTAGTTGAAAAGGGCAGTAGGTAAAATAATGTACAACAATCAGAGCTCACCCTGAGGATCGTTCGATTTAAATCGTCCATAAAATTTAACAACACTTTGAAGCATTTATCAGTATAAACAAATCATTTATATGGTTGGGTACGCGCTGGAACTGGTGATTTTTATACTGTAGCATTAAGTATTTAAATTCCATCATTTTTCCATTGAAGAAAAAGGTGTCAAAAGTGCATGTAAAAGTAGGAATGAAAAAAATTACCGTATTAACAAAAACTTAAATGCCATGATAAAGAAAGTTTAATGTAGAATATGATAATAGAGCAGGATGTTCAATTCAATTCGATAAAAACTCGTTGTGGTGGGACTTTCAGAAGATCCTACAGCATCCGTCGACCAAATCTATGAAAAAGCGATTTATTATTTTGCATTCCAAGAAGACTAGTATTTCAGAATTACTAGTATACTAGCAAACTAGTATTCCATTACTCACTGCATCAAAAAAAAACAGGCTTGTCAATGAAGGCATTAAAAAGCTCATGAGTAGAAAGATGATGTCTTAGAAATTTGTCCAAGCAACATTTAAAATTAAATTTCCTTGAAATATTTGACTCACTCATATGTTTTCCCTCCTCAATATTCGGATATTTCCAGTGGGACTATTTGATGACAATTAAAGAATAAGCTTTCAATCTCAGAGATAGAGCTGTCGATACCGCTTCAAATACTGTCGATTCATTTGTTTGAAGACAACAAACGTTTTTGAAGCAATCAAAAGAAACAAACACCTCTCTTTTGGGCCACTGAGAAAAACTTGTCCGGCTCGAGTTCTTCCGATTTTGGAAGAGAAATTCAGAGCAAGAATTCAGTCCACGACTCAGACTCTGCGGTTCTGCTTTTGCAATATGCCGCAGAGAAAATTTCGACATTGACTTACGACGAGGGAGAAGAAATTTATGCATACACTCCTTGCGGGAGCGTTTTTTTTGGCTCCAAAATGTGACATTTGTCGTTCTAACGAAGCACATTTCTTGATGAAACAAATCTACGCAATTCTTTGCCTTGTGCGAACGTTACCCATAACGGAAGATTCTGCAGCTCTGCGTGACTTTCCTCTAACATGCCTCAACATTTCATTCATTTCAATTTGGGTTACAAATTGCGGAATGCAAACTCCTCATAATTCTAGATGTAAATTTGCCTCATAACCGAGAGCACCACCGCGCAAACCACCGTGCTTCAGAGTTTTAATTTTATGCCTCTATTTTTCTTCTTGGACAAAGTGAAGGCCTTTCCTGCATTGGGTGAGAATTGAGTATTTCATTTTAAGAGGATGAAGAAAGAGCCATACGGAACTTTTCACAGCACCTATTAAATTTTTACAGTTTTATCTGCCTATTAATACCTTACTATTAGAATCAGATGAATATTTTACAAGGATATCTATTTTTTTTTGCTTTAGCGTGTTGCTAATCACATTATTTCAATATTTTTTTGCCACAAGTTTAATTCGCTCGTTTTGACAACTCATGTTTGCGCAGTCCATCCATTCCTCGCGAGGGATTTTTTTGTTAATAAGTCGCTGCGGGTGCATCCGTTGCCTAGATAGAAATCTCTTCTTTTTTGTATCGATCGCTTTTCTTGCATTTTCCTCATTTTATCTCACGCAATATTCATAAAGTAACGTCCGGCACTTCGCCTCATCTCAACTCTTTGCTCTATCAACATTTTGTTTCCTCATATCAATACATCACCAGTTCTGATCTCAATCCATGCCGAAATTTCTTGTTTCCGTCCCGATCAACATATTAATGCAGTGTAGCGTCTAATTTCGGCTGTTCGGCCAATACAACTGTTTGCAGCCGTATAATGGGTCCACTTGGGTACATGAGAAGTTGACTGAGTACAAAGGTTATGCCTCACAAGCTCTACTTACTTAACAACCTCGAATTGCGGTAGTGGGAAAACTAGATTGGGCTGTTATATACAAGATTAACGCAAAACGTGACGATAATCTTAACAAATTCTTATAAGCAGATGTTCAAAACTAGGAGAGACATTATTGAGTGCAAATTTCGACAAAAGAATTGAAAGAGCTATTTTTTGGAAATCTTATGCGTAATATGAAGAGAAGGACCATTGAAAGAGAACATTTTTTAATTGCAAACGTTTCGGAATCTCTCATTCCATCCTCAGTGCTGTAAAACAAAGAAAAAAAAACGATAATCAACAAATCGCAAAAACTTAAAGAAACTAATGTCATAATACACACATACATCATAATACACTATGACATTAGATTTTTTGAGTTTTTGCGATTTGTTGATTATAGTTTTTTCTGTGTTTTACAGCACTGAGGATGGAATGAGAGATTCCGAAGCGTTTGCAATTAAAAAAACATTCCTTTTTACACTGGTTCTTCTTTTAGGAACCTCAATTAATATTCGAAGAGAAAATTTACTCAAGTGCATTCTGTCATATAGGCAGTCTGAGAACATAATTTGGTGTCGGAAAAATTTATTGAAAAATACAAGTAAAATTTGCAACTCGTCATGGTTGTTTTTTACAACCGTCATTCATTCGTTGCTGGGATTTTAGTGCAAGTAACCTGCGTACGGGTAACCTGCATACGTCTAACCTGCATACGGGTAGCCTGCATACGGGTAACCTGCATACGGGTAACCTGCATACAGGTAACCTGCATACGGGTAGCCTGCATACGGGTGACCTGCATACGGGTAACCTGCATACGGGTAGCCTGCATACGGGTGACCTGCATACGGGTAACCTGCATACGGGTAGCCTGCATACGGGTAGCCTGCACAGGGGTAACTTACATACGGGTAACTTGCATACGGGTAGCCTGCATACGGGTAGCCTGCATACGGGTAACTTACATACGGGTAACTTGCACACGGGTAGACTGCATACGGGTAACCTGCATACGGGTAGCCTGCATACGGGTAGCCTGCATACGGGTAGCCTGCATACGGGTAACTTACATACGGGTAACTTGCACACGGGTAGACTGCATACGGGTAACCTGCATACGGGTAGCCTGCATACGGGTAGCCTGCATACGGGTAACTTACATACGGGTAACTTGCATACGGGTAGCCTCCATACGGGTAACCTGCATACGAGTAACTTGCATACGGGTAGCCTGCATACGGGTAACCTGCATACGAGTAACTTGCATACGGGTAGCCTCCATACGGGTAACCTGCATACGAGTCACTTGCATACGGGTAGCCTGCATACGGGTAGCCTGCATACGGGTAACTAACATACGGGTAACTTGAATACGGGTAGCCTCCATACGGGTAACCTGCATACGGGTAACCTGCATACGGGTAGCCTGCATACGGGTAGCCTGCATACGGGTAGCTTGCATACGGGTAGCCTGCATACGGGTAGCCTGCATACGGGTAACTTGCACACGGGTAGCCTGCATACGGGTAACCTGCATACGAGTAACTTGCATACGGGTAGCCTGCATACGAGTAACCTGCATACGAATAACCTGCGTACGGGTAACATATATACGAGTAACCTGCATACGGGTAGCCTGCATACGGGTAACTTACATACGGGTAACTTGTATACGGGTAGCCTGCATACGGGTAACTAACATACGGGTAACTTGCATACGGGTAGCCTCCATACGGGTAACCTGCATACGGGTAGCCTGCATACGGGTAGCCTGCATACGGGTAACCTGCATACGGGTAGCCTGCATACGGGTAGCCTGCATACGGGTAACTTACATACGGGTAACTTGCACACGGGTAGCCTGCATACGGGTAACCTGCATACGAGTAACTTGCATTCGGGTAGCCTGCATACGAGTAACCTGCATACGAATAACCTGCGTACGGGTAACATATATACGAGTAACCTGCATACGGGTAGCCTGCATACGGGTAACTTACATACGGGTAACTTGCATACGGGTAGCCTGCATACGGGTAACTAACATACGGGTAACTTGCATACGGGTAGCCTCCATACGGGTAACCTGCATACGGGTAACCTGCATACGGGTAGCCTGCATTCGGGTAGCCTGCATACGGGTAACCTGCATACGGGTAGCCTGCATACGAGTAGCCTGCATACGGGTAACTTACATACGGGTAACTTGCACACGGGTAGCCTACATACGGGTAACCTGCATACGAGTAACTTGCATTCGGGTGGCCTGCATACGAGTAACCTGCATACGAATAACCTGCGTACGGTTAACATATATACGAGTAACCTGCATACGGGTAGCCTGCATACGGGTAACTTACATACGGGTAACTTGCATACGGGTAGCCTGCATACGAGTAACTTGCATACGAATAACCTGCGTACGGATAACATGTATACGAGTAACTTGCATACGGGTAGCCTGCATACGAATAACCTGCATACGGGTAGCCTGCATGCGAGTAACCTACATACGGGTAAGTTTTCTAAACGTTGTTGAGGTTACGACTGGAGATCATGAAAACCGCTTTATGCTGACGCGTCAACGACTTCAGTATAACAGCTGATATCTGAGCAGTGGATCTATTTATTTACATTTACACTCATATTTTCATGAAAATGGTTATCTGTCCTATTAGGTTTAAGTCGTATTGATAAATCAATAATCATAGCTTCAAATACCCTTAGCCCTCTATAATGTTGAAATAATCTCTGTAATATTCAAGAATTACAAAAACATTTTATTTAACGCGCACGTGAATAGGACGTTGAAGAAAATACAATGAAAATATTAGATTATTTTAGAGTTGAATCATTTTCTGTGGTCTATTCCTGGAATTTGGGAAAATTTGGACTAAAAATAGTTATATAAATCATTACGCAGTTAACAGCTTAACGCAATCGTATGCACCAACCGCCATGACTATGACATGTCTAACGCAAACTGAGTTCAGTGTCCTCATAAATAGAACTTCAGTTATTGAAGAATCGATGTTGGAAATTACACACATTTTAGTTTTTTTTGGCTTTACAAATTGGTTGACACATCGAAATCGCGTCAAAGAGACGTAAATGATTTAATTCCGGCAGGAAATTCTGCAGACCGACCATGAATCACTGATCTAGGCACACCCTCAGCACGTACCGAACGAAGACAGCGTTAAGTTGGCAATCCGACTCCCAAAGCTGCGCCAATACTCATTGAATTTAAAGAACAAACCCTCCCAACAAAGTTTACTTGGGCTCCATAATCGCGCGCAATCCAAATTGAAATCCGCCCAACATTGTACCTGATTTGGTTTACAAAACTCTTGAGATCCTGAGATTATACTCTAAATTCTAGAAGGCCATTTCGGGCTACATTGAAGTGCAAACCTGTGGTAAATTGTCAATGTGGAGCCCTAGAGAAGAGGCTGGGCCTCTGAAATTGCCAATTGTGGCCCTCGATGAGAAAAGCTTCTCCGCTCCCTCACTCGAGGGAGTGCGAGCGCTGGCTGCACGCTTCGTTTGTTGACTTCGGAACGCCGGACTTGAGTCACCCGTTTTAAAGCTATTTTTAATACTATTTCCATCTGCTTTTTAGTGCCTCAAAATATTCATAGTCTCTTGAATACGTGACATAGCTAGTAACCGTGAGGTAAGGTTGGATTACTTTTCATTTGCTACTTAACATTTTGTTTGAGTACTGTAGATGTTTGTTTACGTGAAAGGAAAGAATACTTAAAGTACAGTAAAATTATTGACGCTGCGTGAAACAAGGCTTCATCTTGTACTTTTTACGACAATCAAAGTATTTTTAGAGCAACCTAATTTCACAAGTTTTAAACCTTCAGTACGTATCCGTCAGTGTATCTTCTAACGCAAGTATTTTTGAAACGCACGCAAGCATTTTTGAAACGACACTTTATCACCTGTGTTTCATTTAAAATTCATCTTTTCCGTTGATCAGATCGTTCTGATGAAAGGACAAAGACAAGAGACGTAAAATCGTGAATTTTATGAGAAGAGGAGCAGCTTCAGAGGATAAAGAAGCAACGTCCTAAATTAGCGGAGGGAAAAGTAAATCGTTGGGAAAATTTTTCAGGTTATCAAACCAGCGGGGAAAATTTTGAATTAGTTAAACAATTCTCTCTTTCTCTCTCCATGGAATTAAATCCCTTGAAAAGGTTTTCGTTTGATAAATTATTCTTTTCCGCGTGCGAACACTCACGCAACAGTTCTTTTCGCTGCTTTTCGTAATAATGATATTTTTCGGAAAAAATCTTCCGATTAGTCAAAAGCACACTTTCTTCTTGAGTAATCGTCATCCTTGGTAGGGATCGTGGTATTTCATCATTAAAAATAAATTTAAAATTTTTCAGTCAGGGCTCCAGAAATAGTGGACTTGAGATTTTTTACGAATAAAACATACCCTCTAAAAACCAATCCCTACCAAAAATATCTCGGTTTTTGTTAGTGTCATTCCGATTGGGTAGATTCGGAATAGACTCGCTAGTGAATATTGCTGCATGCTTACTTACGTCTCAAACGAATCCTTTTTTATGTGGGAATAAATTATGCCTGAAGATAAACACATACAACGCCTATTTCGCACGCAGAGTGAGCTCTCCGGGGAAATATTGATTAATTAAAGTGCCATTCGTCGCCTGCAGCACGCGCTGGAGCAAAAAAAAGACCCCCCAAATGACCCCTTTCTGGGGGTGAGCGATGTGCGCAATCCCATAATGCATGTGCTTATACAGGGCCATTAAATAACGTACTTGTATTGAACTGTTATACTGGGTGTCCCACGAAACACTGAACCCCTAAGGTGATGAAGAGGAATTCTCCTCCATTAATGGTAACGTCAATAACCATAACGTACTACAGAATGCACCTATTTATTTACAGCCCTCCTGAATTAACTTTGAGGTACCCATTTGTCAGGAGAATATGTCCGTTAGGGTCGGGCCGAAATTTGCGGAAATGGGCACCGAACTGGACCAGTGGTGTACAGCAATAATTTGAATGGTGATGGGTACTTAAACTTCTTTATCAACGCATATGCAATCCCAGAGATCGAGAATATAAATGCTAATCGAATTAACAGAGTTTGGTGGATACAGGACGGCGCATCGGCTCAAAAACTGATACCAGTAAGAACACAGCTGAAAGAAGTTTTTAATAACCACAAAGCTGCGTTGAATCGGGAAATTGAGTGACCTCCGAGATCCCCAGATCTAACACTGTGTGATTATTTTTGATGAGAATCCTTAAAGATTAATTTATATTCTAGTCCCTCTCAAAACAATGAAGAATTGAAAGAAAGAATCACTAACGAATTCATTGTACTAATCAATCATCGAACGTTAATCAAACAAGATGTTTCTTCTATGTGATCGAGAGCTCAAAAGTGTGTGGACAGAAATGGATGACATGTGGAAGAAATTTAAGCTCAAAACATGTTCACAATATTTTTACTAAAATTTTTTACTGCATAGTAGTCCTAAAGATTCCTATTCGAAAACTTAAAATAAAGTTAAATTGTGTCGTTTATTTTATTGTTTAACTTTCCAGTGCAAACATGTTTTTGAGAATCTTCAGTAGAGTAACTACAGGTAAATATTTTTGAAGATATTTTATCAAAACATAAAGCATATGTTGAAAATCATTCAGCGAAGAATATAGTCGAAAAAGAATACAAATTCTGCCAACAGTTTATGAATTATAGGATTTTCTTTCCGGGCTCCGTTTTTAGTGGTACACCCTGTAGTTGTACTGAACTACTATATTACGTCGTGGTATTGAATTCTTGCAAAATTTACTATCAGTAAATTGCTTCATTATGCACTTGTACTAAATTGCCACATAACGTACGTGAATTACATCATGTAAAGTACTTGTGTTGAATTATCATATAATACACTTTTTTACATTGCTATACAACGTAACTGTGTTGAATTGAACGCTTGGTGCATACTTTCCATTAGCGCTATGTACCGATTGCGAAATGCAAAAATATTGCTGTTTAGCGTCTGCTATTGCAACAAATAATCTATAAGAACACTACATTGGTCGGATGAATATTGTACTGGAGAAATTGGTAGTTTGGCACTGAAAGAATACGATTTTATTTCTTACTCATTATATATCAAGCAATCCGATCATTAAATTGACATAACTAACAAAAACAACCAATAACTCCGAGGAAATGACAGATAGGAAATGACAGATACTTCGATGATGTAAGTAGTGTTCTAGTTCAATCGCGTCATAACAAGACAAAAATTAAATTATTAAAATGATGCTATGGTATCTCAATCATCATTACTATGCTGAAATAAACCTAAACGAAAATCTAAAACTGATCTAAGTACAACACTGACATTACTAAACTGAAAGCACTGACGGGTTTACACGCGTGTAATGTTATTACTACTACTTGTAAATTAAAACACGGTGTTGCATGACGCAGTGCACGGGGCAAAAACATAGCAGGAGTAAGTGCACTGGTATCAAAACTACTCGTAGTAAAACATATTTAACGCAGAGCAATGCATCACCCCTATCGTGGAGCAAAAACAACGCTAGAGTAAGTGCAATGGTATCAGAACTACTCGTAGTAAAGCATGTTTAACGAGCAGCAATGCACCACCCCGATCGCGGGGCAAAAACAAAGCAGGAGCATAAGACGAATGGTGCCGTGTCGCCGCCGTAGATTCGACAGGAGAGGCTTTAACGCTGTTTTCGCCGGCATTTGGTCGTTTATCGTCGGCCTGCCTGCCAATTTCGCCCTTAGTCGATACCACACACAAGAAATATAGCCCATTGCTCACGTGTTATAAACAAAAAATAAACTTTCTCAACTTTGGCTTGCCTGCAGCACCGTCGGAATAACCAGAGTTGCGTGATGTTATGAGAACATCCGTTTTAATCAACCCGTAGCTCTTTTTAGCACTGTAGAAAGTTTTACTTACATTGTTTGATGTGAAGGCAAATCTGAAATTACTCTTATATGTGATACATATTTTTTTCATTTTAAAAGATCTTTAAGCCTAAACACCGATTTGAAAGTTGACTAAAACTTGTATCTGCCAAAATATCCGTCCTTACTTCTGTTAATATAAAAATATATTTGAAAAAAAGCCTGAACTTTGTTTCAAAACACCGCATTTCGCATACAATTTGTATAAATAAGGGATTTCATTGATTCTAAATCTATTTAATTTGTCCCATGTCATTCATATTCAGTTTCATAAAGTAACCATGACTTTCAATATTTTTTAAAAATTTGAAGGCGAACCATCATATGAAATACAGGCACTACAATTCTTCATTTTACTTAGAAGGTATTTTTAGAACTTTTTCTTCAGTTAAAGTATTACTCACGCTCCATTAAAAATTAAACTACACTTTCTCATCCACCTTACGAAAACATTTTTCTATTACTCTTTCTAGATGGCTCTCCCGAAGTGCCAATTGTAGCTGCGTCTGAAGTAGCTACCTTCGGAAGCGTAAATTTTTAAAAGCTGCCGAAAGATTGCCAAGGTTTTTTTCGACACCGGAGGCGATTTATTGCTTTTATGATCTTCAGGGCAGAGAACATCACCAAAGTTGAAGATCCATCTCCGATGTAAGGCGGTTCTTGCTCTCCTTCATCAATGTTTCAAAAAAATTGCTTCTGTGTAGCAAAAAGAAATATTTGTATTTTGACATTGCTGTGTGTACGAGTATTTGCGGCTCTTAGAATTGCACAGCTTGTGATAGGCATATAATGAACATAAAAATAAAAAACGCACATGGCCATCGCTATAAATAATCTGCGTGTTGTGGGTCGCTTATTATCCTATCACAATAATAACTTTAAGTTTACTATTTCTGGTCGTTGTTATGATACTTTAGTGCGTAGTTGCGCTTGGTGCCCTTAAGGTGAGTTTCAGTTTTCAAGGGATTCTTGCAATTGCTGGCTTGCAAATCCTAATATTTAATTACATATTTTGAACTGCAGTTGCATCACGAAATTTTCTGATATCTTTCACTCTACATAATATAAGTGTCGTTATAAAATAAATAAGTAAATATCTGAATTTTTTGTCATTTTTTAAAAGTATTTTAAAGAATAAAACAGGCTCGTTTCATTGCGAAAGCTAAGCTACTTAGCTTTCTTAAACAATCTAATCAGTTAAAAGCATGTCAGATATAACTAAAATTTCAGGGCGAAATACTTATTTCAGGTAACGAAATTTACTTCACTAACACGGACACACCTCACATTCGCGTGTGCCTGAGACTGCACAGGACTTTAGAACTGCACCTTCCCCTAGGTTGGCCAGCCAAAATGAATTGGAATATAAAGAATGGGATTAAAAAAATCCAGTCTTGCAACTTCTAGTCTGCGTGATGTATTCGAACCTTGGGTGGATTTGAGGATTATGTCTCGTGAAACGCCGGTGAAGCAGCAGGCCAGCGCTGTATCTAAATCCGGCGAGTTTTTAATGGACTTCAGACTTCTAAAACAACCGACTTTAGTCATAAGTTGTTGTTTTAGAATCTTAATCTGGAAATGTCTGCTCGTCTGCCATAATTTTTTACGTAACATTAGAGAACTTCAGCTGCAGGACGAGTGCTGCACAGCAATCGTATCATACTGGAGGTGGTTGTGACCGGTCCCCACTCAACTCTTGTTTACTATTCAAATTATTTCTCTACTATTACACATTTCCACTCGGAATCTGACTCGCTCATTTATACAAATTCGCCCACGAACATACTCTCTCAACCGAATTAAAACTGTCATGCTGGTTCCCTCTAATATACTAACATGGTTCGTACATCGGTACGAAGTTCTAACTGATACATATTTCCACAAGGTGATCACGCATGATACACTCATGACAGATTCATTCTCAAACCTACACGAGTTATTTACGACTGAAACTGTATTGTGAATAGGGACACTTCTGGTTTATTAGCTGCAGATGTCAATGTAAGCGAGTTGATTTCGACTGGAACGCAGAAATGTTTTTTCATGAAAGCTAAATAAACAACAAAGAGTCGGTCATCCAGTAAACTCATTTATTGTGCCTTTGCGCATCGTGATTCTTGTGTTATAATTTTTCTAGTCCAAAGCGTCGGAGGTTTCAATGAGATATAATTAAGAAATAAGAATATACTATTATTTAAAAATAGTTCATAATTAAGAAAGACTCCTTTTTGAAATCATATCGAGGTCACTTTGAATGGCAGAAAAATGTACTTATTACTATAGAGCAGGGGTCTCCAAAGTATGGCCCGCGGGCCACACCCGGCCCGCCACGTAATTTCATCCGGCCCGCCAAACAAATACGTGGGTGGTGACCTTGAAAAAATAATTATCTCACGACTGGTATCGCTGAAACAAATAGTTATTTTTTCATTTTGTATTCCTTCGGCTTGCATGAATGTATAAAATATATAATGTGGCCCTTACTTTGAAAAGTTTCGAGACTCTGCTATAGAGGAGGGAAATGTGTGAAATTGAGAAATTTAAACTGAATGCAGCTAGATGTCTGTTCTGTGGTGTGAGTAACACCGTCAAAGAGCATTCCTCGGTAAAATAAATGAAGAATAGAACGTAGGTTCGAGCGCAAAACTCTTTTAGTAATATTTTCAGTATCATACATATGGTTGACTCCTAAAACGCTCTCATTTATATTGAACAAGAGTAGAAATTGTTTTCCCTAATTTACAGGTCCAACACGAAGTGTGAACGAGAACACGTGGTTTTAAAGTTCCTCAAAATAACGCATTTTCAAAGAATAAGTGAGCAATATATCACAACGCTAGTAAATAATACTTCAAAGCCTGCTTAAGTGATATTTCAGAGTGAGACTCTCTTAGCGCAAATGATGGTGAGCAAGTACGAAAAACCAGCACTAGCATGAAAAGTACTGTGTGAGCACCGAAAGTACTGTGTGAGCACAAAAGTACTGTGGGGACCGAAAAGTACTGTGCGAGCACGAAAGTACTGTGTGAGCATGGAAAGTACTGTGTGAGCACGGAAAGTACTGTGGGAGCACAAAAGTACTGTGTGAGCACGGAAAATACTGTGGGAGCACAAAAGTACTGTGTGAGCACAAAAGTACTGTGCGAGCACGAAAGTACTGTGTGAGCACAAAAGTACTGTGCGAGCACAAAAGTACTGTGTGAGCAAGAAGTACTGTGCGAGCACGAAAGTACTGTGTGAGCAAAAAGTACTGTGTGAGCACAAAAGTACTGTGTGAGCACAAAAGTACTGTGTGAGCACAAAAGTACTGTGTGAGCACAAAAGTACTGTGTGAGCAAAAAGTACTGTGCGAGCACGAAAGTACTGTGTGAGCAAAAAGTACTGTGTGAGCACAAAAGTACTGTGTGAGCACAAAAGTACTGTGTGAGCACAAAAGTACTGTGTGAGCACAAAAGTACTGTGTGAGCACGGAAAGTACTGTGTGAGCACGGAAAGCACTGTGTGAGCACGGAAAGTACTGTGTGAGCACGGAAAGTACTGTGTGAGCACGGAAAGTACTGTGTGAACACGAGGACCACCGTGCAATTCCAAAGAACACTGTGTAAGTGCCAAGAACATCGTGTAATTGAGAATAATATAGTGATAGCTCCACAAGGCTTCTGCTAGATCGTTTTGATGAGTTGGCTTCATGTGTTGTGTTGGTGCAGCAAACGATGAAAGAAAATTATCGCCTCAAAACAAGAAATCAGTAAAAAGTTTTGTGTATTTTTCTGTACTCGATCTATTGATAAGAAAAGGAGAGTTTTGCAATCAACGTTGGTTTGTTAAATAAGAGCAAGTTTGATGTCCGATAATCAACAAAATAATTAAACTATTTACGTACTTGAATAGTTTAATTTGCTGGGCTAAATTTTCCATCCTCTTTTGAATAGCTAATGTAGAACAAAAGATTGTCCCCATGGGTGTATTAATTTAAAAAATTTTGATGCCGGGATATGAGAACAACACAGTAAAAAAAATGACATCTGAAGCTCCTTCGGTTTTTCTTATTTCGAGGAATTACTTGCAAAAACACTCATTTAGTTTAGTTGGTATATATATAATGTAGTTCTAATTACAATCTGATTACGGAAAAGACCTAATGTGTTTGCAATGCGTATTTCGGGTCCAAGCCACACTACCTCTCACCCGAAATTCAACACAGCCCAGGACTGGGATAGCAGAATGGGTCATCCGTCTCATTTCTATACCTATGTTCTATTCTACAGTACTGCCGATGCTCACCTTGAAGTGCCGAAGTTCTTGACTACCGCCTTAAGAAAATGAAGAAACCTTTAAAAAGTGGATCTGAATGTGGGGTTGACGTGAGTAGAATCACAGGAAACCGTGTACTCGTAACAATGTGGGAGATTTGAGAATGTGCACTTACACGCTGTTTGGTATGCAAGTAGTGATATCGAACAGTTAACTCATATATGCACAGACGCTGGTGGTTCCCATTTTATGAATAGCATTACCTGTGGACTAAATAATGCCAAATTACGGAAAGATTTGGAAGATTTCTTCACCGCAACCATGTGCGTATGATGTTGCTGAAAGACATGAAAATAAGCAATATCTAACAGTTAACTATGCAATTTATTGGAAATGCAACATCCAATCAATCAACTAACTGTTAATTGGTTAAAAAGTTGACTATACATTTAACTACTTCTTACTCTTAATGATAAAATCAATTTCGAAAAAACTCCGGCTTTTGCAAAACATATATTTGAAAGAAGATTGCTCAACACAATTTATTAACAAAAATTCCCGCTCACTTTTTTTTATTCTTACGCTTTCGGAGCTGCAATTTCGAACTCCATATATGATAATTAAGGGATCTAAAAATTTATTTTCAACACTCAGTGGAATTGAATCCTTAGCTCTAACTTGACGAAACTTGTAAAATTTAAAGGAAATAACAAAGTTAAAATTTGGTTATTCCTTTTTTGAATTTTACGTACACAGAACACTATGCAATACACCCAAGCAAGTTAAAAAAGTGGAGTCCTGCTCGTGTTAAACGTACCGCAAGTTCAAGGGAATATAAACTCACGAGCAAGTAATCTCAGTTCATTATACATGAAATTATTTTTACGTTATTTCTTATTTGACCAAGCACATCTTGTCCGATAAACATTATTAAAGCCCGCCTCAACTGCCGTAATACAAGCTAGGAACTCCTCTAATCTCAGCAACATTCCCTCTAGCAAATTTCCTCTAGAAGCACCTCCCTTCAGTTTTCACCTCGCCTAAAATCAACATCTCAGCTGCAGATTTTTGAAGCGGCTCTCAGTTGAGCATCTCGAATTATTTTACTCCCTTGAATCAACACCGTGCCGCGTCCGGCCTCTTCAGATGATCCGTGCCTGGAAAGACGGAAAATATCTCTCGGCGTCTCTGTAGTTTCATTAAACTTATCATTTTGCTTGTGCTACTGTGATTCTATGTTCGGTTTAATGTTCAACAAATTACAGACAGAGACGTGTGTAGTTCTAAAATTTCACAATGAATATTGTTGCTACGTTGTATTTTATTCATCACATACGAAATGTTTCCTTTAAAGAAATTTATCCAAGAATCTTGATTGAAGTATATTTCAATCCAGGGTTTTTAAGGGAAAAGCAAGCTGACTTATAAATTGAAACTTCACGTCCGCTCGACAATGAATTTAGTGAAGATGAACTCAAACTTTTCCAATGTTAGTGCTGCCTTAAAATGCTGCAGCACAGTTAAAAAAATTTTCATTATCATAACATACACAACTGTGTTTCTTATTTGCTTCTATTTTGGCAACGTGCATTCAAAGAAGGACTCTAGTGTCCATGCAGTTACTTTCTGAAGTACTTCAAATCTTCAAATCAAGGCTAGTTAAAGAATCCGGAGCACTGGCTACTTCTTTTTCCTTTGATATCATCCCAGAGTTCGAGAACGACACATTACACACGAGACGTAAACTGTACTGAATGCAAAATATCATGCAAGTAAACAATTTCATTGAGCCCCTCGAATTCACGAGTCAGCAGCGTTGAGAAAACGTCACACGATTCTAGAATTATTTTTCTTTGCGAGTTGCATGCGTCTGTCTTACATGTTCAAAATCCTTGACACCCCCACCTTATTTTTCACATTAAGCCTGAAAGCTTACATATCATTTAAAAGTAGAGGCCAAAATGTGATTGCTACTCTGAAGTGAAGTAATAAATACAACATACAAAATACGTAGAAGTGTACTATATAAATGTGTTTTGCAACTCAATCAATGTTTACCTTCTTACCAATATTGGTAATTCAGTCAAACTCGAACATGAAAACTAAAGTCTATACTCTTAAGAACTGAAAGCTGAGGTGTATCTGAGGAAAACGTAAAACTGAAACTGAGTTCGTACACACATATACGCCATCGTGATGACGTCAGTTGGTTGTATTTGCAAAGTTTTTTTCAGTTACTTCTAACACTTTTCCTGGAAGGCGATATTTTAAAATTAGAGTTGAGTATCGAATTTTTTTTAAACACACTGAAAATTTGTAAAAATATATTCAACGTTTCTTGGATACTAATTAGTCAAATAAATTGTGGGCCTTAATAACAGCCCCTCTTTTTGAACATTCCCTTGATACTGCTACATACACGTTGAAAATCTCTCAAGTAATAATTTACAACAGATTATTAAAAACCTGTCTGGCATGCATGATATTTTGTGCCCAAACTTGCGCTTCTCAATTGTTACATGCGACCTCTGCCAGGGTGTTCAAGTTGCCTCATTTCCAACTCCAGACTTATGAATTAATTCTCACAACTGCGTTTATTTCTTGAGTTCGAAGATATAGCAATATGGAACTTAGAGTATTTTTCCAAGCTGATTTCGTGGCCCAAAAGCCGTCTGTTGCTTCTCTACGACTTCCGTAACTCAGGATTCTTCGTTTGGATTCCTGACATCAATTCGTTTCATCAAACGGGCAGCTGCAAGAAACTGTCAAAAACGAAAAAGGAAAGAAAAACAGCCGAAAGTCTTCGTTTGCTGAACGTTTCCGATTGAAAGGAAATATGGTTGTATATTTTCCAAGACAGGAAAGGCAACTTTTACAGGACAGGAAGGCTGGCACGAAGAGGGCAGGCAGGCTGCAGTTAGTGTATACTGATGGTTCATCTGAAGTTTTGGACGGCACTTGGAAGTTGATGGAACGATGTTCTCTTTAGCTCATCTTCAACACTCGGGGATTGTAATTTGTAAAAAGTTCTAGATACCTGGAGTATAGTTTTCCTCTTAAATTAAAGCTTATTCATGATGAATGAAATTACATATCAGTAACCAACGCAAAAGATTATGATTAGAATGGGAAATTAACGTCAATTGCATGTTCTTGCCCTTTTCTTTGATAGACAAGAACTTTTCTTTGAAGTATCGCGGCTATCGAACTTACATGCATACTTGTGTGGATGTGTCTCATACTTGTGTCGATGTGTCTCATGCTTGTGTGGATGTGGCTTAATTTTTTGAGTCTCATATTTCTGACTATGAAACTGCGAAGGAACAATGAGGCCTTGCCTGCGATGCTTTGACCCAACAGATTCAAGTTCTAAACCTCATCATCATTTGAAAAGCAGAAGATACTTGAAGAGTTAAGAAGTTATTAAACTCTTATATTCATTAACAGAATTACCACCATGTTCCATGCGATTTTCAGACACTGGCCGAATGCTATGAAGAATTTCATTGGGTATAACAGTCAGGTTTCCACCTAAATTCGAAAACTTCTATACATAAGACTTTTGCGTCGTTCAAAAAGAAAATAACATGAGTTGAGTAACAAAACATTGGAAACTAAAGAAGCTAATTGATTATCAGGAAAATCTCATAAATAATTGACCCTAGACAATTCTGATGAAGGCGATATAAAAATCACATAATTTGTTTATAAGCTTATAGAACTGAGGCCAGTCAATACATAACTCATTTGACGGGTTTACTCAATTAGAAAGTTGAATTCAGATTTCACCTGTTTGTAAGTTAATTTCATGTTAATTATTTTCGACTGGCAAGCCCGTTGCATTTCCAATTAAAATCAAAATATCTAAGGGTAAAATTTTTCCAATGGTTAGGAGAAGTAATGTTTTTATAATGAAAACTTTTAAAAGACGTGTCGAAATCATTGAGCTTTCATGAATAATGTGTAACTGACTGTAGGCACTTCTTATGATAACCATGAGTAACATACAAATTCACAGCATAACCGAAAATCTTGTTCAAATTGGACAAGTTAATAAGGTCTTAGACGTCTATAACAACAAATACTCTTTTACACCATATTTCATCCGGTCCTGGTATAGAAACCGAAAATTTGGAAAATTATGCTTTGCATTTTTCAAGAGTAATCGAAATTTTATATTTCACAACTTGTTCCCCCGACCTAAACCAGAACCTGAATTAAGTGAAAATCTTACAAAAACACAATGAGGGAAAAAACTGAAAGGCTGTTGACTTGAAATACTTCAGACCTTCAAAAGTTTATGATTTCTTTGCGTCTTTCTGAAATTTTCATGCAACGAATATTTGGTTTACCAAAAAACAAGGAAAAGTGTAGATTTAAGAATTTTCTATTCTGAAGGAAAATACATGGGTTCATTTCCAGTGAAAATCCTCTGATATGTAATTAACTGACTCATAAACAGATGAAACATGGTATTGATAGTCAAGGTAGGTAAAAACGTCAAACTATTTGTTAACTGGTCCTTGTGCTGCACGTTCTTTAGTAAAGTATGTGATATGCACTTGACCTCATCAGAAGCGTCTTGGGCAACTTGTTTTTTTTATTTTTTCATGAAAATTTGAGGAAGAATTTAGGTTTAAACGAAGTTTTACTCAACTCATGTTCTTTTTTCTAAAATAGGCAAAACTCACAGTTTTAAACGTTTTCGATTTCTGATGAAAACCAGAAGAGTTTGTCTAATGAAATTTTTATATACGATGGTCTCAGAAGGGCGTGGCACATGGTGCTAAACGCTATTAGTGAATGTGAATATTAAACAACTTTTCATCTGGCCCAAATTTTCTTACTCTTTAAATAATGTCAGCGATTTTCACTCAGCAGTAATCTGAATTTCTCAATGTCTATAGTCTGCCAGTTTTTCGAGAGAGAGCTAAATCATTACGTTAAGGTTGAGTAAAATTTTCACTTCATTCACGTTCCGGTTTAGATTGGGGAACGAGCGCCGAAATAAAAAATTAAGATATTTCTCTCTCGCATCAAAAACTTCTAAATCTAATTTTAACATATTTATTATAAAAATTTCAAAAACTGAATAAATTGATTGATTTTTCAAGAAAAACATAAATATCTGACTCTAGAAGCTTCTGATGAAGGTGAAATGGAAATCTCAAGTTTGCTCAAACAAGCAAAACTCTGATCACTTAACAAGTTTTTTTTTTACGTCTTCATTCATCTAAACACTGTCAGTGCAATGGTTTACCCGATGTAACTCAGGTAGCTACACGTCATATAATTTTAAGAGGGTTTAACCCTTTGCCTCATCCATCCAGAGAATGTAGAAAAAATCTCTAATATAAATTTGAAAGCTGGCTGCTCAAACGTTATGGGGTAAAAACAGTACGCTTTAATGCTTAGAAGCCGAAAAGGCTCTAAATGTTTTCTTTATTGAAAGAAAGAATCTCTGAAAAATTAAATTTTATCTCTGAGAAGTCTCAGATAACTGCATGGGGGTGCAGCGATAGCAGCACAGCAATTTGCGAGCCGGGCGAGTCTCGAGTACGCAGGAAAGAGCGAGACACGGCGCGAGACCGGCTTGCTCCACACTGTTGCGCCCCACCTGCATATAAAAGTTATATGAGAAAATGGGCAAAATTTTGAGATTTCACAAAATCATTGCGGTAGAATTTAGGCAAGCTTTATATTCTCAATTTATCGTAGTACGGAAGCACTGAATGTGAGCTTGCTGACTACGAAGTAATAATTCGTTCAAATCGGTAACACATTTAAAGAATAATATGTTTAGACTTCAAGAAAGTAATTTGCACAGCCAAAATGTAATGAAGAAGAGGTAGTCTAAGAGGCGCTTGCGAAGCTCAAGAACGGATACAGGATCAGATGCAGGTGCCAAGCACGGCATCGAACGAGCCTCAGACGAGGAGTATCCTTGTAGGCCACATCTTCCCCCGTGGTGGTCGCCTCAGTAGACGATCCAATCTGCCTCCCCCGCTGCCGACGCGTAGTCCTCCCGAAGTCGAACCTAGCCGAAACTGACTTCAGCCATAACACTGATGCCGCGATCCAGGAAAAGTGGGCAGCGCTAACACAGCTACGCTGAGGCGGATGCTTATCCGTGGGACTGAAATGAGAGAGATGTTGCAGGTTAGTGTGGAAGTGTGAGTCTGCTGACTCAACCGAAACACGCTTGAGCACGTATCCTCTTGTGGGAGACTGGGCTTGTTCTTCGTTGCATTTGGAACGAAAATTGGATAGATTGAAAGTTGGGACTAAATCCGAGGGGGCTGGCATGTGCAAAAAAACTTTCCTAAGCCTAAATTAATTATTCAACAGAGAATGTCCAGAACGGGAAATTTTCAATACATAATTTTACTCATTTATAGTAAACCCCAAATGTGTTTCGAGCAAAAATTTCACAAAAACGCGGCGAAATCATTGTGTTGTTAAGAAAAAAACATGTGTACGAATTGACTGTAAGCACTTCTGATAGATTTAAACTGCAGATCACCCTGCTCTATTGTTTATCTTCTTGAACTGAGACAAGTTAAGGTTTATGACGTCTGTTACGACTTATAACAGTTTTTCAAGTTACATTTCATGCAATTCTGAGAGGGTAACTGAATTTTCTGAAAAATTTCGTAAGCACTTTTCACGAGATATCAAAAATTTTATTTCCCGGCTCGTTCCACCGACCTAAACTAGAACGTAAATTGATTGTTATCAAAAATACACGCTATCAAATCTCTGAAGCACATTTCTTGATATATCTTCTGAACTAGTTCTAAACTTTTTCATGTAACTTGTGTTAAAAATAATTAATGGCTAAAAAGTTAGAGTGCAAAGGGATTTGCCCTTTCTTTAGGAAGTTTGCTCGGAGTGAAATTTTTACGCAGCATCTCACTCAGTCGTTGATGGAACAAAACTATAATTATTTTGATGAACATAAGGTTATGCGCCGAAACAGGTAGTCAGAATTGAGATACTTGGCTCGCTTTTCTATTGAATATGAAATCAGCTATATGGAATAACTTTTTACTTACCAAGTTCAAACCACGACCGCGCATTCAAATAAACATTTTAAAACAAGGGTTGTGAACTGTTCACATGAATACATCATATTTTATATTTTACTGAGTCATACATGTACGTGTACGTGCTCTCCGTGGCACAGTGGTTAAGGGATCAGCCTTGTATGTTGGAGACGAGGGTTCGTATCCCGGCGCTGGCGCGGAGATTTTCCCCGTTGGGTATAAGGGAAAAGTTCAAGCACAATACCCCACTCAACCCAGGTGTCGGAAATGGGTACCGGCTTTACGGGGGAACCGTCATGGTGTCCTATATATTGGGTTAGTTATAAGACATTTGAAAATCCAATGCTTAAGGTCATATATATCAGGCTTGATTGGAAATAAAGCATCCCAAAAATGCCGATGTTTGTTTGTTTTGTTTGTTTGTGTATTCTCGATAGACGCAATTCCGCTCATGTAATGGTTTGGCGAAAGGGGAAATCTCCTTCACCACTTTGTTTCTACTTCAATTTTTCATTTTCTATTCGAAAGAGTTTCATGCACAGTCACACTGAGAAAAAATTAAAAACTCTAGTAAGTCACGGTTTGACGCATTGAAAGTAACATTGTTGATCTCTCTACAGTCTTAGTAAAAATTATTTTAATAAACCTGAATTGTTATGAGGACAGTAGCGATAAGTCTGTTCTAAACAGCTCTCCTACGAAGGGGCAGACGGTTACAATTTCACGCATATTGTGAGCACGAAACGTCCAGGAAAATTTAGTAAGTTCAATAAAAATTACGAACTCTTTCGCTGGGAGAAAAGTTAGCTCAAAGTCTGACTGTTAGCACCTGAAGAGCTCTCAGAGCCTCTTGAGTTCGTTCAGTGACGCCCTAGCTATTTCTTTCAGTCGTATTTTATTTCTTCTGTAGCCCTGTGCCTGTTTGTCTACCATAATGAGGCTGGTTTGGAACTAGAAAGTAATTTATTTTTGCTCGTTACACCGATATGACTTGAGAACAAGTCTACGCAAATTACTAACAAGGGATAACTTTTATTGGTCAAAATTGAGCACGAACAGGAACAAGAATGTACAATCATACAATTTGATACATTTAAAAAGGTTATTTCCTAGGAGTAGGTAGACAAGGTGTTTGATAATTTATTTTAGCAAGAAATTGTATTATAAATTCTTTTTGCAACCACTAAGTCTTTTTTTAAATATTCGGGACTTTCTTTATGACATTCGAGTTTTTTTCAAATTTCGTCACTTACTTTATGACAATGATTAACTACATGATACATGAACATGCAATTGATGAAAATCAGGAACACATAAAGGATATCACCAACAAACTTTCACTCTTATAACCGCATAGAAGATCCCACAGTTCAAAAATCAATGCCATTAGCTCACAACCACACTTAAAAAACATCAAACACGCACCACTCAACTCATCTTTACCACCTCCACCACATATGAGCTACGAAATACAAGCTCCATGCTGCGCACTTAGACTTCACTTAAACACATGTAAAGCCAACTAACGTAAATGTAAAGTGTTACCCTCTCCAGTCCCCCATTACCCTGACGGGTACAAAAATGACCTCATCATTACATGTTAACATTACGTTTAAACACCGTCAAAGTGAACGTTAGTGCACTTCTTTCAACCCTCCTCTTTGCTTCACACTTCCTTACTCACTCCTTCCTCTTCCTAGCAACCGGATATGCTCTCCAAACTCTCTTTGAAAACTTTTTTGGCCATTTTTCTCGTTAGCTACTTCAAAACTCTCAAGTCCCATAAAATGTGATGTCAAAAGAACATAAAGAAGGGACCATTTAGAATGAACTGTAGAGAACAAGGTGTGTCGCCACGCAGTCTACTCAGCGCATTAAAGCAGCACGTTATGAAAAAAGAGGACGAAAAGATACAGAAGAGAAAGCGATGAAGGTATGAACAATAAACAAAGCAATGTGGGCACGAACGATCGTTGTCCCAAAGGCCTATCAATAGCTGCGGTAACATAGCAGCATCTCCTAGAAGCGCCTGTCTCCATAGAATACGATAGACGATACCTTATTAACCTAAACCTATTGTCCTAACCTATGCCCCTTGAGAGGTTTCGAATCTTTTCTACCATCATCACCCCTACCCCAGCCCAAACTCTGAAAAGAGTCCTGCAAATCGTCATAGTTATCAAGAGTTCCCAAGAGTACCTCATTTGTGTTCTGATGCTGCTAATAAATTTTGCGAGTAGCTCATCAAAGTGTAAACAATATCAGATGCTGTGAAGAACGAGCTTGTCTTCATCAACTGCTCTGTTCCTATTGATTATAAAATGCTGGGTTTTTCCCCGACTCTCCTCTGGCGAAAATGCTCTGATGCATTTTTAGGAGGTAATAGCACAACTTATGCTAGTTACCATGTAACTTCCAGGACCCTAACATGCTAAAATCCACAAGTTTCAAGTTTCATTGAAATAAATCACTGCCTCGAAGAAGACTTTTCCTTAGCACAAACATTTTCTGAAAGAACGCATTTCTTCAATTTTTTTACGATGACATTTATTAATCTTAAATTAGAATATTTATTCTATCTTTTACTTGTTGGCTTAAACCACTTCTGAATAAATTGTTTCATAATTTTCCTCGCGAGAAGCAACGCATTTTACTATTGTAACGCTATAATTTCTTTGGACATAAATCCTAATACTCATCCCACGTATAATTTGATCAATTTTGCAGTTACAAATATCAAATTTTCTCTTATTTATTCTTCGATAACGAACAAAATTATTTTTGTGATTTTTCCCAATATTTCATCTAGCTTACATAAACACTGAACATAGATGTGCATTCAACTCTGCTTTCCCCTCCAGTCTTCATTGGAATACAATCCACCTTCGTAAGGAACAACCAGACCTCAGCTGCTCATGGTTACAAGAGCAGAGCAGTTTTCCTTAACGGTTATTCGTATTGGCTTAGCGTAACCCAATCTTATGGAAGGCATTGTTGGGTGGCGACGTGAGGCGGTCGCCCATCACGGGCGTGTTCCCAGGCGCTCGCTGGACCGACTGTAAACTCATTACGCACACCCTAATTGACAGCCAGCGCTCGCTGAACAATGGCTGCCCACACCTCACACGGCGCAGTGCCATTAGTGGGTCTGGCTCTTTCTCTGTTTTCTGCCAGCTGTGCAACGGAGACGTCTGAGTGACTGCAAGGAAAACATATTGAGGGGAGAAGTAAATGTGGTATTGGTAATGCACTCAGCATTTTGCTGCTGGTAAATGTAATTTGACGAAAATGCTGGAGAAACCAGCCGACGAGAAATATTCAACAAGAGTATACAAAATAATTTTACTTGTTCGTCCACTATTATAACGAGTAATATAAAGCTGAAAGTAATAAAAGTCACTGCGCTAACTATGGAGAGATGCTGCAACGAATTATAAGAATTGATACACCCTTTAGGATCAAGTTTTCGTGCAGTTGTTCACATCGTTTGCGAAATTCTATGATCTAGAATTGTTTACATCAATTAAAAAGTAATCAAGTAATCTCACGTATCTCAAAGCTTGACTTGTGACAACCAATTTAACAAAATCTGTTCACAAGAAGGCAAGGTACTCGAGAGAAAAATTTCCGACTTCTGCGGATCCATTCTCAATTCATGCATGGTAACTAAAATTGCGCTTTTAGGTGTTTACACCATGACTGCTTAAACTAGCCCTAAAGCCACTGAAATAAATTTCATTTCCATTAGTGAATTCATTCTTACGTGCCACTTAACACAGGGGTCAGTGTACTCATTTCCAGGTCCGCGCTATGTCTTCCTTGAAATGTCAGTTTTCTTGGCTGTAGGGAGCTGAAGCCGCCTAATGTACGGAACACCTTGAGTGGACGGTCATTCATTTTGCAACGAACTGAAAAATTATTAAATTGTTCTCAACTTACCGGCGTTTGTACCAAGAGTAAAAGGATTGAACTCGAGATATTTGTATTTTAAAATGTTGTGCCAAGTTAATATTTTTGAAGCAATATTTTCCTTGTCAGAATAAGTAGCATTTTTCTTCGTGTTAGCATCCAAGTACCGGAAACCAAATAACAAAATAATGATAATTCCATTAAATTACCGATTTATGGACTTTTATAATTTTTGGAATTATTATTGTTCAAAATTGAGGTGCAGCCTTACAATGAATGTTTTTAGATCATTAGAGGTTTTAGATCATTTTAGGTAACCTCTTTCTATCCTACCCCGCCTAGGACGCCGTTACTTTCTTGATGAATCTTGTAGAACTTGCGCAAGTTTGAAGAGAAAAACCTTTTTTTAGCCAAGTTGCATAAAGGTGCTGGCAAGTTGAATGTTAAGTTTGCTGCTCTTCGGTCTTGTTTTCCTGCTAATTTGGGCACGTTAACGGTCGCAACAAGAAAATTTTCAAGGAAAGATTTGTTAAAATCATAAGACGTTGTTAAAGCGCTAACCTCAATGAAAAAGTACTGTAAAATACTCTGTCGAAAAAACTTGTCGAATGAATTTTATACTTGACCTTTTACTGAACAAAATTATCTAGAAAGTACTCAAAGAAGTAAAAATTCAGACTAAACCCAAGAAGAAACTAGGAAAAATGAAATCTGATGTGAGTACACAAAAATCAGCACCTCAATTTTTACGGTATGAAAACGTAAACTTACAGCTCTGTACTGAGTTACAATGACATCTAGAACTTTGGATTAGCCTGAGAAGTACAATATTCATCACCATGGTTCCTTGTGCATTTACCCTTGATATGCGTTACTCATCGATTTGAGATATATGTATGAGATATATCTTGTTGTATCTCTTTCATACTCTCTCTACTCTATCTCTCTCTATGTATATCATACATAATATATATATATATATACATAATATATATATATTAATATATATATACATTAAATGTAAATATATCTATTTATTTCCGTAGGGAGAATCTTTTTCCTTCGATTTAATTATTCGATAACAGGACAGGAAAATTTTCCATAAGCTTAGGTGAGCGGTGACGCGAAAATAGCGGTATGCGATTATTTTCGACAAAGCAAGTAAGTTGTGCTCTGCATTTCAATCTGAAAACAATCTTTTTCAAGATGGATGCCAACAAAACCAGAAATCTGCAAGACAAAACCAAAAATCGCCAGCCATTGTGATGAAGACCCGTAATTTTTTCAGAGCGTGTGGCGTTATTAAGACAGTTACTGTTATTCCGTACACATGTGACGTCACTCTGTGTATAGAGCGGCCGGCACTTCGTTGAACCCGTTAAAATAAACATTCTTTACTCAATAACCGTGCGGTCGAAAATGCTTCGTTGAAGAGTTACAAGAACTTGAAATTTGAAACGTATTGGACAAAAATTCTTATATTGAGAGTGGCAGGAAAATGAAATGTAAAAGTAAGGACAACATTTTTATTACAAGCACAAGAAATAGACTAATAGCCTTGATTATTATGACCACAAGAAACAGGTTTTAAATTTTGTCAAGTAATCGCAAAAGATATCCAACATGAGACCCATCTGTTGTGATGCAGGCGTTCAAACGCCGGTGCAATGATTGCCGGACGCGATCGAAGACACCAGGAGTTTCATGAGTCCTTGCGGAAGCTTCGACCATTCTACGGGTCTACTTCGGAATGACTCGGTGTTTCATACACCAAACTCTTCCATTTTTCCCACAAGTAGAAATCACGGGGCATAATATCAGGAGACCTTTGTGGCCATATGAATATTTCAAGTTACTGATTAAAAGGTGTTTATTTAAACGGTCTTAATCTCAGGATAAAATTTGGTCAACAAGAGCCTCGCACCTTGTATATATATTTATGGATATTTGCCGAAAGTCAACAGGTAATGTTCTTTATTTCTGTACACAGCAGCATTTGCAAAGGAAAGGAGGGGGACGATGCCAGAAGTTCAGAGGCTTTTCGGAGTTCCTAATCTGTTCTGACATGATGATTGGACGAAGTGTATTAATTCAATTTGCTGCTGTTTCCGGTACGTTCTTCTAACCAATGATTTCAAAAAACTTTTATCAATTTCAGAAAAATAACTTGACCGTTAAAAAATTCTGCCCAATTTGAAAAATCATTATTGCAATATTCTGTTGATGAATTTGGGACCCTCTTGCTGACAAACTACTAGTTTAAAAATATTTTTATCGATCAGGTCAGTATGCAAAAATTCATTGACGTCGCACATTTATATATTTACATGCCCAGTAATTCTTGTGTTCGTGTTTTCGTTTACCTATTCATTTACATCATGTCACTCAATAGATTTATTTACTTTAGTTTTTAAATTAATTTATACTTGCATAGCTAGTTATCATACATATTTTTCAACATTCTAAGAGCACGGATTCAGGATGGGAGTCATTTTGTTAACGTCATACGCTGTAAAGGGGAGCCCCGAATAATAAATTATTACTGTAAATTTCTACTTTTCAATTTCAATTGATTTGTTTTGAAGCTGAGTCGTTATATTTTTTAATTTATTTTCTCAAAAAGAATGTAAAGATTGATTGACGTGTTTCAACGAAGGTTTTCACAAACGATTATTTTCATAAGACAGCGTACATTAAGCCTATATAGATTTTTTGTCTCCAATGTCCGAGTATATTGGCTTTAAAATGATCATAAGGCTACCAAACTCTCTCGTGGCTTCAAAGTTAGTAAAAACCATTTGGGTGAAGTAGAGTAGAACAGCTGCCAGAAGTGAGAGAAAACAAATATTATAACAAATAGGAAACAAATATAACAAATAGGAAAAATCAGCTTGAAGATTTTGATGTTTGATTTCTCCCATTTCTGTTTTCAGTACTGCTGTCCAACCTCACTATGCCATTTTTAATCAGTTCTGAAATCATGAGAGAGTACAGAAATCTTTCATCCCAGAGGGCAGCTACCATATTGATCTCTTTTAATCGCTTCGTGATTTTAAGAGCTCTAAGTGGCTCACATGCTGGAGCAGCCGGACGCCGTTTGCATTCTGGATCTACAAACAGCTTCGCTAAATCTTCATCACAATCCCTGAACACATTTGAAAATACTCGGCACGTTCTGCTGGTCTCCATTAAATTTAAAAACCGGATATTGAATCTTAAACTGCGAGTGCTGGGAAATCCTTTCTCCCGATTAGAAAAGTAGTACTGATTAAAAATTAATGATAAAAATCTCAATGACTTTCTAACTGAGCGCTATTTAGTGAAGCGATTCTTGGGTAGATACTATTGCATCTCTTTATCCTTATTTTTTTAATTTCAGTACTACATCAGTTGAGAGCAAATTGCTCTCATTACAACATAGTTCCGAGCCCATTGCAGCGTATTTGCTCACCCGTTTATGAAGGTGCGGTGTCGAAACACGTTGTCGAAAAGCAGCTCTTGCTGAAGCCCCTCATCTAGGTACTTACGGCGCTCCTCCCCTAACTCAACTCTCGTGCCTCCGGTAATGAATCAGTGCCCTAAATTGTGAAACTTTATTTATTATAGCAACTAGCGTTTCTCTCGAGCACTGCCTGGCTACCGTTCTCAGTCGATATAATTTTAGTTTCCCTTAAATTATGACCCTAGGCAAGGAATGGAGGGCCAGCCACTCTACATGATCAGTTTTATTATAACTGATGATAGTGTGCGGAAAGTTTGCCCGTACAGAAGGTCTTCTTGGATAGCCCCAAATAAATCAGGCTCTCTCCAGCGTCCGGGCCTCGGCCGCTGGGGCCAGCGTTTGTCTTTAGGAGAGTAGCGTCAAAACTCAAGACCCGAGTTCCTATTTAAAAAGCCGAAAGTATGGTCTATAAATTACAATATCGCTTTGAAATATGAAAACATATCGACGTAGGATATGTATATGATTATGTATGGTTGTAGTTACCTCGAAACATGGATATGTTTTCACCATTTTCGCAACTAAATGCAGAAATTTATTATTTTTTTCATATAAGTGGTATAATTATAGTGGCAAAATGATATCTTGATGCTGACGAGGAATGAAGTGTGTAGAGATAAGTACACTCTCGTGAGAGAACTCGAAAACGTCCTGTTTCATTTTCATCAAAATAAATGAATCAGCAAGATAAAGTATTATGGTTTTATTATACGGAAAAATTTTTTAGGAGGAAGCTGGTCGAATTTTTCCAAACGCTAATTTTGTGTTCTGTAGAGAATCAACTGAAACACCTTTGTAAAATTGACTCGTTATTCGTCGTTCGAAGAATTCTTTATGCTTGAATAAAGATTTCGTTTTCTCAAATACCTGAAGTTAGGGTTGGAAGTTTTTTATTGAAACTTAAATGATTTTTTCACAAAGTCATTTTTTGCCTGTTCAGGTACTCAATATAATTGAAGAAAAGGATCGCAGCCGCGAGTGGGAATAAAGCTGAGAGTGTTTTTGGGTGCCTTGTTGAATGTGCTGCTGGTATATTATGCTGCAGGTGAATCATATTGCAGGAATATTATCCTACTGGCATATTATGCTGCAGGTATAAAGTAGGTATATTATCCTACAGGTATATTTTGCTACTGTAAATTCTCATGACGAAAGAGATACTCTAATCTTTCTGGCTGCTTTATTTTTGCTGCTCTTCCACAGCAGCAAAGGGAAAATCAGAAGATGCGCTGAATCCACCTGGTATTCTTTTCTGCTTCGATCATGGCTACCGTGTTTGTGAAGATTTCTTCAGTCAAGGAAAGCTCATACAAGCCCACACTATCAGCCTTCATTTTATTGACCATTGTATTAGGACATTCATCGATCGTTATTGACGGCCTATTTCAACTGTTCATGTAATCCAATTATCAAATTCTCCTTTTTATGAAATTCCTCTCGTTATTCGGAATGAGAAAAAGACTGTAAAGGTACTTATTTTTATTTAGAATAAATTTAACGATCCTACCGAAGGTCATGTTCCACATGAACGACACACTACAATTTACAAATTTGAAGTACGCGCACGCCTGTACAATTTTAACCTTTTCTTTTTACCTTCTGTTGTGCAAAAATGAACATCACTAAAAATATTTCCAAAACGTTCATCGGCAGTTTCAAAACGGTTTTTATTTGTCATTTATACACAAGTTTTTTCTCTGATCGAAATCAGCATTCAGAGGTAGCAGGATGCTGTGCTCCATGGACTAGAGAACAACATACGCTGAGGCGGAAGCGTCAGGCCAACAGTTGCCAGAACTGCAATGCGCTGCGTGATGGTCCTGCATGAATGGTAACTTTGAAGCTGCGCACTTTGTTAAAATGATAATTAAAGCTACGTCGTAATTCGAGCTCGAATTAGTTCGTGACCCAGCACAGGAAACGGATCGGGTTTTCCAACTCGACGATAGCGCAGCTCCGAGAAATTCGTCGACATAACTTTTAGATTTCTTAGACTGCATTATGTAGAGGGCATGGATGTCCTGACAATAATTCAGCTTCTAAGGAGTTGTCTTCTATTATACGGTGATCATTTAATTAAACTTCACTCAATCTTTGATCATTCCACAACTGTTTTACTTCTCCCTGTAATTTGGGCATTTGTAGATTATGACTGATTTTGTTGCAATATTGCACAGAATAGCATTTGTTGAACTATGTTTTAAATACAATAAGTTCAGAGCTCAGTCATGGGGAATGTGCTAATCATGTTCGTAACATAAATAATCTCCCTGTGTAGAATTATAATTTTACGCGATTTGTTGGCTGCCTGTTGGCTTGGTTGACATCTCTATCTCCTTGCTAATATTACAGAGAAGAATATCAACCTTGATGATATTCCAGAACTACAAAGGAGAAAGCAGCAGCACGAGTAAATTTAAATGATAAACTTTTACATGATAAACGGTATTTTGATTGTCCTAATATTATCACACACTGAAATGTGAATACCTGGGCACTACATAAGATTGTGAATTTTTATCATTGCGTCGTGATTCGTTTAAATTAAATATTTTTCATTTTCGTGTAAAAAAATTAATGTAGGGTGCATGAGAAAAAAATTGAAGGGCAAATGAAAAATACGCTCATCACGCCTTCAGTTGTTCAAGTAATCAAAAGCAATCAATACTGATTTATGCTTAGCAACTCAGTAAATGATTTCCGTCTATTCAAAAAAGTATGTCTCAAGGAGACATACCGTCGGTCGTTACGATTAAATGCATTCATAATTTTCAATAAACTCAATATATTAGAAATATTTTTCCTTGTAAGAACTTGTAATATTTGTAATATTTTCCTTGTAAGAACTAAGTAAAACTTTTAAAAACCATTTGATCTTTATGTAGTCTAGAAGTGTTTATAAAAGCCTAGACGGACAATACTCGTGATATTAAGTTGACTTCCAAAGTAATATATATCGTCAGACGCAAACTCAAATGAAACTTATGAATTTATTTCTCGTACAACTTGCGCAAGGAATTTACATAATTTTGCTAGTTGCTGAAACACTAACATCGCGTTTATTTATTTCTTCTATAAGCTCTTCCATTGTTCACATTTTATTTCTTTTAAAAATATTTTTACAGTTCAAGAAATTTTAATGTACTTTCGTTCATCACAATTTGTGGCAGGTCGTTTTCTTACAAAAGATTGTTCATAGAATAATTTGCGTCGTACTAAATACGTAATTTAATACAAAGTAAGTAAAGTCGGATGTCTGACATTATCTATGAGTGTTCAAATGTGTTGCCTACTTCTTGAGGTTTACACCCGCGCCTCACGAGTTTGTAGTTCAGATGTCAAAATTCCCACCTGCACCTCACAAATGTAAGCTCATGTGCCTAAATTCCCACCTGCGACCCACAAGGTTGAGGTTCAAGTGCCTAAATTCCCACCCGCACCCCAAGTTCTAAGCTCAAGTGCCTAAATTCCCACATTCACCTCACAAGTTTGTAATTCAGGTGTCTAAATAAACAAAGAAGCATATCTTCACCTCAAATTTTCCACACTTTACAAACGTTTCTTAAAAGAAAATAAAACAACTGCGTTGGATGCGGCTTAGAGTACGTAATGAAAAAATTCTAACTGGCTTAGATGATATATTCTGTCTTGTTTCTAATAGCTTGCTATAATAATTTGGAAATTAGGACGCATTCAAGGTTTTACTAGGAGTAGCAGTTTCCCTAGAATGCACAAATTAGTCTAATAATAGCAAGGGACATGCAACGTATTAATGCTTAGCTATTCAAGGAATAAGTTAACCATGTTACATATGTACAATATTTATCACTGACGCGTCAGCAAATCATTCACGCTTTTCATCAGTCATATTAATGGAAACTGTAAAATTTGTAACAGAGCTCACTAACACACATTTCAAATTTAAAATTCCACATCAATTGCTGATAATTTATTTCCACTTCATAACATCTTCAAGTCTCGACGACAAACTGCGCACCAAATTTTCAAGCAGATGTCATCAGTAGGTAGTGGAGGATCAGGTTTGGTCTGGTAGCATGGACACTGAAAGCAGAAATAAAAAATTACTATTAGTAGGTGTAAATAAATGAATGTAAAAAATCAATGACATTCTTGTAGTCTTTACGTATTTACCGGATTGAAAATGTAGGCCATTTCAATATTATATATATATATATATATATATATATATATATATATATATATATATAACACAGTCGAACAGGACACATCAAAAAAATACAAAGTTTACGTAGAATATGTAAAATTTGAAAACAAATTCGTTTAATTAAGCATTTGTTGAAAAAATTTGCATGCTGGTACGATGAAATGCTTGATGAGATACAATGCAAGACTGTTTATGAATTAGTTGAAATTTATGAAGTCGTATGCAAATATAAGTCGTAGATCAATGCATAACCAATCTAAATGCTTTTGTTCTAAAATCGGCCAATGAACAACTAATAGAAAATTCGTTGCATGTCGACAAGTCTAGCAGCTTTACAATGCTGGCTTTATCGTCATGCCAATACATGTTCTTTGTTATCTTCAATGAGTGAATGAATTGACTATACCAATGTGGAACAATCAACTTGAAATGTGATGCTTGAAAAATGTATTACAAGAGAACTCACAATGCTACCACTTGTTCAAACATCGTACGATCTCATCGTGGCAGATTATTTGAAATTATAAAAAATTCTAATATCTGTGAGTGTAATTTAGTTGATGTTATTTGCAGGTTAATAGCCTAATATTTTAGGATAATGTTAACCTTCGTGCTTCTGAAACGCTTGAAAGTACAATTATTTCATGCTAGGCTTTCAGCTAACTGTAAGTATGTATTTACTTCACTGATATTCGAAACAAAGAAAATATTGAATTATGTTTTTAATTGAAAAGTTTTCTTCAAAAACATTTAACCGCTGAGTTCGAAAGAATGAAAACATCATTTACGACATCAACATTAGTATCAGCTTCTAAAAAAACGAACAACTTTAAACTCTTCGTACTTACAACAATATTCGTTGATGTGCGCTTCGAGTTTCCAACAATTTCCTGCACTATATAGTTGCTCACCCCATGCACCCTCACTCCTGCAACGTCTCCTCACAAAGCTGCTCTTATTGAACTAAAAACATGAACTAAATGTAATTTTCATTTGAGCTCACCAACAATTGTTTCCAAGAAATGAGCGATGTGTGGCAATTTTATTTAAAGTACGAATCAGAAAGCAGTTTATTTTGAAACACCGGCTTACTTTAGAAATTACCTTAATGCATTCTCATTTTAAGTCATTGAAAACTTTATGATGAGGATCATTATTTCTCATCGCCTCTTTTGAACTCAATTTTAAGTTATTGTTTCGTCTGCGTATAATCAAGCGTAACTATGTCCAAGTTGATGGGAATTAAAATCACTGTAAAATTAGTTTGTAGAAATTTGAAAGAAATATGAAAAAATTCACGGCACATTCTCGATAAAATGACAAAGAAAGGAGCCATTTCAGCTCACCTCTGTAGAGCGTTCTCGGCCCCAGTTGTGATACGCATTTCTGCAACAAAATAAATAAATTTATATTCAAGGAACATCACAAAAAAAATTTCTGCAGAAAGCTCATAACAACCGACAACATGGCATGTTTAAGTGTGATATTAATTTTACTAAAACCTGGCCAAGTTGGCTGTTGATACTTTCAGGAAAAAATTATCTACAGACAGTTTTCATATAAAAAATCCAGAGCAGCACAATTCGTGGAAAAACACGTACCCACCGCGTGAGTCTTCATGAGACCTCACCAAATTGGTCACAGGTACTTTTGAAGAAAAATATATATCGATATTTTTTCTAACCAAAATATCCAGAACAGCAACAGCAATTTGTAGAAGAATACGTAGGGGTAGAGCCCCACCTAACCCTGAGTTTTTCATGAGACCTCACTAAATTGGTTACATGTAATTACATATTTTCAAGAAGACAATCTCAGAGCAACAGAATCAGTAAAAGAACCCATACGGGCGGGCAACCCACCGCATGAGGGATGTTGGTGCGCAGGGTGCGCCCACCGAGGGGCTGAGTGGGGCGCACGTTGCCCACTGAGGGTGCCGCCAGCCCACCGCCCGACCCTCTCCGCAGCGACTGCAGCTCCCACAGCTGCGCGGGGTGAGGGCAGTTTTGTGACTAGCGAGTTCGCTCTGATGAAACTTGTGTGTTGATACTAATGAAAGTGATGCAAGTAATATGTTTAAAGTAATGAAACTGTTGAAATTAATATGCTTAAATTAATTAAACTAAATTTCATAACTGTTGAAATGATTGTATTGAAAGTAATGGAACTGTTTAAATTAATATGTTGAGAGTAATGAAAATATTGAAATGATTGTGTCGAAAGTGATGAAACTATTGAAATTAACAACGTTGAAATGGTTGTATTGAAAGTAATGGAACTGTTTAAATTAATATGTTGAGAGTAATGAAAATATTGAAATGATTTTGTCGAAAGTGATGAAACTATTGAAATTAATACTGTTGAAATGATTGTATTGAAAGTAATGGAACTGTTTAAATTAATATGTTGAGAGTAATGAAAATATTGAAATGATTGTGTCGAAAGTGATGAAACTATTGAAATTAATACGTTGAAATGGTTGTATTGAAAGTAATGGAACTGTTTAAATTAATATGTTGAGAGTAATGAAAATATTGAAATGATTTTGTCGAAAGTGATGAAACTATTGAAATTAATACTGTTGAAATGGTTGTATTGAAAGTAATGGAACTGTTTAAATTAATATGTTGAGAGTAATGAAAATATTGAAATGATTTTGTCGAAAGTGATGAAACTATTGAAATTAATACTGTTGAAATGATTGTATTGAAAGTAATGGAACTGTTTAAATTAATATGTTGAGAGTAATGAAAATATTGAAATGATTGTGTCGAAAGTGATGAAACTATTGAAATTAATACGTTGAAAGTAATGAAACTATTGAAAATAGTATGCTGAAAGTAATGTAACTCATGCAAATAATAAATTGAAAGTAAAGAAACTATTGAAACTAGTATGCTAAAACAAATTAAACTAACATGTTGATACTAATGAAATTAATACGTTGAAACTAACGTTTTGAAACTAATGGACCTAATATGGTGACACTAATAAAATTAATATGTTAAATTAAAAGTAATGGAACTAACCTGTTAGAGTAAAATTAATGAAACTAGAATGTTCAAACTAATAAAACTAATATGTTGATACAAATTGAACTATCATGTTACTAAAATTAAAGAGTCGAAAATTGGAAACTGACATGTGAAACGAGTTGATATGGATCCCATGATTTTACTCGTCATTAAATTTAAATGGCAAATATGCTATCGAAAGTTCTTGCCGCAGCATGGTGATGTATTGAATGCATCGTTCACCGATCAACATGACAAGAAATAGGGAAGAACAACGGAGGTCGTGACTGTATTGAGGGGAGGGAAAAAAACAAAATAGTCTACGGGATTTGGAACAAAGATTTAACTATCTCCACCAAATTTTTGATGGCCGTACTTCTCAAAAATGACCTACTCCGATTGTAATATCATGAAGAAACTACAAAGTGCCTCTATAAAATGCGCATAAAAAGAAAGTTAAATTGCAAAACTAATTCAAAATCATACGAGGAACACAACTAGCGACAACAGCTTTTGCAGCTCACAGATTTTATGTACGCCTCAATACACGAAAGTTTTTACTTAGTGTGTGTAAATTACCCTTCAACTCTTACAAACTCAACTGCTTATTCTATATCTGACGCAGGCGACAGTACTCTCATAGCGTCTAGCTAGCGTCAGATGTTCATGCAAGCGAAGCGATATCCTATGCTTGTAAAACTCTTAAATGCACTGTAATATAACATTTTTCTATATTTTTTTCACGGTGAACTTTGTTCCTGGAAAAACTCTCAGCCAATAGAGTACAAAAATGTTTTCTTGCATTTTGAACATTCTCGCTGAAGAGGCTTTATGAGAGAATACACTTTGAAGTGCATATTTTTTCACGCGCAAAAGCAATTGGGTGTTCAACTTTTCACTATATTTTGGCATATCGAGGGCTAGGGGAAAATTAGAAACTAAAAACAATTCACATTAGTAGCTAGCAAAATTGGCGAGTTACTACATATCAATATGCACGCCGATTAGTAGCCAATGAAATTATCAAGATACAGGATATCAAGAGGAACAGGTGTTTTTAATAATAATTAGGTGCATAAGACGTTACCTGGTGTCTGGTGAGATAAATTGGTCTGTTGAGCACAATCCAGGTAACGGTCTCTTCACAGGGCGGCTCGGTGAGCGAGCCTTCGTACGTCACGAAGTGCGGCGACGGCAGGAGGCTCGACAGCGACGGCAGCGTCTCGCCCGCGCTCGAGCCTTCACAGGCAAACATTTTGACGACAATAAAGCATCATGTTCTATATATAATATTCGTACTACTGCAGTCAATACTAGAAGTGACTTTACCTTAGTGTGTTCTTTCATTTTCTCAAATAGCGAACTAACAATTTACAATAGTATAACATTATTAAATGACGTAGGCGCTTTCGTTCAGCTTCTACGAATTTTTTTGGATGGAATGTATTGCAAAGCTCTAGTTTCAGCTTATCTCGACACATAGTGACTTGAATATCCTACATTTTAATTGCAAGCATCGAAGGTGTGCGATGTACGCTGCAGTTTTTTCATTGATTTACGAGGTAGCAAAATTCAAAAAGACTACTTCTGGATCAGATATCTCTCAGTATTCTCCTGCTCGTCACTTTGGATGCATTCATGACAAGAGTGTTTCATGCAAATGAGAACCGATTCGAGAGTCTTAAATGCTAAGTCTGTCTCACGTTAACAAATTAACCGCAACATTTCAAACTGTTTTTCTTAAATTCAACTCCAATTAAACTAAATTTCAGAGTTCAACTTTCAAATGCATCAAAAATAATAAAAACTCCCATCATCTGGCATGGGCTGAGTAAAAATAAAGATGCAGGTTGTGACCACCAATAGGTCATACAGCAGCCAAAGTATTCAGTCACAATTCCAATCATTTTGGCCAAGGTTTGTGTCCAGAACTGGTACCTAGATTCTCTCCTGCCAATATATGAAGCTAACAAAACGCAGTATTGCTACATCACACGATACTCTCACCACTCGAGCGTAAGCTTGGGAGATGATTCAGCCAGAGGTTCAGCACCGAATTAGGTTGCTCTCCTTCCTGTAAGGAAAGAAAACTTTTAACATTGCAACTAATGCCAAAAGAAGGCGATTGGCAGGTTTAGGACTATCTTCGAATATTGTGATAATTTAAAATATTCTTAAGTGATTGCTTTGATCGTAAACATTACAGAATAACCAGGCTTAGACCGAGATAAGATTGAAATCCTTATTGAAATGACCATAAATTTTCGAATTTATTCTTTCAACATGAGCATTTCTACCTTCTTTCAAGTACGACAGAGTTGTCTTTATTTTAATTTAAAAAATGAATCAGAATTTTTGCTAATTTAAGAAGCTAGGCGACAAAAAGCATCAGGCAACCTTCCTGGCTGCTACTAAATATTTGTTATTGACGTGTCCAATTATAAAAATCTTTTTACCCCAGGAAACTCTAAGTGTTTCAAGCATACGGTAAATTTTTTTGAACTATTTTTCCAATATTATTTGAGTAATTTAAAAGAGCACATGGTTCACATAGGTACCCTATCAGGCAGAAGCAACGATCAATAAAAATGAAAACGTAAGATTTGAGGAACTTGCGGAGTACGAAATCGAAATAAAAAAGAAAACGAAGAAAGTGAGATGAGCCTGTGCAGTATACATGTAGTTGGCCGATATATGATATGTAATGTCTTCATCTACTACCCATACACTTGGTAACATATAAAATTAGCTGCAAGTGAGCAATTATTCTCAAGTAAGGTTTCGCAATTTTTCTCCTGAAAGTTCCGACATTTCTAAGCCCCTGGAGTTTCATTATTCAATTTTGTGTCATGATTGTCTCATGATCTATTTCGAAGCTTTATGCTTTTAGTTCAGTTTGTCAGCACATAAGTCGACCGCAACCGATTTTTGTGCCCTTAGTACTGGTGTTCAGTTTTACTCCCTCACATTCTACAGTTTGCTAATTAAAAAAGCTGAGAAAGCTGACGACTTCAATAGATGACTGAATGTACTGACTGGCCGCTTCATGCCCAGCCTCAGACTCCATAACGTTAAGTCAGCTCGTGCAGTGCAAACATTTGCTGCTTCGATAATTGCAATTGTCAGGCGCTCATTTCTAATTATGAGGGTCGGCAATTGCCTGATGCTGTCGGCCGTGCCACTCTAACTCGACACGCTGGCTTGCCTCCTGAAAAACTCGGTAAAATTGCAGATTTCTTGTATTATTGTTGCTCGCTCTTGTCCAGCCTGAGAAAAACGCAAATTATTTCATGAAAAAGTCTGCTAATTTGTTCTCTTTCGCTTGGGACCACAAAAAAAAAACAAAATTGAATCTTTCTCTAATTATTGTGGTGTTCTCTTGTTCAACTAGGAGTTTTTTAAAAACTGGGAAAAAAGTGCATAATCTTATGAAAAAGAGTCTGAGACATTGAATGTTTATTTCGTCCTCTACAAGCTTTGACATTTTCATTCGAAGAGAAAGAGATGCCAATTTTTTTGGTTGTGATGTAATCCCAATGTGCATTTGTTAAATGAAAATTACAATGTGTGTTAACTATCTGGGTAGGAATAATTTGGTCATTCACATAAAGGATAAAACTTCGTTAAACTGCAAAGCACGATAAAAAATCAACATTCGAATTTCTTCTGAAAATTATATCTTACCTTTACAAACACAGCCATGGCTGCTACTCCGTTAGGTCGCTCGGCGGCTACAGTAAAGTTGTCGTACAGTACCATGTTGTAGAAATACAACTGTACCTGCAAGGGAAAGTTGTCGTACATTACTATGTTGTAAAAATGCAACTTTTCCTGCAAGGCGAAGTGTTCGTACAGTATCATGTCGTAATAATATGACTGTACCTACTGTACAAGGAGAAGTTGTCGTGCAGTGTCATGTACAATCATGTACAGTATCATGCACAAAACTGTTGTTCATAGAATGCTATAAACAATACAGCTGCATCTAAAAGATGAAATAATTTAGTAAGTTGCTGTTAGAATAAAATGTACAGGAAAAATACAGTTATAACTGCAAAATGAAACGAGGTATAAACTCATCGTACAATGACAAGTTTTGGATAAGCTACTGCACCAGTTACGTGAAGATAGTCGGTGAGCCTTTGCATAACATTAGCAAGAAAAAATGCAGTGAAAGCCAAACTTTGCGAAAACATTGCTGCTTTTTGAGGAAGAAATTACTCATGTAGAGTGCTACGGTAACTGTTTTTAGAGAAAAACTAAATGCTCATGGGAAAATCATTCAACAGTGAGCATCCAGTTGGTCAATTTCCCTGTAATACCTTACTTAAAAGTTATTTGTCTCGCACTAGGATCAAGGTATTAGCGTACGAGTAAAAATTATTTTTACCCTAGCCTTTTCGAGGTAAACTGCGCGACAGATTTATTCACAACTATATATTAAATTCACGAGGTTTTCAATGTATCCTTTTTGTTCAGGAGTCCCTATACTTGAGCATGAAGAGAAACCAAAAACTTTTTTTTCAAATTCTATCATTTTTTTTTCAATCCATTTACCTCAACTGATTCCTATGAACATAATTAAAGAAATATCCCAACCTGATACAAAGCGCTTCGTTTTTCAACCCATTTATATTAAATTAACTAATAACAAAGCCACCATTTAATATGATGCAATTTACCTGAGGAAGAAGTGTTACCAAGTTTTGATCAGTATATAAATAGCAAAATAAAACACCAAAGGTGCGTGAACTATATGAGTTGTGAACTAGACTGTATACAGATGTACATTTCTTATTTTTACGTTGATGTCTATATTATCTTAGCTGCCAAAAATGACTTTATTGGCATGATTCAAAAATAATTTGCATAATATTGCTTTGAAAAATTTAAAATAGATTCTTTGCTTTTGATTTTCTCAATTTTGTTCCTTGTTGCGAATGTATCGAAAAACATTTTGTCTTTTGCTTCTCGCGTTGAATGACAGCCGCTGAATTTTTCCTTGCTACCAAGCGTTGTGTCAAAGACATCGACTTTTACTTCGCTTTTTCGTTTACAAGGATACTGACTTTATTTTTTAAATTTTACCTCCCGACAAGCCCGTTGGCTTTGGGTGCTCAAATATTTATTTCTCACCCGCAGAAATTCATTTATTCTCAGAGTTAGTTCGACAAAAAAAGCTCAGCTGAGCAGCACAGCAAACTTTGTTAATTATGAGGCTCGTACTGAAATATGTAGAAAAAAAGAAAGTGAGCATTCTGAAAGAAATGCGAATGGAATGAAAATAAATATAAACTAAAATCTATGTTAAATATTGCACATTTAAAATGACCATATAACTTTCTAAGTTACTATTTCAGCATATCTATTAAATAGAATAATTTATAAACCGAGAGCCAGATATAATAAGATAATAGTAGTAGTAGTAGTAATAACATCAATTTGCTAGCGCTTCAGTGCCTGCACTATGTCGCGCCGAAGGTCTTATATAATAAGATAAGTCTATTTGAATGTGTGCTACACGGTTCTCTAGAAAGAAAGAGTTATTGTAAATAAAATTGGTATTCATCTCTGCTTTTCATAAGCAATGAAAAGAAGTGTAGCTTGAGATTACGTAGCTTAAGTGAACGCTAGTTTGATGATATCTTGATAGTTTGTTGAATTAATTACTAGAATCCAAGAAAATTTAATACGTTCATTGTGGCCTTCTAGATCTTATTTTACTCGTCAATAAAACATTTTAATATAAGTGAGCCTCTTGGAATACTGAGATACACCGCAAATAAATCAAAAACGTTCAAATAATAACGTAGAAAATTATTACATGCCTCAAAAGCTACACCGTGAGAACTTGTTTCTTCTTTCAATTTCAGTTTGGATACGCAGGCCGCAGAAAAAATGTTCGGTTTTTGCTGGAAATTCCGCGAGCTAATGAACTGCCGAGAGACGGTCTGAGTACTTTAACGAGCAATAAATCCCCTGGTAATCCTCAGCACAACCTCAGCTGTTATATTAGAAATACTGAAATATGAACTCTTACAATAATTTATAAGCCGGGATATTTTTTCGCAAATCGAGAGAATAGCCCGTAATAAGAGTGATCATTGTTGCGCATGGCCCTTTAAGTTTCTCTTGCTCTGGAAGCAGCGTTATTTTTTATATCATTGTTATCGGTAGCATTATGTAGATGTGCAAGTGCCACACGCTTTTTCAGCTTGTTCACGTGACTAAGTCCTCGTAACTGCACCAGCATATCAATTCCTGTAAAGTCCATCGCCAAGTCGACACTCTGACCACTTTAATCTCTCGGTCTTCAGGAAGACGAAGACTAAGGAAATTTTTCGTTTAAAAAACGTAATTATTCGTAATTAACGTAATTAACGTAAAAACGTAATTAAATTCAACGATGCTGTTTGAATTGAACTTCTTTAATTTTGTAATAAACATTACATTACACGCCATCGCATGGTGTTCTTGCTTGATGATCTCGTGACCAAGTGAGCGTGCACCGCAGCACAGCCGAGACTCGCATGAGGATTCGCGACTATTCATTTGCACAAATGTTTTTAACCCAAAATTACATTAAGATGTTATGATGGAAGTTGAGGTGAAACAGTTATAAGAACAATGGGTTCAGTTTATGAATTAGAGCAAGAATTGAGACTCCGCTCATTCTGAGTGGTTATTATGAGAGAGCTTCCTTTCTGATATCGGGAAAAACATTCAAGTGATTACTGCAGTCTTGTGTAATTTACTTATCTAGGTGATTTTACTGGTGAACTTATCTTCGGTTCATCCGGCGGTCAAATGAGGGGCATAACAATGACCCAAATCTTGCAAATTTGAAAACTCCGTCGGTCTTCAGCGAAAACTCGATGGGCCAGATTTTCATTTCATTCAATTGCAGTTCACATCAATTGAAGTATATTCTTTCACTTTTATGGCCCGTCACTCCCTGAATATGAACAGAGAGAACATGTTTCCTTGCGTGACATCTTACCTCGGCCGGAAAGAACTGGTCGTCCAAGCTGTGCTCAGAGCCAGCGTGCGAGGCGGCCCAGCGGAGCACCACGTGACTGAGCGCGTAGCGGTACAGCAGCGGCCCGCCCGACACGGTGATTGGCTCCTGGCGCACCCACTTGTGCGGGTGCCTGCCTACCCCCACCGGCACTTCTTTGTTCACGTCCTGCGCAGCCGCGTTCTTCTTTCGTTCATCGTCATGCCTGGTATAAATTTCTTCATCGTTTGTATCGAGCCGATCTAGTTTAACTAATGCGATACTGTTACCCGCTTGGTTGTATTCTTGCAGGCTTGTGTCTTCTGAATTTTCTAAATGCCAATAGGTTTTCAATGGCTTCCACTTTTCATCGTCATCTTCAAATTCATTTTCATGCAAGTTCTCATGTTTATTGTTAAGCTCCTTGATGCTACGAATTGCATCTTTCAACCCGCCTCCGTATGAGTGGAATCTCAGGTGATGAGATGGCTTGTTATGACGGAAATGTCGACTTTTGTCTCCTTTATCGAAACGCTGATGACCCGATACAAATTCTTTACCATCTGTTAGACTCTTAAAATAAGAATCACTAATATTTAGTGTTATTCTGGATAAAGATTTCAGATATTCGGACGGCGAAAGATTTCTCTCTTTCTCTTGGTATTTCTTGACTTTTCCGGTAGGCAACCGGTGGACGCTCTCTCGGTAATTTGAATGCACTCGAATTTCCGCACGTTTTTCTTTGTGAGACTTTCGAGAATGTTCGTTGCGTATCATCCTTCCCTGCCTGGGCATAAAATCCTCTTCTTCAAGAGCCATGGAATGCAAAGATGCGCGAGGAGTGAAGAGCCCTGTTGCAGACGATGGAGAAGAAGCTACAGACACCGCAGACGCTGATGGGTGACGGTGAGAAGCAATCGTTGGACTCCAGCGCAGTCCAAAGCCTGTGTTCAATAAGATCCCGTTCACCTTAGGAAGAAATATTATCAAGTTATGTCCAGTTTATAAATCGCAAAAGAGAGTAACAAAGGTGCGAAGAATTGAAGATCTATGAACTATGTGATAAAAAGTGAGAAATTATTCTCCAGTACATGTTCTATAAATTCATGAATTTTTGAGCTACCCGAATTAGTCTGACTCTTCACAGTGACTGTCTGGGTACCATTTCTTATTGGAGAATGGCAATTTAGTGACAGATGTGAGGAACTGAAAGAAATTTTAGCGCTAAAAATTGTCCGCAGGGAATAATTCGGGAGACGGAGAATAAATAGCTGCTCTTAGGTAAATCATTGACACTGAACTTAAGCCCAATACACAAGAGCGATAAAAGTTGTGCCGACGTATAGGATTGCACAAAAAAGTTGTCGTAATGCCAAGCTTAAGTTGGCGGTAGAGATGGTTTTAAGACACAAATCGCGACTGATTTTGTCGGCCGAATCACCAACTCACCTCCTGCCATGTCGTCTATGAAGGGAATAAAATGGAAAAGAATGCAATTCATTGCTTATTGAGCACATTTATGCGTGCATATTTATGAAAGGATTCCGTTGATTTTTTTTTACTCCAGTGGGTACTTTTAAACTCATTTTGAATCTCGCATTCTCAGATATGAATTACTTAGAACTAAATACTTTCTTAATTGCACTAAAAAGTGATCTCATTTACATAAATCACGTGTTCAGGAAAAGGTTGTAATACAAACTTTCGATCCACACACGTGAAGTATACGCGCATTGTTACGACATTGGCTCCTGGTTTATCGAAGCGCTGATGACCCGATACAAATTCTTTATCATCTGTTAGACTCTTAAAATAAGAATCACTAATATTTAGTGTCATTCTGGGGAAAGATTTCAGATATTCGGACAGAGAAAGATTTCTCTCTTTCTCTGCAGTTGGACCTGCAGACGATGTTGTTTGTTCGAACTGAAGACAAATACTCATCTGCGTCGGCCTTAATATGCATCACGTCTTACTGAACAAAATTCTTGAGTTACTCATCATTAGATACACAACCTCAATTTTTGCGGAGGAAAATTAGTCCCAGTTACTCATTACCTGAGTCAAGCATCATTTTGTTAAATAAATAAAACTAATACAACTAAATTATAACTTTTAACTGTACTATGCTATATGTTGGGGGTTTCTTTAGATGTCGTATAAATCGAGGGTCGATTATACATTTTATATTTTACTCGAATGATGAAACATAGTCCCGTAAACTTTCGTGGCACAGCGCTTAACCAGATCTACCTTATCTAACTTGACATGACCAAACCTTTCAACTTTACCTAACCCAACACCGCAAAGTGCGACGATCAATCATTAAATCTAACCACTTATCTTCCTCCCCCAGTTGTGACGCCATAACGGCTGCGGTAAAACGCCAGCGCCAAAACAGCCCCGTCCAAGCGTCCCATTTGGATGAATAAGTGTTCACTGCCTGGACCCAATGCGGTGTCGTAAATTTCATATCAAGCTAGAACTGAAGCATCTGAAGGCGCTATCCACGTATAGAGAACTAAGCTTGTCCCTCGAAAAGTTATTGAGTATTTAAATGTTGAAGAAAATAGCTGACGCACATATGTTGGTAAATATGCCTAGCAATTAACTGTCACGCGGACGGTTCTAGAACTGTCGCATATTTTTGCTACTGTTCACATTTCTGGATCTGCCACACATTTCTGGAACTGTCCCACATTTCTGAAACTGTCCCACATTTCTGAAACTGTCCCACATTTCTGAAACTGTCCCACATTTCTGAAACTGTCCCACATTTCTGAAACTGTCCCACATTTCTGGAACTGTCGCACATTTCTGAAGCTGTCATACATTTCTGGTACTGTCACATATTTCTGGAACTGTTCCACATTTCTGAAACTGTCCCACATTTCTGAAACTGTCCCACATTTCTGGAACTGTCTCACATTTCTGGAGCTGTCATACATTTCTGGTACTGTCACATATTTCTGGAACTGTCCCACATTCCTGGAAAATTCACATATTTCTGGAACTGTCACACATTTCTGGAACTGTCCCACATTTCTGGAAATATCACATACTTCTGGAAAAGTTACCCTTTTCTAGAACTGTCGCAGTTGTCGGCATCAGTACGATTATCTTTACACACGGTGTTCATTGTGCATAATTTCCCTCGTCTCTTTTACCGACTATACAATTAACATCGATGGAGAACAGAATTAACTAGGGACACGAATGCTATTAAGTAATGGACTTTGCTCCTAATAATTATGGGAAAAAAGATGTAAGAAATAAACTGAAATATAGGAAAAATAGAGCTAGGGAATGATAATGAAGAAGATCTGTGTGGTTTTGTGATATTGATGAGAGATTTCCAAATCGAATGGTTAAAAATATGTGAAAACACTTTTTTTGAACACAAAAATGAATTTAAAACGGCCGCATAGCTCAAAGAAAATATGCGAGAGACCTCGATAAAGGTGCCTCGAACGGCTAAGTCAAAATTAAAATAATTAACTACGTAAGTTTGAAGGATCACATGATCCCAGGGTTGATGCCCGCTGTGAAAAGAAATAAATTAGCCCTTACTGTCTATAAAGGTGTTTGAAATAGACACAGGCTCAAACGGGAGTCTGCCATTGCGTTCTAGAGATAGTTAATTAAAACACAATTCAAAAAACTGTGTACATAAAGATACGCATGAATTTATTCCAACTACAACATTTTTATGCTAGAAGCCAACTCACTTGAGCGTCGTCAATGACCAGCTCGCGGATGTTGTGGTCGAACACGAGGTGGCGGAGGTCGATGTCAACAGGACTCTGGCGCCTGCCGTCGCTGCAGAGCCGCCAGCCCCTGTTGATGACGCCCCAGAAGGAAGGGCCGGAGATGCCGTCGTAGCCCCACCACGTCGTCCAGTCGAACTCCCCGACTGAGGGCACGAGCGGTGCTAGAGGTCACATGAGGGCCACGAATGTCATTGAAGAATAGATGATAGCCACGAATTTCATTGAAGGACAGATGAGGGCCACGAATGTTATTGAATAACAGATGATTGTCACAAATACCATTGAAGGACAGATGAGGGCCACAGATGTCATTGAAGAACAGATGATGGCCACAAATGTTGTTGAAGAACAGATGATGGATGAAAATAAGAAGGGCAACTGCTGCCCAGAATCACTTGTTAAGAACAGCTTCTAGGCAGAATTACCAGCCAAAATCAGCTACTGAACAGAATTATTTGTCAAAAACAGCTGCTGAACAGAATGATTTGTCAAAAACAGCTGCTGGACAGAATACCTTGTCAAGAAAAGCTACTGGGTAAAACCATGAGGCGAGAGCAGATGCAGAGATACATCGCTAATAAAGAAAGAAAAGAAAAACAGTCCATTTCCAATAAAGTTTAAACATAAAATGTTGATACATTAGTTTTTAAAACACCTTAACATTAACATCCTCAACTGATAATAACACATTGGTATCGTAAAACCCGCGTAAAATTTTGAATAAAAAAATGATTGACAGAAAAGCTCAACAAAAATGAGTTCCCTTCCTTTCCTAATCTGATTTTGACAGTGCATTTAAATATACGTCACTAAGAGAACACAATCCTCGTTCCGCTTAGTCGAAAAATGTATTCGTTTGTGCGCATTTAAATTGAAATAAAAGCAATAATCGCGTTCAAATACCTTAACTTAGAGATCCTTAATTGCAATTCATACATGGTTATCGTAATACCCATGTTAAACGTTAAAACAAATGAATCAGATACTTAACTGCTATTCATACATGGTTATCGTAATACACATGATAATTGTCGACACAGGATTCAGAGAAAAGCACGAAAAAATGGGTTCCTTTTCGTTACGGTATTCGGATTTTGGTAATGCATTTAAATACAAATGACTAAGAAAACATAATTCATGTGACGCATAGCTGAAAACCCTCTCGTTAGTGCGTACTCGTATTGAAATATGAGCATAAGAACATAGGAAATTAGTGATACGAGAGTGAGGGATTTGTTAGAAGTAAAATGGGCAGATTTGATTTATTTTGTGTCTAGAACTATGAGGTCGACAGTTGGGGCTTATGAAGAATTGTTCACACTGACGCATCATCTAGTATGCCATGTGGTGAGCTCGGAAAGAATATAATATTCACGATAACAAAACAAAATAGTGTTATGATATTTCTTGCTTACGCTAATAGTACTGGCGCAAAGAGTCTATCGGAGTCAAAGACGTGAAAATGATTGTTGTACGATGCTGGCCGTAACATTTTCAACATAGGTGGGACCGTACAAAAATTCAACTTCCAAAATAGTGTTGTCATAATGTATTCACGAGAGTAAGAAAGAAAGAAGAGTTACCACATATAAACTAACAAGAGCAATTTAGGACCAAAATAAAAAGATTAAAGAAATGATGTTCTTTACAGTTATGACTTTCGTCGAATCCGTGGCCTTTTTAAAATGTTTCAATAAGGAAGAAAAAAAGAGAAAAAAGATGCTAAAACACCTCACATTAACATTCTTTCTTTCTTTGCTGTAATTAATTTGGTTGTGAAAATGAAAATAAATATAAGTAATTAAGAAAACAAATCCCTGTGACACATAGTTGAAAACACTCTCATTAGGGTGCGCGTATATTGGGTCCCTTAACATTTGCAGCATAGCTGGAAGAATACGACAAGTTAGCCACCGAAAATGATTTCGTCTTTAATGCACTCACGAGCGTAGGAAAGTAAAAGTTGCCAATGAATTACGTCTCACTTTCATATGTTTTAATGTGAGTGAAAAATGCTTTCAAATATCTTAGAATTTAGATATCTACACATGGCGACCATAATACTTTTACCGGTTAATTTTGAAACAAATGGTTGGGAGAACAGCACGTAAAAAATGCATTCCCGTTGGTCTGATTTTAACAATGCATTTTATTACAAGTGGTCAAAAAAATATTGTGCATGTGATGCGTTGTTAAGAACACTCTAGTTAGTGCACTCCCATATTGAAATTTGAGGTGTACGAACATAGGAACGAGTGAAATGAGGGATTATGGTTGAAAGTAAGACGGGTAGATCCAAACTAATTTGTGTCTTAGACTGCAAGTGAGGTTGACAGTAGAGACAAATTTACATTGCTTCGTATTAACTAGTGAGCTAAATAACTGGCTCGGATAAAATAAAATATTTTACAATGACACAAAAATTAAATTTTATATGCTACTAGCAATGGCACAAAAAAGTTCACCGGATTCAAATAGATGAGAAGGATCGTTGTACAATGCCAAACATAACATTTGCAACATTGCTTGGACAAAAACGAGAAAGTCAAAACAACTTAAAATATTATGGCCAAAGTATGCTCAAAGAGTGTAAGGGACGACACATTGTCACACAAGATTAACCAATGCATTTAAGGAGGGGAATATGTTCTACATATATATATATATATATACAAAGACACACATATATATCCATACACATATATACACATATGCATACATACGAGCGTCACATGTGCGTGCATACATGTACTTAATATTCGCATACAAGCAATCATATTGCATATGCATGTTGCAAATATGTCTTGATTGTTGTATAGTGTAACGAAAGGTAAGATAATTAACAGTAAAAATTCCTGACTTCTTTTCCAGTACGTACTACAATTCACACTTATTGTGTAGACGCAAGATAGATAGCTACTTTAGTTTTGAAATCTCTTAGTGTTTTAGGGGTTTTGATGCTCTGTGGGAGTTTGTGTCAAAGTAAGGCGCCTGATACTGACAGAGCTTTCTGCCCAATGTTAGATGAACGGTATTTGATTAAGACATCACGTCTCCTATTCGGCTTTAGGTAGGTGGCGGTAGGGAGATGGAATTTCACTATTTCAGCATTGCTATGAGGAAGATACAAAGAGGAGAATACGTTTTGGACTTTGTGCACCAGAAACCTTTCCTGAATAGGAGCCCAGCCGAGCTTATTCTGGAGAGGTATTACGTGATAATGCTTTTTGAATTTACCGTTGCATACAACCTTAGCTGCAAAATTCATGTATTTTTGTTGATCTTTTTGAATATTTTTCGATACATTTCCCCATACCAGGTTACAATAGTCAATACGTGATAAGGCCAAAGATTGAACGGCCAACAAGCTAGATTCTTCGTCCAGCATACTTTTTATACGATTAAAAAACATTCAAGTCCCGTAAATTGTGTTGCAGGTTTTATCAACGTGGGGTTTGAAGGACAGGTTTCTATCGAACCACATACCTAAATTTTTTTCTTTTTCTGATGTGTGTATTTTATCATTCCCAAACGTAAGAGTTAGATCCAGATTTCAAATATTGTTTATTGCATCTTTAGACCCAAAAACAATGAATTGTGTTGTACTCGCGTTTAGCAAGTAAATGAGGATTAGGTCTTTATTAAGACATTCTTTTCCAGTTCATCACCTCTGAAACGAGCAGTTTTGCTTCACAAAACTAATCTGGTAAGCTTAATTGAGCAGAGCTAGGGACAATTTATTCCCTGTTAATCGTACCGCGATTGAAAGGTGATGAGAAAGAATATGGAACGACACTAAAGGAAAGAGAAAAGGAAGACAAGTGGGGGTAAGGATTATGTGCACTCTTCGTAACCTCAAAGAGTAAGTCTCCCGCTGAACCATTCGAGTACTATTGTAAGAGTTGCAGTCATTCACCCAACGAGTGGTCGACATTTTTGTCATTGTGAGTGCATACTTTTATTGTTCACAGCTCAAATAATGAACGACTGCAACTGCAATCGGATGCGTTAAAATCGCAGTTTTTCAGGAAATGATATGCTCTAGGAATCATTAAAACGTGTTAAAAGAGGCTGACACATGAAAATATGTAGCCGTAACGCATTGTAGATTTGTCGGAACATGGAGAAGCAAAGATCACTTCTTTGCCCCCTTCCTACTAAAAATGTGATACAGATATGCTTTTTTAATTTTGGCAGGTTCATTTACCAAAAGCATGTTCATCAATTGTAAGTTGCAAGATATAGAAATAAACTTAATATCTAACATAAAAAAAATGGCAAAGAGGGCCAAATAAGCTACCAGCAATAAGCAATGAACAAACACACACAGTTCTTGGATTAAAATGCATGTAAAAATGGCTATTGACAGTAAATTTTGCTCTTCAGGTTTCCATAACTTTTTGAGAATGTTGAGGCGGCTCGAAAAGATATGGAAAAAATTTTAATCTAATGGGAAATAGATTTCGAACAACTCGTCGTTGCTTTGAAAAGATTTATTTTCTTTGGTTAATTTGCTTTAACTCTGGACCTAAAAATCAACGCAGCTCCAGAACACACAAGCGGCAATGGGCACAATACAACAGCAGCAATTTCAGGCAAGAGGGGAGCAGCAGAGGTGCTAAAAGTTACACAGACTCAAGAAAACAGAACGAGCAACAAATTCTCCAGCGCGGAGCTAAAATCAAATTAGAAATCAGCTCCTAGGACTTGGTAGCGGTCTCCAGTGTTGTGAGAGAGGGCGTAACGTCAGAAGTCTTTCCTGCGTTCAAAATAAAATGGTGAAATGTTCCCTGGGCTTTAAAACAAAAATAAATTAATAAAGAACTCCCGCTTATAATGAAATGTGGAGATCTCGAGAAGTGCAACTCTTTCCCCCTACATTGCGAACATCAGCTCGAAAATGAATGCGGACGATTTCAAAATGTCAAGAATTTATGGCACTTTTAATTACAGGGTCATACAATTTCCTCAAAGAATTTCCTAACACTTTGGTAGTTCCACTGAAAATTCCACAATTCGATCAAAATGGAGCAAATAATTTGAGTGTTACTGAAAAATATGCAAATAATTATCCTTCTGGGGTCTTTGCAGTTTTTTTAGGATCTTCGCGTGTAATGAAAAATTACTTGATATAAAAAATAAAGCGAAAAAATTAGTAGTGCTTTAAGGAAAAAAAGACTCATAGAAGGTAACAGTAATTGTGAAAGTTTTTTTGAGCTTTCCTTTCATTCGGTAACATACAAAGGGAACGTAGGCACTCTTCATTCGCATGAATGCTTAATTCTTTGTCTTCTTGTGCTAACATATGAAGCTGCTGTATGTGTTATGTACTGTGTGTTTTCTGCAGAATGCGATGCATTTTGGAAATACCACCACTTCCTCATTCGTTCATGGTCAGAGTTCTCTAGTAAAATAATTGAAATTGCCTTAGCGTCAGCTGTGATAGCTGCCAGCTCTCTGGCTTCAATATTTTCACCTCTAATCAAAATCTATTTTGTGTTCCACTTTCATGAAGTTACGAGCTACAGGCAGATCGCGATTAAAAATTTAAATGCCATGTGCGTGTCTTTAATTAGTTTGAAAGTTAATGATATATCCTCATTTTGTTTCCAGCGACTTATCAAAACGTGATCTGGCACCTGGTATTATCAAAAAGTTCTTCGTTTATTTAACCTCATAGTATTGGTTCATAAAGTATCTCCTGCTAATTTTAACTGCTAAGTTCTCGGTCGTCCTCAACAATCTCGTTCGTAACCGAGTAACGCATTTCGTAACCGAGTAACGCCTAGTCTTACTAACCTCACACCTGAGAACTTGAACGATTTAAATACTAGCTTTTTCTTCAGCATCCTCCCGATTAAGAAGCACCCCTGGTCGAACATATGCGACAGGTCTTTCATTAAGGGCTGAAATTAAACATCACCGAGAGCCTGTGTCATTCTGACGGGAGAGAATGGAGCGTTTGTGCAGCACTCTGTCCCGTTTGTGTTTGTGTTGGGTCGTTTGTGCAGCATCTTTGGCGCGGTTATGTGCCGCCGCTCAATGATCTCACTGAACGTTAGAAATTTTTCAATGATTAAGTAAAAAATGCATCAAAAGCTAATAAATGGTTAAAAAATGTTCAAAGGAACAAATAATTCGCTACTTTCTTTACCAAGTACTCTTTTTTCTAAATAAAATTCAAATCCTTTTCTCATACTCTGAGACTGAGACAAAGGTACTCGGAACTTGAACAACTTGAACGGTGATGTACAAAGGTCACAATACTCAGGTGGGACATTAGTACATTTGTCACAGTTTCGGAGTATGAGAAAAGGATTTTAATTTTATTTAGCATAAATGAAGAATTTCGGAAATCTGAACGCGCGCTGATCTCAGACACAAACTAAGCAATTTCTTTTTTCTTACATCCTGCCAGACACATCGCACAGTTAATTAAATTTGAATTCGTATTAGATGTTTGTGGTCCAGTTTTGATAGCGGAGCTCGATCGTAGTGAATTAAGATGCGTGTCTTCCTAAATAAGTTCGCTTCCACTCAAGTGACCGCCAGTTATGATGCCACGATCCATGAAAAATTTAAAGGAAAAACAACAAGTTGTTACTCATCAAAAAGTTCGCTAAAAGAAACAAACCAAACGCTTCTAAAGTGTTTAATAACAAATTATTTATGTTTGGAAAAGGAATCAGAATGATTTACAAAATCCTACTTAAGACATTTCTTGAAACGAAAATTGACACAACGGGAAATTTGATCATAATTTACGATATTTCATGAATTTTTACAAATTTCAATCGTATTTTAAGAACATCATTGCCGTATTTCTTCCATCCAAAGTGTACAAAATTTAGCTATAGATAGAACTACAACATGCAGCCACTGTAGTAGAGATCCCGCCTTATTTTGAAGCCGTCGTCACAACTTTAAGAAGTGTCGTCCACATCTCCGAACTCTAGAGCAATCCTGTCGATGGAATGGATTTGTGTAAGCATGCGTAAATATTTGGCGTAGTTACAAATATTTCTTAACAAACGTACTCTAAAATGATCGAACTCAAATGATCTCTTAATATAACGAGTAAGTCATGTTACTGGTTAGCATAACGGTTCGTGCGTTGAATTGTTTCAATTGTTTAAATTGTTTATATATCAAGAGATGAGATTTGTTCTCACACGATGCATAGAGACGCTGGAGCTAATGACATCTCGAACTGTCCTCGGCTCGTGGTGTAATTTTCAAAACACGTGACCGTTTTATGAATCCCGCTTGAAACTCATGCCAAAGGTGCCTAACGAAGCCATTCTTCTCCGCGAAAGACGAGAATTAAGTTCTCGTTCATAGCGCACAAATAGTTTAACAAATGAAATAATAATAGAACAAAAGCGTTTTACAAAACAAAGTTACTCTTCAAGTCATCTTGTCAACTGGGGTTCGATGGTAGATTCATAGAAGTGAACATATTTGCGGCAATTTTTTTTACGTTTATAAGCAAAAATTAAAATTTTAATGAGATTTATGTGAAGGTAATACAATAACTTCGCACTAAAATTAAGCGTCTTATTATTGAATGTGAGTATTAAATTATAAATATTTGAAGGGAGTTTAAAGAATTTAAATTATAAAGCGATTGCTTAAAAGCTAATTTGTTCGAAAAATATGATTTTGTTTCCTTTTGAAAGAAATGGGGGATGAGACTACAGACGAGCAAAGCGCTTTTAAATGTCCTATATAGAGCGCGAAAACGTCATGTTTTAAAAAATGGCAATATATTGAATGGAGAATTTCTGTGCATCAGTTGAACCTAAAAATACTTAGCTCAAGACGAAGTAACTAATGCTGCTCACTCTCGTTCAGCATGCCATCATCCTGTTCTACATCCTTTAGATACCCATGTCTTGTTTTAAGTTTATTTTGGATCTTAGAGCACACCTGATGTGTCATCCTCCCCTACCTCAAACGGAATTTTCTAGATCCGTGCCCTTCTAGCATAGTTCCCATAGCTCTGCCCATCTGCTGCTGCAGTCCATGTCTAATCCTGCAAAAAGGAAAAGGTTTCTCCCTTCGCTGAAGAGAGAACAGCTCTGAGGGAAGACTGTCAAGTATCTCTCAGGCTTATGGCGCAAAATCCGATTAACAAACTCTTTGTTTGCTCACACAGCACACAGAGCTGCAATACGTCATAGAAAAGCGCAACTTGTTCTTAAATAAAAACCTACCGAGAGTACAGGCAAGAGCATTCGTGCTACCATCAGTCATTTTCCCTCTTTTTGACGTCTGTGGAGGGTTGTATCGGGTAGAGTGACTTTTTATGGCGGCCTATAAATTGATGGATGAAAAAAACTTGAAACTCTAAGCCACACTCATGACATAAGAAATTCTTGACTAATTTGACCATGTTTGTAGCAGCCATAACTCTTGAGGTATTTTGAAATGATGAACGAAGCAGGAGCCCTCAATATCTTTAGTTTTGTCGATAACACACGGCAAACACATTAGGACATTCAGCGGTGACGGTGACAGTAAAAATTCTCAATGTTTTTTGTCGTGTTAGCCCTCGATAAACATGGCTTTGATGTCCCAACCAGACAATGATATTTTTGGCTGTTCTATTTTCACGTAAGCAAATAAAATAGTATTTTTTCATTTCTATTAAATCTCACAAAAATCGTCAAAAAAATGAAGAAAACAGAGTACAGTGAGAAGCAAACTCATTTCCGGTAACATTTACTGAACTAAAAAATCCGCGGACGAACACATCTTTGGCAAAATGTTATTGTTACACACACTTTAGCAGCTCGTACACTACAGTTCATGTTCAGCCAAAACTCTCCTTCAAAATCCTGGACGAATGTATATCTGAAAAACTTCAACAATGTACAGGAAAACGATAGCTTTCATACCGTCTTGTTGAGAGGACCACCAATACGATTAAGTTAGTTGCGAGTTAATGTATTTCAAATCGAGAGTGAATATTTTTTTATTAAAAAGTAGCTTTTTGGGTTAATTCCATTGACACCAATTCTTGAGTCGGATAAGTATACTATTTTTACATGTTTTTCTGTTATTAAGAGGTTAGTCTCAACTCTATTCCGGCTATGACACAAAGGTGTGAATCTAATGTACTCCATCAATTGGAAGCAAGTATGATTGAGCATCAACTGTACCGTGGCAGTTTAATTAATTTGAAAATAATTCAAAATGAACATTTCTGTACTAATTTATTTTAACTATTACTTAATAACTAGTAATTTCTTTAGCTATTATTTACTATTACTTCAACTATACTTAATGACAGCTCTGCTCAGTGGTTTTATTTTCGTTATAAAAAAAGCTTTTGAGAATTAGAAATTAAGAGTCGCAACTGAGCTTCATTTTGACGTTTGAAATATGGCTCAAGTCAGAGTCGAAGTTGAGTTAAACGCAAAGTTTAACTAACATGCTTATTCAAATTCACAATTCGCATAAGCAATGATATTTTTAAAATTGGTACAAAAACTGTGATTACTAAACTAAAATGTGAAAACTAAACTAAAACTACTAAAAATTGAACCTATCACAACTAACGCAATTACAGTGAATATACAGTAATTATTTTAAAGACCAGAAAACATGCTCTGAATTTTGTTAAGTCTCGCGCATTTTTTTTTTCAAATATCCAACCAAAAACCTCTCTCATACGGAAGCTGCCAGCCAATTGAACATAAGCTGAACAAAACGATAGAGTGCAGTAGAGGTTGCTTCACTGTGGAAATTAGTGGAACATCAGTAGCACAAAAAAAAGTTTCTACGACATCCTTCAACACACTGCATGCATGGTAAATACACACGGAGAGCGTTTACGTTTTTACCACATGTGTTCAGGACAGCAATAATGGCTGTTCCGTGTCAGCTCTCCAAGTGTGACATTTGAACGGAAAACCTTTAACATCAAACGCTAATAGACTTGCCAATGTACACAATTTTCTCAAGTAACTTTCACTTCCGCCGGCCGTGTGTATGAGGCGTTCTGAGTACCCATGTTTCAAAAGGTGCAACCATGGGAAAATTTACATACGCGTTTGAAGAGATTGTGAAAGTGTTTCCCCTCACACGCAGGCCTTGCTGTTGCCACAAGTGAAAGAGGACTGGCCAGCATCAATTTTGCGCATGAGATCGGCTCTGTGCGCAGCAACTCTCGATATTCTATGAAAATATTTTCGCTCCGTAGATCAAGACAACTTCATGGAATACATCCTTTCAGGTGGCGGACGACAGGGCAGAAATTTTGCTTGGAGATCAGACCGACAAAACTTTCAACACGAGCATAAGAGAGGGGAACTTGTGCCACCAACTTTTCAGCTTGAAGATCTTGCCGCTCACCATTGCATATTTCTTCTCCCTCGAGGGCGAATTTTCTCCGTGTTCTGAACCCTAAAAGTTTGTTGAATAGCAACATGAAATTCCTCTTTTCTGTCTGCGGTTGCTGAGCCTTATCAGATATAACATAAGTTTACTCCTGGAGCAGCATCAAAGAAATTCTATTTAATCGTTCCATGAAGATTTACAGAGCACGAAAGTTATTACTTTATCCAAAAATTATAAAGTGCGAAAAGTGTGTGTGATCAGCACGCATGTCTTCTTTGTGTTTTCATAAATGGAAAACAGCACTGGTTTGGTCAATAAACTCTGCACAGACGGAAATCCCGTATTGGGCTTTCATGCTCAATACAAATTTCATTTATTCATATTCCATAAGGAATTAATCCTGATTCTAATTTTGCCGAAGATATTTTAGCTCTGCAACTCTCTGTACAATTCTGATGCCCTCCATGCCGGCACGCCTCCGCAGAGCTCAACTTCGAGGCTTTCAATCTGCCCGCATTTTTCCTTGCAAGTATTCTGATTAAACTTTGTCTACGTGAATTTGACCTTCATTCAACTCTGTCAAATTAACCTCTTTAAGCCCGAATCCATTTCCACAAATGTGACTTCGCTTATGTAGCTCTGATTTTGAAAATTAGACTCATACCTCGTAACTTTGTAACTGATCCCGCTGTTTAATGCAACTGAGCAAATTTTAACTGAGTTTCTACCTTCAATCTGATTTTAGACTGACTTTTATCTCCTTTCTTGGAATCTAATTCTGTAATTTAGAATTTTATTTCATAACTCTGGATTCAATTTTACAATTCTGAAACTAACTTTGTAACTCATAAATTTTCGTAACCTTTGACTCCAGCTTGCACTGTTGTATTGGAGTTGATAATCCTGACTGACACAGCAACCTTGACATTGATATCACAACTACCGAAACATTAATTAAAGTCGGAGACTCATCACTCCTACTCTACAATCTTACATCCCCCTACTCCACACCTCAACACAGCAGACAATTTCGACTCTACAACCTAAACTCCAAAATACTAGCTCCAAGGGCCTTTCTCAAATGCCCACTTTGTCAAAACAAAGTATCTTCATTCCCTTCAAAAACCCAATTCCTTCCATGTCGCAGCAGTTCCTTCATTTTACAGCTGAACGTTGTCAAAACAGTTCCGCCAGCGAGTGTGGAAGTGATGATCTTCGATGGCGCCGAACTGAACGCTTTATTATGCTGTTATTGAAAACAAGCGAGACCGACTCCTCTTGTTATATGGGCCAGTGAGCAAAGTTCTGACCATTTGACTGGGCTTTATTGAAGCAAACCGACCTTGTGAAGCTAATTACATTCGAGCGCCGTCATTGCTGTCGGCTGGGTTGCGTGCCAGCTTCACGGCACGAGACCCTCCTGGGTCGATCCAGGAAAAAACAAGAACGATTTCCAAGAAGATTCTCCGAGATGATTGGTTTAAATATCTGAAGTAAGACATTACCAGCATAATTATAGGAATATTCCTGACCAGCTAGATCGGAACAATCTTTAGAACGCTATCAAAACCATTTCGAAGAAGGTTCTGTACAGTATTCTTGTTACTGATGAGGAAAAAATTCTTAACTATTCCTTGTTTCTGGAGAATTTCAGGAGTTCAACGAATGAAAAAATGTGAAATGGATATTTTAAATTTAGGTCGTATTTATGTATTACTAACACGAAATTTCTCAAGATGATTTACCAAGTTTCCTTCAATCTGTTTTGACAGTTTTCTACAAGTTTTCTCAGCAGTTTCGTTAATTTTTTTGTAAAGTTATAGAATGATTTCCAATGACAATTTATAGATAAAATTTTACCGAATGCTGGGAATAAAAAGTTGGAAAACTTTTAGGAGGGCAGAATCGGAATGAAGGTTACAGTATATCAAAATAATATAATGTTAGTGAAAACCTTTAAAATAGAATAATACACAAAAATTTTCATTATTTTTACCATGCAGAGCTTAGATACATCTTTTAAAAACGACTTTAAATATGTGCAGATAATAAAATTGATCACAATGTATCTGAAGTCACGTACGGCTGTATAATAGTGCAATAACCAGAAGACTGCAAGATACTCACAAATGCGAGCTATGGCTCTTATTCTTTTCTACAGCATATATCTCAGAAGAAAGGAATGGTTGTGTGCCACGTTTGTAAAGCTTTCATTACGTCGTCCAGAAGAATCTCTGGCAGTGTTTGTTCTTTATCTTTGACAAAAACTGATCGAATTTTCAGAATTTTCTCTTGCTAAAAACTCTCGTTATAGTTGAAAAAATTATTGGTAAGCTTAGAAACGCTTAAACATTTTAATAGTTTCTTCCAATTGCCTGGAAAGAAAAAATGATGGCTCCAAGTTTACATTAATTTACAAAATATTAAACTCAGCTAACGAATATTGTACCGCATACCGTTGAAGACACATTCCCTAATATTTTTTGTTGCCTAATAATACTAGCAGAGTGGGAGCGCACCCAGCGATGACCAATCCTAATTCACAATTAATGTTTTCGTTCTGTTATTATTATCAAAAGTGTTTGTGGAGTCCTGCCACCGAATATACGGCACTTGCATTTTATCAGCACATGTGTAGTTAAAGACTTCATCTTTCTTCGAATTACATGATTATCTTTCCTGTTGCCACCGTTTGCTACTTGCTCTTTTAAACACACACCTAATTTTACAGTATGCGATAAATTGAAACTCTTTCAGTAATATTTATCCAGTGCACTGACCCTAGACGGTCCGAGACAGGTAACATATTCCTTGCTGCTGAGCCCATCGAATCCTTGTCCTCAGCCCGTCTCTTCCCTGCAGATCGTCTCATCTGGACCCAAATCCGAATCGCTGGCGCCGGTGCAGTTTCTTTAGTGAATATCGGAACTTTTTCGCTCCCTCACGAATAAATATCAACAATTTGAACATGAAAATCCATGATATTTATTCTCTCCATGAATGAGAGAAGAGGAAGCTCGGCGCGAACAAGGGTAGTCATTCTGGATAGTGACACCGTTGCACTCAGTAGCTCGATTCTATTCCGATAATATTTTTGCTAAATATTCATTAGTAGTACCTGGAGTTTTGAATTCAACCATAACCGCTTCTAAAAGTCCTCCCTCTCTTCTTTCTCTCGGATTTCACGTGTGAGAAAAATGCGTAATGGACTATGCTGTTTCTGAAAACATCAATTTGTACAAGCCAATCTTTTTTTCAGACGGTCTCTTATGCGTACTTTTACGCATCTCTACTTAAAAACTTTCACTCACTCCAGTGGCATTGGTTTTTTTGCATCTCGGGATATTTAGTTCACATTCGGCTTAGAATTTGGAAATGCCTTTATATGTATTTTCTTCATCATTTCTCCACAGAATGTTTGAGGAAAATAGTGAAGTTATTTAATTGGAGTCCTTGTTGATCAAAATTATATAAGTTTTATTTCGACGTAAGGTTGAGGCTTCAAAGTATTGGCTTGAACCAAGCATGAGCGTCTTACGATGAAAAAAAAAATGAAAAACTGCACTTCAAGAGCTCATCGAGATGCATGTTTTGGTACTATAAGGCAAGCCCTTCTCTCCTCACTATTTTCTTTTGAGGGAGACGTCACGATTGATGACGTCAATGAATCTTCCAGACTTAATTTCATTCCCAGGAAGTGCAAAAATTCACGGGATAAGAGTTCTGGAGAAGAGGTTAGAAGGAAACTCTTCTACTCACTTAGTTTGCTTTTTACTCACCCACTCCCTCTACTTAGTTTAAGAAGCTGAAAAAATGAAATTCGATTGAGATAACTGAGCAATCAATGAAGATGCCTACTCTAGAGAGGATTCCTTTCGACACTCCGCAAGTCACTCTTTATATAAAACTGTTGCGTATGTATAACTTTCGGTGTAACTTTTCTTTCGGGATTCATCAAAACCCACTATGAAATTCAGAGTAAAAAAGAAAACAGCGCCAGTACGAACGTCCCCCAGAGACTTTCCTGACAGAAATATTTGGTTGGCTGTGCCGAGTGAGATGGCGCATGGTCGTGCTCAAATTGATGCGACGCAGGCACGCTAGAGGTAAATCATCTAGTAGAGGCAAAGCAAAGGCAGATTCAAGATTCGTCCTGCGCGTCGCAAGATTTCTCCCTGCTCCAGAAAGAAAGAAAAAAAGGAAAACCATCACATTTTCAATAATTCCAGCTCAAATCATGGTTCTTCCACTTCCTTGCTGGCGCCTGAAAAGTTTATGACGTTGATCTCCGTTGCAGACTCGTCCTTCAGCCCAGCTGTCGGAGCCATCAAGCGTCGCTGTGTTGTCGGCCGTAAAAAACCGAGCTTCATATCCAATTCAGCGTATTTTGCCATCTATTCAAAACACAGTTGTTTGTGTCTCGGATCTCTGAAGGTCCTTTATTAAAACTTTTTATGATGACGAAATTTTTAATAGTCGGTTTCTAGTCGAATATGATACGTATTTGCAGGAGTTCAGGATTCCTGTATATTTTTTTATGTGTTTGTTCAGGTTTTCCGAAGAGTTCTTCGTTTGCTCCACCGTGATCCAGCATCTTGCGGACTTGAATGAAGCCTACTAAAATTCCATATTTTAGAAATAAAGAAATCTTTACAAACATGTTAATGAGTGCGCATGATTCCGTCACTCTCGGGCTATTTTTCTTTAGCAACGTTTGAATTTATTTTCGATATCACAAGAAGCAATAACACGACTGATCCCAGTTTCCAAACATAAAAGCTAGCAGAGAGGATGAATTATGTTCAGGGTATCGTGTGCCCGAATTTTTAGCAATAAACTCTCAGCTCTTACATTCATGAATTTGAAGCAAACTTTTACTCATCCGACCATTAATTCTTTGTGACGACCACACAAAGTTAATGCAAAGTTACACTACATCGTATGTCATGCAGGGACTGCATTTGAAACTCAACCCAACCGTTCATCCATACCTGGATTTCCTGACTGCGGTCTTTCTAACTCTTCATATCTAACGTACTCAAGAAGCCTTCATTCTTCACCCTTCAACATAAACGCGGTACTTGATGCTCCACTCCCGTCCAGTGCTACATTAAATTGCAAAAATTTTATAATTAACCAAAAACTGAGATGCAGAGGTACTCTTTTAATAATAAAATTAATAATAAATGCAATGCTTAATTTTTTCCCAGTGACGAAGCTGCATGCTTTATAAAATGGGCATCGATGGATTTTAATACAAATAATTTTAAGTTTAATAGTTTTTCATTTTCGCTATCACAAATACAGTCGCAAGAATAAGACAAATTCAAATAATTTTTAATGCCTAGGACTACTGCCCGGCCGAGAATTTTTCTCGGTATCTAGAAGGTTGACGCTAAGTGATACGAGAGAATTACTTTCAGCAGAAGAGGCTCCTCAGCAGTGGTGTGCGATAGCATCAAATTGAATTCGTTTTATTTTCCCACAATATGAGATATATCTCACTTATTTTAGAGGCTTACCTTTCATACGATGGTAAATTAGTTACTAAATCGATTGCAACATGAATGTGTACGACGAGGGGAAATATGCATGCGTACATACTACATGCATCAAGCAATGATCCGAGATTTGCTTTGTGGGCATGACCTCCCTCATTCAATCCAACTTTTGGTTGAATAAGCGTTGTTTTTACTCAACACGGCGGATTGAGAAAATATTTTGAAAGCAGAAACGAAATTTGCACTTTCAAATTATGCAAGAAAGATTAGAGTGTAATGAACTAACTCGTTGTGAATGGTGAACGTTGATTAAAAACAACAGAATACTATACTGTTGGTTATGAGGGATGCGTGCGCATGCTAATGAATGATTTATTTTCACGAGCCGAAACTACACTACTCACCGTCGGACAACTTCTGGTCCTCTTGCCCAGATGAAATTCTCATCAAAAGAGTGACAAAAAAGCAAACGGCGGAAGATTCCTTCATGGCCAAAATAATTTGGAAATGTTCACTATAAACGTTTCATGAGTGTTCAGTCCAAATGAAGCAGTACTCGCTTAGTGGTGCACATCGCAAGAACTTAGTACCGACTCTGCGTGAAAGGGATGCATGATAACACTCGTTATATCACTTGCAGCCAGACTGACTTTAGGAACAATAATACACAGCTTCGAAGTAATTAATTCTTAAATAAATGTTACTCGGATGCCTGCATTGAATCTGCTGCACTTGAAATAATAAAAGACTGCTTATTATGCACGGCGATGAGATATTAATTTTGCAATAAGAATTTAAGATTAGAATTTTGAACTACATGTCGGAATCTACAGTTTTTCATCAACTCTGTGTAAATAATTATATTGAATTTGAACCATTCTTGTTCCTAATTGTTGAATTTGGTAACCTATTATGTGCATTTTGGTCCACCATTTGTACAATTTAATCCTGCTACACCAAATCTAAATTTGACTCAAATTTCTAGAGAAAGGTGGTAGCACACCGACGTCAGTGAGCGACAAAAACACACAAAAAAACACCTCATTACAAATTTTTCATCGTTTGCAAACACAACCGTACTCATACAAAAAAAAAATAGCTTTAATGATAGAATTAGATATTGCTTCAAATTGAACGTAAATAGAACAAAATTCAGCATACTTTTTCGTATGAAGAGCGTACTTATTCACGAAAGAACGCTCGGTCCTAAAGGTTTGGTACGAATTTTTGTATCGTCGCAGTGCCGTAGCTCGATAGTGTGGATCAACAGAGGGCAACCTTCGCTAAAGATGTGTGACGCACATTTCAAGCGAATCCTGTCCTGTCCTTTCCAAATTCAATTATGGTCTGAAGTTCACCAAATGCACAGGAAACTTGAAATAATATGTTCTCAAAGAATTTCAGTTAGCAGTTGCAATCATCTCATGCGGAAGAGTACATGCTCAATTTTTTTCCTAAAGAATACAAATTAATATAAAACTCCTAGCAATAGGTTCTTGAAGCATTTTAGTTTACAGGTGGAAACATCTCATGTGGAAGATTTTACCGACAAGCATCCCCTGGAGTGGAGGGTGCACTCCACTGAGCCTAGTCTTCAGGTCGCGCGTCCCAAGCCAGCCGTGCAAATTAAGTCATGTATAAGTAACAGTTGGCTCTTGTCATCGTGTATACAATGCGTGTGTCATGCGTGCTTATGTATGAATTATGAACCATACATTGAGTGCATTTCTGCAATGCTTTTACATCGATATACATAAATCAGTGACTACTTTTATTTATTTTTGGCATATTACCCTTTGTCTATGCTTATAACACAAATTTTGTGACAGATTAAGTACACTGAATCATTATAAACACAGATTAGGCTCACCTAATAGTTCTGGTGTTTAAAGTTATGTTAAGATTCAGTATATTCATTATGTATCCAATTACGAACCATTTTCCTCAACGATTTTCAACATCGAAACCAAACTTTTGTCAATGAAATTAGAGCCCAAGTAGGAGCGCAGTGATACGTGCCTATTAATTTCAGTTAGAGAATTGCTTCATCCAATTCACATGAAAGTCTTCAAGGATAAGATAAATATTCAAGCTCATTAAGTAAACGACTGAATTTTAAAAATGAAGCCGACCAGGTGATATAAAGCTCAAAATAATAAAGCAGAGCTAAATCTGCTCCTATTACTCCTGACTAGTCAAATATCGCACTCGTCTCTGTCACGATAAACGCCAGTAAATTTCACTAGTGCTTTGAGTAGCTAACAACATCTACCGAGACTTAGACAAGCATTGTAGTTCAAGACAAACATGTAAGCTTATCCTTCTGTATACTAAAATATTACTGGAATAATGGCTAAAATTTACCACTCATTGAATAGAAGCATTATTTTTCCGAGCAACGCTCGCGAATAGATCGTATGAATGAAGAATGTTATCCTCTCTTGTGCTAAGTGAGACTTTAACTAACTTTTAGTGTAATGAAGGGTATTAAGCTCATATGTTTATCACACAAAAAAACATGAAAGGTTGGACATTGGTTTTTAAAATACCTTAACATTAACATAAAAGTTTTAGTAAATTTTCTCAATCACTTTTGAAATATTTAAAGAAATCACTGATCCTTTCCTCTGTAATCTCATCTTTGCCAATTTACTGAACTTATTTTCAATGACTCAAATAGTATTACTACACACACAATTCTAGAAAAAAAAAACCACGAAACCCATAAATGCGTTCGCACACGCCATTGGGCACGCACGAGTATGTTGTACGTGAACAAGTAGTATTTACCTTCTCTGATTTATATTTAAAGGGATAAATCTCAGCCTGATGAGTCAGAGATCAGACTTGGGTGAGGTCCAGGATCATCAATACCAAGTTAGTATGTATTGAATTGTGTTCTTTCAGCCAGGCTTCCTTTACTAAGATGTGATGTTGAAAAATAGCAATAACTTAGTCCGATATCATTGACTTTTTGACGAGAAACACAGATAAACTTATTCTTTGCGTTCTAAAAAAATATGGACTTTGGCACAAAAAGTATTATCACTTTGAATGAGATATCATGCACAACATTGATTGAGAATTCAGCTGACGCTTATTATTTTTATCCCTATTCAAAAATGAAATTATTTATTTACGTGCCATGAGCTTTTGGCAAAATGTGGATTAAAAATATTTTAAAATTCAGTTGAAATCGACAGTAAATTCACCCTAATTGAATAATGTAGTTATATTAACTTGCAATTGTTATGCATCACTAATCAAATACCATGCCAAAACGGAAATTTTCTTTAGATAACCTATATCACGTAAAAAACGCTCGACTCCCATGATTTGTATATGCACAAACATTAAATCCCGGTTTCTGTGACAGCAGGTAATTCAACGTTGTGTTCCGCTGACTAAAGTGGCGAGACCACATTTGTGCCACTCTTCCCCCCACGACGCCACAGAAGAGACTGGAGGGACTTGCGCTTCTCAAAGGACTCGGGTGAGTCGGGAGCCTATTTTCCAGCGCCGAACTTTGGCCTCGGGCTAGGGATTTTAATAAGGGAGTTTGACCCTGTTTTAGGACCATTATCATAGAGATGCTATTTTTCCGCCGTAATGGATAAACTGACGGCTTCACTGCACTGCAGTATGCTCCGCTAATCGGTTTTGTTAACTGTTTAGTTGTGTTCCTGAAATGAGAACCAGTAATGAGAGCAAGTGCTGCAAAGCAGCTAAAGCATCTGAAGTTTGATTTGATAGTTGAGGCAAATTACTTGGAAATTTAATGTTCCTAATTTTAAACATTCATGAAAATGTTTTTTACGGATAACGCTTGAAGCACGTATTGATTAAAGCCCTTTGATGTGTAAGAAGAGAGTGCCTGTTTCTTGATATCCATGTTTGGTGCTGAACTCCGGTAAGAAGTGGGTGATGGTAGAGTTCTATGCAGTCACAAGGGCTCTGATGAAATGTGAAATTTTACTGTCACTCTCCAGTCAAAGTAAAGGCAAATGAACTTCCCTGTCCAATGCACCAGAAAGCAATTCTACATTGTTTAGAGTTAAATAACTTTGAAGACTTTCAAGGCACTCTAAAACGTTCGAAAATCTTCGATTAAGGTCTCTTGGAGAATTTTAGAAACTTAAAAACGAAGAGCGCTGTTAGTATTGAAATCATATTTATTATTAGAACTGTACAAGGTCTTGAAATAAAATATATACAGAGAATCTATTCCCTCTGTAAAACGTTTCGGAGACCGGCTCCATCCTCAGTAAGTCATTCTGTAAAAAATTGAAAAAAGAAAAATTCAGTCATATCTAAAGAACACTAGTTTTTCTATTAAAAATCTACATATAAATTTGAAGGGGAAATGAGCTATTTGTACTATTAAGGACAGGCTTTTCTGTGGCTATGTATAGAGACTCTAAAATACGCAAGTCTAATTCATAAGGAGCAGTACGTAAAATTTAAAAATCATCATCTGCTATGCGATCGCAGCACTGTTCACTATGAAGGCGAATAGACGAGTGAGGCGGTTGGGTTAACATTCTTCCACTACGGTAGCTGATTCCACGATGCTGGGCAATCCTAATATAAAGTGGCAAAGTCGTCATGCCGACATAACCAGATGTACATTGTACACAGCTAAACTTATAGACAACGGATGCCCGCATTCGCTTCGGAATCACGTCCTTGTAGCGGAAAAAAGAGCCAACTTTAAGAGAATTGACGGCAATGATACATAGTTTTACGTTTAGTTTTTCATTCAAAGGGCCGTTGGAAAATATAATGAATATGGAATCATCTACTAAACTAGAATTAAATTATGCATGTGAATCCCATGACTTCTATGCAAAAAGGTTGGCTAAAAAATGTTTTAAAATTATGCTGATCGCGGTGGTACAGCGGTTAAGGGATCGGATATGTATGTTGGAAGTCGCGGGTTCGTATCCCGGCGCTGGCGTTGCGATTTTCCCCGTTGGGTATTAGGGAAAGCTCAAGCACAATACCCTACTCAACCCAGGTGTCGGAAATGGGTACCGGCTTTACGGGGGAACCGTCATGGTGTCCTATATATAGGGTTAGTTATAAGACATTTGAAAAACCAATGCTAAGATCATTTGTATCAGGCTTGATTGGAAATAAAGCACCCCAAAGATGCCGATGTTTGAGATCGACAGTAAATTTTCAAACTGGGTAATAATTTCCGTAGACCGTTGTATGAAGAGAATGAGTTCGCATTCAGGGTAAAAAATGTTTGAATTATTCCTGAATGTATGACTCATCTGAAAAGTTTTTTAGTGTGTGTGCATACCAGACAATACTTGCAATATCTGCACTTGACTCTTTCAAAGTCATCAGCAGGTGCTGATACTAATTTTGCTTCATTGAAATTCAATCACGCATTTCGATGCTTCCTAATATGTGCGCGAAAAAATACTACGGAAGCTTTAAGAAGACTCTTGGATATTATTTCTTACAATGATATTAATGAAGCTACCTGTTGAGAAATAACGCATTAGATGGCCTAAAATAGTAGATCAATTGTTTTAAAGTGTAACTGAACCTTAACTGAAGTAGAGTAAGTAGTTCTAATTCGAATCATTAAGAGGCTGTAAGTTAACATGTTTTCCTTTTCTATTCTCTCACGCTGAAAAAATTATTCAATCAGATTAGCGTACATTTAATTTGAGAGTTCTACATTATTACATGAAGGTGCGAATAGTTATTGATGTTTCTATAGGATGCCCTAGAAGCCACTTAACTCAGTCACACCCACTTGTAGTTAGATCTCAACAATGTAGTTGCATCTCAACAATAGCGCCCATATTGTAATAGTCCCAAATGATTATTTTACTCACTTGCACCGTTACTTACAAAATAAATTGTGTGAATTCCTTAATTTTCACGAAAAAATACGAATAAAAGAAAAAAAAGAAAAACAGAAAACTTAAAAAAAATTATACGTAAATAAACAATTCAATTCTTATTCCTTTTAATATGTGTCCTTAGGAAGATCCTCAGTTAATATATTTAGAATGAGAGGTAGCACGATAAACTGTGGTTGAGAAACTGAGAAAGGAATTTAAAGAATGAACTCAGGGTTAGTTTTTTTAAGACCGAGAAAAATTGCTTAAGCACTGAAGAGAACTTTCGTTGCATTGCATACATACATGCCAATTGCTGTGTTCAAGAAAAAGTAGCTATATGTAATAATTTATAATCTGCCTTGAGTTATTTTTAGTATATCCAATTCTTCATACAGTTACACTCATGTCACTTATCTTCAATGTTTGCTAAACACACTTTTTGATTATGGACAAAGCATTTCCTTCTGCGTTATGCATGGGCCTGTAGTTGAGGTTCTGGCCGCCTGAAGCACGCAGCGCAACACTCTCACTGGAACACAAAACGCACGTTCTCTGAGAAGTATTACCTCACAACTTTTACAGCGCGTGTTGCATTGAATATTCAAATTCTAACATAATTAACAACTGATGAAAAACTTTAAATGTGTTTCAAACATCTTTGTCGAGCTGGGTCATTCATTCGGATTCTCAGAAGTTTAGCTCTATTAATACAGAAAATCTATCTTCACATCGACAAGAACATTTTTCAAAGTAAAAGAAAAAACAAAAACAATTCATTTCCAATAAAGTCGAAACATGAAAGGTTGGACATTGGTTTTTAAAATACCTTAACATTAACATAAAGGTTTTAGTAAATTTTCTCAATCACTATTGAAATATTTAAAGAAATCACTGATCCTTCCCTCTATGATCTCATCTTTGCCAATTTACTGAACTTATTTTCAATGACTCAAATAGTATTACTACACACACAATTCTAGAAAAAAAGAGCCACGAAACCCATAAATGCGTTCGCATACGCCATTGGGCACGCACGAGTATGCTGTACGTAAACAAGTAGTATTTACCTTCTCTGATTTATATTTAAAGGGATAAATCTTAGCCTGATGAGTCAGAGATCAGACTTGGGTGAGGTCCAGGATCATCAATCCCAAGTTAGTATGTATTGAATTGCGTTCTTTCAGCCAGGCTTTCTTTACTGAGATGTGATGTTGAAAAATGGCAATAACTGAGTCCGATATCGTTGACTTTTTGACGAGAATAGCATTGGTAAGATAAGGAAAGTCAGCGTTATGCAGCATTTCTTGAAATCACTGTCAAGATGCAAGACTCAGTGGTGTGAAAGTCATAAACAAAGCATTATAGATTCATCATTTCATTGAGCGCCACGCTGCTTTTATATTCAGCGGTATCTAGGATTCTAAACCAACGTTCAACTTGCTTGAAATCTGTTAATGCTTAGAATGTTTTGAGCTTTGCTACTGATTTAAAGAATATAGAGTGTACCTGCTAAACTACGATCAACCTTATCGAAGAATGAAACCTCCTCATTGAAAAAGAATGCTGGCAGACGAAGGACTGAGACTGCGGAGGCAGGGTTTGTTCCAAAATGAAGTGCAAGCCTAGCAATTGGACTACAAAGCAATATGAAATTCGTCCGAGACTCTTCTTAAAGCTTCTGTAGTGTTTCAATCAACGACACAACAGTTAATGTATCGTAGCTCTTCTCAAATAGGATTTGCCAAAATAGCGTTTCCTGAAAAACTATAAAATGTGAAATAGAAGATGAGTATCAATAAAAGAGAAGTGTTACGATGTATAAAGAGCTAAGAGCAGAATACTGAATGAGACCTAAAACCAGTATGTCAAACGACGGGCGGACGTGAAGTTAAGAAAGCAGCTATTTACACGAAATGAAACTGATGAGAAAAGAAATTTTGAAATTGGAAAATGAAAGAAAAATAAAACCGAAGAGGAACAAAAATGAGGCCAAAGTGAAACTGAACAGAAAACTTATAAAGCATAAATGAAGGCATAATGAAATTTAAGCGGTAAATGAAATTCGAAAGAAATCATCACGGAAATGAAGCTCACTTTGTACGAAGTTTCATTAAATATCGAGACACGATTGCGCTCATATTATGCCCTTCAATACGGCGGCAAGGAGTGCTGGTGATGTAATGACAAAGAAAGAATAAATACAACTTCGTCATGCAAGGGAGTGGCGGGAGTGTTCCTTCGATATCAAGTTACCTGAGCTGCCAACTCGTGAACATCTGAGGAATAACGATTTTCTGGAGACAACCTGACACCATTCTTTGAGGTGAGAGCAATTTTATCGGTATTACTTTATTCGTTTCATACATTCGATTCATTTCACCCCTGTAATAACTTTGTTCATTTAATTCATTTTATTCGCTTTATTCGCTTCATTCACTTTATTCATTTCATTCAATTTATCCATTTGTTTCACTTTATTCATCTTATTCAACTAATTCATTTTATTCTGTTTATATAGTTTAAGCAATTTATTCAATAAATCTATTGAAGTAATTAATTAATTATAATAATTCTATTAATTCAATACATTCCATAAGTTAAATTTATTCAATTAATTCAATACATTCATTTCATTCATTTATATTTAGAAAGAAAAAGTCGTTTGTAATCTATAATGATTTTATCTTATCAGTACCTCAGTAGTGTTTAAAGCTTTCTAGTGCCTGGTGATTCACCAAAAGTGTCCCAAGTTTCTTTCGTTTAAGTGTTATACTATCTTAAAAGTAAAATAAAAATATGTGAGCATAGGTTGTGTCTGTTGATGATATCTGGATATTGATTGTATTGTTCTCACTCTATGTTGTGATATAAACTAATTAACTGTTTGTAAAGCCCATGATCTTTGTGAGTTACAGTATCCGTAAGTTAGCCAAATTCACCGTGAAACTCGACTTATTATCATTGGTATTACGTTAAATTAGAGGCAGCAGTTCTTCCTTCTCTCGCACCTGTTCTGAAGAGAAGATATAAAATTTAAGACTATGCCTCAATGGCCTAATGTTTATCAAGCATTAGTTGTCTTCGTATCTTTAGCCCACGAAATCCTTAATTAAAGATGCTTCAGTTTCCATGCCCTGTTTGCTCTTCCTTCAACAAATGACGGGTATTGTGTAACCCATGGTTGTTTATCAACTAACGATTTTCATGTTAGGACAGTTTAAAAATTAATGATTTCTCTTGCACCTTTAATGAAAATAAACTCTTTTTCTTTCATTTTTCTTGAAGGGTCAGCGTATGATGGTTCTTCATGAATTTGCCTCTGTGAATCTGCGCCCTAAATCTCCCATTTTCTGCGTTTGGACAGCTGAAACTTGATCTGGGCACTTTCCTAAATCATCGTGATCATTGCATTCACATGCATTTTTACGGCACATGGTCACAATCACACATTGTCATGAGTCACTCATTTCTTTCATGGGGATGTAATTATATATCTATAGAAATTAGCCCTCCCTGGGGGAAAATTGAGGTCCCCAACTGAAAGATTGATAGGCATTATTTTTGTTGAGATAGAATATGTTTTTTATTTTGCTTAGGAAGATTATTTTTTTGGTTCTCAACCGTCCTGTTTTTATTAGCTATTACAGTCTTCTTCAGCTTTTATCTTGTTTTATAAATTTCCTTCCTGACTTACTGCTTCCGTGCGCAGGAGATCTTGTGTAGGACACCTTGTGCATAGATTCCATGTTCCCTTCACTCCCTATTAACTCCTGTTTTTTTAACACCTTTTTTGTATTTAGGAAAGCGGAATCTAAGTTATAATATAATGTTTGTTACAAATACCATCTTTTATACATTTTTCATTTCTCACATTTCATTAGTCGTCATGTATCAGCTCTATCTAAGAAGTACAGAACTACCATGCTTTCATGCAGTCTTTTTACTCGTATATCAAGTACTGCTTTTCAAGTCGAATTCCTAGCTCCACTTGGTTGGTTTCATTTTCCCATTCTGACGCCTCACTTTCTCTATAATTCACTTACTCGCAAGTACCGCCTCAAGTGCCGTCATTGAATCCTTTTCACTGCTCCGTCAGGCTCAATTCTGAGGTTGATTTGTCTCCTTATTTTAACCTCCATTTCTAGCTCTTCATATAATCACATCATATACGCAGTCAAGTTTGTTAGAAAATATTAATAACTAGTACACGGCCTGTCAAAAATGACGGGATTCAATACCTTTCTTGACCAAACTTTCCTCACGTGAATGCTAGCAAATATATCTATCCTAACAGTACCCGTGATAAAAAATATTATTGTACTTGTGCACTGGTGAAACTCGTATCACAGATACAGTCATTATGGCTATCTTTATGAGCATGACAGAGAAATGGAAGAAGCGGAATCCAAACAAATAAACCATGGGTACCGTTAGGTAGTAGCAGGACCCGCGGAAATTCCTCGGACAATGTCATCGTTGAGCTGGGTGGACCCGTGAAAAAATTCTGTCAATATTACCTAAACTATGCTAACTTATTCTATCCTAGTCCAAACCTATCTTGATAAAATGGTAAACATATCAATGCATGGTAAAGCCATCTTTTAATGTTATACTGAGGAATTCGGTATCCATGATACCACAAACTCGGAAATCCTATGTTTCTTAAGAAGCGGACACCAAACAAATATATAAATAAACACACAACGGGTATTATTAGGTCAGATTTATCTCGGAATCACCTGTTACTTTTGTTTACCGTACAGAAAATAAAGGTTCAGTTAATTTTCACCGACATCTTTTCCAACAATATTATAATGTGAGGATTGGCATAAACGAGAAATTAATATTGCTCTCGCGTGTTCTCTGAAGGTCAATTCATTGAGTATTATACCGGAAAGAAAATCATTTATTCTTTCTCTAGAGAACACCCAAGGCTGTTTCCGATCCCATTCTTTAGGAGTTACTAAGGCTGGTTTAGTGATTTAGTGGTGTTTTAGATTTTGGTGTTTCAGATTTGTATTTTAAAACATGTAGGTTAGCAGACATCATAATTTTTCAGCACCTCATTTGTGAAAGGCTACGTGCTGCTTAAAGTTTTTCCAGGAAATTTATTTCAGATTGCCTAATTGATCATCGATCACTGTAAAGTGGTTATTAAACGATTTTCAAAACCTTAAACTATTCGAAAAGGAAACAAAATTTACAACATTGGGAAAAAAGGCAATTAAAATTTGTTAATTCAATGTGGAAATATAATCAATTAAAAAGTCAGGTATATTTTTGAGGGACACCCGGTAGATTTCAATGGAATGTAAGTCGTTATCGTTTTTTGGAGGTACCTTGCATTATAGCGCTTATGAATAAAATTGTAATGATTACAAAAATAACGCTTGTAGCTAGTTGTAATACATCCGTATTTGGTTTTTATCTACTTCTTCTTACCTAATAACACCCTCGGTGTGTTTATTTGTTTGGAGTCTACTTCTTCCGTCCCTCCGACACGCTCTTAAGGATGCTTAATAACCGTATCTGTGATACGAATTTCACCAGAGCACAAGTACAAGAATGTTTTTTTTCGCGGGTGTTATTAGGATATATATGTATGTTTGTTATCCACATTTCGAAAATTGATTCAAGGAAAATAACGAATCCCGTCATTTTTGACGGGCCGGGCGCACAAGTATTACAATAAAAACGTCGTCGGGAAGTCGGTCACCTTTGTGAACCGCCAATCAAGGTTGTTGGCGCTACGTGCGCGCACCTCCTCAGCTCCTTATTAGGCTACACTGCTCTGGGGCGCGCCTGAGCAGGTGGTTGCCCGTAAGTCATTGTTTTGTTTCGTGGTTGCATTTACTTTTGCGTGATTAGCACTTTTTCCGTTCAAAAATATATATGCTGAACGTTTTATATAATCTATTTAAATCGTAATGCACCAAGTATCTTTTGGGAATAGTGCTAATTGTAGGATTTCTTTTTGCTTAAATGTTCTTCTTTGGCGCAGACGTAGGAGTCATATCAGTGGAGGACTGGAGGCGTTTAGCTTTAGGTTCGCGTTGCTTCAAGGAGCCAGTTATGTTGTAACTTCTGTGCGTGGTGGGTCAGTGCTGCATGCGCGAATTTAACTGACAGAACTGAATTGTTGAACTTCCAGCAAATCCCACTGAGAAAATAATTCATTATATATTGAGGGATGTACAATGGTTTTTCTCATTGGAAAGTGTGTTTAGGGGATTCCTCTATTATTTTGATCCACCATGGAAAAAATTGGGGATGGTTTACAAGGTGGTCATATATGTATCTGCGGTTTCAGGTCCATAATTACACGAGCAGATGCTTTCGACTAGCTGAGCTCTTATATTTGCTTGACTTCGTATATTTATTAAGTTATTTTGATAATTAAAAGAGCAGAGACATTCGACAAGTTGAGCTCATATGCTTGCATGACTTTGTATATTAATTCAGTTATTTTTCAACTAATGATGTCGCCACATTGTGCTCTCTCATTGTGCTCTCCGTGGCACAGCGGTTAAGGGATCGGACTTGTATGCTGGAAGTCGCGGGTTCGTTTCCAGCGCTGGCGCGGAGATTTTCCCCGTTGGGTATAAGGGAAAACTCAAGCACAATACCCCACTCAACCCAGGTGTCGGAAATGGGTACCGGCTCTACGGGGGAACCGTCATGGTGTCCTATATATAGGGTTAGTTATAAGACATTTGAAAAACCAATGCTAAGATCATATGTATCAGGCTTGATTGGAAATAAAGCATCCCAAAGATGCCGATGTTAACCTAACCTAACCATCGCAGCTACCCTTTCGTATTTTTTAAAATTTCTTAGAACGACGATTATAGATTGATAAGATATAAACTGTAACAATGTTGAGTAAAACAAGAAACTGCTTTTAAACACTGACCCTGGCAAAAAGAAATCGCTATTGCTCATAGTGTCTATGCGAGAAGACGAATTTTCTCTTTTTATTTTTAGTCACATGTGACATGAGATACTAGTACATCATATACGTGGTCCTACTATGAGAATAGAATATACTGTACATCGACAGAGCTTTGCCATCGACAGGGATTTTAGACTTGCTAGTCCAGGTTCATCCACCGCAAAAAAATACGCTCGACGCAGGAACGAGGCGCAGTGCTCCTGTGCTCTATAAACTTCTCAGGAGGATACAATTATTGTATCTATGGGAATTAGCGCTCCAATGGGGAAAATGTGAGGTCTCGAGCTGAGAGTTATGTAGGCCGTATTTTCTTTGAAGTTAAAAAATTTTGTTTTGTCAAGGACAATCTTTTCTTTTGGTTCACGGCTGTCTTGTTTTCCAGCACCTCTGACTTTCATCACCTTTCATCTTGTTTCTTAATCCTCCTTCTCAACTTAATGTTTTTACGCACTGGGATCCTGTGCGGGAACACACCTTGTGCATAGATTCCGTAATCTCATAATTACATATCAAACAATGCCTTCATCCTTCATTTGAAAAGCTTTGTTGCGGTAAGGGAGGCTGAAATTAACATAAAATCAATCGATCAATTGAGCTTTGTGGTATCTAAATGTACAGTAGTATACCAAACAGAGATCCTACGTGCTTTATTATGAGATGAATTTTAAAAATAACGGCTGAGCTTTCAAGCGGTTGTGAAGGATCTACATTTTCAAACTGAGTTTGTTTTTTGGAAGCAAATGCATTTATTTTCTTTGACTTCATTACTGGTAGGAAATTAAAATTGAATCCCTTAAAATTCTTTATGTCCTATTTTGCGCAAAATAATCGTAACGTATAAACGTATGGTACATGCGTACGAGTATTCATGAACTTTAAAAATAGTATGAGTTCTCTAATTTTTCCAACAAAAATTTATAGATTCCACAACAAGATATTAAAGTTGATAATTGAGCACATCTTATGATCTTACCCAGTAATAACCTTGGCATGTTTATCTACTTATTTGATGTCCTCTTCTTAAGAAATGCCTTCTCTGATTGGATTTGAAGGATGCTTAATGACAGTATCTGTGATACAAGTTTTACCGGTGTTTAATCGCTGTTACTATCAGGATGGATATATTTGTTTGTCATCCACATCTTGAGGATTTATATTAGGAAAATATCGAATCCCGTCGTTTTTGACAGGTCGTGTACACTACATAGTATTAAAAAAATCACAGCAGTGTGATAGTAATTATTCAAGTCTGTTTTAAACATGCGACGGCTTTTGCCATTTTGGTTGACTGGAAATCCGCTTTTGAAGTGAGACAAATTAGCCTTGGTGAAGCAGGAGCTTCAGTATCCGTAGATCTGAAACCGCCAAAAAAGACTTATGACTAGCATGATTAACGTTTCAGTTTTTCTTTAAGAGTTTGGCAAGCTAAGTTGCATTTGGGGTTGCTCCCGGTTAAAAAAGATGTTTTATTCCAATGAAGCCAGACATATGTCATCTTGAACATTGGTTTTCAAATGCCTTATAACTAACACAAGGATGCTATGCACCACAAGCCGGTACCCATTTGCGACATCTGGGTAGAGTGGAGAATTGTGGCTGAGTTCTCATTTTTTCTAACGGGGAGAATCCCCGGGCGGCTCTGCCGAGATTCGAACTGCCAGCAAGGTACCTTCCCTTGAAGGGCGTGCGCTCTTAACCACTCGGGCACGATGAGCGGATTTAATAAAGGGTTTAATCACTGCTAAATGACGGGTGTTTTATTCTTAATAATTCAGAAAATATTCGCTGCTGCAATGATTCTAGATTTTGGACTTTTCTCATTTTTAGCCCCTAATACAGCCCTGAAATTTTGGCATTGTCGTCTTGAGCTCGACGGGAGAGTAAGCAACTGTTGATAGCTCAGACTATTTTCTCACTGAAATAAATGAATTATTCTCATTATGGCAGTAAAAGGACATAGTTTCAAACAAAGTTACCGAGCAGAAAGGGTCGAAGGTAAAAACAGTGTTTTATTCCTATCAAATCTGTTACGTATAAATCAAATTCTCCATGCATGGTTCCCCACATGATATCAGTGACAGTGATAGTTTTTCCATTGTTCTTATGATATATATTTGAATTTTTACTTAAACTCTCAAGAAATCTTGTTACATTATTTTTCCTTTAATATTTTCCAGGACAGTATTGATTAACAATCAATATAGTGCCTTGTGGATTTATTTTGAAAAGTTTGACGTGACCTCACCAGCTGCTGTTTGATCCGTCAAGCATGAGCCAGGATTGGATCAGATAGTCAAAAATCAGAATGGGGTTGGAAGCTGCGCGCGAGAGACTACCTGGAACCCAGGAGATCCTTGCTTGACTAAAGGAAAGTGTAATAAACCAAAAGTTTTCACTCGCAACTGATACTGTGAAAGACTTGAGTCTTTTTGTTTTTCCTTTTTTTCTGCTGTTTCGCTTTTTACCCTCATGGGTAGCCCCAAAAGGGCTAAGCATAAAGCCAAGGGAGGGGCCTCTACCGCTCCGTATCACAAACCCCCTCCCAAGGCTCACCGCACAGCCACTGAGTTTCTAAATCAGCCTTCTTTACCACCAACTTCAAATGAGCAACCTGCAATTACTTCTGCATCTTCTGACAACATTGCTGAGGGAGCTCAAGGTGAGAACTTTACCAATAATTTTGACAACCAACCTGTATTTCAAGGAAATGCGTCTAATCAGAACATACTTCAATGTGAAAAAGAACCTACTCGACTTACAAAGCGTCCTAGAAACCTATCTCAGTCTTCCGTAGCGTCCGATTTATCACTTGATTCTGACCCAAACTTTGCAGGCTTTCAAACTTGCCAGCTGGAGGAAAACCTTCCTGCAATGGCCTCCAATGGAAACAATTCTTTTGACAGCCTGCCTTCATATCAGCCTCCACAATCAACCCATAGTACATCCAACAGCCCTGCTTATCCTGTCATTCTGATAGAACCTACTAATGAAAACAGTAATCCTAGCAAATTCTTATCAAATGAATTTCAACTTTCCAAACTTCTTGCTTCCTCTCCTTTTGCCAGTGCAGGAATTTCATCAATCCACAAAAACTTCAAACGAAATATCCTAGTACTTACTTTGTCAAGCTCTGCAATTTCTAAAGTAGATTCTCTGCTTAAAATAACTCAGCTGGGATCTTGGCTGATTCATTGCCGTCAGCCTGCCAATCAGACCCAAACCATTGGAGTTATAGGCCCATTTGGTACAGAGACTTCTGACTCAGAAATAGAAGAAGCCCTTGAAGTGGCAGGATACCCAAACTTGAAAGTATCTCGAATTCAAAAACCAAGAAACGAAGGCCCTACAACAATGATAAAAATAATTTTTCAAACCAATTCTCTCCCTGAATACATTTACCTCAATTATCAAAGATTCAAAGTAAACCCCTACATTGGAAAACCATGGCAGTGCTTCCAATGCCAGAGATTTGGTCATAATGCCCAACAGTGCAGAAATTCCCCAAGGTGTGTAGCATGCTCTGGACCTCATCTGATAAAAGACTGCCCTAGAAATTCTGTACCAAAGTGCACAAACTGTAATGGTCCCCACACAGCAAACTATGGAGGCTGCCCCTTTGTTAAGCGGGCAAAATCGGTAGAAAAAGTTAGAGTTCAGCACAAACTTTCATACCGAGATGCCCTGGCTAAAGTGAAGAAAATTTCTCCACAAACAGAGTGTGGTGATTCTCAAACTATCCATTCCACAAACCCAATGGTAACAACACTGACCCACCCAACAAACATGATTCAGCAAACTAACAAACAAACACACTCCTCAGTGTCTACTCAAACAGACAATAACTCTCTCACTTCAAATGACTTACAGACAACCTTAACTCAATTAGTTACACTGTTATCTAAAATCCTCCTTCTCTGTCAACCACAGGAACAAACTTCCAATCCAGGACAGCTGAATAATATTGCAAATGCAATCTTTAATACACTGACTCCTCACCTCCCCAAAAATACATTCAAAGAACCTTCCAACACCCAGGAAGTAAACCACCAGACTGAACATGCTACAAACTCAAATGTTTTAACTCAACAAGTGACTAATGAAAAAGCCACAACCTCTATCTCAACTCCTGAAGAGCTAGTGTCCCCATCACCAGTGATTGGTGGCAAGTTTTTAGCTAACAAAATGGCCAAAGACACAACCATTGATCCATCTCCAGTGTTAGGCCGAAAAGCAAATTCTGAAAAAACACCTCTGAAACAGCGTCCTCAACATCCAACAAAAAACCCAACACCATATCCACTCAAAAAGAACTAAAAGTCCTTCAATGGAACTGCCATAGTCTCCGCAATAAACTCTCTCTTCTTAAGCTTCATCTCTACACGACTCATCCCCATGTTGTATGCTTGTGCGAAACATGGCTATCTGCTGGATTTGAGCCCTCATTTATCAACTACACAGCACAATATTGTCATCGTCAAAATGGTCATCAAGGAGGAGGACTGGCAGTTCTAGTTCGTAATGATGTCCCTCATCTGCCAATGAACATCACTAAATATCCCAATGGTCAACTAGAAGTTCAAGCCCTGTCAATTTCAATCAACCATTCAAGATCTCTAGCCATCCTCAATGTTTACAATCCAAATCAAGCAGTCAGACTCACAGAAATCAATTACTACTTTACCTCCCTAAAAAGTCCTTTTCTAATTGTGGGTGACTTTAATGCACACAGTACTCTGTGGGAGCCCAGGAACACCTGTACTCCCAACACCACAGGAAAAAACATAGAACTCTCGTTACTTCAACATCCTACCATTGCTCTAATAACTCCTCCCTCACTTCCCACTTACTTCAACACCTATCATAACACTCACTCCACACTGGATCTCTCTTTCTTATCTACAAATCTTCTCTCCAATGCAACAGTACAATCAGGCCCTGACCTAACCAGTGACCACTATATAGTAACAACAACCCTCGCACTATCCCCTCAAGTTGTCAGGTATCAGACCCTGCCACGTTGGAAATTTGACCAAGGATCATGGAGGACATGGGTATCATCTCTTCCGAGTACAGATGAGTTCAGAGATGAAGATGTAACCACAAGCTCATCTAATTTCACAACTTGCATTTTAGCAGCCTCCACTATAGCTTTCCCCCAAACAAAGGAAACAGTAAACCCTCGTTTTAGCAAACCTTGGTGGAACCAATCATGTAAGGCTGCCCTTGAAAACAGAAACTTTGCAAAGAAAAAGTTAATAAAACAACCATCACAACCTAACCTCATAGATTTCAAACGTGCAGAAGCTCTCCTAAAGAGAGAAATAAAGCAAGCAAAACACTCATCCTGGACAAAATTCTGCAACTCAATCACCTCAGAGACCCCTCCCTCGATGCTTTGGAAAAAAATCCGAAACCTCAAACCCTCTCACCGCCAAACTCAACCATTTGTCACGGCAACTTCAATCGTCTCAGAGTCCAAGGAAAAAGTTAATCTTCTGGCATCTTTTTTTGAAAATAACTTTTCAGCAACAGTTCCTCACCCCTACCCCACTTATATATTGTTGCCTCTATCCACAGCCTTGCTCAATGACAACCCAGTGTGGTACAACTCTCCTCTAACAATTCATGAACTAAATAAAGCTATCTCTCCACTAAGTAATACCTCCCCAGGTTTGGATCAAATCAGCTATGAACATCTCAAGCATCTTCCTCCACCATATAAAGAATGGCTGCTTGACATCTACAACCAAAGTTTCAATTCTGGAATAATCCCAAAACCATGGAAAAAAGCCCTGCTCCTACCCATACAAAAGTCTTCTAAGCCTGCCTCAAGTGTCTCCTCCTATCGGCCCATCTCATTGTTGTCCTGTACTGGCAAACTAATGGAGTCTCTAATAAATAATAGACTGAACTATTTTCTAGAGGAGGGCCATGCCCTGAGGAAGCAACAGGGAGGATTTCGGCGCAGGCTGTCAGCGGTGGACCAAGTAGCGAGGCTTGAATCTGCCATCCGAATGGCGCAACAGAGAAGACACTTTCTAGTAGTCGCCTTCTGTGATCTTACTCAGGCTTTTGATCGGGTTTGGCATACCGGCCTTTTGTACAAACTCTCAAAAATAGGAATACATGGTAAGCTTCTTCGCTGGGTCCGAGGCTACCTATCAAAGCGCAGTTTTCAGGTCTTCTTTGAGGGCCTACACTCTAGGGAGAAAAAAATGAAGTCTGGAGTTCCTCAAGGAGCAGTACTCTCCCCATTATTATTTAACGTAATGCTGAGTGACCTGCCATCATTTCCAGATGTACAGAGTGCAGAATATGCTGATGACATCACGTTCTTTTCTTCTCACAAAATCTTAGCAAATGCTGTACAATCAATACAAGTTGCACTGACCTCATTTCATGAGTGGATCTCAAGATGGGGGCTCTCATTGAATTTAGAAAAAACAAAATGTATGCTTTTTACACTTTCACAAACCATTCCTCCGACAATAACTGTGGCAGGAATAACCCTAACTTTTGTAAGCAAACACCGGTATCTGGGGGTAACTTTGGATGCTCCTAAGTTGAATTGGTCCTCTCATATTTCCTCTCTCAAACTCAGCTGCATTCCCCTTACAAACTTACTAAAATCAATCTCTCACCATCAGTGGGGTGCAGATCGCTCTCTCCTTCTAAAACTGTACTGTACGCTTATAAGAAGTCGACTAGACTATGCAGCCCCCCTATATTGCACAGCCCCTAAACGCCTACTACAACAACTAAATATTATTCAGAACAATTCCCTACGAATTGCCCTTGGTTGCCTCAAAACCACTCCAATAAATTCTCTAGAAATAGAAGCAAATATTCCTCCATTGTCCTTACACAGAACTCTCCTCCTACTAGACTACGCTCACAAAGTTTCTCATCTCTCAGAACTCCTACAGCTTCCTTCCATTCCTCAAATCAAGCTCATGAGTAAAACATCCTCATTTCTATCACTTGCAATGAAAATGTTAGAAAGTTACCAACTACCTTTTCCACGTCCAGCAATAACCTCTCTCCACTCACCTTTCCCTCCTCTTCTTGATACTAATTCTTTGTTGGTTACAAATTTTGCCTCAGAGCCATCTGCTACTCTCTCTACAGAAACTAATAAACAGCTCTTCAATGAACTTGTTCATGGCCAATATAGTGGCTTTTTGCATGCTTTCACTGATGGTTCTCATATAGAAAGCCCCCTAACCTCCACTGCAGCAGCTCTGGTGATTCCAAGGAGAAATGTCTTCCTTGATTGGAAACTCTCTCCATTTGTCTCCTCATTTGGTGCTGAGCTCTATGCAATCTATGAGGCCTTGAACTGGGCCCAAAACAACCTTCAGACTGGAGAGTCTTATGTGGTTTTTACTGACTCTCTTTCCTCAATTCTTCTTCTCCAATCATTGAAACCAAAAAAATATACTACATTAATATTCAATATACAACAAACTTTGTCAATTTTAAATGAAAAATATACAGTCAAAATCCAGTTCATTCCTGCTCACCAAGGAATTGCAGGAAACGAAGCAGCAGATGCAACAGCAAAAGCTGCACACAACCTCAGGTTTCGCACATTGTTTCCGCTGCTCACAGAGGATATTCATAAAAATTTACTTGAGGTCTTGAACGCAGAGTGGGAGAGAACATGGCATGAATCAGTCCAAAACGGCAAGGGTAGGTTTCTGGCTTCAATCAAGGATTCCATAAAAGAATGGCCTTGGGCATCCCACCCAAGCCGGGCAGTTGAAACTGCCATAACCAGGCTCAGACTTGGACATGTACGACTTGCGGCTCACCTGTACAGATTTAGACTGATTGAACACCCAGACTGTGACTGTGGAGTTGCTGAAACAGTTCAGCACTTTCTTCTGCATTGCCAGAATCATAACAATGCCCGCCAACATCTAACCTCCTTCCTCAACTCCGTACATGTACCCCTAACAGTTAAAAATGTACTAGGTGGAGGTCCCTTTCCTGACTCTGTGCAATTTCCAATAATGCAAGCCCTTGCCAATTTCCTGAGAGATACAAACAAGGTATCATTACTGTGAATAAGTAAAACTGTATATCCTAAGGTATGCATGGGGATGCTATGTCTGTATCTGTGAATGAGTATCATATGCTAGGCAGAAGTATCAGAATTTTAAAAGGGGACATCCCTCCCCCACTTTCTCAAAAATTGGCTGTTTAAAGTTGAATTGCCAAGATCTACCCCCCCACTCAATCTCCTCCTCTCAAATTATCCAGTACTTCTCAGCGACGGTAATAAAGATTTAGAACTGCAATGATTTGGGGCATCATTCTGGCATCCTTGGTGTCGGGTATCAGTAGTTAGCACTAACCTGAGGTCGGGATGGTGCCTCATAACATGTTTGTTGCTCCCTCAGAGACCCATATGCATACAGGCATCCGTGAGAACTTTTGTAACTTAATAATGTACCTGTCTCTTGGGAACCTCCAGGCTGCGCCGCCCAGGCTGGAGCTTTCCTTTGTTCTGTAAGTTTTGGATGCATGTGTGTATTGAAATTAACAATTTATTGAGTAGAATTTTTCTCCCTCCTTCTGTAAGATATAATTTTCATTTTCACTTCCCCCATCCTTGTGATTACTTATTCAATCAAATTCCCACTCACACACAGTATATTAAAACTGCCCATTCCCCCTACAAACACATCTACTACTCATAGTCAGTGTCACAAAAGACATACTGAAGAAATAATTGTTCCTGTAGAAATTTTCCTCAGGTCAACATCCGAGTAACTAAGATTGGGACACAGTGAGGAAGATGGACACAGAGGAGAAAATACTACCTAACTTGAAAACGATTCTTCATACTGCTAGATCATGTAGCCTACATTTCTGGTACTGTGTGAAGGCATGTTGGGTTCTTCCAAGGGCGTGTGTGCGAGGGTGAGTGTGTGTGTGTGTTTGGGGGTAGGATGTATCTCTTTTGTTTCAGATTTTTCTATTCCAGATTAAATAATATATATATCTTAAAAAATTAGAAACCTAAAATAAGTGACACATTAGTGTGACTCTGGTTGGCATGCTCCAGGAACTTCTTGTCTAATCAATATTACCTGCACTCAGAGTGTGTCAAGACTTGAGGCTGCATGAGCTTGTTCTCAAAGCCTCGATAAACCCTGAGAGAACAACAACAAGCATGAGCCAGGGCGCTTGACTGCAATAATATTGAAACATATCGCCAAATACTCATAAAATGCCTGTAAAATTAACTGAAGACATGGTCGTAGCCCGATCGAAGGGCTCCGATCTTCATAATATAAGGAAACTTAATTGCTGGTAAGTGTTCTTTCATTACTGCTAGTTTCTTGCAGCTGCATATTCAATGGTTTGGCCTAAAACACATAATACTTCTTAGACCAAGAAAATGATTGTTATACCTGTTTCTGTACGTTATTTTAGATCCCTGTGCTTAAGTTATTTATCCTATGAAGTATTCAGTGACACATTAACTATGATGAGAAATTTAAGCTAAACCTTTGTTTTATATGAGTTTGATGTAAAACTGTTTTAAGAGATCATACGGTAGGTTCACCATTTCTCTTTTCTACCTATTTAACTTCTGGTTGTAAAAAATACATTATTTATATATTATTATTGAATTAACATTAAATGGCAACATGATTTTTTTTTTTTCAATTCATATGCTTGCAACTTACACTTCATTTATTGATATTCAGTTATGACCTTTAGTATTGATAAAATTGTTCATTCATAAATTTCTTCATGCATTTAAATCTTTTCCAGTTTAATTTTGATTAGATTATATTTTACTGTATAATATTAATTTAAGGAATGAATGCACTGATGTTTTCTTTTCAAAATATATTTTTGAAACTAGCACATATCATCAGTATTATTATCAGGCATTATCAGATTGTCTTATCTGCCAAAGACAATCTATTAGTTTACAGTGCTAACTTTTTGGTAAATCTGAAGGAGATGACAGTTGTCGATTTTGCAAATTGTAATAGCTAAACATGGTTAATGACACCAAAATAAACAAGTTTTCTTCTATGCACTTTTCGTCTCAAGTGAGTATTTTATTAGTTATAGCGGTAAATGACTTACCGCAACTCCAGTCTTTGAAGCGGAAAGAAATTCTTTGATAGAGTGGTATGGCAATACTGCAATGGCGTCTCGCTTCTAGCGCTCTGTCTTGAAAGACGAAACCAAACCTACCGCTATACCTCGTTAAATACTCATTTGACGAAAAAAGTGTATAGAAGAAAAGTTGTTCATTTCGATGTTATTACCATGTTTCAAGCAACAAAAATTCGAAAATCGATGAGTAGCTGTTTATTCGAGCGCATTCGTCATCAATGACGAAACTAAACTTACCGCTATAAATCGTAAAATACTCATTTGAGACGAAAAGTGCATAGAAGAAAACTTGTTTATTTTGATTCAATAAATTAGGTTCAGGCACCAAAAAGTGGAAAATTGACAACTGTCAAGTCCTTCAGATTTACCAACTTTTTTTCCTTTGTAATTATAAGCTTTGATATGATAGCAGTATTTGATATATTTAAATATGAGGCTGAAGCTATATGAGATGTTCAATCTTCATGGTCATAATGCTAAAAAATTGCATATAATATCTTAGCTTTAATTTTTTGGGCAGAAGCAGAAAATTTTATGGGCAATAATTTTATTATTAGTTTATTTATACCACTAAGAGGTATGAGATGCGAATATTTTAGGGTCAATATGCAGTTTAGGGGATTCATAGAAATGATAAATTCTGTTCCAAAGGATCACCAAAGGAACCCATTTAAAAACATTTTACATGAATATCATTCCGCTCGCTGATCCGGTAACTTTGAGTCGCGAAAGCCATTTCATCAGCGCCGTTTCCATAACTTCAAAGTTAAATAAATCAAAAATAACGCACCAGCGAGCAGAATGTCATTCATGTAAAATGTTTTTAAATGTGTTCCTTTAGTGATTCTTAGGAATGGAATTGTTAATTTCTGTGAATCCCCTAAACTGTATCTTGACTATTTTTGGAGTGTATTTGTATGGAAGGTTTGTTCTCATTTTAGGAGAATATGAAAAATTATTATTTCCATGTTTAAATAAAGCTAAAGAATCCATACTTATTTTATTTTTTTAATGAACATGAAAAATTTAGAATTTAGTTATTTTTGAGGTTTTGCTAAACTCTTCTATGCAGTACAGAAATACTATATTTATGTCTGCTGTACCCTCAGAAATATAAATTTTGTAAATTTCATCCATGATTTATTTTTCTGTTTGTTAGGAGTAATTAAGGTTGTAATGTCGTGCGCTAGCGGAATTGATCTTCGCTTCGGCACGCCATTGAACGGAACTCGGTAGGACGCCCAAAAGGGAAACGAGGTCTCTTCAGGTTTCTTTATTTCTTATCCCCTGGTTCCGTATATCTGCACAGACAGATATGATTCAGACTCGGGCTAGGAATTACGTGACAAAAACCCCAATTTAAGGTTATAGTCGAATGAACAATTAATTTATACGGTGCTGCATGACGAGAAAGGAGCATCCTACATCTTGAGCAAAACACAGATAACGGCTAAATAATGTTAGAACTAGGTATGATAGTCTAGTGACGGAATTCATAACACAGTATTCGTTGTTACACGAGAGGGGTTTAGCTTCCCTTAACCACGACAAGATGTTCTGAGAGAGGAAGGAGGAAGGCACCATTTATATATCACCGCACGACAAGAAAGAAACTTCACACCGGAGACATAAGAGGCAATCGGGTAGTGCTAACGCTAGGCATGACATTTCAATGACGGGAGGGCGATAAGAGTGGTCACGGGGCATAGTCCTCAGAACAACATAGTACAATGATATTCCATGACTCAATTATTATCATTATATAGGAAAGTTTTAGCCTCCCGCAACTACGACAAAGATGTTCCAAGAGAGGAAAGAAGAAGGCACCATTTAGTGTGGAGTTGGAGGAACGCGGAATCTGCGCACAAGGTGCACAGGAACAGCAAGCTAGGAAATAAGTTCACGAAACAAGAAAGGTTTCCGTTGCGTTGGCAAGGAAGAGAATAAGTACCTAGTCGAGGAACCCATTATCAAGAACACCCCGCCAAAGACACACAGCTAGAAACACATTTAGAAAGAACACGTTTATGATACGCACACGAATATTGTAAAACTCGTGTCACTAACGCTAGGCAATGATACGTGAATCGCTTGTTTCGCCCAATGTTCAAAGTGTCTTTTTGAGGAAGCATAAAAGGATATATACATGAATACACATCCGTATCTAACAGTCTTAACACAGCGGTCATTAGTCAATAAGCACTTTATTTGAACAAAGGTGGACGATCGCACAACAAGTTTGTAGTTTTCACATGAATATAAAGTTTTCACACGATATAAAGAGGTGACGAGTTAGGTAACATCACAAGTTGAAAGAGGATACTCTAAAATACTTACAGACGATGAGGAAAGGTCCCTCAGTTTTAGGCCTGTGACAGCTTATTTTAGTCTGCAAAATAAGTGCCTACTCTGGCTTTCTTTACCCTATCTGTGGAAGAGAGACAGCAAAAATTAGGTCTCTAAGGCAGGGGCAAGTCACTCAGGTCATCAAGTCAACCATTATCAATAAATTCTACTATAAAAGATGAGAGAGGCAAGTGCACGTTTGCCAGCGTCGCTTTGAAAATACAACTGATATGAGCTAGTGGCCTCAAATTTCTGCGCCTATACTCAGTCTACTGAATGCCGTAACTTTAGGCTTCCACCTTGCTGACTGGCGCAACTTGCCCAGCACAGCTCATAGGTAAGAAGCCAATTGACTAAATGCGTTTTACTTTGCTTCACATCCTTCTATTAATGAATGTTATAATGCTATAAATATTAATGAATGTTATAAATAATCCAAAGACAAGAAATAATACAGAGACGAGAAAAATCATCAACAACTGATGTCTAATCTATGGAAGAATCACCACAGTTTTTATTTTCAGTATACAAATCTTTTAATAGTGAAGCAGTGGTTGGTTTGTATTATCAAATAAATATAAAATTTGCTATCATGTGTTAATCTATGAAATGCAATAAACTTCAAGTAATCCTCTGTGTAGACTAAGAGGCATTAAATGTCAGTCTCTCCATGTTGCATTTACTGCCCATGACATTGTTTACAATTATATATGACAACATAGCTTACATGGCTTGGCTATTATGTAAATGTTGTTGAGCAAGAGGACACTTGGACGTTAACACAAAATCACTTGGAGCAGTGGAACAGAGATAGGAAAGTTCATTGGTAAAATCACAGTGTCCAGCTAAAAAACCGTTAAACCAGAACCTGAGCTAATTCCCAGCATTACACTGTAGCTTGCTGATTATGAAACGCTACGCCGGCTAGTCCAGCTTAATGTGGGTGACTCACCGGCCACCGGGAGCATCCTCGAATGCTCCAGAAGCCGGCTGTTCACCGCTATCTAAGCGCAAATATGTTAGGCGATCGATGAATATAGCTACTAAGGTAACACGTTAAAAAAAAATAGTCTCCTGTCACGAATTCACGTTTAAAAGGACGTATAACTTAAAATTATCCGGGAACCTGTTCCTTCCACGCACTTCGAACAAACAAAACGTTGGCGTCATTCTTGCGGACGAAGTGCGGATCCGCGGAATGTTGCCGGAATGAATTTATCAAATTTCTTCAAATTTCCTCACGTCTTGTACGACGTGACAAAGGTCAATATTGAATTTAATGTTGTCAACGAATTTCATAATTTCGTAGGTATAGATCGGTAATATAGTCGATTTTAAGACGTTTTACATGAATGACAATGTGCCCGGAAATGCTAAGTTTAGGAGATATAGGATAAATAACGCCAGGTAAGAATAGCATTAACGGCAGTTTCGATATGGCTCTTCCGGCGTTTTGCGGACGCGGACCACGCCAAGTTTTTTGGCGGGAGTCATCGGCCTCGGTATGGTTGAGTTAAATTAAGATATTTTAGGCTTACTTAGGTTAGGATACTTAACTAAATTAACTTTACCAAACCTAACCTTACCTATCGTTACGTCAGAACCGGATTTCTGCTTATTTACCTCTCCGTTTTATAAACGACGTTCCCATAACTTCAAAGTTAAATATCTCCAAAAATAAGCATTTCCGGGCATATTGTCATTCGTGTAAAACGTCTTAGAATCGACTATATTACCTATCTATACCTACGAAATTATGAAATTCGTTGACAACATTAAATTCAATATTGACCGTAATTAATAGTTTTATTCTCATGCATTTAGATGCAACTGGCACAGGTGGCAAAAAATTTTGAAGTACATGCTGGCATCCCCCAAATTTGCTGAAACTCTATCTAACTGCTACTATTAAATTTTTACTACTTTGATGGAAGATTATCAAATTTTATGAACTATCCTTTAATTTAGCTTTAGATTAGCAAAATTACATCCCCCTGTTGTAGTCTGCACTTCTACTTGAAATCTGAACTATGTTATTAAGGAAGTAAATCTGAAGGATATGACAGTTATCGATTTTCCACTTTTTAATGCCTGAACCTAATTAATTGAATCAAAATAAACAAGTTTCTTCTATGCACTTTCCGTCTCAAATGAGTATTTTACGATTTATAGCAGTAGGTTTAGTTTCGTCTCTGATGACGAATGCGCTTGAATAAACAGCTACTCATCGATTTTCGAATTTTTGTTTCTTGAATCATGGTTATAACATCGAAATAAACAACTTTTCTTCTATACACTTTTTTTGTCAAATGAGTATTTAATGAGGTATAGCGGTAGGTTTGGTTTCGTCTTTGATGAAGATCGCGCTGAAAGCGAGTGCGCATTGCAGTGTTGCTATCCGACGTGCTCCTTGAATTACTTGCCGCTTCAAACACTGGAGTTGCAGTAAGTCATTTACCGCTATAACTAATAAAATACTCATTTGAGACGGAAAGTGCGTAGAAGAAAACTTGTTTATTTCGATCTAATTAACTATGCTTAGGCTTCGAAATTTACAAAATCGATAACTGTCATTTCCTTCAGATTTACCATCACTTGGAACGAACTGAAAATTCCTGTCATATTTCAGCTATTATGTCTATCACAGAAGTTGAATTTGACAACTAACATTCATTTGTGATGAAAAATTGTTATTATAAAGTCAATTTTGACATTTTTTCATTTAATGAAAAATTAAATACATTTCTAAAATTGATCATTAAAATTACAATTGTGAATGTTGAAATAATTTCAGCAATAGCTATGTTATATCAATTCTCATGTTATAGAAGAATTTTTGATTTGGTAATTTATCGTAAAGTTTAAACTGCATTGTCTTATGTTACAATCTTGGGTATTTAACCCAGAAATTTGGATTATTGTTGGTAATTAGTATTGAGGTTTGCTTGATAGTGATAGTTGATATTGGAATTGTGGTTTGAGTTCTAGAGAAATGGGTACTATGTAGTAATATTGGTCATTTATTAATTTATTTGCCTTCTCTTCTAGGGGCAGTGAATTGTCTGACGTCTCTGTCATCCGGAAGCTCCCAAATGTGGAAGTACTTTCTCTGAGGTAATTTGTTGCTAGTGCAAATAATTTTATATCAAAGTCTGTGAGGCTTAGAATATAACTCCTAAAAAGCATGCTTCAAGCACCAGCTATAATATTTTAAAGGGGGATGAACGGTTTTCTCTCATGAAACTTCAAAAATTAATAAAAAATACTTCAGGACTGAAATGAGCTTGGAGGGACCCGCAACATGTTTAGAACATTCGAATGAAGGTTCAGAGCCCTAAAAAAATTCACATTTGCTCATAACCCCTCCCCCCCCCCCCCTCTGTCAAAGGGAAATTTCTAAAATACTTAATTTCTCAGTCAATATGGTGTATAGAGATGATTAGTTTTTTATTCCGTTCACAAAGAATTGATCTACAAAGTTGAGATCCAGTTTTTTTAATATTGCTTCAAAAAAATTGAAGAAATGTTTGAATTATTGAAACAATATATATATTTTTTAATGATTACTTTAAATGGCAACAAAAAATTTTCTAATCAACTTATCAAAAAACTACTAGACAGGTTTGTAGTACACACTTTGATCTTTACGATGCAAAAAAGATCTCCGTAAGTAAAAGACTGTTGGAGAAACAATTGAAAAACTGAAATGCTTTTTTCCCCATAACAAATTTTTTTTTGGCTATGCGGCTCAATTTCTCTTAAAGTTTTTCACCTATGAAAGAGATCTTTTCAGCATCGTAAAGATCATGGTGAGTACCATAAGTGGTAGTTTTGTGATAAGTTGAATAGAAAATTTTTCATTACCATGTAGAAAAAAAATTGAAATTTTTTTGATTTAAATTCAAACATTTAAATTTTTTATTTTTTTTTAGTTTAAAATGGATCTCAGTTTTTTAGACCAGTTCATTGTGAATCGAACAAAAAAACGAATTGTCTCTATGTACAATATTGACTAAGAAATTATATTTTTTTAAATTTCCCTATGAGGGGGGTGGCATGGGCAAATTATAAAAAATTTAGGGCTCTGAACGTCCATTCAAATGTTCTAAACACGTGAATCCTTCTGAGTTTATTTCGCTCCTGAAGTATTTTTTTATTAACTTCTGAAGTTCCATGAGAAAAAAATGCTCATTCCCCTTAATTGGGAAATGGAATTTAATTGTAATTAATTCTGTTTTAAACTTTGCAGGGAAGTTGTGGAAACATTATACTCTTACTAAGCATTTGTACTTCCCTGTTGAATTGTATTTAAAATTAAAAGTTATAAACTCGCAAAAAATTGTGTAGAATCAAGAGTAAACTCATACGGAGATGTTACTAGTGCATCTATGAGAACTACCACTCCCACGGGGAAGATCTGCATTTCCGAGTTGTAGGTTTGATAGACTTTACTTTTATTGAAATAGCAAAATTTATTTGGTTTGCTGTGAACTTGTTTCCAGTTAGCTGCTGTCATTTTTTTTGCCACCAAGTTTTTGCTCAAAATTTTGTTGTGTTGTATAAAATTCTTTCCAACTTATCATTTCTATGCAGAGGGTGTGGTGCACAGTGCATCGATCTTCTGTTCCCTTACTTCCATTTTAAATGGTGCCTTCCTCTTCTTTCTCTTGAAAACTTCTATTGGTGCTGAGGAGGCAACTGATTCATAATCTAATCTTTGGAGTAAATTATTTTCTGTCCATTTTCAAGAATTTAGATAATTGGAGAATGTCCATTTTTATTATTACCTAAATTTGCTATTTCATTTCATTGTTGAAACCTTTGTGTAGCATACAATTACAATATTTTCATCTCTGTGTACAAGACATTGTTTAGGAATGAAGTAGTAAGCTATTTTTGCCAATATACCATTGTAAGTATTAGTTATCTAATTTGGTTTTACTCCTCAGTGTGAACCAAATAACTACACTGGTTGACTTCCAGTGGTGCTCAAACCTACAAGAACTTTACATTCGCAAGAACAACATAAAGGACATCAATGAGCTGCTCTACCTCCGACAACTTCCAAAGCTCAAGAGTCTGTGGCTAGCTGACAATCCTTGTGCTCAATTTGAAAAGTAAGCTAAACTCAAGCAATGTCTGTCGGATTTTGTTTCACTTTCGTACTTTGAAACTGTATCTGATGCCTTCATTATTGCATATTTTAAATCAAGTACTATTTGGAACTAGATCTCTTGATGCAGTCATTACTGCATTGAGTTTTGTAGCTGCAAGATTTCTGATTAGTTATTTTATTTTTTTTACATGAGGAATGAGTTTTGTCTTCTTAATGGAAAATTGTTTGAAACACTCAACTATATTTTTGAAGAGAAATGGCAATTTTATTAGTCCCATTCATCATAGTTTGTCTGGATAATTAGCATGGTAAATTATGTTTGATCTTCAGTACAATATGTTTGATTTCATCTTCAATAATTCTGTTTTTATATTATGTGCTCATTCCAAATGAGGCAATAACCACTTTGCATGGACTATGTAGTGTGTGAAACAGAGGGGAGAGTTCTCAGTTTTATGCGTGAAGGTCATGTTGCTATAAATAAGCAGTGACATAATTAAGCATCAAACCTAATTGTTAATTTTGCTCGTTGCCTGAAAAATTGTTCAGCTGGTAAGAAAAATGGATTCTTTGTCAAAATAGGATTCCACAAAGCAACCAAAAACCTTGATTTATCAAATAATGTTGTGCTATTGAATGTACAATTCTATTACTGCACTGCATTGTATTGTTGCTGTTGCTATACAATGTGTCAGATTGGTTTCTGAAATACTCAATTGTATTATCTATATTGGTGTTGAAATACTGTCTCAACTTCTACCATCCTATCCTGCAATTTTTACCCTCTCTTTTGTGAGTGAACTTTTGGAACCAATTTATAAAACTTCTTTTTATGTACACTTCCATATTTTTTTTTTGTTCTATATTTTTTAACTATGTATTACTTGTGTGTTCTTTAATCTTTTTAGCTGGAAGCACAATTCTAGTTCAGAGTATGGCATAGTGAACAGCATATAAGATTTCATTTTCTTAATTTTAAGATTTTGCCAACAGTCTTGTATTTTCATGTGCATTAGAGATCAAGCATTAAAAAATGAGCCTTGTATTCTTTCCTTGCATGAGTTTGCTTACCTTCTTGGTTTGACACAACATACTCAATATTGCAGCTACCGACTGACGGTGCTGCGAGCCCTGCCTCACCTCCAGAAGCTTGACAACGTGGTGGTGGAGGGAGAGGAAGTGCAGAAGGCTATGGTGTGTGGCACCCTGCTGCCTCTGGGAGACTCGGCTGCTGCTGACAGGTGACATGCATTTCAGATGAGGCTTAGTGCCTGCCCTTACTGTCATTAGGTCCTGTTTTTGGTGGGGTAGGTTTTTGTTGTTGCGGGGTCAGAATTTCCTATAATACATCATTGATCTTGCATAACGAGTCTTTAACTATTGGTGAAATGAAACTTTAGTATTTGTTACAGTTTACTCAGAACCAGAATTTGAGAATTAACTAATCCAGAGGCACAGCAAATAGAAGAAAATGTACAGACAGGTAAGACAAAATGAGCCAAGAGTAGGGAGCATAAGGAGCATGGACATGAGGTGTTGACTTGCCGGCTGAAAAGAATGAGTGTAACTTATAAGTACAAGAACCGCAAGCAATTCCCGTGACCAGGCTTTACAAAAATAATAAAACAAACAACATAAATTAAACAGAAATCGGAAGCAAGTAAATCTCATAAAGCAAAGTAAATCAAAATAAATCAAAAATGCAAATTATATAAGTAAAATGAACATGAAGAACAAAACTTCAACTCAAAATTAAGGAAATAAATCAAAATGAACATCTCAATACACAATGGAAAAAGAATAAAAGAAGCAAACCAAACCAGAGACCAAAACTGATGAACTGAAAATTTCAACAATGCACATGCTAATTAACTAGAAGAATCATTCAACTCACCTCCCAAGATGGTGGAACTTGAGCAAGCTAGGTCTTCCAGGCTTAAGATTAACTTATGTACAATGATAGTTCATAGCACAGCAAAAATCTCGGCTGAAACAAACAGAAAGAAACACACAAATTAACATGTTCACTACGTTTCCGCGGTTGTTAATGGTTGGTTTGGTTAGGTTGCAAGTAGCAGAACAGGGAAATCGATTTTCCAGCTTGAATAAATTTTAATTCTTCCTAATGAATATGAAGAATACAATTGCACGATAACATTTTACCTTGCATGATAATTATTTTGCAAAAACATCGCGAAACAGATAAAATGTCGTGCGTTTATACCGGCACGTAAGTGGGCAATTTACCTCTTGGTTCACATGTGGCCCAATACGCAGTGAACGTGTTAAGCATGCAAACCAATATTATCACTGATCACACAAAAACCTCAGCCGATAGTGCGTGATGAAAACCTTAGGAGGCCTCCCGGTAACATTGTTATGTCTAAGTAGTGTATGCTGTAGTTCATGTAAATGTTCAGCTGGGTTATTATAATCAGATCTGTTTGTGGTGTCTACTAAGACAGAGGTAGTTTTCTTTGATATTCAAGTGCTTAGTTGATTTGAGGACCTTGTTTTGTGGGAAATAGTGGAGACTGATAGTTCAACTGCTTTTCATTCAAAGACCTTCAATTTTCCAGCATGTAATTTATTATAGCTCAGCATCCAAATCCTTTTTTTGCCCATTTCCTTTCTATGATTCTCACTTTGAAAATTCATTTCAGAACATGTTTTGCAAAATTTCCTCTTTGTCTGATTCTCACTGTACCCGAGTTTCATTATTTGCTTCGAGTGGATGTGGGTTTTTAGGGGCCTAGGTGAGCCTTCAAATACTAGGAATGCCTGAAACATGTGTACTTGCTTCTGATATTGACACTGAGGAGGATTAATAGAGTGATGCTTGGCAATAGTACTTACAAGCAATGGAAATAAGTCTAGTAGTGTTTAATAAATAAAGTGTTACTATTTCTCTTGTGTAAGGTACATTATTGTGTCTTCATTGCTATTTCACTCATGTAATGCATTAATTTGATGTACATGACACTATTCAGAAAAAATAAGTTCTATCGAATTGTAATTGATGTGCTGTTACTGTTGGAATTTAAATTTCTGTACAAAAAATGTTCATTTTTTGTGCACTAAAACTTTTTGTTTTTATTTAATTCCTGTTGACAGAGGCAGCGATGGGCGCAGCAGTGAAAGTGGAGGTGGCGGTGGTGGAGGAGGAGGTGGAAGTCTCTCTGATTACAGTCCACCTGCTTCCACCAGGGCACAGAGAAACTCTCAGGTATCACAGGGACAGATCAAAGTGTCAGGTAGAGCATTTGCCTGCATCAGCAGATGTTATCAGGGTGTCTACTAGGTAGTAAAGTAGTAAAAAGTAGTAAAAAGTAGTAAAATTTGGAAAGTAGTAAAAAAAGTAGTAAAAAGCTGTAAAATTTGCCTCAGGGTAGTAAAAAAATTGTTGAGTGGAATTATTCTCTGAAAATTTAAAGTAATGTTACATATTTATATAGAGTATGAAGATTTTTTTAAATTTATTTTTCCCATAATCAGAAATTTGCCTCGATTTATGGGAAATATTCCTGTAGAGTGGGATGTAATTTTAGGATTGGAGCACACAAAATCGAAAAAAGTTTCAAAATTTTTGCAAACAACAGTAAAAATGGTTCACTTTTTCTTCTCATTCCGCTTGATCTGAAAGTTACCTAGTTGTTTAATGATGGAAGGTTCATTTGAGCCATTTTATTATTAACAAATTATTGAAAGAAAACATTAAATGGCTTTCGCTTTGATGCGGTAATCGATGTTTTATAAATCATATAAATGTGAATTTAAAAAATGTAATACCAATGACGATGCATTGTTGAAAACACTTCTATTAGTGCGCATTTACATTGAGATACAAGCTTAGGAACTTGTGATATCAGGGATTAGTATTGAAAATAAAATAAGGATTTAAAAATGATGCATTTATGATTATGAGGTCGACATTTAACATCTTTTATTCTAACGTATCTAATATGCATTATACGATCTCAAGGAAAAATGGAATAGCATAGCACCGTATTTTCTTGTGGAAGCATATCAAGTAGCTTTGATTGATATATGTTTGTCAAGTAAAATAATTTATATTTTATTAAGGAATTTAAAAACGAGAAACACTGCTCGTAAGTTAAGCATTATTTAATATTACACATCGTCAAATCTATAAAACGTTTCGGAGTCCTGCTCCATCCTCAGTAAGTACAGTCTGAAAAAACTGAAAAAAAAACACAAGTTCGTCAGACATGTTAAAAAAGAAAATTGATAGAAAATCTCATGTAAAAACTTCCAGCTGATAAGAACTATTCATACTGTTTAAAACCGGTTTTTCTGTAGCTATATATAATGATTATAAAATAATTCTTAGTTCTGAATCATTGAAAGCATTGCACAAAATTTCAAATTGGTCTTCAGCGACTCCAGCACCACACTGCTCTGCATGGAGTCGCACAGATGAATGAGGCCGCATTGAGGCGGTTGTGCAAGAGGCCTCCCGGTACGATAACTAACTCTACGATGTTGGGCAATCCTTATATAAAACGGCAAAGTCGTCATACCGACATAGCCTGATGTACATTGTACACAACTAAATTTGTAAACTAAGAATGCCCTCATTCGCTTCGGAAGCACATCATAATTGACAAATTATGCATAATTTTACATCAGGAAAGTAGCGATGGAAAAGCAACTCCAAATCTCTGGACATCTTCTCAGACAACTGGCCAAAGAAAGGAAAACTGCAACACAAACGTTGTACAGGGTCAACATCGTCTCTAACTTCTGAATACTTTTTTGCCAAAAACCTCTTAACATTAGTGTAGATTAAGGAAGAGGGAAACCCGTTGTTGCGGAAAAAAGAGTGCAAGAAATTGAATTCACTGTGAAGGTTGTTAAAACTGGAGCAAATATTGTAAGCTCTGTTTAGGTTTGAGTTTTTTTAGCTTTTGTAGCTTCAGGTTCAAAGCGAATGTGATTAGGACGCTTGTAAACAGAGCTTACAATATTTGCTCCAGTTTTAACAACCTTCACAGTGAATTCAATTTCTTGCACTCTTTTTTCCGCAACAACGGGTTTCCCTCTTCCTTAATCTACAATAATGTTAAGAGGTTTTTGGCAAAAAAGTATTCAGAAGTTAGAGACGATGTTGACCCTGTACAACGTTTGTGTTGCAGTTTTCCTTTCTTTGGCCAGTTGTCTGAGAAGATGTCCAGAGATTTGGAGTTGCTTTTCCATCGCTACTTTCCTGATGTAAAATTATGCATAATTTCTGTCAATTCATTTAAAATAGGCTCATTTTTTGGTATAAAGATGTGCTTCCGAAGCGAATGAGGGCATCCTTAGTTTACAAATTTAGTTGTGTACAGTGTACTTCAGGCTATGTCGGTATGAGGACTTTGCCGTATTATATAAGGATTGCCCAACATCGTAGAGTTAGTTATCGTACCGGGAGGCCTCTTGCACGACCGCCTCATTCGTCTGTGCGACTCCATGCAGAGCAGTGTGGTGCTGGAGTTGCTGAAGACCATTTTGAAATTTTGTGCAATGCTTTCAATGATTCAGAACTAAGAATTATTTTAGAATCATTATATATAACCACAGAAAAACCAGTTTTAAACAGTATGAATAGTTCTTATCAGCTGGAAGTTTTTACATGAGATTTTCTATCAATTTTCTTTTTTAGCATGTCTGACGAACTTGTGTTTTTTTTTCAGTTTTTTCAGACTGTACTTACTGAGGATGGAGCAGGACTCCGAAACGTTTTATAGATTTGACGATGTGTAATATTAAATAATGCTTAACTTACGAGCAGTGTTTCTCATTTTTAAATTCCTTATGAAGATTCGATTAAAGAAAAATGATTTTCCTCAATATTTTATTAAGAATTACGATTCTTCTAAATGTAAAACATCTTGTGAATTTTTTCTTTCGAATTTTATGAATAAACATTAACAACTAGCCAAAATTTTTAAATAGGTAGTTGTACTTATCACTAAATAACTATTACATTTTATTGGATTCCATCTTTAGTGGATGCAGTTGCCCGTAAGATATACATATAGCATAGTTGGCATAATTGTTCTTTTTGTGCACTTGTTCCCCTCAGGGGGATACAACTATTGTTTCTATGGGAATTAGCGCTCCCAGGGGGAAAATGTGAGGGCCCGAGCTGAGAGCTAGGTAGGCCTTCTTTTTGTTGAAATAAAATGCTTTTGTTATGGTAAGGACCACCTTTTTTTGGTTCACTGCTGTCCTGTTCTTCAGCTCCTACTACTTTCTTCTTCAACTTGCTCTTTTTTCATAATTTTCTTTCTTAACTTACTGTTTATATGCCCTTTCTGCGTAGATTCCGCGTTTCCTTAACTCCATACTAAACGGTGCCTTCCTCTCTTTGGATCGCATTTGTTGCTGGGTGGTCGGGAGGCTAAAACTAATGACTAATGTAATTTTTGTGCACTTGATACCCAAAAATTAAAGTATTTTATTCGCAAACGTAAGCACAGAAATAAAATTATTCTCAATTAGCTTTTAGTGAGTTCTGCTGCAATTTCAGATGAGTAAGTCATGAATCAAACTTATTACATTTTAATTCCTCCTAATGAATAATGTTTCATTCAAAGTCATATATTTGACTGGTTAAGTCTTGATTATTACAAACTTGATGTAGCCTTCCAATTCTTATTCCAAGAAAAATATACTCACTCTCCCAAGTAGTTGCGGCGGGATAGAAACATTACAATGACATCAAAGGAACTTTTCCGCAGTTCATTTATATCCAGAAAGTGTTTTTTTGGACCTGAGCTTGATGGTGAGCAGTATTTTCCTGTGAAAAGACGAGTTTATTCTGTCCACTTCGATTTGGGGAAACAACGATTTACTGAAACTATAAATGTTTTTTTTTGAATTACTCTGTAAAGCTGAAAGTTTTTTCCAGTGACGTTAATTTATGTCCAAATACAGAAAGAATTATGCTAAAAAATCATCTTTTAATACAATTTGTCATCATTTGAACGAGAGTTTAGTTCTTTTGAAGTTCCTTTTGGCAGGCATGGCGATTCAGTTTCCTCCAGGATGTCGTCATAGCATGGAGATGCTCCATGTAATCAAAGTTCATTCTTCTGCTAAATGTATATAGGAACACTACATAAAATTTGCATTTTTGTTTTGATTCCGTAATATGACATGTTCATAACCTATTTGTTATTATTGATCACAATTAGGATGCCGAATTAGATTTTGAGGTACGATAGAAATAGTTTACAAACTCATATTTCCGAAGTGCCATAGTGTTTGGTCATAATGAAATTCTTTGATATTCTACCCTGCTGTAAAGGGATCTGACACTCCCCTGGTGTCTACTAGTTTCCAGTCAGTTTATTTTTTCCATATGATGAACTGTTTTCATCAGAGTTGAAAGATGGTAAGACAAGGTCTTCGCCAAACTTTTTTGTTGAAGTCCATTTAGGATGGGGTACTTTAAAAATGTAGGTAACTTTTTACCGTAAAGCTTCGGTTGCTCCAATTAGTATTGAGTATTTTACGTATTAAGAAACTTGGAGCTTTTTAGAACCTTTGGTATTGCGTATATTATTGACTCAAATTACTCATTATGGGCCAATTACTTACCTCTAGACATTTGGACAACATTCATTGTGTAAAAAAAAGGTAGTAATTTTTTTCCATTGGAGGTAGTAAAAAGTAGTAAAATTTGGAAATAAAATATCAGTAGTCACCATGGTTTTGTTTGTCTACAATAAGTATGAGTGTTAACTATAATTTTGGGTCAAAATCCCCTCAGGGGGATACAATTATTGTATCTATGGGAATTAGCGCTCCCAGGGGGGCAATGTGAGGGCCCAAGCTGAGAGTTAGGTAGGCCTTCTTTTTGTTGAAATAAAATGTTTTTGTTATGTTAAGAACCATCTTATTTTGGTTCACTGCTGTCCTGTTTTTCTCAGCACGTACTACTTTCTTCTTCAACTTTGATGTTGTTTCATAATCTTCTTTCCCAACTTACTATTTCTATGCCTTTTCTGCATAGATTCTGTGTTCTCTAAACTCCATACTAAATGATGCCTTTTTCCTTCCTCTCTTTGGATTGCCTTTGTTGTGGATAGGGAGGCTTAAACTAACTAATGATCTAATCTTTTGGTCAAAATCATGTACAAGTGATGAGCATTTGTTGTAGCATTATCATTGAAAGGTTCAATAGCATCAAAACACAGTTTCAGTTGCCCTAAGAATAAGCTCGCTCTTCAACAACAGCAGCGTAGATATCATCTTGTCACTCCGTCTGAAGATTTTTTGGTGTACAGTCACATACAATACTGCATTTTCTTGTTTATCACAAACGTTGTGTCTCAGGATCACTTGAGGGAGACAAAATTCGGTGAAGTAGCGACATTAAATTCATGTGATTTTTAAAGAATGTTTCAAATTAATCAAATTTAGTCATTTCTATATACTGTAGCGTCCTCTATAGCAGGAGAGCTGCTGCACAAAACACATACAATTATGGAAAAAAACAATTCATAACTAAAAACTATGAAAACTGAATCGCGGCATCGCGAGGAAGGGAGGATTCTAATACTTGTCTCATTGCCATAAGGTTCGTCCGCCTTACAGAGCAGCTACGATTCATTACATAAAAAGATTCATTACATTACATTACATATTACATAAATAAAATCTTTCCAAACTCCGCACACTTTGGTGTTCACCATCCTGTGCTGTATTTACTTTTTTACTACTGTAGTGCTGTACTTGTGAAAAAAAGTTGTTAAAACTGAGTGAGCAGTATTTTTGTTAATGAATCCTTTTTAACTCTACGTTGTTTAATTCTGCATTCTGTGTAGTAACATGCATTTCAATTTTTTTTGTTGCCTTTCCTAGCCTAGAATTTTTTTTATTACTGTTAAGAATATGAAAATTAATCAAATTTAGTCATTTCTATATACTGTAGCGTCCTCTATAGCAGGAGAGCTGCTGCACAAAACACATACAATTCTGGAAAAAAACAATTCATAACTAAAAACTATGAAAACTGAATCGCGGCATCGCGAGGAAGGGAGGATTCTAATACTTGTCTCATTGCCATAAGGTTCGTCCGCCTTACAGAGCAGCTACGACAGCCTAGAAAGTACCATCTGAACAACATCCAGACACAGGCTTTGCTGAGGTGTATGTTATATCTCTAGCTATGCCGCTCCTCACATAACGGCTACAACAGAACAAGAAGTCCTACCTTTGGACTACATCAGTACATTCGACAGCCACTCAACATAGCCCTGGCTATATTGCAACCACATTTTAAGCTGTATTATTCTCTATCTTGGTTCACAATATAATTCTAGCTAATCCCGCGACTTAGTGAATGGCTACAACGGCTTGAAAAAGTATCCCCCTCGAACAGACACCAAGCTTAGGTTTGCGATGTAGCTCTAACCAAGCCTCCCATTACAGAACAGCTACAGCAGCCCCGAGAGAGAGTTCGCACCCCAGGCACCGCAGCAGCAGCAGAGGCCGCAGGTCACGTACGACGAGGACGAGGAAGACAGACCCAGCAACGTGTCGCCGACGCGCCGCACCTCCCAGTACTCCACACAGCAGTCACCCTCCTCTCAGGTACTGGCTGCCGGTGTCCTGGTCTCTCGATTATGCTCGTCATGATTAATTCTATTCGTTAAATTCTTTCCTGTTCTCCTTTATCAATGAACTGTTTCTATTCTCTGTTTACAATGAAGCCTTTTTAAGCACTGGTTTAATTTGTTTCTTCTTCAACTAGTCATCCTCCGTCAAGCATCTTTACGATTATTTTTCTCCATCTTTTGAGTTTAAGCTAAATTGAAATCGTAAGTTGTAGTCCTGGTTTTCAAAAAGCTAGAGTAAATTTGTCTTACAATTATGGTAAGAAGGCTTTTTAAATGACGAGGAAGCTGTTTTTTCTAGTTTCATGGCTTGAGTTCTTCATTTTTGCAGAAAGTATTTTGATAACTCCTCCCACAAGTCTAGTGTTGAAATTTTGTGAATTTTCATAGTGTTTCGTTATTAAATGAGATTTTCTGGGATACATTCACTTTCTTCACAGCAAGGAATGTATGAGGGCCCGAGCTGAGAGTTTGGTAAGCCTTCTTTTTGTTGAAATATAATGTTTTTTTTATGTTAAGGACCACCTTTTTCGGTTCATTGCTGTCCTGTTTTTCAACACCTACTACTTTCTTCTTCAACTTTTGTCTTGTTTCATGAACTTCTTTCTCAACTTACTGTTTCTATGCCCCTTCTGCATAGAGTCTGTGTTTCTTTTTCTCCATACTAAATGGTGCCTTCCTTCTTCCTCTCTTTGGAATGCTTCATTTTGAGCGGTTAGGGAGGCTTGAACTAACATCTAATCTATTCTTCACTGCATGGAGCTCAAGTACTTGAAGTAATTTCTGTATGTCCTGTTTTTTTATTATTTTATTCGCCAAGTTTTGAATACCTTAGTTTTAAGTTTAAAATTTATTCTTTGTGGATTGATGAACACCTAATTTTTTTCGTTTTCAGTGGTAAAGTTCCGCAAATTGAATCTGAAGGAGAACTAAATTTCTATCTCAATTCCATCTATCTTATGGACCCTAAGTCCTTTGTGATGTAATTTGTTGAAACGCCGGTCGTATGTGTTTATAGTGAATGTATATCCCTATCAGCGACGGTGTTTGTGAACCCTCGTACTCATTGTGAAAGCCCTATATGAGCTCGACGTTCTGTTGGTTGCATTTTTACTTGTGTCGTGAATCAAACGTACTTGTGTCGTGAATCAAACGTACTTGTGTTTGCAATATTTGGATCGTTTAAGGCTCAATTTCCCATCATTGTTCTCCGAGCAGTTTATGCACGGGTCCCTTTATTAGTGGGTTTGATCCCTGGTTTATGCCTGCACATGTCAAGGGTCCAAGAAAATATGAATTTTCCTCTTTTATTATCCTGAGATATTTCTTATGTACACACTACTGTGATATGTTTAAAGATTTCAAATGATTACTATTTCTACTATTTGTATTCGAGGTTGCCTATACTGTACATGTCGTCTCCATTAGTTTTGTGTTGTTCTTCTGCCGCCCTTGCTTGATGATAATCAGGCACAATACAATGATGTGTTGTCTTAAAATTTTAATTTATTCCTGGCATTACACGTCAAATTAGAGGCAATGGTGGAGCACTGAAAGATGACATTGTCTGTTGGATAAGATGTAATTGTGGCACTTTCTTGCAACTCGTTAGCTAATGCTCGTCTTCTCTGAGTAAAAGAAGTTTATGATACTTGGGCGCTAAGAGCTAACTAAAGGTCTGTGTGTTGTGGCGTGGTCTTTATGCTGGTCAGCTTGAATCCAATGATATTGTTGATATTGCTTGAGCATCTCCTTTAAGTGCAATTAATCTTGAATTGTTTTGTTCTAAACTGCATAAGACCAATCTTGTGCAAGTTATGATGGTTTGAGAGATGTTTTGAAAAATTTGTACGAAATGTAGCTTGTCGAGGCTCCAATGTGGTTTGTGCAAATGGAAGAACTGAATGAACAGAGTTTAGCTTTGACTTTGCTGAAAATGAATATTGATAAATGCTTGTGCGAGGCCATCATTGCTGGGGTTTGTGTAATTTAACCCTTCTCATTAGTCATCCCCTCCCCCAAATTTGAAGTACGGGTAACTTGTAAAGTCGTTATGGGAATTAATTCGTATTTAGTGTCACCAGTGTTGGGTCAGGGTATATCTCATATTTTATCCCGTAATGATTTCGGTTAAACAAAACCAATGCACTGGTATTCAATCTTCCATGCGCTTGCACTCAAATCAATCAGCGCAAGTTATGTTAGTGGAAAAATGGCTTCTAATAGCCTTGCACGCATAAATCTGGCTTGTAAATAACCTCACCTTGACCAACTGGCGTGCCTCAGTCCTCTGCTAGAAAGTCCACTCCTGAGCAACGCAACAACAGGCCTTTAAGCCTTCCAGCTGGACAGCAACTGCCATCCCACGTCCCGAGGCCAACGTCCAACGGGTCCATCTTGGGACACCTTCTTGGCGGAGGTGGGTCTCGTCCCTCCTCTTCCATCGGCCGTCCAATGTCCCCCATGGTTCCGTCTACCAGTCACGCTTTGTCACCTCGCCACATCATGTCACCAGTGCCTTCTGCCTCTGGCAACACAAACGACTACGTGTCATCCAGCAGCGGCAATCCCGGCTTCATGTCGCCTATCCCGCCATCAAGTGGCAGTAATCCCGGTTTTATGTCGCCAATATTGCAGTCTGGCAACAACAATACCGGGTTTATGTCGCCCATCCCGGCCTCAAGTGGCAGTGACCCTGGATTCATGTCGCCTTCTAGCGGTACCACCAGCGGGTTTGTGTCTTCCAGTGGGAACAATTCTGGTTTCATGTCGCCCATCGTGCCTTCCAGTGGAACTCCGAATGGGTTCATGTCTCCTGTGCCTTCTTCGTGTGCCTCCCCAGAGCCTGGGGACTCGAGGGTTTCAAGGTCCAGGAGGTCGACCTATAGGAAGGTACTCGGATTTTCACTCCCTAAGCCTTTCTTTCTTGGGATGAAGTCAAACTGTGTGCTCCTGTGTCTACCTCGAACAACACCTCTCTTTCTCTGTGTTGTTATTTTTGAGTGACTCTCATTTGAATGTGTAATTTTTTGTTCCTGTGTATCAGAATTAAACAAGTCCTGAAGCGTGAATTAATATTTCTGTACGTACATTCACCCGTGCTACTCCATTGTACACTAAATGAACACTCGCATTGTTCCATAGTTAAACTTCATGATGCATAGAAAAATTTCAAAACTGTGATCTTTCTGTACCTTGTCTTTGGTAGTTAGTTTATGCAATTTCATATTACGTGTTTGTGATTGGTGTTCTAGATCAATAATTAATAATAGTTTATTCCTCTATCGATTTGGATATTTGAGTAATCTAAATCATAATATTTTGCTGAGTGATTTGAACTTGACACTTTCTATTTCATCTTGTCATGTAGTTTTATTGTTTACTCTTCTTTTCACATATTAATACCATTCTACTCTGGCTGTGTAATGTAACTAATGAAATTAAATCTTAGTGCTTGAATTTATCCTGAAATGATGAATTTTTTCTTCAAAATGTCCCTGTGAGATTAATGGCTGTGGCCAGGTAATTTCCTTGTAGATTCGTGTTGTAAAATTTGGCTTGCGAAATTCGTCTAGTATTTACAATTAATGCTGAGTTTTAGCTTGTATTAAGCTCAATCTCTGGTACTTCCATAAATATTATTTTATTTTAATTTTATTTTATCCCTAACTTATTCCACGTAGTTGAGCTTTGTTTTTTCTAATGGCAAAGATGAGATAGCTATAAACGTTCTCACCGCAGCTGATAGAGCCTATGTAATGTTTCTGTGTACAAATTGTTTTGACAGTATTTAATTAAATTGATAGCAGTTATATAGAAACATATTAGTAGTACTAACAGTGTGAACAGCGTGTGACAATCTCAGGGCAAACTACATACCGACGTTCGCAAGTGCAAGCAGCGCGTTTGCTCTCTCACTAGGAACAGCATTTTTCTGTTTTTCTTTCCCCATGCTTAGGGAGCTCGCCATGAGTGACAGAGGAACTACTGAACGAAAGTGGTTGCAAGAACACTAACACTTGATCTGACCAGCTGGTATTCTTCCCACAGCGTCAGTGGAACCACTTTCGAACTGTATTTTACTAAGTATCACTTTTTTTTTGCTTGTTTCATGTCAAGCAAATCGTTTGCTGTTGCGTCTATGAGGAAAATTTTCTCTGGTTTACCATGCGACAGTTATCTTTTAAGGCTTGCTTGAAATTTTAGACTAGTGCTGTTGTGGCGTTGTTTGACTCGGTCTTCTACTGGGAATTTCAGAATGTGTGTGTGATGATGGGATTTTGGGTGCAGGGCATAGAGGATTGTGTAGTTTTTTAAATCGGTTCTGTTTGTCTAACGGGGAGGGGATGTGCCACATCACAATATTGCTCTTTGCTCGACCTTTCAGTGTGTATTGTATAAAAAAATGTTATGCAAATTTATTACAGAGCTCCTAGTGGAATTGTGTGGTGTGTTCTAGTTTTCTCCTTACGCTAAAATTGCCTGTGTTTTACTTAACAATCTTGGGGATTTGGTTTGTTCAAAGGTCGCCACTGTTCCTGCATCTCTTGCATACTACTCTTACGACACTTTAGTTTATTACGTGAATTTCAAACCATCTGGAACAAACCAAACCACAACTGATGTTTGATAGGGGGCTTGTAGCTTCATTAGTTCCTGAAGGTATAAGTTCATTAAAAGTTAAATTTAATTTTGTGAACTTTATTTTTACCCGTGGCAAACATGGTTATGATTTTCAAAACGCGCAATGTTTTAGGGTTGTAATCTCTCGAGGGAAATTGTCAACATCAGATTAGCTAGAAAGTCAAATGTTAGGAGACATGACGTCAGTATCAATAATGAAAACCCCGATATTCTTATGAATTCTTAGAATGGGCTGGCGAGTTTGACGTACGATTCAACATCGTATTATGGGCAACAGCAACAACATCAGCAGGCTGGCAGCGGCGATGAAAGGGTCAGCCGTTCGCTACCCCCCAGCAGGCGTACCTCGTACCAGCAGCACGGGCAGTACTATCAGGTCTTGATGCGTTCGTTGTTTCCATGGTGGGGCTGGCAAGCTCCTTCATTTGCTACGTCGGCTTTTGGCTGAGATTGGGACGCGCTCCCTGTCTCTTGCTTTGGTGTCGTGGCTCCACTCTAATGTGCTACTTCGTGTAGTGGGGAGAGGCGTTCTTGTACCTTCTGCGCTCTTTGGCTTGATGTATATCTGGTGGTCTTGATTTTCTGTCACGTACAAACGTAGTCTTTGTGTTGGGGCTTTTGGTTTGTCAGTAATGCTGTATCATAGCCTTCAGCAGCTATTCTCATTATATTGCCATAATAATCCCGTCTTCTACTTTGCTATGTCTGCGGTGTGTGTTACTAACATTTGTGTGAATGGTCTTAGCTCTGTTTTAACTTCATGAGCAGTACTAACTGGAGCTTGAGTTAATTAATCATGCTTATTCATTATGAGAAGCCATTGCTTTTCAGCCCAATATTTCTTCATGGTAACAACTTGAAGCTCTTCGTTGGTGAAAAAACTCATGTATAAAAATGGTAGGGAACATTTAACCTTCCATGCTCCTCAGGGGGATACAACTATTGTTCTTTTCAAAAATCAACTGGGGCTCTTGTAAGATGACCATAATGTGGATGGCAATTAAAGCGGTTTTTGTGATGGCTGTTGCTATGTTTCCATAATAGTGATTGTGACAAACTTTGAACAACGATTATATAATGTGCTTTTGCTGAAGTGATGTGAATTTTGTATTTTTTGAACTGTGAGACCTACGGCGCGATATAGTACGAATTACTGAAGCGATAGCAAATCGATGCTAATACTACTACTACTACTACTACTACTACTACTACAACTATTGTATCAATGGGAATTAGCACTCCCAGGAGGAAATGTGTAAGAGCCAAAGCTGAGAGTTAGGTAGGCCTTCTTTTTGTTGAAAAACCCCTTTTTTTGTTATGTTAAGGACCACCTTTTTTGGTTCACTCCTGTCCTGTTTTTCAGCACCTACTACTTTCTTCTTCAACTTTTATCTTGTTTCATGATCTTCTTTCTCAACTCACTGTTTCTATGCCTCTTCTGTATAGATTCTTCATTCCCTTATCTCCATACTAAATGGGGCCTTCCTCCTTCCTCTCTTTGATACGCTTTTTTTGTAGCGGTTAGGGAGGCTTGAACTAACATATAATCCATAATCTATCATGCTTCCATGCCTCCTAGTCATTTTTATGAAGGCAAGATTGCATCAAAAATTTTCCAGTCCACGTGATCACAATGACGGTCATTTTTGCAGTCTCGTTAAAAACAAAGTACCTGTGCAAGTTTTTTGGGGTACCTTTTTTCTTAATCTCTTGACAAACTTGTTTTTAATTTATTCTTACTAATGGGTTTCTGCATAGATTCTGCATTCCCTTTACTCCATACTAAAGGGTGCCTTCCTCTCTTTGGATCGCCATTGTGGCAGATAGGGAGGCTCTAACTAATCTAATCTTGAAAATGGATTAATTTATGCCACGAATAATCTACCTGAACCGTGCAGAGATGTGTCTCCACTCATACGTTACTTCTGACGTGTTTCCTAGTGGGGTTTTAATCAAAATGAGTCTATTTCATATCCCAGTTTTAGACTTGGAAATTAGAAAATAGTCTAGGATTCAATACTTAATGGTACTTTCACTTTTCCCTCTCTTTGGAACACTTGTTGTGGTTAGGGTTTACTCCCCTCAGGGGGGTACAACTATTGTATCTAAGGGAATTAGCGCTCCCAGGAAAGTTATGTGAGGTCCCGTGCTAAGGGTTATATAGACCTTCCTTATCTTAAAATGTAGTTTTATTTTGTTCTGTTATGGACTCATTTTTATTTGTTCACTGCTGTCCTGTTTTTAGCATCTGAAACTGCTTTGCAAAATTTTATTGTGTTTCATAAGCTTCTTTCTCAACTTACTGTTTCTATGCACCGCGTGGATAGATTTTGCGTTTCCTCAAGTTTATTATAATTGGTGCTTTCCTCCTTTGTCTCTTTAGAAAGCCTTTGTTGCGGTTAGGAAGGCTTCAACTAAAATCTATTATCTGGAAAAAAGATTGTTGGTGATGTGTGCTACTAAGTCCTGAGTTGTAAAATTTTGCCTGGGCTGGAGAAAAAATACCCCGAAGGGAACTACGTATTTACCCAAGGCAGTGCTTTCAGCCACACAGATAGGAAGAACCAGAAATTCTGACTTATCTTTTTACCTATTTTTGGGTATCTTATCCAATTTCTGGCCTTAGTTAAGCTCAGACTGGAGTATGACGTATAGGGCAAATTGGAGCAGGGAACCAGTGAGACCATTCACCATAACATTGGGCATTTCAAAACTTTAGTTAAGAAATTTTTGGTAATCATGTTGAACGTGTTTATAAACAAAATCTGCGCAGCTATCAGATGTCGCGTGCGAGCAGTTATTTGAAATACGAGTATATGAAGATATGTTGATTGAATAATAGGTTGTGACATGGTTAATGAATTTCACGGTCTCCCATTGATTGTTTTTAGCTTATGCATGCTTAGTAAACAAATTTCTGATGTTTGAAATTTTTTGTCAAATTTGCTTTCTCACCCTGTTAATAATTATTCGATTCAGCAGTACACCTGAGCACCTTGTGAAGTCGGAGTGATATAACAGAAAATGTTGATGTACTTAATATTTGCCACTTAACTAGGAATATCTAATCGTTTGCACACCAAACTTGATACTTTACAGGAATTAAAATGCAACATATTTCAAGATGCAATCAATGTAACTTCTGAGGATTTTGGGCCGAGTGAACCACAGTTCAGATAAAAACGCGCATGCACTTGAACATTGGTGAACATCTAAAATATATTATATTCTGAACATGACTTGTGAATAAAATTTCAAACATTTCTGCCTTGTTTTAAATTATTTCCAATTCTTTATGTCTCGGTTTTCTTGTTATCGATTTTCGGAGAAGGTGAGTTACATGTGGGTCATCCTGTACTGTATTCAACATAACCAAATTATTTTGGTGCTATCTTTGTACCTTATCGAAGTGTCGTGGATATTGTGTTCTTTCATACTATCTCATCCGTTGGAGTACCTTGGTAATTAACACGGTTTCCGTTTTATGATACGTCTCGTTTCATAACTTGTGTGTTGAATTCTTACTAATACCCTATGCTAACAACACCGTTGATTTTTTAGAGGCGTGACTAAATATTGTGTGCATCAACTCAAAACCATGTCTTTGTGGCTCGTTTTAGCTCTGATGTTCCATTTATTATGCATATTGACATTTATTTAAACGTTTATATCTACCACTGTATCTGAATAACAATGGTCGGGGTTCTTGTTTCAGCTAACTCAACGCTTTACCATTATCATATTTAAACGTGTGATTTAACATGTTGATGTTTATCATGATGGTGTTTAACATATTAATCTAACCTTGTTTCACATTGCTAAACTAATTGATGTCGTTTGTCCATATGTTCATGAGACTGGTATATTCATGTAGCAAACCGCGTAGCACTTTCTTTCAGATCTTTAACCTCCCCATAGGAGAAGGTTGCAACTCAAGATTATTCATGTAAAATTTCCAAACTGCGCTCATGAGGTATGCTAATGGTGTCTGACCTCGTCAGGGAACCTTGTGTAATTAGCCTTTTCCGATGGTCACCCGAGTCTCCTAAGTCCAAAATTGGGAATACTTCTTGCTGGAATCGGTTGTCTGTTCACATTTGTGGTTAGATAGGCCTCATCTTTCGTTCTTTATGGCTCTCTGTCTCTAACAGGAGTTCTGCTTTCCGTGCAACCTACCTGATCTCCTGTGTGATTCTTACTCCTTAGTTTTTCTTTTTCTTTGTGTTTTAGTCTCCTGGGGTGTTTAGTTTGGGGTGATACAGCTGTCCTGTAGATAGGAATTGGCGTTCTTGTGGTTCCCAAGCTGAAGGTTAGCCCTTCCTTTTGGTGAAATAGAACAGGCTTATAGTTTTGTGATGGGTCTTCTTTCGGTACACTTTCGTTTTTTTCACTTCTAATAATTTTTTTTTTAACTTATGTCCTCTTTCATTAATTATCTTTTAATCTTGCAGTTTCTACGCGCAGGGTATCCTGCGTGGAAACACGCACACTTTGTGCATAGAGTCCTTGTTTTACTTAGTTCATAGTGATAGTTTCTTTTGTCTGAAAATATCTTCGCTATGAAAATGGAGCCTCTGAGTTATTACTCGAACTATAGTGTTGAAAGTGAATAGCACTACCTGTGAAGAAATTGCGAGCAAATTCTCACAAGTCTTCCAAAATGGTATTGAATAATCGTAATTGGATTCCATTTTATGCGATGGAATTATAGAAATAAAAAGATGCTGATCTAACTTGCTCGAGAAGTTTGATCTTCGACAAGACAAAATCAATGAGATTCCTTAAAAATTAGGTATTACGTTTTGTCTGCATCAACGGACGGTAAATAGACTAGTCCAATATAGAGCTAACATAGGCAAGAAGGACAACTTAGGGCTAACTGCGGATCTTTTGTTGGGCCGCTCAGAGCCCGAATCGACGCGCGTCCCAGGGGAGCGGCACTGTGACCAGCGACTACGACAGCCCTCAGCCTGCTGGTCGCGACTACCACAGTGGTCGTGACTACCAGGAGCCTGTTCAGCACAGGTCGGTACCTCTTTTCTGTCGTGTCCTCTTACGGACGCTATGTTAACGTTCATTGTGTTTGTTCACAATGTTCAATGTTGATGTTCATATGGCTAACTGTGTCCTCGTCTTTCACCATTGCTTGTATGGTTCTTTCTCTCGAGCGCGCTAACTCTGAAGTTAATACAGTCACTTTAGCTGCTGTCTGATCTCTTAAGTAGATGGAGTCTTACGGTTTGACTGTAGGGGTGGACCTGATGTTCTCCTAAGAAAGACTGTGAAGAAATAACCTTCCTAGGCTTCAGTTGTGCTTATGGGATTATACTTGAAACAGGCCTTACAATAACCACGCATTCCGTAACTAAAATGATAACCTATCGCCTGCTAAGGTTTGTTTTTAGCGTTTGGTGCGTGACTCACAGAACAAATCTTCAATTTTCTATTTTTATTGAACATATTTTCTCCTCTTTGGAAACTTGTTCCTATCTTACCACGCAACAGTGCAGGCACTGATATTACAATTTTTGTGTTCAAGTAAACGTAACTTCTGGACAAGTCAGTCTTTAAGATGTCTGTCAACTCACCAGAGACTGTTTTATTGACTGCTTTGGTAGGATTTTACAATATTACAATTTTGGTGGGACCGTTCTGTCCCACTCTAGATTTTATTACTCTTATGTTTCTTTTCAGTATTTAGCACGTTGCTCATGCATTCCAGAGGCAGAGGCCTACCTCAAACAGTAAACTAGACCTGAAAGAAATTGACCCTGAGAGATATTTCTAACATTGTTCACTTGCATACTCAAGATCGATTTGAACTTCCTGATCATAAATGTTAACCCTATCGGATTTTATTGCTGTTCCGTAAAAAAATACAAAATAAAGCTTTTTAAGGAAATGCATTAGGAAATTGAACCCACGTTAATGGTACAACTTGCACTTGAACTCTTTCTCAATAATGGCTGCCATGCCACGCGTACGTATTTGTTGTAAGTTAACACTTTTTTGTCCGTATATGTATTGCTTACAGTATTAGGGTAGGGTCTGCTCAATATGAGGGGCTATTCTAGGCTCTCGTTTTCTTAGATGCATAAATGTACATGTGATTGATCGACTTGCCATAATTTTCAGTATGATGTTTAGGAAAATTATTCCGAAGCTCTTTTAAATTTTACAAAATCATCCTACAGGGTGAAAGTAATTAAAGAAAAAAACGTAGTGAATAAAACAACCAGCTGATGCTGAAAAGTGCACTCAGAAACGTTATAATCAATTTTGGTTAGATTACAATAGATTAGGTTAGGTTTTGTTCTTTTAGTTCATGTCCAGTCAATATAAAAAAAAGAGCGTTATAACCAGTTTAACTCTTGCCCCCTTCCCCCTCACTTAATATTCATCGTTAGACACCCCTGTAAAAGTCTGTCAAATACAGAAATTTAGCAGATTACTGTATTGTTTGCTATTAACGTCTTGTATGAAGAATTGAGCTTGTGTTATATCTATTCTGTATACCCGTTGTGACCAAACGTGATGACCGAGAAGCGTCAATGTCTCTCCATGGGATATGCACGCTCTCAGCTGTTCTATATCCTAACACTATCGCCACGCTTGCTTCTATGATATTCTTTAAGTTGCTGGTGTCAGATTATCGCCCTCGTATGGAAGAAATTAAACTGAATTATGCCTTATTCTTTGAAATCTTCCTTTTGATCTAGTTTGATTTGCTAGGCAATGAGTAGTTAGCCTTCCAGTCCTCCCGATAACCTGTACGGATTAAAATTCTTTGGGGAATTGAGTTCGGTGAGCTCTGCAATTTTAATTTTGGGCAAAATTCTAAAGTGATATAAGAGATTTACCAAGTGCTGTGACCTAGCTAGTGAGTAATATTTTCGCCACCTCACGAGTTGTAATATTTCACTTTACCTTGATCACATGCCGTGTTCACTGCTGTGTCGCGTTTCTTTCACAGTGTTCTTTGAGACTCTTCACCTCTCATTGCTCACGCTCTTCTTTAATAACTTACATTGGCTAATTTATTTTCTGTGTCTAATATCACCACTTACTAGTTCAGCATTCCACCTCTTTCCTGTACTAATGCATTGTATGGTCTCTCCTCACACGCTTTCTTGGAGTATCGTCTAACGCTGCCGCTGCTGTTTCGTAACTCGTACCCACGTGAATCTTTCTTCACTTCTTTGCACGGTTTTGTTATGTTACTTGGTTAAAATTGGCTTAGTTTGCTTTCTACTTCATTTAATTTCATGTTTCTATTGCTTCTTGCTGAGTGATTTGACAACGTTTAATACTAATGGTGCTTACTTCTTTTTGTCTTCTATGACTTCTGTACAAGAATTACGTTTCGTTAAGTGAAGTAATTGGGCATGGTTTTGAATTCAAAAAAATTTCGTTTGTGACTTGTTTGTATAGACAAGAGCGAAGCCCAGACAGGCAAAATCGTTTGGATGAAATGGAAAGTCGCGACACTAAACTGGAGAATCGGCAGCGTGCCGCCCCAAAAAGTGTTCGCTTGCCGCAAGAACAGCAGATGCAGCCAGAAGCCAACCGCAGCCGCGGCCAGCGGTCAGAAGGACACCTCAAGAGTCCAGATTCCCTTCATGAAGATGAATCGGCTGCTGGGAAAGAGGCTTACGCTGCTTACCGTCGTCAAATTCGTGAACAACGGCATCAGCAGCGGCAAGAGCCGCCTCGTTCCAAGCATCAAGGGAAGCAGTCCGGGAGACGCGAGGAAGAACACGACACAGATCGTGAGCTTCAGTCGTACATGGAACGGCATCGACCCGAGCGCAGGCCTGAAAAGCCCGAACGTCGGCTAATTCTTTCTGAGTCTCAAGAGCGTCTGTACGAGCAAGATGAGCCTGCTGGTCGGCGAGAACTATCCGCTAAAGAGCAAACACTCAAACAAGAGAAGATGGACAAAATTCTCTCACAAGAGCATTACATTCGTGAGATGGAGCTTGCTAAATCGAAGCAACAACGGATTGATGAAGCTTTTCAAGCAAAGCCGTCGTCTCAACCTCACCAGTACGCTGGCGTGAACTCACCATCGTTGTCGCGTGCCTCCGGGTCCAGCCCGGCGCTTCTCACGCATGGCAAAGGACATGCGGCCAAATCAGGTTCGTCCAATGCACATCCCTCCGCTGCAAAGTCTGAGCAGACACTGTCGAGTGGCAGCGGTTCAGGGATACTCTCGCCTCCTCCGCTGTTCTCCAATAGCATGCAGCGATTTGATTTCTCGTTCGACCGTCATGACGGCCAGCCAATCAGCACGCGCAGGCCTGAGTGCCCCTCGCCCAACAGGATGCGTCGACCACCAATGAGCGACGGTTACGACGCCACCAACTACCCTCGTTTTCCTTCATCGTCTGATGTGTCGCAGTCCGCATCTTTCGGACGAGTCGGGTCTCCACATGGCTCTGCACCGCGGACTTTGTCCCCTCACCCGTCATCGTCGGCACAAGGGACGCGCTCGTCACCTTCGTTTTCGTCGTCTGCTACACAGATTGCCCGCGCTTCTCCTGCTTTTTCCTCTGCAACTCAGATGCCAAGGTCGACATCGTCTCCGCAGTTCAGTAACCAAGAGTTTCGTAGCGATTCGGACGCACTTAATGACGCTAGTGCTAGCTATGCCGCCGCTGTTGCTGCTAAAAATATCAGCAACCTTAGAGAAGCTGGGATGTGAGTCGACGTGCTTTACTGAACCTGTGCATTTACTTCCAGTTTCAGACTACTAGCAGTTATTTGTTTCTGCACGTAGTATTTTGTTGCAAGCAATTGTATTCGGGAGCTGTATGGCTTGCATTGTGTGTTATTTCTCTTTGATTGTAGTACATATACAAAAAAAGAATAATCATGCAATTGCTTTGGCAAATGAAATTTTCGGTTTGTTTATTGTCATTCTTCTGGTCAACTCGACAGCAAATCTGTGCTTGCTTGATAGATTGTGATGTCTGCTATAGCCTTCATGGTTGATTTTCATGCATGTAAGAAATGCGCAATTTGCAGAATTGCAGTATATTTATTTGAGGTGAACTGAAAACTGCATTAATAACTTGCATTCCTTGTAATGTCAAGTATTACTGAATAGTTATTTTAAAGATGAATTTCTTTGGAATTTTTACTTTGAAGACTTAACCTATGAATAACGGTTTTCCAGTTCTTGAATTTGCTTCAAATTGACCTGGAAAAATGACCACTACTTTCAATGCATAAAAAATGCATTGCATGCTTGTCGCATATTTTCAATGCATAATTAATTTTGTTCCTTCATTTCAGTGGTAGCACTCCTGTTGAATTAAACGTTGATTGAATGAATCAGACGCATTGTTTCCAATGGTTCCATCTCAGATGGCACAGGATAGGCCAAAGGGTTGGGGATAATTAGGGTCATATATCTACTGCTTTTTCCTTCAATTTTCATCTTGTTTCATGATCTTCTTTCTCAAATCAGTGTTTCTATGCATCTTGTGCGTAGATTCCTTAACCTCCATACTAAATGAATACTTTTTCCTTCCTTTCTGTGGAATGCCTTTGTTGTGATTAGGGAGGCTTAAACTAACATGTAATCTCATTTAGGTTAATAAATCCTATACTATTGAGGGTGGCATTGCAGGAGGGATACTCTTAGGTTACCTCAGCTACAGGTAGGCCACCAGGATTTGTCCTTTGCATTCATTTTGTGTATTTTAGCTTTCATGCCTTCCTTTTCTATCTCTTTGTCATATTTTTCCTCTTCTTCCTTTCCAGCTAGCTGCTCATATGTGCATTGTCTCAGGTGTGGGGCACGCCTAGTACATACATTCCCCGTTTTCTACCGTCCCACAATAAATAGCCTCTTTTTTTGCTCTCATTAGTTACGTTTGTTGTGGCTAAGTAGCTTTGAAAAATTTAATGATAATAATTACAATTCTTCATGAAGGATGCTATAAAATGATTTGTAATGTGATGAATTTCAAATTTTACATGCATGTGTTTAAATATTAATTATTACCCTTGTAATTAATATTCAATGCTATGATTTGTTACTGTATTGCGGTTCTAGTGTAGATTTGCCTATTTATGAGAAATAACTTATTTTTGTATTTTTCAAGTGTCCTTGGAAATAATTAGAGTATTGCATGTATATTTAAGTGATCAAGTGATTGATGTTAAGCGAGTGCTGTACATGAGTGTAGCAATAAATGTGCGCTCATGATTTAGTGCATGGTAATTTAAAGAAGATAATGAAATGATAAAATATTCATAAATCAGGGTTTAATTTAGAAATGAAATTAAGTTTTTAATTTAAACTCACTTTGGAAATATAGAAGGAGTGGAAGGAATACTGGGGATTAAGAAATGCATTCGGAAAATGCACCAAAGAATGAAGTAATTAGGGAGGGTATTTGCTTTCCAATCTTCAACATAGTCATAGTAGAATATAAGCTTTTCACTAACCTCATCACTTGCATGAATAAAACAGGGAGAGAAGAGAGGGGGGGGCTCACTCTGTCATCTTGAAGCTGCATAAACTACATATTCTACAGTTTTGAAGTGCGGTTTTCTATTAAATGTACTATAATACCATCGTTTATAATCTGAGGTTACTGATGGGGAGTAAGTTTGAGATGTCAGGGTATTGGCTGCATCCAGTTCTAAGATTTATACTTCAGCAATTTATAAATTAAGTACTACTTGAGGGGGTACCTGATTTGTGACAGCACGTAATAAGCATGCTGTACTGTAGCCATCGGGACTCTCTTGAGGGCAACAGTGTGTGGCTGTAGCCAAATTGTAGAGGTTTGTGATCTGTACCAACACCCTTCAGGGGGCTTGGGATAGGCAGTAGCTTTAGGTTATTTAAATATGTCTACTCGATGTCCTGGAGACTGGCCCTCCAGAGAAGATTCTGTTGAGTGCCTAGGCTGTAAAAAGCCTTTCTTTGTGCCCTTTAGGTTTTTTTCGTTTTCATTTTTTCTTTACACTCTTTTTTTCCTATTCTTTCTTGTTTCTCTGTTGGGTATCTTGTGGTGGAACACACCCTGTGCAGAGGTTCTGTTTTCTAAAGCTCAAACTAAATGATCTCTTCTTTATGCTCTCTAGAAATTACCTTTGTTGAGGCTAATAAATCTTTAAATAACTAAATTGATAACCAATATTTATTCAATGTTATAATTATAGATGATTGAATGTTTCATGCATAACTTTTTCATGTTTTTTATTAGTATTTTATAGTGTTACCATTTTGTGAATGTTATAAAATGTGTTTGTTTATATGTGTAGTTTTGTTTTAGTGTTTTGCATTGAGTATTTTCAACACCAAAACTAACAGTTTTCAAAATGGCTAGTCTTGAAGATGATTGCATAATGCATATACTATTCTAGCCCTAATTTGAGCAGAGGTAGCATTTTATCATGCTAGCATCTTACAAAACTTGAATGAAATCATTTATCAGTGTACCTTAGAATTTGACACTTGTGTAAGATGTCATGGATTATTGCTGTATTGTACCTACTTGGATTAAAAGTTGGGGTAGGTATTCATTTCTTTCTGCTGCTGTTTTTGGTATTAGAAGCATTATTTTCCAAAAATCTTTTCCTAGAGTGCGTTGTATCATTCAATTTTGGTCTAGTGTCAGCATATTCTGAACAGTTACTCAATGTTGTTGAGAAGTTGCACCAATGCTCTTTTCAATTGTTATACTGAAATGGTTGAAATAAAAATTTATCAGTATCTTTGCTACCTAGAATGGTAAGCATAATTGAAGGTCAGTTCACCCAGTTTCTTTGAAATGAGTATTTTATTGAAAAAATACATTTTAATGAGGGTTTTGAAACTTCTTCATATTATAGTTATGAAGCAATCAAGTTTTTATTTTTCATTGTAAATTTTTTCATTTTGATGAGGAAAGGACAGTCTTAAGGGTGAAATATTGCTTTAGTAAAAGTGTATCTGCTTCTCTCTTTTAATGGCTTTCTTTATAAGCCATACTTCTGTAAAATAACAAGTTTTAAGTTGTGTTTGTGAGATGTTTTTTTTTCATTCAATTATCATTTATTTAGTACAGGGTATATAGTTTGTGGTTAATTTTCATTTACCTAGTAAAAAGTCATTTTTCAATTATAAACTTTTGTTAGTTTTGATTTACTTAGTAATAAGTCCTTTTTGGTGCAATTCTGAGAATTGGTTGCTTGTTAGCAGGCGCACTTCCCAGCCTCAGCCACAGCAGCAGCAGCCACAACAACAACAGCAGCAGCAGCAGCAACAATATAGGGACAACGGTGCTTGGGTAAGTAGTACTCGTAGTGACAGTTTGCAATTCTGTGCATGTTGTAAAATTGTTTTTATGAGTTGCTTTGATGATTGGTGTTTTTATTGTATGTGTGTTCTTGTTCGAGAGCATTGCTTTTTGTGTGCTTGAAAAGTGAAATCAGTTGCTTATTTATTTATAATATTGTAAAATGTTGAATGTTTTTGTTCCCACACTAGATTTGTCAGAAATTTTTAGGTGATTGCACTGATCATTTGAATATTTTTTTTATTGTTTGAGTTATAGGCTTAAAAAATTCACTGTTTTACTACTTATGGTAAAAATATTTTTTGTACTGCAATGGTAATAATTGTTAACAAATAACTAAGGTCACTAGTTTTATAACAAGGACATTAAAAATTGATGAAATTCAAAGTAAAATTTGTGAAGCCCTGGTCATCCTTTGTGTTGCTGCACAGCAAGTAAATTATTTCTTCCATAGAATGAATTATGCTTTGCATTCATTCTTATTAATGGGTGTAATGTTCTGATGGCACACTGGGGTCTTATTTTTTTTGTCAGGAATGAGAGCATTGATATGAATTATGCTTTCATAGCAATTGCGTTCAGTGTTGGTTGAATGTGAGGTTGCATTTAGCATGACGTGTACACGGCTGGAGGACAGCTCTGAGGTGAGTATCATGTATCACTTATCTTGTGGTGGACATAATGAGCTTGTCTGAATTGTACTATATTTTAGTTTTTGTCTCCACTGAAGATTGTGCGGTTCTCATGCTGGGCATAGTTCAACGGGGAAGTACAATGGAATCAACCCATAGTGATAAAAAAATCATTTTGTACTTGCTGAACTGTTGCTTCTGCCCTGCTGTAGAATATGATTGGAAGCTAAAACTGATCAAACTCATCACAAAAATTGGTTCCAACTGACAAAATGCTTTTGTTTAACTGGTCATAAATTGTCAAACAACATTCATTAATTAATTGAACAATGTTCATTTGCTTAATTATCAATGAGACATGGCTTAGATTTCTTCACTATTCTTTTTGTAATATTTGATTCACATTAATCAATTGTAATTGGTTAATTTTTCATTAGAAGATTTACTCAAGACACAATGTTTCTCTTGGTGAAGTTGAACCACAAAGCTCATTTAAAATTTTGTGTGAATCAATGCAGCTGAGCATATTCAACTAGGCCCCTTCTCATTCATCAGGGTCCCCATTATTGAACAAGCTCCATGTTACTTCAAAGGACCAATTTTATCCTGCTGCATGCATTTTTTTAAAGTTTCGTCATGCTTATACCCATTACTGAAATGTTCTTACATTGTTTGCACTTTTGGAATGTATAGTAAGAATGTAATGATATGCATGTACTGCCGATTTTCTATTGGAAAACTATTATAAAATATTTGCGTGTGCTAGGGGTTATATGATTTTTCTCTCTGGCTTATCCTTTCCTGTAGTTGCCATTGACTTGATATTTTTGACTTTAGCTCCTTAGCTATTTGAAGTTTTGGGTGTACACTTTGTCATAGCTTATTTCACTTTAGCATATGTTTTTCTCTTTATGCATTTTTAGAACATTTTAAATTTTTAGGTTTTGTCTTCATTTTGAAGTGCAATACTTCTGATCACTTCTTTTTTTATGTTCATTCACTTAAGTGCATGACATTAAAACACGCATTACTTTTTTTCATACTTTTGTATATGTTCATACAGCTCTGCTATTGGAGCCTCAACTTATTTTAGCCCAAATGTTTATTTTATTTGTGTGACTTTATTTATATTTATTCATGTGGCTTGAGTGTAGTACGGGACTCACTCGTGTGACTAGAGTGTACCTTACTCACTCGTGTGACTAGAGTGTACCTTACTCACTCGTGTGACTAGAGTGTACCTTACTCACTCGTGTGACTAGAGTGTACCTTACTCACTCGTGTGACTAGAGTGTACCTTACCCACTCGTGTGACTAGAGTGTACCTTACCCACTCGTGTGACTAGAGTGTACCTTACCCACTCGTGTGACTAGAGTGTACCTTACTCACTCGTGTGACTAGAGTGTACCTTACTCACTCGTGTGACTAGAGTGTACCTTACTCACTCGTGTGACTAGAGTGTACCTTACTCACTCGTGTGACTAGAGTGTACCTTACTCACTCGTGTGACTAGAGTGTGCCTTACTCAGTCGTGTGACTAGAGTGTGCCTTACTCAGTCGTGTGACTAGAGTGTGCCTTACTCAGTCGTGTGACTAGAGTGTGCCTTACTCAGTCGTGTGACTAGAGTGTGCCTTACTCAGTCGTGTGACTAGAGTGTGCCCTACTCAGTCGTGTGACTAGAGTGTGCCCTACTCAGTCGTGTGACTAGAGTGTGCCCTACTCAGTCGTGTGACTAGAGTGTGCCTTACTCAGTCGTGTGACTAGAGTGATCCTTACTCAGTCGTGTGACTAGAGTGTGCCTTACTCAGTCGTGTGACTAGAGTGTGCCTTACTCAGTCGTGTGACTAGAGTGTGCCTTACTCAGTCGTGTGACTAGAGTGTGCCTTACTCAGTCGTGTGACTAGAGTGTGCCTTACTCAGTCGTGTGACTAGAGTGTGCCTTACTCAGTCGTGTGACTAGAGTGTGCCTTACTCAGTCGTGTGACTAGAGTGTGCCTTACTCAGTCGTGTGACTAGAGTGTGCCTTACTCAGTCGTGTGACTAGAGTGTGCCTTACTCAGTCGTGTGACTAGAGTGTGCCTTACTCAGTCGTGTGACTAGAGTGTGCCTTACTCAGTCGTGTGACTAGAGTGTGCCTTACTCAGTCGTGTGACTAGAGTGTGCCTTACTCAGTCGTGTGACTAGAGTGTGCCTTACTCAGTCGTGTGACTAGAGTGTGCCTTACTCAGTCGTGTGACTAGAGTGTGCCTTACTCAGTCGTGTGACTAGAGTGTGCCTTACTCAGTCGTGTGACTAGAGTGTGCCTTACTCAGTCGTGTGACTAGAGTGTGCCTTACTCAGTCGTGTGACTAGAGTGTGCCTTACTCAGTCGTGTGACTAGAGTGTGCCTTACTCAGTCGTGTGACTAGAGTGTGCCTTACTCAGTCGTGTGACTAGAGTGTGCCTTACTCAGTCGTGTGACTAGAGTGTGCCTTACTCAGTCGTGTGACTAGAGTGTGCCTTACTCAGTCGTGTGACTAGAGTGTGCCTTACTCAGTCGTGTGACTAGAGTGTGCCTTACTCAGTCGTGTGACTAGAGTGTGCCTTACTCAGTCGTGTGACTAGAGTGTGCCTTACTCAGTCGTGTGACTAGAGTGTGCCTTACTCAGTCGTGTGACTAGAGTGTGCCTTACTCAGTCGTGTGACTAGAGTGTGCCTTACTCAGTCGTGTGACTAGAGTGTGCCTTACTCAGTCGTGTGACTAGAGTGTGCCTTACTCAGTCGTGTGACTAGAGTGTGCCTTACTCAGTCGTGTGACTAGAGTGTGCCTTACTCAGTCGTGTGACTAGAGTGTACCTTACTCAGTCGTGTGACCAGAGTGTACCTTACTCAGTCGTGTGACCAGAGTGTACCTTACTCAGTCGTGTGACCAGAGTGTACCTTACTCAGTCGTGTGACCAGAGTGTACCTTACTCAGTCGTGTGACCAGAGTGTAGCTTACTCAGTCGTGTGACCAGAGTGTAGCTTACTCAGTCGTGTGACCAGAGTGTAGCTTACTCAGTCGTGTGACCAGAGTGTAGCTTACTCAGTCGTGTGACCAGAGTGTAGCTTACTCAGTCGTGTGACCAGAGTGTAGCTTACTCAGTCGTGTGACCAGAGTGTAGCTTACTCAGTCGTGTGACCAGAGTGTAGCTTACTCAGTCGTGTGACCAGAGTGTAGCTTACTCAGTCGTGTGACCAGAGTGTAGCTTACTCAGTCGTGTGACCAGAGTGTAGCTTACTCAGTCGTGTGACCAGAGTGTAGCTTACTCAGTCGTGTGACCAGAGTGTAGTTTACTCAGTCGTGTGACCAGAGTGTAGCTTACTCAGTCGTGTGACCAGAGTGTAGCTTACTCAGTCGTGTGACCAGAGTGTAGCTTACTCAGTCGTGTGACCAGAGTGTAGCTTACTCAGTCGTGTGACCAGAGTGTAGCTTACTCAGTCGTGTGACCAGAGTGTAGCTTACTCAGTCGTGTGACCAGAGTGTAGCTTACTCAGTCGTGTGACCAGAGTGTAGCTTACTCAGTCGTGTGACCAGAGTGTAGCTTACTCAGTCGTGTGACCAGAGTGTAGCTTACTCAGTCGTGTGACCAGAGTGTACCTTATTCAGTCGTGTGACCAGAGTGTACCTTAAACAGTCGTGTGACCAGAGTGTACCTTAAACAGTCGTGTGACCAGAGTGTACCTTACTCAGTCGTGTGACCAGAGTGTACCTTACTCAGTCGTGTGACCAGAGTGTACCTTACTCAGTCGTGTGACCAGAGTGTACCTTACTCAGTCGTGTGACTAGAGTGTACCTTACTCACTCGTGTGACTAGAGTGTGCCTTACTCAGTCGTGTGACTAGAGTGTACCTTACTCAGTCGTGTGACCAGAGTGTACCTTACTCAGTCGTGTGACCAGAGTGTACCTTACTCAGTCGTGTGACTAGAGTGTGCCTTACTCAGTCGTGTGACTAGAGTGTACCTTACTCAGTCGTGTGACCAGAGTGTACCTTACTCAGTCGTGTGACCAGAGTGTACCTTACTCAGTCGTGTGACTAGAGTGTGCCTTACTCAGTCGTGTGACTAGAGTGTGCCTTACTCAGTCGTGTGACTAGAGTGTGCCTTACTCAGTCGTGTGACTAGAGTGTGCCTTACTCAGTCGTGTGACTAGAGTGTGCCTTACTCAGTCGTGTGACTAGAGTGTACCTTACTCAGTCGTGTGACCAGAGTGTACCTTACTCAGTCGTGTGACTAGAGTGTGCCTTACTGAGTCGTGTGACTAGAGTGTACCTTACTCAGTCGTGTGACTAGAGTGTACCTTACTCAGTCGTGTGACTAGAGTGTACCTTACTCAGTCGTGTGACTAGAGTGTACCTTACTCAGTCGTGTGACTAGAGTGTACCTTACTCAGTCGTGTGACTAGAGTGTACCTTACTCAGTCGTGTGACTAGAGTGTACCTTACTCACTCGTGTGACTTGTTGAAATGACTACTGTGTGGACTAGTTCCAGGACATGTTATTGTTGTGGTTGTGTGACTGATTCTTCGCAATTTTTTTACTTATTGCCCATTCCTGAGATTACCTTATCTGTTCGTTGTTTTACTTCATTTAACTTCTGTTTGTTCCAAATGTTCCTTTGGTTTTTGTGCACATGTTGATCTATTCTTTTTTTTACAGTTTCATTGTGTCTGTTGCGTGATGCATTCAACACATAAATATATTGCATGCCAGGCTGGAATTACTTCATACTGCCCTGTGGTTGATGTGATTTTTTCTGAGCCTTGTCGTGTGTTGGTGATTTTCTTATGTTTGTTTAGCAAAGCAGTTTGGATCTTTGGAGGTGTGATTGTATATATTATATGCTGCTCACTTCTTCTTCCAGCTGTATGTAATCGTAGTTTTGCTGCATTTTCTTGTTAGAGTAAGAGATGAACAGTAAAGTTCAATTTTTCTTGTATGACCATTGATGACATTTTTGGGTCGATCTCTTGCTGATATTCTGTAACTTCATTTTTATGAATTTGCTATTAATAAATGTGGGTATGTAAAGAAAGTGAACTTTAATTTGACTCTATATACTATGTTTTGCTTCAGTAAAGTATTAATTCTCTACTATGTGCTACGAGATTAAGAATAATTTTTTCCGAGTTTCAACATGTTTTTCATAGGGTAATAATTAGCACCCTCCTGCCTACTGCGATTGAGTGCTGCTTTTTTTTCGTAAATAAACATATGTTATTTGTCCTGTAACACTTCACTGCACCTCTCTGAAAGCGTGGGACTCCGACCCTTCAACTCGAAACCATCGAGTAAAACGTGGAGTTACTTCTAACAGGCACCCTTGTTTGTGAAAGAAATCATTCTGTTTTACAGTGGTTCTTCCAACCGAGTTTGTTCTGTGTAAAAAAAATCTTTTCAATTTTCAGTGGTTCTTCCGACTGGCTTTTTTCTGAATTTGAAAAAAAAATAATTTACTTTTTAAATTTTGATGTGTGAACCATAGCTACTTATTGCATTGAAAAAATATATGTAACCCTTCAACGTCTGATTGTTTTTTTCACATATTAGTGTTATTACCACTTCCGTCAAACACTGGCACTAGCATCAGATTGTCACCAGCATCAGAATGAAGAAGAAACTGCCCCTCGGTAGTAAAATTTGCAAAAATTCATTTGGTCAAAAATACGATTCGTGGTAGAATATGTTGAGGCTGTTTTTGAAAGAGGGCACTAGTGACATTAACCCTACCAGACCTGAGATTTTGTACCAAACTTTTAAACGTTAAACTACACCAAGTCAATTCGAATATATGGGGGCAGACATTTGCAATGGCTAACCATTAGGCTTGACCACGATTGGTCAGCTATTTTCAGTTTGTGACGCATTATTTCACGTGTGAGGTAAAGTAGGTATAGCGGCAGATTCGAAAAATCAGTACTGCACCCTGGTAGGGTTGAGGTCATGAAAGGTTATGTAAAAAGTGACGGAAATTTTTCTTTTTGAGCGATGAACGAATTACATAGTTGTGTAAGAGATGTCATGCAAAAGTGTTTTGTAAAATAAGCGTGTCATGATCTGTAATATAACTCTTGAAATGTCCATTATAAACCTTTCTTCTAATATAAATATGCGCATTGAATTAGATGATTATGTTCTTCTTTGTGAAGTGCGGTTCATGATTGTCTGTTTTTCCCTTGATTATCTGTGTTTTTATAAATTACGGTTTTCATCACTCGGGTGAGCATTACAATGGTTCTTCGTAGGCTCAAGTCCTGATTAGGTGATGCATAACGTTATTATGAGTCAACATGCTGTACGGGTGTATGATAAAGTGTGCGATCAGTATGAAACAAAATCTGCACAAGCAGGCGGCGATGTAATGCTAGTGTTAGTGTTGTAGTATAGTATTTCATTGCACTGCTCTGGAAGTCCCGAAATGAGCGCACGTAATTTTTCAAGTATCAAAGAATAGCATTCTTTGCTCATTATTCATGCGCTCTTGATGATATTAACATACAAACGTGATGGAATTTCGAATCCATGTTGGTGGTTCAGAGTTCACACGATACCCCAAGATGCTCATTATTTCCCATCCAATTTCTTACGACATTTGGAATCGAAAGAAGTTTAACCCTAGATTGAAAAGATGGCTATGAAAACCTATGCTACGTGACTCTACTACACCGATCTATAAATAAGCATTTTGTTCTGTAATATTTGTTTGGCTTCACCACCTCTGTTTTTTGCTCTCTTTGATGGACTAAATTTTCATGAAATAAGAAAAAAAGATTTGACGAAGGTTGTAATCGTCGAGTATCTTTGGAGTTTTTCTAAGAACAAGCAACTAATCTATTGCTCGTATCTTGCAAAATACTTCTCTAATCTCAGTATCGGTAAATTTCGAGACAGCTGTTACTCAATGCACTTGGTACACATGTTGAAGTCATCAGCGTCTAGTGTTGTTTCATCCCGTGACGTCAATACGGTCTTGAGCTGCGCTGGCTACAATCAAAATATGGGTATGTTTTGCTGTAAGGTAGGCGCTCTTCATTTGAAGGAATTGTTCATTTTCTCCTTTATTAGTGGATGAGCCGCTCAAATAGCTTTCGATTCGCAATTCTTGGATACCAGTTACTCTTGTTCTTTTTTTTATCTTGATAGCATCTCTGTTAAGACCTTCTCTTCGGCATTTGCGAACAACGGAGCATTTGCGAAGGTCAGACTGTTCGTAATCTGCACTATGATGATTCAGTAGTTATAGCTCAGATTCAACTATCAATGAGCAATCCTATTGTTGCTCAAATAGTTAGGTTAATAACCAAACTATTAAAATAACCCGTCGGCGGTTAACTTATGCATAAGTTAACCACCGAGGGGGGGATGCTGTAAGGCTACCTCGACTATATAGATAGGCCTTCGGGACTTCTGTCTCTCGTGCCCACTTTACGTCCTTCAGTTAGCATACCTTCTGCGTTAGGTTTCTTTCGTCTTTTCTACCTTTCTTTCCTAACTCACTATTTCTATGCGTATGGTATCCTGCGTGGGAATAAACCTTGCCGATATATTACCGTTCTCTTCAGTCCATACTAAATAGCCCCTTCTCTTCGCTCTCTTGAGATCGCCTTTGTTAAGTGTGTCCTAAACTAATATAATATGTTAATTCATAAGTTAACGGGTCTCCAACTTCCACCCGAAAAGACTGCTTCGCCGACGCAAGGAATCGCTATCCAAGGCCAGTCCAAGTCATTTTCGTGTCTCATTCTTCGTCTTCCTCATTAATCAACCAACCAATTTTGATTCATCAGTTCCTGACAGAAAACATTCTAGATTTGAATTTTCGTGAAAATGGGTTAAATGAGTTTTAATTTTCGAATTCAGCAATTTTCTCAGTATCGAGAAGTATGTATTTTGTTCATTTGACTTTGTTGTGTATCCCTTAATTGGGGTGAATCTTTTGTTTTTCCTATTTTTCTTTGTATTAACTTTCCCTCAATTTTTTCAGCATGTCTTGGTTTCATTATGAAGCAAAGATTGTAGATTTTTTCAGTTTGAAATTCCATTTGATTAATAATTTGGTTTACTGCATGGGGAACTTCCAAATCTTTTTTTCAGTTCTAAAGTTTCAGTATTTTCATTTCTTGGTTTATCAAAGAATCCCTCAAGCGCCCCTCACTCATTTTACTCAACCACACCACTGTGCTAGACTCACTACTTTGGGTGTCTTTTAATTCATATCTGCGGCACTCGTCTCCATTTCATTGACGGATTCGCCTCTCATTCCGACTCACTATTACCTTCGCCCCTGACACGCCACTTGCTGATCCCTTCATTAGCAGAGCCTCTCTGCGTTTGCTGGTCCCCACTACATACACATCTCTTTCATGTTAATTCACTACTATAATTGCTGATGCTACCATTCATTGGGGGAGCTCGACACTCGTTTCACCACCCGTCACTCATTAGCTTCATTTCTCATTAACGCTACTCGTCACACAACTATCATTCGTCACTCATTAGCGCGACTCGTCACTCATGACTTCGCCTCTGCGTTCATGCCCATAATTCCGTGCCATGACTCCCCTCCGGCACTCAACAGCCAGACGACAGTCGCTCCGAGGTGAGTGTGGAGAGCTCGCAGCCCCGCAGGGATGACTCCTTCAGTCGCAACTCGTCCCGCCAGCCGACGCCTCAAAGGGACACGCCCAGGCTCTACTCGCGTCCTGTGCAGCACTACAGGGTGAGTGGTGCAAGTGCCACTCGCAGGTGTGAACGTGCGGTCACCTTGCAAGGGATCTATGTACTTCTGGCGTTCCTTTGCTCTGCGTCGTGTCCATGAGATACTTCACTTTATGGCTATGTACGGCCGTCTAATTCATTTGCTAGATCATACGTCGTCTCTTTTTACCCGTGATTGGAATGGTTGCGCTATCTTCTGTGAATTCGGTGCGATATGCTCCTTGTTGTCGAAGCGTTTGTAACTTTTATGCTACTAGTCTAATGTTACTACTTCCTTTTGAGTTGGTCGAAAAGTTCGTTCGTTTTTTGAATGTCATCTTTCCGACTTTCTAAAGATCGTTTTATAGTCTTATTCTCTCAATCCTGTATTCGGTAAATCGAGCATGTTTACGTCAATGTGTGATAAGCCTCCAAGTAGAGAAGTTCCGACATTTTTGCTTGCATTCGAGCCCTTGAAGGTATTCTTTCGTACTTCTTTCTTTGAATGGAACCATTAATTCAGAGGTTTGCTGTAAACAGCTGGAAAAGGGTAAGCGCAGCCTTCATCAGAAGCGGCCGAAACTGGTCAATCGTAAAGGCGTTTTTCACCGTGACAACGCAAGGCCACACACACTGCTTCAACATCTCAGGAGAGGCTGCTGCAGCTTGAATGGGAGGTTTTGACTCACTCCATATACCCCAAATTTGGCTTCCTCTGGTTTCAATTTGTTTCGGTCACTGCAAAATTCATTGTATAGGGAAAGGTTTGATCTAATGACGTGAAAAGTTTCTTGAAAGTATTCTCCACTAATGATGAGCCTAAATTCTCCGAACTAAATTCTTCGATTAAGAATTAAACTATGACATGGGGAATGATGATAAAAGCAAATGGTGACTATTGTATCAATTGAATACATTCTTCTAAATATTTTATTCGGTGTTCATTTCTACTTGAAAAACGAACTTTTTGGCCGACCCAATACTTTACCCATAATTTGGTTACCTGTTTCACGAGTCGAAATGAAATTGGAACATGGGTAAAGTTTGTTCTGTATAGTCTTCTGGAACGAAGGTAGTCATTATCTAGGTATTGAGTTTAGTTGGTGTGCTTTTCTGTTAGCAGTTTCAATGACAAAATGTGTAGATTGTTTCAGGGCCAATTTCAGGCTGGAAGTGTCCTGGATCTACAGTAGTGTGTCGACTGTAACTCTACGTGAAAGTCTGCAAGTAGCAACTACCTGTTTTGCGAATTCTGCTTTAGATTTTATTTAAAAAAAAATTTAAAAACTGTAGCTAACGTGTTAGCGATGGTTTAAAGTTACATTGTCGGTCTTCACCCAATTGAAAGATTGACTTAAGATATCTCGGCAGTTTATGTAAGTGGTATAGGCTTCAAAACGATAGGAATTAATCTCACGTTGGAACAATATGGCTAAACCGTTTCATCTCGAGGCAAGTGGGGAAGATATACCATTCTAGATGAGAGAATTCCTCGAATTGAAGAAGTTGATGATGAAAAATTGGCGTTCATCGTCACAGTAAATAACTATGAGCTAACGAGTGTAAAAATATCATTTGCTATAAGCAGTGTGTATCGCAAGCTTATTGTGACGAGTTCACGTGATTGTTGATACAGTATGATATTTGTGTCCGCAATAAATCACTAAAAGTATATTTTTATAGTGTAGTACTTTTTGTAATGTAGAAAGAAACATAGTACCGGAATGTAGAGGACTGGGAGTGTTATGTAAGGAACGAAACAATATTCACTCTCATTCAGAGCGAAGGGCGAATTAAAACGTGTCGAGAACCTTATGAAGTAATGATTCATACACTTGCCCCGCCATGCTGGCATCTGGAGGCAGATGCCGGTGAGGTGAATGGGTTGGGCTTTTTTTTTGATGGACTTGGCTAAGCGGCTATTTGCAGGAGCAAAGCAAGGAAATATTTACGACTTCAAGAAGCAAAGTTTATTTTTTAGTAAAGTTATGATGTTTACGGCTTATTTTAGGACAAAAACGCTTGTGTGCACTGGGCAAAAATTGTTCTAGATTATTTTATAGGGCGTGTGGAATAATTTACACACATTGTTTTGCCGCAACACCATCGAGAATTAACAAGGCGCGCTTCGCAAAGAGCTGTTCTCATTGCCTCTTTCTCAAGTGTTGACATTAAGGAGAAGATCAATTCAGTTGTGGCCAAAGTTATTTGCGTGTTTAGCAAAGATTATTTTTGTTATTGTATTGATGGTAGAATATTTAATGCTCTTTATTTTAAATAAACGCAAAATTATCCCATATTTTACTAGACGATCTGTAACCATTTCTCCCGCGTATTTTCTTCGCTGTGATATTTCTTTTGCTGATTTATGTCTTTGTATTTTAATAGTTATGTTGGAAAACGCATTATGTTGTGAACTTCTTTAAGTTTGTGTATGTTATCATGCTGTCTTTATTATTCTAGTACCATGAATAGCGTATAGCATTGGACGCATTTTGTGCTTGCTGAGATTACCTTTACGCTTGCTATGCTCTGTTGAGACGTGAGCTTATTGGCCCCTACGCGCGAACCGTGCGGCACTCAGTCTGTTTATGCATGAATGTCGGATATTCCATAACGCTATCGAATACTTTTATTGCATCATCGTAGCTAGTGATATCGCTGTTTACGCTAATTAATACGAGTGTCAACAATTCTCCTAAAGAAACATGGGGCACGATACAACTACTACACCTTTAGCTACTACACCTCTCACTGGTCCCTTACAGATGGAGGGTGCGAACATGATGCAGCAACACTACGACTCCGCCTACCGCCGACTAGACGCTCACATGGAGGCTGCTTCTCTCCGCTCGCATCCTGAAGCTGGAGGCCGGCCTTATCCCAGCAGGCCCAAAACCAGGGTAACTTTGGGCCTCCATCTTCAAGAATATTGGGCAAACTTTGTGGCGAAGTGATGGCTTGATTTATACTTTGAAATTTTTATAGAGTTTTGCTCATTTTCAAAGTTCACAAACGCTGTGGAAACTGCACCAAAATTAGAGGTTTAGTAGGCATTGCTTCTGTTGAAGTGAAGTAGTATTTCGATTAATCTTTTTTTTGGTTTACCGCTGTCATTTTTCTCTTCACCTATTACGTTCTTCCTCAATCTTCATGTTATTTCAAAAACTTTTCAACCTTGCTGTTTCCATGCACAGGGCGTAAGGACACACACCTTTTGCATAGAATCCCTTTTCCCTTAATTCCATATTAAATGGTGCCTTCTTCCTTCCTTCTTTGTAACACCCTTGTTGTAGTTAGAGAGGCTTTAACCAACTAAAAAAAATCTACCCCTCAGGCGAATTCAATTATTATATCTATTGTAATTAGCGTTTTAGGGTGAATATGTGTGGTTTCGAGCTAAAGGTTAGGTAGGGCTTCCTTTTGTTGAAATAGATTAGGTTTTTTGTTTTGTATTAGACGATTTTTTTTTTCAGTTCACTTCTGCCCTGTTTTTCAGCACTTACTACTTTCTCCTTCAACTTTTATCTTGTTTCATGAGCTTCTTTCACAACTTACTGTTTCTATGCACCTTGTTCATAAAGACAGTTAGTTGGCCAACTCGTGCTCATCATCGTCTCTTCTGTTCGCATTATCCATTCCATTTGTTGCGAGGTAATTCTAATTGAGCTCTGAATTACTTTCTCACCTTGTGCGTCATGTTCTACCAACATAAGTAATGATTTTCACCGCCACTCTGAACTGATTGGCTGTGGGGGTCAGATCCCCGTTTTATTTCGTTTCTATTTCTCCTCTTTAACAGTTTCTTACGGGAATCGACCAGTCTGAGAGCTATCTCGGATACTAATTATCATAGAGGTCTGAAATTTTGTGTACGTTTAGTTGACGCCAAAACAAATCAAATTTACCCCATGTAAAATTTTTCTCTGACGCATAGGAAACAACCCAGCTAGGAGAAACTTTCATTTTATGGCTAAATGCAAAACACTACTCGTCCAAAAAATTTTTGTCGTTCAGAGACGAAACCGCGCACATTTGAATGAGGAAAGCATATTTTAAAATCGTGCAATAGGGTTTTAGCGTAGATCTTATAATGTATAAGTTATAGATGAATAAATAATTTTGTGCCAAAACAGCTATTCTTTGAATTTTTCAACTTTGTTTAGCTATTATTTCCCCTCAGGGGGATACAACTATTGTATCTATGGGAATTAGCGCTCCCAGGGGAAAAATGTGAGGGCCCGAGCTGAGAGTTTGGTAGGCCTTCCTTTTTGTTGAAATAAAAGTTTTTTGTTATGTTAAGGACCACCTTTTTTCGGTTCACTACTGTCCTGTTTTTCAGCACCTCTCACTTTCTTCTTCAACTTTTATCTTATTTCATGAACTTCTTTCTCACCTTACTGTTTCTATGCCCCTTCATCATAGATTCCTCATTTTCTTATCTCCATACTAAATGGTGCCTTCCTCCTTTCTCTCTTCGATACGCTCTATTTTTGAAGCGGTTAGGGAGGCTTAAACTAACTCATAATCTAATCTTAGCTATTATTATTTTTTAATTTATGTATGTAAAAGTACTCCGGTACGTTTGTAGAGCTGCCATTCTCCTTTTAAATGAGCGTAGCCCCGTCTCTCTACGTCATAAAATGACGGAGAAGTAGGCTTTCAAGACCCAAGAACTGAAGTATTCAATGGAGCTCGCTCATGAAAGCCAAAATTGATTGATATTTTGATCCTAAGAAGGTCATCAGTTTGGTTCATTGCGGAGGGGTGGGTGCGTGTACAGCGTTAATATTCATCGTGAATATTCTACACATGAAATAGTCTTTAAAGCAAAAAATAAATTTACAAATTTCTCAGTGTTACAGTATCTGAGGCAGGTAGATTCCCTTAAATGGGGAAGACAATTTTTTTGCGAGTATCACTCAAAGTAATACACCCATCTATTTTTATAAAGGTATTTAAAAATAGCTCATTTTTTGCTAGTAATTCAAAGTCATTGCCCTGTTACGTCATTCTAAAGACGGAAGCGATATCAGCGTAATAAATATTTGTTTGGTGTGACAGAACGGCAACGTGCTGTCGGCTGTGCTGTGCTTGATCAAAGAACTGGACTACACAAGCCTGGAGGTGGCGGAGATGGCCATCCGGTGCCGCATGGACGAACTCGACGACTGAGGGTACGCAAAAGACCATACACCGACTCCAGGCCCGGAACTGACACACGACGACGTGGACGCTGCTGATGCTGCCTTCTCTTCTTGTCCTAATTTGGAGTCGAGAATGCCGGACGTAGCGTGCAGCGACGTCCCGCGCTCCTCTTCTGGGCCTGAGTCACGCTCCAAGCCTCGTATTGTGGGGCAGACGTCGCGATCTGCGTTTGACAGCACAGAAGATGTCTGTTGCACCAGCGGTGTACCTTCCGGCCAGTCTTTGGTTGCTGCCGCTTCTGGTAATTTGTCTCTGAGCTCATCGTCTGTGTTCTCGCCGAGCGGAACTTTGTCCCCTAATGCTACACTTCTGTCTCCGAGGTCTCCATTTTGCCTAACTCAATCGCCTGGGTCTACTAACCTTTCCCCCAAGATAGCAAATTATTCACCGAATGCTCCCAATCAGTCTCCTAATGCACCTTACCTATCTCCTAATGCACCTAACCTGTCTCCCAGTGCCGCTAACCTGCCTGCTAATGTTGCTAGTCTGTCTCCTAATGCAACCAGTCTCTCTCCTCGTGCATCAACTCAGTTCGGTGTCAGTTCAGTTTCTCCAAATTCGGCATTTCGAACTATGCCTGGCGACTATTCCACCCAACCTCCAGCCTCGATAGCTTCTGCACACCAGCCTGCTTCAGGCTCATCAGCAATTTGCACTCACCAAGTTGAACAGGGTTCAGTGATTATGGTATCTACCAGTTACCCTTCGTATTCTATACCTTGTTCTCAGTGCGATTCATCGTGCGTGAAGACGCCCTCCATGATGATGTATCGGGCTAATCCTGAAGGTCTCGAGTCTTCCATTCCCTCAACACGACTGGCTGCAAAATCGTCGTTACGACGATGTGATTCTCTCAATGGAGATTTGGGTTACGGTCCACCGTCTCGTGACAGAAACCGCACTGTTACAGCTTCCGAACTTTATGGTAACACCTGCAATGGCCGAGACCCTTACAAGAACATGGTATTTGAGCAGAATGCTAAGCACACGTCTACTAACTATGGAACTCAAGAACTTTCTTACCCATGTAGCAATTTTCGAGTGTCTCCAGGAAAAAGTTCAAATGCAGCGTTAAGCCCAAATCTTGAGAAGAAACGTGGAAAACCACGTATGCGGATATCGTCAGACAGTGCTGTAGGAAGAGATGAATGGGATTTCGGCCAACAGCCTCACTATGATAATACAAAGTTCAGCGAGGAATGTAGACAGTGTTACATGGGTCACAAGACTCCTTGCAATAATAAATGCATGAACAACGCAGAGCTTAATAGAAGGCACAATGAGTTTGTACAGAAAGTTAACAGATTGCAAGAATTGAGCAAAACTCTAATTAATGATGCCAACGCTGGGATTACCGAGTGTGTTCGGAAACCTATTGATCCGAACTGTGAGCCTCCCATTGTATACCCGAGTAATGATGCGCATCAGACTTCTTCAATGCAACCACCAACGGTAGACTTGACCATTTCTCCTAATTTGAAGAACCAGCGAAACGCCAGCCGCGAATTCACAGCTCCTCAGAAAGTCCAGGAGGCGTCTCCGCATCATTACAACCGATTTCCTGTTGAAGAATTGAAGTTCCCTGAACTAGGAGACACGCCTGAGCTGAAGAGGTCTAAACGACCTGGCAAAGACCGTGTGAGGTTCATGGAGACCAGCAACAAAGAACTCAATACTGGAGAACAATCGCCCAGACCTCAGAATTTTGGCAGAGTAATCCAAAAATCGAGTCCTAAACCTGGCCTTAAATTTGGCTATGATATGAAAGAAATTCATGTGTGATCTTGGAAACATTTTCGCCCTACTTGATATCTGTTGCACCTAATTCTACCCCATGAATTGCTCGTGTAGGTTGTATGCCTCAAGAAAAATCAACATCCAATGCTCTTTTGCCGCCCTGAACTGGTATTAAAGTTGACTTTAAGAACGGAAAATATATTCACTCACCTGAGATTTATACTGGATGATTAAACTTTTGTCTTGATTTACCAACTGTGTAAACGCATGAAAAGTATGAAAATCCATTTCGTCTGTTGGAAGCTTGGCCTCTCAAGTTCTTTGTTAAGTACCAGCGTATTGATCAGCAGCATTTAAGGTGTTAACGGTCTTTGTTTGAAAGTAAGGCTTGAGATAGTATTTTCAGAATGGTAAAGTAGAGTTCCTTGAAGTTCTGATACCTTTATAATGAAGCAGCTGCGTGAATTGAAGTAATTTGGTAGTACATAAGTAGCCAAATTTTGAGTATCTTCATATAAACTCAATTCGATTAATAAATTAGTTCGTAAGACACCAAAATTTTGTCCAGTTTACCTACCTCTCTTGTAACCTTAGAGAACCTACGCTTAGCTTTGTGTCTGCTTCTAGGGACCTCTTTAAGAATTTCCTGTTCACGGAATACTTCTCTTGAACTTTTCTCTCCCTTTTGACTGCATGCTTCTGTTGCGAAGTTCCGTTGTTGTCAAGTGCATAGTATGATGCACCTAGGAATTTTTTATAGTGAACGTAGCGTTTCCGCCCCTAACTTTTCTACCTGTTCACCGCCCGTATGAATTTTTACAAGTGTGCGATTGGGGATTTTTGTGCCAGTAGCCTCCACATTGTAAGTAAGCATTTTTGACCTCACGAATTTTAGACTTTGACATCGCGAACTTTAGAATCAGGAAAGCAAGTGTGGTGTTAAAAAAGTGTCTAGATTAATTTCAAAATAGCAATGCATAAATGTTCTGTAACGCTTCTTACTGTAACAACAACTGTTTTTGTAGCACATTTCGCATTAAAATGAACGCTATCGTCGGAGTAAGCACACTTTAGCAAATTTGATGCCCGGTTAAAATTTTCTTTAATCGAGATGAAGATTAAAGATAATATATATCAAAGTTGTATTTGTTTTTCAAATTTTCTGTAACTGTGAATTGCTTCGTCAACTTCATTGTACCTTCATGAGCTTAAAATGTTCATACGTGTTTTGTAAAAAAAAGCTCATTTATCTTCCTGACACTAAAATGCTGTACGTCATATGTTCTGCTATGTCTGATTTTGATAATTGAATTTTAATGACTTAATTTCCTTCTTTTTGCATTCAAACGTTGCTCTCTTAGCTCTGATTTCCCAAAAACTAATCACGGTCTTTTTCTTTTTAATAAAAGAATTTTTGCACTAATGTTGGATTTTGCCATGCATTGAATGAATTGGACTATCGTCTTGGCTCGTGCTCATCTTCTGAACTTGGCAGGCTGCTGTATTTAATAACGACGTGTCCACTCATACTATTTTTCTTCAATTTCTACCCATTTCATCTCGTTACTTGTTTTTTTTTGCTCGATATACGTGATCTCTTACCTTGATATATTTTCTGGCAGCTATCTGACTTGATTCTATTTTTTTCTACTTCATAAGTATTCTGTTTTTTCTTACCATTTGTTTTCTTTCGTGAAATTAATTTTTTTTGTTTTGGGATTGTGTTGTATTTCAGTGTTCGTGTACTATTGTGCATTGTCTATTTATTAACTTATCTCTTTTTGTTGATTTTCATTTTTTACCTTATTACGTACGTTTTATATTCAGATTCTCTTCCTTTTATTCAATTTTTTCATTTGCCACACATTTGCCTTCTAACCTGTTTTCACATTTCCTCTCATATTTTGCCTTTTAATCAAATGTTGTTAATTTTCGTCTTGTGTTTATCTCCTAGTCCTATGTTGTGTTTTGTTTTCTTCATCTTTCGCTGGCTGCTTGTGCCTTGTTGTTTCTGTCAACTGTATTCCGTTCTTAATTTATTGACGCTTCCCTCGTTTTGGTCCAGCTCCGCATTTCTTGCCTAATTCATGACATTTTGGGATTGCTATGCAATCCTAATTTTAGTTACCTTTGTAGTACTTTTTTAATGTAGGATCTAGTGCCAGTGTTTTTGAAGTACTTGTGAAAACTTTCTTGCCATGCACTTGATGTCCTGAGCATCGCAGTTTACGTACGTTGCCTTCTCTTCTTGTTTGCATGCAGTTTCCACTAGACCTGAAAATCTACCGCCATCATTACGCTATGTGTTATGCATTACATATTCCCATTGACCCAATTCATAGATTGTTACTAGATTAATCGGTATAGATTCGCAATGAAGGTTATTGGAATTTTAGTATTTTATTGCGTAGACTAACTCTGTCGTGACGTTATCTGTTATAGTAACTGTTGGTTATCACTGACTTCCCTCATGTTTACACAGAAACTGGGAACTGCTTGTTTTATTGAGAGTTTATTCGTATTAGATAGCCGTTAATTATTGTACTGGTAAGACTTGGCGCTCATCCTCGAAAATACAGTTGTTTTACAACTGTCGATACAATAGCATTGGTATCAAGTAAGCAATTTTAGTAAATGCTTTTTCAGCGTTTGCTATATTTTTAAATTTTTTCTTGGACTAGAGATATGCTTCCCTTAATAAGAAATGCTTGACCCGTTGCAGCATTGATGTCGCCCTTTAAATCCATTTATAACAATTTCTAGACTGCTTTTTAGTTGTATTAAATTCCTCTTTTGAAAACTCGTTAATTTAGATTTTAGATCGGTAACCCTGGACATGAACACTCTTCTTGAATCTTTCCTCAAGTATCTTAACAGAAGTGCAATGAGACCTCAGTCACACTATGAATCTTGTCTAAATATTATGGCAAAATTTAAATTAATTATGAAAAAGTTTTTTCAGGGAACGCTGGAGCTTTTCCATTCTTTTAAATTATTTTTCCTAAGAAATTCTTGGGTATTTCTTCTTTCAACGATACCGGCAACAACTACTTAGACTTGACCACCTCACAAAAATGATGTGGTGGTGGTTCTCCAAGCGAATGGCGTGTTGTTCCGCTCATTCCTAATGCGACCAGAGCTGTTGAGAGGTTGTGATGTGTTCAGTTCTTGGACAGCCCAGCGCGTGCATCCTCAAGATTTGTTACGCCAATGACAGATGCTGTTGACTCGTGGTGAAGTCCCGCAAGGGTGTCATGTACAGAAAGGTTAGTGCACGTGCTACCAATAGGTAATGGTAAACCCTGATTAATGCACTTTTCTTTCTAAAAGCTTAATTTTATGTCTCTTTTGTGCTCTTTTTAACCAAAGATTGTATCTAATCTCATTGATAAGACAGCATCATTTCATGGACTTGGAACGCTTACACTAACTACCTCTCTTATTTTTCAGACGTTTTGGTAGGAACTCTGACCTGAAGTTTAATCTGTGGCGAGTTTGAACTGTTATGATTGTCTTCAACTCGTTTTGTTTTTGCCTCTGTGTTTCGGTGCTGTGAAAATATCTTTTTGCCGACGGTAATGCGCTAGTTGCATACTGCGCAATGCTTTTGTGATAAAACATTGATGCAGAGTATAGACAAATTTATACAATTTTGTCCATGCACTCCAGGGCCTCGTGCTTGCGAGTAGCAACATGTAGGAATTCTGTGTTTGAGAAATTGCTCCTTTGGTACACTTGAAATTCTCTACATACATGCTCACTTCCATCTAAATTTTGTGCCAGCGTAGCTAGAGCCATTGCGGTCCTAGCTACCCCAATTAAAACGAGACACTCGTTGATTTCCTCCCATTTTTGTTGCTTGATTGAAATATTCCTCATACATATGCCAGATTTCCTAATTCTATACGGTCGAAAGAAATCGAAATTTCAGCATGGAATCGCGGGTAAAACTTCTGTGGTGATCAAGTCGTAATAATAGGTGCATCACTATCTCATTTCACTAACTACTGTATTGTTTTCTACCTAATTTTATGTGTTACTTTTAATAGCACGTTTTTCTAAGCATCTTGTGTATTTATTGTGAACTTTTAGTGTGTTACATTTCTTATGTGCTAAGCTATTTCATCTTCTGTTTTTCTAAGCCTTAAAAATAAACGTTCAGGAAAGGCGAAAACGAGTCAAATGGTAGAACACGGTTCCCTACAATGAGTACAGAGAAATTTCGAGTAAAGCCATCTGACAGCAATCCAGATCGCCACATTTATCTGCCTCCTCCACTAAGGAGATCGAGTGTCGTGTAAGAAACTGTTGAAGGTGGTGCCCTACTCCTGGATTGCTGTCAGATGACAATTCTTGGAAATCGTCTGTATTCGCTCTTGGAGTTCATGTTCTATCATTTGACTCGTTCTCACTTTTTTTTACTGAACGTCAGTTTTTGAGCGGGCTTTACAGACTTTGTCGGTGGAAAATAACTTTTAATGTGTCTGTACAATTTTGCATATTGTGTTGAACAATAAATCAACTTTTATAGTGTTTGTGTTGCATCTGAATGTAACTTGCATGAGCACGCAAATTTTGTGATGTGTTCTTACTTTTAATCGTTGAGGCAATTTCCTGGAGAATAATTCATTTTATCTTTGGATAGACGGATCTTTGAGCCTTCTATCGGAGTATCTATTGGAATTAGCGCTCACAGGGGGAATATGCGAGGTCCCGCGCTAAAGGTTAGGTAGGCCTTCCTTTTGTTAAAAAGAATGTTTTATTTTTGTTACGGACCATCTTTTTTCGATTCAGTGCTGTGCTGTTTTTCAGCACCTATTACTACTTCAACTTTTATCTTGTTTCATGAACTTCTTTCTCAACTTACTGCTTCTATGCACTTTGTGCGTAGATTCCGCGTTCTCTTATTTCCATATTAAATGGTGCCACCTTTGTTGCGGTTAGGGACGCTTAAACTAACATTTAATCTAATCTCCAGGTCGGGCATGGAAATCTCTGGAAAATTCTCGAAAAATCTGCAAACTGTATTAGAATGGCTGCCCAGTGTCTGTTGCTGCGGTCAAACTTCTTATGCAGTAAACTTTAAGAAATGTTACTTATAAATTATATTTTTAGTAGCTCGCCAATTCCGTAATGTTTCGTTTAAAGTGCGTGATTGCTTGTGGAGGTTTATTTAATTTGCTTCGCCTGCGTCGGCTCAGGAGAACTTCATAACATTTTATTTGTATGTAATATCGCATGATAATTTCTTACAAAAGGAGTTCATTTTTTGTTTAATTGGTACTCGTTAATTCTATTCGTTCAGCTTTAATTTGTATTCTTTGTTACTCATTTCCTTCAAATATTTTGAGCGAAATGTGTACTTACTATGTATTATTTTGTTTTTCTCATGTAATGGCTTTTTGTCAACATTTGTGTGGAATAATCTGTGGTATTTTTGAGGTACTGTGCGCAACCGGCCATTTGAAAAGTCCTTCGGTCATCGATTGTAACTACTTCGCTTCCGATTTATTTTAAAATTTTGGTATCAATTGTGATGCAATATATTACATTATTTAATGCCTTGATGCATTCGTAATGTATTCTGTTTTGCTATACGTAACATATCGAATTATTAAATGTAACTTAGGGTGTAGCTAAAAATTTGTTCTTGAATGTGCGTGAGAATTTAGACTTACTAGCAAAATACGTAGAAAATCTGGCTTAGTTGTCCACCAAGTAAACATAGAAAATCTTCATTGGAAAATCATATTATCTCATGCATAGAAAATATCTATCTGCTACTGTCAACGCTGCTCTTCTGGAAAGAAATTACCTTCCGCTCTATAAATATTTACACTTGCGTTTAATCGTGTTATCTACATAGGTATAATTGTTATGCACGCTGCAGACATTCTTGTAAGCCATTCAAAGCGGGAATTATCCTGGCTTTAGGAAATAGACAGCCGGAGGCTGGTTAATATTATTCGAATATTCCGTGGAATATCGCGCACTCGCCTGTACAGCAAAAGTAATCTATGTATGCTCTGTGAGCGCAGTGTATACAAGAAAAGTAGACCAGCTTATTTTGAGTTCTGAGTAGCTCATCAGCATAGTGCAGTGTGCTGGTTCACACTGGCTGCATATCTCCATTAATTAGGTCTTGAGCTTTCATAATAATTTCATATTCGCTTCGTAGAATCGTTGCATCAAACAACTGAAGATTGCTCATTCACGTAACTGTAGTTACGTATAAAATGGTTCTATTTTTCGTTCGTATTTGTTATGCTTAAGATGAAATTTTTGTAGAAATGTGCGTCAAAATAAGAAGTGCTTAAATTGTTGAATTTGATCGAGTTTGCTTTTGTTGATGTTGAAGTTCAAACTGAGGTCTCATCTCTGTTTTCCGCGTTAAGTATTACTGTCGTCGCACAGTATTTTAAAGTCCTTTCCGTGAGGTTGCTTTCTCTACTCGAAGCTCTGCTCACTTCAAGAAACAATTAGCCAAGTTCTCTGCGCAGAGTACATTCATTTATTTCATAACAGTTTCAATAATTTCGCCCAGAGCCTCAAATCTTTGCTCTTTCATTGCTAATTTAAATGTTACGAAATTCCTAAAATATTTAGCTGTGCATGGGCTCAGAAGATTTATTGTTTGTTATCAATTAAAATATAGACGTTTTAAGGAGCATGGTTGCTTCAGACGGCAGTTTCAGAAAAGGAGCTTCGAAACGAATTAACATAACGTTCATACCTGCAAGCCTGCGTGAAAATCATTAGAGCACAAGTGCATTTCATCGAATATTTTATTCTCGTAACGCCATTCACCGACTGCCATTAGGCGCTATGCCACACGTGTTCAACACCTTCTTGAGTTTTGTTCATTCAACGTACCTGAACGTGTCTTGCTTCTAGATCAATTGCTGCTACTTCATCTTCAAATTGATATCACATTTTCTCATTAGAGCCACATCCGTTCCTACATTGCAATAAGCCTACCAAGTCATTTGAAATTTGCTAAGTTGAATGTCTCACATTCGTTTTATAACTAGGTGCTTTTGTGTTGATCTCTAACGTTCGAAATTGTGTTGCGCAGTATTCTTTTTTTCTCGTTGCAAATTTCCGTTTCACCGATATGCTTGCGCTTTCTTCTGCCATCGTAGCAATCTGTGCCAGTTGAGTCCATCCAAATTTGGCCTGCAGTGAATAAATAACATGCGCAGGGTACTTACAATTGAATTTCCTTGTGGTGGTTTAGCTTTTGATGCATACCCAGTGGTTTCCTCCCAAGTGATTTTTACATATGGCTGTTATTGCGCTTACATCGGCCTCCAATTCCGGATTGACTTCGTGCACGTAGGGTAACTAATTACGTAAACTGTCGTCGTTTACAGTATTGTTGAGTTTAATAAATATCCCGATTCTTTCGTTGTACCTCTACAAGGATAATACGTACTATTTTTCAAATGAGTAGTTTTGGACCCTACTCGGTAAGTTTTTTTGCAGTGAGCTATGTTACAAACCGCATTAGCCAAGTCCAGGATAATAGTTGTTCATGAAGTAGTTCATTTTAGATCCAAGTCAAACGTCTTACTTCATCAATTCGTTTATTATAAAGATTATATATTAGAAAATCTCGTGTACCATTCATCAATTGTTGTCGACAGTGGACTCTTATACATACACTACTCAGTAGCATTTATCGGAAAATATGTTGAATATCGAATTACATTTTGCTACAAGTCTGCAGACACGTACTGATTACGTTTTCTGTGAATCTTAATTCAAATTTATCTTATCGATAAGCTTTGGATTTTAACCCTATGAGTAATAATTATTCGTACAGGTGTACCAACAGTTGCATGGTACATCTTTCGTTGTTAGATGATGAGGTTAGGATATGAATCTTGCAATATTTAATTTGAATGCTTGAATTATTAACATGCCAATAACTGCTATAAAATGAATCTCCCAATGTTATTAAAGACGCTTGTATTTTAATCAAGTAGAGAAGAATACCGCCGCTTAGTGTAGCCTTACTAGATGTAGAACTATTTGTTGACGCCGCGTGTATGTGTGTGTGTAGCGTGCACATCTTTGTGAAGCCTTTGCGGATGTGCTGTAGAGCTAACTATAGTTCATTGTAGGCTAAGTTTCACAGGTGCTATTTGAACGGGCTGTCTGTATCTTTATCGGCTATCTACTTTATTGTCGAACATGAAAGTGTCGGTCTTTGTTTGGCAATAGCGTGCGTTCCGAAGTCTCAGAAACAAGGTCTCTAAAAGGGATTACTAACTTCTATTTTCTGTGACCAGTTGGAATCTCCAAGCTGCTTTCAGCTAGAATGACTTGTGGTACTGATACTCATTATTTATACTCCTCGTAAAATGTGCATCTTGTATAACAGACTTGCGGCACTGGTATACCCAAGGAAGTTGGATACATGGAACCGGCATCCCTATCTTTTGCCAGTCAAGCGAGTGAAGCCACTTCTGCCGTCCCAAGCCCCGCCCACCCGGCATTAGGTCCCTGTGTGGAGGTGGTGTTGCAGTGGAGGGGTAGCACCACCTCCATCATCAGCGACTGAAGACCGCGCTGTTAAATGGCAGACTTGCGCTACTCTGTGCTATACGTTTTTTTCTTAGGCATATATTTCAATTGCGTCCTCGCTGAATGAAAAAGAAACTCATATTGAGGAAACTCGTCCTTGACCGCAGCGTGGATAGCGGCGCCCTGTCACGCTGAGTGTCTGACACGCACTGAGCCCCATCTCCGTGTGTGTGCCGGTATACCCTACAGCTACCGAAAATTGGCTTCACTTTAGAGCGCTGATGCCGCCTCCATTCTTAAACCTCCTTGGGTATACCAATCCACCGTTAGCCTGTTTTTCATTCTGTTACTGATTTTTTGGAGAAATTCGGCAAGTCTTTCATGTGAACCCAAGTTGGAAATTGCATCAGTGCGTAAATCTAAATTTTCTACGGAGCTAGGGGATCTTTCTGGTCTCTGTCACTCGTTGAATTATGATGGTTACATATATTCGAGTACGCAAAAATTTTTAGTCAGGCGGCGTAGTTCTTCATGGATGAAAGTAGATTGTTGATGCTGAGGCAGACAGCACGCAATGATGACACCATTTCACTGATCTTGGTGGGCTAGATGCCCTTTTTGTCCCTCCCTGAACCTCGACAGTAAATCCCATTGTTCATCGATATGTGTCACAAAATAATAAGCTTAAAATGAACCCATGTAGTTTTAGTGATTCGCGTCATTTGAGTGGATTGTGTACTTAATCCATTTAGAAATGTAATGAAGTCACAAGTCCCGACTTGAAAAAGCTACGTACATTATTCAAGGGGAAGTTTTCCGTTTCATCGATACCAAAATATTGCAAAATGTCCAGAAGAATTGTGTAGAAGCTCAAATTTTCTTTTCAGTGAATTTTCAAGTACATACGTCGACACTTCCTCAGACGAAATATTTGGTTTACTGAAATTGTTTGATCATCGACCGACTTTATTAGAGATAGGTTAAACATCTAAGTTGCTCTAAAGATTTATTTTCTAGGTATGCTTACTATTCGTTTTAAATGAATGATCTTGTAATATTGATCAGGTTGGAAGTTGCGGTCTTTGATGCACTAACTATATCACAACGGACAGCTCTTACTGTATGCTACTTTACTTGCAACACGCTGAGCCAATAATCCTGAGCTCATAAGCTGTGGCGGAAAGCTTAACCAAGCTCTTATTATGCCAAATAATTATCAATTTTGACAAAGTTGTGGGTTAACCACAAGTCGTACTTCAACGCTGATGATCAGTCGTAAAACTACGGGAAGTTGTGGTCTTGAAGCTATGAGTACTTGCTAGTGTCTACTGATACAAGCCATTTTATATACATCCTTTTTGATTTTGGCCTCGCAGCTTAAAGCTTGGTAAGAGCTATATCGGAGAATGACTAACTTTCTAAATAGATCAATTAATTTCCATCTGTCACCTTGACACATGTTAAGTCGTCTGCGGAAGTATTCTTCTTATGTACTGCTATGAAAAACTATTGGTGCAAGTTTATATGTCGTTGAATTGTGATATGTTGCAGGTTTTACGATGTGTGCATTTTTTAGAGCTAGCTGTTGATATAATTTTTTGTACTATATTGGTCTGTGTTTGTGTTAGTTTCGATTAATGGTTTTTCTCAATTAAGATTTCTCGTTAAGCTATGAACTTTATAAATTTCGCTCAGATTTAAGCTGTGGACAATCATTTCAATAAGCTCTCCAGTATTTTGGAACTTACAGTGTTTGTCTTTTTCATTAACAAAACGTATTTGATTCATCACTCAGCTAACTGCTCAGTAGAACTAGATTTGTTCGATATGCTAATATTTTTTCAAAAATTCACGTAAGTTTTTGCTCAAGATTCAATTCTTTTTTAAAGTATGGCTTTGGTATTGGTTAATTTTATGAAATTTCCCTATTTGTCTTTCATGGGTTGTTTAGTTTCATTTCTTTCCTAGGAATTCTACAATTTCATAATTACAATAAGGTACACTTCTTTTCTTAGACTGACCTACCACCATTTCATGGAGCGGCCCCCTCAACCATACTGCTAACAGTGTCGAGTACTTCTTAACGTTGAGCATTACCTTGTTATAAGTCCTATTCACGCTGCTGCTCAGAGCATGTTTCCCTGGCTTGCTTGGCCACAACGCGGATGCTGTGATGCGTGGTATATTAGCGGAACGGGAGCGAACTCCATACAACATCGGCGCTCTGAACACCTTTCTTGAATTGAGTAATACCCTTTCAGATATATGAAGCTTGAAACCGTGGAGCAGGTCTCTACGGTAGAAGTGAAAAAGCTTATCTGGTGGGGGCTTTCCGAGGCTCGTTTGACGCTCTCTGTCTCTCTTTGAGATCTGAAACTGATAATGTGCATAGCGTAAGCAGGCTCGTCGTGACTCAGTACTGTTCGAGTGAAATACTCCATAAAAAATGAAAACATTGTATACAAATATCAACCTATGCGAATTTCGGCGCGATATGCACTTAGTCTGCGAAGCGCTAGCAAGTTGCCTTACTTTACTCCTTTACTTCTTCATCCTCCCTTTTTTTTGAACATCTTTATTGTGGTAAGAGGCTAAAATCAACTTATAATGAATCTATCCCCCCTCAGGGGGATACAACTATTGTATCTATGGGAATTAGCGCTCCCAGGGAAAAAATGTGAGGGCCCGAGCTGAGAGTTAGGTAGGCCTTCTTTTTTGTTGAAATAAAATGTTTTTGCTATGTTAAGGACCACCTTTTTTCGGTTCACTGCTGTCCTGTTCTTCATCACCTACTACTTTCCTCTCGCCACTTTGATCTTGTTTCATGAACTTCTTTCTCATCTTACTGTTTCTATGCCTTTTCTGCATAGATTCCACGTTACCTTAACTCCATACTAAATGGTGCCTTCTTCCTTCCTCTCTTTAGATCTCATTTGTTGAGGATAGGGAGGCTTAAACTAACTAATAAACTAAAACATGAATCTATCCAATCTTCTCTTTTCTTGATAAAGAATTTACCTTTGGTGTTGATTTATAGGGCAAGGCTTATTAAATCTGCACCTATCTGATGGTGACGAAAGCACATATATATTGCCTCATACTGATGGCAATATGAGTTTTGTTTGGATGTAGCTATATCAGCTGCCATCGTTCTATCGCCGTGACGTTTTTGATTTCATGTAACGGCTGCCTCCTATTTTATCAGTTTGGTAATCAAATTCAAATCCTGCTGCTGAATGGCATTTGCTTTCGAATTTTGAATTCCCTTCGTTTTTTCACTCGTTTTTGTTATAACGTTCAGTTCTCACAGCTTGAAATCTGCTTTACATTTTTATCTCAGCTGTTTGTATAAACGACACTGCAGATTGGTCGCCATACGGACACAATTCAGAATATAGTTTGAATACGCACATTACACAGGATATAGCTCAAGTACACAAACACATGTCTGTGACGTGTTTCAGTTGAGATGCGAGTGGGTGAAGGCATATTTTCATTGTTTCGAGCGAATTAATTTAAATTCATAATGGGTCTTCCATAAATTTATCAAATGAATGCCCTCTCAGGGTGATACAACTATTGTACCTATGGGGAATTAGCACTCCCAGTAGGAATATGTGAGGTCCCGAACTAAAGGCTAGATAAGCTTTCCTTGTGTTGAAATAGAATGAGTTTTTATTTTGTCATGGACCATCTTTTTCCGGTTCACTGCTGTCCTGTTCTTCAGCACCGACTACTTTCTTCAACTTTTATCTTGTTTCATCAACTTATTCCTCAATTTAATGTTTCTGTATACTTTGTGTATATATTCTGCGTTCCCTCAACGTCATACTAAATGGTGCTTGCCTTTATTGCGGTTAGGGAGGCTTAAACTAACATCTAATTTGTCAAGTAAATGTAAAAAAACACTACTTCAGATATTCATATAGCATTTATTAAGGTCATCTGAATTCTCGTATTTTCGTTCGCCTTTTCTTTTTTCTATGGAATAAGAAAACTGCTTTGCCTATGGCGTTGTTAATGCTATGGGACTTTCTCACTCGTGTGGTATCAGAAATGGGTGATTCTTTCGATTAAAGTTTAAACACTACCATATTGTGTAATAAATTCAAAGTTTTTGAATGGCTTTTGCTAGTGTTTAACTGGATGCCGAGTATTCATTCAAGTTTCCGTAAGTAGATGTTAAGTTGTATGGTCCATAATTGATTGACGATTTTCAAATGAATGCAGTCTTTCACGTGTATCTGCTTGCTCTCTGCTCTCTTTCTCAATGGCGAAGCCTCGACAGACGGTCTTATGGTGGGGTATAAACTTTTTGCCGTAAAAAAATATCGCTACTCCAATGTCAAGTGCTTAACCTGCCGCAATATACTAGGAACACTAGACGGCAACACTCAGTGTCTCATTGATCTCCATATATGAGGTTGAAAATTGACCTGTGTTGATGAACGCCATTTTTCGTGATTAAAACATGAATTTGCTACGAGTTTAATTTGTGAATAATCTTAACGTGATACATGATACGTATGCTAACATCACAGCTGTTTGAACGGAATTGAATTGCCAAATATATAGTCGAATATGACTCGATACCAATCTTGGCGAGTGTTTCATGTTGCTCGCAAATATCAGTATTTTTTCATAGTCACGCATCAATCATTGGTTGGTAAACAGATTTTTATTATTGTTCATTCTTTTACGTCGAATTTTGTTCGTCATTGGCGAGAGTTATGCGCTCAACATGTTCCATTTACTCTTAATATTCGCACCTTCAAAGCACTCATTACCATTACTAAACGATTTTTGAATGATTGTGTAGGTGTTAATAGGGGAAATTGAATCGTGTCGCACCTTTCTTCATTTTAATACAAACACGTACAGGGAGACTTTCAACAATTATTTCAATATTATAAAGAACTAAATTTGTTCAAAGCGCGGGCGTATTTGTGAACTCGTACCAACAAATACCTACCATATCTAACTGAAGTGTTGCCGTCTCGCGTTCTGTGTCTTACAATCCCTGTGTATAAAGCTACGCACAAACTATGCTTCTATCCATCCTAGAGCGAAAACTTCCATCTAGTTGTATGTTTCGGTATACCATGTTCGCAATCAAATTTTAAGTTTATTCAGTCGAATTATTTCACGGAAAGGAATTAAATGTTAGTAAATTTTCATCCGAAATCTTGATTTCGTACTTTAAATATTTTATTGTTAGTCGTGTTCGTCATGCGTTGAAATTTTCCATTTGGGTAATTGTAAAGAAACTACAGCTTCGTATGAAAATGTACGTATTTTTTTTAATTAAAATAATTTGAAAGATTTAACTGCGTGACGCGTCAGCGTTTGATTTTGTATAATTTCTTACTTTAAGTCAGGCGGGTATGATGCAATTTCTTGGTGTGTGATGTCATGCAAAATCGTTCTTAAAGTTTTGCTGCTGCCTTTTTCTCCAAAAATCGTCCGTTTTCGTATCCATGGGACGCTCCGATTATAGCAGCCCTTATGATTTTTATGATTATAGATATTTCATTGAGTGGCAGTTATTGTCATGACATTACGATTCAAAGGTATCGAGAATCTGTTTTCTCGAGCTCAATGTCTAATATTCATTGCGGAGTAGTAAAGCGGTGAAATAATTGCGAGGAGTGTGTTACTTTTTGGATCATTTTTTCACTACGCTCTTTAGTTAGAAAACTTTCTTTTGTTTTGAGTTAGCCCAACAGTCTTTTTCGAAGTTATTTAGGATCTTTTATTGAAAAATTTCTGGTAGGACTGTTCGGTGTCTTTCAAGGAGGTACTTATCTCGAGTCGAGAAATTGGTTCGTTATAGCTCTTTGCGAGATCAAAGGACTTGTTGGTTGAGGTGTTCAACTAAAATTTATAAATTAATATTAACTGCTCCAATGCGAGTAATCCACTGCTTTTGATTTGGGTGGAAACAGGAATTTCGTCAGATCGACAGGTAGATTCTAATACTTAGATCGAGAATTGAATTTTGATCAGGGACACTTTTTCCCGTAAACATAAAGTCACATAAAAGATCTGCTTTTGAATGTTGTAAATATTATTTTCGTCAATATTTTCATTGCAGTGTTTTTTTATAAAAAAAATTGAAACGATCCTTAAAGATCTTTCTTTAGTTTTCATTTATTATTTCTTTGGTACGTCTAGCATTTCTTAAGGCTTCACCAGATTTTCACTTGAATCTCGAAGTTGAACCTACCAATCGTCATTAAATTTTAGTTCATTACTGGTACCAAAAAATTATGACTACGGTCCTTTCATTGTACTATTTCAAATGCTTGGCGACAAAATTATGCATGTTTATATATTTATTTTGAACCCTGAATACGATTCACAAATTAAACTTCAGTTCATGCATTACTAACGCTCGCTCTCAATGGACTGATGTAATTAATATGACTCGAGTAACATGGGAGAAAGAAGTTACATTTCGACGCTTTATTTCAAAAAGGGAGCTTTAAATGCGTTCGGACACATTCTAGGTTGTCTCAAAAAATTTCCATTAATTATGATATCCGTAATTCTGACTGAAAAATATTCGATTTTGGAACATGAAATTAAGTGCAGGTCACCTCGTTTCGACCGTCACAATGATTAAAGTTGGCCTTATTGTGGTTTTTCGTAATATTAAAGAGTTTTTCATCATACTGAATACAAATAGGAAAAATATCGCACACTTTGAAATTCGGGCCATAGATAGCTACTTTAGTTTATTTCATTTTAATAAAACTTGCCTTCATCTTCAGCTCATTTTATGTATTATGTTTTCCACCTTATGCTCACTGAAAATTTAATATCTAATGATAAAGCTCGTTACAATGTTATCTCTGATTATAGTCAGTAAGATCATATTGACCAGTGAACTACTTTATTACTTAGCTAATTTTCGGATGGCGAAACTAGATCGCCGTATTAATGTTGTAGCAGATTCTTTCACATATTATTTAATGGTTTACAATTGCGGTATATTCTGTTCTTTCTTTGTTAACATTTTCTAAAAAAAAATCCTTAGAAAAATTGTATTTTGTATTGCCTTACCAAACGTGAACAAATTTGATCTTTCCTGTCCGCCAAGCCCTTTACGGTCTGTTGTTCAAGACGATCAAAATAAATTTACCTTCCTTGAATTTTCAACTCGCTCACATAAATTACACTGTACATATTCCTCTTTTGTGCCATATTCATCCGCTGTACAGCAAAACCACTTATAAGCACATGAAAAAGAAAGGAGAAAACAACAAAATTAGGGTTCGATGGTCAGTGGAAATAAAATAATACTCACAGCAATCTTTACTGTTCCATGACATCATCATCCGACGAAGCATCTTGCTTTCTCATCCAAGTTTTGACCCATTCCGTGACTTCTTCGACGCCCTTCTCCATGTCCTCAACGGTCTCGCTGGATAACTCTTTGACAATGTTATGGTCATAACTTTCCATCGC